>JADMNL010000027.1:142310000-144710000 GCA_016271365.2 Neoceratodus forsteri
ATAATGATATTCTAAACTTCATATTTATTTTTCAAAAAATATATACTTATACTCCAAAGAAGCACAATTTAAATAAGCATTTCAAATATAAAATATGTTAAATATTTAAATAATCTCTTGTACATTCATTAAATAGTTACCTCCTTCATGTGTTTAAGACGTCGTGAATAAATTGTATACCTAAGTCTTGCATTTTTTAGAAGTATTTGAGCACCTTAAGAAATCTAGCACCAAAAAGCCAGACCAGGAGCAATGCTTCATAATGTTTTATATTCCTAGATCATACTGGTTTTCCCAGTGGATGCCTGGATTCCCAGAGGGATTTCAATAGGGTGAACACTTTCAGATTCTAGGTTCAGATTTCTTCAAACTCCAACCAGAAAAATATTGAAATGGTTCTAATCTGCACCCCCCTTTTTTAGCAGTTACATTTGCATATTATTTACATCTAATGAACATGCACATTTACGCTTCTTGCCGAACTTGCCTGTCAAGCCCTTCAAACCTTTTGGATTGGAGGTGGGAATCAGTTCAAAACTTTAGAAGTAGAGAGTTTCTGAGGTTGTTGGACTTTCTTTGTGAACAGTCATAAAGTCATAGTTTTGAGTCTCATATTGTATATTACATGGGCTACATGACTTGACATGCAGTATTATACAGTGGCACCAGCCAGGATGCAACACAGTCATGCTGCAGTATTTCACAAACATGCTGAGTATGCTACAGGAAACAATGCACTTCAATGGCAATTAAGCCCTTTTGTCATACAATATTTTGTGACATGTCACTTACTGCAAGTTACTGCCCTGCATCGTGGCTGGCTCCACTGTATGTTAGGAATAGGCACACTGTTGGTAGTTTGGGTTAGGATGGGTGGTAATTAGAACCAGAGAAGTTTTCAAAAAATTCCTGATTCAGACCCTTTTTCAGAACAATTTCAGTCTCATTTCTCAGTCCAGTTTTGGTCTCACCATAACCCAAACCCATGAGGCCATCATAGGATTGGTTCCTCCTTCCCCTGGGCTGAGATACTAATGAGGCACAATTATGAGCCTTGAGTAGGACAAAAAATGTGTCTGTGTCTTCTGTTTTCAGCCTTTTTGTAGTCTGTGTGAGAGGCCATTTGGAACCATGCCCTCCTGCTTGAAGCAGAACTTGTCCAAATTATTGTATTTCATGCTGATTTACATCTGATCATGCTTTTTCTATTTCTCTGAAAAACTGGCTTTTAATACACTTTCCAGGTAAGCCTTGCCTTAAAGAAATATAAAGGCCTTTTTGCATTCTGGCAAGGTGGATAGCTACAGTACATGTGCTGGAACCTAGGTGTAGCCCCACACACACACACACTTTAACCCAAGCACATTCAAAGTGCTCCTTTAATGCATGCAAGGTTGGAAGGGGAGACAATCATGGTCTCTTGTGTTGTTATTATTACAGTCTCTCCACTTTTTCCCATGGTCTGACACCCCTGACTGCCATTACTGTCAGCACAGTTATTGAACTAAGAAAGAGAATCAAAAAATCCCTTCTTCTGTACGGTATCTCCAATGACCCAGTGAGGCAATAGATCTTGCACTTCTTCTATTCCCAGCCATCCAACTTATAGCAGAGTGACAATGTTCCATTTTTCTTATCCAATCTTTTTTTTCTTTTTTCTGCCTTCCAGCTGTAGTACTAGAGATTCAAGATCCCCTAACAACAGTTCCCATACCAAACAATCATATATTTTCCAAATAAGACAAAACCTGTTTTTTACATGTATTAAGCACGTCCCAAAACTGGCAGATTTTTTTGGGATATTTTAAATATATGGAATAATGGGAAAATATATGATGCATATATATAAGCAAAACATGAACAATGTATATAACATTGGTGAACCCATTATAGTTTGAAAATGTATTATCCATATATTGTTTATATATACAGTACAGTGTGTATTTGCCCATTACACAACAGTCTTACAGAATAAACAAACCTGATTGGCCAATAGTTGTTATAAAACCCCAGACATAATAACAGTAAAAAAGTTCCAGTCACAGACCTCATAACATGAACAATAAATCACTACACTGTCATTTTCTTCAGAGGAGCTTACCTTAGATGGCTGAGAGTTACAGCAAAAAAGGCATTCCTATGTTAAGTGTAACTATTTTATTTTAAGTTGTTTTACCCTGTTAACTTAGTTATGACTATTTGTTTCAAATTCTACAGAACTGAAAATTATAACTGTTTCAAGTCATCTTTTTTCATTGCATAATATCAATATTACACTCCAGATACGTCATATCATGGGATATCATCACTTCTCAAGTGCATGAATAACTTGGCTTGTGGCCTTGTGAATTACAATGCACCTGTGTTGAAATGATATTCCATGCTATACCAGACACTGTCATGTATTATTACTTGAATTACTAAGCACATCAGGCATAGTAATTCTGTATGTGCTATGCACTTCTGTAAGCTCTGAACCCCAGGTATAGCTGAAGATGGGCCCTTGTGAACCTACCAACCTCTTAGTCAAACAATAAATACTAGTATTAATATTCGTAATAATAGGCAGTGCAACTGTAAAGGTAAAGTCAACTGTGGTTAAAATACTGACAATTTTGATTATTGATCAGTGCCCCTGGATGTGGATCATATTAAACTGATCTGAACTGGTTGTGAGCAATTAAGATGATATGAATCTGAGGAAAAAAAATTAAATATATTTGTATTGATTTTAAAATGTAATCAATGGACAGGGTCTTCCATCTTGGTGGATATGAGCCATGCAATCAAGTGTGCTTAGTTTGCTGAATTATGATGTAAACCATAGATTTTTGTAAAACAATATTTCTTTTTTTGTACACATTTAAAATTCTTAAATTAGCCCCTAGAAAATGTCTTGATAAGACTCTCCCCCAAAGTAGAGTTTTCCCTACAGTCTTCAGATTTACTTATAGGGCAACATTTTCTAAACAATCTGTCTGAGCTCTGCGAGCCGCTATATTCAAAAGGAAAATCTGTCCAAACTGTTAGACCACCCATTAGATGGTCTTACTATTCCTGAAATTCATGCCCAAAAAAAGACACACATCTCATATGTGGCATTTTTTTTACTGCAAATTGACAGCTTTTTGTTGCAAACAGATGCATCTTTGACAACAGCAACAGGACTGCTCAAATGCTATTGGGTGAATGCAGGTACAACTAGTGTAATTCTGCCCATTGGCTGTTGCCCAGGTTGCCTATTAGGTATCAGTAGCCAGAGAAAGCAGGCCCCTTTTTATTTTAATTTTGCCCCTTTTTTCCCTGATTCCCTCTTGTCCCCCACCCAAAGGTTTGGGGTTGCCAGGTTACACCCTTCCACTGGTCAGGGGCTGGGGGCACAAGTGAGTGACTGCCTTCACAGCCAATGCCAAATTTAGTTCTTCCGTTAGCATTTTGTTGGGGAGACAGGGTGAGCTGTGCAGGTGTGCAAACAGTGGTCAGTCTACACCCTCACTTTACAGTGCTCAAAATCCCTGCCATCTCATGTGTGGAATTCTAGGGACTACACACAATCCCCAGGTCCCAAGGTGAGGAAGGGTTGTGTAGACTCCATTCTACCAGGCCAGCCCAGCAGGCCCTTTATTGTCTGCTGGGAAACAGAACTGTTAGGGCATGATGAATGCCACTGATATCCATAACTAGTGGATCAAACTGGAGGGAAGGGGGGTCTTTGGAAATGGACTTTGTATCTTTTCACAATGCTGCTGCTAATACATTCAAGTAATTTGTCAGCATTTGTAGCTCACTTGGATAAACACCACATGCATTCATTCCTTATTTACCATTGTAAAATTTGACATCCATATGTTACAGCAAAATAGTTTTATAAAATATTATATCTGATAATCAGTAGAAACTACGATATACCAATTGGCATAGCCACTACAAAAATAGTGCTAGAATAAACTAAGTAAAATAAAAATGCGTACAACTCGGTATGCTGTAAAGATGATACAGTTTCTACATTCATTATTACTTTAGCAAAGATAGCTCTTCTGTTTTTTTTTTTTTCTGAGATCAGCTTTCATATTTGTCTAGCCACATGGGCCAGAAACCAGTTTAGGCCAGAAGGGATATAACTTTCGTGGGTTCCCATCTCAGCCCACACAGACACACACACACACACACACAGATTAAATGTAAATGTTTTAAATAATTTATGTTGTGATGTTTGATGTGTTGATTGTCTTTCATCTGATTGTAAGTCAATAGCATTTATGTTTGACTATGACTCTGGTCGCCCATGAAAACAGGCCTTGGCCCATGGTCTTACCAGATTTTAAATAAACAAAATAAACAATTATACTACCTCCGTATAAGAACTGCAGTGCAATGGCAGAACAGTACATGAGCGCAACTTCCCCTTTACCCATTGTCACTGTTTATGACCCGTAAACTAAACTGAGGGCTTTATTTTCTAGTGCTATCCTCTCTTCTTTCACAAGCATCACAAGCTTCTAGTGAAGGGTCATTTCAGAAGACTCATAAGCATGAAAATTCATATCTACCTATTCTCATGTCGAGCACAAATCTTACTGCATTGTCCTGTCCATAAGAAGATTTATGCTAAGACCAGTAGCAAAAAACAACACAGTTTGTGGGTGATAACTTTAGTGGGACTACTTTAGACCCTGATGTTTTTTTGGGGGGCTTAAACACTTGGACCTGGACTTTCCAAGATTTGGGGAACAATTTTGTCACAGTTGCACTACTTATGACATGACTTTAAATCACATCAAATGTTGCCTAACTTCATGTTGCAAATGCTGTGCACCAAAAATGACTCCTGTGTCAAAAAGAATGACACAAGACATTTTTCTGCTGCAATGTGATCAAAGGGCATCGGAATGCATGAAAATCATCTGCAAACATTTTGATGCATTTGCAGTGACATAGATGCTGCAGACAACTAACACAAATCCTCTGTCCAAAGCTTTGAAAATCCAGTCCATAATAATTAGACATAAGCCAGTTTATAGAATTTCAGAATTTTCTTTGCAACTGTGAACACTAAGTTGGAATCAGGATTCTCGCCCTTCTTAACTTCTTCTGCCCTGGTTGCTTGCCTATACCTGACATTTCAATCCTCTGCTTGTCACATCATAGTCTGTGGCTGTGTAAACAATTTTGATGTCACAAGCAGGAGATTTTGATGTCAAAGTTCAGGGGAGCAGCCGAAGTCTAGGGGGACAATGATCCTCTTTTTCATGTTTATAGTTATAAAGAATATGAGGAAAATACCTACAGAAAATGTATAAATTCTGAATTGGTGAATTGTGCATAAAACCAATTTATAAAATAGCAAGAAAAAATTTAGAAATGTCATTTGCTGAGAGACATCACCTGACCATGCATTAAATCTCCATAAACACACAGTCAGGTGCTCAGTCTCATTTTCCTTCCCCAAAAACCTACATAGAGCCATGTTATAAGTATAATAAGCCCTCCAGGGTATGCATTATAGGATTTTATTGCACTTCCAAGGGGTGTAAGGACACTCAGCCTTCAGTCTTGTGCCTTACTACACCCCTGGGGCATGCATTAAAACCCTATAATGCACACCCTGTCATGACTTATGACTTACATAATTACTAGTTTGCATTTTCGAGATGGGAGAATAATAAAAAGGTGCTGCAATTCTAAAAGGTTCTGATAAGCCATAAAAGGTTCTGATAAGCAATACAAAGGTTCTAGTTGTTAGCTGAGCCTTATCAGAACTTTCAGAAACTTTTAGATTGAAGTACAAAAGCTATTTTAACCATTGCTGCCCACCTTTAAATTATTGCCAGTGAAGCGAAAGGAATCTAAAAACAACTTGCTACTACATTACCTCCTACCTCCTATGGGGCCTTTCTGCCACTACCAGTCATCTTACAGGATGAAGACCTGCGGGGGAGAATATTAAGCTACAAAATCAATGTTTTGAAAATGATAAGAACTGTATCAGAACCTGAAAAAGGGTTCTGATAAGGTTCTTTTACAAAAATGGCATTGATTATGGTGGTGGTGGGAAGGGTGGGGGCTCTGAACTTATTTGAACCACTTCTCCCCTCCCTATGTTTAATACACAGGTAACCATGCTGCAATTATTTAGTACAACTAGCCCTGTGTCAATCAAGCATGCTGTTCTAGATCATGTAGCACAGTCTCATAATTCAATTAAAAATGCTACCCAGTAGCTGTAAAAAATGAAAGTGTGTAATCCAGAATTTTATACATGCCCTTGGTGTGTGATGCTTTTATAAGCCCCTTAAGCTTTGCTCTCGAGGTTTTGTTTGACATTAGAAACCTCAGGTGTGCATAAAGTTCTGGTTACATACATTAACTTATGTATTATTCTCTATATTTGCAAACGACCTGGCTTGTCATTTATATTATGTAGGACCTGTATTTTTCTTCCATTCTTTCTTCATTATTAGGGATATTTTGCATGAAAACAAGGGTATTTGTCCCTCAGCATGTATTGTTTCTGTTGCTTAGTTCCCGTCATGACCTTTTGCCATACAAAGAACTATGACATCTCACAAACAGGAAATTAAGCATCCGGAACAATAAAGTTGGATGGACAGTCATGCCATTTCATGCATGTGGCCCCTACTAATGAAGAACATAGGGAAGAAATTGACAGAAAGCACATGCCATATTTTTTAATTAAAATTTGTCGACCAGGTAACCCCAAAAGCATCAAATGCTCATTTTCAAGGAGGACCTGAGGACCTGAGAATTACATGGACAAACAATACAATCCATAAAACATCAAGTGTTATAACAAAGACATTGAGAATTGACTAAACAATACATTTGTAAATAAGGCTAAGCCGTATAAGCTAAGCTGTGTCTGAATAGTTTCTCCAAGTTTTTCCAAGACCAATAGTCCCTCTTTAAGTTAGTCTGATAACAATTATTATCCCCCAGTAGCCTGTTAGTTGTTTTGTTTTTCTTTGACTGGGCTAACAGGGTCACGGCATTTCTTTGTTCATGTTTAGTAAAAGTTAAAGGCTGCGTTGTCTAGTGGGTAGAGTACCAGCTTAAGAATGGGAAAATTGTAGGTTCAAGCCCTGCTCGAGCCAAATATTGACAGTATGACCTTGTGCCAGTCTCTTTCAGTGCTCCAGTCCATCCAACTGCAGAAATGGGTAGAAGCAGGGCTCCACTGGGAATAAAACATTGCATCTCAGTGTTGCATCTCAGCTGGGCTAAAGTAACTAAAGCAAATCTAAATGTCATTTCGAGAGTCCTTGGAATTCAAAATTTAATCCAATGGCCACTTACAGTGCCACATCAAGGCAACTCTAACAGCTGGCACCTAACTCTCCTGGTCTAAAATCCCTCTGCTCAAATAAAAAAAGTGCTTCTCCAGATGTTAGCTGCTCCACCAGGGGGTTCCCAGGCTCTTCCCAGATGTTAACACTTCCCAGTGGCCTTCTTAGAAGGTTATTAAGAAATATTGGAGAAGGCCCAGCCAGTTGAATAAGGTCTATCAGGCCCTAGAAAACAACCTCTAAACTCTCTTTAAGGAGTCATTATATACAGTACTAGATACTGTGAGAAAAAATTGTTTGCTGCCGTATTGTTCCTTGTACAACAAGATGCACAAAATAGGTGATGTGATACCTTTTATTAGACCAACAGAGATTTAAAGAAAATCCTTAAACTTTCGAACTAACAGAGTTCTTCAGAAGGACCTGAAGAATTCTGTAGATTCGAAAGCTTAAGGATTTTCTGTAAATCTCTGTTGGTCCTATAAAAGGTATCAAATCACCTATTCTATGCATCTTAGGCACTATGAGAGAAGTTCTCTCACAGAAGCTGCATTAACCCACAGCTGAATGCAGTTGCCAAGTTAAATGTTGACAGGCTTATCTTACTCGCTGCATTCCTTTTATTGAATCTTCAGCAACAATCCACAGCACAAAATCTGGTTTGTAACAGGCATGTTGTAAATCCAATTATATTTCCATACCCCATTCACCCAGGCAGAATGAATCCAACATGGTGCAGGAAACAACAGGCCTTATACTGTAATCCCCATGGATTCACTGTAAACTCACATGACAGGAGCAAGGTGCACAACCCAGTAAGGCTTTGCTCTCTTGCACCATGTTGGACTGAGGATTCTTTCTCTGAGGATGACCGGAGTATGCCAATGTGATTGGAATTACAACATGCCTTATATAAACCAATCTTTGCACTGTGGATTGTTCCTGGATTTAGTGAAAGAAATGCTTAGACTAAAGTAAATCTGTTGGTCTTTTACATGATAATTGAACTCAGCTGTGGGTTAGTGCCGCTTCTTGGAGAGAACTTTTTCTCACAGTACCTACATTATTTGCCTTGTGATTTCTGAACCCCCTGTCTGCTTTATGTCTTAAAGACACTAGTTGAGAGTCTTGGACTTTGTGGTTTTCAGAGTCCTCATGCACATCCATATGTCTCCCAACAGTGCTCTTTAGAGTGTATGAGTGGTCTCGTGCCCATTCGAAAGGTTGAGAAGTGAGTAGTTTTAACAAAGAATGTAAGCGAAAACACTCTTAAGAATGCCGCTGAGAAACATATAAGTATATTATTGATCATAGTTGATCAACAATAATAAAAAAATATTTAAAAAAAAACTCCCCCAAGTGTGTCACTTTCAGATAAGATGTCAGAGTATTGTTACTCTGGGGTGACGTTAACGTGACACTGGGCTTGACAGTTCAATTCCATTTGAACTAATAGGACCAAAGACTCTGAAATTACTTTTTGTTCTAGTGAGTTGTGTGATGTAATATTTCATTTATGTTTGTAATGTCTATGGGTTTACTAAGTTTCTCCATAAGGACAATCCTTCTAACATAGTTACCTGTGAACGTTTGTGAGCTGGTGCAGAGGTAAATAAATAGGTAACTGTCACCCTGCTCTTTTCTTCATTGGCAAATTCTCTGATGATAGCTGCAGAGTTGTACAATCTACAAATGCACTATTTTAGTAATGTTTGTATGACATAAGGCACATGCCCAGTAGAAGCCATTTTAATAAAAGAAGGAATGAACCTGAGTTTTTTTTATCTTCTGTGGTAACTTAGCCCTAGGGCTGTGGACATAATTAGAATATATTGGAATTCTGGACTGAGATATCAAGGGTTAAGTAGTTGTAAGTCCAGTCAGCAGTGTCCACAGAGGAACCAGGGACAATCTGCAGCAGCATGGCTCAGCAGCAGCTGCTGCATGCCTTTCTAAACAGTACAAACCAACCAGCTGGGTTAACATGCCATCTTACATGAACTCCCTTGGGTTCTGGCTGTTCTGTAAATGGAGGCAGTAGAAGTCTGAGATGGTAAGGATCTGAGGTAGCTGTCCACCTTTATCTACCTCCCTGGTTTATTCCGTAGCCTTTTCAGGCCTTTAACCACTCTTCTTATAAAGTCTAAATAGTTCTTCAGCACCTTGCAGCCCTCCAACTTCTGCTTGAAGATACTTGTTTCAGAGGTGATGTCTGAGAGAACCACTGATACTGGCCAAGAATTTCTGACACAGAATACGCATCCCATAGTGGAGATGAGTCCCTTTATCTTGTAGAGAGCTGTTTCAAGTTTTGTGTGCAGGTTTTGGGCCTTTGGGTTCAGCAGCTTCTGTTGTGCCCTGATTATTCCAATGGATACATTGAGATTTCCCAGAGTTCTGTAAATTTCAAGCAGCATCTTGTTATTGCTCATTGTCGTTATGTCTTTGGTTGGAAACCACTCCACCAGAGCATCACACAGGTTATCATTCTGACGAAATCCTTGATATTGTATCTAAGACAAGAAAGGGGACAGGATACAGTACATTATACCTTATTGCAAATACTGCAGCTTGATTGGCTTGTAGATGGCCAGACTCAATGTCTTAGCTAATTAGAATGCTCGATCATAATTCTCATTATAAAATGGACCTCAGAATTCTCTGGAATCCTAGCAACTTTATTGGTCAAAACACATCACCTGACCATTCATTAATTCCCACTAAATGCTAGTTTTGTCACCAGTCTAACATAATCTATCTAACAACAACTTAACTACACACACGAAAATGTTTTCCCATTTACAAAAAAAAAAAAAAAAACTTTTTCCATTATATAAGTGTAATAATCCACTTCAGGTAATACATTTCTTGAGATGTAGTACACTTCCTGGGTGCACTGAAAGGCACTTGGCCATTGGTCTCATGCCTTTCAATTCATCCGGGGTGTGCATTAATTTTCTAGGAATGCGCACCCTTTCATGGGTTGCTGCTTACGTAAATCACTACCAATATAAACATCAAATAGTTTCTTATCTTTTGTTAATCGACAATCCCTCTCTCACAGTCTGGGGTAGGATTTCCCATTGTGTACACAGAGCATACAAGTGGTTTTAGGTACTACCAATTGTCCTTTGGGTGCATCGGCACTACATTTTTCAATGGCTGCATGAAACACCAGCAAAATTCATGGAATTTCTTTTTTAGTTATAGTAAATCAGTGCCCCTGCCAATTCTGCAACAGTTGAAATTGCTGTATTGCAGCTTGCATTAAAATGCAGATGCAAGTGACCACAAAATGGACATGTCAGATCATAGTGAAAGTGGTCTAGCAGGTATCCCTTAGTCCCAGGTATGGAATATCATGAACTAAGGCCATGAATTCTGTGGTGTCCAAAGTCAAATACAAAAGGCACTTGTATCTAACCAGCTTTCAAAATTCTTCTCTTATTGTCAAAAGTCTTGTAAAGAATAAAATATTTGATATCTGACTTGGATCCCCAACCCCCCAAGTAAAAACCAGTTCAGATTAAATTTTTTTATGTCAAGTTTTTTTATTTAATTTTTAGATTCTTCTCTCACCACCTGTTCCCTCCCTCTGTGCCTACACTTAAACAGGAAGTACAAACCTAATTATATGAATTGCTATTTTTTCAGCTCTTTTTTCACATACAGCTATCCCCTACCCCCAAGAAAAATACTTATTTTTTATCCATTTATATTATCTACCATTGTCTGAGTGAACACAAAATGGAATGCTCAGTGTTGTGGCAGAGAGTGGGGGTGGGGTGAAGGAAAAGCACCATTCTTCCAGGAAACAAATCCAGGTTTTCACTGTGACAAATTTGATGATCATGTGGCCACTGGACCCACATATTCAGTAGCCAAAACTTCTGTAAGCTTTATGCCTTTTCAGGTAAATGTACAAGATAAGCACCCAAGACCTAGTGGCCAAATGGCCACTTAGATATAAGTTATAATGGCCACTGAATTTTTGTAAAACCTGAGTTGGAATCTGGGGTGCACTGTGGAGGCAGTACACTTAGAATCTAGGGTGCTGGTAGACCACTAAAGACCCTTATGTAATACTTATGAGAATACTACAGTAGCATAGTAATTGTACGTTAACAGGCTTACACTGTGCTCACTTTCCTTTACTCTCTGCTTCAAAATCATTACCAAAAAATGTGGATGTATGGGAAGTGGAGTTCCCCATTGGAAACATTACAATATTATTTGAAATTGCTAATCAAATGGGTAATGTTATAATTACAGGAGACTTTAATCTTCCTGACATTAATTGGCAGTTTTCTTCAGCTTCTAGTGGCATTGGTAACAAGTTCTAGTCCACTTGTTTGGAGCTTGACTTGAAACAATGGGTTACAGCTGCCACTAGAGGTAATAATATGTTGGACCTTGTCTTGAGTAGTGCTGAGCTAGACGTTAGGGATGTGAAAATTTCCTCACCGATTGGTGGTAGTGATCATAATTCAATTTTATTTACTTTACAGAGCCACACTATTTACAATTCTAATTCTTCAATTATATTCTTTTATGACAAAGATGATCTTCATGCCATCAAACAACATCTTGAGGATATTGATTGGTCTTCCATTATCGATTATCAATCATCATATCAAAGTTGGGTTACTTTCAAGACACTTATTACTACTCTTCATGACACTTACATCCCCTCTAAAGTTAAGAATTCTAATGGCACACAGATTCCCAGATGGTTGAATCAGAACATTAAACAGTTGACTAGATCTTAAAAACAAGACCTCTTCTAATTGGAAGTCCTATTTAAAATCTAATAAGAAATGTAAATCAGTTATTAGAAAGGCTAAATCTAGATGGGAACTGAATTTGGCTAAGACAGCTAATAAATCTAATTCAAAACCTTTTTATTCTTATATTAATTCCCTTATGAAAACTCCATGTATGTTGGGGCCTCTTACAGCAGATAATATTCTTATTCATGAGCCTAAGACCATGGCCGATGCATTCAATATTGAATTCTGTCAAATCTTTTCAGTATCGGAAGTCCAAATATCTCAGCCTATCACTACTCCTTCAGATCCTTCTATTATATTTACTGTGGAACTTATTCTTAAAAAACTACATACACTTAAAGGTAAATTTTGTCCAGGTCCAGATAACATAGCAGGCCATTTACTATATCTACTCTCTGACCAAATTGCCTTTCCACTTAAACTTTTGTTTGATCTTTTCTTAAAGAATAACTACATTCCTACCAAATGGAAGGAGGCCTTAGTTGTTCCTATTCATAAGAAGGGATCTAAGCATCTTTGGGAAAACTATTGTCCTATCAGTTTGACTTCTATATGTCAAAATCTTTTCAGTATCGGAAGTCCAAATATCTCAGCCTATCACTACTCCTTCAGATCCTTCTATTATATTTACTGTGGAACTTATTCTTAAAAAACTACATACACTTAAAGGTAAATTTTGTCCAGGTCCAGATAACATAGCAGGCCATTTACTATATCTACTCTCTGACCAAATTGCCTTTCCACTTAAACTTTTGTTTGATCTTTTCTTAAAGAATAACTACATTCCTACCAAATGGAAGGAGGCCTTAGTTGTTCCTATTCATAAGAAGGGATCTAAGCATCTTTGGGAAAACTATTGTCCTATCAGTTTGACTTCTATATGTAAAGTGTTGGAGAATCTCCTTAAAGACATCATTGCCCCAGTTATTGATGTATCTGATCCTCAACAACACGGTTTCAAGAAGGGTAGAAGTTGTTTAACTAACTTGCTTTGTTTTTACAAACACTTTAGTTCCCTTTTGGATAACCGGATACCTTGTGGTGTTGCCTTTATTGACTTCAGTAAGGCATTTGATACCTTGCCTCATTTCGGCTCTAATTCAAAAACTTAGGGTACTTAGCATTAATAGCTATATAATTGCCTGGATTACTAATTGGCTTTGTAACAGAACACAGCGGGTGATTATCAATGGTGCTATTTCTAACTCTGGCAAGGTCTCGAGCGGTGTCCCGCAGGGTTCAGTTCTCAGCCCCTGTCTTTTTCAAGCTTTTATTGCCGATTTGACCAATCTTTGTCTTTCCTTTACAATAAAATATGCAGATGATGTGAAGATAGGGGGACCATGTTCTAACTTAGATCAGATATCTTGTATCCAGCATGATCTCAACATCGTATCTAATTGGATTGACAAATGGGGTATGAAATTGAACACTACTAAGTGTAAAGTTATGCATTTGGGTTCCAATAATTCAAATTTTCAATACATATTGGATGGTTCAACACTGTGTGTCACTACTGATGAAAGGGACTTGGGAATCACCATTTTGAATGACTTAACATATTCCAAACATTTGCATTCAGTGATTAGTTAATCTAACAAGGTTGTTTGGTCCATTTTACGTAATATTAGATCCCGAGACCGTGAGGTGTTATTGCCCCTGTTCAGGTCCTTTGTCCAACCTCACCTTGAGTATGCATCACAGTTATGGTATTCATTTGAAAAATCGGATAGTAACTGTCTTGAAAAAGTACAGAGAAAATATACTAAAAAAATATCTGGTCTTGAATCAACTTCCTATGAACATAGGTTAGACACTTTAAAACTTATGCCTCTTACTACTAGACGTCTGAGAGGTGACCTTCTTTTTTTATACGACATTGTGCATGATCCATACGTTATGACCGAGTTAGGTCTTTCTTTCAGGTCATCCACACATGATACTAGAGGACACCCTCTTCAGTTGATTGGCAAGTCTTTTATACATAATAATCGGAAGTTTTTCTTTACCTTGAGATCCATTGGACCTTGGAATAAACTTCCATCTGCTGTAGTTATTAGTAACACTAAATGTATTTTTAAACAACATCTTGACAAGTTAATTTTGTCTGGGTATAACTTATCATATTATTCTTTGGCCTAGCATAATAGCATTATGGTCCTCGGCCTACTAGCTCTTTTTCCCCACCTTGTATGAACGCTTAGTATTATTAAATATTAAAAATGATTCTTTTTCTCTTGAGAATTTGGGGGCTCTGCCTTTTATCATTTATTTTTTTATTTAAAAAAACAGCATACTCATTTAAGATTCACACAGCTGGTTCTTTATGATGGGGGCTCCACCCCAACCCACCAACAAATATGTTTTTATTTTGTTTTTACAGCTAGCAATGTGAAGCTTGCCATCAGTCCATGCAACACATTGTAGTCAGCAACCAGCATAGCACAGCACAGTACAGTGTAGCACTTCTCCTAAAGACTAAGAGGGTCCTTAGTTCTCCAGTTATGCTGACTCCAAGGGGATAACTAATCAAATTGTTGTAGAATCTCATTTGGTGGCATGTGGAGCCATGTTAGATGTCATATGTGTTCACACATTGTCTTCCTCTCCCCACTAAGGCATGGCAGGATTGGATGTTAGGGAAGGGGACCCAACCCAGGTGGATAAAAGGGGTGGGGGTGTCTAGGCCACTCCTTGCTACAAGTGCCAGCTGTCACTTCCAAATGTCCTGCCCAGAGTCCTGTTATAGGGAAGAAGTCACAGGCACACTGAGACTGGAAACTACGTTGTATGGCCACAGATTAAGTGGTGTCTGGAAAAGAACTGGCCAGGAACAGAAGGTACAGCAGCTCCCACTGATGGGAAAAGTGGGAATAAAACAAAACTGAAAAAAAAATCTGATCTGCAGGTTATATGACTTTATTTATATATGAAGGACATATACTCAGTATGAACCCAAAGAACTACTGACATTACAGGGATAATCTTTAGCAAATATAGTACAGTAAGCAGACATAATTTAGCTTAGTTACAGTATCACATTCTTATTTCTAACTTTAATACTTCATTACTTGTGAAATGTTCATGAAAAGTGGATCTCTCTTATGCTCTTGCAGCTTGTCGATATGTTGCATTATGATCCTGTGCTTGTGACATCACAACATGTTATAGCAACCAGTTGTGATATCACAAGTAGAGGATTATGATGTCACTTATAGACAAGTAGCCAGAGTAAATGAAGATGAAGTGATGGAGCATTCACTTTTCATGAAAGCAGCCTAAGGAATTAGGGGAAGGGCAGATACAAGAAATATATGAATTATAGCCTAAAATGTAACTTGGTATTATAGTTTTCATAATCTTCCCTGTGGTGTATGAAGCTTTTTTTTACTTTCTATTTTTGCCCTCCTGGTTTCCAGGCCCTACCTTTGGACCCTGTGCTGCTCCAACCCCATCCACCCACATTTTCTTAGGACTTACCTGTTCTCCTGGCATTCCTCAAGGTATTCCCTCCCCGCAATGGAGGTCTTCAGACTGGAGCAGGTCCCTAAGGATCAGTAGGTCAGGGTCATGATGTTGCGCCTGGGCTGCTGGGCCCAGGGTCTGTGAGCTGCTCAGGGCTGTCATGCTGTGACAGCTAAGGGTATTTTTCCCTTTTTCTTCCCTCCCCAAGGGATGCTGGCCAAGATGGATGTGTGCGCACTGTGTGCCTGTGTCCATACAGCCAATCAGCATCCCTCCCCCAACTGCATGCACTTCAGCCTCCACCACTACCTATGGTCAACTAGATGGTGGTCACATGGTGGAGTGGTCCCCTCTCCCTCCCCAGAGTAGGATAGCATCTTGAGGGATGCTTGATCCTCCTCTCCCTGGCTAGGCCTTCAGCAACCCAGGCTCCTTCCTAAGCTGGAGGTGACTTGCAGATCATGGATGAAGGTCCCTGTCCTGTCCATGTGTGATCCGGGGTAAAAAGATAAAATAAAACAATATGAAAATTTGCCAAAGAGCATAGCAGGACCCATGGAGGGACCCATGGAGGGCCTTCTGTGCCTAACAAACAGTAAGCTGCTCATTATGTCTCAACTCTTAATTGTGCCAAACCATCTTGAGTGGCCCAGAAGTAAATGTGTGCCAGTACTTGGCATATGTTTGACTTTCAGACTTGTGGATACAAAACCGTCCTGCTTGTGGGCCGGAAGCACACTTGCAGGCTGCTGCTGGTGAGTTGGATCTGACCCATTTAAGGAAGGCAATCTAACATTTGGTGATAGTTAAGTAGGAAGGGCTGAGGGCAAACATTTTTGGTGAAGTACAGGGAGGCAGTATAACGCAGTGGTTTAAGACTCTGTGCTGCAAATCTGGAGACCTGGGTTTGAATCCCACAGCCACCACTTGCATACGGTGTGACCCTGAGCAAGTAACTTAACTTCCCTGTGCTCCCAGGTCATACCTGTAAAAAAAGCTTTCAGCTTAGTGTACCACTCCTGGTTAAACAATAAAAAAAAAAAAGTACCCAGTTTGCCATCACCTTACCTGACCTTCAAGAAAGGTGAAGTTTGCCACTGCACATCATAAATATATTAAACCCTATATATGAAGGGGCCTGATATGCACCAGTAAGGGTGTGTACCAGACTGCACAACTGAATACCGCATACCCAATCCCCTGCGGATATGCAGGACCAGGATGCATAACCCCTGGCTGGCCTCATGCATGGCAGTGTAGGTCCATGCATGGGGTGGGGCCAGCTTGGAAGATGGACCTGGGCCAGACCATGGACTTCTGAAGGCCTGACCATCTCCACAGTGGATCTACTGCTCTGTAGGTGCACGTGATAATGGGACATGGCAGCCTACTTAACTCCTAACCTCCAATAGCTCCATATGAAGTCTGAACTATCCATTGTTTACCTGACACAAAATGGCCACCCAGGAGGTACTGCCATGTCCCCTACAGACTACCAGTGTTTTTTTCTTGCTTTTGCTAACTGTGCCTGGCAGCCATCATCCACCCCCAGTACTCCATGGTGTGGAGGAGGGCTGGTGTCCATGGCTACGTGGTGCCAGGTGGGAATCTGGATGCCAGTCAGGGGGTGTACAACCATTACAGCAGCCCTCTGGCTGGCATAATGGTACAGCAGCCCACTGGCTAGCATAATGGAAAGTCTCCTAACACTAGCCCATCAGAACATATCTGGCATTGTGCATGCCATGCTCAGCTGGCCCAACATAGGCACACCCACTCCCAACCCCCTGCCCAGACCATCTGTGCAGTTGCACAGGATCGGGTAGAAAAGGCCCCAGGCAGGGTTGCACAGTGGTGCCCAGCATTCATGCATCTGTGGGTATCTGTTGGACAGCTGGAATGTGCATATCCTGGCCTTGCACAAAGCATATAGTGATGCACAGGGCTGGGAGCCCTTAAAGCATAGAGCCCATATAGAATAAATGCTAGAAAAGTGTAATGTACAAGGAAATAATGCCATCAAGGGGGCTAATGAGTCAATGAATCATGAGTCTGACGGTGAGTAGACTTACAAGGTCTTTAACCCCTGAGATGGAATTACTTCATGCGGACACAGCACTTTTCTACTCTTTGGCTTATATAATGCAATTTGCTAGTCAAAAAACTGCTGTATTTTAAACTCTTTTAGGTGTGAACATTTTTCCAGCAGTGAAGGAGTTAACCTAGTTAATCTTTAAAGGTAACTAGTCAAAATTTACAAAAAAATACATAGCACAGAGTGTTTTAATTTATGGGGGTGGTCTTAGTGTGACCTTCCATTTGCTTGCTTTTAGGAGTTTTTTTCTAAATTTGCCTACTTGTTTTATGGACCTTGGGATCTCCATGCTTGCATTTTTTGGTTTTTTTTTCATATAATCCCAAGTGACAGTGATGTTTTCATGACCATTGGTTCAGAAAGTGCTGGTTTATTGTCAAGTTTACAGCAGTAGAACTGTGATTTTAAAAATGAAGTCTGACCAAAATTTCTAGCATCAATAAATTCAGAATTTGGATCAGCATATCCCCAATCAGCCTCATGCCAGAAATGAGATCTCTAAGTTACTTTGTTTATACATTACATGCAATTTTGTAACCCTAGTTTCACTGCCTGTTCAAAAAAGTAAGTTGCAGTGAAGAGCTACTGATGATGTCACAACCAGACCTCACAACTTAGCCCCCCTACGAGCTACCTAATATGACTTATTTCTTCCACATTAAATAAAACTGCAGTTGTGGTAAACATTTGAAAAAGGAAAGTTGACACTGGGCGGGTAGCGGGCATACATTTCCATAATGTGCAGGTACAAGGTACTTAAAAATGTGATGGAGGGTTGGAATGCAGTGGAAAACATGGTTTTAGAATGACAAAGTTGTGTGCAGTTTTTAGAATACTTTAGGGAAGAGATTTAAGAATGCTATCAGGGTGCAATTGTGGAATTCAGCAATGATACAATCTCAGAAAGTTGCTGGGGCACACCATTTTTAAAGAAGGCAGTATAGCACTGTGGTTTAAGGCACTGAGCAGTAAACCTGGAGACTTGGGTGTGAATCCCACAGCCCCTACCTCCATAGTGTGTGACCCTGAGCAAGTCACTTAACATCCCTGTGCTCCCAGGTTACACCCGGAAACAAGTTTCTACTTAGTGTGCCTTTCCTGGTTAAACAATCTCCCCCCCCCCCCAAATTTTTAAATATGGCAGTGTCGTACAGTTTTAGAATGTGGCAGAAATATACAATTTTGAAAACTGAATACAAAATACACAAAACTGAAATCCGGGAAACACATAGTTGTAGGATGTGGCAGGGATGCACAGTGTGTCATGGATATGTAATTTCAGCATGTGGTAGTGATACACATTTTCGGGCATTGTAGGAGAAAGAAGAGCAATATACACTTCAAACATGGAGCTCCCCATGGGCCATAAAACAAGGATGCAAATTTAGATAATAGAAACATAGAAACATAGAATTTGACGGCAGATAAGGACCACTTGGCCCACCCAGTCTGCCCATTTCCCTACCTAATGGATAAGCTGCAGATCCTAGTTAACCAGCAGCCTACTTCTTTCTACCCCCACCCCCTAGAATTGCCTTATGGCTGTCCCATACATGCTTGAATTCAGTCATTGTTTTTGACTCCACAACCTCCTCAGGAAGGCCGTTCCATGCATCCACAACCCTCTCTGTGAAAAAATACTTCCTTACATTACCTCTGAGCCACCCCCTCTATCTTCAAATTGTGCCCCCTGTTCTTGCACACCTCTTTTTTTGAAAGATGCTACCCTCTTGGACTTTGTTGATTCCCTTGAGGTACTTGAAAGTTTCTATCATGTCCCCTCTCCCTCCTTTCCTCGAGGCTATACATATTAAGCTCCTTTAGTCTCTCTTCATATGTCTTCTGGTGCAGACCCTGCACCATTTTAGTTGCCCTCCTCTGGACAGCTTCCATCTTGTCTATGTCCTTACGGAGATTGGGTCTCCAGAACTGCACACAGTACTCCAGATGGGGTCTCACCAGCTGTCTGTACAGAGGGATAACAACTTCCTGTTTTCTACTGGTGATGCCTCTCCCTATGCATCCCAGTATCCCCCAACCCTCCTTACTGCCCTCTCACATTGCTTGCCCACCTTTAAGTCATCTGATATTACTACCCCCAGGTCCCTTTCCATTTTTGTTGTTGTTAGTATCTCACCCCCCATTGTGTACTCTTCCCCTGGGTTTTTGTTTCCCAGGTGCATTACCTTGCACTTCTTAGCATTAAATCTAAGCTGCCATACATTTGACCATTCCTCTAACCTTGACAAGTCCTTCTCATCCTTTCCACCCCACCTTGTGCATCAACTCTGTTGCAGATCTTTGTGTCATCTGCAAAGAGACATACTTTTCCTTCCAGTCCGTCTGCAATGTCGCTTACAAAGACATTGAAGAGGACCGGTTCTAATACTGAACCCTGTGGCACCCCACTAGTAACCCCCCTTTCTTCAGAGTGGACTCCATTTACTATTACCCTCTGTGTCCTATTCTCCAGCCAATTCTTTACCCAGGCTATCATCTTGAGACCCACTCCCAGGCTGGCTAACTTGTATATTAATCTTTTGTGTGGGACTGAGTCAAATGCCTTGCTAAAGTCTAGGTAGGCCATGTCCACAGCCCCTCCCTGATCTACTACTTTGGTCACCCAGTCAAAGAAATCTATTAGATTTGTCTGGCATGACCTTCTCGCTGTGAATCCATGCTGCCTTGGGTCCTGTGCCCCTCTGGCCTCTAGGTACTCGACAATTCTTTCCTTCAGAAGTGATTCCATCATTTTCCCTATCACTGAGGTTAAACTAACTGGTCTGTAGTTTCCTGCTTCTGCCCTGCTCCCACTTTTGTGAAGGGGAATCACATCTGCCCTCCTCCAGTCCTCAGGTACCACCCCATCCTCCCATGATTTGTTAAAGAGGGTAGTCAGTGGTGTCACTAGTTCTACCCTTAATTCTTTTAAATTCTGGGATGAATCCCATCAGGCCCCATGGCTTTGTCCACCTTCAGTTTTAAGAGTTCTTTCAAGACCCTTTCTTCTGTAAATGGGCTGGTATCAACTTCTGTATCCAGAGTGTTTCTATTGTTTGTTTTAGGTACCTCCCCCTCTTCGTTTGTAAATACTGAGCAAAAATATTTGTTTAGTATCTCTGCCTTTTCACAGTCACCCTCTGCCACCCCTCCCTTTATTAAGCCTCACTATCCCTCCCTTAGTCTTCCTTCGCTCCCTGATGTACCTAAAAGGTTTTATCCCTATTCTTAACTGGGTTGGCTATCTTTTCCTCAGTTTGGGCCTTTGCTGTTCTGACTGCCTTCCCAGCTTCATTTTGCTTTAACTGATACACTTCTCTGTCCTGTTCCTTCTGTGATTCCTTGTACTTTCTGAATGCTTTCTTTTTCTCTTGAACCTTCACTGCCACCTCCTTTGAGAACCATAGTGGTTTCTTACATCATTTTGTTTTGTTTATTTGCTTCACACAAGGCTTGTTACCTCTGTGATGGCAGTTTTATTATTCCCATTGTTCTTCCACCCTCCTTCCTGCCCAGTTGATAGTGCATTCCTTAGGCACTCACCCATTTTAGCAAAGTCAGCCCTCCTGAAGTCCAGTACTTTTGCCTTTGTATGCTTGACTCTATTGTTGTGTTTATTGTGAACCATACTGTTCGGTGGTCGCTAGTTCCCAGATGGCTACCACTTCTACATCTGTGATCCTCTCCATCTCCATTTGAGAGGACCAGGTCTAAGATTGCTCCTCTCAGGTGGGTTCCAATACTAGTTGTCTAAGGCATGCCCTGTGGGGCATCTAGAATAACCCCACTCTTAGAAGTGGCTGCTGCAACTGCACTCCAGTTAACATCTGGCATATTCAGATCACCCATCAGCAATATCTCCCTTTATCTGCCATTCTAAGTATACTTTCTATCATTTCCTTGTCCATTTCCTCCCCTGAGAGGGAGTCTGTATCTAACCCCTGTGCGGATTGTGGTGCCATTGCCTGCCTCCAAATTGACCCACAGTGCTTCTTCTCCTCCCTGTTTACCCTTTTGTTCTGTTGCTTTGATTTCTTCTCTTATGTGAGAGCTACTCCTCCTCCTCTTTTACCCTCCCTGTCCCTCCTGTAGATAGTGTATCCCTGGTATGTTTATCCCAGTCATGGTTCTGTGTGTACCATGTTTCTGTGACTGCCACAATATCCAGATCTTCCTCCTCCATCAAGGCCACTAATTCAGGAAGCTTGTTACCCAGACTACAGGGATTGGTACTCATTGCTCTCCATTTTTTGATGGCTTTACCTTCTGTAACGGCATCCCCCATTGACCTTTCTACCATGGTCTTTTTCTCATTTAGTACCCTGTTTTGTAGGGGGAGGCTGGGATTTTCCTGCTGCTTATCAGTGCCTCCCCCTTTGACTAGTTTAAAGGCTTGCCAATGAAGCATTTAAACCGATTGCCCAAAATCAGATGCAGACCATCCTGCCAGTATAGGCTGGTGTCCCTCCAGGTGGAACCCCAGTCCCCAGTGAAGCCAAACCCCTGGCTCCACACCATTTTTTCAACCATTCATTAAACTGCATGGTGCAAAGTACCCTCGCCTCATCCATGCCACTGACAGGCAGCACCTCTGAGAAGGATACTGTGTGTGCTACTTGTCTTAAGCCCCTCCCCAACTCTACAAAGTCCTTCTGCACTGCTCTAATCTCATGATGAGCTAAGTCATTTGTCCCTAAGTGGACAATGACGTCCAGCTCAGACTCCGTGCAACTGTTCTCGTGATCCTAAGGATGCTTCCTGTCTCTCTCAAGCCATGGCACCAGGCAGGCACCTTACTTCAGTTTTCCCTGCTCCCCAGTTCTATCCCTAATAATTGGGTCCCCCACCAGGAGCTGCTTTCTTTCCTGGGTGCCTCTGCCTCCTTCCTGAGGGCCTCCCTTGTGACAGTTGTCTGCACCCTCCTTAGTCTCCTCTGCGGGTGCATCCATAGGGGAACTATGCTCCCCCAGAATGGTGTATGGATTGTGGAGTGGAACAACTGACTGGGTGTGCCTCTGTTCCACCACCCTTACCCTCCCTGAGCCCACTGCTCCCTCCTCGCCCAACCCCTCAATCCCCCAGCTAAGTGAGCACTCTCTAGACCACTCCACTTACCCACATCTAATTAGGCTCTTCTTCGGAGACTCAAACAGGGACAGCTGGATTTCGATACTGCTGGAGCAACTGCACAAGTTCAGTGATTGACTGTGCTGGCTGGGACTCTTGCTGGTTTTGTTGTCTGGGAGTGTGCTTCATACGCTGGGATATCGTCTCCTTGATTTTCTCTGAGATAATGCCTCTCGATTGTAGATCCGCTGCTGTCTCTTGGGTTAATGAGTAAATCTGGGTTCCTGTAGTGAGGTGGACCACCAACTTGGCAGGGTAGGGGGTCTTGAAGCGAATTTGTTTTGACCGCAGGATTGGAAAGAGAGGACCATATTCTCTATGCTGCTTTTGGGTTAGAGGTGCATAGTCGTTGTGGAACAGGAGTTGAGCCTGGCCCCACATTACCTTACCCCTTTGCCATGCTTTAATTAGAAGTGCTTCTTTTGTTTGGAAGCTGAGGAAATGGATAAGAAAGGAGCGCGGTCTGGCATCTGAGCGAGTAGACTTGGGGCCTAGAGCACGATGGGCCCGTTCAATATCAAGCTGGTATTCAGGGTCGAGAGATAACGCCAGGCATGGGAGGAAATCTGAAAAAGCCCATGGATCATTCCCCTTCTCACCCTCTGGGATTCCAAATATTCTGATGTTGCGACACTGACTCCTGTTTTCTGCATCTTCCTGGCGGGCAGAAATAGCTAGCTGTTCGGATAGTATGCAACGGACTGTCGCCTTGAGATCTTCTATATGCATGGCATTTTGGGAGATTTGGAGATCCGCCTCCAACATTCTGTTTTCCAGGTGGGTGATATCCTGTCTCAAGTTGTTTAACGATTCTCTTACTTCACCCCTAAAATCTGATATGGCTTGCAAAATTGCGTCAGTAGAGGTGTCGGTATTTTTCTTTGTCGGCTTCAGTCTTGGATGTTTTTTCTTAGGGCCTGGGGTATACTTAGAGCAGGCCTCTCCCTTGTCAAAGTGTAGTTCATCTACTTCTGCGTTTTCGGAGAATGTCAAGCCGATTCACGGGAACCTTTTGCCATTGTGCAATATTCGACGAGCGATTCTTACAGGATCGAGATTTTTTTTTATATTTGTGCGATTTTGCTCATTAATTTAATTTAATGTTGAAGGTAGGAGCTCTCCCAAAGCATGGCTTCACGGAGGCATACCGGAACCAGAAGTCCTTCCCACATTGTAAAATTTCTAATGAGCAGATAAAACTCCTAACAGCAAACAAAGATAAGGGGCCGGATGCTTGAGGCTTCAAGAATGGCGCAAGCCCCCAGTGTGCCGAACATACTGTGCACCAGGCTTGAGGCATTCTCCGGGCGACAACCAGGAATTCCCATCCCTTGCGCCTAGCACAGGTCCTTAGACCACAGTTTCGTGGTAAAGCGTACGTCACTCCTCGGAGACTAAGATATGGAGCTTACACTAGATATTTGGTACAAGCTGCCATAAATCAGGGAAACTGTTGCAGCTGCACCCGAGATTGGAAAATCAGGTGCAGTTGTGGAAAAGGGGTCTGGTGCACCAGCAGAAACTAAGTCCCGTGGCGCAGGACATGACACAAGCCCTGTGCCACCTTTTGAAAATCCGGCCCAAGGACTTGCTAGGACTACACACACACACACACACACACACACACACACACACACACACACACCTAAACACTTTGCACAACATAAGTTTTTGACTGGTTTTCTCCTGATAACTTGCAAATTCTCAAGGAGCATGCTAATTATTGTATTTGTACCTATTGGTAGCTGGGATTTTAATCATCTGACCTGCAGATCATGTACCATCTGGGGTTCAGAAACTTCTCACCCCATATGTTTCCAGTCGCTGCACCAGAAGCTCTGATACTTTGATTTTTAATGTTCCACGTGCTTGCACCGCATTAGGTCAAAAGTCCTTCATGCACCAAGCACCAGACTGGCTCAATACTCTTTCCCCAGACACTGCAGCTATGAGCACTATAGGCCCTTTCAAATGTATACTTAGAAACCATCTAATAGCTAATTCCAGCTGTGATTGCTTTCCATAGCTCAATTCTGGCTATTAAGGTCTGGACCTAACATTCCTCACCCTTGCATTCCCCCACCTCTTTCCATCCCCCTCCTCTGCCCTTCCCTCCCCCCTTTTGTATATATATATATTTTGACTACCTCACCCCTTTCCCTCTCCACCCCTCCAACCTCGCTGACCTTACAACCTTGCTGTCCTCAGCTTCCTTGCCTGGAGTAGCCTTTCTCTTCACTTCCACCTCCTGACGATGCCTTCTGGGCTGACGCTTACTCAGTAAATCATACCACTGGTCCTAGGTTGATGGTCTCAGCCGTCGAGTTATAATTGGTATATACTGTCCAATGCTGACACTTTCCTATGATATTTTTATTGCCTAAGTTAAAACCTGTTGAATTTATTTTGTTACTACTGAGTCCCTGTAAGTTTTTGTTTCCCCTGTATTGTCTTAGTCCTGATGTGGAACCTATGTAATGAGCTTGTTCTCAAAGGTATAAATCCAAGATCAAATAAATAAATAAAAAAATAAAAAATAGATGTTTGGGACATACAGCACAACATATCAGATCAGTTCATTCTGAAGGTCTGCATACAGACATATCTAACTCGTATCAGTTGTTCCATGGTGGCTTACGGACACAGTCTGTGGCCACATAACCTGTGATACTTTTATTGTGGGACACTCACCATTTGCGATATACTTGTGTTTGTGGGAGATTGCTAAATGTGGCTATTCAGTGCTGCACTATGGAATAATGAATATACATCTATATCAATTTAAAATATGCACTTTTGATTTAAACCAAGGCTGAGCCTCTGGTGATAATAAAAATATAAAATAAAATGTTTTTCACCCCCTCAGAAAACAAGATTGTGGCGATCATGACTGAAAATCTTTTTCTCAGGAAAGAAAATCACATTTTCCCATGACAGAAAAACGGCTGGGAAGCTAAAATTCTTCTTTCATGTCAGAGAGTTAACTCAAAAACCCTACTTAGCATGCTCAGAAGTCAAATTACAAAACCTCATAACTCGAGAACTGATTTATATATGTTTCAAGAAACACTCAAGAAGCACATCATTGGGCCAAGATCCTTCTACTCTGAAAGTTTTGGAACAAAATTTCAAACCATCTTTGCTGTAGGCACAAACAAATAAACAGCCAAAAATTAAATTTTTAAAGGCATTTAAAATTTCTGGCTCTTGGAATCCAGATGAGTGTCAGGCCACACAATGTCGCTCAATGTCGAACAGCACCAAAGTTATTCAGGTGCAAAAATGTCAGATTAGCATTAAATAGCCTGCTCAACCATAACTATACTTGCACTACTGCACAGTATTATAGATGCAAAATAAATAATGGATAAGTGTGGAATAACTGAAGGGGCTAACCAGATCATAAAGTCAGGAGTCCGAAGGGCGAGTGGTTTTATGCTCTGGTTAGCCTCCTCTTTGTGTTAGTCTTGATCACAATTGTTTATACAGGAAAAGGGTATACTGGGAAATAACTGCTAACCACTTCTATAGGGAAAATTCCCATCCATGTATTCTTTCTATCTGTCTGTCTGTCTGTCTATCTATCTATCTGTCTATCTATATATCCATCCGTCTATCTAGACTGGTTGATTTTCATGGCAAAAAAATAAATTAATGCATCATTTAGGGATTTTGAACCAATAGTAGGGAAAAACATTGTTAGGAATTTTTTTTACTCTAACTCCCGCACCTCGTGAACTCCACAGACTTCATTGCCAAAACACAGCCCAGATCCCAGTCTCAATGGGATCTACATGAACCAAGTTACTATCATTAGGTTCTGAAAAAGTAGTCAGAATGTGCTTCATGCAGGCAGTTTAGGTCCTGCGCGAAGTAGGATGTGCAGGGCTCTTTCGCTAATTAGAAGATTTTCTGCCTGACAATACTTGGCATGATGTGTGGATCAGTACTATGCCTTGAGGCTGACATAGCTATTCTTTTCCTCCTCATACATCATCAGCCCTATGACCTCACACTCCATAACATTACAACCAACCAAGGAGAGCCAATCACCTGCTGCAAAATCAGTCAAGTGTGATGTCATAGTGAATCAGGTCACTATGCTGATGAGGTATGAAGAGGAATAGAACTAGATAAAGTATGTCAGTCTCTAAGTAAAGTACTGCTCTCCACCTCACACCAAATGTTATCCAGCAGAAAACCTTTAAGGAGCAAATGGAAAAAGAAAAATACTTCAGAATTAAAAACAACTAACTACTTTTAAAAATGAACAATGTTTTCTGGCTATTATTTTTAGCAGTCCTAGGTCATTAAATCAGCTGTTCTTGTGAGGCACTAACAGTTTTTTTTTTTTTTTTTGTTTAGCAGCTGGCTTCAAGGCAATGCTATCATGATGACATCAGCACCACAATAGCTGCTGTCTGATTGCTTCTTAGTTTCGGACTAGTCATTGTGACATACCTAACCTCTAAATAAATGTTTATCTGGTGGTTATGTAGCATAATATCTGTATCTGTATCTATTCTACAGCGTGGTAGCACCTGCATGTTACGGTTGAGTTAGTTAGTTGCACACACATTGTTCTACCGGCCACCAGTCATGTCTGCTGCAATGATGCATGTGTAGTGTGCCAGCACGTTAAATTTGGTTTATTTTTGGATTGTTCCAGTTTTGCTACCTCACTGTGTACCTTTGCCAAATGCACTTTATGTAGACACCGTGCACTTTCTGAAGAATAAAGAACTGGCCATGAATTAATAGGTCACTTCCTGACTGAATGTCTATCTCTTGAGTTAGTGCTACTGGGAATTAGGGTCACTACAGTATCCTTACATGCAGGAATGAGTTGGTGTTTCTATCAACAGTGGGGCTTTTGGAAGCTTATATAGTGACTATTTTTGCTCCTAGGACTATGAAATTTGATATGCACAATCTTAATCCTATGGACAACTATTCTGGCAATGTTGTTAAAAATTGGTAAGGCCATTCAAAAGTTATTAGCTTCGGAATTTATGTAAAATGCACCTGATTGTGTCCTTTTTTTTGTTTTGTTTTTTGCTCGCAGAGACTGAAAAACTAGGCAGAGTTAAATTTAGCTACTTACAGGTTCTAGTTTGATCCAAAGAAGGGCATTTGTTTTTGTTTTTAAATGAAATGTTATTGCTTTTTTAAGTTATGAGGTTTTAAAGTTTGTGCATACACGGACCACTTCAAAAACTAGCTGAAAAAAATGCAGCTCCCCACCCTGAGTTAAATTTCAACATGAACAAAACTTTGAAAGCTGAAAATATTAAAAATACTTTACGCTAGTTTGGCCCGGTGGCATGGAAGGCTGAGGTGCTGGATGCCTTACCTCATGCCATGTGCTCCACACAGGACCCTGCATGAAGGAAGTTATGTCTCATCGCCTTCTTTGCATGGGGCCCTGCAAAAAGCAACTCATATATCTGACACTTTGCTTTCTGGAAAAGTAAGAACATTTATTGCAAAACACGATGTTAATGCACACATTAGGATTACAAAGCCACAAAAGGAGAGAATGTAGCATTAAGGTTTTCAACCCTGATGTCCCCCCTTGCCCCATCTCTAGTCCCCTACTTTTATGTTCCTTGGCCGAACTACAGGTCCAGGGCTCTGCTGCATGGGGCTTCTGCTTCACGTTTCAAGTCTTGGGCCTTGCACAAAGACATTTTTGACTCATACTATGCTTTGGGAAGGGCCTGTAGGGTCCCGCATGAGTAAAGTTATGACTGATCACCTGTGCAAAGAAAGTTATGGCTGCAGGCCCTTAGCCAAGAAAGTTGGGACTGATCTCTTGCTTCACGCAGGTTATGACTAATTCTATGGGTTCTACATGAAGCAGCAGACTTGTGGGGCATGGCGTCAGACGTATAGCTTGGCACTGGGTCACGAGAATAGGTGATGGGGGTGAGGGTATGCATTAGGGCTGAAAACTTATTCTGTCCAAAGGGAATTCCCAGCAAGTTCCTTCCCTTTCTGAGGAGTTACAAAGTATGGATACACTGGCAAATAATGAGAAACTAAGCCATATAGCAATGGATAAAACTGAAACATTCCTCCAAGTTTGGTGCCTATTTCTGAACATGGCAACAACATAAGTCATTACGATAAACTTAAATGTTAGATAGTAAACATGTTCTGATAGAGGCATAAGTTCATGAAAATGAACTTCTCTCTTCTTTTATATGTGTTTCGGTATCTAATAAAAGTACAGGCAGACAAAGGTCCTACAAACTGAATATAAGGACAGAGATAAATGACTAACAACTGTGATTATTTATCACTATAAATACTAGTAATTATGAACTCATACAGGTGTATTGGTACACAGTATTGATTAAAACACTGTTCTGTCAATTTATCTTATGTTATTTTTTTCTTCTCTTTCCTCTTTATCTAAATTACTTTTTATTGTATTTCCCTAGACGCATAATACCTAGTGATGATATCCATGTGTATGCTGTGATTCTAATTTTATTATATATAAAAAGTTTCATGTTTGTTAATTGTTGATTTACAGTTAAGTAAAAAAAAAAAAA
This sequence comes from Neoceratodus forsteri, assembly GCA_016271365.2. Classification (NCBI taxonomy): domain Eukaryota; kingdom Metazoa; phylum Chordata; order Ceratodontiformes; family Ceratodontidae; genus Neoceratodus; species Neoceratodus forsteri. The sequence goes on from JADMNL010000027.1 coordinate 142,339,342, forward strand.
AAAGAAACCCCAACACTAAGTTTCCTTCTTTTGTGGCTTTGTAACCAGAGACACTGTTACCGTGAATGACAGAACAGCGACACAGTGATGGGTCACTGTACTGTCACTGCGGGACCCTAGGATTGCTTTCTCAGGGTCTTGCACCCCCACCCCAAATCAACTTAGAGTTGATTATAATTAGTACGGGGTGCAGGGGGCAGAGTCTCCCACATGGAGGATTCAGGGGGAAAAGCCCCGGATGAAAAAAAAGTGTTTATGGATGGATTTATGCTGACTGCAATTGCGGTCAACATAAATCCATCGCTGTAATGTCAGTTGACAAAATATTTGTCGAACCAGCATCGTAGAGCCCATTAACATAGTTTTTTTTACTAAAGTCATTCATGTCTGAAAAAAATAGGCTCTGATTTACAGTGGCGTGAAAAAGTATTTGCCCCCTTCCTGATTTTCTCTATTATTGCATATTTGTCACACTGGATGTTTTCAGGTCTTTAGACAAAATATAATATTAGATAAAGGGAACCTGAGTGGACAAATAACACTTTTTTTTTTTACTTATTTCATTTATTTAATGAAAAAAGTTATCAACACCAACTGGCACTGTGTGAAAAGTAATTGCCCCTAGTTAAATCAACCCAATTAAAGGGATAATTAGAGTCAGCTGCTTGAACACAGCCAGGCTTGATTACAGCCAGCCCTGCTTAATATAAACCTCACTTATTTTGGCCCTTATCATCAGAGTCACATTGCCAGGACAAAGATTCAACAAGCACATTATGCCATGATCAAAGGATTTCCTGAAAGATCAGAAAAACATTTTGTTGCCCTCTATCAGTCTGGAAAGGGTTACAAAGCTATTTCTAAGGCTCTGGGACTCCATCAAACCACAGTGAGCCATAATCTCCAAATGGAGAACACTTGGAACAGTAGTGAACCTTCCAGGAGTGGGCGGCCTGCCAAAATTACTCCAAGGACGGATAAAATCATCCAAGAAGTCTCAAGGATCCTAAAACAACATCCAAAGAACTGCAGGCTTCTCTTGCCTCAGCTAAGGTCAGTGTTCATGACTCCACAATCAGAAAGAGACTGGGCAAAATGGGCTTCATGTAGAGAGTAGCAAGGCGGAAACCACTGCTAACCAAGAAGGACATAAATGCTCGTCTCTCATTTGCCAAGAAGCACCTGGATGATCCACAAGCCTTTTGGGAAAATGTTCTATGGACAGATGAGTCCAAAGTGGAACTTTTGGACAACATGGATCCCATAATGTCTCGCGTAAAGCAAACACAGCATTCCACAGTAAGAACACCATACCAACAGTCAAACATGGTGGTGATAGTGTGATGGTGTGGGATGCTTGCTGCCTAAGGACCTGGATGACTTGCCATAATTAAAGAAATGATGAATTCTGCTCTGTGCCAGAAAATTCTTAAGGAGAATGTCCAGTCATCCTTCCGTCAGCTGAAGCTGAAGCGTAGTTGGGTCATGCAGCAAGACAATGATCCAAAACACAAAAGCAAGTCCACATCAGAATGGCGAAAAAGAAGTAAAATTAAAGTTTTGGAGTGGCCTAGTCAAAGTCCAGACTTAAACCCAATAAAGATGCTGTGGCAGGACCTGAAACGAGCAGTTCATGCTCGAAAACCTACCAAATGTTACTGAATTAAAGCAGTTCTAGAGAAGAGTGGGTTAAAATTCCTCCCAGCGATGTGAAAGACTGATATTGAATTATAGGAAGTGTTTGGTTGCAGTCATTGCAGCTAAATGTGATGTAACCAGTTATTAAGTGTAAGGGGCAATTACTTTTCACACAGTGCCAATTGGTGTTGGTTAACTTTTTTTCATTAAATAAGTGAAATAAAAAAAAAAAAACAAGTGTTATTTGTTCACTCAGGTTCCCTTTATCTAATATTACATTTTGTCTAAAGACCTGAAAACATCCAGTGTGACAAATATGCAATAATAGAGAAAATCAGGAAGGGGGCAAATACTTTTTCACACCACTGTACAAAAACATTAAAAGGTACATGATTTCAGGTAACAATCTCTACAAAGTGTTCAGGTTGCAGGTTCTTCAAAGTATATTAAAGCAGATGGGAGGAGGGCTGGTAAGTGTCCATGAGAGAGACAGATAACCTACATTATTGCAAGTTTCTCTTCAGTCAGAACAACACATGTTAAAATGCCCCAGGTTTTAGACACCGAAATATTTGTTGCCGTATTATGTATTTTTAAGCTTATTTTAACTTGTGGTTTAAAATCATAGTCATTTACTAATGCATCCACAGACACACACAGGCATAGTTTTAAAATGCATTTAGTATATTTTATGACCTTCCTCAGGGAAGGAGCTTTCTATTCTGTGACATTTGACCTTGAAATGCCTTTGCTTTGATGGAACTCTGCTGTCTTCATATGTTTCTATGTTGATTTTTAAATGCAAGTTTAGGCCAATGGAATTCTTAACAGTTTTTTATCTGTTTTTTTCTAATACATGATCTGGGTTTTAGGAAAGTGTATTCTTCCAAACCAACTGAAATTCATTCCCTGATAAAGGACTCTGTGTAGTCTGAAAGCTCAAAGCACCTGTTTTCTTTTTTAACAACTCAGTTGGTCCAGTAAAAGGTATCAAATCATCTATTTTTGTGGACCAGGTTTTAGAGTCACTGATGGTATACTGAACAAAATGAGACTTGGTCAAAATGATATCTGTTGTATAAGGCTATCAATGCAGGGCTGCAACTGTTTTTATTTGGCAGTTTTGCGTTAGTTGGATATACATGGAGCTTAGCTTTGGACTGTGATGTTGTTTTCCTCCCAAACTGCTGCATTTTAAGGCTATTAAAATGCTTTCTTTCATATTTTCCATACTCTATCACAGAGGGAACAATGATGTGGCTTGCCAGCTGAGCCCCTACATCACAATGAGAGAGGGCTGTGGGAGCACCACACAATTGAGCCCTTCCCCTGATGACATCACAGGAGCAGAGAGCTGTGATATAGGCTTTAGACTGTGCCTGCAGCGGCTGCTCCAGGATTGGCTTACCAGTCAACCTGATCGGAGGATACTTTGCTTCCAGTGCTGGATTAACAATAGGACAGACTGGGAAGTTGCCCAGGGCCCTGAGTCTGAAAGAGAACCCCCAGAGTACTGTTTTTTCCCCTCCTTACTCAGTTCATTGTTTTCTTAGCTGTGTGCCTGTCAGTGTTGGTCACCTGCAGATCTTCTTTGATGATATCTCTTTCATCAGGCCACACTTATGGAACTATAGCCATCAGGCACTAGGACCACACGGAAAATTTTTTTTTAAGCAGTCCACAAGGGGCTGCCCATGACAACATCCTACATTTACTCTTCCTATACAAATGTGGGCAGGCCTTTCCCTCCTCAGTTCCTTTCCCTCCATTGACCATCTTGCAGACACTGCTACAGAAATGCCATTGCTGAGATTGTCATTTTTTATGTTTGCTTGCACGCATGTGCAAGAAACATAGTGCCATCATCGGAGATTTCGGAGGTGTGTCATCTCCTCCTCCAGTTCAGTCAGTGTGTTGGCAGGCGCGCTGTAAGCCAATGCATTCTGGAGCTGTCATGACAAGCTCCAAAATGCAAGTGGCATACAGATGAAAAGAGCTATGCTTGAAGTGAGCAGCGATAAGATAAAACTGCTCACAGCAGCTCCCCCCACGAACAAGAAGCCCACACAGGCGTATGCGCCTCCCGCATGCACGCACTGTATAGCGGATGAGTGCCCAATCCCGTCGGCTGTGCTGCGTTCCCCTCCCAAACCCTTCTGAAATGCCGCGCTGGGTGCTCACCTGGCGTGGCAAATAATATAGCTGACAGTTTGGCAGCATTGTCCCTAACCCCACGCGGTAGTAAGTGCCGCGAGGCCCCGCATCAGCGGCAAGCAATCACTGGAGCCGACAGGGATGCCCAATCCCCGTCGGCTGAACGCCACCCAACCATCCTTGTGCCACACTGGGAGCCCACCCCAGCGTGCAGAACATCCGACGTCGTCCGTTTGTTTTTACCTAAAGAAAAACGGTCCCACGAGTCTCCCCGCCTCCCACAACCCGCACCCACCCACTGCGCACTCCAGCCTCCCCACACCCCCCTCACCCCATACTTACCTCCGGACTCTGGCTCGATGATCTTCGGTGGACCGGGAACACATCTGCACTCTTCAAAGCCGACCGCGAACTGAGGAAATGCCGGTAAGCTGTATAATGGGCTAGATAGGGGGGTTTCAACTTTGTTGCATATCTCAGGCATTTTTTGGAATTTTGGCACTAAATTTTCAATATGGGGTTTTTGGGACCCCTTCTCATAATTGATGTCACTGTCATGGCGTTATTCAGGCCCGAAGGGTGATTTCGCAGTCACTGCGCAGTCACTGTGTGAAATCACCCTTTGGGTCTAAATAATCACCATAACAATGTTTATTATGAATTGGTCCAAAACAGTTAATGTTGTGCCAAATTCAAAAAATGACATTCTGATGTGCGTTGAGTAGTTCCTATGCAGGCTCGTAAGTTCACGAATTTTCAATATTTTCACTCCAGATTTTCAACATTGCCATTTTACCACACCTTCTTATGAGCAGTATAGCTGTCATTTTTCACATCTCACCCAAAATGTGTTTCCGCCCATGTAGCGCACAATGGCGCAGTCGGTATGCGAAATCAATATATGAGACAAATTAAGAAAATCACACTGACACTGTTCATGAGCAAAGGTCTTAAAATGGCTATGTTGAAAATTTGGTAAAAATTCCAAGAAATGACTGTTTTGACGAAAAGGTACAGTTCTCACGCACGCTTTGTAAGTTCTAATTTTCAATATTTTCACTCCAGATTTTCAACATTGCCATTTTATTACACTTCCTTACGAACAGTACAGCTGCAATTTTTCATATGTCACCCAAAATGTGTTTTCGCACATGTAGTGCACAATGGTGCTGTTAGTGTGCAAAAGCAATGTTTAGGACAGATTAAGAAAATCACAGTTATACTGTTCGTGAGCAGAGGTCTTAAAATGGCTATGTTGAAAATTTGGTGACAAAAGTCCATAAAATGACTGTGATACGAGTGAGCATTGCACAGTTTCCACGCACCCTTGTTACTTCATGACTTTGTAATATTTCCAGTCCAGATTTTCACCAGTGACATTTTTCCACACTTCCTTTTGAACAGTACAGCTGTCATTTTTCACAACATGGCTGAAGTGTGTTTTCACAGTTTCAACTCAGAGATGCGTGGTCGCTGTGGGAAATCATTGTTCAACACAGATAAAGAAAAACACAGTGACACTGTTCATGATCGGAGGCACCAAAATGCCTGAGTTGACAATCTGCTGTAAAAATTCCCCAACCTAATTATATTACGGGTGTGCATTGCACAGTTTCTATGTACGCTCGTGACTTCACCATTTTTTTAAATATTTTTAGTACAGATTTGCAACACTACCATTTTTACACTCCCATGAACAGTACAGCTGTCATTTTTACATCCTTCGAATGTTTTTGCACCTGTGGTGCTAAATGTCGAAGTCACTGTGCATAAGCAGCTTTCTCGCTATCAAACTGATATTCCCCCTGTTCATGAGGTGGGTCACAAAACAAACATGTTGAAGATTTGGAGGAAAATACCAACGAATGCCTGAGGTATTAGGGTTTCCAACTATAACGCCCAACCCTGTAGAGAATGACAGACATCAGGGGTGTGACTTGGGATTCTTGCCTGTGATGCTCATACCATTCCACACCCTGCAGTCAGTGAGAGGCATCGAGGTATGCCTTGGACTCTTCGGCCCCAAACTTCACCCCACTCTCCTATATCGCACCCATCTCACCATATTTCCGAATGAAATGGAGTACGCATAAGGGCCAAAGACCCCGAGGAACACCGTGACACTTGTCAGTGTCTGCAGGGTGGGGTGTGGTGAAATGGCGTGGGCGTTATGCCTGACGACCCAAACGCATACCCCAATGCCTGTCACTCTCTGCAGGGTTTTGTGGGGTTGGCTTCAGTTCAATACTTCACTGCCATTCCTATTACGCAACTCTGTAACTTCTACACTACCACTGCCAATGCCAGCAAGCAAACATTCGGCATTGACAAATGCTTGTTTCTTATTCTGAAAGTAATTACTTTTTAAAAGTGATTTTTGGTGGTGTGCATGTCATCTCCAGAGCCATCACTGTCTAAACTCTTCAGATATTGTGAGTGTGGTGAGAAAATTTATTTTAAAGATTTGCACGACATCTGTGTGTGTTGTCTTGGCCTGGTCCATGACATCAAGGCATGCCCGATTTGTAAGGGCTTTAATATGGCCACCCAGTGATACAGAAGGGCACTTTAGAAAAGTATCTGTTAAAACAACACTTAGCCTGAATGGAGAAGGAGCTCCATCAGGAAACCCCCACTGCATCACCAGCTCACTCCTCAGGATCAAAAGGATCCATGTCCAGGGAGGAGATGTCCATGTCTTATCACCACAAGCACAGGGAGAGACAGAAAGAGAAGGAAAGGACCTCCGCTGTGCATTCTAGGTTGCCTATTCGCTCAGGTATGACCTCCTCTGTCCATCTACTGCTCTTGCAGTAATGCAGACCATCACCCAGACCCTCGACATGGCTGGGTTGACCCCATGTGGCTCCAGACCTATCACAGCTAGTGTGTCGCAATTGACATTGGGGCCCTTGCCTCCCCCATCAACATCCGCCGGTGTTCCCATTGACTAAAATGTGGGCGCTGATGTTCAGTCAGTTCAAGTGTCCTTTATGGACATTCTTAAATGCCTGTTACATTCTCCTATGTTGATGAGCTTTCTGTTGACCGGGTCCACACAACAAACCCCTGCGATGACACCTACCAAGTTCACACACCAGATGCCTTCCAGGCCATTGATGGCTTCTTCAGTTCTACCACTGTGTCCTCCAGACCATGTTGATGAGGACCAGAAATATAATCCAGAGCTTATTTTGGATGAGGAGGAAGAGGGAGAAGAATTTGTGGACACTTACGAGAGAACCAGTTCCACAGTCTTTACTAGGAGTGAAAACTTGGTGGTTTATACCCCCAGGTCTCCCCCTAAAGACCCTCTCCTTTATAACAATGATGCAGGACCTTCAATCTGCAATGGGGTTTGGTGCAGAGGAGCAGGATATTACTAAGAAGAACTTAGTAGACTTCTTAGAACTGCCTAATACTCCAATAGTTATTCCTCCCCTCCAGCCAGCCCTAGAGGATGTCACCTTGGCTGCCTGACACAAGCCTGACATGATACCTGCAATACCATGGAAGGCAGATAAGCTGTACCAGGCCCCCTCGGGCAAGCCCTTTTTGCAGGACAAGCCAAGGTGGATTCTGTGGTCATTAATGCAGCCGATGACTGGTCTAAGGTCCCAAAGCACCTTAGCTCCCTTCCTCCTAAAAAGAAGTCCAAAAACCATGATGTCTTGAGCAATAGGACTTCTGGCTCAGGATTGCAAATTACCAAGCACACATGGTAAAATGCCAGAATACTCATTGAAGGAAGGCCAAGCAGCCGCCCAGACCCTCCCAGACAGCACTGCTAAACAGGAGATACCAAATGCCCGTTGCTCATCTGGAGGTGGCCCGTATGTTCCTGAGAGTTGTTCTGCACTTGAAGCCTCCTATCCATGATCCTGTCACAGCTTAGGACCTGAATTTTGTGTTACAGAAGCTTACTTTGGCTCCTTTTGAGCCAGCTGTGACTTCTGACCTACACTTTCTATTGTGGAAAGCATTATTTTTGGTTGCTGTTACTTCTGCTCAGAGAATTTCAGAGCTTCAGGCTGTAATGTGTGAGCCTCATTATTCAATTTTTCACAAAGACAGGGTGTCTTTGCATACCAATCCTAAGTTTCTACCAAAGGTGGTGTCTGAGTCTACTCTAAATCAAACCATCCACCTGCCAATTTATTTTCCTGAGCATGCTATATACACCATGAAAAGAACTGCAAAAATTCCTTGCAGCTTTTTGTTTCCTTTGCTCCTGGGAAAAAGGGCATTCCTGTTTCTAAACAGTGCTTGTCCAAATGATTGGCTAGCTGAATTACTTTCTGTTATAGGAAGTACGGTAAGGAACTTCCTGGGGTTGTGCATGGTCACTCAACTAGAGGCATGGCTAGTTCTGTTGCCTGTTTCAGGAACGTGTCTGCTGCTGAGATTTGTGCAGCTGCCACCTGGATTGCTGTCCACACCTTCACTAAACATTACAGTCTGGGCATTGCTTCAAGAAAAATGGCAGGCTTTGGCCTAGCTGTACTTCAAGGCCTACTTTCTTAGGCCTGTAGGCTCCAGCCACCCAGACTGTTTCTCTATCAGTACTGCTTGCTATTCATTTCATAGGTGTGGCCAGATGAAGAGATATCCTTGAATAAGATAGAACAGTTATGTACTTACAGTAACAGTAGATCTTTGAGAGAATCTCTTTCATCAGGCCATGCCATCCCATATTCCATTCTCCTACATCCTGAGGGCTTCTTTTCCATAGGGTTTTGCCAGCTATTTTCTGCCTTGCCTGGTGTACAGAGCCATAGCTCCTCTCTGGTTCCCAATAGGGAGGTCCTCCAAGCATGATCTCTGGTGGGGAACTGAAGAGGGAAGGAGCCACCCACGTTTATATAGAAAGAGCTGACGCAGGACATTGTTGTGGGTGGCCCCTAGTGGGCTACTTGCAAAATGTTTCCATGTGGTCTTAGTGCCTGACGGCTGTAGTTCCATAGGTGTGGCCTGATGAAAGAGATTCTATCTAAGATCTACTGTTACAGTAAGTACGTAACAGTTCTGCTTGGGGGGTTGGGTCCTTTCACGTCATGCTGAGTCGCTGACACATTCACACACTGAAGTGAGTAATTATACTGCAGACAGTCTGATCATCTGTTCACAATACTTGCTACCTGCAAAGTAGTTTCTCTTGTGCCCCGATGATCAGACTGTATGTATGTTGGAATGTACATGCATTTGGTGCTACTGCACCCCCACCTTTAGCAGAACATAAACAAATGGTAGTTTACGCACCTGGTAAAGGTGATTGTGGGGGAATATATCTCTGAGGCACTCCACAGTCATGACATCATGGGTTGTGTGCACCTGATAGGTTGCTTGATGCACATGTGACTTGAAGAAAGTCCATCCCTCACCTGAGAGGGGGGTCTGCTCTCCTATGGCCAGTTCGATGTATTCCAAAACTGTATCTGTAACAATAATCTGTTAATACCTTTTGCTGTTAATGAGTGTAGATATGTAGTGACCACTTAACAGTAGCAAAATTGTTGTGTGACTTTATTTTGTTATTGCACTACACATATAGATGTCGGTGATGTCCGAACCTGCTAATTTGTAATAGCGAGTATCATACATTCATGCAATGTATGAAAACTTGTTGAGTCTTTCACACGTCTGTTGGTCGGCATGTGGAGTGCCTCAGAGATGTATTCCCCCACAATCACCTTTACCAGGTGAGTAAACTACCATTGTGGGGGATAATCTCTGAGGCACTCCACAGTCATGACATCATGGGTCATTAAAAAGCAGTAATCCTCTGCAAGTGTGGGTCAGACGTGTTGTCTTGTACCTAGTCCTTACATACTGGTAAAGATTTCTTCTGCAGTATTCCCATTTTTCTCTGCCCAGGAAGTTGCGATCGCTCTGCTAGAGTGAGCCTTCAGATCTCTTGGTGCAGTTGAGTTATTCACCCTGTATGGTTCTGTGATTGCTGTTTTAAGGTAGATGATAATCAATGATTTTGAAGCTGGTTTTCCTTCTCTATGCAGCCTTATGAACAATCTGTTTTGTATATTTCCTCTGTCCTTGATAGGTATGTGCTAAGTACCCTTTTCATACCCAACATTTTAAGCTGAGGGTTGTTTTGTATTTCCCCCGGAGGGGGTTCTGCAGATATTTCAATAGTTTGGTTGATGTGGACTGACAATGATACTATTGGTCCAAATGACATCATAGGTCTAAGGGATATTCTGTCAGTGTTGAATGTTAGAAATGAGGTCTGCATGAGTATGCCTGTAGTTCTCCTCCACATCTGGCAGATGCTAGTGCCATCAGGGAGGGTGAAAGTGTTAATGTCTGTGCCAAGTCTATGTCATGCGTTGGGCCCTGTTTGCTCAAGAATGGTACGAGAGGTCTCATGTTGCACTTGGCCCATGGCACTATGTCTATCAATGATGACATTACTCCCAGTACTTGTGAAACTGCTTGAAGTTCTGGATTTCTGTGTTTCTGTAATTGCGTAGTCTGTGCAATAATTGAGTGGACTTGGGCATTTACTGGGTTGCCAAGACCCGGATTTGTGTTAATCAGTGAGCCTAGACTATCTGTAGACTGGTTAGGGATGATAGGTAGCTGTTTGATAGATTATTACACAGCTGCGATTTTGTAGGCAGTGTACTACCGCGTTTGTTCTCGAATGGACTGTTGTACTGTTCTGGTCTTGATCAGCCGGTCGTTCAATAGGGTATTACTTGCATGCCCTTAACTTTTTTTTTAGGGTATTACTTGTATGTCCTTAACTTTTTTTTCTGTGAATGCTATTATTACCATCGAGAACATGCTTGGGGTTAATGGTAGGTTGAATGGTAACACTTGTATTGGTATCATTTTTCCAATATTTGAAATCAACAGAATTTGTAGTGTGATGTATGTGTCCTACAAATGTAGTGAAGTCAGGTAATCTCCTGAGCTTGTAACCATGAGGGTGGACCTGATTGTTTCCATTTCTAGGGTTTAAATTGTACAGAATTGTTTAGGTCCAGAACTGGGCATAGCCCTCTGGTCCCTTTTTGGGGTACAATGTCAAATATGGAGTATCCTCCTTTCCCCTTTTTTGTAATGTGTTACTCTGTCTATGGTCTTGTTGTGCAGTAAGTCTATCAGTACTGTTTGGACTTGTGTTGGGGTAATGTGTTTTTCAGCACAGGGAAAAGGACTAGAAGGTTCTTTGTTGGTTTAGTTCCACAGCCTAATCCCCCATTGAAATTAACCAACAGATTTGAGTGCCTTAGAACTGTTACACCTGATACCTTGGATGTGCAGTATTGAGTAATTGTGAGTTAATCAATGGCCTCCATATATCACCTAATAACCCCGAAGTACAGAATAAACGGGAACAAACACAAGACCCCCCAAGACACCTGATACTAATGAGGTACTAAGCAAAAATACTGACATTTTAGCAATAGGCTTTGACGTACACAAGAAACTAGGGGACTCTAACAAATTAAATGTTATTGATTTAACCAGTACCACTAGTTCTGATAATTTAAAGGCACATAGGGAAATTAAACCTATGGAAAGGGACATTCTGATCATTGCAAACTCAATAATAAAAGGTATTGATACCCAAGTGTGCTTTAACCGCAAAGAGCATACTACGGTTAGCTCTCTACCTGGAGCTAAATTACAGGATATTGTGTGTCTATTGGATGGACTGTTTGAAAATACAGTTACCCCCTTGGTCCTCCTACATGTGGGAGCAAATGATGTGGGAAAAACAAATTGGAATACTATGCAAAGGGATTATAAGTACATTGCTGAAACAGTTAGAAATTATGGAGGGGAAATCATCATATCTGGTATACTCCCTATGCAGGGACATAAAGCTTATAGAAATAAACAAATAATAACAATTAATAGCAGGCTTAGACATTTCTGTATTGAAGAAGGGATTGGCTTTATGGACAATGCAAGGACATTTAATAAAATATCTTTATTTAGAAATGATGGTATCCATTTAAATCATGCTGGTACAAGGATTTTTGTTAAAAAAAGTTTTGGAGGTAATTAAGTTCCATTTAAACTGGCTTGGGGGTGGCACAGTCAACAATAGCTTAAATAGATCCTCATCTTCCCCTCAAAATACTTTAGGATGGAATGCAATTCTTCTTAATGCCTGCAGTTTGCTGAATAAACATGATGAGCTCAAAATTATATTGCATAAGAACAAAATACACATCGCTCTAATTACAGAAACATGGTAGAATGAAAATGACCAATGGGAAAAAGAAAATGAAGGTACAAACTATTTTTCCATTGTAGAAAATATAGAAAGGGTGGAGGGGTGGCAATATATATTTAGGAAGATATTGCTTGTGAAGAAATTACATGGGATACAGGTTCACCCGAACTCTTATGGGTTAAGTTGCTTCCCATTAATAGTCCCAAAATTATTCTGGGACTTTTATATAGGCCCCCCGCTATGTCACAAGAAGACAGTAAGGCCATATTGCAAATTCTTGGTGATCTTGAACCAACTAATAGGATATTAATAACTGGGGATTTCAACTTACCTAATATTGATTGGGGTAAAGGTACAGGCACATATCCCCTTGGGAGACAATATATTGATGTTATAAACCACGGGGAACTACAGCAGTTGGTACTAGAAAAAAACTAGGGGAAGTAATACTCTGGATTTAATATTCACTAATATGAGGGCCACTATTAATTCAGTAGAAATTAGTACTCCCTTGGGGAATAGCGACCACAGTTCAGTTTTATTTAAAATAAGTGAAACACAATCTTCTAAACCCACTGGAACAACTACTAAGCTAAACTTTCGGAAAGCTGAGTTTCATAAAATGAAAAACAAACTATGTTGTTGGGACTGGAGATCGGAATTTGTTAATAAGCCTCTACAAACTATGTGGGATTCCCTAAAAACCAAGATTGAGAACTTAACCTCTGAGTATATTCCTGTTACCATAAAATATCATAGTGCTAAGACTAAAAAACCTGTTTGGCTTTCTACCACAATCAAAAAATTAATTAACAAAAAAAACAGATTATATAAGAAATTAAAATTATCCAAATTAGAAAAAACATATACTGAATATAAAGACTGTCTCAAGAAAGTAAAAATGAATATTAGGGAAGCCAAAGCTCAATGGGATGTAAACCTTGCCGACAGGGTACAGGACAATAAAACAGCTTTTTTTTTCTTACATTAATAATCACAGGAAGGTCCAAAGTAGTATTGTGCCTTTTACTACTGAGGAAGGATTTACTTCTACTAATCAACAAATGGCCAATATTCAGAATAAATATTTTTGTTCAGTGTATAATATAAATGATGCTGATTCATACAATATTAGTAGTCCTTCTGTACCTGGTACTATAATATTAAACCCTGATACTATATATAAACATCTAGTCAGCCTTCATGTTAATAAATCCCCTGGTTCAGATGGAATGCATCCTAGGGTTCTGAAGGAATTGGCAGATGGGTTGGTACAGCCAATAACTTATATCTTTCAAGCATCTGTTAATACTGGTTTGGTCCCTAATGATTGGAAATTAGCTAACATTTTGCCTATCCTAAAAAAAAGGGCCCAGAACTCTACCTGAAAACTTTCAACCCATTAGTTTGACTTCAACAATAGGAAAGATAATGGAGGGACTAATTAAAGATATCCTAATAGAACATCCTGATGGACAGGATATGGTTGATCCCCTACAACATGGATTCACAAAAAACAGATCATGCCAGACTAATCTACTGGCATTCTATGAAAAAGTGAATAGAGAGATAGATGTGGGTAATTCTGTGGATGTGATCTTCCTTGATTTTGCAAAGGCATTTGACAAACTGCCACATAAGGAATTGTTGTCTGCATTAGAAGGCATAAACCTGTCTAGTAATATTTGTAAATGGGTCTCCAACTGGCTCCAGGATAGAAGGCAGAGAGTGGTCATCAATGGGGAATACTCTGCTTGGGCTTCTATTACTAGTGGAGTCCCCCAGGGTTCAATATTGGGACCTAGTCTATTCAATATTTACATCGCTTCATTAAAAATTAGCAATCATAATATCTGGATGTACAAATTTGTGGATGATTGTAGGCTGGGGTTAGTAGTTATTGATGTTGAACAAAAAAGCTACCCTACAGCATGCCCTAGATTCAATTTATGAATGGACTAACTTAAATAAAGTAGTATTAAATAAAACCAAATGCAAGGTTATGCACCTAGGTAAGAACAATAAGGAAGAAACATACCTATTGGATAATACTCCCTTGGGGGTTATAAAAGAGGAAAGAGATTTAGGGAGTACTGTTACTAATGACCTAAAATTTAGATCACATTGCAATATTCAACTCAGGAAAGCAACCCAAAACTTAAACTGTGTATTCAAACATATAGCAAGTAGAGATAGGAAGGTGTTGATTCCACTCTACGGTGCATTGGTCAGGCCTCACTTGGAGTATTGTGTTCAGGTTTGGTCTCCTCAAAATAGGGAAGACATTCTATCTTTAGAGGGGGGTCCAGAGAAAGTTAACAAAACAAATAATAGGTCTAAAGAATAAAATCTATCATGATAGATTAGTCAGCCTGAATCTTTATTCCTTATATTATCGTAGATTAAGGGGAGATCTGTGTTTCCTTTATAAAAACATGAAGGATGAAGTTTTACAGGAGGAATTGGGTCTTAGACATAATTTTGGTAGAACTAGTACTAGAAAGCATAAAAAACAACTATATCAGCAAGTCTGGAATCATAACCTTCATAAACATTGGTACAGTTTTTATTTATTTATTTATTTATTTATTTATTTATTTATAATGCAATCAGTTTACAACCTTTGAGCCAGAGGCTCATTTCCAAAAGCACCTCTTCAGGAGAAGAGAAGATAATACAAGTACAAAAATACATAATAAAAGAGAAACAATATGCATAAGGATGCAGGCATACATGGATCCAGGGTACAGGTTACATTGAATGCATTATAAGGTGCAGATTCCGGTATTGTAGACAGAAGGGTTGGTTACAGGATATAGCGGCATAAGTGTATGACATTTGCAAAATGAAACAGTCAAACAAGTTACATGGAATTAGTTACAGAGTCAGCAAAACATATGACAAGGACAACACAGCAGGTAGTTTGATTTGGTAACAGTAGTGCATACTAGTAGGACAATTTAGCATGCAGTATATTAAGACTCTATCATACATGGTACATTCTTGACAGATTAAGAGGAGGTAGGCAGTCGGATATGGCAGTAATGTAGGTGGTAGGAATAAGGCGGTACGGAGAGGGTGCAGCACAGTGGGCATTGTCAGGGCAAAGGGTGCATGTACACCCATTAAGCACAGGTGCAGCAGTGCTTGTTGAAAAATCTTGCTTTTGAGCGCAGTTTTGAATTTGGAGATAGTGGGGATTTCTGAGATGGAGAGAGGGAGTGTGTTGTACCAGGAAGGGGCTCTGTGGCGGAAAGACCTCTGTCCATGTGAGGTCCTAGATCGAGGAACCAGTTGTAGAGTAATTGGAGTTTGGAACAATCTACCAACAAATCTTGTGGACAGTACTACCATGAATGAGTTTAAGAGCGGGTTGGATCATCACTTTGGAAATAACAAATTTACATTTTAAAATGTGGTCAGTAAGCCTTATAGAAATAGAATAGGTAGAATTATATCTTCTGGCTTGAACATACCTATGATGATACCTATGATGCGAGAAAGTCATATCACATATCCTAGTCTTATTACTTGTAGTACCCACCTGTCTTGTGTGGTTTGCTCCCATGCTTGCGTGAAGAGTAGTAGTTGGTCACCGACTGAAATGTTTTGGTATTGCTTGTAGCAATAGTAGTTGTTGTTTCAACTGGGTTCTGCAGGGGGGAGTAGTTTTCTCTACCTTGCTTTGGAACCGTTCTAGCTCGATATCCAATGCAATGTTTTTTGTGGGTATGGCTGCCTGTAGTAGTGTAGCCTGTAGTTGTAATTGCCCCTGTCTTGTCTCAAAATGAATGAGAATGGTATGTTTGTCTAGCTGGCAGATAAGTGGATCTGTTTGACTGGTCTTTGGCATCTTATCTTCTTTTCCCTTGAAGTATCTTTCTAGACCTTAACCGAACAGTCCATCTCCTGTTTGCACTTGGTGTTGAAATGTTGCTGTATTTCAGCGTGCTGGGGGCATAGGTGGTAGTTATCGCAGGATCTCCGCGATAGTGAAATCCCGCTGTTTGCCCTCAGAAAGATGAGCGCCCGAGATCTCATGAGCGCTGGGAGCCAATCAATGGGCTGCTCCCACGCTGAGTGAGATCTCAGACTGAAAGAGATGAGGGGGAGAGGAGCGAGACGTTTGGGCATTACTACAGACCTGGGGGCCATAAAGAAACATTTGGTCAGCTGCATATTGGTCTGCAGCCTTAAATACCCTGTATGGGGTACAACGGTAGCGTGGAGGTCGCAGAAAGCAGCGTTTGGGTTGGGTTCCACCATGGAGCTAGAGGCCATGTGAATGGTGACATGCCACAGAGACTGGGATACCTGGAATGGAGGTAGAGTCACTGTACTACAATCAGACACTGCTGTAAGGAATGCCAGGTTGAGATTTGCCTTGCTCTCCTTGTATGGATAATTTGATGAGCCTTTTTTTATTTTGGAAGTGTTTGCTCCTGTAATCACTAGCAGGGGTATCCAGGTAGTCAGATTTCCTTACATTATAAGGCCCAGTGGATACTTTATGGATGTTTGCTCCTGGAACCGCTAGCAGGGGTATCCAGGTAGTCAAATCTCCTTACATTATAAGGCCCAGTGGATATTTTATGGACATTTGCTCCTGGAACTGCTAGCAGGGGTATCCAGGTAGTCAAATCTCCTTACATTATAAGGCCCAGTGGATACTTTATGGACATTTGCTCCTGGAACTGCTAGCAGGGGAATCCAGGTAGTCAATTTCCTTGCATTACAAGGGCCATATATACTTTATGGTCATTTGCTCCTGGAACCGCTAGCTGGGGCTTCCAGGTAGTCAGTCTCCTTACTTGTAACTTGCACTGTTCTACTTAAAAGCCTTGTAAAACAATGTGTAATGTGTTACCCTGCCTATTGTGATATACTCAGAAGCTATACATCATGCATTAGTTTTCTGTACTTTTTGCCTGGTATATTCTAGTGGTATAAGCTCAAACTGATAACCAGAATGCTGGATTTTGATAGCATCCTGTATTTAGTGGCAATCATCCTATAATTTTTGTATATATGGCTTATACTGAAATATTATGAGTCTTACCTTTGCCTCTAGATTTGGTTAAATATGCTGGAGGTGTAGGGTGTATTGCAACCTTGGTTCGGCTGCAGCTCTTTGTTTTGGCCATATTATTTCCCTTAAATCTTCCCCTGCACAGTAATCAATAATGTTCTGCACTGTACAGGCTATTGCTGTGCCTGTGCATTGAAGTGTGCACTGCCCCTTAAATGTGATTAGAGTGAGTGAGGGACTCAGTGTTATGCTGACTTGTCCACAGCTGTGGTAATAGTGCTGTCCCCAATGTATTTTCCCCATTGTTAATTGATTTTCAAATAATTGCCCTTATATTTAATTATTCACATTGTGGTCTGCTGTTGCAGATCGGTTGGTGCTTTTAACAAACATCCTCTGTGCTGGTTGAACGTTTATGAGCGTAGTTATGCTCTCCACAAGATGGCAGCAGTGACTCTTAGTTAATCTCCTGTCTGGCAGCCACCAACACCCTTAATCCTATATAGATAAAGGGTGAGTGGAGAACTTTCCTGAGATCACAGCAGCAAGTCTTGCGATATTCTTTCTTGCAGCTGCCGATCTGGATAGGCAAGTTAGGTTAGTCTCTTAATGCTCCTTCTCCTCATGAGACCTACTTGTTTATGGTGTTTTGGTCAGGTAGACAATAGATAAGTTTCCTCTACCTTTTGATAGAAGAAGGTGGTGAGTTTAAAAGACATAATGTGCCATAAAAAAAGTCTAGAGAACATGTCATTTTGAGATGAGGCACAAAAGGACTGATAAATGCTTCAGAGACTGTTGTGTAGTGATGTCTTGAGTGAGCACTTCAGGTGCTACTATGCTTGTAATGGTGAACTGTGGCACATTACTTATTGTAATCCCTACCTGGTATGCCGTTTGTGTCTGACAGCAATACCAGGTGGGCTGGGTTCGGGGAGGAATAGACCACTTGGCACACAGGCTAGGTTTGGCTACTCTGCACAGGGGCACCCAAGTAACTCCGAACACAGGAAGCAATAACTGTAATGTCCAATACCAGAAGTGGGATTCTAAAGTGTGGCTTTTACTCACATCCAACAGAATAAACAAAGCATAGATGGACCCCCAAGGGGCTACACTCCTGGTAATGCAGATTAAAGGAGACCAGAACACATCCTCATCGCTTTATCCCTCAGGCTCTACAACACACTGGGCACACAGCCCGGACTTGTATGCTGCTTTGGGTTACACAGCCTGAACTTGAACACTGCTTTGGGTTTTCCCTAGCTCGGCTCCCTTGTCTGCCACTTGGACACCTTCCATACTTCATGGAAACATTTTCTGGTGGCTCCCAAAACCACCTAAGAGTACCTCAGCTACATCAGGGAATCCTCCTCTTTAATCCCATGTCTGGCTACTTTCCTCAGTCAATGGCCAAGTACCTGAGGGAAAGCAAAAGGTGTCTCAGAGCAAATCCGTAGAGGTGAATTTGGTTACTACTGATGGAGGGGGGTCTCCCACCTCTCGCTCCCACAATTCATACCCGGACATTTCTCTGGATTGTGAACACCTTATCCTTTAGCACTTTGCTGTGTAGATTCTTGCTAAATGTATTTCACATTCAATCTACTTGTCTTGCTTCCCATTTGTGCTGGACTTGAACGTACTTAAAAATAAGTGGCAATGTCCATTACTCTAGACCTCCCACAGGTTAAGCAGCACAATCCCCACATTCTTTCTTTCCATTTTGTGCTGGACTTGAACATACTTATAAGTGGCTTTGTCCATTACTCTAGACTGCCAACTGAGTTAAGCAGTCCAATCCCCACATCTTCCAACTGTACTTGGCTGTCTTTTCCTGACCCCACAGTAACAGTCCCTTTAATTTCCTTATGTTTCAGGTGAAAACACTTGGCCCTTTTTCAGAGTGAACTCACCCCTTGATTGCAGGTGCCCCACAGGCATTTCCTTCTCAAGGAATCTCTTACAGAGCTTCTGGTGCCTCAGCACAACTCAGACAGGCAGCTTCTTTCCCTTAGCTGGACCCAGGGGGGTTGTCCCTGGAAAACAGGCAGACACCTTCCCACCATCCCCTCAGGGATGGGGCTCTGAACCATTGAGAGCGGTCTCCACCACTTTGATTACCAGTTCCTGTGTTCCTCTTCAGGTGGAAACACACACCAAAAACAAAAGTAGCTCTGAAACAGAGCTTAAAGCTCTTCTGAGAGTCTGCACACACTCTGCTGCACTACAGTCTCTCTCTAAGACTGCACATAGACTGGCTTTAAATTCCCCAACGTTCTACTCTAACCTCCAACTGCAACATTCCAGTGTGGATTATACAGCTGCGACAGTTCTAAAATTATGTCATCCCTCAGTCTCAGCTGAGACTGAGAACAGAGTGAGACAGTGTGAAATCCATTTAACTGGAGTTTCACAAGCTGTCTTCCCTGCCTACCACTAGGTCTTACTGGGATTCTAGTAACCCCAAGTAACAGAGGGGTTACATTAGTATTTTAGAAGGCTGGGATGCTGGCAGGGTACTCTGGACATTCTAAGGTGGCCACTTGCACATTTAACAATGTATAGACTCTGGAGCTGCTGGCAGGGCTCCAGGTCATCAGGCATCTTAGTAAGGTGGTATGCTTGTTCTGAACAGCATGTAGGGGAACTCAGCATATATGCCTAAGTAAGGAATGAGAGCCTTTAATTATGTAGTAGCCCCTGATGTACTGAGCTCCTGGAACTGCTGGTAGGGGTTTCTAAGTAACTGTGGCTGTGGAATCTGTTTGGTCATCTGTGACAGATCTTAGATAATACATGCTCTGTTAGCATCCTTTAAATTTAGTGTCCTTTAAATTTCAAAAATGTGATAAATTATCTTTTTCAAGCACTTTTTTATTAAATTAATAGGGCAAAGTCATGCATTCACATTGGTATGCATTACTTTTGTCACATACAGTACATAGTAGCAGCTCCTCAATTAATATGTGATTGTGCCTTTAAGAGAGAAAACACAACTGAATATTAGTGAAAGAAATAACTATTAAAGTTCACTATTTCCCAAATAATTATTTTAATCAAACCTCCTTGTATGTTCACCCATATAGTACAGTGCTGTGTATCATTTCTGACCTTTTTTGTATGCCTTGGTTATCTCTGGGATAATGTAGGCATGTGCCGGGGTCAGAATGTTTTAGCTAATCCTTGCCTAGGCTGTGGTAAGCTAAGTGAAGGAGCATCTGCATTGCTGCTTGTGTAACGAGACACAGTTTGGGGCAGAAGCATTTTTTGTTCTGTAAAACATGTTTCTTCAGTTCTCTCTCTCTCATGGTCAGTGTTAAAAGTTAGGGTATTTTGCCTTGAGAAGCTGTAGCAATTGTTAGCTCCATTTTCCACTGCAAGATATGTTGGGTTTAGTCAAATCTTGTTTGTTTATCCTCATCTAAGATGGTGGTCAAAATCTCACAAGAGCTGAGGGCCAGTCAGCTTGCAGCTCTCATGTAGCAGGAGATTTGTAAACTAGGAAGAAGTGTGTGGGGGGGGTCATGCTGCTAAGATAGTTTGAGAAACTGGGGCCATAAAATAACATTTGGGTGGCTCCATTTTGGTCCATAAAGCTTCCTTTTTTCTGTGGGGCTGTTATTGGGTAGAAAACAACACAAAGTGGTTGTGGGTGCTTTGATTTAGTGCCACTGAATTCCAGTAATGTCTGAATCGAGCTCAGGCATTTCAAGCATTTTCCAGTGCAAGGAAACTTTTCTGGGTGAGTTGGAGAGTACCTTTTTACAAGTTAGTGAGGCTAACAGGGTCACCAGATTCTTGTTGGTGATTAATATAACTCAGGAACCGCTGTCAGAGGAACCAGGTTGATTATTTATTATATTGCCTCCTGTAAGTCATTGCATGGATTCTGTGTTCAATTATGTGGGTCAGACATTCATTTAGCTCCTGGCACCACTAGCAGGGGTGTTCAGGTAGCTAATAATTTCTATACTTGCACAATGTGATAATATTCATGATTTGAATACTGTGCTGTCAATTTTTAAGCTAACATTTTCCTAGACAACTGACGCTAGTAGAAGCCACAGTGCTAACATCTGTAAGACTGCCAGTTTTGCAATTTTAAACAGTTGCATATCTGTAGAAACATACTCTTGTGGTCTTGTTTGATTTTTGTTGTAGGATATTAATAAATGGCTTAGCCAGGTGGCTTCTTACCTTAGTAATGAAGTTGTTCTTTATAATAAACATTTGTTCTTTACAAGAAACACACTGGAGCTCTAGGGTGTGCTGCAACCTGTTTTTGATGCACATAAGAACTGACCATAGGAGAGCAGACCCCCCCCTCTCAGGTGGGGGATGGACTTTCTTCAAGTCACATGTGCATCAAGCAACCTATCAGGTGTACACAACTCATGATGTCATGACTGTGGAGTGCCTCAGAGGTTATCCCCCACAATGCCCTTTGAAGCTGCTGCTTTTGAAGCATTTCAAGCAGACAGTCAGCTCTCCTCCTTCAACAGAGTGCTGCAATGAGTCAGGTAACAAAGCTGCTTAACCCCTCTGAAGCCATCTGGAGAGTTAAACATCAGCAATTAGCACCTCTTCTCCCCAGAGATGGATCTTACAAAACAACAGTTGCCTACAAAACAACAGTCACCTGCTGCAGAAAAAGCAACAGCTAGCACCAAAATAATTTCTTCTCCACACCACTCGCAGCTGCTGACATTTAGTTAAGTGGAAGAAGGTAACACTTTCCAAGTCCCTAACAATACATCTTCTTTCAAAATGCTGGTCTTCTGCTTCCCTTGTTGTTGTCCAGTGGGCTGTGGTGCTTCATGAAGAGCACTGTTTGCTCTTTGCTGCATTTCAAAGCACAGAGGGGGTATAAGAATAGTAGCCCTCAAGAGTCCTAGCCTCGTTACTTGCCCTTACATTACAGTTAGTGATCAGTACTGTACTTTGCTGGTTAGACTGCTTTAATTGGGTCTGAAAGAGTCAGAGAACTGAAGAATGAACCTTTGGTCAGAGCACTGAAGAACAAGCCTGTAAGTCTGATGACTGCTAGCTGTTGCTGTTTGCTGAAGAAAGCTAAGAAACTGTTATTTTGCTGCTGGCTGCTGCTCCGGCTTTGCTTGATCAAGTGAGTGAGAATGAGTCTGCCCTTATAGCCGCTTAATTTATGCTGTGTATTTTTAAAATGAATTATCTCCCATTTTCTGTGTGAGCCCCCCTCCCTACCCTGAATGCAACCCAACCAACTATCTGCAGGGCTGCTGCTGACCCTGGTAGGTTTCCCAACATCCTCATTTTGTTGCTTTTTAATTTTATTGCATGTCTTGCTGCTGTGTATTTTAAAAATGTTGTCACCCAAGTCTCCATTAAAATGATATTTTACTCTGGGATGGCTAGCTGCAAGCTGCATCATAACATGTCTGTGTGTGCCACCTCCTCCTTCTAACCCAATCCAACCCGACCAGACTGACTGCTGGCTGCCCACAGTACTACCACTTAGAACCTGGTAGGTTTCATTTGTTTCCAGAGTCCTTCATTTTGTCCCTTATTCATTTTGTTAATTTATGTATTTATTTATTTAGTTGACTAGGAAAGGAGGACAAGGCAAATCTGACTATTTTCAGTCTCATCCTGAGGGGAGGGGGGATACAGATGGAAACCAATTGAAATGAAACCAGATTAAGCTGTTGGCAGTATTTTTAGTGAATGGGGGATATTTAGTCAGGTCACCACGGAAATTCCCCTACTTTTGGAAGGGGGCACTGTTGGCCACTTCCAAGATGGAGAATCCTGACACAGCAGAAGCTGAAGGGAAGCTGCAGGCTGAGGTTCAGTCCTCTAACCCAGCCAGAGACAACTAAGAGGATGAAGATAATGAATATAAATCACTGGATTCTATGAATGAAGACCAAGACATGGAAAATTAAAGTATTGGAAAAACGCCGGATGAAGAATTGGAGGAAGACCTTTTAAATTGGATACTGCATCAGATGTTGCAAATGCTACAACGCAATGAGAAAAAGAAATAAAGGAATGACGGACACTGCTTTTAACGATGTTGGCTGAGGACAAGGAAATGTACATTAAAAAAAAGGCAGGTTTAAGAAAGAGAATGCACAGTGTGTCCCTGCAAGATTCTTGGAAAAGGTTCTTATTAGACACTCACCTGCAGGCAGAAACATCCAAAACCAGAGGTCCACCAGACAATGTGTACAGCGGGGCCCCAACTTCAAAGGAGGCTGCACCCGACCAATGGTACAATCCTGTACATCAAAGTGAACATCAAAGGGAGCACCAATCAGCGATGGAACATTTAAAAAAATTGTTCCAGATACAGTCTCAATGCCAAATAGCAGATGACTGGACACCGGAAAAAGCTTTGAATGGAGTGGGCTGGATACAGGATCCATATGGCAACTGGGAACTGGAGTCTGTCGCAGAGTCAGCAACATAAATGCAGCATACCACAAGGAAAGAGGAACCTGGAAAAGACAGACTCTAAACCTAGCAGTGTGTGCATCACAGACCGATCACTGCCTCAGGTAAAAACTGCACCAAACAAAGTTGTGCTTAACTAGGGGGAACAGATACAAAGAGAAGAAGTGAATACAGGGAGTGCCATGGAAGGAGAGAGAGCACAAGGTACAGTCCTGGGACAAGGGGGTCAAAAAGTTGTAGAAAACAGTGAACAACTACAGACTGAGGCAGAATACAATCTATCTGGTGTGGGGGGAGAGTTACTGATACCATGCACAACAAGTACAGAATGGGAAGGACAAGTGGAAAAGATGGGAAGTGAGGAAGTAAATGATGTTGATTGAAGCATGAACCAAGCATGGCAAAATAAACTTTTGCAAGGTGAAACAACTGCAACAAACCAGGATGAGAGCATGGAGGAAACAGGGGTTTGGGAGGAAAGGCCAGAGGCACCTCCAACTTGGGTCAGACTCCTGCCCCCCAGCTTCGAACCGTGTTACAATGCCTACGCTTGTCAGACCTTTTTCAAAGAACCGAGCCTCTTCCCCAGAAGAAATGTAATGTGTTTGTGATATAAAGGGGGCTGGGAGTTAAGACCAGACAGGATTTATGTAGGAAAAATCCTGTTGAAAGAAAACATGAATGTTTATAGCCTCAGAAAGTTATGCATTAATACATATTTCAGGTGAAGACATCTTTGATGTTAGCTTTAGACATCTGCATGGCTTGGAGCTTTTCTAGACTATATACAACCAAGTAAAGTACTCCCCTCTGTGGACACCGTTTATTGCAATACCATTATCAAAACCCCTCATCAAGACAGTTACCGTTGTGTTCAGAAATGAAAGCATACATGTACTTGATATCACACACTGGCTGTAGCAGAAATGTGAGGTGCTGAGTACCCCAGATGCAATTATAGATACAGAGCATTTATGGACAGGGGATGGAGGTTCAAAGTAAAGTGGAGACAGATTCCCAAAGGAATCATATACATACCCAACAGCTTTTTCTTAGGCAGAGACAGAAAAGTGTGCTTCTACTCAGGACAACCTAAGGCATGTTACAAATATGAGGCCAAAATACACCTATCAAATGTTTATGACAGATTACACTGTGGAATCTGTGGAGAATTTGACCACATACGCTCACAATGTGCTAACCATGCAAAGTGCAACTTGTGTGAGGAACATGGACACATCTATGAAGACTGCCCATGGGCAGCACACAACAAATGCCATAACATTAACCCTGGTGATTTAATCAAAAAAGGTCAACAAAAAGAACCAGAGCAAGGTCAGAAAGCACCATCTAGAACTGAGCCACCTGCATAAGAAGGGATGGAATGGGCCCAGATCCCAATAATCAATCAATCAATCAATAAACTTTATTTAACCAGGCGTAGAGACCATTGAGCAAGCTCGTTTTCAAGGTGGTCCTGGACATCAAAAATATACAGACACAGGTAGGAAATTACAAGAGTACATGGGTAGATTGTACATGTCATAAAAAACAGATATCATAATAAATGCAGTTAGCAAAGACATCACAATAAAAATTACTTGCATGTATGTATATACTAGGCCAGAGAAGGATGAACGAGAATGAGATTGAGAGAGGAAGGGAGGGAGAGAGAGAGTGGGAGGGAGAATGAGAAAGAGAGGGAGAGGGGGAGGAGCATGAAAGAGAACGAGAAAGAGGAGAGGGAGGAGAGAGGGAGAGTGAGGGAAGGGGAGAAAGGAATGAGAGATTGCAGAGGAGAGGGGGAGAGAGATATAGAGAGAGAGAGGGAAGGGGAGTAGGAGAGAGAGAGTGAGAGAGACAGAGAGGGATAGAGTGAGAGAGAGGGGGAGAGAGAAGGAGGGAGAACGACAGAGGGAGAGAAGGAGTGAGGAACAGGAGAAGGGACAGGCAAGTACTGGGAGCTCCCTGACTAGGGAACAAGGTGATCTATGTGCCCGCGTAAACGCAAAAAGTATTGGAGGTTGTGGAAGTTGGGTCATCTAAATCAGTTACAGGTATCTTTCAGGTAATCAGTTATCATTGCTTTGAAGGAGAATGGACCAGAGAGGGTATAAAGTTTTAAGGAGTTTTGCATGGTATTCCATAGGGAAGGGAAGGAGACAGTGATTGCAGTCGAGCCATAGGATGTTTTAACTCTTGGTGTCTGAAGGCAAAGTAGGGAGAAGCAACGCAAACCATAAGCACCCTTGGCATGCTTGAAGAGTCTCGAGATGTACACCGGAAGCCTATCAGACAGTGCTCTGTGGAGCCAGAGAAGAGCATTTCTTTTCCTCCTTGTGGGGAGGGAGGGCCATCCCAGCTCACAGTAGAGCAGACAATGATGAGTGCGAGAAGGTAGATTAAGGAGGAACCTCAAGGTCCTGCGGTAGAGGGTGTCAAGCTTACTAAGCGCTGAGGAGGGACAGTTATCATACAGAAAGTCAGCATAATCCAGGAGTGGTATGAATGTAGATTGCACTAGCCTCTTCCTGGCATCTTTGGTGAGGAGGTGTTTGATGCGGTGGAATATGCCTAAGCGTTGTCTTAGTTTTTTGGTGACCTCATTCAGGTGAAATAGGAAATTAAGTTTATTGTCCAGCCAGAACCCCAGATATTTAAAGTTTTCCACAGTTTCAAGGGGTTCGCCCAACAGAGTTAAGATCTTGTGATTGCTAGAGGGGCCAGAGGCTGCCTTGGGGGAGATAATCATAGCTTTAGTTTTTTTAGCATTGAGTAGGAGATTGTGTTTAATTAGATTATGCTGTAGAGAAATAAAATCCTGCTGTAGGTCCTTAAATGCCAAGTCCAGAATGGGGTTGACGGTATAGAGGACTGTGTCATCAGCAAACAGGTGAACATTAGCAGTGCGTAGATTTGAGTCAAGATTGCTGATGTAGAGTGTAAAAAGGATTGGGCCCAGAATGAAGCCTTGAGGTACACCTCGTAGCAATGGTTTTAGAGGAGGCAGGTCACCTGAGGCTTTGACTTGCTGATGTCTGCTAGTAAGGTGGCAGGTGAACCATTTAACGGCGGCACTGTCGAAACCGATGTCACTCAGCGCATTAAGCATAATGTTGTGGTCCACCATGTCGAATGCCTTGCTGAGCTTGAGGAAGAGAGCAAACACATGCTTCTTGGAGTCTAGGGCTGTCTGCCAATCTGTAGTAACTTTGGTAAGGGCAGAAACCGTGCTGTGCTTAGCTCTAAAACCCGATTGAGAGGCGTTTAGCAGATTTTGTGAATCCAGGTGCTCCCTGATTTGTATGTTAAAAATTTTTTCAAGTAATTTAGAGAGAGTGGGTAGTAGGGAGATTGGCCGGTAGTTATTCATGTCGCTTGGGTCCCCGGATTTAAACAAGGGAATGATGTGTGCAGTTTAGGTAGCGTGCCTTGCATTAGGGAGGAGTTGAATAGATGGGTAATGGGGGCGGTCAGGTGATGGTACCCAATTTTTAGGAAGAATGGTTCGATGTTATCTGCACCAGCACTCTTTTTGGTATCCAGCGCCAATAGAAGGTCCTCAACCTGCTTGAAGGTAACAGGTCAGAAAACTGAAGGTAGCGGAGTGACGCTGAGTAGAGTTAGCATTGGGTCTAGTGTCAACAGTGGTATCCCCATGTGGGCTCAGTTTGCTGATTGGGGAGGTGTTGAAGGCTAGTCCCGCAGTAGCGAAATTATCATTAAGGTGTTTTAGGATCTCAGCTTTGTCAGTGAAGACATTGTCCCCAGACACTATTTTGGTGGGGAGTGAGGCTACAGTGGTGTGGCCTTCAACCTCTCCAAGGATGTTCCAAAACTTGGCAGCATTGTACTTGTTATCTTCCAATGCTGCTTGGAAAAAGCTAGCTTTTTCGGATCTAATAAGTTTGGTGCAGGCGTTTCTGGCAGCACGAAACGTGAGCCAGTTGGCTTCTGTATGAGATTTTCTGGCTTTTTTCAAAAGGCAGTCTCTGTCCTTGAGAGCTTTCTTCAGTAAAGTGGAGAACCAACCGGGTGGTCTGTTTTTGGGTTTGAAGAGCCTTGGGGGGAAGTGCTTGTCTTGCAATTTCTTTAGTAGTTTGTCGAAGATGTTGAAAGCCTCGTTGACAGATGGGGCTAGGTAAAAGTCCTGCCAAACAAGATTGCCAGGGTCCTGCAGGAATGTGTTTAGACAGAAACTTTTCAAGCATCTCTTCAATATAGTACTGGGGCCGACTTTACCTGAGGGGAGTGCCTAATACAGGCAATGGCACAGTGATCACTTATATCGTTGAAGAACACCCCAGTGTGGGTAATATTGTGTAGTTTATTAACTAGCATGAGGTCCAGCAAGGTGCTTCGGTTAGAGTTAAGTCTGTTAGGTCTAGTGGGTGCAGAGGTTAGTTGTGACAGCCCGCATACGTCACAGAGATCTTTACGCGTCTTTGAACTGTCATCTTTCCAATTAAGGTTGAAGTCCCCCGTAAGAATGCACTCCGAGGTTGTTGAGTCAAACATGCCTTGGAGATGAGGTAGGAAGGCTGTGCCGCCAGAGGGAGGTCGGTAGCATGTGGCAATAAGGAGTGCCTTGTCATTAGTGAGTGTTAGCTTTATAGCTAGACATTCAAATTCTTTAGCTTTGGATGTGCAGTGTACAACTGAAACAGAGAATTTACTCTTAGCGTAGATTAGGACCCCCCCCAGCTAGTCTGTCACATCGGAAGGTGCTGTAGCCTGGCATGTTAACGGCTTTGTCTGGGATTGTGGATCTAAGCCGGGATTCCAAGATCATAAAGTCAGGTGATGCATGAAGAATCCAAGTTTGGATCAGGTCAAGCTTTTTAATCAAGTTACGGACGTTCATGTGGAGAAAGCTGATACCCTTGTATTGAGGGAGAGCCTCAGGGGTGATCAGAGAGGTGGGTGGACCTGGATTTAGCTCAACATTTCCAGTACAAAATAAGAGAAGCAATAGCAGTTTCCTGAGGAGATGGATTAGTCTAGAGAGAAAAAGCATCTTATTCTGATTGGAGTAGATATTTTTTGCTGTTGTTAAGACCTGGCCACTAGGATAATTTGTTGAAGAGAGCACAAGTATTAGAGGTCTGACCATCAGTTTCAGGGGTGCTGTGCTCCCTGTGTTATGTACTGCTGGCACATGGTTAAGTGGGGCAGAGGGGTGGATGTCCCCATGGTGTAGTGCCGTGTAATGTTCTGCGATAACCGAGTCATGTATCCCTCTAATAGGGGGGGACTGGCCTTGGCGTAAGCGGGTAACTGGGATGTAATATACTAGGTAGGATGACAGAATGCAGCATACAATCAGGAAGGACTCCTTTCAAGACATTCTTGAATGCTGGGCCACTGTCAAGAGCAATGGTAAAGGAGCAAGAACCAAGGTGGGGGGAGTTAATTTTGGAAGCAGGAGCAGCTCGGGAGTGGAGAAAACAGCAGTTGGGTGGTGCCAATGAGCGTCAACCAATGACAGCTTAGGAAGATTGGTCCAGATCTTGAGGGTAGAGCATTTAATAGAGGACAGGGTCAGGGCGGGTGGTGTGGGATGAAAAACAGAGAGCTGGCAGTAGAACGAGTGAGTGGAGGACAGCCGCGGAGAGTCAAATCCCCTGGCGGGCAATCACGGCAAAAGCCGTACAGCAGCAGCCAATCATCCACATTCTGGAGCAGGCTTCAACCAATCAGGGCTCCAATGTAGCTCCTCAAGGCAGTCTGTGGGCTTACCCAGTTCAGAAGGCTCCGTTGTGGGCAGTCAAAGGGCGCACGGCCGGCTGGCTTCTCCAGCCACTGCCGCAGAGGTGAGGTGGCGTTCGGCCCGATTAAGGGCTTTGGGAGCTGAAAGAGACAGGACCGGGGATTAATTTAAATGCAGGCAGGACAAAGAAAATTAAATCGGGGGGCATGGGAGCACACAATGGAAAAGGGGGGGATAGTAGGGCGGGGGTTGGAGCAAGCAGGTGTCCAGACAGCAAGTCGATTGAGACTGGCGTCACTGTAGCCCGGGAAGTGTATTCAGCCGAAGTTGGAATGGGGGGAGATAGTGGGGACGCTAAGAGTGGAAGGCAAGGATAGAAAAAGCAAAGGAAAGGGAGAACAATTTGACAAATTATGCTAGCACAGGCTATGCAAAAAAGCAGTTTCCACAAATCCCCAGTATTACTTAATGTCTAAGCACCTTGTAAAAACATTCCCCTTAGCAAATATGAACAAATAAAACAGAGAGCTGGCAGTAGAGCAAGCGAGCGGAGAACAGCCGCAGAGAGTCAAATCCCCTGGCGGCCAATCACGGCAAAAGCTGTACAGCAGCAGCCAATCGTCCCTGTTCTGGAGCAGGCTTCAACCAATCAGAGCTCTAATGTAGCTCCCCGAGGCAGTCTGTGGGCTTACCCGGTTCCGAAAGCTCCGTTGTGGGCAGTCAAAGGGCACACTGCCGGCTGGCTTCTCCAGCCGCTGCCGCAGAGGTGAGGTGGCGTTCGGCCCGATCTAGGGCTTTGGGAATTATCACTTCCTTGCACAGTACAACCCTCTGATCTAGAGGAAGAAGTAGGAACTAGTAGAGACAATATGCAAGAGGGGTATAACAGTCAGTCTGTTGATATGGTAGATGCCACCATGTCAATGCCACCCCCCCAACCCTGGTCTTTACCTATTAGCAGAAAAAGGAGTGCCAAAAACCTGAAAGCCCCTCTCATCTGTAGTGACTTTGACACAGACAATCAATTTGAGATGCTTAATTCTCAGAGGGAAGAAAATACAGACACTGAAGAAATGGTGTTGGATGCCTCTTCGGCTTCAGGGCTGCAGGAAACAGAGGAATCCTCCACAGGGAAACCCCCCACAGGAGGGGGGAAAAAAAGAAATGACCTGGCACCTTTGTCACTTTAAATGCACACATTTAGCATAGCATCTCTGAACTCTTGTCATTTAAAAAATGACCCTTTACTACACAAGTGCAAGTTGGATATTAATTTTTTGCTGGAGACGTGGCTAGACTCAAGCCAGCTGCGGCATAAAGTCAAGAATGAGTGGATATGGGGCCCATTATATTGTTCTTTTGGCACAGATAGAGCAGACAGGGTAGGAATCATGTTTTCAGACTGCTTTTTTATCTTTCAGAAATTGATAGATTTGATACCGGGGAGAGTAATGATAATAGGTGGTCTATGGCATAAAATACCAAGCAGATTCATTATTGTATATGGCCCCCAACTAAAAGCTAATAGAGTGAATTTGTTTGTTCAATTGCAACCTTTTTTGGCAGCACCAAAGAATATATATATGTAGGAGGTGATTTCAACTGTACAATAGACTTTAGAAACAGGCAGGTCAAAGGAAAAAAAATCTATTGTGACTCCCATGCTTTTAAAAAAATTATTACACTTGCAGAAATCAGGGATGTGTCTGAAATGGCTAACCCAGAAATTTAGTTTACATATATTAGAAACTCTTATACCACCAAAATAGATTATATTTTGGAGTCTAAAGATGTTGAGATACACCATACATCAGCTCAACCAACAGAGTTATCCGATCACCTGATGGCGACAACAGTACAACAGTACTTAGTCTAAAACAACACTATATATAAAACCACAAACTAGATGGAAAACGAATGTTGCTATAATAAAGGAGCCAGAAGTGGAGCTAAGTTTACCAACTATTCTCATATCACGAGTTTCGGTACTCCCGCTGTATGACAACAAGGGTCATGGTGGGCAGAAACAAAGGAGGACATAAAGGGCTGGATTACTAACATACTAAAATGCCAGCAGAATAGGCCTAACGATCTTTCATGTCTGCTCATTTGGTCAGCCCCCACCCTGGGAGCTGACCTTGCTGCCCCCCCCCCCCCGCTTTCTCCTTTCCCAGTCCCGGATATTCTCACTGCACTAGTTTTGCTTCCAGAACCCTTCCCTGTACCTGTCCCACCCCTCTTGAACCCTCCACCATTTCTGCCTCCACCAGCCCCTGGGCAGCGCATTCCATGGCTCCACCACCCTCTCAGTGAAGTAGCACCTCCTCCTTTCTCCCCTGAATCTTCCCCTCCAGCTTCCACCCCACCCTCTAGTTGCCCTCCTCCTCCTCCTTCTTTCGGAGCACCCTGACTGCTCCTCCCCTATTTACCCCCTTCATGTACCTGAAGACCTCTATCATGTCCCCCCGGTCCCTTCGCTCTCTTTCAATGTGTGCATATTTAGCTCTTCGAGCCTCTCCCCATAGGTCCTATCCCCCAAGCCCCAAATCATTTTCGTTGCCTTCCTCTGGACCTTCTCCAGGAGTTCAATGCCCCTCTTTAAATGTGGCCTCCAAAACTGCACACAGTACTCGGGGTGCGGCCTCACCAAGCAGTTATATAATTGGATGTCACTTCCCTCCTTCTGAGGTGAGCCCCTAGTGATGCATCAAGCATCCTGTTGGCCTTTACGCTATCCTCCTACAAGTCTCCGAGTTGTTCATCTTGACATCCACCACCACCCCCCGGTTACTACATAAGGAAAACAAAAAGCACAGTCAAAATGATATAAATATCTAGAATTAAGGGCTCGACTCTACAGATTATATACAGCAACATATATAAGTAATACTGTAATGGTTTGTCAGCTCAAATTGCTCTTATAAAGACTTAAGAACATTTTGGTACAACAGGTTGACCTTCTTACAGACAACAATGTCTTTCGGGATGCAAAAAACGCCATATGTAGACCCTTGTGAAGCGTGTAAAGACAGATGCCAGAATTCTCAAATATCTAGTTTACTCACATCAGAAAGCATGCTTCTCACAACCACGACAGAAATACAGGGAGCTTAAGAAGATTATCTAGCAACATTTAATGCAGAGCATAAAGTCAATAAGAAGGAAGTATCTTCTTTTTTACAAGCTATACATCCCCGTCTCTTAGCTAAGTCTATAAAACACAAGATGATAGGCCCAGTTACCAAACTAGAAGAAGGCACTCAGCTTATTAAAAGTGGGGGTATTACCAGGAAAAGATGGTATACCAAATGAATTCTATAAAGACTATAAAGATGTCATGGTTTATTGTTTAACAAAGTTATATAATTATTTTCTGTTAACACAACAGGGGGTACCTGCTTCCTTCTCTAAAGGGATAATACGTTTTTTGCATAAGGCTGAGATAAACGATGTATTAAAAATTGGAGACCAATATGTCTGTTGAATTCAGATTTTAAAATTTTAACAACTATCGTCCAAAAACGTTTAAGGAGAGTGGTCCAGGATTTCATACATCCAGTGCAAACATGCACAATTCCAGGTAGAAAAATCCAAGATAATTTGGCTATAATAAGAGATCTCATGACATTTTGTAAGCAAACAAATACAGAAGGATTCCTCCTAACATTAGACCAAAGCAAGGCTTTCAACAGGGTAAGCCATACACATCCTTTACAAGTGCTGGAGCATTATGATATACCATTTAAATTTGTACATTGGTTACGAATACTGTACAGTATGGCAGAAATGTTTCCTTTAGTTCAAGGGTTAGA
Organism: Neoceratodus forsteri; assembly: GCA_016271365.2. Taxonomy (NCBI): domain Eukaryota; kingdom Metazoa; phylum Chordata; order Ceratodontiformes; family Ceratodontidae; genus Neoceratodus; species Neoceratodus forsteri. Next base: position 142,372,329 of record JADMNL010000027.1, read on the forward strand.
GGGGAAGGATATACAGGTAAAAGCAGGAGTAAGACAAGGTGCCCCCTGAGCCTGCTATTGTGCGTGTGTGTGTATATATATATATATATATATAGATATATATATATATATATCTATATATATATAGATATATACTACTACTACTGCAACGTAGTCTGTGGTACTGCTCCCAAATCTTCCCTGACCAAGTTGGGCACTCTCTTTAACTCCTTCTGCCATTTTGCTATTGACTCCCCTTCCCGCTCCTACCACTGTGAACTCTATCGCTCTCTAACCTTCCTTCCACTATCTCACAGACGCATCTCTCACTGTGCCAAACTAACCTCCAAATTCTGGTTCGGGGGGCTCCCCTCCTATCTCTCATCCTCTCTGTCCACTCCACCTCCCCTCACCCACTCTCTCAGATCAAATGATGCCCGCATCTTGATGGTCCCACGCCACTCCACCCTCATCGGTCAGACTGGTTTCGCCCATCATTTCCCTAAAATCTGGAATTCCCTCCCCCCTGAAATAACACACTCCTCCCCCAACTACTCCCTTACCTCTGCCCTACACAATTACCATTCCCTCAGCTGTTCCTGCTTTAACCGACCTTAGTACCTGTCCCCAGTTTCTGCCTTCCTACCATGACCCCTCCAGCAGGGTTCTCAACATCCTGAAGGGGAAAATCAGGAAATGGCTACCCCTTCTCCTCATATTCAGTTCTTGCCTCTCTCCTCCTCCTCTCTTTTTTCCACCTGCCCTTCTGGGTCACCAGTGTGCACAACCTAACCCCATCATTTTTACTCCAACAGCACTTGCGTACCACCTCGAGCCTGCTCCTGGTACACTCATGCACTATAAATGGTTCCATAGGCTTTGTACATTCATATGTTCTTTTGTATGATTTTGGACATGTATTGTAATTTACCCAATGTTCCTCTACTGATTATTATATAATCCCCTGTGTTCCAACTGTTGCACAATCTTACAATGTTGTATTGCTTGTACTACCCACATACTATTGTAACTGATCATCCTTCACAACCCTATGTAACCCCTCCCCCCAGGTCACACTGTGAGATGAGCAACTTGTTGTTCAGTGTGCCCTCCTGATGAAACATTTCAATAAATAAATAAATATATTCGCTTTAGACCCCTTTATATGGAAAGTCATACAGAACACTTGTATAAAAGGTATAATAGTCAATCAACCAGAGGAAGAGATACAACTGGTGGCTTATACTGATGACTTATATATTTTTGTTCAAGATGAAGATAGCGCCCAGAGAATAATACAGGAGATGGATGGATATGCTGAGGTGTCAGGAGCTCTGTTGAATAAAGATAAAAGTAAAGGGCCGGTATTAGGTTCACAAGATAAGCAGGCAGGTCAAGTGGCAGGTGTACAGATAGAGACTGCTCCTTGTAAAATTCTAGGAATTCAATTTAGCCAGGAAGATGACGCACAGGTGAACTGCGAAGAAAGTTTGAAAATCTATGATACGAAAGTACACAGGTGGAAGGGGTGGAATTTATCAAAACTAAAAAGAGTACATATAATAAAGAATTTCTTATTCCCAACATTATTGTATGCAGGAATGGTGTTCCCCCTACCAGCAAACTATGAAACAAGACTTTTAAGCATGTTTTAAGCATGTTTTTTTTCAAGTGCTGTGGGGGAGCAGACTCAAACCCATGAAGAAAGTTTATACATATTTACCCAGGTCAAAAGGTGGGTTAGGTATGGTTAATCCCATAGTCCTCTTCCATACATCATTCTGGACTAACTCACTTAAGGTGGCCCTCAGTAATGTAGCATCTGCAGCCCAGGTTTGGATACAAAAGCTATTACAGGAGTAGTTGTCAGAGTGAACAGATGCACCTCCCAAACTTCTCAAGAACATGGCTATAACTTAAGTATTTTCTACCATCACTACAGAAATTATCAAAATGGAATATAAGTAAACAGGATCTCCTAAACATTCCAAGGAAGCAGCTATATACTCAGAAGTTAGAAAAAGATGGAGTTTTACAGCCAACATTTAAGAATTGTAGACCCTCAAAACAACATATAGTTTGTAAACACCTTCAGAACAAAATGATCCCACAGAACATGTGGGATGTATTATGGCTAAGTTCTTGTGGAAGGCTTAATGTCAAAGGAAATAATAAACATAAGGCCCTTAAAGAAAGACTATGTCCATGTATGGAATGCATTGCACAAACAGAAACAATGAAGCATTTTTTTTTCCTTTCGCAGTTATGCCACCCAGTTTTGGGAGTATGCAACAAATAGGTGGAAACAAGTGTGGTTGAAAATGTTAACATATGAACAAATGGTACTGGGGGTGTGACAGGAAGCTCCTGCCACCCTTGAGGACTGACCTTTTCTTAAATCTGTTGCAACAGTTCTTCCATTTCTTAGCCTAATCTATCCTTTACAATTTCTAGTCCATAAGGTTGGCCACCTATGGGCACCCACTTCCCTTTCTTGACTATGCTATAGTGTTCTCTTTAATTTTCCTTTTCCCTCTCAGGTCCTTATACAGGGAGGTTATTGTGGTGACCTCCAAATGTACATAAAACAGGTTGTGTTTATCGTTGTTGGATTTAGTATGTAAGCACTATGTCATAAAATACCTGATGTATATACCTTATGTTTATGAAACCTGTGCATGTTGAAAATACCATGGCACTAGGTGTTTTTGATAATGATAAAAAGTACTATGTGACTATTATAGAAATTAAGTTAGTTGTGCTAGTTAAAATACAGGTAAATTGCTGTAAACTGAACAAGTCTGAAATTTCATGGTGATTTCTATATGTCCCATGATGCTTGGCATTATGGAAGTATGTATGATGATGTGTTTCTTTGAAACTTGATTTGTTGCCAATGCCCTTTGGGGTAACCCGTGTTTCATTGTTTCTGCACTGAGGTTCTTTGTTTTTAGCTTGCTTTGTTTTTTTCTTTTTGAGCCCCCACTACCCAAGCAAACGGGACCCACATAAGGATGAAGGGTTTTCACTAAAAAGTGGTTAGATCAGAGATCACTGTCAGTAGGTGCTGGCTAAGTGCAGAGAAAGGACATTCATAGTCTGTTGCTGCAAACTGATGTACTGAAAAAGGAATATGCCATTGCTGAAGGTTACTGTAAAACTGTTGGGGCCAGATATTCAAAAGGGTTGCTCCATGCTCAACAGGGTTGCGCATGCTCAAGTCCTACATTGCGCCATTCTGTGATATTCAGCAGGAGGCAGTTGCGCCACTGAAAACAGGCTGAGCAACAGCACAATGCAAATGAATGCATGCTCAACAGTAGGGGGAGGAACCATGCATAAACTGCACAGCCCGATATTCAGCCAGGCTGTGCAGAGTTGTGCAGGCGCAACCCCCAACCTGAGCCTGCAGGACCAGGCCAAAAAAGGCTTAAGTAGAGGCCACCCACAGGTGAGCTGCTGTGTGCAGGCGCAACACAGCAGCTGCCACCTGTGGCTGGCCCCCAACTCAGTCCCTTGTGCCCCCAGCCCGATCACGGGCATAATGTACCCCCCCAACCAGGCCTATCGCTGGCATCAATGTGGCTCCCCCCTCCCGCTCACATCCCTGGTGGTCAGTGGACTGAAATGCCTGATCGCGGGCAGTAAGTAAAGTGAACCCCGAACATCTCCCTGGTGGTCCAGTGGACCGTAATGCCCGATCGTGGGCAGACTGTGAAATGAACCCCCAACACATTCCTAGTGCCCGATTCGCGGGCAGAATGTGAAATGACCCCCGAACACGTTCCTAGTGCCTGATCATGGGCAGAATGTAAAAAGAACCCCCAACATCTCCCTGGTGGTCAGTGGACTGTAATGCCCGATCGCGGGCAGAATGTAAATGACACCCCCAGCCCAAACATCTCCCTGGTGGCTAGTTTACCCCCACCCACCCACAAAGCCCCTACCCCTCCCCCGGCGGGCAGGCGGGCGGCAGCATCCCACCCGCCCTGCCGCCCGCCCTCCCGCCGACTGACTGCCTGGTAGGGCTGCCGCCCGTGGTTCACTCTGCAATGGGCGTGCAGCTCCCCCAAGTCAATCGGCGAAGTGCTGTGTGGCGAATGGGATGCCTGCTGCCCACCGGCGCGGAGGCGGGGTGGTGGGGCTGATGAGTGAGAGTGAGACCTGTACCACCAGGAAAGGCTGAAGGCGTCATTACATTCTGCCAGCGATCGGCGTCTGACACTGGACCAGGCCTGTTGAAGTTCTTCCGGCCTGCCTGCGATCGACGTCTGATCCACTGGACCACCAGGGAGATGTCTACGGGAGGAGTGGGGAACCACATTGCTGCCCGCATCGGGCTGCAGTGCGTCGGTCCCGGCGGCTGCTGCCTCGGGGCGCCAGGCGCAAGTCCTCGGGATCGGCGCACCATACTTAATGGCATGCAAATGGAAGCCATAATCAGATGCAAATGGCCCCCTGCGCTTGCATGAATTATAGCCCCATTTGCATGTCATCTTTTGAATATCATGATTTTGCGCATGGTAATGGTACTTCACCGCAAGTTGAATGCTCCTCTGACAACTTGCGGTGGGCGCAGAGTTCACTGCGCCATGCACAGTGGCTGTGTGGGATGATATTCAAAGGAGTTGCTCAATAACGCAACTCCTTTTGAATATCGCCTGGGCCCACCCCTGCACAACTATTTTGCGCAGCGAAAGGGGCTTGCACCTCAGAATGGCGCAGTTTGAATATCCAGCCCCTGATGTTAATTTTTGATTAATTTTACGGACCTGACTTTCTGCACTGTATGACGTTAAATAAATATTGCGGGTAGGTCGCTAGGGTTTGCATTCATTCAAAACTGATGCTGCTAAAAATAGATTGTGGTTCGCTCAGGGCAAAAAAAATAAATGATTACAGCTTGGTGCTTGAAGGGCTGCCTTTGTAATTGCATAAAGCATACACCATCGCTCTAGTGTTAGTGACAGAGTGCAGCCCTGTAATCGATTGCAAAAACTTACTGCTTGCGCTCTGGACTCTGTACTCATTGCTCACCTCACTTGGTACTTACCAATTACAGCCAGTTGCCACAGGTCAAGTACCAATTAAATCTGCACACTTAAGAAACTGTATCAGTTTGTGCCAATGATGCATTTTGGATACATTTTCATGATGTCTCGGTATTTGTGGTTACAGCAACCAAAGCAAGTTAAGAGAGACCTCGCAGTACTAATGGAGGTCACGCCTGCTGGCTTGAGTGAATGCACAGGGCTCTCACTAAAGGTGGCGGAAAGTGTGGTGCTAGAGCTCCAAAGTGCGACACCTCTAGCGAAATGCCGATGAACTGAGTACGCCACCTACTCAGCAGATGTCCGTTTTGAAGTCGGACGCTATGCTGCAGTTCACGGCGTGATGAATGCTGTGATGTACTATGGTTGCAAGTACTCAAAAACCATAAATGAGAGCACAGTAAGAAAATTTAAAAAAGATTACTATGAGAAGTTAAAGAGTGTGCCAGACCCCACCAGCATGACACCCTCCCTTCCTGCAAAGTGTATGCAGGAGGACAATTATGTTGTTCCTGTGGTTTTTGAGGGGGGGCATATGAATGCATCCAGCGATGCACCTAGTCCTTTTGAGCTCCCTGATTGTCAAGCTCCAAAAGCAGGAGGATTTTTTTGTGGCTTACTGTATGGTAATGCGCAAGACGTTTTGGTGTTTTGATGTGCCAGTGTTTTTTTTTTAAGGTGGGGGGGAGGTGTGAATGCACTAGCGCTACCTTTTAATTACTGTATTTCAGCAAATAATGACTTGTATTTTTTTACTCAAAGTAAAGTGTGCATATAATTTTTTTTGACAATACGAAAAAATACTGTCTGCTAATGTTCACGCTTAAGTAAAAAGCATGAATTAAGTGAGATTTAATTGGCAAGAATAATTACCTGTTTTACAGTATTTCCAGTATGTTGAATAAACATCACACAGAGACTGTGTGTTGAACTTGAAGTTTGGTGTCTGATCCATCTGTTATCCCACAACCCCTCCACAGGGGGATTTTCAGCAGTTAGCAAACCAGTGTGATACAGGAACGTTGGAAGTATTTTTTGTCTGTCTAAAGTGTTACCTGTGGCAGGCTAGGTGCCAATATGTCTTTAAACAGCAATGTATGCCTTACAGAACATTATGCATCATATGTGAAAATGCATTACGAGACATGTACTTGAAGGATGGTAAATATCATCCAAATCTAAAGTAAATTTATGGTGATGGGAATTTTTGTTTTTCCAGAAATATAAGTAGGAGGGAGGCTCATAAACTATGCAATAATACTAACACACTAACATACTAAAAGCCATCAGAATAGGCCTAATGGTCTTTCGTGTCTGCTAATGGGCGCTTGCTCCTCCATTCCCATAGCCCCCGAGAGGGTCCTCTTAGGCTTCAGTATACCCATGCACCTGTCCCACCCTCTCTTAAAGCCCTCCACTGTGCCCTCCTCCACTAGACTCCCGGGCAGTGCATTCCATGTCCCCACCACCCCCTCAGTGAAGTAATGCCTTCTACATTCTCCCCTGTAGTTTCCCCCCTCCAGCTTCCACTCATGCCCCTGGTTGTGCCCCATTTCTTTAGCCTGAACATTTCTTTGCTTCTGCCCCTGTTTATCCCTTTCACATATTTGAAGACCTCTATCATGTACCCCCTGTCTCTCCTCTCCTCCAGTGAGTACAGACCAAGGACTTCCATCCTTTCCTCATAGGTCCTTTCACTCATGGCCCGAATCATCCTGGTTGCCCTCCTCTGAACCTTCTCCAGCAATGCTATGTCCTTCCTAAGGTGAGGTCTCCAGAACTGCATGCAGTACTCAAGATGCGGCCTGACTAAGGCATTATACAGAGGGAGTATCACCTCCCTCCTCCTGGATGTAATTCCCCAGGCTATGCAGCCCAGAATCCTGTTTGCCTTTGTCGCTGATCTTCTGCAGTTTTCTGTGTTATTCATTTTGGTGTCTACTACCACACCTAGGTCCCTTTCACTCATTGTGGCTTGCAGTGAGACCCCTCCCAGGGTGTATACATGACCTGTGTTTCTGACCCCTAGATGCAGCACCCTACACTTCCCTGGATTAAACCTCAGTCCCTACCTACTTGACCAACCCTCCAGGGTATCCAGATCCCTCGGACTGCCTCTCTCACTTCCTCTTCGTCTGCCAGTGCCCCCAGTTTTGAGTCATCCTCAAAGAGGCTCATTCTACTCCTAACTCCCCTCCCTATATCAGAGACATAAGCATTGAACAGGAGTGGCCCCAGTACTGAACCTTGGGGAACCCCCCTGAAGACCGTCCTAGGGGAGGAGACTATCCCACCAAACACTACCCTCTGTGTTCTTTCCAATAACCAATTTTACACCCATCTAAGCAACTGTCTTCCCACCCCCATCCCCCCCAACTTTGTTGACAACCCGTTGTGGGAGTAGCAGGTCAAACGCATTGCGAAATCAGATATAGAAGGCGATCACGGTCTTTGTCAGTTCAGGGTCCCGCCACCCAGTTCTGTAAAAATCTATGAGGTTGGTCTGACATGATCTCCTCGGGACAAAACCATACTGTTTGTCATCCATGTGCCCCAACCTTTCCAGTTGCTCCGAGCTTCTCCTTGGATGAGCCCTCCATTGGTTGCCCACAATAGACATTAGGCTGACAGGCCTGTAATTTCCTATCTCCTCCTAGACCCCTTTGTGGATAGGCACCACATGAGCCACACCAGTCTTGAGGGCACCATCCTGTCTGCAGAGTATACTGAAAAGTGCAACCAGCGGAGCTGCTAGTTCGCCTGCCAGTTCCTTCAGAACCCTCGGATACAGCCCATCCTGTCCCAGTGCCTTATCAGTTTTCAGCATCCAAATTCTCCTCCCAAACCCCCTCAACTAAACACCCATCCCTTCTAGGCCTGGCCCACCCAGTGCCCCAGCCTCTTCTGATACTCTCAACTCCATCTGACCTCTCTGCTCAGCTGTCTCCCCCTCCCTCCCTTCCAGCTGAATGGATCCCTTGTCCCCTTCCATAAGTATCGAGGCAAAGTACTCATTTAGTACCTCTGCCTGCTCCCCCGCCTCCTGAGCCCATCCCTCCCTAATCCTAATCCTGGAGATCTGTGCTCTCCCTTTTCTCTTCTCCCCTATGTAGCTATAAAATCCCTTCCTACCCCTCTGGATATCCCTAGCCTGGTTTGGTCCATCCTCGCCTTGGCTCCCCTCACCACTCTGGTGACTCTCCTTGCTGCCATTTCATAGTCTCTCCTCTCCCTTGGCCCCTTGGAGCACTTAAAACATGCATAGGCAGCCTTTTTATCCCTCACTGCCTCTGCACCTCCCCGTCCACCAGCACGGTTTGTTGGCTCTACCATTTTATGGCAAGCCTTACCCTTGTACATGAGCTAGTATCTCCTGCACCCCTTTCTTAATGGTCTCCCACAAGCTACCAAGTATCCATGTCTGGCCTAATCTTGTTCAAGCCTCCTTAGAACCCTGCCCATACCCACTAAGTCCACCCCTCTGAAGTCCACTACTACAGTATTTGAGCAGTTATCCTCCCCCCCAGACACAGCAGAAACTAGACCGTGGCATGGTCTCCACCTGCCAGTGGACTATACACCTCTAGACCCCTTATCTGGTCGCTGTCTGCAAGGACAACGTCCAGTATCCTCCCCACTGGTAGGTTCCCCCACCTGTTGGACCAGGAAGGCATCCTGAAACACATCCATCAGTCTCTGCTCCCTGGCCACCGCTGATGTCATAGTGTCCCAGTCCACCCCCGGCATATTTAGGTCTCCCATGACCACCACTCTACCCCTTCCACGGTCACAGTGCCTGTTGATATTCTCAACTAATTTTTCCTCCAGGGCCTCATCCATTGCTGGTGGTCTGTACACCACCCATATTTTCAACCTTTTGTCTCCCCTTGTTTGCAAGGTTACCCAAATTGCTTCCACTCCTCCATTAGCCTCCTCCACTCCACTAACCCCTATGTCATTCTTGACTATTAGTGCTACACCCCCTCCTCTACCCTCTTCTCTGTCCCTCCTGAATATTGTGTAGCCCTCCAAGTTTAGGTCCCAATCATTCTTTTGGGTGGCCCATGTTTCCGTAATCGCCACCACATCCGCTTCTCCCTCTACCAGCATCACCTGGAGCTCGGGCATTTTGTTGCCCATGCTCCTGACATTGATCAGGATCGTCCTCCACCTCATCCCCCCTCCCCTACCAAATTGTCTCAGCCCTGCGCAATCCCTATTCACCCTTTCCTGCACAACTCTGGCTTTATTTACATTGCAGTCACCTACCCTCTTTTTACGCCCTAGCCCTGGAACCTCGAGCAGCCCTCCTAATTCCACTTCTTCACTTATCCTTCCCCCCTTTACAAGTTTAAACCCCACTTCTCGTCTATGAATCCAGCGAGTTTTAGTTTTAAGATCTCCCTCCCCTCTAGGCTAAACTGTATCCTATCCCTGGCATATAACCCCTTGTCCTGCCATGTGTCCCCCCAGTCACCCACCATCCCATACCCTTCTGCCCTGCACCAGTCTCTGAGCCACTGGTTCACCCCTCTGAGTTTGTGCTTGGTCTCCCCAGATGCCCTAGTTACTGGTAGAATTTCCGAGAAGGAGATTGAACTTCCTATCGAGTGGCAGACCCCGGCCAGTTCCCGAAACCTCACCTGGATTTCCAGATCACTGTTCCCCTCCAAATCATTTGTGCCCAGATGTACTAGGAAATCTGGGGATCCCCTGCATTCCAATGCTAATATGTATAGCTGGAATTTGGCCTTGTGAACGGATAGGCCCAGAATACATTTAACCTTGACTGGGTTGCTTTTTCCCTCCCATACTCCCTCCCACTGGATGCCCCTGGTCATGGAGTCTCCCAGCAGGATCACCTTCACCCCTCTCCCCAACTTACTGGCCCTTTTGCTCCCTTCCATGGTCTTCCTTCTTTCATCGACCCCCAGCTTACTTCCTTCCACCCTCTTCAGTCCAGGGATCACTAAGCTGTGCGTGTCCTACCATACTTTTTCTTCTGCTTGTGGCTCCCAGTTTATTCCTTGCCCCCTAACCTCCTGGATGGCACTGATTGCCCCCCGCCGATCTCCCTTGGGCTCCTTTTCTGGGCCAGAATCCACAGGTCCCCCACCCAGACACCCTTCTACTACTTCCTTCCTGCCTCCAACCCCCTCCAGGCTTGTCTCCCCAACCCATCTGGCATATTTCTCCCTACCCTCCTTTCCTCCTCTGATTTCTCCTGCCCCAACACTGGCCTTCTAGAGTACCCCACTACCCCCCTTGGCTGACTTCTTCAGCCTGACTGCCTGCCCAACCCCAGTTCTCCCCCCTCCCACCCTGGCCTCATCACCTCCCTGCCCCATCCCTCCCAGCTTGCTAGTCACACCTGGGCTGCCTGCCTGTCCCCCTCCTGTTTCAACCTCCTGCCCCCATACCCCACCGACTTGGTTACCAAACCCTCTCGGTCTGCCTCTTCCCCCATCCCGCCAGCCTCTTCCATCTCTACTCTTGGGTACAGCATGGTATATCTATTACTAAGTGTGATGCTTGCCCCCGACATGCTTTCTCCTACCCCTCTCTCCTTTGCTCCCTCTGATCGGCCCCCCCCCCGTGAAGTGTTTTCCGTCCATTGCTTGTATTGTGCCCTACCCCTCTGGAGTTCCCATAGGATCTATGTCTACCAGTTCCCTGGGGTATACCGTAGTGGTCTTGCCTCCTCCCATGGGACCCCTTCCACTCCTTTCCTCCACATTCCTCTTTCTCATGCCTTCCAGCTCTTTTCTGATCCCCTCAACCTCCTTCCTAAGTCCTGTCAGCTGAAAACACACTGGACACCCTCCGAACCTCCATGCCCAGTTTAAGATTATTTGCTGCCCCGTACCCCGTATACCCTATTACCCTACCGAAGATGCCCACTCTGGGCAGTCCCAAATCCACCCTTATTTTGGTGCGAGCAGTACCAAAACCCTTGTAGAACCAATTAGGCAGTGGTGCTCAAGGACACTAGCTGTTTGCCCAATCTCCCAGCAGGACTCAGATTTCACACTTCTCACTCCTTCCCTACATCAGCCAGTTTTCCAGCCCCAGTTCTCTAGCAGAAATTTTGTCCACCCCAACAGAGATCAGTAACAAGATCAGTAGCAATAAACAATTCTCAAATTTTGCCCGCTCCCACAACTGCGGTCAGCATACACGTTATACATCTGCTATAATGTGCCCCCCTCTGATAGTAGTATACAGATTTGGCCTTGCAACCCAGCATATAGACAATGTTGGCCTTGCAACCCCACATACAGGACCCTTGTCTCCCAATCAGCTGTGACCAGTTCACCCGGCGCAGTAATAATCAGTTTACAGTTATGTCCTGCAGCTGTAGGTAGCAGGTAGTCAATGGTGCCCAAGCAGGCAAGCATACAGTCCCCCTTTCCTTCCCTCAGCATCAATCCAAATTGCCCTCTTTCAGCTTGCCCCTCTCCAAGGCTCCACCACCAATGACCATTTAATAGAGGTCAGGGCCGGGGTGGGTAGTGTGGGACAAACAACACACCAGCTCTCCTGAGTTGCGACTGGGCTAATGGCTTTTATAGCCCAGTTGCAATCAAAGTTTGGTGCCCTTTGCACAGATTGGCCCCACCACTCCTTGCTCCTGAGCTGCGGCCCTCTGGTTTCCTTCCCTGCAGCCGATGCGGCTATGGTCATCCCCCCAGTCACCAGTCGCCTCCACAGACCACTGTTATGGATGTGATTTCCTTATGTACTTTATTTTATTATGATTTACAGGAAGTTAACGTGTACTGTATCATTTGTTTTTGATTTCTGAATAAAAAATTCCCCTACTCATTTCAAAAAATGCCATGGGATCTTTGATACTCACCTGAACAACCACCAGAACAGGCAGATGGGACCTTGGTTTAACATCTCGTCTGAAAGATGGAACCTCAGGAGTCCATCACCCTCCTCATGCTGCACTACAGTATCAGTATTAGGTTCCCCCCCTCCAAGTTCTTGGAGTGGCGCTAGAACTCACAACCTTCCAACCTTTCAGACTCAGAGGAGAGTGTGCAACATGCTGAGCCACTGACACTGATTCATTTCATGTCTTGCTTGCCACGTAATTTAAAAATGTTGTTTCCTCTTAAAAAATATGTCACTGTGGATTGGCTAGCTGCAAGTCGCAGTATATCATGTGTGCACCCTCTCCCAAACTGACCAGAACAGACTATGTGCTGCCTGGAGGGAGCCTCCCTTGGGCTTGCTGTGCTCAGCTGCTATTCCCTACTCTCCTATTAGAGATCCAGCCATTGCTGAGGTCTCTGCTTTAAGAGACCCCCAGCCCGCTCTGATCCAGCTTCAGCACAGTCCCAGAGGGTAGTACGAACATACGAATGTGCCAGCAGAAACAGATCCCCCGGTCTATCTAAGTCTGCTCGAGTGTGCAGCTAGCACCCCAAGTTTGCAGCTAATCCCCCTCCCCTTTGTCATCCCACTACCGCCACCCACCCTCACGCTCACCTTTTCCCTCTCCCATGCCCTTTTAAAGCTGTTCACAGATTTACATGATACCACCCATTCTGGTAGTGTGTTCCACTTTGCTACCACCCTCTCTGTGAATAGTGTCTCCTCATTTCCCTCCTAAATCTTTCCACCTCTATTCTTAGCCCATGCCCCCTGGCGTCCTTCTCCCTCCTTAGCTTAAAGACCCTGTTTGCCCCATCCTTATTGATTCCCCTCAGATACTTGAATTTCTCTATCATGTCCCCCCTGTCCCTTCTATCCTCCAGGGTGTACATATTCAGGTCTCCCAGCCTGCTCTCATAGTCTCTCCCCTCCATTCCACATATCATCTTTGTTGCCGTCCTCTGCACCCCCTCTGGTAGCCTAATATCATCCGTCAGGTATGGCCTCCTAAACTACACACAATACTCCAAGTGCTGCCTTACCAGCGACCTGTAGATGGGCAAGATCACCTCCTTTGCCTGGACGAAAACACCCTGGCTATACACCCCAGCATTTTGCTCACTTTTGCAGCCACTCTCCTGCACTGGGAAGTGTTGTTCATGGTCCCAGTTATGATTACCCCTAGGTCCTTCTCCTCCTCAGTGATCCCCGGCTTAACCCCTCTAAGCCAGTATTCTGTCTTTGGGTTCTTCACCCTGAAGTGCATAATCTTGCACTTCTTTGCATTGAACTGCAGCTACCATCTCTCTCTGACCACTTCTCTAGCTTGCTTAGGTCCCCCTGCAACTGCTTCCATCTCTTCTCTCCATCCACCACTGCTCCCATTTTGGTGTCGTCTGCAAACAGACTTACCTTGCTCGCCACCCCATGCACAATGTCTGATATGAAGAGCCCAAATAATACTGGTCCCAGCCTAGAGCCCTGTGGCACTGCACTCATCTCTGGCTTTGGAGTTGAGAGCTCTCCTCCCACCACCACCGGTTGCAGCCTCCCACTCAGCCAGCTTGTAATCCAGTTAGTCATTTTTGCCCCTACCCCTACAGAAGTTAGCTTCCCCCAAGCCACCCATAAGGCACTGAATTGAAGGCCTTGCTGAAGTTGAAGTAAAGAACATCCACCACATGACCCTTTTCCATCTCACCTGTCACCTAGTCATAATAATATATCAGGTTGGATTGACAAGACTTTCCCAAAACAAATCCATGCTGCCTCACATTCTGGGAGTCGTTGTCCTCCAGGTATGACACCAGCATTTCCTTTTGTATCGTTTCCATGAATTTGCACACCATGGAGGTGAGACTTACAGAGCAATAATCACCTGGTTCATCCCTTGGTCCACTCTTGTGTAATGGCACTACATGTGCCATCCTCCAGTCTAGTGGCACACATCCCAACTCCAGTGAGGTGTTGTACAGATCCACCAGCAACTCCGCCAACTCCTCCACCATCTCTCAGCACCCTGAGGTGGATACCATCTGGCCCTGGTGCCTTGTGTGCCCTCAGTGCCCTCAGTCCCTCTAGGACTCTACCTCCCTCAATTCTTCCATCTGTCGTCTCCTCTCCCCCACCACCCCCACCCTCTCAGATCATGGTGGTAGCTCTCCCATTCCCCTTTCTTCTGTGAACACTGAGCAAAGTATTCATTCAGTGATTCTGCCTGCTCCTCACCCTTTCCGTCCTCCCCACCCTTTTATCCTCACTATTGTCTCCTTGCACTTTCTTTCTCCCTGATGTATCTGAAAAGTCTCCCCCACCCCCACCCCGTTAATTCCCTGCGCTAATCTCAGCTCCCTCTGGGCCTTGGCTTCTCTCACTTTTCTGGTCACCTCCCTGGGCCATCTTGCATACTCCTCCTTGTCCCCTTCCTTCCCTGTCCTCCTATACCTCTGGTGCACCTCTTGTTTTGCCCTCATCACCTCCACTACCTCGCTGTTCAACCAGCATGCTTTCCTTGTTCTGTTCCTCTTACTCTGTGTCGTGGTGCAGCCTTCCATTGCTTCTATAATCCCCTATTTTATAATATCCCATTTCTGCTCTTCATCAGTCTCCTGCCTTATGCTCTAGAGTTTCCCTTTCAGCACTTTCCACATCCTCCCAAAGTCCACCCCCCTGAAGTTTACCACCCGTGTTACTTATTTCTCTGGCTCCCTGCACATCATGATATTAAACCACACTGTTTAGTGATCGCTGTCGGCTAGTGGGTCCTCCATCCTTATTTCCCTAAGTGGGGGAGGAGGAGAAAATGAGTGAAAGGCACTGCCTTTGTGATTTTGTGCATGTATATGCATTGGTGATTTCCTTTCTTTGCCAAATCTGTCCCACATCTACACTTGTGCACATACAGGGGATGGACACAGAAGTACAGTGGGTTGCTCTCCCTACAGACAGAGTCCTGGTAGACTGTGTTTAGGCAGACAGGAACCCCTGTAGTTAGATAATTACAAGAAACTACTGTAAATGCAATCATATAACCACAGGAAAATGCAGTGGGGGAAGGGGATCAATTGTATTAAGTTACTAAGTTGGCACAGCATAACAGCTTACTTATTCATCCTTGATTGGGGGTTGGAGTGGGGAATCAAAAATCCCTTTATGTTATAACAGCTGTGCATCAAAGGCAGTTTGAAAGAGGACTGTAATATTTATAAATACAATGGAGAAGTCATTGTAAAATACCAGTCTGAGTAATACAGTTTTGCCTGCATTGTCTTATATTCCTGTAGTCTTACCACAACAAAATCAAGTAAACAATGAGCTGGTTTTTCCCTTGCTCAAGTGAGTATAGTGTTTAAAAAGTGCAATTGTATGTCCTGTGTAAGAAAAACGGGTATGCTGTGAATAACTGAAATGCAAAAGCCCGAGTGTCAGGAGCCAGAAACCAGTTGCCCAATACTCGGTATCCCGACACTCGGGAATTGCCATCGGCAGAGGATTTGTTTGTGTTTTGGGGGGCTTTGCCCCCTGCACCCCTCTTATTTTAGATTTCAAGCTTCGGCACAGGCAAATCCCAAGTGTCAGGATACTGAGCATCAAGCAATTAGTTTTGGGCTCCCAACATCTGGGCTTATGCATTTCACTCATTTGTAATACTCTCCCAAGATAAACACAGATGGCAACTTTAACTGGATTGCCTATCTCATGTCCTCCTGTCTTATACTGTATATGGACTCCAGAAATCAGTATAAATATAAATGTTTCCTATGGCACTGGTCAGCCAGTCATAACAACAGCCCAGCATCCAGGTCTGGTGCATTGTCTGTGTTTCAGGAAAAAATCAGTACACAGCCTACCTGAGGAGTGCACAGAAAAATATCATCCTGTAGTTTCTTTTTGGTATTACTGTCATCCTTAGATTCATTCTCAGTGTATTTTTAGTTTTCTAAGATATTTTTAAAATTGCTTTTTAGCTAATTTTGTAATTGATGACTCAGTCTTTAAAGGTGTCCGGCACTCCAAATTTAAAGAAAATCTCTTCTATTAAGATTACTTGTTTAATGGCCCGGTGGCGCTGAGGTTAAGGCACTGGACACCACACCTGGCTCCATGGCTGAGCCAGTTTGGGAATGGACTCCAAGGTTGCTGGGGGTTGGCAGGAGGCGGAGAGAGATTGAGCATTCGTGGGACTGCTGTCTCTCTCTGGGGAGGGAGATCTTCACTTTCGGGTACACTTGTGGCCCCTAGCGGAGTCTGGGGGTAGGTGCACTGGCACTGAGCTTGGAGGGGTGAGTTGGGGCATGATGTCTTGGCAGAAGGGCATGTGGATGCGTGCACGTCCCCTCCCGGCGTCATTGCACGCCACACTTGCATGGCCAGAGGAAAAGAAAAAAGAGAAATATGGCAGAATGGTCATGGCGGCTTGATGGTGGTATATGGGCTGCCCAGTCAGGTGGCATCGCAGCATTGCTGGATCCTGGTTCAGTTGGAGAGTAAGGGGGAACTCTCCGTCACCCCACCATAGGAGGCAAGCCATGGGGATAATTGGCAGTGGGCTCCATAGGCAGGGAGAGGACCGGCCGGAGGAACAGGATGCCTGGATGCATGAAGCAGACCGGGAAGCCAAGGTAAAAAGGACTAACTAAAAAAAAAAAAAAAGATTACTTGTTTAATACTGTAGTTGCATTAGGGTAGTGCTACCACATGTTTCTGATGGTAAACAGCACACCGCTGTACCAAGATATTTAATTGACTTATAGTGGGCATGACATGGGAGCTTTACATTTTAAAAACTTCAAAATCCCATATCTTGTTTCAGGAATTAAAGAAAATTATATTTTTGCTAGAAAAAACATTATTGCTGAATAAAACTATATGGCGCTTTACAAATATGGCTGCTTTAAAGTCCAATGCAAAAATCTGTGCCTCAGAGATTCTACTTCAGCCCAGTGTAGAATATGTGCCTCAGGTGCTATTATTTTACATAAACCCAGTCCAGAACCTGTCCTTAGGTGTGCCCAATGCAGCGTACTTGCTGAATTAGTGATACCGGATGCATCACTGTCACATGAGACAGGAGGCATTGTAGGAAAAAGAACACTAAACCATGCTAAGATGGAGATCCTTAGGGGCCATAAAACTAGCAAGCTAATTTAGAAAAAACTAATAACAAAACAAAGAGAAGGACACACCAGGATTAAACACACAAATCAAAACACTCTGCACAACTTACGTGTTTGCAAATTTTGATGGTTGTACTCCTTTGAGCCATGTGCAGGGCATGTTCCTCAGGTGCTATTATGTAAGCCCAGTGCAGAGTTTGTTCGCAGTATTTAGTTTTTTTAATTTTGATTTTTTTGGTTTACATGTGCTGTTTGTTCCTTGACTTGTTATTTCTGGTTGGAATATTATTGCAGTCTGCAGAGCTTTAGAGACATCATTATCCCACAGCTCTGGAATGCTGTTTTAAGCAGACCGTCTATTTATATATGGTTGCAGGGTGCTTTTAATTCTTTTGTCTTTTTTATGATAATAAGGACATCTTAAGGAAACTGTTCTCTCCAGTTGTATTAAGTTGACATCACATACCATTTTCATTTTTTTATTTTTATTTTTTCAATTCATAAATATGTCTATTAGTGCTGTGCAGAATCTGGAATTCTGCCGGCAGAATTAGCATAGAAAGACCATTCCACCGGCGGAATTTCCACCAGAATTTTGCTGGTTCTTCTACAGAATTCTGCCTGCTATTCTGCAGAACAGCATTTTTCAGTGGAAAATCATTCCACAACCATTTCTGTGAAAAATATTGAAATGTTTTAGAAAACTCATTCTGCATTTTTCTGCCATGGAATTCTGCCATTCCATTGCCAGTGAATTTCAGCAGAATTTAAAAAAGCCCATGAGATTTTATTCTGCCAGAATCTGAAACTTACACACAGCACTAATATTTATGCAGTTATTTTTGGGTTGAGATGGACAAGCTGTTGATGCTGTGGACTAGGGACTATCTTTTTCCTCTACTTCTTGCTGGTGTTTTTTTTTCTCATAGAACTGTTTGCTCCCTGTTGCTACTTCCTACCTGCTTCAGCAACAGGGAGACATCAGCATTTTCTTGGTTTTCTCCCTCCTATCCCTGGGACCCCAGAACACAGTTGTGCATGCCCATGGAGGAGAGTATACACCCTGTGGCTCCAGTGATGGCCCATTCCCCCCACCCAGCCTAAGGCCGAGTCTCCCCTTGGGCTTGGCACTACCACCACGCCTCTGCTCTGTGGCGCCCAAGAGCCCAGAAGACTCCAGTCCAGATCCCTTCCTGGGAGAGGACAGCTGTCTAAGGGCAGCTCAGTCCAACTCCTTGTCCTCCACCCCAGCTGAGCCACAGCAACCCGAGCTCGCTCCCGAACGTGGGTCGCCAGCATGATGCGAGGTGTGGTGTCCAGCACCTCAACCCTCAGCGCCACCAGGCTGGCCCACTGATGGCTTTCTTGATGGGGTGAGCTCACAGAGGACTGACAGCTCCAAGCCTAAAGCCAACTTGAAATTAAAGTTAAACATGTGTGACAGTTGAAGTTTGGCAGTAGGTCTCAGTCTTCCTCTCCCTGACTAATATACTGTCAAATGTTACAGGTTTGTTCCCAAACCCTGGTTGCCAGTAATGCACAGTTGTGCTGAGTGCTGACACTCAGTGAAAATGTACTACAGCCATACAACTTCAGGCGTTCTAACCGTCTATTTCCACCTCGAGAAATGACATTCATAGTAGCTGGAAACCCCTCCAAATGCATTTCAAGGCATTGAAAACTGTTCAGCTTTCAGAGCCTAAGCGGCCCATGAACCCCTGGCCTGTTGATGAAATCATAGGGGACCCTCCACAATTTCAAATTGCCAATGGCCCCACAACTTGTTAATTTGGCTCTGTTAACTTTACAAGCTATTCCTTCTTGCACATAACTCCTTTTAAAGTAGATTTACTATTCTAACACCACACCATGATGGATCACTACTCTGGTGAAATTTGAGGTAAATGGAAACTTATAAAATTATTGAATGATTTTGCTGGGATTCAAACCCAGTTCTTCTAGCTCACAGGCATGAGCTCTTAACCACTGTACTATTCTATCTACTTAGCTGTCACCTGGGACTGGACATATCTCCAACACAAACTGATCCCAGCTCAATTCAGCTGGGAAACTGATCCATGATCAGTTTTAACTGGCTGGTAAACTGATCATGGATCAGTGCAGCTATGCACTAATTCTGGAGTGGTTATTAAGGGCACAAGTTACCGGGGTCATGATGGTTGTCATGGTGATATGGTTACACAGCTGAGCCCCACTCTTGATAACATCACTATGAGAGAGAGCTGTGACCACAGATCTGTAAAGAAAACTAGAGTACTAACTTGCAGATGAGGCCACTTAGGGGGCACTAAGCTGCTGGTCTGAGCTGCCATTTTTTTGTACTGTTTTCTTTGTGTAAATGTTTACTCACAGGTAGTTCATTAGTGATAAATGATGCTGCAGGAGAGAGGATCAGCCAGCACAAGTAGTTGTTTCTGTTGTCCCAGCAAGCAGCAGACCAGCAGCACAGTGCACTCTAGGTGGCTTCACTCTGTGTCGGCTAACAGCACTCAGTGTTAGCACTATATTTCTTTCAGCTGGGCCTTGTCCTCTGCATGCTATCACAAGGCAGTGCATTATGTGTCATTGCCATACCTATACTATGCGTGGCCCTACTAGGGTCTAGCAATGAGAAGGACTCACTAATGAATTAAGGCACTCGTCTTGTTTTATACATAAAGATATAGAACTAAAAAGTGATTCCATAGTGAGTGTGCACATGTGCATGCATGTGAATGTGTGCATGTTCATGTATGTGTGTGTGCATATATGTGCATGGACATGCATGTATGTGCATGTGCATGCATATTTGCTCATATGTGTGTGTATGTGTGAGCATAGTGGCATGCATGTACATGTATGTATGTGGGTTTGCATGTGTATGTGTGTATACAGGCATGCATGTATGTGTATGCATGTGTGCATGTATGTGTGCATACAGGCATGCATGTGGCATGTGTGTCCATGTGTGTGTGTGCGCATGTATGTATATGTGAGCATACATGTGAATGTGTATATCAGTGCGAGTGTATATGCATGCATGTGTATGTGTGCGTGTCTCTGCATGCATGTGAGTGTATGCATACTAGCATGTGTGTGTATGTATGTGTGAGCATGCATATGCATGTACATGTGTGTGTGTGTATGTATGTGTGTGTATGCTGGCATGAATGTGTGTGTGTGCATATAGGAGGGGGTGTATGCATACATGTGCATGCGTACTAGCATGTGCATGTGTGCATGTGTCTGAATGTATATGTGTGCATATGTGTGTGTGCATGCACTGTTATAGAAACTCTTCTGTATACAGCCTAAAGCAAGTTACTCAAATTTTGATCTGGTTCTATAACTGGAAAATGTGATAAAAAATGTGTCTACTTACATACGTCTTGAAAAGTCCCTGTGCCTCATTTCTGGCAAGCTTTGCTAGGTTCCAGGCCTGAGTAACAGACTCCTTAGCACAGAGTGAGCACTTTCCTGAGTTTGCACTCACAGTCACAATGCACACCATGGAAAATGTAAGTGCATAGATAATACCTGTAACGGGGAAAATACGATGATGGAAGAGGGTGGATGAATACTTCAGTGGAGTGATCCAGCCCTTTCGCTGAATCTCTATATACTGGGTATGTACTATATAGCTATGTGTTTCAATAATCACATGTTCTTTTGTACATCCTTTAGACACTTTCTCCCTCTTATACTGCAAACTCTATATATACTGTACGTATATTTTAGTTAATAAAGAATTTTGGGCTCCATATAGACATTGTTGAGCACCTGAAACACAAACTGTAGCAAGAAAGAAATAATGTAACCTAAATTTAAGAATCCCTTGGATGTTTTCAAATTTAGAACCAAAAAGTATCTCCCTTTGAAAAAGTTTGACTGATTTGAAAGGCAAATTAGTAATGATTTTCTAATTAGCATAACATTAATATGACAATGAATGCAAATGACTGGACTCAGAATAGGGTTTGAAAACAAGAACCTTTAGAACTGAGCTGGCTGTGTGGTGGGGAACAGTGTGCTCTGCTTCTGCCTTGCAGACCAAGGTTCTCATGTGAGTCCCAGAATCTCATACTGGGGACAGCTGGCAGCTGAGTGCGTCATGGAGGAAAGTCACTGTGCATTGGGGGAGGGACAGAACAAGCAGCCAAGCATTTGCTATTCCCCTGCCAGTCAGTCAAGGAGTGGCACAGGCCACCCTGATGGCCCACCTGTACTTTAGTGCAAGTAACTCAGGTTTGGGCCTTCATGTTATGAGGTAGGCTCTGCTAATGTAGTGTGTCCCCCCCCTCCTCAGAGAGGTATAAATGTAGAAATCTTGATCATCAGGGGTGGGGAAAGGTGAAATAAATTGGAGGTCTTAAATTAAAATTTGCCTGAATTAGAAATGGAAAAGGTTTGTCCATATCTAGCGTCCATCATCAGTTGCATGAAGAGGTCAAGCAGTAAAGAAAATGCAAGGCTGGTGCAGGTACACAAAAACAAACAGTAAAGTGAAGGAAGTATTTCTTTATGGAGAGGGTTGTAGATGCATGGAACAGTCTTCCTGTGGAGGTCGTGGAGTCAAAAACAGTGGGAGAATTTAAGAATGCATGGGACAGACATAAGGCAATTCTAGTGGGGGGTAGGAGGCAGTAGGCTGTTGGTTAACTAGGATCAGCAGCTTATCTGTTAGGCAGGGAAATGGGCAGACTAGGTGGGCCAAGTGGTCCTTATCTGCCATTAAATTCTATGTTTCTATGAAATCAAAGGTCTACAGCAGCTGTCCTCAACTGTAGAAGAAACCCTCAGCAAATGAATGACTACAGTCTACAGACTCCACAGTTTGTCTCAGCAGTCATTACCTGATTGCTTTCAAATGACTGTGGCCATTGCTGCCACAGAAATCATTAATAAATTGACAAAAGCAGCCTGTAGCCATTGCTATCATTCATTGAAAACACTGATGGATTGATGACGGTTCTACAGCAATTGTGATATGTCACAAAAACCATTAATGGAGTGGCAGCATCAGCCATTGCTTTCAATCACAGAAACCATTACTGGACTGAAAGCGGTGGGCCATTGCTATCAGTCAATAAAACCATTATTAGACTGACAGCAGTAGCTACTGCAGTCAGCAACGGAAACCTTTAACTGACTGATGGCAGATGCCGTTGCTGTCAGTCACAGAATTCATTAATGGATTGACAAAAGTGGCTTGTAACCATTGTTGTCATTCACTGAAACCACCGATGGATTGATGACAACGTCCTGCAGCTATTATCGTCCATCACAGAAACCAGTAATGGACTGACAGCAGCAAACATTTCTGTCAGCCACTGAAACCATTAATGGATTGATGGCAGCAGCTACTGCAGTCAATCACTAAAACATTTAATCAACTTGATGGCATTTGCCATCGTTGTCAGTCATAGAAGCCATTAATGGATTGATGGCAGTGGCCATTGCTGTCAGTCACTAGAAATATAAATGGACTGACAGCAGTGGCTATTGCTTTAAGTCACTAAAACTATTAATGGATTGATGGTAGATGCCACTGTGGTCCAGCACAGAAACAACTAATGATTGATGGCAGTGGCCAATGATTAGTCACAGAAACCATTAATGACTGATGGCCACCTCCTTTACTGACCATCACAGAAACCATTAATGAATCATCAATCTCTACCTCTAGCAATTGTCAGTCACTGAAACCATTATTTGATTACAATGACAGTCTGCAATCATTGCTGTAAGTCACTAAAACTGTTAATAAATGGATAACAGAGGTCTACAGCCATTGCTGTTAGTCTCAGAAACCATTACTAGATTACGATGATGGCATGCAACCATTCCTTTTAGTCATTAAAACCATTAAAGGACAGATAATGGAGGACTGTGATTATTGCTGTCAGTCTTAGAGAAACCATTAATAGATTGTCGACTGTGGCCATCACTATTTATCAGAGAATCATTCATGGATTGATGGTGGTAGCATATGACCACTGCTGTTGTCAGGGAAACCATTTAATGGGTGGATGGTAGCAGCTTTTGCTATCAGTCACAAAAATCATTAATGGATGAAGGGTAGGCAGAGAGCCCCTCTGTCAAACACAAAAATCACCAGTAAATGGATGACACTGTGCTGTGGTTGTTACTGTTAATTATAGAACTTATTAATACATCAACAGTAGTGGCCTGTGGCCATCATTCACAAATTATCATCATTAAATTTCCCTTAAAAGAGAATAGTCGCCACCAAGAGCCCTACACAGAAGTGGGGGCTGGTCCCAATGTGAACCATGAGTGCAAAAACATTTTGGTTTACTTCCTATTTATTGTAGTATAGTTGATTGTACCAAACTAATTTTGCTTAGTTGTAGGCTGACATCTTTTGTTACCACAAATCCCAGAATCCTCTGAAGCTGACATCAGAGCAATAGGCAGCACTGAGAGTGCAATAGGCAGCAGTGCAAGTCAGAGTTTATATGAGGTCTGATCTTTTGTTTACTGGTTCTGCTGTCCACCCTGGGCTATGCACAGTCACAGAGGACTGTACTTGGCCCCTGGAGAAAAGCAGACCAAGAAAACATCTGATTGGAGATTAAAAAAGCTCTAACGTGCACTGCAGGCTGTTGAATCTCCCACTATTGCCTACTGCTCTGATATCAACTGTAGGGGATTCTGTGATTAGTAGTAACAGAAAATGTCAGCCTAGACCTAAGCAATATTAGTCTGATGCAATCTACTATACTACAGCAAATAGTAAGTAAACTAAAATGTTGCATACAAAAAAAACAATCTAGCATGCACCACCATGTGTAAGTAGACGCTGCAGAGTCAGTTCTTGTGGCATCTCTAATAAACCTTTTGGGCACTTTAATACTGGCTCGCAGCATCTACTTACACATGGTGGTGAGTGCGGGATTGTTTTTTATATGCATCACTTATTTATTTATTTATTTATTTATTCTGAGCTCCCCAGCCTGGTGTATTTCTTTTTGGTTTGCCTAAAATAAAATGTTTTTTTGCACACAAAGTGCACAATGAGAGCAGCCCTACACTTAAGTGTGGGGTGCTTTGTGCTGACTGTTACCCTTGAAAAACACAGTTTTTAGACACATTTCAACTTATATTTTATAGAGCTGTCTGTATTTCCATTCCTTTCCCTCTTCATTTTAACATAATTTGCATAGAATTGGAGTCCTTGTCCCCTACAGTTGGTCTACTGTTGTTGTGTAATACTTTGTTGAAGCCCCAATTCTCTACATGTGACAATTATTTCCAAAAAACAGAGCATTAAGACTTCAGCCAAGGATTAAGAAGGCAGAAGAAGATAGACTCTGGGGAAAATTATCCCTGTTTTTATGCAAATTAACCTGGCCTGACAGCAGTTTAAGTGTGACAGCTGTGAAGTTTGTGAGGCAATCCCTCTTTGTCACATCAGCACCCCACACCCTCCCTACCACTGTTTTTGTGTCTCAACACTGTGCATCATGACTGACTGTGCTGCAGTGTGGATCCCCTGCTCAGTTGTGTATCGTTTTCATGAGCACCTGAACTGTAAATTATCTGTGAGCTGGGGAGGAGCCAGCAGGCTTAAAATGCATCACTGACCCAATAAGCGGCAGCATTCAGAGTGGCAGCAGGTGGAGAGGCATGGCAGAGAGGTGTGCATACCATGTCCCCTGGGGACACTGGGACCTAGGCAAGTTACTTTGCCTCTCAGTAGCTTTAATTCATGTTTTCACTCGCAAAGATCAAACTTGGTTTATTTTCTCTGCATTATTTTTAGTACAATGCATATTGAACAGCTTGGCATTAACTGGCTTTGTCAGCCTATATTGGGGATTACTCCCTTTTCAGCATTCTAACCTACAGAAAGGGAGCTTACTTAAAAGCAGTATAGATCCAAAATGATAATTGTTAAGATTTTTGATGCTTTTGGGTTTCAGCTGTTTTGTGGGCATGTACTTAAGAAAATTTGGATTTAAAGGGATATCTGGCTTAGTCAGTGGCCCCTTAAAAAGGAATTTAAAGACACTTATTTTACACAAAAATAGATGCAATGTGTTTACTAATAACTGGATAAGTTATTACTGAACAAAACAATTGAAAGCTGTTAATCCTTACGGTTTCTTGACTGCATTGCACAAAAATTACATTTTGTGTATCATGTGTTTAATGCCATTATGGGGTTATGATGAGTTAAACCCAGGCCCTCAAGAGGTCACTGGTAAGAAACTGTGGATCTCACATGATAATACTCATAGTCTAGCACCGAAAATGGATATGCTTTTAACAATGGTACTAGAGCAAGATCCGGATATATTAGGTTTGTCTGAAACCTGGCTATGGAAACGCATTAATGACAATGAGATCACACTCCTAGGTTATCACCTGTTTAGATTTAGCTCTACGATGTCAGTTTGAGAACACTTTTGTCGACCGGCATCACATTGACAGGATTTATATCGACCGCAAGTTGCAGTTGACATAAATCCTGTATGTCTCCCGGTCCTAAGGTTATCAACTCCAGTCAGAGTTGATTCAGGGAGGGGGTGCAGGACCAGGAAACAGTGTGCCCCTGTGTCAGGTGCACCAACGCAGCGACCTGTCGGCAACTTGTCGATTTTGTCAACGGGTTGGTAGATCGCTGTATTGGTGTTGCTGTCAGGGGGGTATACCTTTAGATTTGATCGGTGGAAATGCAGTGAGGGGGTTTACTATATGTAAAACATTTATTATGGCTTGTGGAGACTTTGTTAAGGGGCAATAGTGAAAACATTGAACATCTATTGGTCAACTTAGTTAATCTTAAACTTGCAGTTGGTGTGGTATATTCTCCACCCAGAACTAATTTAGCCAACCTAGAAATAATAATTAATAAAATCTATGAGTGCCTAGGGGATAAACTTCTTAATGGGAGATATGAACTCTGATTGGTTTCAAGCAAGGGGGAGACAACTAAAGGAGCTGCTGTCAATCCTGGGAGTTAAACAGCACATTAGAGTGCCTACTAGATATACAACTGTTTCCACCCAAGGATCAAATTTAGATCTAATATTCACATCTCCACAACTCAGGGTTACTGATTCTGGGATATTACCACCACATATAACTCATAACCTTACCTAGACGGGCAAGAACAGACATTGAATAAACATAATAACTACTACTGAGCTAGGGCTATGCCAAATTTTTCAGTGGACAAGTTTAAGCTTAGTGTGAAAAATGAAAACTGAGATTGTTGCAAATTCATTCCTGAACTAGACTAGGTTGTGGAGTACTTTATAGGGACCTTCGGTGATTTGTGTGACCTGCATGCCCCAAAGTGTAAATTCACTGTAAAAAGAGCTAGGGTTTCATTGATAAATTAGAAAATTCTGAAAATGATTAGGATAAAAAATAGACTTTGGTGATTAGCAAAAAAAAACTAAACAAGGGAGAGATTGGGAGGTTTTAAATAAAAACACAAGGCATGTAAGAAGCAGATAGAGAATGCTAAAGCCACATTATATAAGTACAGAAAGTACAGTCTGGAAAATAACAAAGATCCCTGTAAATTTTGATAAATCGGTTAATCAGTCCATGCTGTGCTGATCCAGATAAGCCCCATGCAATTGTTGCATAAAAGCAAACTGTTGAATGATCCCTGTGAGATTTCCAACATCCTTAATACTTATTTTGTTAATTTGCCAGGCTTAGAAACCAGCCACCCTTCTGGAAGTTCAGATGACAAAAAAACTGATAAAGACTCCAAGCTTCCTCCTTTTCGGTTTAGGGTGTTGAGTATCTCAGAGGTTCATGAAAGCATACAAAGTATCAATGTACATAAATCTCCTGGACCCGATGAAATTAAAGATACATTTCTAAAACTGGCAGCTGAGGACATAGCTCCTACTGTTACTTTTCTTTTTAACTGGAGCTTAAGTTCAGGAAATTTCCCCTCAAGATGAAAAGAAAGTAAGGTAATTCCCATTTCCAAAGGAGGTGATGCCTCAGATCTGTGGAACTACTGACTGATAGCACTTTCATCTGTGTTATCTAAATGCTTGGAACAACACGTTCATTCACAATTGTCTAAATACTTGGACAAATACTATCTTCTGATGCCTTTCCAGTTTGGTTTTAGGAGGGGGCACTCTACTACAGCAGCTTTGTTAGAATTTAATGATCTAGTGGCCTCATCCTTAGATTCCAGGCTAGAAGAAGTAGTAATTTTTATAGACTTGTCCAATACATTTGACCTGGTGGACCATTCCTAGCTACTAGATAGAATAAAGGCCCTGGGGATAAAACACAGTCTTTTGGGACTGGATTAGGTCTTACCTTTCAAACCATTCTCAGGGGATGTCAATTTCCCAGGCTTTTTCATCAAAGAAAGATGTAATTCGAGGGGTACCACAAGGGTTCCTCTTGGGACCCCTGTTGTTTCTTCTTTTTAACCCTTAGGCTGCCTGAAGATTTAGAATATATAGGTTTTTAGGACATGTATACACACCGGTGGCACAGCAAGGGTTAATAAGAACCTTCCTCAGGTAGTACAGTTTTCTTCTTTACAACTGTACACAGATGATACAGCTCTGATTACAACAGGCATGGACATATCGGATCTCAGGGATAAACTACAGGCAGATTTCCTTAGTGTGCAGGAGTGGTTCATCAGGTCAAGACTCATAAAGAAAACTAAGCTGATCCACTTTAGCTCTAAGAATGAACCCCAGTTACATATACACACTAATTCAGGTTAATTAATTGACCAGGTTAGTGAATACTGTTACCTGGATGTGGTTTTTGACTCAGACTTATTCATAGGACATATAACTTCACATGATAGCAATGTAAACAAGAAACTGGGGGCTTTAAGATGCACCACTAAGTGTCTCAAGATAACAGCCAGGAAAACCATAGCTGAACAAGTTATCTTACCTTCTCTTTAATACGGTAACTTGCTATACCGGAGTGCTAATAAAAGATTGTTGGATAAATTAGACAAACTATATTTTAAACTGGCCCGGTATGTACTGGGCTGTAATTTTAATATTCATCACAGTGCAATGTTAACTAGGTTGAACTGGCAGTCCTTGGCTACACGATGTGCTAAAGCCTGGCTGAAACTCTTACATAAAAGTTTGATATTTAATCCTAACCATTACATCACCCATACTGTATTTTGTAAAAATAAGCATTTAGTTCATGATTTGGGTAGATCTTTGTGCATCAATAAAATCAGTCCTGTCAGGTGTAATATTAAATTTGGAGAAGAGTCATTGTGATTTCAGGTTGCTTTTTACTGGAACAAACTGTAATTTTCTGTATGTACTGCTCCATCTTCCACCACTTTTGCTATTGCACTGGAAAGCTGCTTCTCCAATGTTCGTAATTGTTATGTGTAACAGATGCTGCTTCTCTAATGTTTGTAATTGCCACCTGTAATGTATATTGTGATGTGTACTTTGTAACGTATCTTGTAATGTATTTTGTATTTGAATTAAACCGATTTGTCCACGCACAGGACTGTCTTGTAAACAGGGATATTTTCCCTAATGACATATTACTTGTGTAAAAATAAAGATTCCATCTATCTATGTTATCTATCTATGATGGCCAACAATGGGAAGAGAAATGCAGACAATATAGAGGATTGTGTATGAGCAGTCATACATAACAAGGATATTCTTGTATCGAGAGGTTTCCTTGGTAACAGATGACCTCGAGTGCGCAGCTCGGGGGGTACTCTGTCACCAAGGGAACCTCAAGATTCAAGAATTTCCTTGTTTGTGTGTGACTGCTCAGACACAATCTTTTATAGTGTATGGGCAGTCACAGCATAGAAAATCACACAAAACCAGCTGGAGAAGACAACAGAGAATAGAAATGTTAATTATTTTTTTTTAACTAACACAGTGTGCTGCAGATGTTTCTGCAAGTTCAAGTTTAAAAAAATAGCAACTTCCAGCTTAACTGGATTGAGGAAAACAACTATGTAGCAGCATTCCAAGTTGTTCTGCTGTAGTCGTAACATAGCTAGTGCAGCGTAACAGCTGTGATGACATAGCTACTGCAGCATAACAACTCCATTTGAATTATAGATTTCTATCCATAACAACATTCTACCATACACTATACATGAAATATAAGCTGAATTGTGTCTAAATGTTTGTTTTTCAAAGTTTTCTCAGAAGTGATATGTGACATTTACTTGAATATTAAAAAATTTATCCTAGGATGGAGACAGCCTCAGCAACACATTTCAGTGAGTATACATGGTTTCCTGTAACAGGCATTGCTAATGTCGACTTCGACCCTGGATGGACTTTCTGCTAAACTCATCACTGGAAATTTAACATGCGGTCTGTTTTCTTCTTACCAGTAGCATTTACTAGCAATAGAAATTATATTTAAGTAAAATGAAGTTCCTCTGACTTATCAAGGGGTTGCAACAGTGTTCTTGATCTTTTGTGCCTATGATACTTTGATGTGTAATTTTAGTTCTTAACCTCTAATTATTTCTACCCCAGCTTTTATGAAAAGCTTATCTTTTAAGGAAGAATCATAAGCTATAAATGATATGGAGTGGGTCTTGTAAAAATATGCTTGATATTTTGTATTGGTGGTTGCTGGCCCCATGAGTGGGGAAGCCATGAATGATGTTACAGGGGTCACAGATCACATATAAAATACGAGGAAAAATATTTTTAATAGACCCATACCATGTTTTGATTATGCACTCATATGGGTTTGTGTGGTAAAATGGTTGGATGCGCTGCTGTTTCAAGGTAGTTACAGTTAAAGTCTTGTAAATTGAACTTTCTGAGAACAATCAAGTCCCAGAACGAAATGATGTCAGGCTTCTAGTCTGAAGCACCTACAGTGAGAATATATGCATTACCATCCATCTGTAGTGAGAATATAGAGAATAATGCATGGACAACCATGCACAACAAGGTTATGTTTCCAGGGAAGGCTTCTGATGACATCAATGGGACCTCAAGTGTGAAGCTTAACTAATATACAGAATAATGAGCAACCATGCACAACCAGGGTGTGCTTCCATTGACGGGTTCTAATGATATCATAGGGACCTCGAGAGTGAAGTTCGAGAGGTCTTGGATGTCATCAGAACCCCAAGATGGAAAGACAGCCTAGTTGTGCATCGTTCCTCATGTGTTATTTTGTATAGCATAAGATTTGAAACATAAAATGAAAACATTCTTCTTTTTCTCCTGTCAAGAAATCATGGGTTTAATTTTTTCAATTATTTTTTTATTATTTAAAAAACAAACTCCATCACCCAGCTGCTCAGAACCTACACTGGTGAGGGGTATGTTTCTGTTTTGTAAAAAGATGAAACAAGAGAAGAGTTTGTGAAGGAGAATGTATGGGTGGTGTGTGTGTGTGTGTGTATATGCATGCGTGTGTGCATGCATATGTGTGTGTATGTGTATGTGCAAATGAAAGTGAAACAACAGGTGTAATTAATTTCTATTCTAGTAAAAAAATGTCCTGTACCACAGAAGGGCACAGCATCATTCTATGAACTTTGAACTGTAATACAACAGCTTTTTATCTAGGATGGAAATCCATGCACCAAAAGGGGTAATCATATGCTATATCATGCTATAGTGTATGGTGGAACATAATTGTGTATGGATTTACATACACTCCAAAAAGTCATTCTGCTGTAGTAGTGACGTACCTACTAAAGCAGAATGACTTTTCATTCTGCATTAGTACCTACTGTACATCACAATGCAACTGCCTCCAAACAGCACTGTTCATTGGACAGGGAGTGGCTGGTGGGTTGGGTGTACGAGCTGGCTGTCGGCCTGGAGCGACGAGGAGTGCAGTCTCCGTTGGCAGACACTTACTTTAAAACATAAGTGATTTTGTTTTTTTGGACACCATATAATATAAAGAACAGTGTATGGCGTCCCAAACAACTCAGCAGCTCTTCCCCATTGTGTTTTCTATGACAGCATAGCAAGCTTTTCTCTTGAGGTCATCAGCCATCATAGAAAACACTCAGGTGAAGAATTGCTTCTTTTTTTATACTTGTTTTATTTGACAGTCCAGTACATAACAGACTCTTGTAATGGTATGGTGAGTAACTTATCAAGAAACATGTACTTACATTAAACCATATCATACAAAGTAAGGACAACAATGTTTTTCTTATCCAGTTGCCTAGTACATTGACATTAAGTAAATTAAGAAAATTTCTAGAAGTTGCAAAACTAAGAAAGAAACAATATAAAATCACCCTGGATAGGAGGTCGATACCAGTACATTCACAGAAGAAAGGGTTCTGAAAGAACTCTTAAAACTGAAGGTGGACAAAGCAATGGGGCCTGATGGGATTCACCCAAGAATTCTAAAAGAACTAAGTGTAGAACCAGTGACACCACTGACTACCCTTTTTAACCAATCATGGGAGGATGGTGTGGTACCGGAGGACTGGAGGAGGGCGGACGTGATTCCCCTTCATAAAAGTGGGAGCAAGACAGAGGCAGGAAACTACAGACCTGTTAGTTTGACCTCAGCAATAGGGAAAATGATGGAATCACTTCTAAAGGAAAGAATTGCTGAGTTCCTAGAGGCCAGTGGGGCACAGGACCCAAGGCAGCATGGATTCACAGCAGGAAGGTTGTGTCAGATGAATCTAATAGATTTCTTTGACTGGGTGACCAAAGTAGTAGACCAAGGAGGGGCTGTGGACATGGCCTACCTAGACTTTAGCAAGGAATTTGACACAGTCCCACACAAAAGATTAATATACAAGTTAACCAGCCTTGGAGTTGGTCCCAAAGTGGTAGCCTGGGTAAAAAATTGTCTGGACAACAAGATGCAGAGGGTAATAGTAAACAGAGTTCACTCTGAAGAAAGGGGGGTTACTAGCGGGGTACCGCAGGGTTCAGTACTGGGGCCAGTCCTCTTTAATGTCTTTATAAGTGACATTGCAGAGGGACTGGAAGGAAAAGTATGTCTCTTTGCAGATGACACAAAGATCTGCAACTGGGTTGATACAGAAGATGGGGTGGAAAGGATGCAAAGGGACGTTGCAAGGTTGGAGGAATGGTCAAATGTATGGCAGCTTATAATAGATTCAATGCAAAGAAGTGCAAAGTAATGCACCTGGGAAAAAAAATTAGAGGAGGGCGACTAAAATGATGCAAGGTCTGCACCAGAAGACATACGAAGAGAGATTAAAGGAGCTTAGTATGTATACCCTCGAGGAGAGGAGGGAGAGGGGGGACATGATAGAAACTTTCAAGTACACCAAGGGAATCAACAGTCCAAGAGGGTAGCATCTTTCAGAAAAAGAGATGTGCAAGAACAAGGGGGCACAATTTGGAGATAGAGGAGGGGGAACAGCTCAGAGGTAATGTGAGGAAGTATTGTTTCATGAAGAGGGTTGTGGATACATGAAACAGCCTTCCTGAGGAGGTAGTGGAGTCAAAAACAGTGGAGGAATTCAAGAATGCATGGGATGGACAGACATAAGGCAATTCTAGTGGGGGGTAGGAGGAAGTAGGCTGTTGGTTAACTAGGATTTGCAGCTTATCCATTCGGTAGGGAAATGGACAGACTAGGTGGGCCAAGCGGTCCTTATCTGCCATCAAATTCTATGTTTCTCTATGGCTATATTAAACCTCCAAGAAAAGTCTATGATTGCATTAATTAACAATATAAGTCTTTTATACTAACTAATAATTGCATAGGGTACCTGTAAATATGAAATTAACAGTGGTAGTAAGCTCCTATTTAAATCATGATAAATATTGAAATATTTATGAATCGGTATAATTTAATTATTGCAGTAATTTTAATGAATGGGTATTTCAAATAAGAGATGTAATGAGGTGTCCACAATCCCCTAAAACATTTTTTTTTAACTCTTTTTATCTCCACTTCCTGGAGAACTCCTTCCAGCAGCCTTGGATACTCAGCCTCTACCTTCCCCTGTGACTAGTCCTACTCCTTTGTGCCACCGAGCACCATCTCCGGGTCTGAACCCTCCGGAGGTAGGGCCACCCTATCCACTCAGGGTGCTCTATCTTATAGGGCAAAGTGCCCGGCTAACACAAGTGGCCCCTTGGAGAGGAGATAGCCCAGTATTGGAAGTGTGGGCTGTTGGGCAGACAAGGTGCCTTCATCTATCCCCAGGAAATGTTTTTTTTTCCTCTACTTTTTGCCACATTCCCTTACCCTCACCCCCACAGAGTGTGGCTTGTCAAGGCAACGTAATTCTGCAACTCCGCCCCCCTGCTTTCATCACGTCACTAGTCAGCACTCCCCAACAGCCACCAGAAGCTGCTACACTAGCGATCGCATCCCCAACCCTCCCCCGAGAAGAGAGAGCTGTTCTAAGGATGCTCAATCTCTTCTTCCCCTGCTGACCCCCAGTGGCCTGGGCTCACTCCCGAACCTGGGTTGCCAGCATGGTGCGAGGTGTGGCGTCCAGCGCCTTAACCCTCAGCGCCACCGGACCGGCCCCCCTAACACATCTTGACTGCAGTTTTCTAGCTTCTGTAAGGGAGTGTTAATAATTCAACTAGAGGAGGCGGAAACAGAGAGAAAGTCACCCTGATTTTTATCCCATCGTGTCCATCTAATAATGTAAATTGCCCTCTTATGCTGAACTGCATACGTTATGCATTCCATTGTCTATATCTGCTGCACAATGCAGTGCCATCCAAATACCTGTGGTGAGGCCTCCTGTAGCCATTTTTTGGTAATTGCTTTGTTTGTAGCCACAATTAACACCTCCCAGAGGTATTTACCATCTTTTCTCTTTACTGATGCCCGGCAGAGGCCCAAAAGTAGGTTTTTAGGGCCCAATGGGTGAGGGTAAATCAAACAAGATCTTTAGGCATCTTTGCACCTGGTCCAAATACCCCTTCAAACCTGGGCAATCCAAAAAGACATGGGCATGAGTATCTACCTGTTCACCATATTTCTGGCAACATTGGGAATGGATTACAGAATCTCTCTTAGATTGTAATTGTGGGGTCTGAAAATACCTTATGGAGTTTCCAAGTGAACTCCCTCCACAAAGGAGAGGAGGTCGAATGCCAAGAAGTCCGCCATACTGACTCCCATTCTTTTGCCTCAGGTTTGAATTGAAGCTCCTGTTTCCACCTGTTATGAAGTAATTGTATATTATAATGTCTATCTGCTATATAATACAATATAGTGATGGCACCTTTTCCGTGGGCCACTCCCCAAATAGTCTCGAATACTGTAGGAAATGAGCATTTGTACTCTATTTCTACAGAGGCTCGGAACTGAGTATTTATATAGTCCTTCTGTTGATAATATTAAATTCTGTCAGTTTGACTCCAAGAGAACTTATTCGTAGCAACCTCAAAAGGCATCACTACAGACTTCTGTAAGAGCTGCCATGGTAATAAAACCCCCTTGTACATCTGTGTCTTATACCATATATCTTGGTGTCCCAGTGAGAAAATATCAGTCCAAACCCACAACCTATATTTCCAGAGTGAACTAGCCATATCCTTTCTTCACTCCCGTAGCCCATCCTGACAAGCGAGCAGCCAGCCCAAATCAGCATAAGGCTGAAAAAGCAAAGCAGGAAGAGGGGGGGACAGCAGTTTGAGTAAGTTCAATTTCCTGCCAATGGGCTACATAATTGAAATGAATTCAATTCAATTCAGGTTTATTGTAGGAAAACTCCACTGAGCAAGCTCATTCACAAGGAGATCCTAGTACAAGACAGGTGTACAACAACAGGCTTACAAAATTAAAGGAACATACTTTGAATAGGATAATGGGTTTCATACATCACAACATACAATCACAGTAAAAACAGGTCCTGGCAATGAGATAGAGCAGGAGTGAGGCAATTTACATAATGCAACAATGTGACAATCTGCGGTAGGATGCACAAGACAATGGGTGTAGTACATCACAACATACTATCACAGTAAAAACAGATCTTGAGTTCTGCAGGTATATAATGGGCACAGTTCTTTGAGGTTTGGTGGGAGGTGTGGGTTGAGGTGGCTCCCCACAAGGGAGAGAACACTGTAGTGTACCTTGAAGGGGGGAGGGGCTGGCCTGAGTCATTGTCTATGGCTGGGCTAGTGGGTACAAAGTATGGCCAACTTCATTTGTGTTGCCGCCCAGTAACCCATTAGACTGGGGAAGACCCAGCCCCCCTCCACCTTGGGGAGATATAATATTTTTGCGAGATTCAGGGTTTCCTGTTATTCCCAATAAAGTGCAGAATAAGCATTTGCCATTTAGTAAATTCTGTTTGTGGTATCGGATAAGGGACACACTGAAATAAATAGAGGAGCCATGGAAGTACATTAGTTTTAACTGCCTGTATTTTAGCATAAAAGGGTAGGGAGAGAAGGGGCCACCTCTGACAATCAGATCGCAAGACTGCAATCAGGGGTATATAATTATGTTCAAACAAGCAGAAGAGGTTTGCCCCAATCATATTTCAAAATATATAATTGAATCCAAGTTCCACTTTGTGGGATATAAATCTTGGGTTTTCTGTGGTAGTTCCTGAAAAAACACCAAGATCTCCATCTTTGCCCAATTAAGGGTACATCCAAACAAAGCTGAGAAAGATTGTATCTGATGAAAAACCTCGGACAAGTGGTCTGGGGGTTAGTAAGATAGAGCATAATGTCATCCACATATAAAGCTAATTTGTGAAGGGTGCCCACAGCCCCACCCCCGTGATTCGCTGGTTAAGCCTGATTCCTTAAGCTAATGGCTCAATGTACAAGGTAAATAGGAGTGGGGATAGGGGGCACCCCTGTCCAGTGCCTCTAAAAAGCTCCAGCGGAGAAGAGATATGACCATTGGCACATACATAGGCTGAAGGGGAAGAATATAACTTAAAAATAAAATCAATAAATGTCTTTTCAAACCCAAAGCCAGCCAGGACCTCACAAAACCTTATCTAAGGCCTTCTTGGCGTCAAGACTCATCAAGTAGGCTGGCTACATAGTTTGTGATAGGTGGTCAATAATATGAACTGTTCTTCTCACATTGTCCATGACTTGCCTTCCCATCCCAAAACCAGTTTGGTCAATATGGATCAATGTGGGGATAATTTGTTCTAGCTGTCTGGTGATAACACCCATTAAAATGTTATAATTATAGTGTTTAAAATAGAAATAGGTCTGTAGGAAGAACAGTAGGTGGGGTCCTTGGCTGGCTTTGGTATAACCGAAATGATGGCCAGTGCCCAAAAAGGTGCCATCCTGCCCTTCAGTTCAGGGCTGAACTCTAGGTTTTTGTAAGGAGAGGGACAGCGACTTTTTTAAATCGTTTATAAAATTAGTTTGGTAAGCCATCGGTGCCTGGACATTTGGCAGATTTTAACCATTTTATCTCAGCATTCATTTCTACCGATTATATTGGAATGGACAAAAATTTGTTAATGAGCGTTAGTCAACTGGAGAAGCCTCAGAGGGCTAAGATATGCCAATATCTCCTCCAAAGTGGGGGACGTGCCTTCACCGTACAAGCCTGCATAGTAGGCCCTTAAAGTTTCTACAATAGCCTGCATTCACTGTTTTATTTGGTCTGTATAGGGATGTCTAATTTTTTATAATTGTGGCCTGGGCCCTCTGCTGGCGCAGCTTGCTAGCCAGCAGTTTAAGTGCCTGGGGCCCCCCCTCATAGTACCGCTGGCTCAAAAATATTTGTTTTTGTTCAATTTGATAATTAATAAGAGATAGTAACTCTTCTTTGAGTTATTTAAGCTGTTTATCCCGCTCCTTATTAAGGTGTTGTTGCTTCTGGGCCTCAAAACTCATAATCTTGGCCTGCAACTGGGTCTTTTGAGCTTCTCTTAATTTTTTCTTTTGTAGCCAAGATTTCAATAAACTTACCCTTCACCATAGCCTTCACCGTATCCCATAACATAGCAGGTGAGATGGAAGGGTCATGAAAAATTGCCTTGTTGTGTAGGGTTCCATGTCAATACAGTGAAGTAAAATCAGCGATTGCAATTACAGCGTATTTTTTATAGTGACTCCAATTACGATGACCGGTAAAATCAGCGAGTCCCTATTCGGCACATACAGTCAGATCTGTAACATACCTTGCTCTTTAACTTCCTGCTCTCTGTACCCACATCTGTCCACTGGCATTCACTCCCAGTCCTACTCGTTCCACCTGACATTTAAAAATACCTACAGAACAAAACCTCTGCTCTTCTTCCACACTGGTAGGCAACTATTTTACATGTTATTGCAGGGGGGCTATGCCCCCCTGCACCACCCATTTCTAAAATAACCTCCTCCAAGATGCACCTGGATCTCTGAGGTAGGCTATTAACCCAGAGTCAAAGTGTTCTGTGCTATAATGTAGCAATCGCTATTATTGCAGTCACTAGAATAGCATCACTGAAAATGACTCGCTGTATTGACGTGCTACTGTTGTGTAGGGGATGACGTACACTATCCTATATATTCTCACTGTAGGTGTCTGACAAGCAAAACTAACTTTGAAATATTTGTTTTTTTTTATTTGCACTACCATTGCATTCACTGATTTGTAGAGACAGGATTTGTACATTCCAAAGTGTTCAGTTTACAAGGGTACAGAAGAGACATGACTGAACAAGCAAAAGAGAGAGCAAGAGAGGTTAACAGAGAGGAGTTACCGAAAACTTGGGAGAAACCTAAGGAAGAACAACCAATACAGGTGCTTTTCCACTACTTACAGTGACTGCTTCACTAACATCAAAACCATAATAACAAAACACTGGAATGTTTTAAAATCTACACCTGCTAGAGAAAAACATTTTGATAAACTACTGTTGATAGTTTTAAAGAGGAACAAAACATTGAGGGACAGGGTCATGCAGACAGCTCATTCCATCCTGAGGAATGGCGTTAGAACCTTTTAGAACAGTGAGAATTTAAAGGGACACTGTCAACCCTGGCTGGCAGTATACCTAGAAATTAGAGTAATGAGCTGTGAATGAGCTTGGTACATCCAGCAGACAGACCTGTGACTGATTTCCACAACCCTTACTTGCATACTGTGTGACTCTGAGCAAGTCATTCAACCTCCCCAGTGCTCCTGGGTCACCCCAGAAAACAGGCACCTGTGCCTAGTGGGCCTTACCCGGTTACCAAAGACTAAAACAAAACAATAAATTAATAAATAAATAAAAAACCTTTAGGCCTCAAACTGTCCCTAGTTAAAAAAACACATTTTAAGATTGTTTTCATTCTGTAGAATATGCTAATGTGGCTGGAAGTTTGATTCTGATTCCTTTTTTCTTTTTAAAAGTGTAAAGCAGATTGCCTAGCACACTGGTGATACCACACCATTATGTGTTTGTTTACATTCCTTAATCAACTCCCACTGCATCTTTCCTGGACTTGGGAACACCCCAACACAGTCTAGCCACTAAAGATGCAGTGGGAGCAGGGGCAACTATTGCATCATGAGTGGCTGCACTGCTTGGGGGATGCTCCTAATGTTTAGAAAGTATGCAATAAGAGCAGATCAAGGCTTTGAAAAAAACAAGGTTGGGTGTAATTACATAATTGCCATTCATTTCAGTTCTACTGAAACATGAGGCAGATTAAGCCCCCAACAACACCAATGAATTTTAGAGCAGGTAAGTAACCATAAAATGTGAGTTTTAACTTGAAATAGTGTGATGCAAGAAGGGTTGACATTGTCCCTTTAAGGGGCATCTGTTGCAGTAACACAGGCTCAAAAAGATAAAAAAAAAACATGGCAAGAAATGAAGAAATATAAAATCTGTGATTTTATAAATTGCCAAACTTCTGGGGTTATATGAATGAGAATAATTTCATTTACTTTAAGGTGTTCTTGGTACATCCAACTATAGGTGCACTTCATTTTTATTTTCACAAAATAGTTTTATTTTCACTCTGGGGTTTCACTTGAGTGAATAAAATGGTTAAAGTGAAGCACAGGGTAGGATAAAGCATTTTTATTGGTATGTAATATATGGATTGTAAAAATAATACCTCTAAAAAGCATATACAAAAATCTTGTAATGTATCACTCAGTCCTGTAATAGTATACTTCTGGTCCTCGTAATACTATACTTCCGGCTAATAATACTATACTTCCGGTCCTCGTAATATTATTGTTCAGACCTCAGTACCGCAGCTAATGTCTGAAGCTCGTTTTTTTTTTCATTTTTTTTTCTTCCTGTGATAAAGAAGCGGGAGCGGGCGAGGGGCACACGGCAAGCGAATAGTGAGGGGCGAGGAACAAGGAACATGGAGCCGTTCCTCAACTAATGCAGAGGTAAAACTTCATCAGCCTCTCTCACCCATAAATTACAAAAAACAGCAGATAGGTTCCATTGAATCGCTCAGCTGTAATTACGTCTCAAGGTTCTGGGGGCCTAGGAACATCTTGAGCTTCACTCTTAAGGTTACCTATGTCCCCGGAACCTCTCGATGGAATTACAGCCTTGTAATTCACCGGTACCCATCTATTATTCTAATTATAGTACTAACACAGGTGAATAGCATACAGGACAACACTTGCATGTAAAAAACAAAACTTTCTGCAGATAATTCTGGAACAGTTATTTCTCTGATGTTTGTACCATATGACATTTTCACATGGATACCTATTTTTACGCTTCTGTATTTTACAGATATACTAGAATATGTCTTTGAATGGAGAATACTTACAGATAAGGCAATCCTTTTAAATTTATGTTGTCTATACATAGTTTTATCTCTGGCAAGGATATGCATTATATGTTTATTTGTAAGAGTATGAGAGGCAAGCATTGGCATTTAAAATAATATCCAGGTTGTCAGTGGTTAAGAAGTGAGCTAGCAAAAAACGTTGAGTGTGGGCCACACATATGTACTTTGGCTTACTTTAAGCAATGCGCTTTCTTGTAATTTTAATTTTTATTGAATTAACTTTATATATAATGTCTCTGTGCCTAGATTGGATTAGGTTCCTCCCTTTGATAACCGTTTTGGTTTTTTCTGTACTGAGTTGAGCTGTGCTGGAGGAGACCAAAATAATATCATGCACTCTCCCATGGAGTGTTGTTGCTCTGAGCCTAAGAGCAGAGACAGCAGTGACAAAAACAATATAAGTGTTACATTTATTTTATCAAACAAAGAATATTTTGTTCTAATTATAAAAAACAGCATTGAAAATTACACAATGTACATTTAAAGGAATGCTCCCTGTCATGTTTTTCTTTGCCTTGTTGTAAACGGAAGGCAGAGTTATGAGTAACTGCTAACATTAGTGATTTGAAGATGCATCTGCTTTCCCAAAAAAGTGCATTAAAGCAGCAGTGCAACAAAAAATGTATTCCAAAAAAACAAGTTTTGGCTACAGTTAATAAAACTAGAGAACAGGCATCAGAGTTTGCAATGGGATGGTGGTGCTCCTAGAAAATCAGAATGAAGTACGTGTAAAAGTAGGGCACTCAGCGCCTCATTTCAAACAGGCACCAGTCTCCTTAGATTTTTTAAGGACTATTCAGTCCATTTGTATAAAAAAAAAAAAAAATCAGGCTGTGGTCACCTGATGCGTTTTGGATATTGCTATCCTTTATCAAAGGCTAAAGCACAATAGTAACCTACATTATTTCAATACATAAGCATATGACATCACACAAGTGTTACAATTTAAAAATGTTTACATTCATTGGCTAGACAGTTAGTTAGAGCCAGTCACAACATGATTAGAGACAGACATTTGTATATAAGTTAAAAGAAACAAGGACCAAAATTGGGTAAAAAACCCAAATGGGGAAGTTAAGAAATGCCTTTAAAACAATGGGCAGGATTCAAAGCGTTGAATCCTAAGTCCCACCCCACAACTGCTGTTGCAGACTGTAATCGCCCGCAGCTGTGGTGGTTGCGATTCACAGCCACAGCAGTTGTGGAGGGTGCTCTAAATGCTCCCTTCGTCTGTAGCAGATTTCTGCAGCTGTGGCCATCTCCCTGGAGACACCTCCCTAGCGGCGTAACCCGTGGGCGGTGCGTAATCCAGCGCCACCCTTTGTGAATACCGCTGCGGGTGACCTGCGACTCCGCAAGTGGCAACCCACTTGCACAGCGGTTTACCTACAGCTGCGGGTCTTTCCGAAGCTTCGTGAATCCAGCCCTACATGTATAGATATCATATATTTCAGCAGAAAAAAAATATTTTTTCAGAAAGGGTTTAAGTTCAAAACCAATATTTAAGCACTTTTTTTGTGGCATCAAGGTTTAAAATTCAAAAGATCTCCCTTTTCAAGAGGAAGTCATTAAAATTCCTACCTCTTGGTCTCTGACCAACTTTTTCAATACCTTGAAAAGTGAAACTGTGGGTGCTTCTGCTATTCATTTGCACTATGCGTGCAGCTGTGGCATAGGTAATATCCCCCTCTATCGATAGCCCTTACATGCTCTCCTCTCCTACTCTTATTTTAAAACTTCTCTTCATTTTCACCATGTAGTAACCCTTAGGCTGCCAATAGAATTAGAACGTATAGGAATTTTGGACTCATATATCAGTCCGTGGCCCTGTAAGGGTTAATATACAAGTACACCATTCACAGTGGCCTGAATATATGAGGGGAGGCCACTAACAAATGGCCTCAGGACATCCCCCTCTATCCCCCTCTGCCAATAGCACCACATGAGCAGACAGCCATGTAAACTATGCCACTAGTATCTCAAGTAATCAGTTGACTCACTTTGTATTCTCTTCCTGTCTGTGGATTACTAAACTTTTTCCCTGTGTTCATGAATTTGCAAAAAGTGCACCTTTTACAGTGAAGCTTGCCAGGATTAAACCCAATTCTGCAGCACACTACAGTAGAGTTACTGCAGCAAACAACGCAGTTTCAGTGGGAGTTAATCGTTTTTGTCATGCAGAAAACTATGACACTGCGCTTCATTCTGGCGGGCTTCATTTACATGCGTAACGGTCCTTAGAGTTACAGTTAAGCCATGTATGATTAATTCCCTCTGAATAATGGTTGTGAACTAATTTATCTCCTAGAGTACATGCCTTTCTATATGCCATCCTTGAAGAGTCTTTAGCTGTTTGTTTTAATCTCAGGTCACTTCCTAAGATAGTCCAGTGGTAGCTAGCCTGGTGGTGCTGAGGGTTGAGGCACAGGACACCACACCTCATGCCATGCCGGTGACCTGGATTCAAGAATGGACTCAGGTCATCGGGGGTCAGCAGGGTAGGGAGGGGATCAAGTGTCCAGAGGATTGCTCTCCCCTCCCAGGGTGGGTTCCGGGGTAAGCCTCACTCCACAGTGGCCCCTGGTGGAGACCAGGGACCCTATGAGTTGCGAGGCTCGATGCAATGTCGGGGGCGGAGTGGTGGTGGTTGGCTG
Source organism: Neoceratodus forsteri (assembly GCA_016271365.2). Lineage (NCBI taxonomy): Eukaryota > Metazoa > Chordata > Ceratodontiformes > Ceratodontidae > Neoceratodus > Neoceratodus forsteri. The sequence continues at coordinate 142,414,712 of JADMNL010000027.1, forward strand.
CACCTTAGGTGCACTGCCATCATTGCATGTCCACACTCCAGGGAGAAACTTGAAGAAAATCCCTGGTGGCCTAGTGGAGGCAAAGGGGGCCCAGAGACCTGCCCACATCCCAACACTGGACCTGACTTCTCGGATCTCCAGCCCTACCAGTCCCTGCAGCTGTCCCTCTAATTACAGAAAGGCTGCCAAATGTGGGTGGGCCCTCCCCGGGGGAGGTGATCTGGGGGGACAGTAGAAGCCATGGGGCCAGGTGGAGACCAGTAAAGGAGGTTTTAGGCAGGGAGTAGAGGCAATAGTCGAGCGGTACCCTGGAGAGATGCTCTGGGTCACCAGTGAATAAAATGGAATAAAAAAAAAGATAGTCCAATGATTTTAAATTATTTTTTCTAATGCATAAGCATGAGCTGAAAAAGTAGTGACAAAGTTAAATCTTGTTTCTGTATTTTCATTTCTATTTCTATACTGCATTTCTGCAAACTCCTTCCCTTCACAAATATTTTTATCACTGTAGCCCTGCTCTCTAAATTTGTTAGTGAGATCTGCTGCACCCCTTTCAAACTTCTCATTGGTGCTACAGTTTCTTCCTACTCTCAAAAATTGCCCATTTGGGATGTTATGAACAACATGTTTTGCATGGCAACTGTGTGCCATAAGTACAGTATTGCCATCTGTTTGTTTTCTGTACATGTCCATGTTTACTTTACCATAATCATCTTTCTTCCTAAAGTAATGTCCAGATAATCAATCCTATTTTTACTTTCATTAGGCCCTATGCACAATGATAATGTGTTGCATAAACCGGGCGCATTGGCATCGATACGCCCGAATGCCATGGAGCGGGGTCCCATGGACCCCATGCGACATTCATGAAGGGTGTTCCAGGCAGGTACATGACTACTCCCCCAGCTACACACACTGCAATGCACCGGGGCATACCAGGGAGTGCCAGCCTTACACAGTATGCACTAAACCGCATAATGCACTCTACGGGGGGGGGGCAGTGCGGAGCAGGTTATGGCAGTTAGGACCCTGCCGTAACCCACTGTGCACCCCCTCGTACTTGGCCTGCTGGTCACTGCATAACAAGGCAACCATTTCCCGTAATGTCCCAGCTCACTAGGCTGCTGGTGGAGGCTGGGGCAGCTGACGGGCCGACCGCCCGGACAAGGAAGGGCCAGGACCATACCAGCATTGCCATTCCATGCCCCCACTTACTGGCCAGCCCTGATCCTGTAGTATAATGTATTCTCCCTCCCCTCACATGCCCATCACTAGCTGTGCATGCCCCCCTATGGCACCAACAACCTGCACCCCTCCCTCTGTCCACTTAGCCTCCCGTCAGTGCCACAGCTCCCAATGGCTAGTGGCACAGCCCTCTGCAAACCTCCACAGCCGCCGGCTGTCTGATCGACTCAGGGGCAGGCAGCTGATGCTTGCCCACATAGGTCAGATGGCCAGTGGCTGTAGAGGTGTGCAGAGGGCTGTGCCATCGGATCTCAGTAGAACACCTGCAGGTATGGGTAAGGGATTGTGGGAGGCACCATGGAACACGAGTGTGGGATCAGGGGTACAGGGTTCACCTGTGTGGGGTGGCAGGTGCACAGCTGTGCGGGGTGTGTGTGAGGGGGCACCCTACTACACGGGTGCTGGGGTGCCTTGGGCTGGGGAGGGTGGTGTGGGTGGCCCCCATGCACCAGGGGTGCTGCCTAAGAACCTGTGCCTGATGGAGCATTGCTGCGTGGGTCCGGGTGTCTGCAGGCATAATTCATGCACCAGAACCCACACCCAGCTGTGCATGTGATCCACTGTGGACCTAGGGCAGGCATCTGATTGGATGCCCGGCTGGGTCCTCTACACCTCCACAGGTCACCCTGTGTGGACTTGTGTGCCGGGGGGGGCGTCTGTGGACAGGTGCTGGCTGGTAGTGAATTCCGGCCAGTGTGCACCTGTCTGCAGGTGCAGAGCTCCGCCATTGGGTTACGCACCTCTGGCACATATAACCTGCCCATTCATGCATAAAGCCCATTATGAGTGAATTTTAAGTTAGAATTCATTCCATTTAAGTACAGAATAAATTAAAAACATTCTTTACTGTCACACCACTACACTCTCATGACGTTGTCAATAAAACAATGCCATAAAGCAATTTTTTCAAAGTATGGATTCACATTTTGATCTAATACAGCTTTATTCTCCCACTCACCTACATAAATGTTTGCCACTGTTGGGACACATGTGGCCCCTATTGCAGTCCCTTTTATCTGTCGAAACAGATCCTTATCAAATAAAAAAACATTGCGGATTAATACAAATTCAAGCAGTTTTAAAATAAAGTTAGCTGGTGGTCCTGTTTCATCCCCTCTCTGATTCAGGAAATAGGCTGCTGCGTTCAATGCATCTTTATGTGGGATGTTTGTGTACAGTGACTCGATGTCAAGAGTCACAAACAGCATTTCTTCACTTAATGTAATGTCTTTAAGCAAATTCAGTACATCTCTAGAGTCCTGAATATATGAGCGGAGGCCACTAACAAAAAAAAAACTCAATAGTGACCTGATTGCAAACTACAAGGCTAACATCGATTTAACAATCAGTGCCACTTTTGAAGATGGGCTTATTGACAAAAAAGGTTCAGGACTTTCTGATAAAAGATTCATCCATTACAGCAACTTTCTACATGCTCTCAAAAGTCCATAAATCACTAACTTGTCCCCCAGGTCACCCGACTGTGAGCAAAATTGTGTCACTATTATCACAATATGTGGATTCTGTCCTGAGGCCATTTGTTAGTGGCCTCCCCTCGTATATTCAGGCCACTGTGAATGGTGTACTTGTATATTAACCCTTACAGGGCCACAGACTGATATATGAGTCCAAAATTCCTATACGTTCTAATTCTATTGGCAGCCTAAGGGTTAAAAGCACAAGCACTTAGTAGCTGACGCCTTTGGGAAAACTTTGGAAAACATAAAGTGTGGACACAGTTCAGCTTGTATTTCATATATCCTGTAATTCCCATAAGAACAATCTTTATCCCTTATATATATGCCTCTTTAACTTATTCACTATTTGAAATTCTAATGCTGTGTTGTGACATCACAGTCTGTTGCCACGGGAATAACTCTGATACTACAAGCAGAGTGACATTAGATTGGAAAGAAGCAACAGGAGCTGATGAACCTCAAGGTTAACGTTCCTGTTTTCATGCTTGTGACATCAGTAATAAAAAACGGGGATAAGAACTACAGAGCTAATTAAGCAATAAGGCACAACAAGGTGTGTGTTATTGTGTAATAATGTCCGTCCTGGGGTGGGTTGAAGCACGGTGACAGTCTTCCTACGAGGTATGCAAATAACACACACTTGGAGTGTCTATTATTGCATATAAAATGGCTGGATGTTATACAAAATAAAAAAATATTTAAAAAGGTTTTAGTAGATTTTTAGTGTAGAAATATATCTCTGTTTCTTAAGAGTAGCTCCAAACAATCATCCAACGAATCAATACAGTACGGTTATTGTGTATTAACATCACTGTCTCAGGCTCACGCTGACCAATCAGAGCCCTGGAAATTTTCTTGCCATTGTATAATAAGAAATATTAAGTTACTTTGTATCCAAATACTATGTTTCTCAAAGTACTTCCTGAGGTATCGGTGGCTCTTTAAAGCACTTCTGTGGGAAAGCAATTTTTTCTGCCAGTCACTAATGTAAGCGACTGCACACAACTGAGAAATGTCCTGGGGAGCAGTCCTTTAAAGTGATTTTCCATTTTTTTGCAAAACACTAACAGAAGGCATCAGCAGGACTCGTATGTCATAAAATTCCCAAAGAATACGAATTTCAGGATATTCCAGTCTTTACTACTAAAGGGATTTGCAGTAAAAATATGCCTGTTTCACGTTACCCTTCATCTGCCCCATCTGCTGTTCCTTTCTTGAAGTCATAATCCTCTGCTGTGTAATCCCAACCTATTGCCATGGAAATAAATCTGATGTCACAAACACTGGACTAGATGAGCAGCAGGAACAGATAAAGTCTAAAGGGCAAAAAGTCTGTTTTCATGAAATTGTCTTCAGCACTAAAACAATGGAATGCCCAGGAATTTCGGTTTTGGGGAATTGTGGGTGACTCAATTCTGTTGAAGCCAACAGTAAAAGTTTTGCGGGAAATTAGAGCTGTGTGGAATGTTCAATTTAACTTCTGTCAAAATTCTGTGGAATTCCAGTCATTCAGCTTAATTCCACAAAATTCCATTGGAAGTGGAATTCCAATATTCTGAAAGTGGAATCTGAAAAAAAACCCTGCAGATATAAGCAATCCATGGCATAAATAAACCACAGAATAGTATTCTGCGGTTTACATAGACATGCTTTTGGAATTCTGTGCAGTTAAACAATGAAATTCCAAAAAAGCATTTCATAAGTAAGTAATAAGCCACAACAGGGTGTGCATTACAGGATTTTAATGCACACCCAGGAGTGTAGTAAGGCATAAGGCCAAAGGCCTAGTGTCCTTATGCCCTTGAGAAGTGCATTAAAATCCTGATACACACTCTGGAGGGGCTTATTATACTTATAAAATGGCTCTAAGTAGTTTTTTGGGGAGGAAAATGAGATCCAGTACCTGACAGTGCGTTTGCAGAGATTTAATGTACAGTCAGGTGACATCTCTCAACCAATGAAATTATTAGATTTTCTCTTGCCATTTTATAAGTGGAATTGCCATTCTGCATGAATTCTGCTGGCAGAATTCTACATTCTGAACAGCTCTACTGGTAATCCAAAAATCACTGTAATATTCCCATTGATTGTTTAGAGAGAATGCCTGGCCTGACCCAATATGAGAGTCAGCATGGCATAATGCCATCTCAGAAACCAGTGCATAGGCAAGCCCTAAAATCTCCTGCTGTGGTTGGCTTGGGGCTGAGCACATTGTGGAGGTGAGCAGGCCAGCATTTCTGCACACTCTGCTGGTCAGCCAAGGACTGGCATTGGCATCAGCAGTGACGGCTGCACCTCACCTGCCCACCTGGCCAGGGGAGTGGTGCAGTGGTGGCAACGTCATTGGGGAACCATGAGGGTAGGACGTCCGTTAACTCCAGTTTGGAAGCATTCGACTTCCCAAAAATAAGGTAAAAACTTGTAAAATAAAGGGGAAGGAAGCATATGCTTTCCAAAATTTAAAAAGAAAATTAAATGCCAACCAATTTTGGAGGCATGGAAATAAAAAAAGGTTGATGTTTCTGAATAAAAGCTTCCAAACCTTTATTTCTTGACAACTTTGACTTCCAAGATTTGGGATCGGGAAGTTATTTGCTTTGTTAAAAACAAGAATGCCTTCCAAATTTGGACCCTTGGATGTTGTTTTTTTTAAACTCTATTTTTGTTCCACTGCTCTGTGGGGCTGTACCCTATATATGCCCTTCTGGAGTCCTCTCTCACCCCAACCCAGCCTCCTCCCAGGCTCACCTGAATGGGACACCATCTGCTGCTTATCCCCCCCCCCATGGTGGTGATCCCCTGAGGGACTGAGGGAGAGAGATTAAGATCTACCTCCCTGGTTGACAGTTGTGAGCATCATTTGGGTGTGATTCAGAGGAATGTTCATGACTTCAAACTGCTTGAGCCATGGGGGATTTTCACTTTGTTTCCCTCACTGAGATGTGGATAAGCAATGATGCCAAGACACTGCCATGGGTGTTCCCATGCATAGTGTGCTGATGCCTGCCACACCTCTGCCCACGTCTCTGGCCACTGTACCCCTTGCCTCTGCTAGGAGTCAGCATGACACTGGGTGTCACTGCCCAGCCTCCTTGGAGGAGGAGGAGGAGAGCAGTTCAGTGGATGCTTATCCTTCCTCCTCCTCCCGGCCGGCCCTCTGATGCTTCAGGCTTGTTCCCCAATCCAGATTTGAATGTTGCAACTTGCAAGTGATAATATTTCTGAATAAGTCAAAAACTTCCATCAGAGGGCAGGCCGGCCTTCTGATGGAAGTTTTTGACTTATTCAGAAAAACAAAATAGCTGAACTCTTGCATGGGGGGCAGAAGGCAGAAAACAGAATAATAATAGTTTAATGAACGCCTAATGCTAAATAGCCAACCCTAACTACACAGCATTTATTTATTTGAAAAGTTTCACCAGGAAGGACATACAGAGCTGCAATAGCTCATTTCCAGATGCGTCCTTGGGGAAGGGGGATACATAGGAGAAAGAATGCAAGAAGCATAACATTACAGAGCGAAATACAAAACTAAAAGATGCAGTACAACCCATCCAGTTGGGAAACAGGTAGGAATATAGAGTTAACATAACAAAACTTAAGCTATAAACATATACAATTTTTTAGAGAGAACCAAATCACATATACACACGCAGCAAGGTATACATTTCCAGATATACAGTTACAAAACAAAACTTACGCTTTAGTACTGTATATCCATTATCTTACAAAGGAACCAAATCATTATACATGCAAAGTGCTATAGTATACATTTGCAAGATGGGAACTTGGCAGGGAACTTGGCAGGGAAAGAGCTAGAACCAGCCATTTATTAGGTAATCTGTACAGTCATAGGGGTACAAGTAGAGGTCAGTTAGTTTGGAAAAGGGGTGTGAGGGGAAAAATGTAAAATATATGATTAATTCCACATTGGATTTTGTGAAAAATGTTAAATATCTGGTTGATTACGCATTGGATTTTGTCTATAATTTAAAATATCTGGTTGAGCCTGCATTTTTTTAAATATCCGGTTGATCCTGCATCTATGAGAATTTTTGTGAGTAACTGTATCATGCGGTGTGACTATTTATAGTGCAAATTCTCAAAAAGAAGGGAAATTCATGGCAAAAAAAACTCTGTTTAATGCATCAGTTAGGGTTGTTCCACAGCAACAAAAGTGAGGAAATTTGGTGTTAGGGTTGAAAATCCTAACTGCGCATTCTCCTCACCACCACCACACACACACATTCATGCAAGTAGGGGAAGGACCAAGGCAACACAACCAATCACACACAACCAGCAGGAGGTGTATACCTGTGTCACTGTGGGAAGTGGAGAAATCCAACATCAGATATCATATATTATTTATAAAGTTGTTCTACGAGGTTAGTTCACATAAAGGTGAACCAAGCTGGCAGTAGCGAAAACAGTGTACCTCGCTTCGTTTTCAACATATGGGTGGCAAAAGGCATCATGGGCACCGCAATGTTAGTCTACAGCAAATTGCTCAATTTTGGAAAAGTGTAACTTTGTCATCCTTAAGTATTTTAGCACAAAAGCAGGAAAAGGCACATCTGTGGGACAGGTCTTGCCACCCTGCAAATTTCAGCCCAAAGGACCGAACCGTTTGCTTGCAGGATGATGGCAAAGACGTGCAGTCATTAGGAGCATACCTTCGCAAAATACTTTCTCAAACATGAAAGTGTTGCAAACAGAAGACGTGAAAGTGTCGCATTTACAAAAGCAAGCAAACTAGTGTTGCAAAATACTGTCACAAACACGAAAGTGTCTCAAATGCATAGTACGACACTGTCGCATTTGCAAAAGTGATTTTTAAAAGTATTTCAGTGAATGTGCAAAATCCTGTTTTGGAACTTGCGAACCCCAAAATACCATATGTGTACTCTGTGTTGTGTATTGGTGGCAGTGTGTGGCCTAACATGCCCAGTTGTCCGTTGTGATATGTGTTTTGCGGTGTGTGGACTGTCTGGGTTTAGAATTAGCAATGACGTCCCCATGCCACAGCCTGATGGGAGCATGGGTGTATGGTTTTGTGCTTTAGGTAGTTGTATGTTATTCCGGTTACCTGCTGCTGGTTGTGTATGATTGGTTGTGTTACCTTGGTCCTTCCCGTACTTGCATGTATGTGTGTGTGTGTGTGTGTGTAGTGGTGGGTGGGGGGGATGCGCAGTTAGGGTTTTCAACCCTAACACTGAATTTCCTCACTTTTGTCACTGTGGAACAACTGTAACTGATGCATTAAACAGAGTTTTTTTGCCATGAATTTACCCTCTTTTTGAGAATTTGCATTATAAATAGTGAATGGAGTGTGGTGGTGGGAGCACTCCCACCATGTGATTTTTTGTCACTGTGCTGCGCAAAAACTGTATGACCGAGTGTAATGAAAATTGGTACATGAAGACATGTACCATGGCACACCGTGTGTCCAGAATTGTGTGTACATCTGTTCAACAGTCACTCAGGCTTCCAGGAGGTCGAGAGGGCTAGTGATGTACGGCGCCTTCCCCCCCCACCGAATCGCAACTAAGGTATGTCGGAGTGGAGTGCACGGAGCTACCGAGAAACGGTGAAGGACTCTGCTGTTTGCATTCTGTTTGAATCTTGGTGCCATTTTGCTGTCGGCGCTTTCAGGAGGTCGAGAGGGCTAGGCGCCCTCCCCAACCCCCTGAATCGCAACTAAGGCTTTCAGGAGGTCGAGAGGGATAGTGATGTCTGACGCCCTCCTCCACCCCGAATCGCAACTAAGGCTTTCAGGAGTTCAAGAGGGCTAGTGATGTGGCGCCCTCCCGAATCGCAACTAAAAGGCTTTCAGGAGGTCGAGAGGGCTGAGTGATGTCTGCACCCTCCCCAACCCCCGAATCGCAACTAAGGTACGTCAGAGTGGAGTGCACAGAGCTACCAAGAAACGGTGAAGGACTCTCCTGTTTGCATTCTGTTTGAATCTTGGCGCCATTTTGCTGTCGGCGTACGAATGGAGATAGTCTCCTGCTGTGGAATTCCATAAGGAAGATTCAATGTTATCGGTACCAACAGACTGGTGCCTTAAGAATCTGTACCAAGACTTATTTCAGGGTTTTCAGTGATTCAATGTCCCTCGGAGCAAAAGTCAGGCTCCTTAATAACTGTACCTAGCATATTTAAGGTCTTTAAAGAATAATTCCCCTCGTTGCAAAAGTCTGGCACCTTACAGCTGTACCTAACATATTTAAGGGCATTTTAGAGATTAATTCCCCTCGTTGCAAAAGTCTGGCACCTTACAGCTGTACCTAGCATATTTAAGGGCATTTTAGAGATTAATTCCCCTCGTTGCAAAAGTCCAGTGCCTTTCAGCTGTACCTAACATATTTAAGGGCATTTTAGAGATTAATTCCCCTCATTGCAAAACTCTGGCACCTTACAGCTGTACCTAGCATATCTAAGGGCATTTAGAGATAAGAAAATAGGTTGAGCAGCCAAATGAGCATTTACTCCGCTCCTCGAGTTACTCCGATTTCATTGAATGCTCATTCGCTTCTAAATCCCCTCCCCCATGTTTTTTCAACCCCAACTACTTAAATCCCTTACCTCTCCTTTACTTTCTCCATAGGCTTTCAGGAGGTCAAGAGGGCTAGTGATGTACTGCACCCTTCCCACCCCACCCCCGGTGCAACTAAGGTACATCAGGTGGAGTGCATGGAGCTACTGAGAAATGGTGAAGGACACTGCTGTTTGCATTTTGGCCCTGCCGACGCAGAGCGTCGGCTCCCCACCACACCCGCCACCATCCTTGGTGATCACTGCCTTTTATAGGCAGCTTTAACCAATCAGCCTAGATCTCCATTAGCAGCTTATACTGCTCAACCACTAGAGGCTGCTCTACTGCTACCAATCCTGTTCACTATTCTCCCTTGAGCTTTCCACTTTTATCTTAGGATGATTCCTATAATTCTGCTGCTTTGCCATTTGTTTCCCTCTGTTCATTCCCCCTCCCTGTCATACCTCGATGCTCCCCCTCCCTCCTCTGTAATTGGCCCAAGCCTGAACTCGTGGCAGCTGGTGAACATATGGGTAGCCGCTCTCTCCTCCCATGACCCCGTTAAAGAGGCTGAGCATACAGCACACACTCCTATCACTCTCTATGAATGCCTGCCTAGGTGTACAACTCTGGCTTCACCCCTTGGAGCTGTCCAGACCCAGATACCGCAGCTCGTGACACTGTCATCCACCCCAGACTTCCATTACCTCCTGCAGGCCTACCTCAAGGCTCAGGCTGTACCCATTCCTTCCATCTCCTCCATGATGCCACCTACCCAGCTATCCCCCTATACAAAGAGGAAGTGCTCCTGGAACCCCACCTTAAGGTTCCTTCTTCTCCTCCTCCACATGTCTGGGAATATCCATCTTAATCCTGGACCACTCACATCATTCACATATCTGGACTGAGTAGTATGGTATGGGCTGCATGCCCATTGGCTCACACTGTGAACCAATGGGCATGCAGCCAGACTAATCAGTCAGCGGGTGAGTGGGGTGGCAGGGGTGGTGCTGCCGCCGCCCGGCTGACGAGAGCAGGGCAGTGGGAGCTCAGTGGGTGGGTGGGGAAGGGGTACACTAGACCACCAGGGTAATAGGACTGTTCTATGTTTTACAGATGCCTGCGATCGGGCAGAGTGCGGTCCACTGGACCACCAGGGATATTGGCGGGGCTGATTTCAAAAGATGCCCGCAATCGGGCAGCGATCAGTCCACTGGACCACCAAATATATTGGGGGGTGTCTTTACATGGATGCCCGCGATGGGGCATGGAGAGGCGCTGCCAGGTGCGGCAGGAACTCGGGTGGCCACCCACAGGTGGCAGCTGCCGTGTTGCGCCCTGCAATGCAGCAGCTCACCTGTGGGTGGCCATCATTTGTTCCTTTTTTGGGGGGCTTAACTTTGTGCAGGCACAGGTAGGGTTGCGCATATGACTCTGCACATCCTGGGCTGAATATCAGGCTGTGCAGGTTATGCATGGCCCGCCCCACCTGTGCCTGCATACATTACTGATGCGCTCCGGCAGCATCAGGATTTATCTTGGCACTTCTCCCATTTGAATATCACGCGCGACAAGTGGGTTGTGTGCATGGTGCAACACTGTTGCGCCATGCACAACCCTTTTTGAATATCTGGGCCTTGGAATACTAAATTGCTTATATCTCAGGAACCATATGAGGTAGAAAAAAAACTAAAATTTCATATTATTTATGACTTTCCAAGCTAGTTTTGCACTTGGCCACTTAGCAGTGGGCTAAGCACTTTTCCGACCAAAAGTCTGTATCTGGAAGCGTTTATGAGATACGGGTCCCGAAAGGTGCAGTGGACACTGTAATGTTAGCCTATGGGAAAAATCGTCAACTTCGAAGTACCATAACTTTGCAGCCCTCTAATATTTTGTCACTTCCATGGGATCTTGACTTTCATCCTTCCAAATTTCAGCCCAAAAGAACTAACTGTTCTTTTGCAGCAGGGTGGCAAAGATTTCCCACTATTTTGGGTATAGTGTCGCAAAGCAGTGTCGCAATCACAACACTTTCGCAAATAAAAGCATGAAAGTGTCACAAGTGCGACACTACTTTGCAACACTACTTTTTACAAAAATGTTAAAAACATATTTCTGGGGTGTTTAACCCCCCAAAAAAGACATGGCTAGCATCCTCAGGACTCGACTAGGTGAACACAGCAAGAACTGTGTCCCTAGAGAGTCCCAAATTTAAATGCCAAGCATTTCTGTAACCACCAACTGAAAACAAGATGGTGGATTTGCTGCTAACTTTTTGTTAACTTTTCCCATTGACTATAATAGGAAACTTGTTTTGTGAATAACTTTTGAACCGTTTAATATTTTTTCACAAACTCTTTGAAAGGCACATCGGGGACCCTGGCTGCTTGTTTCCTGAAGTTTTTGGACCAGTCGCACAAACCATGCGACCTGTAGGCGTGAGCAAAGAATGCACAAAAAAGCATAAATATGACTTTCTATGGCACTATATAGCTCCGCAACTTATATCCAACCATTACAAAACTTGGCAGATACAGAGAGCTATGGTTCTGCTCCATGCCTGCCAAATTTCAGGCAAATCTGTCATACTGTGGCAAAATTATTAAGCTGCAAATTTTTACACTTTAACCTTAAATAGGGTACACAACCCTAACTATAGTGGCACTATACTATACATGACTGGGATGTCAACACACCAGGATACACAATCTACAGGAGGGACAGGGAGGTTAAAAGAGGAGGAGGAGTAGCTCTCTATGTAAAGGAAGGGATCAAAGCAACAGAACTAAAGAGTAAACAGGGAGCAAATGAGGCACTTGGGTCACCCTGGAGACAGGAAATGGCACCACAATCCACATGGGGTTGTATACAGACCCCATCTCAGGGGAGGAATGGACAAGGAAATGATAGAGCTTTCTTAGAATGGCAGAAAAAGGGAGATATTGTTGATGGGGACCTGAATATGCCAGATGTTAACTGGAGCACCTTTGCTGCAGGCACATCCAAGAGCAGGGTCATTCTTGATGCCCTACAGGGGGCATGCCTCAGACAGCTAGTATCGGAACCCACTCAGGAGGGAGCAATCTTAGACCTGGTACTTTCAAATGGGGATGGAGAAAGAATCTCAGATTCAGAAGTGGGTAGCCATCTAGGAACAAGCGACCACCAAACAGTGTGGTTCACGATAAACACAGCCATACAATCAAGTCATACAAAGCAAGAGTACTAGACTTTAGGAGGGCTGACTTTTGGAAAAGAAAATGAGAGAGTGCCTCAGAAAAGCACTAGCAAACAGGCAAGAAGGAGGGTGGAGGAACAATGGGGAGTGATCAAAACAGCCATCACAGAGGCAACAAGCCTTTGTGTAAAGCAAATCAATAAAACACAAGAGAAAAAACGCTATGGTTCACAAAAGAGGTGGCAGGGAAGGTTAAGGAGAAAGGACAGCATTCAGAAATATAAGGAAACACAGAAGGAGCAGGACAGAGAACTTTATCAGTTAAAGCAGAAAGAGGCTGAGAAGGCAGTCAGAATAGCAAAGGCCCAAACCGAGGAAAGGATAGCCAATTCTGTTAAGAAGGGGATAAGACATTTTATAGGTACATTAGGGAGCAAAGAAAGACCAAAGGAGGATACTGAAGCTTAATAAAGGGAGGAATGTGGGTAGAAGGTGACAGTGAAAAAGCAGGGATATTGAGACGAATATTTCTGCTCAGTATTCTAAAGGAAGAGGAGGAAGTTACCTAAACCAAACAAGAAAACACTCTGAAAGCGGAATTCGATACCAGTCCATTTACAGAAGAAAGGGTTCAGAAAGAACTAATAAAATTGAAGGTGGACAAAGCAATGGGGCCTGATGGGATTCACCCAAGAATTCTAAAAGAACTAAGGGTAGAACTAGTGACACTGCTGACTACTCTCTTTAACAAATCATGGGAGGATGGGGTGGTACCCGAGGACTGGAGGAGGGCAGATGTGATTCCTCTTCATAAAAGTGGGAGCAGGACAGAGGCAGGAAACTACAGACCAGTTAGTTTGACCTCAGTGGTAGGGAAAATGATGGAATCACTTCTGAAGGAAAGAATTGTTGAGTACCTAGAGGCCAGTGGGGCACAGGACCCAAGGCAGCATGGATTCACGATGGGAAGATCGTGTCAGATGAATCTAATAGATTTCTTTGACTGGGTGACCAAAGTAGTAGACCAGGGAGGGGCTGTGGACATGGTCTGTCTAGATTTTAGCAAGGCATTTGATACAGTCCCACACAAAAGATTAATATACAAGATAGCCAGCCTTGGAGTGTGTCCCAAGGTGGTAGCCTGGATAAAAAATTGGCTAGACAACCGGACACAAAGGGTAGTAGTAAATGGACTACACAGTGAAGAAAGGAGGGTTACTAGCGGGGTACCGCAGGGTTCAGTACTGGGACCGGTCCTTTTTAATGTCTTTATAAGTGACATTGCAGAGGAACTGGAAGGAAAAGTATGTCTCTTTGCAGATGACACAAAGATCTGCAACAGGGTTGATACACAAGATGGAGTGGAAAGGATGAGAAGGGACTTGGCAAGGTTGGAGGATAGGTCAAATGTATGGCAGCTCAGATTCAGTGCAAAAAAGTGCAAGGTAATGCACATGGGAAACAAAAACCCAGGGGAAGCGTACACAATGGGGGGTGAGATAATGACAACAGTAAAAATAGAAAGGGACCTGGGGTTAATTATATCAGATGACCTAAAGGTGGGCAAACAATGTGAGAAGGCAGTAAGGAAGGCTGGGGATACTGGGATGCATAGGAAGAGGCATCAATAGTAGAAAACAGGAAGTTGTTATCCCTCTGTATAGACAGTTGGTGATACCCCATCTGAGTACTGTGTGCAGTTCTGGAGACCCCATCTCCATAAAGACATAGACAGAGTGGAGGCTGTCCAGAGGAGGGCAACCAAAATGGTGCAGGGTCTGCACCAGAGACATATGAAGAAAGACTAAAAGGGCTTATATGTATACTCTTGAGGAAAGAAGGGAGAGAGGGACATGATAGAAACTTTCAAGTACCTCAAGGAATTAACAAAGTCCAAGAAGGTAGCATCTTCCATAAAAAGAGATGTGCAAGAACAAGGGGGCACAATTTGAAGATGGAGGGGGGACGTCTCAGGGGTAATGTGAGGAAGTATTTTTTCACTGAGAGGGTTGTGGATGCATGGAACAGCCTCCTTGAGGAGGTCGTGGTGTCAAGAACAGTGGGGGGCTTCAAGAATGCATGGGGCAGGCATAAGGCAGTCCTAGTGGCGGGTAAGAGGAATTAAGCTGTTGGTTAACTAGGATCTGCAGCTTATCTGTTAGGTAGGAAAATGGGCAGACTAGGTGGGCCAAGCATTCCTTATCTGCCGTCAAATTCTATGTTTCTATGTTTCTACTACCGTGCCACTATAATTTATGTATATGTGTATATATATATATATATATATATATATATTTAGTATACAGTATGCGCTTAGTGACAATTCAGTCTGTGGCTGGCCGTGGTGGTAAGAGGAGGGCTGTGCCAGTTGTCGGCTCGGGGATCGGGCTGGGGTGGGAGCAGGGTGGAGGGCACTAGGTGAACACAGCAAGAACTGTGTCCCTAGAGGGTCCCAAATTTAAATGCCAAGCATTTCTGTGACCACCAACTGAAAACAAGATGGTGGATTTGCGACACTACAGGGGTCATTTGCGACACTAAAAACTGCATTTGCGACACTGTTGAACTTTTTGTTAACTTTTCCCATTGACTATAATGGGAAACTTGTTTTTTGAATAACTTTTGAACCGTTTAATATTTTTTCATAAAATCTTTGAAAGGCACATTAGGGACCCCAGCTGCATGATTCCTTAAGTTTTTGGACTGGTCACGCAAACCGGTGGCTGGCCGCGGTGGTAAGAGGAGGACTGTGCCAGTTGCCGGCTCGGGGATCGGGCTGGGGGAGGGGATGGGGTCCACTAGACCACTAGAAATTGATTTTTGTACACATTTTTATATATGGGTATTTCGGGATGGGGAGTCCTCTAGACCACCAGGAATAGATTTTTGTATACATTTTCATATACAAGTATGTGGGGGGGGGGCCACTAGCTTACCAGGTAAAGACTTATGTAAACCTTTTTTCATAATGGGCATGTGGGGGGGCTGCTAGACCACCAGGGACTAGAGTGGTGCATGGCTGCCCCACGACTTGTGGGAAACCCTCCAGGTGCACCATCTATTTGGTACATGGCCACGGCTGCTTCAAGCCATGGACTTTTCCTCCAGGACCCTACCTGATAGAGAACTGAGCACATGGTCCCTGGCACACTGGGCTTTGATGCAAGCTATCTTTTTCCACAGCTTGCGTCAGTCTAAGGACATGTTGAGAATAGAGCCCATAGTGTGTGGTTAGGGCTTATTGTGCATGGAATTCAAGCAGCTTTAAGAATTTGTTGTGCATGTTCTAAAGTTGTGCACATTCTATTATTAACTGCAACTGTGATTCCCTCGCACTGACTCCCACTGCCTGGTTTCACTTCTCTGCACACTGTACCTCAGTGTTAGTGTAACTGCGGTTTAAAAAAAATTAAAAATAAATGTCAGCAGCATTTTTTTTAACCATACACTATAATAAATAAAATATGGGTGCCCATACACAACTCGCCTTGTGCTTCCATCTCAGGGTTGAGATACCAGCATGTACTTCTTAAGTTTTGCTCTCGAGGTCCATACACTGGTATCTCAACCCCTCGATGGATACACAGCTTTGTTGTATATGAGCACCCATACATTAATACTTATATAGAGCTATGTGGAATGTAGACTCCTGTCAGCGGAATTTGTGCACAGTGGCAATTCTATTTCTGAAATGCTTTTCAAAATGTCTTTTTTCATTCTGTGGAATTCCAAAAAGCTAGCTTTATTTTTTGGTTTTTGGTTTTGTTACCAGGTAAGGACATTAGAGAATGAGCTGCCTGTTTCCATGCACACCCTGAGATGACATAAACTGGATATCACAATAGAAACATAACATAGAAACATAGAGGCCCATACATTCAAAAGGGTTGCAGATGGCACAACAGTGTTGCACCATGCACAACCCACTGATGCGCCCTGGCATGATATTCAAAAGGGAAAAGTGCGCCGCACAAATCCCGATGCGCATCAGTGATGTATGCAGGCACAGATGGGGGGGCGTGCCCATGCATAACCTGCACAGCCCGATATTCAGCCTGGGATGTGCAGAGTCATGCATCGCCTTACTTGCGCCTGCACAAAGTTAAACCAAAAAAAAAGGAACAAGTGATGGCCACCCACAGGTAGCTGCCGCGTTGCAAGGTGCAGCATGGCAGCTGCCACCGCATGGTGGCCTGAAGTCCTCGCCATTGGCGGCACCCTCATGCCCATCATGGGCATCCGTGCAACTAAATCCCCCCTCCTATATCCCTGGAGGTCCAGTGGACCACTATGTGCCCGATTGCGGGCATTTGTCTCCAAGAATAAGTCCCCGTCCTATATCCCTGGTGGTCCAGTGGACCGCACTCTGCCCGATCGCGGGCATCGGTATAGTAACACCCCTCCCCACGTCCAATATCCCTGGTGCTCCAGTGGACTGCTATGTGCCCATCGCGGGCATCGGTATAGTAACACCCCTCAATATCCCTGGTGGTCCAGTGGACCGATCACTGCCCGATCACGGGCATCTGTAAATCATAACATACTCCTATCACCCTGGTGGTCTAGTGTACTCCCTCCCCACCCGCCCACTGAGCCCCACCACCCGTTCCCCCTGTCAGCCGGCAGGCAGCACCTCACCCACCTGCTGCCCGCCGCCAGCCGACTGACAGCTCGGTGGGGCTGCACGCATACCGTGCTTCTCAGTCAGATAGGTGAATGAATTCATTCACCTATCTGGACTGTATTAACTCGGTATGGGCTGCACTCGTGGCTCTTGCTGTGAACCAATGGGTGTGCGGCCCTACCGAGCTGTCAGTGGGCAGGCGGCAGGCGGCAGTGAGGTGGTGCCGCCTGCTGGCGGCGGGCGGCGGTGGGGCACCGGTGGAGTAGTATGAACTCACCGAGGCTGATGGGAGGCTGTGTTATGGACCCACAGATGCCAGCGGGTCAGGCAGCGATCGATCCGCAGATCTCAGGGACGTGAAGACCTGCTGCGCGATGCCCGCGATGTGTCACTGGACCACCAGGATATTGGTTGTGAGGGTGGCGTTACTATCGATGCTGTGATCGGGCAAATGGGGTCACTGGACCACCAGGGAGATGAGCGATCGCTGTTCTTGAGACAAAATGCCGTGAATGGTAAATAGCGGTCACTGGACCACCAGACATATTGAGGGATTCTTTAGATGAATGCCCATGATCGGGCTGCAGGGGGCATCAGTCCCCGATGGCTGCTGCCTGGTAGGGCGCCAGGCGCAAGTCGTCAGGGATCGGCGCTCCTGCATGCTAATGGCATGCAAATGGGGCCATAATGACACACAAATGGCCCTATGTGCACCTTGCATAAATTATGGCCCCATTTGCATGTCCCCTTTTGAATATCGCAGGTGCTGTGCATGGCGCAATGGCACTTACGCTAGCACATCTCCATGCTCCATTCTGGCCACTGCGCCATGTACAGTGGGGGTGGCCAGGGTGTGATATTCAAAGCTGCTGTGCCATAGCACAGCTCCGTTCAATATCGCCAAGGCCACACCACTGCAGAACAAAGTTGAGCTGCGCCGAGGCTTGCGCCACATCCTGGCGCAGTTTGAATATCCGGGCCAGAATTTGTTGGCAGATAAAGACTGCTTTACCCACCCAGTCTGTCCATTTTTCTCCCTGTCTATATTGTCTACACAAATCCTACCTGATCTCAGGCTCCCCTTCCCCCTCCCCCTCACTTACCAGCTAAAATTCTCCTGTGCCTATCCCATGCATTCTTGAAGCCAACCACCGTTGTCACCCTACTGTCTCCTCTGGAAGACTGTTCCAGGAATCCCTCACTTTTTCAGTGAAGAAATACTTCCTTGCGTCCACCCTAAACTCTCCCCCTCTAGCTTCATTGCATGCCCCTTTGTTCTCATGCCCCATCTCCTCTGAAAAAATACTCCCTTCCTGTACATTATTCACTCTCGTGAGGTATTTATAGGTCTCTATCATGTATCTTCTCTCCCTCCTCCTTTACAGGGTGTATACAGTGGGATCCCTCAGTCTCTCTTCACAGGGCCTGATACATTACAGTAAACAAAAACAATAAAGTGCACAATACCAAGAGATAATAATGACAGTAGAATGGCATAACAACAAGACAACGCACTAATAACTTATAAATAGGACTAGCAATGTATAGACACATAGGGCCCAATTTTCAAAGGTTGATGCAGTGCATCAACCCGTTGTTTGGCACAACTACACCAAACTCTTTTGATGCAGCTGTGTCCAATTTTAGTACACTGGGTGCAGTTGCAACATTTTTCACATTTTACGGCAGCTTAAGCCAAAGATTTGGTGCAAAAACCCTAAAACTGGTCTCCCAAATGGCACAAGTTAGAGCAGAGGGGAGCTGGTCTAACTTTTGGCATTTGGCACACAGGCCTGAGAATTCTGCTTTGTGCTGAGAGAATGCTGCAAGCCCCCCTGCGCCGTACGTTCAGTTCAGCAGGAGCATGCAGCATTCTCAGGGCTTTTGAAAATTAGTGCTGTAGAGTCAGATCTGCAAATTACATAAACTGTGAAAAAATATTCTGCAGATTGTAGAAAAAGAATCGATGGTTTATGTAAACTGCAGGGGTTCAATTCTAAAGCAGGTTATGTACTGTATGTTGTAAGGCAAATTGCGCCAAACTCAATGGTGAAAGTTGCACTTTGTGACATGCGTTATGCTATTTACTATTCCAAGATGCAGCCTGCGCCATGGCATGGGTGGCCCCAAGCGGACTTCAGCCGGCCACAGCCCTTATGGCACGGCAGAGGGGGGGTTTATGGCAGCATCTGTGCCCTATTCTGAAAGGGTGGCTGCCGTAACCCACTTATGCCATTCCAAGACACACTGCACCACTGCAGGGTTAGACCAGCAGTTAGCTGGTCTGAGGGACATCCGTCCTTGCCAAATGGCAGTTGTCCCCCACCCCGCAGTGCTGCAACATGCACACAAACATGCTCCATGGACACCCCTATCAGATAGATACCCCCCAATTCCGGGGTTCCACCCATGGGCACCCAGATCCATTTTCTGTGGTGCCATCCTTGTACCTGTGCCACACTGCTGAACCCCCATTGCCCCAAGGGGCTTGCACACTTGTGTCAGGGCTGGGGGGGGCTCAGGGGGACTATTCCTGGTGGACAGTGGCTTGTGGCATCCAGGTCTGTTGCACCATTCCCATGGTGCAAGCCTGCGGCTGCTGCATGGCACAGGACATAAGTGCCGGGGACCACCCTGTCTTGGAATAGGGCACAGGGTCCCTGGCATAGTGCGCATGTCACAACTCACATACACCGTGAGTTGTGACATGTGTCTTAGAATTGGGCCCCAGATTACTAATCTGCAAAGAACATTCTGCTTTCAAATTTTCAGAAGTTCACTGCCGAATTCCATGGAAAAAGACTGAATTTTCTGAAATTCTGCAGAATCTCATTCCGTTTGAACTGGAACATTCTGCACAGCCCTAATGATATACTGTAGTAATGTGTTGCAGCCTCATTGGCAGAATGGCAGTATTGTTGCTCACGAGGCTGGCCAGCTGGATTCAAGGCCCAAGCCGGAAGCATTGGAGGGCCACGGGGGGAAGTAGGATTGCGTGTCCCACAGGATGGTCTCCTTCTCCAAGGAGGCAGGATTCGTGGCTCCCACTGTGCTGCCGCCACCTGGTTGTGATGCAGGCAGTGACATCAGGTGAGGGGGAGAAGGCCAACTCCACAGCATCAGGCTTAGTCTGCATATGTTTGGAGCCACTGACATTGCCTTTCTGGGAGGGGCAACTAAGATGGAAGAAAAACAGCTTGAGTGGGATAAACCTGGGTGCTCCTGAACCCCACACCACACCACTGCCAGCGACACCCACCATTGTGGATTCCAGACAAAGGCCCCATCAAAAGCCATCAGCACATGGGAAGCAGCAGGTAAGACGATGTCATAACATGACATTCCAGGATACTCGTGCTTTGAAGAGTGGTTCCACTTGCACTCTTTGGGTGTCAGAACAACCACTCAGCTTTAATTTGTGGTTCTCCCACCAAAAGAAGGCACAGGAAACCACTCTGAAAATAATCCTAAGTATATTAGTATATATAATCAGGGCTAAGAAAATATATGCACGCGCTCACACACACACACACACACACACACACGTACACACGTACACACAAACACACACGCAAAAACCCCGGGCACACACTCACATGTGCAAATGCACACACACTCATACACACGTGCACACAAGCATGCACACTGACATAGATGAACACACATCACAATGCCCTCTGCTACAAATGGGGAGACCGGAGTTCAGGAACAAGCACTGAGGAACAGACATCAATTTCCACCCTACCAGAAAGATGGAATCTGAGACGGGGGTGATAAGCTGAGCCATAGGAAAGATGGGGAGACTGCTGCAATTCTGAATGACAACCCCTACTGAAAAATACATACAGAAGCATTGTCTTCTGCCTCAGAGGTTTCAAGCCCGTTCAACCTCCGAGCTGGTGGATAAACAGTGTATCACAATGGAGACAGGACAAGGGATGGGGATAAGAAGGTAAAAAAAGCAAAGCAAGACAAACACTAATATAGTATACAAACCTGAGGGGTTTAAGCACAAAAAGCAAAGAGGCAGGAACGATATCAGTGTTTCAGTGGACAGAATATATGTCACTTGACTGCATAAAAAACAACTATTGTTATTGTTCTTCATAAATTATTATTTTTAAGTCAGCTACTGTTTTTCTCTTGTATACAGGCTATAATGCTTCTAAAAACATTAGCCTGCCTAGTCCCTCTGCCGGTACCCCGGAGGATTGTGGGTAAGCCCTAGCCAGGCTGTGACTAATGGCCATGCCACAAGACTCAGAGCCGGCTTCCCGTCTCTTTTGGTTCCTCAGATGCTGGCAATCTGTAAGCTAACTAAGTCTCCACAGCCGAGGAAGGTATAGTTTATACATCCTTGAACAAGCTGACTTTCAAAAACAGGCCTTTTTTTTATAAGGCTCCCAGATCGGTAACTGAGAAAGGAAATTAAATAAAATGAGAACGTTACCTGTTGCGAATCCAAGCCTGTAAAAATTCTCAACCATGCTAACTTCAGAGACATAAATCTACTGTGAGAGCAGCCACCGCTTCCTGATTCAATGGCAGACAATAAGGGGACGTCAGTGTCTGCATGCAGTGATTAGCTAATACTAGAGTGAAGAGGTGACTGAGCCTCATTGGAAAGAAGTGTTAATAGAGTGAGTGGCTTTAATAAGCAGTGGGTATTGTAGCCACAAAAGGAAATGATGCTTCTCTTTACTGGGTTTATTCTTCGAATCATTTCCTAGACTTCAACCCCTCGGCCACCAGTGCTCCCGAGAAACAGAATGGAGCGGTCATGCAAACCTCATTGTTTTCATCCCCAACTTACCCACAAACACATTTGTGAAAAAAATTCATAACCTCTGATTTAAAGTTGCACTGCAGACACTTTAAAACTACACCATAAATATTAAAATGAAACTTTTGCAGTCCCCTCTCAGGGGAAACACGTCAACTACTCATGATGTGTTCAGTTTATTGGTTTGTTTTCTTCAATATGATGATAAGGGAAGTGATAAGGTGACTTCGGGAAGTTTTTTATCTGTGTCTTCTGAGAACTGTCAGATGATGTAACTCAACAAGAAGCATTGTTTCTTTGTTTTTGGTTTACTTAGTTCTATGCCATAGCATTAATATTGTAAGTGGAACTGGAGATCAAGGTTCCTGCTGGTAAGCTGAATATATTTTATTTTGCAATATTTAAATCTGAAAACACATTTTACATAGAGACACAACTCACATACAAAATTATGCAAATTAGCTTACTACGTACCCTCTTGCATGTTATTGCTTACTTTGGACCGAAATGCTGTCAGTCACCTGGGAGTAATAGCTTAATCCACAAACACTGGAGCATGTTATGTTCCACTTCAAAAATGGAATAAATTTTCTCCAAAAAAAAAAAATAGACATCATAGTTTTGCTTTCTCTGTGTTGGAAGGAATATGCTGTAGTTATCCTACCCTTGTGACCATATTTTGACCACTCAGGCAGTGAGACTGAGTCACCCTCATTTTAGAAATATAAGTACAGATACTATACATGAGATTTAAAAGCTGTAACCCCCACATGACACCTAACTAGAAAATATTCAATTTGGCCTTGGTTCTTCAGAATATGCATTTCACGATTCAGTATAATACAACTTTGTCTTATACACAATAAGAACCTCAGAACAAAAGCACTGAGGTAAGAGTTACCCAAAAAGGGCATTGGCAGCAAAGCTGGGTTTCAAAGAAATACAAAATCACACATACTCCCATGATACAAAGCACCATGGGCTATATATGTTAATCACCATGAAAATTTAGGCTGGTTCTGCTTTAAGGAGGAATTCATGGTCCCAAATGACCTCTCACACAATCTGCAAAGGCTGAGAAAGGAGGACATGTATGTGTCTTCTGGCCACACCCTTTGCAGGTTGTGTGAGAGGCCCTTTGGCACCATGTATTCCTGATTCAAGCAGAACCAACCTAAATTGTCATGGTGATTTATATATATATATATATATATATATATATATTCAAAAGGTGTGGACAATAAATGCATGCCATAAATAATGTGTATTGTAGCTACTGTGTAAATAAAACTGTTTATGTGCATAGTAAGTATGTCACCATCACCATTTATTTGCACAGTAGGTACATCATGGAACCTTTCCCCCATCCACCTTTTTCTGCTGGAACAGCCGGCGCTACTTGCAGGGTTCTCAAGACAGAGTGACAGCCAGGCAGCAGTTTAATAATAATGCATTAAAAATCATATGAAGCACATTATGGTAACCAACAAATAACCAAAATACCAAAATAAAAAAATACACCCAAAGTGTCCTTACAAAGTGATTGCAATTAAAGCAGTAATGTAATTTGTACACTGTTAACACCACTGCATATGTTTACACAGTATATAATTAATTAGAAAACTGGTGATGCTCAGTAATTTTAAGTTCCCCAGCTTACAAAATATCCTACTATGTTTCTGGTATTAAAAGGTAGTAGCATGTGCAGTAAGCTACCCAATAAACATGACAGCATATCTTTTAGCAAAAAAAAAAATAATAATGATATGTAAAGAATACATGATGGCTCTTTAGACAGTCTGCAGTGTAATTATTTTTTGATCCTGACTCCCCAGTTTCAATAAAAGATCAAATGTTAGCGTTACCTTTTTTGTTGTGTATTTAATCTTCATTTGTAATACACCATGGCAAATAGGTATAATCCAAAAGGGTAAAAGGAAAAGAAAACAAAAACTGTATTTTCCAAATGAAAAAACAAAAGTATATCCAAGATCCACAGCATAAGTAAAGTATTTTCAAAAGGTAAATCCCATTTGGAAGCCAGGAATTGTAAAATACTTTGTCTTGTGCCATCCTTCGAAGTCTTAACTCCAGCCCGCATCAAAACACACACTCAGCCAACACTGAAACACACTGGCATGCTCCAGGTTAACTCCATGGCCGACCGCTAATTACCTCGAACTCCATTTCTTGTCACATTGATCCCTGCTGGTGTAGCCCACAGAACACAGTATTAAAATCAGTGTACCAAGTCACCGTAATACAAAACGGCCACCAGCAGACAAGAATGAATCCTTTGCCCCAGGTAGTCCAAAATATGAGGTCCTGGTCCTCAAGTTCCAAAGTAAGCCTCAAAATCCTTGCTGATGAAAACAACACATGAGAGAGGTCCTTCTTGATTGGTCCCTAAGTGTCAACTGACAAAAACACACGCCATTAAGACACACACGCAAAACCACACCCACCGTCCAATCGCATCCATTTTCCAATGTTGAATGTAACCCATCACAACCACCAAACACTTTCATTCATAATTCCATAGCCAATCAAAATGTACAAGCATATTCTCATTCACACACAAATTTTTTTTATTTTTTGGTAACCGGGTAAGGCCCACTAGGCACACGTGCCTGTTTTCAGGGGCGACCTGGGAGCACTGGGCAGTTAAGTGACTTGCTCAGAGTCACACAGTATGCAACTGGAGGTTGTGAGAATCAAACTCAGGTCTGGTCTGCTGGATGTATCACGCTCGTTCAAACCTCGTTCCTCTAACCTCTAGGCTATACTGCCAGCCAAATAAA
Organism: Neoceratodus forsteri; assembly: GCA_016271365.2. Classification (NCBI taxonomy): domain Eukaryota; kingdom Metazoa; phylum Chordata; order Ceratodontiformes; family Ceratodontidae; genus Neoceratodus; species Neoceratodus forsteri. The sequence continues at coordinate 142,439,359 of JADMNL010000027.1, forward strand.
ACTCCACAAACTGTACAGACCTGTTTACAAGTGATTCTCAGTGAAACAGGCCATAGTTTGAAAATATTTTAAACTTCTTTCTACATAAATCAGCCAGATGTTACAAAAATGTTTGTTGCATAAATCAGATACATGATGGTTGCCTGCCATATACATGATTTATTTGAATGAGCTGCTCATGCCCTCAGGTTCTCACTCGTGGCTCCGCCACTCATGAGGTCACCCGAGGTCACTCACAGCTCATTCGGATAAATCATGTATATGACAGGCAACCATCATGTAATATATATATATATATATATATATATATATATATATATTTATGGTACTTTGCATCATGGGGTATGTGCAATTTTGTATTTCTTTGCTTCATATCTATCATCTTTCATACAGGTGTTCCAAAAGTGCTTACTGAGCACTTATAATACATTAACAATATACATCTGACACAATAGTTAAATGAGATTCAGCACTGGCTGGAACTACCACGAGAAGGATTGTTCTCCTAGTATTGTTGCCTCTGTTTCACTCAGTGTACCCTGGAAAGACTCCTGTACTGAGAAATGATAGTGGAGGGTGACATCTCCCATGGGGGAATAAACAAGAGAAATTTGTCATGAAATAGAAACCAAATGGCTGTAGGGTGCAAGGGAGCAACGGGTAAACTACAAAACCAGCCCCAGGGCAGCCCTTGTCAGTGTCCAAATACTGTTCTCTGAGCATGGAGCAGAGACCCACTGATGACTGGAGCCAGGTATCTGACTGGAAGTCTCATGTTTGACCAAGCTCCACTCACTAGTAAAGGTAAGTGAATGTGAAAACTGGCAACTTCAGTTCAGCTTCGATTCAGAACAGTCTTTGGCTTGGCTTCAACACTTCAACCAAAGACAGTTTTGGTCCCTGGTATGGGGGTCTAGCAACAGGCTACAAATAGGAGCAAGAGGCACCACATCCTTCACCCCTGACCTACTCCAGTCAATCCCAACCTTTTAACCCCTCCCCTGTTCTATCCCAGCTGCTTCCAGCCTTACCTGTTCCTCCAGGCAGTTTAAAAAAAATACATCAGTCAGCACCTAGCACAGTGTCATAAGTTGGAAGTGGTTTTTATAAAAAATGTCCAGGGATGGGGAAGGAAGGTAGAAACTGACTGGGATGAAAAAAGGGGTGGTCGGTAGTCTGAAGTGGCCCAAAAGTTCGATTAGGTCGAATAGAAGGAAAAAGTGCTGAATTTCATCAAATTCACCAATTAGAAATGTGGCATCTGCTTCTTCTTACGCACTAGACACCATCTAGGTACTCTGTGGATACACGGGGGGGGGGGGGGCAGTGTACATGAAGGATGTACCCACACAGAGGGAACTGCTTTTAGAATCTGATATTTAAGCCCAGAATTTAACTACTCAGACTAATAAAAATGGAACCAGCACTGAGCAGTGGGAGAAAGAGTTCAGAGCTTTGTGAAAATACTAATTGTGAAATCTTACAGCTATGTTTTGATGCAATTATTTTCCTTACAGGCACATTCAAAGAATCTACAAGGAAATACCACTCAAAATAAATGGATTAAGGCTTGCTGTGCTGTAGCATCTGCACTACCACAGGCGTGTTGTAAACCATTTTTAAAAATGGTTTACCACATCTGCACTACTGCCTCCTGACTCAGGGTTAAACTAAATGGGTTCTATGTGCTGACATCGTGCTGCACGGAGGAGAACCATGCCTGACCATCCGCATTACCGGTAAAACCACTCTCTCAGCGTTTACTTAGAGAAACTTCATCAGCCTCTTTTTTGTAATCCTATAAATTTGTGCTACCTTTAATCAACTGTGTACACCATTTTCTTTTTCACCATTTATTTTTGAGAAATCTTTTTATTTACATATGGACAAACTGTCCTTCTCTGTATCGATTTTAAAGTCACTTTACCAGAACTTTTAGTCCTTAGTTGGTCCCTGTCACTTATTCATGGTTCAATTGCCTATTCCTTCAAAAATGGGCTTTTTTAGCATTCTCCAGATGCAAGTAAACACAGCTGATCGTTGCTTGCAGAATACGTTCCTCCCAAGTGCGCAGTGAAACGTTGCTTTCAATTCCCGATCCTGGATGTGTTACAGCTCCTGCTGCTTCTTTCTGATGTGTCCTGATGAACAACTTCTTAAAATAAACGGTGAATTTTAAAAGACGTCCTTGATACACTGCAGGTCTGGTTTTCAATAGTGCTGCTGCTTCCTTTATTTCACAGATATCGTGATAACACATAAGTTCTCACAGCTACAAAAACTTAGAACAGACACCAAACAGGCTATGTTGACATCATTACAACATCACATTGCTGTTTCCCACCCTCCAGTGGGGTTGCTTCATCAGAGATGGTAACGTGCTGGCTTACTGCCCTTTTTGTGGCGTGGCATTATCAAAGGGCACGTGCACAAATAATTCATTCAAAGTTACATTTTGAAATACATTTATATGTGAACGTACAAGATTATTTATTAAAAGACACACAAATATAGAAAAAATGTCTCAGTGAATCCTAAGAAGAGAGTAAAACATACACATGAATATCTAGTTATGAACTTAATTTAAATATTTTACAGTTAATTATTACATACCCTACCCACATAGTACTAGGTTGCTACACTTATAACAATGCTTTAACGCAATTCATTTGCTCCCCATTGACACTGACCCCATTTGTTTAACCTACTGAAAAGAACAAAAGTAGCAAAACCACTCTATCTATAGCGGGCATATGCTGATAGTATATTGACATGCTATACTGATGCTGGTGTGTACCTACGCTTGGATAAGACGTTCTTACTTCAGCTTCAGGATCATGTCCTCAGTGTGGTAATAGAAATAAAATGGAGCTTTCCTCCGCATAAGTGACAACAGCTGCAAATCATTGTGAGGCATACACAATGTTCACCTATTGTAGAAAAGAACAGAAGCCCATGAGCATGTTTTCACTAATTTTTTTTTCACAAATACTGTACATTATTGTTTAGAAAACTGTTTTGTGCCTTCATCACCCCATTAGATATATCTTAGAGCTGAGTACTGGGTATATGTTAAGAAGTGCCACCACCTTCTAAATATATTTCCTTTTAAGGCAAACGCTATCCGCTCTATACCTATGATGAAATATCTTCAAATTATTTATAACAATGAAATGCTAGACCATCTTTACAGAAAGTGTACAAAAGAAAATGAGTCATTCATACCAGGGAATGACCTAGCTGTCAATGTATCTATCCAGAACACCACACGGCAACTGGAGATGAGCCTCAAGACTGCCCACTGTGACAGAAATTCTTACCTTCTCTTTAGCCGTGTCCAGTCTACAACATGGTAAGTTTTAATGTTTCATAAAATGTTTTGCACTTACTGTGTTGCAGCATCAAGATTTTGATATGCCATGCTGTGGCATGGATAAAACACCCACGCTGCAGAGTCAGCACACAGAGCTCCAGTCGTGCTCAGAAGGGGTTGGCAAGCACATTTTTTGGCTAAAAACATCCCATGATCCCAGGTGGACTGCATCAGAAATTAAACAGTCCTTGTGAATACAGACTGCCAGGTGACACAGTTTTTACTTTAAAACAAAACCATGTCAAAGCCTAGGTCTTATCAAGGATTTGAAATGTTTTTTTAGTCTGTGTTTTAACCCACTTAAAGAGATCTATGCACTTAAGTGTGGATTGCCTACATGCCGCGGATCAATGGTGTGTAGGCAATTCTAAGTGTTGTGCTGTGCTGTGCACTGGGGGTCCTGCAGACCCCTGTGGGCATGCACAGAATGGATGCGCATCCCTTCTGCGCTGGATCCCCTGACCGATAGTTATAAGTGTGGCCGGTCTGCGGGCATGCCTGGGGGCATGCCTCACTCAGCACTATTCACAAAGGAGCAGAGTGCCAGGAAAGGGGGGGGCAGGATACAGCCATGGGGTCCCTGCCGTATCTTTTGTGCACCCCACCATGACATGTGCTGGCGTGGTGGGAGAAGGAATCCTCCCACCGTGCTGCCCCAGCCCACTAGACTAACTGGGAGGGTTGGGGTACAGCCATTCGGGTACTCACCCATACTTTAAAGAAACAGCAGTTCCACACCTTCCCAGAATCCCCTGCTTGTGCAGAGCAGGGGGGTCCACTGTGGGACCCAGGACGGGCATCTGATTGGATGCACGCCTGTGTCCCTCAGTCCACCCCTGTGCAGTCGCACACTGGGAGGTAAGACTATGGGCAGGCAGCCTGTGGAGATGCATGATTTTGCATACCAGGTACCCTGCACTTGTCTGAAGGTGTGGAGCTACGTGAGCCAGGTATGCTCGTATCCCATGTACCCACCCCCACATTAATGTATAGCCTCCATAGTGTGGAAGCGATCCATGTTACACAGACTTAAAACAGTTTATTTTATTTTTTTATCATGACATTATTTGTCACCACCTCTGTGGACCTAGCAGGGGCTACAACCCCCCCAAGGGGTATGTCCTCTGGCCCAACGGGGCCATGATGGGTCCTGCCAGGTCCCGGTATTTTTCCTCCATTTTTCTCCCCCATACCCATGACCATTCAATGGGTGCAGCAGCCGTCTCCACCTCTGCGGAGGCAGCCAAGCACCCTGGGCACGGGCCAAACCCCTCTTGTTGTACTGATGCACGCAGCACAAACCCCCCCCACCCCGAGGAAGGTGAGTAGTCCTCTGGACGCTCAATCCTTATCTTCCTTGCTGATTCCTGAATGACCTGAGTCTGTTCCCCAACCCGGGTCACCGATGTAGCACAAGATGTGGCGTTCAGAGCCTCAAACCTCAGCACCACCAGGCCAAACTGTTTAAACTATTTAAACTGTTTTAAGCTGTGTAGTCTGGATGGGGCCTACACCTTCAGATCTGATCAGATGTCATCCCCATTGTTATTTGCAATCAGTCTGTAGTCTTTTGCTGTAGTTGTTCATCAAAATCCTCACATACAAGGCATCTTGATTGGGAATACTCTTCATAAAACAGCCCTATATGCTGATGAATCCATGTTTTTCTTGTCAGATATTGAAACTTCAGTCCCATCATTATTCCAGACATTGATCATACTTGGTAAATTATCTGGGTAGAAATTCAGTCTTTCCAGATCAGAAGCAATAGTAATCAGTGGCCGGTGTTCACAGCTCTTCAAACAAAATGTTCCCCTTTCCTGAGCTAGACAGAACCAGATCAGGTATGTGGGAGTGCAGGTGACTCCAGGTCTACTGTTTTCCCTTAATTCAGAGCCCCTTTACTTAGCTACACAGGCTGGTATTGCCAGATGACAATCTCTGCCACTATCTCTTATAAGAGAAAATCAACACATTCAAGATGAACCTCCTGCCTAGATTTTTATTTCTATTTTAGACCCTTGCAGTGAATATCCCTGAGACTTTCTGGACTCAAGTCCTTCGAGACCTCTCTAAGTTTGATGGGGGGAGGGTCACAAACCTAGGATTAATAAAACTATTCTATCTGTCCCCCAGAAGAGGGGTGGACTTGCCATGCCTGATTTAAAACTATGCTATGTTGCCTTACAGGTGTCTTCTCTTATGACTTGGGCAAAGCATCCACTGTCCTCCCAGTGATATGCTATGGAAAATAACAGAGATTCTGTTACTTGCTTTGCCTATGGCTCCTAATTTCCTAGCTCTTAAAAATAAGCTCTGGTCAGAGCCAAAACAGCTATTAATGCATTAACTTGACAAGGGGTAAATAATTAATATGTGTCTTAGTGTTACTATACCTATATTATTGTGATATAAAATTCTCATATATACTTAAGTGTAAGAATACAGAACAAGCATTTGTCAATGCCAAATGTTTCCTTGCATGGTTTATGTGGCAGGTGTGTATACTGTGTTAGTTGAAATTCTGGTGGGAGGAAAAGCCTGCCTGAACTATGTTTTGACAGGCTGTCATATTTTGAAAAGCAGATGAATACAGAAGCTTGGGTAATAAGAAGGCTATGTTGAAAATGTGAGGAGCATCACCGGCCCGGTGGTGCTGAGGGTTGAGGTGCTGGAAGCCACACCTCATGCCATGCTGGTGACCCCTGTTCGTGAGTGAGTGCAGGCTACTGGGGCTCGCCAGGGGAGGAGAAGGTTTGAACGTCCCAGGGACAACTCTCCTTTTCTGGGAAGGGGGCAACCAGTTGTCAGTGCACGCCTGGTCCCTAGCGGTGGCTGGGGCTGGCACACTAATGCTGCAGACATCGGGTCAGAGGTGGAGGAGATGCCTGATGGGGTGCATGCACAAGAGCATGTGCGGCACCATCACCAGCATTCTTGTACACTCCAACCCTGAAGGGGAGAAACCAGGTGGAAAAAAGCTCATGACGGATGATGGAGGAAGCTTGCAGGTCCCGCCCCGGAATAGTCAAGGTGCCAATCACTGTACTGGATCTGGTCTAGGTGGGGGTGGGCCCCCCCACTGTCCCCACTGGGGGGGTGGGTAAGCCCTGTAGGTAGTTGGTCAGTATCGGCTAGTGGGGATGGCGCTAAGGCTCCCTCCAGACAGAGAGGGCCATGGAGTAGGAGTGCAAATAATAAAAAAAAATGTGGGGTGCAAATATTTAAGCTATCCACAGTTACTAACATGTGTACCGAAATTGCAACAAGTGGCCATAACTTTGTCATTCTTTCATATTTTGATCCTAAATGTTGAACACAGTCTTCTTATCACCCCCACCTCATGAACTCTGTTAGTAAAATTGTTCAAATCCATGGGAAAACGGTATTCCATGCCTCAGGTGTGAAAATACATTATGGGCAGGATGTGAAAAATGGCAGCTGAACTGGTCATGAGGTGGTGTGATAAAAAGGCTATATTGAAAATTTGGAGTGAAAATATTGAAAATTACCATGCATACATAGAAAAGTTTGAACAACCAGGTGTAACGTGGCCATTTTTATGTTGCTTGCACGCATGTGCAAGAAACATAGTGCCATCATCGGAGATTTCGGAGGTGTGTCACCTCCTCCTCCAATTCAGTCAGTGTGTTGGCAGGTGCTGCCCCTGTAAGCCAATGCATTTTGGAGCTGTCTATGACATGCTCCAAAATGCAGTGGCATACAGTTGAAAGGGGGAGCTACGCTTCAGTGAGCACCGATAAGATATCGGCTGCTCACGCACAGCTCCCACAGACACCCGCAGGCGCCGCGCCCGCTCCCGCACACACTGTATAGTCGACCGGGTGCCCAATCCCCGTCGGCTGAGCTGCGTCCCCAAGTAGTAAGTGCCACGCTGGAGCACACCCCAAGCGTGGCAAGCGATCCTTTGGCCGGACGGGGTGCCCAATCCCCATCGGCTGAACGTCCCCCCGTCCTTGTGCCACGCTGGGAGCCCACCCCAGCGTGGCAAACGCCCACATAGTCATTTTGTTTTTTAAACCTGTAAAACAAAACGGTCCAGCGGCTCCCAACCCCTCCCACAACCCGCACCCACCCACTGCGCACCAGCCTCCCCACACCCCTCACCCCATACTTACCTCCGGACTCTGGCGCGACGATCTTCGGTGGACCGAGAACATGTCTGCACTCTTCAAAGCCGACCATCTGAGGAAAATGACGGTAAGCTGTATAATGGGCTAGATAGGGGGTTTCAACTTTGTTGCATATCTCAGGCATTTTGGAATTTTCACCAGATTTTCAACATAGGTTTTGGGACTCCTTCTCATGAATGATGTCACATGTCATGGCGTTATTCAGGTCCGAAGGGTGATTAGCAGTCACTGCGCGAGTCACTGCACAAAATCACCCTTCGGGCCCTGAATAACACCATGACAGTGAATCATTCATGAGAAGGCTCCCAAAACCCCATGTTGAAAATTTGGTGCCAAAATTCCAAAAAATGACTGTTTTACGAGCGTGCGTTGCCCAGTTCCCACGCACGCTCGTAAGGTTGCAAATTTTCAATATTTTCACTCCAGATTTCCAACATTGCCATTTTATCATACCTTCTTATGAGCAGTACAGCTGCCAGTTTTCACATCTCACCCAAAATGTGTTTCTGCCCATGTAGCACACAATGGCGCAGTCGGTGTGCGAGATCAATGTACGGGACAAATTAAGAAAATCACAGTGACACTGTTCATGAGCTCAGGTGTTAAAATGGCTATGTTGAAAATTTGGTGAAAAATTTAAAAATTGACTGTTTTAATAGCCATGTTGTACAGTTCCTATGCATTGTGAAGTTCAAGGGGACTTTTCATATTTTACTCCAGATTTCCAACATTGCCATTTTGCCACACCTTCTTATAAATAGTACAGCTTTCATTTTCACATCTCACCAAAGCGATGTTTCCACCCATGTAGTGCACAATGCGGCGCGATGCGTAATACCAAATCAATTATGCAGGATAAATTAAGAAAATCACAGTGACACTGTTCATGAGCAAAGGTCTTAAAATGACTATGTTGAAAATTTGGTGAAAAAATTCCTTCAGATGTTCTGCAATATTATTAATGAAGACATTGAACAGAACTGGCCCCAGGACCGATCCCTGCAGCACCCACTGGTCGCCCCCTCTCCCTAGACTGCATACCATTTACCACCACTCTCTGCCTCCTGTCTGTTAGCCAGTTTCTAACCCAGTTTACCACCCTTTCCCCCATGTCCAGCCTACCCAGCTAGTTTATCAGCCTCCTATATGGGATGGTGTCAAAGGCTTTGCTGAAATCAAGGTAAGCGTTGTCCACTGCCCCACCCTGATTCACTTCCTTTGTCACCCAGTCAAATAAATCAACCAGATTTATCTGACATGATGTCCCCACTGTGAATCCATGTTGTCTATGGTCCTGGGTTCCGATGTCATCTAGATGCCCCACTATCCTTTCTTTAAGCAATGTCTCCATGATCTTCCCCACTACTGAGGTAAGGCTGAATGGCCTATTGTTCCCTGCCTCCTCCCTGCTGCCGGACTTGTGTAGAGGGACCACATGTGCCCTCCTCCAATTCACTCATGTTGAATGACTCAGTGAACATGGCTGCCAGAGGTACTCCTATCTCCCTTTGCAGTTCTGTTAATATCCTTGGGCGTATGCCATCTGGTTCCATCGCTTTGTCTACCTTCAATTTAGTGAGCTCCTGCAGGACTCTTTTGTCTTTGAATGGACTATTGTCCACCTCTTCACCCCCTTGGCAACTGCTGTACTGCTGTGGCCCTTGCCCCTCCCACTCTTCTGTGAATACTGAATGGAAAGACATAGTGGATGTCTTGGGAGGAAGGCATGAAACTGTCACTTCCAAATACCTAAACAGCACATACAAGCAAGCAACATTCGGCATTGACAAATGCTTGTTTGAAGTTGTTTCACCAAGTTTTGAACATGGCCTTTTTGGGACCCCACCTCATGAAGAATGCCACTGTCATTTCGTTCACTTATCCCGAAAGATGATTTCACTGAATGACTGCACCATTCTGCGTCACAGGTGCGAAAACACATTTCAGACAGGATGTGAAAACTGACAGCTGTACTGTTCATAAGGAGGTGTGAGAAAATGGCAATGTTAAGAATCTGGAGTGAAAATATAAAAAAGTGGCAAAGTTAGGAGTTTGCATAGAAACTGCGCAATGCACGCTTGTAACACAGTCATTTCTAAGAATTTTTCACCAGATTTGCAACATGGGCTTTTTGGTACCCCACCTCATGAACAATGGCACTGTCGTTTCATTAATCAGTCCTGAAAGGTGATTCCACGCAGCTACCACAAAATCACCTTTCGGGACAGAGTAACAAAATGACAGTGACAGTGTTCACTAGGTGGGGTCCTAAGAACCCCATGTTGAAAATTTAGGGTCAAAATTCCTAAAAATGGTTGCGATATCAACCTAAGTTGAAAACCCCATTGACTGTCATTATACGGCACTTACCTTTGATTCTTCAGTTTGCTGGTTGTATTTGAAGATTGCAGACATGTTCTGGTCCTCAGAAGATGACAGCATTGACCTCTGGAGGTAAGTATGGGTAAGGGGGGGTGCGGGGAGGTGGGTGCTCAGTGGGATGGTGGAGATGAGGGAGGGGGACTGGGGAGACAGTGAGGGACCATTTTCTTTTTTACAGATTAAAAAAAAGAGGTCGGGGGATGGTTTTCTTAATTTACAGGTACAAAAAAAAATTGGGCACACTGGAGTGGGCTCCCGGTGTGCCACATGAGTTGGGGGTACATGATGCTGACATGGGGATTGGGCACCCTAATGTCAGCACGGTAATGGAGGGTGCAGGTTGGACAGCACACAGTGGGAGGGAGCAGGAGGGTTTGATTAGATGCCCAGGGCTGGGTCGAGAGCGGGGAGGACAGAAGCAGTGGGAGGCAGCGGGGGGTTTTATTAAAGATGCCAGGCTGGTGAGAGAATGGAGGGTGTATGTGGAGCAGACTGCAGCAGTGGGAGGGAGCAGGAGGGTCTGCAGACTTGCAATGCCAGCTATGCAAATGAGAGGAATGAAGTGCACTCTCTCATTGGTGTGGTTCATTTCTCTGAAGTCCGAGCCGGCTCCCCACTGTGAAATTCTGACGGCTGTCACACTCGGCTTCAGTGGTCATTGGTGTGTCAGGGTCGCACCCACTGTACAGTGCTCTGCATTGGACTTGTCCCTGACACACCTCTCAAATGCGATACTATCCCAAGGCGTTTCTTGCGCAAGCACAAGGATACACAAAAATGTTGCACACCAGAGATTCTGTACTGTCATTTCCAGGTAGGTAGGTACTGCCACTGCAACATCACACTTATGTTTCAAGAACCTCTTTAAATACATGAAACGCCATGAAATCAATGTGCAGGGTGGTGAGGCAGGCAAAGGCAGACACAGAACTTAGAATAGAACCAGCTTGTGCCTTAGGGGACATCATTCTTTCAGGGGATTTTAATCAGGGGGATATAGACTGGTTGGAATTGAAAGCAACCTCTAGCACAGGTAATACAATGGTTAATATGTCTCACCAGTGTAATCTTATGCAGGGAGTGAATCTACCAACCAGGGGAAATAAGATTCTTGACCTTGTGTTTTATAGTAAGAACCTGATAGTTAAAAATGTCACTATATCAGCTCCTATTGTAAACTGTGAACATTGCTGCATCAGTTTCTGTTTGAAACATTCTACCCCCCCCAATGTTCAATAAATCTATAGTGTATATGTATGACAAAGCGGATATATCCAAACTTAAAGATGGGTTGGACAGGGTGGATTGGGCTTCCACCTTTAATTCTGTGGGCATTGAGGAGTACTTCTTTACACTACATAATACTATCATTTATCTTCGTGATTGTCATATCCCCTCCAGGATAAAATCTGAGTCTAGTAACCCAAAACCTAAATGGATGAATAAAACAATATCCAAACTCATAAGGAAAAAAAGTAAATGCTGTTCTGCTTATCTAAAATTACCTACTCAGATTGGAGTTTATTTTTATGTATTCAAAAAAAATGTAAGAACTATATACGTAGAGTAAAAAAAACTTAGGAACAGAGATTAGCCTCCAATGCGAGTAGGGATAATAGCAAATGCTTTTGTGCATATAATAATTCTTTGAAAAAGCCCCAATGTCAGGTGGGCCCACTTTTGGACAATGGTACCTTAATATATGACCCTCAGGATATGGCTAATTTATTTAACACGAACGTTTGTAATATTTTTCAAAAAAATCAAAGTACTAGCATTATTAAAGTTTCTATAGACTGCCCAATTTCTATTCCTGTTTCCAATATCCATTCTAAATTGTTATCATTAAAGGGAAAAACTAGTGTCTCACCAGATGATATCTCTGGTCATCTCTTGTATCTCCTGGCTGATAGCTTGACTTTACCCCTTAAGTTATTATTTGAGTATTGTATTAACCATAATTTTGTCCCTAATAGTTGGAAGACTGCTTATGTCATACCTATTCATAAAAAGGGTCCCAGGAATAACTGGGATAATTATAGGCCTATTAGCCTAACTTCCCCCATGTGTAAGACATTAGAAGGTTTGATCAAGGACTTCATTTCTCCCATTCTAAATAAATCTAATAATGAACAGCATGGATTTAAAAAAGGTTGTCGTTCTCTTACCAATTTGTTATGTTTTTATGAGGACATTAGTCTAAATCTTGATAACAAACTACCTTATGACGTGATCTACATCGATTTTAGCAAGGCTTTTGATTTGCTTCCCCATTGGGCATTGCTGCAAAAACTTTGTTCTTTCAAAATTAACTCTAACATTACCATGTGGTTAGCAAACTGGCTGTCACACAGATCACAGCAAGTCCTGATCAATGGAATATGCTCACAAATGGGTGATTTGACTGGCGGTGTGCCTCAGGGATCTGTTTTGGGCCCCTGCTTATGTCAGCTGTTCATTGCTGATATTACAAAACTATGCAGTTCCAACACTATTATGTATGCAGACAATATAAAATTGGTGGTTTATGTGCAAATTCAGATCAGATAGATACCCTTCAACATGATCTGGATTTAGTGTCCTCGTGGATCAATGCATGGGGTATGACAGTAAACCACAAAAAATGTAAGATTATGCATTTTGGTAACGGTAATCCCCACCATGTGTACACATTTACCAATACCGCTTTGACCACCACTGATAAAGAGAAGGATTTAGGGGTCCTGGTATCTGAGGACTTTCTCCCTAATTCTCAGATACATGAGGTAATCCTTTGGGCAAACAGGACTATTTGGTCCATTAAGAGGAACATTAGTTCCAGGGACAGAAATGTCCTCATGCCTCTTTATAGAGCCTATGTACACCCCCATTTGGATTTCTCTTCCCAGCTTTGGTCTCCATACAAAAAACATCACATTATTTTACTTGAAAGGGTGTAAAGAGGTTATACTAAATTGGTACGAGGGTTGAGAAATACCTCATATGAATCTAGATTGCCTCTTCTTGAATCTGATGCCTCTTTCCATCAGACGTCTAAGGGGGACCTCCTTTTACTATATGATATCATGAAAGACCCCTATTTATTAACTAGTCTTGGGTTTAAGTTTAGAGAGGATTTTTATGATCTTAGAGGTCACCTCCTCCAGTTACAACCTAGGAGATTCTACAAACTTTCCTCGTAAACATTTCTATACTCTATGAGTTATCAAGCCATGGAATGCACTGCCGATTGAAGTAATCATTAGCACTTCTAAGGAAATGTTTAAATCTCAGTTGGATAACATAATATTATCAGACTTTTGCCCTTGTTATCAGTAATGACAGAAGTAAATATGGGCCTCTGGGTTCTCTAACTCCTTAATGTTCCTAGTATGATTACTAGAATATCTGAGAGGGTCAAAGAGCATGACAGGACCTTCTTCTGATACATGCGGGGACAAAAGAACAACAAAACAGGAAATAGTGAAGCTGAGAAGGGGAGACTGAGTATGCAGAGAAAAACAGGGAGACGGCAGAGGTGCTGAATAAATACTTCTGCTGAGTCTTTGTAAAGGAGAAGGATGAGCCACTACCACAGCAGAAAACAGGGATGGGGGCAGGGGGGACGTGGGAGAAAGCAATAACAGAGGAGAGAGTCCTCCAGAGCGTATCACCCCTTGTGGTCGAACACCCCGATGGTGAAACACAGAAAAAGATCATTATGGCGACATTCGCAGTAATGGTCCTTTTCTGTGTTTCGCCTTCCCCCAGTGTTCCACCCCCTCCCTGGACCAGCTTCTACCTGGAGTTGGAATCCTAGAGTCCGGGGGGATATGGGAGCAGAGCCCCCCACAGAAAACAGCAAAGCAAGAGGTGGCACAATACCTGCGTCGGTATTGTTCCATCACTGTGGGGGAGGTCGGCCTTCTCACCGACGAGATATCCTAGTGCTTCCCCCTCCAGAGACTCACGATGGTAAAGTCCCCATGGCCGCTCATGTTAGAATGAAAATGAAAAAATGTCATCAGTCTCACCAATATAATATGTCATTCTGTCATAAATATGTACACAACTTTAATGTGTGTGTGTGTGTGTGTGTGTGTGTGTGTATGTGTGTGTATGTTTGCTTTGTGCTGTAAATATTTTGCCTTTCTAAAATAAGTAGATGGGAAAGCACAGTTTCACAAGAATGGTGTCACTCTGTTTCAACAGGATGTGACCTGAACAAACTCTGAGGCCTAGACAGTGCCAATGTTTCCAGTGGCAATATTTTACATTTAAAATTGTATTGAGACATACAAAAATACAGTATGTTCAACTGCAGTGTATCTCTGAAGGCATATATATAATCAGTAGCAGCAGGAAGAAACAGAAGACTCCAGTTACAGCCATGTAAATTATACTGTAAGTCAGGAGAGGGAGATACCTTCTAGTAGAATCTAAAAGAGGCAGCTTGGGCCTCCCTACCAGACTGTCGTTGGTATGTCTGTCACATTCCAGGAGCACAAAGGAGCCTCCGTTCATTGCCAGGCCAAGTAAGGCTTACATCACAAAGAAACTGTTAAGTGTGAGAATATACTGCGTCCATCCATGCCACCTGGTGCAGAATTATCCCAGCTGGCCATGGATGGAGGCTGTGAGGCATTCCATATGATATATTTGTATTACTATTGTCGTCAACTGGTTATTGTAGAGGTGTTGCCTGTATTCAAAGTCAAGTGACTGCATTCTTAGGTGCAAGAATATCTACTGTACATAAGCAAGTGTGCATCTGCTTAAGTGGGTTCCTGTAGTGGGAACTGACAGGAGCACCATTGTTGATGAAACCAATTCCCTTGCAAGAGACAGTTCCACACACTGTCTGGCAATGTCCTGCCAAAGTGACTGCTGCACTGAGCAGGACCAAAAAATATGGGATTGAGTCGCTGTGGCCTGACCACAAAGGCACCAACATCTACCAAACTTTAGGCTTGGCAAAAACTGTGCCATGATCACAGGGGGCCAGAAAACTCATTATTAGCATTTCCATGCAAACTCTCTCTGTTTGGAGGAGGAGGTTAACTTCGGTGAGGGAGGCCAGTGGCAGTTATTAAGTGTCTAATTTCATAACAATAGCTTTGTTGCCATAGACTCTCATGAGAAATTTCTCATACTTTCTGCATTTCGTATATTCATATTTTCTCTACGTTATTTTACTAAAGAAAAAGAAAGCAAAACAATTATTTAGCAATTGAATCTTTGATCAATTATTTAGCAGTTCTCGTTCTCTTTTTTGGGGAAATGTCCTGAAGCAAGCTCAGTAGTGCATCAGTGTGGAGCATGAGCTTTTTTCAGCCAAGGTTACAAACTGCAGCATACATGTAGCATACTAAACAGTCAATGATTCTACAGCTCGAAGGTTGTTCTTGGCTTAGAAGGCTACCAACACATCATGTCAAGATGTATGAAAAAGAAGCCAGCTACACAAACTCAGTGGATTACTAGGTTACAGAAGGATTTAGTAACATCTGATAGCATGGTAAAAAAAATCTGTGTCTAGGGCCCCAAATGCAGAAAATGGAGCAAGCATTCTGCAAATGTTCACTCTGTGCTTGCCCCGTGCTCCACCTGGCTGCTGTGATTTAAAATGGATAGTGAGCAGTACTATCTGCCTGAATATTGGCTCATGTCAGCAGAGCACTAAGTGAAGCTGTGCTGTCCCCACAGAGACCAGGTATGTATATAACCCACAGGGAATAGCCCTGCCCGAAATGGGATGGTACCAAGACCTCTGTGGCTATATTTTACCTGAGCATGCAAATGATCCCATTAGGCATGCCAGATGCTAAGGGAATATTTGCATGCCCATTATGAGTTCATTTGCATAGGGTTTACCAGCCCCTTAGCCTCATTTACAGTGAATGAACATGTGCCCTGGTGGTCCCTCTACCCCCCACCGATTGCCCATTGCCTCATTCTGTAATGTTTTGCTGGTGGTCCAGTGTGTCCCTCCATTCCCTGATCACCAGTTTCCTCTTTCTGAAATGTTTCCCTCTTGAGTCTGTGCCCAACACAACCCCCCACCGGACCAACCTGCTGACATACCCCCTACCATGGTTCCTGACACTCCAACCAGTGACATACAATGACTGGCACAGCCCTCCTCACCACCACGGCCGACTGTCATATGAGCAGTCAGTGAGCATGTATAATGTAGAAACAGCAGGCAAATAAAAAAAAACTCTTTACAGCAAACAAAAAGAATGACACACTAGGACTGCACTTACAAATCAAAATACTCTAGACTGCAGTCATTAACATGCATGCACTACTGTTTTCCGAACCCACAACCCCAGTCCTACAGGAGACTGACCAGTGTTGCTTGTTTTTTTGGGGGGTGGTGAGTGGTGAGATATCGGCTACCATATTTTGAAAGTGAGCCCCATCGGCTGCAATTTAAGCATTAGCGGGCCATTATTTACTTAAAATGAAGTGGGGGTAAAAGATAAAGTATGGTGGTAAACATGGTAAGTGCCACTCTCTTGTACCACTCACTCCTGTTTGAAAACAAAACCCTGGTTATTTCAGCAGGAGTTTGGCAGTGACTGGAGGCACAGAAGGGTCACCAACCTATGGCTCCAGTGTTGTCCAGTCCTTTGATAGTGTCTGAATTAAGGCAGCATAGCTGTAGTGGAGAAGTGCGTGGGTTTTGCCCAATTTGGCAGTTTTAAATTTGTCATGGTCAGTGGTCAGTCCACCAATCCTCCTGGCTGAGCAAATTGTGATTAGTGCATAGCCCATGAACTAAAAAAAATGCATAAGCAATGATTAGGGATTCAAATGAAGCCCTGTACTGGGCATGCAACAGCTCAGTCAGTACAACAGAAAGACCAGGGACAGATAAGGTGAAAGGTCCTACCAAGTGCTCTGAGAGAAAACAAAGACATCTGTGCTGCCCCCCCAATAATGCCCACAGCTGACCCAAACACCACATCGAGTGTGAAAACCAGACCTCATCTGGTGCTCATGTCAGACCTTTTGATCACTGTTGTGTGCAAAAGCCTCAGACCAGCAGTACTGGAGACTAGATGGGTATAATATCCTGATTTCTGGCACAACTGGAGACCAAGAGAGCCACACCCTATCAGAGGCCACCATGAAGGATGCATTCCAGAGGTCATCAGCTGTACACCAACATTTCATAGACTCCCTGGCTTTGGAACCTGCTTCTCTCAGGAATCAGGCTGCCAACTGCATCACCTGATTTTGGGTGCCAGACTGCTCCCTGGCCATACAGGTGCCCATGAAGGTGAGACCCAAAACAATGCCTGCATTGTCAAATTAAGATTGTCAAATTAATGAGAGCTCAGAACCATTTTTTTTTCCACTTGAGTAATTAGAGGAGGAAACATTTCTTGACTACTGAACCCTTTGGCAGTACCCTAGGCAACAGTAAAAGCGATGGGAACAGGATACTATGCTGAAATCCTACTATCCATCACTTCCAACCCTGGACACTGAAAAACACTAAGGGACATCCCTGTGGCACAGAGGGCTGAGGCGCTGGAAGCCTTAGCTCTCATCATGCCGGCGACCCTGGTTCGGATATGGACTTGGGTCATGGGGGAGCTGGCATGGGGGCGTGAGAGCAGGATTGAGCAGCTGTGGGGCAGCTCTCCTCTCTTGGGGTGGTCGTTGCCCCCACCCATAGTTCCATTGCCTCTGGGTGTAGGTCCAGTGGCTAGCATAGGCGGGAGGGGGCGGCAAGTCGTGGGAGGGTGTCTCAAGCTGCAGCGTGCACATGCCTCCACAAGCACGCATGCGGCCGAGAATGGGGATGGGCAAAAAACAGGGAGAAAAAATACACATAAAATATGTATGGGAAAAAAAAACACTAAGGGACGCCAACCCCTGAGAGTTCACTTGTGACACAGTAGATCAGTCAGTAGTCACCTGACCTTCTGCACTGCCATTCAAATACCTCCGGGTTCAAAGATCGGTCTCTCAGGAGTGCTGTCTCATAACTTAGTCACTCTGAACACTCAATTCCCCATTAGGCAAACTGCTGTGAGACATAGGGGACTGATATGTGCCCACTAAAGCACCCTGGTCACTTCTGTGGGCAGGCTTGCCTTTCTCATGCCTCCTTACTGTTCAAGTGTGCCATGGGGATGGCGCTGCTCAATTTCACCATCGCTGCCTGGGACCGATCCCTGTGCTGGAAAAATAGCAAGGCTAAATAAACTGCCCTCATTTCCAAGCCATTAATCTATAGGCACTATTACTAAGATCCCAGACTCCCTGAACCTAATCTGTTCAGAATGCCCCCCACCCCAGTCTGACAAGCTGGAATCTGGGGTCAAAATCAGTTTGTGCCTTGAAGCGAGCCTCCCCGAAAAGGGTTCTCGGGTTGCTCTCAGTTGATATTAATTATAAGCCTGTGTTATTTTTGCCTTAGCTTGGTGCCTTTAGGTACATGGATTTTGTTCTGTTTTCAATCACTAGCTTTCCCAAGGCATCCCCCTTGTGACACCTAGCATGGTTTCCCTCCTCTTAGGGCTGGTTTACTCATGTGGAAGGTCTTTAATAGGAGGGCTCACTGACTGTGGCAGGAGAGATGTGCAACAGTGGGAGAGGGTTTTTTTTGTGACTGGGAATGGCAGGGATCTGCACCTGGTGGTGACACTTGGCATTGTCTCTGAAACATGGCACCCATGCACATTAGCACATTTAAAAAAATACCCCCTTTCCTTGTTCTTGGGTAAAAAAATGACACCCCTTAAATATAAATACAAGGAGGCATTTATAGCCCCCACCCAACCTTTTAGCATAACATGAGGAACAAGATTATGGGTTTGCAGCAGGTGGACAGGGTATTTTTTACAATGTCTCAAGACACTGGAACTCTTTTCTGACAGACCTTATTGCATGTATTTAAATGCTTGTTTGACCAGGAAAGGCACACTAAGCTATGACAGCTTGTTTCAGGTGCATTCGGGGTGGGGGTGGGGGCTTACATGGATCTGTTTTATTGATGGGGGAATGTTAATCATGACACCAGGGAACGTCTATTCTTCATTGATGTGCCATGGGATCTTTGACTTCCACCTGGACAGTGACCAGAGATGGGCTGAATGCACCTTGGTTTAACATCTCATCCAAAGGATGGCACCCCAAGAGGGTAGCACCCCTCTCACACTTCACTCCCGACTGCACTAGTGCCAGTTATATGGCTATTACCCAAAGTACTTGGTGTGGGACTAGAACCCATGGCCTTCTATCTTCCAGCCCCAGAGGTAAGCATGCTACCTACTGAGGCACTGAAATATGATATAATATAATATAATATAATATATAATATAATATAACAAAATAAGAGCAAAGATAGTACTGCTCAGGGCTAGGCAAACTCCCTGGTAAGATCTTTAGAAAATACATTTTACTTGCTTTACCTAAACTAACACTGGGGCTAACACACAAGGGATCCAGAAGCAAGCTGAAGTGACAGTCACTCAGATTCTTGCCTTCCATGGTCTCTTCCACATTCTCATCATCACTGTCCATGGCTGCTAAAAATATATGTTTATTTAAGCTCAGCTAGTTTTATATTATAATTACTGGTTGGTATTATTGTTGACTAGAATGACATCACTTTCAAATGCTGTAATGACAGGCATCTGTCCATATTAACTGGTCAGTTATTATGGCAGAAGTGTCAGTCACAGCATCAGCACTTTATTCAATATTTTTGCCTCTCACTTTATGTTCATATCAGATCATTGCCAGTGCTGAACCCATTACAACACCCCATGCCCCACCCCACAATCTCCTTAAAAATCCATGTCATCATCAACATGTTTGTTAAAAGAAGTCAAATAAAATTCTTTGGATCAACCTTTCTTATTTTGATTTCTAAAAATAGCTTTGTTTTCGTGCATATTAATTGGAAAATAACCTATTGTAGTTTGTGAACCAGAAATGATCTAAAATAAACTACGGAACATTGTCATTATTTTTTTTTTACACTTCCTTGGTGTGTGATACCATCACAAGCCACTTCTGCTTCACACTCGTGGTTTATGTGGTATCACACACCTTGGCTGTGTAAAAAAAACTCAACGTACAACACCTCATACATTATCCTACATATTATTTTGCATCTGTTTCTGACTACTGTACCTATCAACTGCATCACATTATGAGGGATGTCCCTTATCCCTTCCCCCCAGTTGTGTTATCCCACATAAAGCATGAGTCTACCAGGAAGCCGGGCCACCTGACTGGGAAGGCTACAACCCTGAACCTAGGCCAGAACACTGTCTCTCTACCTGGTTCTCCCAGGGACTGCATGCAGTCACTTTCAAGCAAGCTTTCAATGAGCCCTTTATCCATTTTGTGTTAAAGCAAAGAAAGGGGATGCTGATCCACTGACGCAGCAGTAGTGCTATAGCTCGTGATGCTGATGACCCAGGTTTGGGATTGAAGCCAAATCATCCAAGAGCTGGACAAGGGAAGTGAGCTAAGCACCCCACAGGATGCTGTCTGGCTTGGGGGGGACAGACTGCCATCTGGGTGACCACAGGTGGCAGTACAAGCAGAGCTACAGATGCAGGGAGGACGCCAGCATGCTTCGATGTGCTATGCACATTGGGAGAGCTCTCGAAGTACTAGGGGGCAGGGCTATGAAAACCAGAATAAAAGGCCAGACACTGCAGAAGGACATCCGCCCCTCACTGCAGGCCCCCACCACTGACTGTGGCACTCTCTCTTCTGAAGCTCCTACCCAGTCTTTGTTGGGGATAGTGTCCCTTCCTGGGTAAGCCAGGGAGCCTAGGAGGTCAGGTAAGTCCCAGAGAAGATGGACGAGGAGCATGGGTGTGGGGATTGGACTGATGGGGGCTAGCTGGCTACAGCAGGGGGAAAGCACACTAAATGAAAAAAAAAGAAAAGGGGAGAGGAGTTTGGGGGCAGCAGTATAGCTTCAGTGGTCAGCTCTGCTAGAGTAATGAGTATCGACCTCCAGCATATCTATGGTCTGAACTTGGATCTGAGCAATACTGTAATCCGGGATTGTAATGTAGGTTTAGAACAGAGGATTCAGACCACAGGATTTCCAACATTTTCAAAGCAACCTGTAAACAATTTTCCTTTCCCTAATGGTGCATTAATGCAGAGAATAAATAAATATATGTGGCAGGATTCACAAAAGAATTGTGTTCGGCGCATCTCAGATGCCCTGGAGCAAATGAGATGCACTGAGCGCAAACTGTGGTATTCACAGAAGATGCACCAGGGGATGCTCCCAGTGCATCCCCTCTGTGAATATCACAAATGCGTCCAGCCCAGAATGCACCAATGCAACTTCCCATTCAGGATGGGAACACAATGGGGCAGTGCATCTCCCGATGCACTGTGCGGAAAGCTGCCATTCACAGCCAGACATGCAAATGGGGCCATTAGGCATGCAAGGCACAGTGGGGCAAATTTGCATGTCATTATGGCCCCATGTGCATGTCCCTTTAAGGGCTGCGCCAGGCGGAATGCAGTGGGTGCTCTGCAATGGCTATGGGCCACACACCGCCTCAGGGAGGCAGGTTGCACCCCCCAACCCATCCCCAGCCCATTCGGCGGCTGTGAGAATGTCCTTGAATGAACCCTGGTGGTCCAGTGGTCCCCTCTTCCCTGCCTGAACCCCCATACTGAATGTTGCACTGCAGGGTGCGGCTTGCCAACGGGGCTACGGGCTGGGTGAGGGGTTACCACGTGTAACCCCACTGCAACTGGGGGTTCTCAAAAGTCTTCTAGGAGCTGGCTAAGTGCTCCCTGCCTGAATGGTGTTCTGCGTTTAAGCCGTTTAACTGTGAGTACTTTTAGAGCCTCTGGTACTGTCTCTTTAAGAGCTACCTGCCCGCAGGCTAATTTAGCTTGAATGGGGGGACTATGTGTTTAATGCTCGACTCCCGCCTGAGCTGTGGTCTAATCGCTGTATTTCTGCAGTCACTAAGAGCGCAGAGGGAGCCTAATAGTAGGATGTAATTGTTTGCCAGACATAAGTTAGAGTATTAATGAAAATGCAGTTTGTCTAACCTGCCTTTCTTGCAGCTGGGACTCTGTGTGTGTTGCCCCTCCATTTTCAAGTTCAAGTTCAAGTTTATTGCAGGAAAACTCCATTGAGCAAGCTCATTCACAAGGGGGTCCTGTGACATAAACACTTAAAGTACAAACATAGATAGGTAATAACAGTACATACATGAAATGCACGTTACATGATACAGGCTGGATATACATACAAGGGTACCACATAGGGTGACCGCAGGTGGCAAACATTAATATGAGACAGGAAGCGATTTACAGGTTGCATACTGATAAATGAAACATGATGACTGGTGTGTCCAATACATATATTTTGGCAGTTAGAACAAACAACAGACTACAACTGATATGGGGGGGGGGGAGGAGTGATTTGATAGAGTAGCAGTGGAGCGTAAACATAAAGAAAGCCAAGAGTAGAAGGGGAAGGGAAAGCAGTTAATATGACAAAGCAATTATACCTTACCAGTGGATAAATATAGCACACATGGGGAAAGAAGAGACTGAATGACAGTTACAGGTGTCTCTTATTTTGGCTGAACTTAGCGATTTGTAGAAGTTTATTGAAACTGTGCTAGTTAGTTTCAGTACGGTTTGTAATTGGTTCCAAATGGAGGGACGGGCATATGCACTAGCATGTTTACCAAAGGAGGTCCGCGTCCTTGGTTTGTCAAGCATAATAAAGTCACATTTTCTTAACGAGTATGCACTATGTGAGATACTAATAAGGGAAGAGAGATAGCTTGGCAATTTCTACAGGAGCAGTTTAAGAGTCCATAGCCCAGCATGGAGCAGGCGTCTAGTAGTAAGGGATGTCCAACCAACAGCTGCATATAAGTCACAGTGATGCGAACTGTAATGGGGGTTGGTAATGAACCATAACGCACGGTGATAAAGGATGTCCAGTTTACTTAGATTTGCAAGAGTGGTGGAGGAATAGATTACATTGCCATAGTCGAGTAGGGGGAGAAAAGTGGCCTGTACAAGCTTGTTTCGAGTTTCAAGGGGAAAAGGGCCTATTTCTGTAGAAGAAACCTAACCTTGCTTTTAACCTTCTAGAGACATCTTCAACGTGGTCATTGAAAGATAATTTATTGTCGATCCAGATACCCAGATATTTAAATTTGGTTACAACTTCCAGAGGCTCATTTAGCGTGGTGACAATGAAGTCTTGGGCAAGGGTATTGGGGGGGCCTGTGAAAGCACTGAGGGAGAATATCATCGCTTTAGTCTTCTTAGCATGAAGCAGAAGCTTTGCCTTTATTAGATTATGCTCAAGTTGTGCGAAGTCCGCTTGAAGCACTCCCTTGACTTCAGATAACGATGAGCCAGAAGTATACAAATATAGTATCATCTGTAAAGTGCAGATTGGACGTAGATATGTTAGCATCTAAGTCATTAATGTACAAAGAAAACAAGATAGGGCCTAAGATGGATCCTTGGGGACTCTCTGCAACTGGCAAGCAGCAGAAAAAGCCTTCCGCCTTTACTTTTGGAATCTTCCAGTTAGGTAGCTAGAGAACCACTGGTGGTATGGTATGTGGCACCCAACTTCGCAAGGCAATTGACTAATAGTTTGTGATCAACAGTATCAAAAGCTTTGCTGAGGTCCAAAAAGACTGCACCAGTTACCTTCTTAGCATCTGTAGCAGAGATCCAATCATTAGTTACTTCTGGACCTGAAATGCTGATCTGGGCCAATTGGGTCAGAAGAGCCCTAAAATGGAGACTGCTTGAGACAACCAGAACTTGGACTCTCACTTGGAGCCTGCTTAAAGGGGGAAAGTATGGCAGGTGCTTCTGGGAGCTGTAGTTTGGGCCTTGGCACCTTTTTGCACCAAAAGAGGGAGCCCTGCAGTTATTGTCAGCCGGCTCCACCAACCGAACTTGGTGGAGCCTAAGGGTAATGCCCTGAACTGTTCCTGGAGGGCCAGATGCAAGTTGACTGTGAGAAGAGAAGGAGCTCTGTTCTGCTGTGGCGTGCAGTTCGCTCGGGAAGTGCATGTAAGGTCCTGAAGTCGGCCTGTAGCTGTTAGCGAGTGCTCATTCGGACTGAATCTGAGTTGTGGGAGAAAAAGGAAGAAGTGTGCAGAACCAGGCTTGCCCGTAGAAGACCGAAGGTTTGCTGAAGAGCGATCAGCCTGTCAGGGACTGCTGATGCTGTGTGTGCTCCCGGGTAACTTGCAATGTTTGCGATCGGGATCGAGAAGCAGTAGCTTGGTATGGTAATTTCCTTTACATATGAATGTGTCTAGTGCTGGTGGGGAATCGCAATTCCGTTTCCCCATTGCTGTGAGTTGTGAGCTGAAGCTGGAAGCAGAACTCAATTTAACCGGACTGAATCCGCCTGTTATCCAAAGCAGTGAGCCCTGTTACGAGGGTCTCATCTCCATGCCCTGCTTTCTGGCAATCCATAACAACCATTTCCCTCAGGTTCTCTGTGTGGGGTATCATGAGTACAAATCAGGGAAACTCCCTGCACCTTTCATTTAATCAAAGTGTGTCAACTGATTTCTGTGTGTTTTTTCTTTCTGTGGATTGAGACATCCGGCTCCGGATTACAATTGTGTATTGTGCATATACTTTCCTCCCACAGGGCCCCATCCAGCCAGCCAACCCCGGGCAACGGACCTGGCTAGCTCCCCCCCCATCCTGGGTCCCCACAGTGTGACAATTTGGACCCTATATGCATGCACAGTACTGTGACTCAAATATTTCCAAACCAAATCAGCCTGATTTCCCCCTCCTTGCTACTGCTCCTTTACTAAATCAGATTTGTTGTTATTGAACTATATTCAGTCTGTGGTGTCAGTATATGTGAAATAAGCATTGCATTGTGGCTGTGTGCATTATCTAACCTTGTTTTACAGGGGGTCTTCAGAGACGTGTTGCAAGAATCAGTCCTGAGGGTAAGTGGTTACTGTATGTGTAAGAAGTGTGCATACGTGGGGTATTGGGGAGGTAACTCCAACGTACTGCGTGGGTCACTAGTGGGAACAAAGGGGGGTCACAGTGTCCCAGAGGGCTGTACCCGAGTTAGTTTAACCACTACTAACCCTGACCTCTCGGTGGAGGCACCTGCCATTGGACCTAGGCCCCTTAACCTGTCGCTAGTCACTCAGGCAGGGGTAGCAGTGCTTGGGATAGTGCCACCTAGGGGTTACATCTTGGTAGCACTGCTGGGATTAGCATCTTCTAGTAGCCACATGGGAGAATTATCCCATTATGTTCAGTCTAGGGGAGAAAATGGAGGGGCTTACCACGCCCAAGTTAAAAATTGCCACCCATAAGCTAATGGTGCACAAATTGATGGGGTGGAGCGAGGTTGAGGATATGGATCTCCAAAAGGCTATTCTGTTGCTGGATGTCCCCTTGGGGACTAATAATGCTGACATTGTGTCCACTGTAGAACATGTTAAGTGTGTGGGCAAAGTTGAGGTAAGGGGACGATTTGCTGACTTTTTTGAACAAACGCTGCAGGTGCTGCTATCCTGCAGTTCCCCAATAGACCCTGAAAAGGTACCCCTATGATCTTGCCTGAAGGTGCCCAGAAGGGATGGAGGGTCACTCACCTACCTAGTGGTCTGGTCACCCTGAGTGGGTCCCCTAGTACCGATGGTTTTAAAGAGAAGTTGCTTAAGCTGTTAGCATCAGAAGAGAAAACTGCCCAAGAGTTGGTAAGAGTGTTAGATCTATCAGAGGACCACACACCCATGCATTCCCCAACCACATCCCCTGTGTCCCCCAAGAGCTCCCCAGTAGCTGCCTCCCCTATCATTATTCCCCCGATAAAGTTGGACTCCTATAGGAGGCTTAGACTTTTCTCCGGTACTGTCTCAGTGTCTCCGGGGGAAGATGATCTGGAGACCTGGATGGACTATGCCACCCCTTTAGTACAAGAATGGCAATGTTCAGAGGTGGAAAGAGGAAGCGCTTGATGGAGAGCTTGAGAGGCCCTGCACTGGAAGCCATTCGGTTCGTACGTGCTACTAGTCCGGAGGCCACTGCAGCAGAATATCTCTCTGCCTTGGAGGGGGTGTTTGTCAGCACAGAAACAGGGGATGATTTATTGTGGAAATTCAAGTCAGCCAAACAGTGGAAAAATGAGAAATTGTCTGCCTTCATCACTCAGATGGAGAGGGCTTTGCAGAGGGTCCATCGAAAAGGGGGAGTGCCTGCCAAAGAGTTAAACCAGGTCAGATTAGACCACATATTGAAGTAAGCTAGATTTTCGAGTGTAATTATATTGAAGCTCAAGTTGCAAGACAGGAGGGCAAGCCCTCCAGAGTACTGTCATTTGATGAAAGAAATCCGTGAGACTGAAACTGATGAGGAGGTCTGGGAGCCCTGTGCTGGGGCCGTGAACACTTACCAGACCCCCGAAAAGAGTGAGTTAGATGAGGCTCAACAGTCAAGAGACTTGATTAAGGAACTGACTGAGGCATTCAGAGAACCAGATCTGTATCAGGCTCCCCCTGAGCCCAAGAGTGGAGTGGGAGTAAATGCTGTTTTCCCGGAGACTCGGATTGAGAGTAACCTGCTCACAGAGCTGCGAGAATTGAGAGAGATGGTGGGGAACTGCAAAGGGTGTCTCTCACCCCCAACCGTAGTGGAGATTCAGGAGCCAAAGGATGTAGGCCCCCAGTCCAAGAGGAGCCCAATAGGCTTCCAAAGGTTCCCCAACAGAAAAGAGACCCCCCACCCTTCCAGAACACTAGAGACATTAAGTTCTGCTACCGTTGTGGGGAGGATGGGCATTTTCAGTCAGCTTGTCACTTGCCATAGAACTTGAGAAAAGTTACCAATAGGTTAGTGGCCTTGCATCGCAGAACCTATGCCCGGCCACCAGGGGGAGCTACTTGGAAAAGTTATGCCACCAGGGCCAATGCCCAATTGACATCCAGGTCAATGCCACCAGAATGGTCTGAAGTGGTGGGTCCCTCCATGGAGACCACTGTGACAGTGAATGGAGTGCCTACAAGAGATGTGTTAGACAGTGGCTCCCAAGTGACAATTATGTTCCAGGATTGATATCAGAAGAATTTGTCTGATGTGCCCCTGCAACCATTGGAGGGACTGCATGTCTGGGGTTTAAGTGAGAAGGCCTACCCCTACTCCGGCTATATCCGAATTTGGTTGTCCTTTCCCATCTCTGTGGCTGGAGTGGCAGAGCAAATGGAGACCCTGGCCCTAGTGTGTCCCTCTACTGAACCATATGATGGGTTTCCTCTACTAATTGGGACTAATGCACATATGTTTGGATGGTTTGCGTAGTTGTGTTATGAAAAACAGGGGTCCCAGGCTGGTAGAGCTTTAAGAATTCCAGACTTGATCAAGAAAGCCTACAATGCCCGGAGAGATGCTGGAAAAGTGGAACCAGAGGAAGTGGCTGGAATTGTCTGGAAAAAGGATCCAGAGTCTCTGATCCTGGCACCAAATTCCCAGTGTACCTTACAGGGAGAGGTCCATATCAGAAAGGATGTCAAGAATAAAATACTAATGCTGGATGCACCAGGTGATGGAAAATTGCCAGAAGGACTGTTGGTCAAGCCAAGTATATTGCCTGCCAGAGCCCATGCTTATGCCAGAAGGGTAATAGTTCAAGTTCATAATGTGTCTGATAGAGAGATTTGAGTGAATAGAGATTGCACCCTGGCTAATGTACATTGTGCAGACACTGTAGTGCTACCCAGTAACAAGAGTTGGGGGAAGAATGATGGTGTGACACCCGACTTGTTTGATTTCGGTGACTTCCTGTTGCCAGCTGAATGGAAAGTGAAGATCAGTGAGAAGCTTGCTGAGAGAGACCAGGTGTTTTCTTTAAAGGAATGGGACACAGGATGTGTGCAAGGAGCTGAGCACCATATCCGGCTGCATGATGAAAGGCCATTTTGTGAGAGATTTCGACGCCTGGCCCCTGCTGACATAGATGATGTAAGACGGCATCTGCAAGAGATGCTTGCTGCTGGTGTAATCCAGAATCCAGAAGTCCATATGCTTCCCCTATCATGGTAGTGAGAAAAAAGAATGGGACAGTAAGGATGTGCGTGGATTATCGCACTTGAACTGGCAGACTATCCCTGATCAGTATACAATGCCCCGCATTCAGAATGCCTTGGACTGCCTGAATTTTAGCAAGTGGTTCTCAGTGTTGGATCTTCGCAGTGGGTGCTACCAGATCCCGATGGCCCCAGAAGACCATGAAAAGACAGCCTTTATCTGCCCGCTTGGTTTCTACGAGTTCATGAGGATGCCTTAAGGGATTTCAGGTGCCCCAGCTACTTTTCAACAACTGATGGAGCGTGCTGTGGGGGACATGAACTTATTAGAGTGCCTGGTATACCTAGATGATGTTATTATGTTTGACAGCTCACTGGAGGAGCACAAGAGCAGACTGTTTAAGGTGTTGGACCAACTGGAAGACTTTGGCCTTAAACTATCCACCGATAAATGTCAGTTCTTCCAAATCTCTGTAAAGTATGTGGGACACATAGTGTCCACCAAGGGAATAGAAACAGACTCAAGTAAAGTTGAGACCTTAACCACCTGGCCACAGCCCCACAATCTAAAAGAATTGCAAAGATTCCTGGGATTCTGTAGCTACTATCACCAATTCATCAAGGACTATTTGAGAGTGATTCATCCTCTACTCAATCTTACTCAAGGCTACCCTCCTACCCACAAAAAATATAAGAGGTCGGTTTCTCCTGAGACTGAGAGATGTATTTCTGTCCCAATGAGGTTTTGGGGGCAAGATGGACACCTGATTGTGAAGCTGCTTTTCATGAGATCATTTATCAACTTACCCATGCTCCTGTCCTTGCCTATGCAGATCCAGCAAAACCCTATGTCCTACACACTGATGCTAGCTTGCAGTGTTTGGGGGCTGTGTTGTACCAAGAACACGAGAATGGCCTGAAACCAGTGGCCTTTGCCAGCAGGAGTCTGACCCTGTCTGAAAAGAACTATCCTGTGCACAGATTAGAGTTTCTAGCTTTAAAAAGGGCCATTGTTGACCACGAGTACTTGTATGGGGCTAAGATACTGGTAAAAACTGAAAATAATCCTTTGACCTTCATACAGACTTCAGCCAAGTTGGATGCTACTGGCCATAGGTGGCTTTCCGCATTAGCTACATATGATTACGCTGTTGAATACAGAGCAGGCCTTAACCACATAGATGATGATGCTCTCTCACCGAGGCCTGTTTCCAGAAATGAATGGGTTAGACTGTCAGAACCTGATATTCGAGTGCTATGCCAGAAGTTTGACAAGGAGGAACAAGTGTCCATGGACACAGTGGACTGTCTAGTGGATTGCTTGGGGCCCTCTGAGAATTGCATACCTGCTGCTTATTGCCACTTTACTGCATTAGACATTAGTGCACTGCCTCAGCTGGACAATGACAGTATTCAGCGGGCTCAATCCTGAGATTCTATGATCAAATCAGCTCTAGAAGCCCTCTACGCAGGGAAAGATGTATCCAAGTTACGCTCCACTGATTTGAGAACTGCATTGTTATACAAGGAAGGTCCTAAGTTGAAACTGATTAATTGACTGTTATACCGAGAAACAGTAGACAGAGGGAGACAACTAGACAAACAGCAGCTAGTTTTGCCCACTGCCTTCTGAGACTTGGTGCTGAGGTCCCTACACAACCACATGGGGTACCTTGGTATAGACAGAACACTTGACTTGGTGAGATCCAGATTCTGTTGGCCTAAAATGGGGGCTGATGTTGAACAACACATTCAAACTTGTAGTCATTGTTTACAGAGGAAAGCTTTGCCCCAGAAGGCTGCGCCTCTTGTTAACATCACCACCAGTGCCCCCATGGACCTGGTCTGTATTGACTTTCTAAGTTTGGAGCCATATCAAAGAAATATTAGTAATGTGCTGGTGGTCACCGACCATTTTATAAAATATGCTCAAGCTTTCCCCACCAAGGACCAGAAGACATCCACTGTGGCAAAAGCACTTACAGAAAACTTTTTTGCTCACTATGGGGCCCCACAAAGAATCCATTCTGACCAATGGAGAGACTTGGAGAGTCATTTGATCAAAGAGTTGTTTTCTCTGTGGGGAGTGTGAAAGTCCAGAACCACCCCTTACCACCCCCAGGGGGACCCACAGCCTGAACGTTTAAACCACACTCTGTTGGACATGCTGGGCATCCTCCACCCAAAAGACAAGCCCAGATGGAGCCAGCAAATTAGCACCTTGGTACATGCCTACAACTGCACCAAAAGTGATGCCACTGGGTTCTCCCCCTACCACCTGGTGTTTGGAAGAGAAGCACGACTACCGGTAGATGTATGTTTTGGAGTTTCTCCGGATGGGGTTCGAGCTGACAACTATTTACAGTATGTGCAAAAGTTAAAGGCCCAGCTAAATCATTCATATCAACTGGCTCAAACCATGGCTGCCAAAAGAAATCTGGCCAACAAAGAAAGATATGATAAAAAGGTGAAAGCACAGGAACTCCAAGAGGGAGATCAGGTATTGCTAAGAAATCTGGGACTGCATGGCAAACACAAGATTGCTGACAGGTGGCACCATCTCCCTCACATTGTAGTGGCCAAACTAGATGATCTGCCCATGTACAAAGTAAGGCCTGAGAATAATTCAAAAGATGTTAAGACAATGCATAAAAATAATTTACTGCCCATTGGACAAATTTCGATTGAGTCTGAGCCCCCAGAAAGTGCTCCCTCTGGACCAGTGACCCGAGCTGCTGCTAAGCAAAAGCAAAGAAAGTCTGCAACTACAGATGCTGAGTTAAAGTGTTCTCCACAACAAGTCCCAGTTGAACATGACTGTCAGTCCATGTCAGAGGAAAGTGAGTGCAACTTTGGGTACTACCCTGCTTATGAACTGAGTCAATTGTTTCAGGGCAACACCCTAGGTAACTATGGAGATGAAGCTGGGCCTTCTGGACTGTCTAAGCCCCCAGCTTTGTCCCTGGAGCCAATGCTCCTCGAAAGTGAGGTGCAGAGTATTAAGTCGAATGACATAGAATCACTGTGCATGGAGGAACTGTATGAGATTTCGGAGGAGGAAAATGATGAACTGGGATGGACTGGTGATATACCAGAACAAGAAGAGCATTTTGAGTGTCCTAATGGTTCACTGCCAGTGTCAGAAAACTTTCCATGTGAGCCAAGTAATGTGACTGCAGAGATTGCAAATCCTGGAACTGAAAGTGCCCCAAGTTCTAGCCTCTCTACCCCGAAGGTCATTCCCATGGCCAGTACAGACACTGCAGAAAGTGAGGGTAAAAGCGCAGAGACTGTAACAATTCCCCCTAGAAGTACTGGTTGAGTTGTGAAGCCTGAAGTGCGCTTAAGCTATGATTCTCCCGGGAGGCCTGTAGATTTGCCCCTCAGTGTGGTCCATAAGGGAGTGTACGTGGTGCCTAAGCATTGCTAAACTGAGCATAGGTGCTAACTCCAGATTACTTGTCTTGCCCTCTAAGTATGAATGCCCCTGCCCTATCCAGCCCCAAGGAAGCTGATAGGGTAGGGCCCCCTCTCTCCAGGTTTCATGTGCAGGAAGTAATGACTTGATTTCAAGATGTATTGTATGTTAATGTTGGGTAACCAGTAGTAAACTGTGAATTACAGGATAAGTGTACATATCAATGGTTTAATATGATGATCTGCTTAAAGTACTATAAGGGTACCTACTTGATGCAGATGCCAAGTTTTTTTTCAGGCCAGGAAGGGTGTAACCCCCCTGCAACTGGGGGTTTCTAAAAGTCTTCTAGGAGCTGGCTAAGTGCTCCCTGCCCGAATGGTGTTCGGCATTTAAGCCGTTTAACTGTGAGTGCTTTTAGAGCCTCTGGTACTGTCTCTTTAAGAGCTGCCTGCCCGCAGGCTAATTTAGCTTGAATGAGGGGACTGTGTGTTTAATGCTCGACTCCCGCCTGAGCTGTGGTCTAATCGCTCCGTTTCTGCAGTCGCTAAGAGCGCAGAGGGAGCCTAATAGTAAGATGTAATTGTTTGCCAGACATAAGTTAGAGTATTAAAGAAAATGCAGTTTGTCTAACCTGCCTTTCTTGCAGCTGGGACTCTGTGTGTGTTGCCCCTCCATTTTGGACCTGAACTGCTGATCTGGGCCAATTGGGTCAGAAGAGCCCTAAAATGGAGACTGCTTGAGACAACCAGAACTTGGACTCTCACTTGGAGCCTGCTTAAAGGGGAATGTATGGCAGGTGCTTCTGGGAGCTGTAGTTTGCACCTTAGAGCCTTTTGCACCAACAGAGGGAGCCCTGCAGTGATTGACAGCTGAATCCACCAACCGAACTTGGTGGAGCCTAAGGGAAATGTCCTGAACTGTTCCTGGAAGGCCAGATGTGAGTTGACTATGAGAAGAGGAGTTCTGTTCTGCTGAGGCATGCAGTTTGCGTGGGAAGTGCATGTAAGGTCCTGAAGTCGGCCTGTAGCTGTTAGCGAGTGCTCATTTGGACTGAATCCAAGTTGTGGGAGAAAAAGGAAGAAGTGTACAGAACCAGGCTTGCCCGTAGACGACCGAAGGTTTAATGAAGTGCGATCGGCCTGTCGGGGACTGCTGGTGCTGTGTGTGCTCCTGGGTAACTTGCAGTGTTTGCGATCGTGATCAAGAAGCAGCGGCCTGATATAGTAATTTCCTTTACATATGGATGTGTCTAGTGCTGGTAGGAAATCACGATTCCATTTTCCTGTTGCTGTGAGTTGTGAGCTGAAGTTGGAAGCTGAACTCAATTTAACCAGACTGAATCAGCCTGTTATCCAAAGCAGTGAGCCCTGTTACGAGGGTCTCATCTCCATGCCCTGCTTTCTGGTAATCCAGAGCAACCATTTCCTTCAGGTTCTCTGTGTGGGGTATCGTAAGTACAAATCAGGGAAACTCCCTGCATCTTTCATTTAATCAGTGTGTCAACTAATTTCTGTGTGTTTTTTCTTTCTGTGGATTGAGCCATCCGGCTCTGGATTACAATTGTGTGTTGTGCATATACTTTCCTCCCACAAGGCCCCATCCAGCTGCACCAGCCAGCCAACCCCAGGCAACGGACCTGGCTAGCTGCCCCCCATCCTGGGTATCCAGAGTGTGACAATTTGGTTCCTATATGCATGCACAGTACTGTGACTCAAATATCTCTAAACCAAATCAGCCTGATTTCCCCCTCCTTGTTACTGCTCCTTTAATAAATCAGATTTGTTGTTATTGAACTATATTCAGTCTGTGGTGTCAGTATATGTGAAATAAGCATTGCATTGTGACTGTTTGCATTGTCTAACCTTGTTTTACAGGGGGTTCTCAGAGATGTGTTGCAAGAATCAGTCCTGAGGGTAAGTGGTTACTGTATGTGTAAGAAGTGTGCATACATGGGTTATTGGGGAGGTAACTCCAACATGCTGTGTGGATCACTAGTGGGAACAAAGGGGGGTCACAGTGTCCCAGAGGGCTGTACCCGAGTTAGTTTAACCACTACTAACCCTGACCTCTGGATGGAGGCACCCGCCATTGGACCTAGGCCCTTTAACCTGTCACTAGTAGGGAGGGGGAACACTGTAAATTGGCAGGGTGGGCAGGCTGCCATGCTGCTGCCTGCGGTATGGCAGCCTGCCTGTGGGTGGCAAGCAACTTAAGTCTACTTGTTGTAGAGAGAGGTCACGTGATGCAGAGCACCTAGAATCAGCACTACTCTGGAGCTCCTGCCTATCGCCCTCTACTAAACCCCTTTTTTGCCCTATTATCCTCAAAGATCACTCACAGGATTCCAGTCTTATGCTGTTTAAACAGCCCTGACCTCAGCAATCATCTTTTTGCCCGAATTTAGCATCGCAATCGGCTTGGCAGCCGCGATGGAAGCTGAGATGAAGCAGGCCAGAATTAGACACATTCCACTGCCTACCCCAGAGAAAACTACCAAAAAATCAAAACACCAAAGCTTTGGGAATACTCCTAAGTCAGACTCCTCTAGTTCTTCTGCGATTCCCCTGACTGAAGATTGTTTCCTCCAAGAGCTGTTGCCATTCAAGGAAACATTGGAGGACATCTCTGCAGAGTTAAAATCTATACGAGGAGATCTTAGCAGTCTGTCGATAAGAATGGACGACTCGGAGGCAAGAACCTCTTCACTGGAGAAGTGGAAAAAGAAGATGGACCCAGAAATTGTTCACCTTCGGCAACAAATTAGCAAGCTTCAGCTGAAAACAGAAGATCTGGAGGGGAGAAGCAAGAGAAATAATGTGCTGATTCTAGGCCTACCCGAAGCTGAAGAAGGAGCTGATACTATCACCTTCCTGCAGAAATTTTTCAATAAGATAGTTGGCCCATCCCCCCCTCAACCCACAGTACCACATAGAGTGGGCCCACCACTCTCTCAGGCCGAAACCTTCACCTGGAGCACCACCAAGGCCAATAATAGTGAAATTTCTAAGCTTCTTGGAAAAGCAGCATGTGATAGCTAAATCAAAAGAGCTCCAGGCCATTTTGTGCAGTAACTCCAAATTAAGAATAGCACAAGATCTTCCCTTCAAAACACGTCAGAAGCACTCTGCATTTCATCCTACAGTCAGCAAGTTGATAGCTGCAAGCATACGCTTCAAGATGATTTACCCCATGAAGTTACAGGTGGCAATCGACGGAACATGGCACTCCTATGATTCCCCTGAGCAGGCAGTTGTGGATCTCGCCATCAAGCTACCTAACCTGTTCGAGACAGGATGAACTCTTACAGCAATTACTGGAGGGTTATTGATGCTTAATACTTGTGTGGGTTAAAGCATTTACCTGTTTGGAGAGTGTTTCTTTTCCTTGCCTCTTTTGCTTTCCACGGTTGGGTCGGGAAGGGTGGGTAGGCTGTTGTGAGGCCTAGCAGGCCAAATTTTTTCCTGGTGGAGTGTCTGCGTGCTCCAGCAGTGGAAGGGTAGGAACCTTTGTTCAGCGGGCATTTCCACACACCGTCATAAGGGACGGACGATCTGGTCCCATCAGATTTCAAGTTCCCCTGTCACTTCCTTGTTCTCTCGAGGTCAGAACTGCCCCGGGGATAGAGGATACGCCGCTAGTTTGGGGGAGATTCGTGGGCCTCTACCCTCTCGATTAACCGGCCTAATAACGCAGGCTGGCCCCAAATTACGCTACTTGGAGCAACAGCCTCATCTTAAAGTTGGTTGGACTATTTATGCTTAAGATATGGTTAAAAGTTTTTCCTTTAAATGTCTGGGGAGTTATGAGCCCTCCAAGTTCTTAGTGTCCCCTTCATTCTCCTTTGGTGGATCGGATACTAGACTCACCAAGGCAGGGGTTACCTTTGCTGTTTTTCAAGGGGGTTGGTGAGAGGGGGGCTTTGGGATGGAGCAAGCTCAGGTGGAGCTGCATTACGTGCCAGTCAAGGGGGTAAAAGGCGCATTTCTTGGGAATCGTGGAGATTATGGTGATCTCCGATCTTCTTTGAGACACCTTCCAGAATCAGATCATAGTACACCATCTCAGGTCTGGTGTGTAGGTTCAGACTTAGTTTCTCATGGAAATGCTGCCTACTGGGTTTGGTCCTTGGAACCATCTACAAAGGAGTTAAGATTTGCTCTCACAACCATCTGGGGACCTTTTGTACATAGTTGGTGGGGTTTTTGGAAGGAGGGGGGTTTTACTGATCATATGTCTTTCCCTCTGATAATATTGTCTGATGCTAAAGTAAGATGGTTAAACTCAGTTGTACTTTCAACAATCCACATGTTTAATGGAGATATTTGGGAAAGACGTTCTTGCTTTATTAGTGTACTTTTTCAGGGGATGATTGGGGAAGGGGGTGGGACTGGAGTGTGCCTTTTGGGGTATTCCTTTCAGTTAACAGTACATGTACATCTTCCCTTAAATAAGATAGATAATGACTTTAATACCAATTAAAATTGCCACATGGAATGTCAGAGGCATCAGAGACATGACAAAATGATATCAGGTTCTCAAAAACTGTGCTCTTTTAAATATTGACATTCTTTTGATGCAAGAAACCCACCTCCTGGTCACTGAAACAAATGAGTTATGTCGACAGGGATTTTCCCAAATATTTACTGCCTGTGGGTCATCATCGAGCAGGGGGGTGGCAATTTTGATTAAAAGGCATATATCATTTGTGGCAGAAGAGAGTCTATCAGACCCGGAAAGTAGATTTATAATAGTCAAAGGCTCACTCAACAATACTACCGTAGTGTTGGGTTCTATTTATGGTACAGTTGGGGGAGATGCGGATTACCTTATGGGCTTGGCTGATAGGCTGAGTGGATTTTTGCCCTCCATGCTAATTCTGGGTGGTGACTGGAATATTCTGCCATCACAAGATCTTGACAGAACATACCAGCCATTAAAACCCTTATCTCCTCCACGAAAAGCCCTAATGGATTTTATGGAGTTACTGGGGCTATGTGATCCATGGCGCCTGCTTAACCCCTCTAGTCAGCTTTTTTCTTCCTACTCCCAGGTCCACCAGTCATGATCCAGATTAGATTATATCTTAATCAGTACCTACCTTCTATCTGGTCTTCACCAGACAGGAATCGAACCAGTTGTTATATCTGACCATTCAATTGCATGGCTTCTGATCTCCCCAGATCCGGACCTTCAAAAGGACACTACCTGGAGACTAAACACACAACTTTTAAAGGAGGAGCAAATAATCTCCCACATTAAGACGTCAATCTCCACCTTTATTGATATTAATAAGGGGTCCACACCAAGGGAGGACTTAATATGGTGTTCTCTTAAGTGCTGTATTAGAGGGGAATTTATTAAGTTAGCTTCCAAAAGGAAAAGGCAAAGAGAGGCAAGAGTAACTTCCTTGTTGAATCAAATAAGGGTCGTTGAAAGTACTCAATCTACATCCTCCTCTCCAAATTCCTTGAAAATCTTACTAAAGCTTAGGAATGAATATGCAGATCTATTAAAAGAAAAGGTGGAATATGTCATCCTAAAAATTAAGGTTCCACACATCGACCAAGGAGCGAAACGGGGTAGAATGCTAGCCCTCTGCCTACAGAAATTGGAAAGCTTGAGGTTAATCGCCTCATTGCAAGCTCCAGATGGGCTCCATTAAAACTTCCCCTCGAGACATTTCCCAGGTCTTTGAAACCTTTTATAGGATGTTATACAGTAAATGTTCATCTCAGGCACCCCTTTCAAGTATAGAACACTATTTGGAAGACCTCAATCTCCCATCCCTACAAGCCCATCATTGTTCTGTTCTGTCTTCTCCAATTACCTTGGGGGAGGTAGAAGATGCAATTAAAGGTTTTTGCACTGGATAAGTCACCAGGTCCTGATGGTTTTCCCTCCAATTTTTACAAAACTTTCTGTAAAGAATTAGCCCCCCTTCTTCTAGATTTATATGAATATATGTTCACCTCTGACACTTTAGACCCCACCTTGTTGGAAGCTACGATAGTCCTAATCCTGAAACCAGATAAACCGCATAGGGAGCCTGCCAGTTACTGACCAATTTCGCTATTAAATTAAGACATTAAAATCTTAACAAAAATCTTATTTCTTAGGATCAAAAGGATTTGCTCTCATTTGTTGAGCCCTGAGCAGGTAGGTTTTGTGTAAGGCTGATCTTCAGCCGACCATCTCCGAGCTCTTTCACATTGTGAGAGCTGCAGAGGTGGGGCTTGCAATTTAAAAGTCTGCGCTGCTTGTGTGCACTGATAACAACTAAAGGGTGATTTTTGCCAGCTATCCCCTTTGTAGAGTGTGCTTTTGCTCCTGTCCCAGTATTATTTTCCCTCCTGAGAGCAGACGCGGTGAAAATCTACAAACCAAGACAACAGAAGGCACAGCTGATTCGGGACTTTGACGGACTGGTGGGGGAGCCAATATGAGAGCTGCAGAGGTGGGACTTGCAATTTAAAAGTCTGCGCTGCTCACCGCGCGAGCGTATGAGTGGCTCAAGTGCCACTCCGAATTTAAAAAAAACAAGTTGAGGGAATTTGTTATGGTAAACGTAAGTAGGTTACAGCTCTCGGATATCTTTGTCTTCGTTTTGTAGGTAGGAGTAAACAAGGTTATCTGATAAAAAGGAGGAGGTGGTATCCTGCTTGCAAAATGGGTGCTGATATTTCCGAGAACACAGGATTTGTTTTAATGTTTATTAGAAAATGTATTCAATGCAAATATTGGGATATGTAGTCCTGGGTCTGATTTTTGCAGGCGCTATATTTAGCGAATCAGACCTCGGAACTACTAAAACAATTTGTCCACTTATTATTCGAACCAATCTTTATCAAGATGGGTATCTGTTTTTAAATAGAAGAAATGCTTTTACTAATTGTTGGAATAATTACATGCGAGCAGGTATTAAACTGAAGGGTTTGCCTCCAAGTTTCAATAAGTCACCTGATAGTTTTATGGATGCATGTTATTTGGTTTTGATTTTGGGGGGTGATGTTGAATTGAATCCAGGACCTAATGTTTCAAAGGAAATAACTATTTTACATGATAACGCTCGTAGTATATCAAAAAAGTCTGATCTGCTGGCAACCATTATAAATTCTCAGAACCCTTGTATATTGGGTCTGAGTGAAACCTGGCTTAATGAGAAAATTAGTACAACTGAAATGAGTGTGCCAGCATATCAGACTTTTAGACAAGATAGAAAAGGCAAAGGGGGAGGGGTAATGTGTTTTGTTAAAAACTCATTGGGGTATGTTGAAACAATTCTGGCAAGAAAATGAGGGAAACATAGATTATTTAGTCATTTCTGTTATTCCCCTAAATTTAGTAGTAGCTGTGATTTATTCACCCCTCAAACAAAAATAAAAACTATAGAGGGGGTTTTACACAAAATAGGGGATCCTATACAGGACAAACCTATTGTTTTAATGGGGATTTCAATTGTGATTGGGCAAATGCCAGAGGAAAACAATTAGAAGAAATTACAAATGAGATGGGACTTACTCGATTGATTAATTCATCAACTAGGTATATAAATACTATGGGTAAGGGATCTATATTAGATCTAATTTTTGTTTCCCAAACTTACCAAATAAGAGATCAGGGAATTTTGCCTCCCCACTTTAGTGACCATAATCCTGTCTGGACTGTTCTCATTATACACCCTAGGGGAGTGTCTGGAAAGTATTTGAAACAAACTTGGTCTCGTGATATGAGACATTTTTCAGAACCTCATTTCTTGGAGAGTATTAGATCAGAAAGATGGAAGAGATGTTTATTAATACCAGAGCTAGATCTTATTAGCATTGAATACTTTACGGACACTTTCCAAAAAATCTGCAACATCCTTGCCCCCAAGATAATAAAAAAAATAGTGATTTGCCTACATTTCCATGGATAACAGATAGATTGTAAAAGATAATTAGAGTTAAAAATAGAATTTGGAGGAAAGCTAAAAAGACAAAAAAAAAATCTATGATTGGGATTTATTTAAACTCAAAAGAAATGAGTGTCGAAAATTAATAAAAAAGGCAAAAATATCTTATTATCGTAGTAAATTAAATCACAATATTAATCCTAAAAAATTTTGAATGGCTATAAAAATTTTGTCAAATCCTGGAGGGCATGGTGGACAAGTTAATTTAAATCTGAAAGTAAATGAAAGTATAATAGAAGATCTAGGGGAGGTATCAGATATTTTAAATGATAATTTTTTTGATCTCCCTAACTTAGGACAAATAGGAGATATAGCAACGGTAATTAATATTAAAAGTGAAGAACATTTTTCTAATCAACATCCCCCATTTAGATTTAAAAAATTAACATTATTGGAAGTTACTAAAGAACTGTCAAGAATAAATCCATATAAAACTGCAGGGTTAGATAATTTGGAGGGACGATTTCTAAAAATAGCTACCCCATATATAGCACATATAATCTTAGCCATATTTAACTGGAGTTTACAGGAAGGGCATTTTCCTACTTTATAGAAAACAGGGAAGATAGTACCTATTTATAAAACTGGAGACAAAACATCCCCTAATAATTACCACCCTATTGCTATTTTGACCATTTTATCCAAATATTTGGAGAGACTGGTAAACCAGCAAATTGGAGAATATTTGGAAAAATATGATTTGTTAACAAAATTTCAATCAGGTTTTAGGAAGGGTTTTTCAGCCACGTTGGCTTTGGTTGAATTCAATGATCTGATATGTACATCCTTGAATAAAGGTAAGGATACAGCAGCAATATATATTGATTTATCAAAAGCGTTTGACTTGGTAAACCATTCCATTTTATCTGAGAGGTTGGCTGGTTTGGGTTTCTCTGGGAATCCACTGACATGGTTTATGTCATATTTGACTGGCCGATCTCAGAGGGTACAGTTACAGAATCATCTTTCAAACCCTCGGACCATCAAAAGGGGAGTTACACAAGGGTCCATTTTGGGACCCTTGTTATTTTTGATATTTAATAATGATTTACTATCAGTGATTCAGCATACAGATATAAGGATGTATGCAGATGATACAGTCTTACTGGTCTCTGAGAATAACTTGGTGGATCTCCAGAGAAACCTACAGGCTGACTTCACCAGGGTACAGGAGTGGTTCACCAAGTCAGAATTAATAATGAATGTAAATAAAACCAAATTCATGTCTTTTGGTATTAGCAGATTACAGGAGTTCACGGATGTACAGATCACATCATTGAATCAAACATTAATAGAACAAGTTTCCGAATATTGTTATTTTGGAGTTAACATTGATTCTTCATTAACTTTTAAGAATCATATAGAGTCTGTTATCACTAAAACACACAAAAAGTTGGGAGCTTTGAAGAGAATATCAAAGTGTTTTAAGTTGCAAGACAGGAAATTGATTGCAGAACAGTTCATACTTCCAGTGATTAAATATGGAGAGGTCATTTATAGGACTGCTACTAAACAACTTCTGAACAAACTAGACAAATTACAGTATAGGGTGGCAAGATATGTTTTAAGTTGTAGTTTTAGGACTCATCATTGTGATTTGTTAATGAGGTTAAATTGGTTATCTCTCAACCTGGAATATAGGAAAAGTTGGTCCTTACTTAAAAATATAGGACAATTCACTTAACCCATAACATAGCCAAATTATTGGCAGACAGGGATTCTGCACTTATGAAACATTCAGTAAGGGCTTTGTATCAAAACAGAATTGATCCAGATAAGCGTAAAAATAAATTTGGGGATAGAACATTAGCATCACAAGCATCAGTAAATTGCAATACACTCCCTCCCTTACTGCAATCTGAGAAAACTGTTAAAAAATTTCGGAAGGGGTTAAAGATGTATTATGTTTATTTGTGTGTTTGTGTCTGATATTGATCTTATTGTTTTTGTTTGAATGGTTTTTGTAATTTTGTAATTGTGTATCTATGTATATTTTGTATTAGATTGTTTGTTATTGGTGTGATTATGTGGAACTTGGAAAATTTGCACAGGACTGTCTTGAAAACTGGATTGTATTATCCAAATGACATGTATTATTCCTGTATAAAATTACATATTTTACTACTACATATCTTCCATGCTGCTCAAACTTCTCAGATCCCTATGGCCTTAATTTCATTAGATGCTGAAAAGGCCTTTGACAGAGTTAATTGGGATTTTCTTTGGGCAACACTTAAGAAAATGGGCTTCCCAGCAGCTTTCATTCAATGGATCCAGATGGTATATAAAGCTCCTACCACCAAAATTTATTGTAACAGGGTTTTCTCTCTTCTCATTTCTCTCTGTTTACAGGTACCAGGCAGGGTTGTCCCTTGTCTCCCTTTTTATTTAACTTATACCTGGAACCCCTTTTACTCAGCATTAAGCGTTCTCCCCAGGTTTTGGGTTGCTCAGTGTATCAACAGTCTCTGACCCTTTCAGTGTACTGTATGTGGATGACATTCTCCTCCATTTGGCCTACCCGGATGTTTCGCTAACACATGCCCTACAAATTATTACACAGTTTGGTCTTTTAACTAATTATAAATTAAACTTATCAAAAACAGTAATATTTCCCCTTAAACGCTCTCACCCACCAAGCTAACTTCACTCATTTTGGTATGAAGTGGTCCCCTCACTCAATCAAATATTTAGGAATATATCTCACTAAAGAGCTGGAGGCCTTCAAGAAACTCGGTCTGGATGATTTAGTGGTGAATATTCAGCAGGATTTCCAAAGATGGGCAAAACTTCCTCTTTCGTTATGGGGCCATATTATCATTATTAAAATGAATGTTCTACCCCACCTCTTTTATCCTTTAAATTTACTGAATCTTTGGCTCCCAGTGTCCTATTTCCGGCAACTTCACTCCATCCTTTCCAAATTCATCTGGCAGGGCAGACATCCTAGACATTCTTTTCTGAAACTTAGCCTTCCCAAAGAACTGGGCGAACTCCGTCTCCCTAACTTTATGTTCTTCTACTGGGCGAGTCACTTGTCTAAACTGGGGAGATGGTTCTCGGCCACAGTTAATGAGCACCTTCCTATTTGGCTACAGCTTGAAAGATGGCTACTGGACTTATACAACCTCAATTTGTCCAGGATAATTTTTTCTATTAACTCGGCATTACTAATCCTAATACAAAATTCGGTTGTTGGTGTCTCATTAAAAGTTTTAACCCAA
This sequence comes from Neoceratodus forsteri, assembly GCA_016271365.2. NCBI lineage: Eukaryota > Metazoa > Chordata > Ceratodontiformes > Ceratodontidae > Neoceratodus > Neoceratodus forsteri. The sequence continues at coordinate 142,481,908 of JADMNL010000027.1, forward strand.
TGTTGGAACTTTTTCAACATTTCACCTAAAAGAGATACTGAGCAATCCCTTATCTTAAACTCTAATATCAAAATAAGGGGATCACTGATTTTTCTGGATTGGCTTCCCCAGTTACAACTAGTCCAAGTGGAAAATCTGTTTTCTCAAGATGCTCTCCTCTCTTCCCCCGAAATAATAGCTAAATTTAATATACCTCAGAAATACATTTTTAAGGTTTTCCAGTTGAGGCATGTTATGGTCTCTATCTTTGGAACTACATTTAAGCAGTCTCAGGTTAGGCCCTTCCTAGACCAGATACAGGACTATGCAAACAAGCCCCATGGAATTTACATAGATACATAGACAGTGTCGGCAGATAAGGGCCTATGGCCCACCTAGTCTGCCCATTTGAGCTTGTAAGTTCAGTTTGTTTTCCTAGAAGTCTATTTCCCCTTACCCCTGACCTCTAGAATTCCTTTATGTCTATCCCATGCATTCTTAAATCCCGTGATTGTTTCAGCCCCCACCACTTCCTCTGGCAGGGTGTTCCACTTGTCCACCACCCGTTCTGTGAAGAAATTCTTTCTCATGTTTCCTCTGAATCGTCCTCCTCCAACTTCATCCCATGCCTCTAGTCCTGAAACATCTTTTTCGCTTAAAAATAGTGTTTTCCTGCACCCTGTTCCTCCCTGTAAGATACTTGTATGTCTCTATCATATCCCCTCTCTCCCTCCTCTCCTCCAGGGAGTACATGTTCAGTTCCTTCAACCTGTCTTCATAGGACTTGTGATGCAACCCATGCACCATCTTTGTTGCCCTCCTCTGAACCTTCTCTACCCTGTCTATGTCCTTACGTAGCTATGGTCTCCAGAACTGTACACTGTACTCCAGGTGGGGCCTCACTAGTGTCTTGTATAGAATTATGACCTCCCTTTCCTGCTGGTGATGCCCTGCCTATACATCCCAGCATCCTATTTGCTTTTACCTGATGCCTTGTCACACTGTTTCCCTACCTTGAGGTCATCAGAGATGACAACCCCAAGATCCCTTTCCTGCTTGGTGCATGCTATATCCTCACCCCCAACTGATATATTGTGCCAGGGTTTTGTGCCCCATATGCATTATCTTGCACTTCTTTGCATTGAATTTCAACTGCCAAACCCTGACCATTCTTCAAGTTTCTGCAGGTCCCTTCTCATTCTGTCTACACCCTCTGGTGTGTCTACTCTGTTACAGAGCTTTGTGTCATCAGCGAACAGTGAAATTCTGCCTTCTATATCCTGTGCAATGTCACTGATGAAGATGTTGAATAGGACTGGTCCCAGCACTGATCCCTGTGGTACCCCACTGGTCACTCTTCCTCTGTGGAGTGACAGCCATTCACCACCACCCTCTGTGTCCTGCCACCCAGCCAGTTACCTACCCACCACACTAATGTCCTGCCCACACCCATATTCTCCAGTTTGTGTAATAGTCTTCTATGTGGCACAGTGTCAAAGGCCTTGCTGAGTCCAGATAGGCCATGTCCACTGCCCTCCCTGATCCACCTCCCTAGTCACCCAGTCAAAATTCAATGAGGTTGGTCTGACATGACCTCCCCTGGTGAAACCATGCTGCCTTGGGTCCTGTAGTCCATTGACAACCAGATGTTCCACCAATCTCCTTCAGTAGTGCTTCCATGATCTTTCCCACTACCGAGGTGAGGCTGACTGGTCTGTAGTTCCCTGCTTCCTCTTTGTTCCCACTTTTGTATAGGGGACTACATCTGCTGTCCTCCAGTCTTTGGGTACCTCCTGTTTCCAGTGATTGGCTGAACAGGATAGCCAGAGGTTCAGCCACCACCTCTTTAGTTCTTTAAGGACCCTGGGTGCACCCCATCTGGCCCCATTGCTTTATCAGCTCTTATTACTTCCAGTTCCTTCAGGACCCTTTCTCGTGTAAAGGGACTTGTGTCCATTTCAACCATTCTCACCCCTGTACCCTTCAGACCCATTACCCCTCTTCCTTAGTAAAGACTGAGCAGAATACCTGTTCAATATGTCAGCTTTACTGTTGTCATCCTCCACGCGGCTCCCATCCTCCCCTTCAGTCTCACTATCCCTCCCTTTGTCCTTCTTTTTCACTTATGTACCTGTAAAGGTTTTGTCCCCTTTAACCACTGATTTTGCAATGTGTTCTTCTGTCTGAGCTTTGGCTTCCTTACTGACTTCCCTGCCTCCCTTTGTTTCTCCTGGTACTTCTCCTATCCCTTCTGCCTGTGTCTTTTGTATTGCCTGAATGCAATCTTTTGGCTTTCACTTTCTTTGCTACCTCTTTGGAAAACCATAATGGTCTCTCTTTCTTTTCCTCTTGCTAACCTGCTTAATGCATAATTCTGTTGTTCTTATAATCCCCATTTTAAATACTGCCCACTGTTCCTCAATCCCTGATTCCTGTCCCATTCCCTTAATGCCTCTTTTCAAGCATCTCCTATTTTCCCAAAGTCTGCCCCTAAAATCCAGGAATCGTGTTTTGTGTGGTTTGGTTCTGCTCTTTCTGTGATTTCAAACCACAATGACTGGTGGTCACTGTTACCTAGGTGCCTCCCCACTGTTACCCCCATCACACTGTCCCTGTTTGTGAGCACAAGGTCCAGTATTGCCTTCTGCCGAGTTGGTTCCATGACCAGTTGCTTGAGGAAGGCACCCTGAAGGAGTCCAGGATAAATCTGCTCCTAGTTGATGCTGCTGCTGGATGCTCCAGTCCACTCCTGGTATATTGAAGTCTCCAACCAGTACTACCTCACTTTGTCTGCCATCCTTTGGATGGCTAGCATCAGCTCCCTATCTGTTTCTTCCTCCTGGGCTGGTGGTCTATAGACCACACCTGTGCGATGGCTGGCCCCATTTTCCTTTCCAGCTTAACCCACAGTATCTCTCCCATTTTGTTCCTCCTGGATCTGTGTGGCCCTTATGTCATTTTTCACATACAGTGCCACCTCCTCCCTTCCTGCCTGCTCTGTCTCTTCTGAATATGTTGTAGCCAGGTATGGCCATCTCCCAGTCATGGTTATCATTACACCAGGTTTCAGTGATGGCCACAATGTCCAGGTCTGACTGTACCATGACAGCCTCCAGATCTTCCATCTTGTTGCTAAGGCTCCTGGCATTTGCACACATGGCTTTCCATGATTTGACCTCCCTAGACTGCTTCACTGTTCTACTCAGCCCTTCCTTGGTTGTCATTTATCCCTGGTTCTCCTTGCTGTCTGTCCTTCTGCTGAATTTTGCCCTTTTCTGCTTATCCACCTTTTGGACACTAATCTCCATCTTTGCACACTGCTTTGCAGAGATAGTCACCTCTGGTTCACTGGTTCCATTACTAGCTGTGGGGGTGAGCAAGTAGGTATCATCCTTGCTGGCCTGCTACCTCTTTTTGCTAGTTTAAATGCTTGTCAATGTAGCATTTAAACTTATCATTGAGTGCTTGATTCCCTCCAGGATTGATGCAGGCCAGGCTTGAACAAACCTCCATCCCTCCAGATGGGTCCCCAGTCACCAATGAATCCAAACCCTTCCTCACAGCACCAGTTCTTCAACCATGAGTTAAAGTTCCTGGTGCATACTCCTATGCTCTCCTTGCCTCTCACAGGTAGTACTTCTGAGAAAGTGACAGAAGTAGCTACTTGCTTGAGACCCTCCCAGTTTCCTAAACTCTTCCTGAACTTCCTTTGGCTCCCCATTTGCCAAGTCATTAGTACCTAGGTGGATAATGACATCCAGCTCACCCTCCTGTCTTGCCTTCCCAGTGATCCCCAGTATCTTCCTTCCATCCCTCCATGCTGTGGCACCTGGTAGGCACCTCACCTCCCTGTCCTCCCCCTCCTGTGTTCCTAGCTGGATCCCTCTTATGATGGAGTCCCCCACCAGGATTCGCTTCCTCCTCCTCTGGGGTCCACTGCTTTCCCCACTGAGGTCACCTCCTTGCCTAACCTCCACATCCTTTCCTTCCACTTCCCTGGTCCTCTATTTGGTTGTCCTCATTTGCCAGTGTGGCATATGAGTTCTTGAGAGGAATAGGATCTGGGATGTGCCTCTGCCTGACTGCTCTAACCTCCCTGAGCCCACTGTCATCCAAGTTTTCCTCGTTCTCGGCATCCTTTGAGGCAGCTGCATTGGACTGGGTGGTTCCTGGACAGGGTGATGGTACCCTGACCCAGTTTACTTCCGCCTGAGTCTGGCTACCTCATCCCGCAGTCCCGAGAGATGCATGCAGATAGGAAGCACCTCAGTGTCCAGAAGGTCTGCCTGAATATGGCTGCCCCACAGCCACTGCATTGCACCACTCCCCACATTATACTGCAATTCCACTACTTATCTGCTACTGAAGCTCTCTTAGTTCTCTTTTATTTATTTACAGTACTAAAATCCTGTAACTGATCCTCAGATATATATTTTTTAAGGAAAAGAAACCAATAAATAAATAAATGAGTCAAAAACTTGTCGTGCTGAGGGTGGTCTTCTTCCCCCTTATGCCCCTCCTACTTCACACCTCTTACTATACCCTGTGTTTAGCTCCTGTCAATCAGATTTATCAGGGCATATAATTAAGAGTTGGGGAAAGGGGTGGGAGGGGGGTGAAAATTTGCAGCAATTAAAGACAGCACAGAATTACACCACCACTATTTTTTAAATTTTCAACAGCCCAAAAACAATTATAAGTAAAGACAACACAGAAAGAAAGTATAGTGTCACTACAAGCCTACAATCTAAGTTTAAAAGAAAAATACCAGTTACCAGTTACTCTGAAGCACTGAATTGAATATGTTTCCTTCCTTCACCTTCTGGCTTCTTCTGAGAAGATGAACTTCTGTTTGCTGCTTTAACTGTGACTAAGCCCCACCTCCAGTTATCACGTAGCTGAGGTCAGAGGCCAGACAATTAATACCCTTCACCCAGCTACAGGACAGTCAGACAAGCCAAGATAAAATTTGCAGCAATTAAAGATAGCACAGAATTACACCACCACTATTTTTTAAATTTTCAACAGCCCAAAAACAATTATAAGTAAAGACAACACAGAAAGAAAGTATAGTGTCACTACAAGCCTACAATCTAAGTTTAAAAGAAAAATACCAGTTACCAGTTACTCTGAAGCACTGAATTGAGTATGTTTCCTTCCTTCACCTTCTGGCTTCTTCTGAGAAGATGAACTTCTGTTTGCTGCTTTAACTGTGACTAAGCCCCACCTCCAGTTATCACGTAGCTGAGGTCAGAGGCCAGACAATTAACACCCTTCACCCAGCTACAGGACAGTCAGACAAGCCAAGATAAAATTTGCAGCAATTAAAGATAGCACAGAATTACACCACCACTATTTTTTAAATTTTCAACAGCCCAAAAACAATTATAAGTAAAGACAACACAGAAAGAAAGTATAGTGTCACTACAAGCCTACAATCTAAGTTTAAAAGAAAAATACCAGTTACTCTGAAGCACTGAATTGAATATGTTTCCTTCCTTCACCTTCTGGCTTCTTCTGAGAAGATGAACTTCTGTTTGCTGCTTTAACTGTGACTAAGCCCCACCTCCAGTTATCACGTAGCTGAGGTCAGAGGCCAGACAATTAACACCCTTCACCCAGCTACAGGACAGTCAGACAAGCCGAGATAAAATTTGCAGCAATTAAAGACAGCACAGAATTACACCACCACTATCAATGACCTATTCCTATCTCTTGGGAATTAAATTTCCTTATGCCCTTCCAGGGTCCAAAATATGGGCTTCTCTTCTGATGGACACTACTCTGATATGGAGTCAGATCTGGAAAGACCTGCACAGATATCTTACTCAAGATAGGCACAGACTTATTCAGTATCATATATTAAATAACCTGTACTATACGCCAGTAAAGCTAGCCAAATTGGGTAAGCTTCCTGTGTCCATATGTACTAGGTGTGGTAAATCTGAAGGGAATCTGATACATATATTCTGGCATTGTGAAAAGGTGGCACCACTATGGGACACAATTCAATCCAAACTAGATCCATTACTAGGATTGGATGAATTGTTTACCATACAGATATGTATCTTAAGAATGTTCTCCAATATTAGGGTCCAGGAACATAGATTCCATATGGCATTAATCTCAATCATTGTTAAAAGATTGGTTCTCAAGCACTGGATGGACCAATTGGCTATAACTTACACTGAATGGTTGAAGGAATTATCAGTCTGCTTCAATACCGAGAGGTTGATAGCCAGCTCCCAGAATCATATGGACTCATTTAATTATAAATGGGTAAACTATATGCTTTATATCTGAATTAAGATCCATGTAATGCATGCCTCTGTTCATTTCTGTTAGTTTTACTTTTTTGGTACTTTATAACTGTTTGGGTCATAATTTTCATTACTTCCCTGTAATGTTGAATTTACATGGCACACTCCAGGGGAGGGGGGAGGGTTGGGTAGTGAGACAGGGTGGGGGTTGTGGAGGGAATGGTTTTATAGGGGTATTTGTATTGTTACTTTTGTTATAATTGATCCAGAGACAGACTGGACTCATGTTATAACTTTCCTACATTAGTTATTATTTGGGTTTGGTTAAATTCCTTTATTGTTCTGTAGTTATGTGTTTTACCATAAAATCAATAAAGATGTTGAATTTCAAAAAAGTCTACTTGTTGTAGACTTATCTCTGGGAGATGCATCTCTGGACCTGTCCCAGAGATGCACCTCCTGGCCGGGCTGTGAATGGTGCTGGGCACCATATACATGGGCATGCCCCCTTCACAGCCCCTTCAGATGCACCACATAACATTATGGTTGGTATGCTGGTGCATCCATTTTGTGAATCCTGCCCACGTTGTTTAAGACATGCTCAGATGCAGTTGGATCTATCTATCAATCTGCCTGTCTGTCTGTCTGTTTATCTGTCTGTCTGTCTGTCTGTCTATCTATCTATCTATCTATCTATCTATCTATCTATCTATCTATCTATCTATCTATCTATCTATCCATCTATCTATTTTGCAAAAAACATTGTTAATGCACCAGTTAGGATTGAACTTAATGCCACAAAAGTAGGGAAATGTGGAGTTAGGGTCCAACCATAACTCCACCCCCCAGCAGCAAAGGAAAACATTAGGGTTTGGGTTTCTGTTGTCTTGGCAAATCAGTGGTGGGGTCTTCCTTATGGTTGTCAACCCTAATGTTCACCCCTCACCCCCCCAGCCTGTAGCCTCCTGTCCAAAGTACAAGGTGCAGCTCCAAGTCAGTTCCTCTTAGTGATACACTCTTCAAAGGTAGAGAACTGTGTCTTATTGCATGGTGCCAGCACAGTCAATTGTACCTTTCATTGAAGAAAAGGAGATCATGCCTTGTGTTGTTTGCTCAGGGAATGGGGTAGGCATTAGGGCTGAGAACCCCAAGGAAGAACCTACCACTGAATCACCAAGACTCTGGAGACCCCAAACCCTAACTTTTTTTTCCTTTTGCTGCTTGAATGAGTGGGGTGGGGAGTTAGGGTTGTAAACCCTAATGCCACATTTCCCAACTTTTGTGGCATTAAGTTTAACCCTAACTGGTGATTAACAAAGTTTTTTTCAAATAATGTATTTTCTTTTTGAAGTAGTGGAATCATATCCTCGTTCATGCAGATTCTTTTGAAGCCAGTGTGAACAGATGCAGATGTGCAGGGCCCTTTAGTCCCCATGCTTCCATGCAGACACAGATACAGACACATGGGGCAAAGAGTTCATTTGTCAGTCAACACACAACAGGGCCCTCTGCCACCTATGGGTGCAGAGGTGTGGGGCCCTCTGCCAAGAGCACAGAGGTCTTCACTCTACTGTGCCTGGGCCTATGCAGCCAACCCTGTAGTTTTATTCCCTGGTGGGGGGTGTTGCATAACAGCACCATCCCCCAACCCTCACCATTGCCAGCTGGGCATTTTATATATTATACTGGCTCAGTAGGGCCAGTATAGTTAGGGTTGATTAGGGTGTTTAATGTTAAAAGGCAATTTTTGGAGGTGAAAAACTTTGCAATGATTCAACTGATTTGCATGAAATTTGGCATGCATAATGGCAATGTAAAGGTCTGTGTGTGTGTGGCAAATGTGTTAATTATTGATTTACTTTCTGAGATACAGAATGTTGAAAATACAAAAGGTTTGGCTGTTTTATGCACTTTTTTGCTCACCTACATCTCAAAAACAGCTGTAAGTTGTGATTTTAAATTTTCAGAGTACAAAGCTGTTGCCTTACAGAAGTGCCTTTTGAAGGTTTGGTGAAAAAATATTACTGCGTTCTAAAGTTGTGACCTATTTTATTTCCCATTATTTCCTATGGGAAAAAATAGATGTCCCGTATGACATATCATGGTATGTCACATCCTATGTTCGACATATCATGTTATGTCACATCCTATGTTTGACGTGGGTTTATATTTCGCAAATAGTAAGGGACAGTGTTTATCCATGTGAAAATGGATTGCATGTGGAATATTTCCTTTGATACAGGATTGTTGCTCAATAGAGGATTCTATGTCGTGTTAGTGAGTGGTGTCTGCAAAATGTATTAAACCTGTTTAAAATAAAGAAAACCGTCCACCGACATTTTTGCGATGCAGAATTCTGCACCTCAATTTTTGATGCAGAATCTTGCATCAAACTACCTTAGTATGCCCCAACCCATTCCCATTATGTTCCACTAACATTGGGGTGCCCAATCCCTGTGTCTGTATGTTTCACCCCCCCCACAAACACACACACACACACACACACACACTTATTTGGCACACTGGGAGCCCACCCCAGTGTGCCCTAATGTATTAAACCTGTTAAAAATAAAGAAAACCATCCACTGACATCTTTTCGATGCAGAATCCTGCACCTACATTTTCGATGTAGGATCCTGTGTCGAACTACCATAGTATGCCCCATCCCATTGTGCCCAAATGTATTAAACCCATTTAAAATAAAGAAAACTGTCTACCAACGTCTTTTCAATGCAGACTTCCTGCACCTACATTTTTGATGCAGGATCCTGCATCGAATTGCCATAGTATGCTCCCCCATGCGCACACTGGGAGCCCACCCCCGTGTGCCTAAATGTATTACACCTGTTGAAAATAAAGAAAACTGCCCACCAACATTTTTTCAATGCAGAATCCTGCACCTCAATTTTTGATGCAGGATCCTGCATTGAACTACCGTAGTATGCTGCAACCCATTCCTGTTATGCTCCACTGACATCAGGGTGCCCAATCCCCATGTCGGTAGGTTTCATTCCCCCCCACACACACACACACACTGATATGGCACTCTAGAAACCCACCCCAGTGTGCCTAAATGTATTAATCCAGTTGAAAATAAAGAAAATCATCCGCCAATGTCTTTTCAATGCAGAATTCTGCATCTAAATTTTTGATGCAGGATCCTGCATCAAAATACCGTCTCCATGTCAGTATGCCTCCTCCCGCCCCACACACTTATGTGGCACACTGGGAACCCACCCCAGTGTGCCAAGATAAATTATTTTCATCTTTCTGACACCGGAATACCCACTCCCAGTGTTGGATACCCCCTACCCCCCCAAATTCACTTTCTTTGCCAATGAGGGTGACGAATCCCCCTGTTGGGGCTTGTCTATCCCCAAAAAAACTCATGTGGTACATTTGGAGCCCACCCTCAGTGTGCCAAAAACATACATTTGTTTTTTACCTGTTAAATAAAGAAAACCGTCCCACAATGTTGTTTCTCCCTGTAAGAAAGAAAATGGCCCTTGTTGTCTCCCTAGTTCCCCATCCCACCCCCTCCCACTAAGCACCCACCTTCCTTACCCTCCTGCCTATACTTACCTCCGGAGGTCGGGAGCAGCAATCTTCTCTGGACTGGGGACATGCCTGCACTCTTCAAAGCTGAACTGCGATCTGAGGAACCAAGGTAAGCCATATAATAGGAGTCAATTGGGGGGGGTTCAACTTACATAGATATCTTGGCAAATTTTAGGAATTTTGGCCCAAAATTTTCAACATTACTTGGTCCAGAAAAGGTGATTTCATACTTACTGCACGAAAACACCTTTCAGCACCAATCAATGAAATGATAGTGCCACTGTTCATGAGGTGGGGTCCCAAAATGCCCATGTTGCAAATTTGGTGAAAAGATTCAAAAAAATTACTATGTTAAGAGCGTGCATTGCGCAGTTTCTATGCAGGCTCACAACTTCACCACTTTTGAATATTTTCACTCCAGATTTTCAACATTGCCATTTTTTACTACCTCCTTATGAATAGTACAGCTGTCATTTTTCACATCCTGCCCAAAAAGCATTTTTGCACCTGTGACTCAGAATAGCTCAGTCACAGTGCAAAATCAACTTTTGGGATGGAGTAACAAAACCACAGTGCCACTGTTCATGAGGGGAGGTCCCAAAAAGCCCATGTAGAAACTTTGGTGAAAAAAATCCAAAAAATGACCGTGTGACAAGAGTGCATTGTGCAGTTCCTACACTCGCTCATAACTTTGCAACTTTTTTATATTTTTATTCCAGATTTTCAACATTGACATTTTTTCACACCTTCTCATGAACATTACAGCTATCATTTTTAACATCCTCTCCAAAATGTGTTTTCGCACCTGTGCCACAGAATGGCACAGTCATTGTGCGAAATCAAATTTCGGGACGGATTAACAAAATCACAGTTGCAGTGTTCATGAGGGGAGGTCCCAAAAAGTCCATGTTGAAAATGTGGGTAAAAAAATCACAAAAAAATCACCATGTTACGAATGTCCATTGTGCAGTTTCTTGCAAAACTTACCATAGGATAACATTGCAGCACCCATGGTGCCTTTCAATGCCTATAGCTCGAAAATGGTTAGAGATACACATTTTTTGCTACTTGCACCTTAGTCCACCATGGACTAAGCAAACTGGATACTCCAGAAGAGGTGCAGAAAATGAGGAGGGACCAAGAGAGGCTTAAAAATGGACTGAGGCATGTCAACTGAGGTTCTATGCAAAGAAGTACAAAGTAATACACCTGGGAAGATGAAACCCTGGGGAGAGCTACAGGATGGGTGCAGAAGGTGCTGACGATCGCCAAAGAAGAAAAGGATCTAGGAGTTATCATTTCTGATAACCTAAAGGTGTCAAAACAAGGGAAAGATGATAAGGCACTTGGCATATGGAGACAACCCTATTCTAATTTCCAGCCCTCTCTTTGACCTGTAGAGAAATATAGTTCACTTCATAAAAAGTAAGGAAATTAAATGCAAAAAAAACTATGTTAATGCACTAGTTAGTGTTGATGGCATGCCTTTCAAAGTATGGAAATGTGATGTTAGAGTTCTCAACCCTAGCACCCCACTCCACTATTCCCCACCCAACTGTAACATCCCATCCCACCCCTCCACCCTGCACACACCATCAGGCATCAGGGTGCGCCTTGGAGTCATTAGCCCTAACACTCACCCCATTCCATAGCTACATAAGCAGAGATGGACCCTAACGCTCACCCCATTCTCTTATACTCTGTCCATCTCAGCTTATTTATGGAATGGAGTGAGTGTTAGGGTCCATCTCAGCTTATGTGCCTATGGAATTGGTGAGCATTAGGGCTAATGACCTCAAGTCACACCCCCAATGCCTGATGGTGTGTGGAGGGTGATGGGGTGGGATGGGGTGGTACGGTTGGGTGGGGAATGGTGGGGTGGGGTGTTAAGGTTGGGAACCCTAACACCACATTTCCATACTTTGAAAGGCATGATATCAACCCTAACTAGTGCATTAACATAGTTTTTTGCATATATATATATATATATATATATATATATATATACAGTATATATATATTATTTGTTTTTATTTTGACCCCAAATTTTCAAGATGGTAATTGTATGACTCTCCTTATAAACATGACAGTTGTAGCATTTATAGTATATTGACCAATATTGACCAATATGTCATTTTGAACCAGAACTGTGACAATACCTCTCACACAGGATATAAAAAATAACACTTGTCATGTTTATGAGGTGGTGTGGAAAATGGCTATATTTAAAGTTTAGAGTCAAAATATTGAAAATTAGCAAAGTTATGCGTGAATGTTGAAATACTGCAATGTTCCCTTATAACCTGGGCATTTAACCAGATTTGTACACCACATTTACTGCATGGCCTTCTTCTTATCCCACCTCATGAATTCAGTAGGTGAACATTTTCAAATCCCTGCTAAAACGTCATTCCATGCCATCAAAACATCATTTTGTGCCATCAGTACAAAAACACATTTTGGCCAAGATTTGGAAAATAACAGCTGTCATGTTCACGAGGTGGTGTGAAAAAATGGCTATACTGAAAATTTGGGTCAAATTATTTAAAATGACCAAAGTTGTGAGTGAGCATAGAAAAATTTCAATGTACACTCATAACTGGCATTTTTACATAGTTTGATTCCTGATTTTCAACATACCCTTCTTATGACCCTACCTCATGAACAATGGTGTTGAAAATTTTCAATCCTGCCCTAAAGCTGATTTTGAAAAGTTACTGCAAAATCATCTTTTGGGCCATATTTGCATAATTCCACTACTACTGATCATGAGGTGGGGTTCCAAAAAAGCCATGCTGAGAATGTGGGGCCAAAATATGTAAAAATGGCAAAGATATGAATCAAAAGTCAAACCTCATTGAAATACATTAAACAGCACATACCTGATTTTCTCGTATTGCAGTTTCTGGTTCCAGCAGCAAGATTAGGGTTACCACCTGTCCCACTTTTCGCAGGACAGTCCTGATTTGGGCAGCTGTGTCCTGCAAAAAAACATGAAAAATACTACATGTCCTGACATTACAGTAGAAAAAATGCTTTGGGGACTTTCCTCTAAATGTTACAAACAACTATAATACCTTAACTAAAATACTGTAATATGATAACATACACTAGAAACAACTAAAAAATTACAACTCTTAATCTTAATTCTAATTATTTAGAGAAAACAAGTCTGTTGCATTGGTTGCAGTTACACATTGTCCTGCGAAAAATCAGGTTTCAATAACAAATGTCCCACTTTGGGCTTCATAAAAGGTGGTAACCCTAGACAAGATATGTCTTTGATTGTACAGTGGTTCTATGCTGTGGGACATGATCTGGTGAGTGAGGGTGTGTGGGGGTGTGAGGTGGTGGATGCTGAGTGAGTGGTCAGGGTGGGGGGTAGATCGGCAAGGGACCATTTTCTTTTTTGCAGGTAAAAGAACAACAATCAGTAATGGACAGTTTTCTACTGCAAATTGGGCATCCCAGTGTTGGGCTACTGTTCAATAGCACTGAGGGTGGGCACCCCAGTGCCACCACCTACATTAGTGCAAATGACAGTGGGCAACCTGGAGGCAGGGGAGGAGGTCAAGAGAAGTGATATGGTGAGTGGATATCCTGGGTGGTGGATGCTGAGTGAGCGGTTAGGGTGGGGGCAGATCTGCAAGGGTACCAGGTCAATATCTCACTGCAATAACAGTGTGGTATTAACTGTGCTGTGAGAACAGCAACTATATTGATAGCGACCAGGACAGAATAGCATTATGGAATTACCGCTACCCCAGTCACTGTCCACTGGAAAGAGTGAGGGATTAAGATGTCGTTGCTGTGGTGCCTGGTCGAGCCACTCCCGTGGTGGAGTGGCTAAGGCAACAGCAGATGGCAGCATGGAGACCTGGGACCACAGTTTGGTTCCCCTCAGGTCTCCTGGTGTTGCAGCTTTTTATTTGTCAAAAAAATTATTTTTCCCCCTTCCAAGTTTCTCCCCATCCCCAAAATCCACACCTCCTCGGAGTAGGTTATTTTAAGTCTGGCGGTATGTTGGGGTGAAGCCCTCTGCATAGGGGTGTGTGGGGTGGAGCCCTCTTAAAGCAGAAAAAGTCCCATTGTTCCCTATGCTGTGTGCTGTTTTTTGTACAGCCGGTGTTTTCACTGACCTTATTTAAATGGATGGCATTTTGCTTGAGGCATTTATTGCTGTGCTGCTTTTGTTTGTGGCAATATGACCCCATGCCATCAGCAAGGGACTGCTTGTTTTTTTTTTTTTTTGCAGGTAAAAGAACAAAAATCAATGAGGGACAGTTTTCTACTGCAAATTTGGCATCCTAGTGTTGGGCTACTGTTCTATGGCACTGAGGGTGGGCACCCCTGTGCCTTCTCCTACATTGGTAGGAATGAGGTGGGCAACCTGGAGGGGGTCAAGAGAAGCAGTACCAGGGAGGGCATCCCAGTCTGCTTATAAAATATAATAAAAATTATAAGCAAACAGTGGGAAGGGCAGGTGGGTGACCTGGAGGGGAGGGGAGAAAGAAGTGGTACCAAGGTGGGTACCCTGGTTGACTTAAAGGTCACTGTTATATGTATTAATTGATTGTACATTTTTTTCACTCACTGTATAATCATTTGATTAAATAATGTTAGCACAAAGTCATATGGCTACTGTGCTTGTTGTTTTAAAATAATTGACTGCCAGTCTTTCTTATTCACATCTTTACTGATCTTAGCAGTTTTCGTTGTCTGTCCTGCCAGCTCTGTTTCACTGTGTTAATGACATCAATGAAAGAGTGATTTCACTGAGGACACACAGGGATCTGATGATCAGTTGTTCATGTCAGATAGCTTGCACTGATCGGCATCTTTTTCCAGGCAAGAGTGTGGTACACTTTGCAGTGACGCAAGTCTTACACTGATGTTAGAAATTCTGATGATTTTATACAAAAAAAACTCTCTTGCCTCTGTTTTTTTTTTTTGTGTTGCTTTGTGTTTAAAATTTGGCAGTAGCTCAAAACCCCTCTCTGTTCTTAAGATCAAGTTGTCTCATGAGGGTCATTTGTTCCTTTTATGATGTAAAAAAGAAATAAAAGTGTACTGCTTCACTTTCTTGCAGAATAAGTTACCCACCATGATTAGACATTAATTCTGGTGCTTGTTTATTGGTTGTTTTAAGGTCCCAGACCAATCTGCTAGCAGCTGAAAATAATAATTTACCTAGTTTATCTAGATGTCAGAGTCTGCAACTTTGGAAGTAAAACACTATAGAAACACAGCCCTTTACCAGTAATACTGTGCATTAGTCTACATTAGTCTACAGAAATTACAACTTCAAAAGTGGCCTAGAAAGGCAGCATTATGTTGAAATGTGGAGTAAAAGGATTTAGCACACACTGAGTACTAGAAGCAAGAAATAAAGGATAATTAGTAGAAAAATTCTGTGACTTGGTGATGACTGCCTGCAAATTAAATAATAATAATGAGCGAGTGTTTCATTATTGATTACACAGTCGGCAGTTAGTGTAATTTTTCCAGCAGATTTTTTTTATTGAAGTGATGTGATGGTCAAGTATCATTAGCTTGTCTAGTAAGATCCTTTACTTCTTTCTTCTAGTAATCAAGGTGTGCTGAATGTCTCGATCTTCTAGGAATGTATCTACCATTTATTCACACTAATGGGTCTGTGCTGGAGGTGCTAGAATCCCATGGAAGCCAGAACTTTTCAGAAAAGCCAGTGCTGAGGCAAGCTGTGCACATGCATGGGACCGTGACAGTGGCTCGTGGTGCCAAGCTTACCTCAGCGTCGGCCCCCAACCACCTCAGTTCCTTTTTTCCCGCTGTCAAGTGCAATTCAGTGACGACGTCACTCACCCTTTGGAAATCAGAACTTCATGTCTATATGACAGCCACTTTCAGTTCATCTCAGTTTTAGTTCTTTAAAGCTAGAGCTTGTTACTTTTGTATCAGTTTAGTGATGTTATGTAATGTTTCTGTCAGTTTCTCTCAGCCCTGCCATGTGTATGTTCAATGACTCTGCAGGATGATGGTAGGGAGTCTTCATACAGACTGGTCAGGCAGTGGAGGCTGTGTCTGGTCCTCTTTTCCCACAGGGGGGTAGAGTTCTGACCATGGGTGGTCCTGTGCTCAGAGGAGGGACAGTTCTCTGAAGCACAAAAGGGCAGGCCCGTTCCCGATTCCAGTTGGGTTCTGGGTGCTGCTTGGCCTCAAGTTCTTCCTCTTTTCCTCACAAGGGGAAGAAACAGTACCACTCAAGATCACCCTCTGGGAGGTCTACTGTGAAACCCTCAGTCCACTGGAGCTGCAGCCCTCATTGGCGTATACCAACCACTCAGCGTCGGTTCTACATCAAAGACCATCACAGCGACATTGTCGGCAGTCGCTGTGATGGTCTCTGCTACCCGACACTGGTGTCAGGGAGGTGTTTGCCTCCATCCCCGAACTAACTCTGACTGGAGTTAGCAATCTAAAGTATGGGGGTGTGTGGGGGGCAGAGTCCCCCGCATGGGGGGTGTGGGAGGCAAAGCCCCCCACAGAAAACACTTGTTCTTGAGCAACAGCACAACACCAGTTGGTGCTATTGTGCTGTCGCTGTGCCATTGGTCGACAAGAAATTTGTTGCCATGGCATAGTGGAACTATGTTGGAGCTGTTTGCATTTCCAGGGGCTTCGGGTTCTGGGATACTGAGGCCTCGGGCCTGGAGTCCTCCCTCTGTCCTCTAGTGGAGATCCCAGTAGGCATTCTGCCCCTGTACAGCTCTTCAGAGCAGTGGGTACAGCATTAGGCTTGGGTGTCACTGCTTGTAGATCCAGTCCATAGCCCTTTTGGGTTGGTGGCACTGAACCCAGGGGGCAGGGCCCTCAAGCCTGGTAAGCATTTTGGTTCAGCAACAGCCTTCTGCCCTTGCTGGTGAATGTGCTGTTGACTCCTTTCCCACTAGCTGCACCCTTACCTTGTGTCACTTGATAGGACCAGTTGGGTACCTTCCTGGTCACTTTGGTGCTGGCTGGGTCCTTGGTACTGGTCTGATTTCGGTGTTGGTGCCAGATTTGGGCATTTGAACCCTGACCTGGTGCCATTTCTAGTCCTGGTCCTGGTGCTGGGTCAACTCCATGTTGGTGTCATGTTGACACCATGTCGACATTTTATCGATGTGGTGTAGGTGTCATCCCTAGTACCAGATTTAGCCCTCAGGGCCTGTCCTGGTGGTGGCTCCAGTGCTGGTCCTGGCACCGGGTCTTTCTATGCAGGCACTAGGAGTTCCATTGCCGAGAGTCTCCTGACACCAGATTCAGCCCCTTGCAGTGCTGGTTCCAGCGCCACCATGTCCCTCTTGTACCAGGCCTGACGCCGTGTATGGCACCATGTCTGGTGCCATATCCAGCACCAGGTCTGGTGCCGTGTCTGACACTGTGTGTGGTGCCAGATCCAGCAGTGTGCCTACCACCATGTGCAGTGCCATGTCTTGTACCATGCCTAGCACCATGTTCAGTGCTGGGTCTGGCATTGTGTCCAGTATTAGGACTGGTGCTGGGTCTGGCGATGAGTCTAGTGCCATACCTGACACTGTGTCTTGATCCATGACTGGCACCCTGTCTGACACCCGGTCAACGCTGAAGCTTCTCAGCTTCTAGGCCCTTCCTACACCTCTCCCTCCAGAGAGGGTATAGAAGAGGATGAATCTGACCCCCACCTCATCTTTTCTGAGGGTGGCGGTGATGACTTCTTAGCCTGGACTATTAAAATCCAAGTCCTACTGCTGTGCCACATGACATGTTTCTTGTGGTTTTCTATCTCTAAGTGCATTTTTTCCTCTGTGTCTATTCTCTTTGGAGCTTGCTTAGTCCCTGGCACAGTTAAAAAAAAAGAAAGATTCTACTGACTGCTATGTACAGAATTTAGTCCAAGCAGTCAACAATTCTGTTGTTTCTCCAGGACTGGTTAGACCCCTAGATATCCAGGCTTCAAGGTCCTACCCCTTTGTGTTCTCCTCAATGCCCTAAGTGTTTGCAAGGTGCCTTGCACTACTCGCAATGCACCTAATAAAATTAGGACTCCAGGCTGGACATCTGATTGATAGCCAGTTTGTCCAACCACAAAGCGGGACAAGTAGTGGCCATGGCCTCTCAGTTCCTTCCCTCCTTTGGAGTTCTACTAAATCTAGAAGCCTCAGTTCCAACACAAATGCTAAGTCTAATAGCAGGTGATCAAGCTCACATGATGGTCAGTGGAGGACACTCTCCTCCAGGTTTTTTTTTCTCCCAAGCAAAGCCTCAGGTGACTC
Organism: Neoceratodus forsteri; assembly: GCA_016271365.2. Lineage (NCBI taxonomy): Eukaryota > Metazoa > Chordata > Ceratodontiformes > Ceratodontidae > Neoceratodus > Neoceratodus forsteri. The sequence goes on from JADMNL010000027.1 coordinate 142,499,981, forward strand.
TCATGGATGCCTTCCTATTGGAGTGGGTAGTACACTGTCAGGGCTCCGCACAGGGTGTCTGGAACCTTTCAGAGACTCATCTCCACATCAGTGTGTTGGAGATGTGGTTATCTTTTTGCATGACCTGTGAGCCCTAGTGGGTCTTGTCAGCTGCAGAACAGTTCTTTTCCAGATGGATGACAGTCTGTAATGTATTACATGACCAAACAATGAAAAGCACACTCTTCCTTGTCTGCAGAGAAGCTTGAGACTGTGGGAAGCCTGCCTGAAGCAAATGATCCTACTCCAGGCTGTTTATTTGCCAAGAGTTTAGAACATTATGACTGGCGAGCTCAGACAATCAGAGGCTCATCCTCATGAATGACTTTGTGAGATCACTGTCCAATGAATAGGGCACCCCAGATGTGGACCCTTTTGCATCCCCACTGAATGCCAAACTGCTTCGATTCTGCTTTGGAAATGCAGGACATGGCATTTTTTGTCAAGATGCATTTAGACTGCTATGGCAAACTCTTTCCTGTGTGCATTCCTTCCAATCCCCCCCCCACCCAGTGCATTCTGATCACACTCTGCTGTTCTTCAACAGATACGGTTTCCTTGGCTGAACAGACTATCAGTTAGGAGACAGAGCATCTTCCTGTACTTAAGTCCTCACCATTTATTCATACTACTGGGTTCAAGCCAGAGGTGCTGGGAACCTGCAGGAGACAAAAATCTTCTGGAGGGCTGGCAAGAAGCTAGGACCATGCATGTGCAGTGCAGCGATACTGGCTCATGCTGTATAGGCAACCTCAGCATCAACCCTCCAACTGCCTCAGTTCCTTTTTTCCTGCCATTAAGTGCACTTCAGTGATGATGTCGCTCACCCACCGGGAGTCAGATCTTCATGGTGATACGACTACAACATTTAATTCATTCAGTTTTAGTTATTTGTTTTTTTCTGTGTAAAAAAAAGTTTTATTATTTTTTCCTTTTTCAGTCCTGCCGATTGAAGGAGTTTGCCATGGACAGTGATGGTGACGGTAGGGAGTCACCTTTAGAAGGCTGCTTTGGCAGCTGGGCTGTGTCCAGTCCACAGCCCTCTCTGAAGTGGGGGGTCTGATCATGGAGAGTCCGGTGTTTGGGAGGGAGGACAGTCCACCCAAAAACAGAAGAAGTGGGCCTGTTCCCAATCCAGGTTGGGAACCCAGCACTGTTCTGCCTCAAGTTCTTCCTCTTCCTGTCAGAAGGGGAAAAAACGGTACCCCTCGTGGTCACCTTCTGGTACATCTGGCAAGAGGTCCATGATGTCTACGGGTGAGAGACCTTCCCTGGCTCTGTCCAGCTCCTCAACAGCCTCTGCCCATGGTTGCTCAGATTCTCAGCACCAGAACCCTTCTCTATCCTCTTGTGGGGTTTCTGGTGGGCAGTTTCACCACTAGGCTGCTCTTAAGGAGCAGTGGGTGCGGTGTCTGGCCCATTTGGTCCAACCAGTGGATCTGGTGCCAGGGTCATTAGGCCTAGGTGCCTTTAACCTGTGGCTGGGCCTATGGGTCAGGTAGAGTGTCTGGCTCCAGCAATGGCTCCTCCCTTGCCAGTGACTGTGCTGCCAATGCTGGTTCCATGTTCCTACCCCCTTCATTCTGTTTTCTTGCAGGGACTGGTACAATTGCCATCCCTGGCCCCTTCTGCCACTTCTTGTCCTGGGTTGGGGCCAAGGGCAGTTGCAGTCCCTGACACCGACTTCTTGGTCAGTGCTGGGTCCAGTGCCAGTACCTTTGTTGCTGGTACCGGACCTGGCACCAGGTCTGGTGCTGATTCTGGCACCAGGTCTGGTGTCACCTGTTTTTCCACAGCCTATGCCTGGTCTCAGCCTCTTGGGCTCCACTCCACTCCCCCCCCCGAGGGGGATATGGAGCAGGACGAGTCTGATCCGGACCTCATCATCTCACAGGAAGGGGACAAGGAGACTTTCTATAGTCGAGACAATAAGTTGGTAACTTCAACCATGGTCCCTCAAGAGGACCATTCCTTTCATTCCCTTTGAAGGAACATGCAGGCAACCCTGGCTCTTCAGACCTCTTTGTTTGACCCAGGAAAGCTTTCGCACCTTGAATGGCTTCATGTTCCCAATATCCTGGTATACCTTATGCCTCCTGTTCCCTCAGCCTTTGATACTCTGTCCAAAGCTGTGTGGACTATGCCTGCCTCTATCCCTTCTGTTTGTAAGCCCATAGATCAGAAATATGTCCCTCCTAAGAAGAGTCCTATTGTAGCTTCCCAGCCAGTCACGGATGCACTGGTTGTTCTTGCAGAGAATGATCAAGTTGTCTTACCTCAAGAAGTGACAGCAAGTCCTATCAATAAGGAATCTCATAAGGTAGATAATAAGGGGAAGAGGGCTTTTGCAGTGGCTACACAGGGCATGCATATAGTCAGCTATCATGGGCACTTCTCCCAATATGAGTATGTCCTCTGGACCTCCCTTAAATCTATTGAAGAGAATATTCTAGAGTCTTACTCCAAGCTTAAGAGTCTTCAAACCATCACCCCGTGGAATAGAATCCAATAGCCATCAGCTGAAAGCGGCTATGAATGCCTACCATACCACTTCTAGAGTGGCCGCTGCTGGAATCTGCATTAGAAGACATTCCTGGCTCTGGACATCAGGGTTCTCCTCAGATGCCCAACAGCAGGTTATGAATGTCCCCTTTGACAGAACCTATCTGTTTGGCCAGCTGGTGGAACAAACCATAGAGGCCTCTCAGAAAACCAGGACTGCCATCAAGACAGCCAGGCTGGCTCTTTCAGTTGCTCAGAGAGGCAGGAACCATCAGTTGTTTCATAATAGGCAGCCCTTTCAAGGAAGAGGCAGAGGCACTCCAAACAAACACTGGTCTCCTTAGTCACAAAAGAAAACACAACAGAAGTCACAGGGCCCGAAAGTGCCCTGTGCCTCCCTCTGATAGTCCAGCCCTGGTTCTGCCTCAGCTTCCCAAGGTGAGCCGCTCCTTGGTAGTGGGAGGTTATCTGACTCAGTTCTACAGCCAGTGGAAGTCTAGCATCACAGACAAGTGTGTCTTCAGGATAGTTCAGGAGGGATACTCTCTCAATTTTTCAGAGATCCCCCCAGACCTTCCACCCAAATGGCAACACTCTCTGTCAGTGACTCAGTCAGACCTTCTCACGTCAGAGATAATGGGTCTTCTCAAAAACAGAGCAGGGGATGTAGTTTCCTGGACACAGCAAAACAGGATTCTACTCCCATTACTTTCTGGTACCAAAAAAGACAGGTGGTATGCACCCCATTTTCGATCTCAGAAAGCTAAACAAGTTCTTGTATTGTGAGAAGTTCAGGATGGTCTCTCTGGGGACACTTCTACCACTTCTCAAGCAACACAACTGGCTGGCACCCCTGGATGTGCAGTATGCCTACCAGCATATTGCAGAGCACACAAACTATTACACGTTCCTTCACTTTGTGGCCTTCGGGCAACACTACCAATTCAGAGTCCTGCCCTTTGAGCTTTCCTTGGTGCCTTGAGTCTTTACAAAGTGCTTTGCAGTTCTTGCAGCACACCTTCAAAAGCTTGGGATTCAGGTCTTTCCTTACCTGGACGACTGGCAAATCAGTCAAGAGAAGATGCAGAGAGGGTGGTAGCCACAGCATCTCAGTTCCTGACTTCCATGGGGGTTCTAGAAAAGTAACAGCCTCAACTCTCGCAGCAGCTCCTCTTCATATGGTCCCTCTTAGACAACAAAAAAGTGAGGGCCTTTCTCCCAGAGGACAGGAGGAATGATACCCTTCAGATGGCACATTTCATCATGGAAAACAATGTCATTCAGGCTCGCACCATGCAACGGATGTTAGGCCTCATGGCTTCTTCCATCTTCACAGTGCCTCCAGCTTGGCTGCACATAAGGGTCACTCAGTGGATGCTCAGCACACAGTGGTGCCCAACAAGACATCCTCAGTCTTACCCTATCAAAGTGACAGAGCCCTTGCGGCAGCCACTTGCATAGTGGACACAGGAGGACAACCTGCTTCAAGGTCTCACCTTCAGTCCGCTGGAGTCACAGATAACCATCACTACAGATGCATCCCTCCTCGGCTGGGGAGCCCACTACCAGGGCCATCACACTCAGTCTTTGGACCCAGGCAGAGTCACACCTCCACATCACCATTCTGGAGATGAGGGCGGTCCTGTACACCCCTCCAGTCCTGGAAGATGAAGTCAGTCACAAGGTAATCCTTCTTCATATGGGCAACAAAGCAGTGATGTATTACATCAACAAACAAGGGGGGGGGCACACTCCTATCCTTTCTGCAGAGAAGTCATGAGGGTCTGGGAATGGTGCCTTGACCACAGTGCCTTGATTCAGCTACTTTACCTGCCAGAGACTCAGAACAATCTGGCAGACCACCTCAGAAAGACAGAAGCATACCCTCACGAGTGGTCGTTAGCACCAGACATCGTACAGTCACTCTTCAGTGAGTGGGGTACTCCAGACCTGGAACTTTTTGAGTCCCCACTCAATGCAGAACTGTTTCAATTCTGCTCCAAAAATCCAGAACCTGATGTTTTCTGTCAGGATGCATTCAGGCTGCAGTGGACCAATCGCTTTCTTTACTCATTTCCTCCTTTTCCATTAATTCAGAGGATGCTGCTCAGACTGGAGGTCCATGAGGGCAACATGATTCCCCATGCATCATGCTGGCCTCGACAGATTTTGTTTCCTTGATCAACAAGCTGTCAGTACATCCTCCACAGCAATTAACACTACAGACAGACTTTCTGACACAGGGACCCCTGGTCCATCCCAACCTGCATTCCCTTCATCTCCATTCCTGGGTCCTGAAGAGATAGAAGTGGGCAGGTTTAATGTGTCTCAGAGAATCTCAGAGATCCTCCTGGCAGCACATAAACCTTCCACTAGGAAAATGTACACAGCCAAATGGAAATTCTTCTCAGAATGGTGTGCTAAGATTCCCTTAGACCCATTCCAATGTCCTCTTGAGAAGGTATTGGAGTACTTACTAAACCTTTCAGATGTGGGACTTCAATACTCTTCTGTAACAGTTCATCTCTGTACAGTCTCTGCCTATCATGAACCAGTCCAGAATATGACTGGCCCAACTACCTCTGATAAAGATACTCCTCAAAGGCATCCTGCATATAAGGCCTCTGGTCCAGGTCCATCTCGAAAATGAGCATTGCTCAATGATGTTCACCTGGTTAAATAAAGATTTTGATTGATAAAGATTTTGATTGATTGGTCAAGAAGCCAGTTGCCCCCTGGGATAGTAAAGGGACACTGTCAGCTTTTCCCCTTCGTTATATAAGTAAAGTGAGCAGTGTGCCTCTTGGCACCCATCTATCCTAGATGCACCCCACAATGCCCCTACATGTACAAACTTTCAGCCTTTTGGCCGTTTTTTAAGATTTGTGCAAAAATATGTGGACACTCAGGTCGACTAAAACTCAACCGCGTCCCGGAAGCACAATGTGGTCAAGAATGCATCTCTGGCACGAGCGCTGTCCCAAACAGTGATTTTTTTCAGAACGAACCCGAGATAGAATAATAAGCCATATCCTTGTGTAGAAATAAAACGTTGCTAGTATCTCTGTTGCACAACTGAGTGCTCTACAGTGCACAATTTTTAATTTCTAGTAGTTGCCAAAATCTCGCTCCTGCACTTCAGAATCACGTTCTTGCACATGCACGGGATCTCTGTTTGTGCTTCTGAAGTGCATGCGTGTGATTTCAGCAACTATAAGAAATAAAAAATTGTGTACTGCAGAGTCCTCAGTTTTTCCACAGAGATACCAGCAATGTTTTATTTCTACATGAGGAGCAGACTTATTATTCTATCTCAGGTTCATTCTGAAAAAAATCACTGTTTTGGACAGCACTCGTGCCAGAGGCATGTTCCTGACCTCACTGTGCTTCTGGGACACAGGTGAGTTTTTCTCCAACCATGTGTGTGAATATTTTTGCACATATTTCAAAAACCAGCCAAAAGGCTATAAGTTTGTACATGTAGGGGCATTCTGGAGTACATCTAGGATAGATGGGTGCCAAGAGGCACACTGCTCATTTTACTCATAAAATGAAGGGGCAAAGCTGGCAGTGCCCCTTTAACCTAGTGCTGGACATGCTCACTCGTAAACCTTTTGAGCCTCTAGCCACATGCGATCTAAAATTTGTGACCTGGAAAATGGCCTTTCCCATGGCCATCACTTCCGCTTGTAGGGTCTCTGAGATACATGCTTTGGTTACAGACCCTCCGTATACCATCTTTCACAATAACAAGGTGGTTCTCCGTACACACCCTAAGTTCCTACCCAAAGTGGTTTCAGAGTTCCACCTCAATCAGCCCTTGGTACTGCCTACTTATTTCTCTAATTTCCAGAATGAAGGGGAAAGCACCCTTCACTCTCTGGATGTTAAAAGAGCCCTTAGGTTCTACACCGATAGAATAAAGGACATCCATAAATCCAAGCAGCTCTTCATGTCCTTCAGTGCTGTCCAGCTCAGTCAGCCAGTTTACATGAAGTGTATTTCTGCTTGGATAGTGGCATGCCTGTGCCACTGTTACTTCATGGTGCAGGTCAAGTTGGAGGGCCAAGTGCACACCCATTCTACCAGAGCTGCATCCTTGGCAGAGATCCACTCTGTTCCCATTGATGACATTTGCAAAGTGACTACTTGGAGCTCAGTGCATACTTTTATTAAACATTATTCTCTGGATGTTCATGCCAGAAAGCGTGCTTCTTTTGGCAGGACAATCCTTAACGAACTTCTGTCCTGAGTGAGTTGCGGCTCCTACCACCCTGCTCAGGGGATTGGTTTCAGCTTGGTACTCTAACCCAGCAGTATGAATAAATTGTGAATACTTAAGTCCATGAAGATATGAAAATTACGTACCCATCATAATTCTTGATCTTCTTGGACAAGTCTTCACCATTTATTCATACGCCCACCCACCATCCCCTGAGCTCACTGAATCTGTTCCTGATCTTCAGTGCTTGTTTCTGTTTGGCCTGTGAAGACATTGTTCTCAGTTGACCCTTTTTACATGGGTCAGAAGAGCTATCTTATGCCCTTGTTAGGTTAGGTGTTCTCTAGTTAGCATATGCTGCACCTCCTCGGTAAAAAAGGTACTGAGGAGGTTGAAGGGTTGATGCCAAGATAGCCTCTATGCCGTGAGCCAGTCTTGCAGTGCTGCACATGTGCGGTCCTATCTTGGCTCTGTCCCTCCTGAAGATTTTTGGCTTCCGCAAGGTTCCCAGCACCTCTGGCTTGAACCCAGCAGTATGAATAAATGGTGAAGACTTGTCCAAGAAGATCAAGAATTATGGTGAGCAAGTAATTTTCAGATTCTTCCTCTCAGGATGGACATGTTGACTTAAGGTTTCCTAGTCCATCCCAACCTGCACTCTCTTCAGCTTCAGACCTGGCCCCTAAAGATATGAAAGTGAATACATACAGGGCATCTCGGAAGACCTCTGGAATACTTTTGGCTGCCCTGGCCTTCCACTGGGAAGACTTACACAGCCTAATGCAAAATGTTTTCTGCCTGGTGCTCCAAAAACACATGCATCCCTTTTGATGCCCACCTGACAAGGTTCTACAGTACTTACTGGACTTCCCAATCCTGGTTTGTAGTATTCCACTGTCAAGGCCCACTGTGTGTTCAACCTGCATACCATTAGACCATCGGTACCCTCTACTTAGCTCAATTAACTCTTTTTGAGAGGTTCCTTAAGGGCATTTTTGAACACAAGGCCCCATATCCAGAAACTGGTAGTTGCTAGGAATATCAGCCTTGTGCTGGACATGCTCACCCACAAGCACTTTGAGTCTTTTGTGACATGTGAGCTAAAGTTTTTACTTGGAAAGCAGTTTTCTAGTGGTCATCTCTTTGCTCACAGAGTGTCTGAAATCCATGCTTTGCCTGCAGATGCATACACACTGTTTCCCACAGGGGCAAGATAGTGTGCTGTACACATCCTGAGTTTCTTCCTAAAGTGGCATCAGAGTTCCATCTGAATCAGCCACTATGCTGTCTACTTACTTTGCCAGCTTCTAGAATTATGGATAGCACTCACTCTGCATTCTTTGTATGTTCAGGGGGCCTCACTTTTACCTGGACACATCTAGGATTTCAAGCAATCCAAACACCTTTTGGTTTCCCTTGCTCCTAGTTGAAAGCATTATCATGCTCGAGTCAAGTGCATTTCTGCCTAGATGGTGAGCTGTTTGCACCTCTCCCATGCCATGGCATAGGTCGTGTTGAAAGGTCAGGTACATGCCAACTCCTCCAATGCAGATTTCATGTCCCTGGCAGAGGTTCATTCTGCACCTGTCAGTGACATTTTGGAAAGCTGTAACTTGGATCACAGTGCACACTTTTGTTGTGCACTATGCCTTGGATGTTAATGCCAGGCAGTGTGCCAGTTTGACATGATTGTCCTGAATGGGCTTCAGTCCTGAATGAGATCTTCATTCCTACCACCCTAACTCAGGGGTTCTTTCTTAGCTTGGTACTCTGACCCATTATTGTGAATAAATGGTGAAGATACATTCCTGGAAAATATGAAAATAATGTACTTACTCTAATTCTTGATCTTCTAGGAATATCTTTACCATTTATTCACATGCTCACCCGCCATCCCCCAAGCTCACTCCAGTAAGTTTATTGGTCTTCTTTCCTAGTTCAAGGCTTGAACAGTGAAGACACTGTATTACCCACATGTTGACCAGTCTTACTCAGGCCACCAGGGCTCCTTATGTCCTTAGTGTTAGTGCATGACTTCTATTTAGGTTCTACTGCACCTCCTCAGTAAAAAAGGAACTGAGGTGGTTGGGGGTGAATGCTGAGATAAGCCTGGCACCACGAGCCAGTCTCACAGTGCTGTGCATGCATATAGCTTGCCTTGGCGTTGGCCCTACTGAAAAGTTTGGGCTCCTTTGGGGTCCTAGTGCCTCTGGCACAGAACCATTCATGTGAATAAATGGTGAAGATATTCCTAGAAGATCAAGAATTACAGTAAGTGCATAATTTTTCATTTTTTTCTCACATTTTAACATAATGCTATCTTTCTATGCTGTTTCTGAAGTAATGATTTCTGTAGACTAATGCATAGTATTACTGGTAAATGAAAGGGCTACGTTTCTGTAGTGTTCTACTTACAAAGCTGCAGACTCGCACATCTAGATAAACTGAATGGACTACTACTGGTATCTCCAACTGCTAGCAGTCTGTGGAGGGGCAAAACAATCAATAAACAAACACCAGAATTAATGTCTATTCAGAGCAGGTAAGTGATTCTGTAAGAAAGTAAGGCAGAATATTTTTTCAGATCATAAATGGGAACAAATGACCCTCATGAGACAGCTAGCTCTCAAGAGAGGGGTTTTGAGTCACTGTCAAGCTTCAAACATGAAGAAGCACACAAAAAAGCCCACAGCCAAGAGATTTTTCTTTTAATATAAAATTATCAGAGTTTCTAACATCAGTGTCAGACTTGAGTTATTGCAAAGTGTACCACACTCTTGCCCGGAAAAAGATGCCAATCAGTGCGAGCTATCTGACATTAACAACTGATTATCAGATCCCTCCATGTCCTCAGTGAAATCATTCCTTCACTGATGTCATGAACACAGTGAAACAGAACTGGCAGGATAGAACAAAATCTGGCAAGTGCCGATAAGGCTGCAGATGAAGAAATTTGAGGTAAAGATATTGTAAACTGCCAAAGTTACAAGTGTGCATTTGCAAAATGTAACATAGGCTCAAAATGTGTTGGTTTGTAATATTTTTACACCAAATTTTCAACATAGTCTTGTTATGACCCTACTTCATGAAGACGGGCAGATAAAATGTACAACTCCTGGCTTAAAGATGTTTTTGCACAGGGACTGCAAAATCCCTTTTTTTGATGCAAAAACACATTTTGAGCAGTGTTTGGAAAATGACAGCTGTCGCATTCATGACATGCTGTAAAGAAAGGGTTATGTGGAAAATCTGGGGTAAAAATATTGAATGTTACTGAACTTATGAGCCTGCATTCACAAAACTCAACATAGGCTCATAACTGTTTTGTTTTGTAATGTTATAATATGAATTACAGACTTATAAGATTATCCTTCTAATTCCAAAAGTGTTACTAAAAGCGCATTCTGAGATATTCAAAGCAGAAACAATCAGCATTCTTATCTGTCACCATATTTTACAAGGATAGCCTACCTGCCATGTCACACTGCTGTCTTTTTATTATGTATGGTTCATCCCTTTAGCCCTGTGAACTACTTTGCCATACAGTGCACTGCTTTATGTTTGAATAAAGCTTACTAGCTAAAGTCATAATTGCAGGGAATAGTTTTGAAGGCATGCCTGACATCAATATACTCTGTGCCTACAGGAATCTAGTAGAACTATACCTGACTACAGTACTATTTGTCATGTTATGTTTGTTTAAAAAAGATATGTTTTGCATAAATATAGTGTTTCTGTGATAAAGAATATATACTGTAGGTTGCATTACAAAAGACAGTGTCTTATGAATACATATGTATAAATTACTAAGACAAAGAACCTCTGTGCGTAAACACTGAGGCAAGGGTTACCCCAAAGGGCATTTGGCTGGGAAGCCAAGTTTCAAGAAAATACAAAATCACACATGCTCCCACAATGTAAAGCATCATGGGCTGCATATGCAAATCACCACAGAATGTTATGCTGGTCCAACTTTAAGCAGAATTGCATGGTGCCGAAAGGCCTCTCACACAGTTTGCAAAGGGTGCTAACAGAAGACATAGACACGTGTTTCGTCCTACCAGGACTCATCAGTATGCCTCGTCTGTTTGACACCCCAGTGGAATGGACCAGCTACCCCTAAGGCAGTGTGCCTGGGATATATAGTGGTGAACCCATTAAAATAAAAACTCATTTAAAAGACAAAGAACCTCTGTGCGTAAACACTGAGGCAAGGGTTACCCAAAGGGCATTTGGCTGGAAGCCAAGTTTTCAAAGAAAATACAAAATCACACATGCTCCCACAATGCAAAGCATCATGGGCTGCATATGCAAATCACCACAGAATGTTATGCTGGTCCAACTTTAAGCAGAATTGCATGGTGCCGAAAGGCCTCTCACACAGTTTGCAAAGGGTGCTAACAGAAGACATAGACACGTGTTTCGTCCTACCAGGACTCATCAGTATGCCTCGTCTGTTTGACACCCCAGTGGAATGGACCAGCTACCCCTAAGGCAGTGTGCCTGGGATATATTGTGGTGAACCCATTAAAATAAAAAACTATTTAAAAGACAAAGAACCTCTGTGCGTAAACACTGAGGCAAGGGTTACCCCAAAGGGCATTTGGCTGGGAAGCCAAGTTTCAAGAAAATACAAAATCACACATGCTCCCACAATGCAAAGCATCATGGGCTGCATATGCAAATCACCACAGAATGTTATGCTGGTCCAACTTTAAGCAGAATTGCATGGTGCCGAAAGGCCTCTCACACAGTTTGCAAAGGGTGCTAACAGAAGACATAGACACGTGTTTCATCCTACCAGGACTCATCAGTATGCCTCGTCTGTTTGACACCCCAGTGGAATGGACCAGCTACCCCTAAGGCAGTGTGCCTGGGATATATTGTGGTGAACCCATTAAAATAAAAAACTATTTAAAAGACAAAGAACCTCTGTGCGTAAACACTGAGGCAAGGGTTACCCCAAAGGGCATTTGGCTGGGAAGCCAAGTTTCAAGAAAATACAAAATCACACATGCTCCCACAATGCAAAGCATCATGGGCTGCATATGCAAATCACCACAGAATGTTATGCTGGTCCAACTTTAAGCAGAATTGCATGGTGCCGAAAGGCCTCTCACACAGTTTGCAAAGGGTGCTAACAGAAGACTGTGTGAGAGGCCTTTCGGCACCATGCAATTCTGCTTAAAGTTGGACCAGCATAACATTCTGTGGTGATTTGCATATGCAGCCCATGATGCTTTGCATTGTGGGAACATGTGTGATTTTGTATTTTCTTGAAACTTGGCTTCCCAGCCAAATGCCCTTTGGGGTAACCCTTGCCTCAGTGTTTACGCACAGAGGTTCTTTGTCTTTTAAATAGTTTTTTATTTTAATGGGTTCACCACAATATATCCCAGGCACACTGCCTTAGGGGGTAGCTGGTCCATTCCACTGGGGTGTCAAACAGACGAGGCATACTGATGAGTCCTGGTAGGACGAAACACGTGTCTATGTCTTCTGTTAGTACCCTTTGCAAACTGTGTGAGAGGCCTTTTGGCACCATGCAATTCTGCTTAAAGTTGGACCAGCATAACATTCTGTGGTGATTTGCATATGCAGCCCATGATGCTTTGCATTGTGGGGGCATGTGTGATTTTGTATTTTCTTGAAACTTGGCTTCCCAGCTAAATGCCCTTTGGGGTAACCCTTGCCTCAGTGTTTACGCACAGAGGTTCTTTGTCTTTTAAATAGTTTTTTATTTTAATGGGTTCACCACAATATATCCCAGGCACACTGCCTTAGGGGTAGCTGGTCCATTCCACTGGGGTGTCAAACAGACGAGGCATACTGATGAGTCCTGGTAGGACGAAACACGTGTCTATGTCTTCTGTTAGCACCCTTTGCAAACTGTGTGAGAGGCCTTCCGGCACCATGCAATTCTGCTTAAAGTTGGACCAGCATAACATTCTGTGGTGATTTGCATATGCAGCCCATGATGCTTTGCATTGTGGGAGCATGTGTGATTTTGTATTTTCTATAAATTACTAAGATTTATGAATACATAAGGGATATGTGGGGTGGGCATCTGTGAGGTTAGTTATAGCAGTTGCTCAGACCTTGAGTAACCTCACGAGCGTTGAAGCCATGAGTGAGGTTCACAAGAGGTCTCAGGCAACTGTGCAAATAACGTGCTCATCCCACAGGTGTCCCCTGCATATTGAATTTATGCAACAGGCCCTATTTGATTTAGATACATTTACACCTATTCTGTTTAAAATGATGAGGTATTTTGGTATATTTTTATTATGTTAGAATGGTACTTTTTCATTTCTGGGTTTAATCTTCTGCTGCATTTTTTTAACAGGAGTATGATGGCAACATAGTTGCCAGGGAAGCAACATCAATCATTCAGATCATGTGGTGTGATTGGATGGTACTTTGCATATGGGCGGGCTGGACTGTTTGAAAAATATGGCATCTTTCTGTTTTACCGATTGGGCAAGGTACCGGTTGCTGTTGTTTAAATAAAAATGTATATGAATAATGATTTTAATTGTTTCTAAATTCTGTTGTCAACTTGATGGTTAAAGTGGTATGTGTGAGTTTTTTTTAAAGTAAAGGGCACTATGTAGCAGTTGGGAGTACATGGGTGGCCAGGCAGTCAGCGTCTCACCAGTGGAGTGAAAGTGGAGTTCACACAGGTTGCTTGATAAAAAAACATGAGCTCTTGAAATAGAAGCTGCAGGTAAAATAAAAATATTTTGCTGTAGTGAGTAGTGGATGGTGTCATATGCCACTGTTGTTTGCAGCTAGTTGGACAGTGAGTGTGAAGAGCAGGGGGAGGAGTGGGATATGGAGTGGTTGTGCTTTCAGGCTGGACAGAAGCTGTGGCAAAAATTACAATGCAGGGTAGATAGGGAACAGTGAGGTGTGGGGTGTAGAAGATGAACTTGTTATATGCAAGGGGCTTGTTATGTACAGCAGAGTGTATTGTAATGCACATGGTCCAAGGATCATTACAGAAAGTGTGTAGAAGTGCCAACAAGCAATATGTGTGTGTGGGGGTGGGGGGCGGGTGACGTAGTCATTGTGTCAATAAATTGGGATGATAATTCACTATGGGAAGAACATTAAGTTATTCCCATAGTGATTATAATATACCCCATTTATCTGGACAGTGACTCAGATAAATGGATTTATGTGCCAGGTTTTATCTCTGACACCTGTTGCATAAATAGGATATGAGCGCTTGTTGATAATCTGGGTTATTTGTATAGTAGCCTGTGACTTTTGAAAGTAACCTCACAAGTGGTGAAGCCACAAGTGAGGTTTACAAGAGGTCACAGGCTAGTGTACAAATAACTTAGTTATCCAACAGGCACCCCCCGCATATTGGATTTATGCAACAGGTCTTTTTTTGTTAATGCTGAAGGCAGTTTTGTTTTATTTTTATTTGTTTACTCTTTGGCGGCAGTCTTTTTTAATGGGGTTCTGAGTTTGACTAGTAGGATGGGAGTGTCATTGCTAGAAAATGCATGCCAATCATTTAGATGTACTTGTTTGATTGGCTGTTATTGTGCATGTGGGCTGTCTGGGATATTTAAAAAGTATGACGTCTATTCTTTTGGAATTACTGAGTGAACAAGGTATACTGTCCTGTAAGTAAACAGAGGAAGACTGTTTTGTGTTGCTTCTGCACTCGGCAGTTGGTTTGATGGCTTAATGTAATTGTGCTGTCCTGTGAATTTTTTTTTTTAAGTAACGCGCTAGCTGACAGCATCTCGGAGTTGTGGGCAGATAGGCAGCCAATGTGTGAGCAGTAGAGTGTAAGTGGAGAGTGCAGAGATTTCTGAAAAAAGAGAAAAAAAAAGAGAAGTGAAAAGAGAAGTTGTATAAATAACTATGTTTTTCTATGCTGAGTAGTGTGGACTGCGATACGCTGCTTTTGGTTGTGGGTAGCTGGTGAGTGTTTCTAGAGGGAGGCGAGGAATATCCCGAGATGGTGTGTGAGACGGTAGCATTAGTGCTGGTGGGGGGGGGTGATGTAGTCACTGTGTGGATAAATTGGGGGTGATGTAATTGTGACGCTTGGCCAGCTGGTTATGATTGTTCTATGATATTTGTAATATAAAAATATAGTATGTGAGTCTGTGCTCCATGGGTGACCCCATCCCCCAGGTTCCAGTAAAACAGGAACCATTTAATTAACTGACTTAGTTCAGAATGGCATTTTATTACCTTTTTATGATATGCCAAGGCTCTTTGAAGTGGAAATGAAATGTGACTTTATGAGTCTGCCAGGGGATGGGTCTAATAAACTTTTATGACATCTTAAGAGGAAGAACATGTTATACCACCATGGTGCTAAAAGTTATAAAACCTTTTGATATGCCTTGGGAATAGGAACTGCTCAAGATCAAAGAGAAAATGTTTAATTAAGGAGTCATATTTAGGAAGTGGAATTTTTGCTGAGGTCACCTTATTTAATATACCTCCTGATAGGACATTCTGTTTGCATTTTTTTATATTTTAAAAGGAGGAGTAAGTTGACTCACAGAAGGGGTATGGAGAGACAGTTTAAACTAATACTGGTGTCTGATCCTGTTGTCATATCATTTTGGGGACTCTAGAAACACAGTTCTAACTAAGGCACTTATAGAGGTAATACATTAGGTATAAAAAGTCTAACTATGTTGGTAGGAGTTTTTCTGTAGTTTGCTTTGCTTTTCTTTTAAGTGATTGTATTTTTTTTTTCAAAATAAGTATGCTTTATTGATAGGAAGAGTTTTCACACATTTGGTTACAGACATAAAGAAAACATCATTATCTTACATAACTCAGTATTATTTTATATAAGTAAATAGAATGGAGAGCTACCACATATACATACTTGTGCACATGGTTCTTATATTCAACAATTAGAGTTATACTTGCACTCTATAGATCTCTCCACAAAATAAGAAATACGGTGTATCTATCTTCCTATCCCCCTCCTCACTGTTTTTAAATTACCCATTCCCTCCCCAAACCCCCAAGTATGCATCATGAGTGAGATTAACAAGCTGTTAGCCCTGAATGTAATTACAGATGAAAACCTAGGGGTACTTTTAACCTTATATTGTAGGACCTGCATGAAGATTAATATGGCCTATATTCACTAGTCATTAGATGGTTAATAAAGTATGTAAAGGTGCCCATACTTTTTGATAGTATTGCGGTTTCTTGACTTTATGGGCGATGGTGTTTTCCGCTTGTAATGCAAAGAGCATCTCTTTTAACCATTCTGAATATGTAGGAGTGCACTGATCCAGCCAATGCCACATAATTACCTTCTTGGCACACAGGGATATTAGTGCCATATGTTTGCGCAGGTTACCCACCAAGGATTCCCCATAGTTTCCTATTATACATATTTCTGGATAAAAAGCCTCAGTAAGGCCTAAAAGAGGGTCTACTTTGGAACTGATGGCATTCCATAGAGGTGCAGCTTTGCTACAATCCCAAAGGATATGTAGTAGTGTACCAGGACATTCCTTACACCTCGAGCATAAATTGGAGGAGAGCCTCCCCATTTTGCGGAGCCTGACCGGGGTGTAATACATGTCATGGATAACACAGAACTGTAAAATGCGGTATCTGGCCCACTTCACATTTTGGTATAGCTGTGTCCAGATTTGGGACCACGATCGAATTGTTAAGGGGTCTGGGGATAACACCTCATCCCAGACATATTGCGGCATTCCTTGCAGAACCTCCATACCATCCCTGGGGAGATGGTAAAAATGTGAGATAAGATGGGATGGAGGTAAGCTGAGGTTGGCTGGAAGAAGCGGACATGCAAGATTTTGCTCCCAAAGTCTTGTTCCAAAGTGTTGAAATAACATATGCTGCAGTTGGATATATTTAAAACAAAAAGAGACAGGGAGATTAAATTGTGCACTTGCAGTCTGAAACAACATAATTTTGTGTTCATTTAACAAGTCTATGACCCTGATTTGACTGCCCCCTGGCCAAAAGTTGTATGGAAGAGGGGATCCTCCTATTTTATAGTTGGGGTTACAAAAGATGGGTTGAGAGGTATCTCTTAATATGGATATCTGAAAAATGGCACAGAGTTGAGCATGCACCTGAAGTGTAGTTCCAATAGGTAAATCACGGAGACTTTTGGGTAGATTTTTAAAGCAAATATATATAAGAGTATTGAGAGCTATACCATGTAAGGCACCTAGGGACTTTTCTATTTGAAGCCACAATGGGTAATATTGTGTCTGGTTGGCGTATGTCTTATCCTGCAAGTAATATATGAGGCTTGAACAGGTGATAGAGAAATAGTAGGTTAAAAAATCTGGTAACTGTAAACCACCCGTCTCTTTGCTCCTCTGTAATTTAAAGAGGGCCCTCTGAGGTGTCTTGCCAGCCCATAGAAAGTGAGAAATGAGTCTGTGGACTTGCGTGAACCAAGTTTTTGGAAGAAAGAGAGTCGTCATTTGTAAGGGATACAATATTCGGGGGAGGACATTCACTTTCAAGACATTTATTCATCCCCAAAGAGACAGTGGAAGTATGGCCCAGCGAGACAAATCTATTTTGAGTTGGGCAAGGATTGTATCAAGATTATAATGTTTCATTTTGGTATTAGAACTAGAAAGATATATTTCCAGACATTTTAGTTTATCCTTGACCCAGCGAAGTCCTAGATGAGCAACGTCCCCAGAAAATGTGTAAATGTTTAGAGGCATTAATTCTGTCTTGGATATATTAAGCTTGTAATTAGAAAACTTACCAAATTTTGAAATTAATTCAAGTGTGTCGGTGACTGATTCAGAAAGGTGTGAAACATGCAGTAGTATATCATCTGCATATACCGAAAGTTTGTATTGATGATGACCTATAGATATGCCAGACATTTCAGGGGAAATATTAATGCATCTAATAAGTGGCTCCAAATATAGATAAAAAAGAAAGAGGGAGAGTGGACACCTCTGTCTGGTACCTTGCTGCAGGATGAAGGGTTGTGAAAGCTGGCCATTACAAAGTACTTGTGCAGAGAGTTGTATGTACGAAATCTGTATCCATTAATATATTGTGATGGTATATTAAAGCGGGGCAGGAGATTGAACAAATAGTCCCAGGAGACCCTGTTGAATGCTCTCTCTGCATCCAGGGAGACCAGAGCAGATGGAGTTCGGGAATCCCTGGACGCAGAGATCAAATAGACTAGTTTTCACATGTGATCCAAGGAGACCCTGCCCGCCACGAAGCCGACTTGTTCTCTGCTTATAAGACCTTGCCATACCATGGTTAACCTAGTGGTCAGGATCTTGGCAAGTATCTTCATGTCCACATTAATTAGGGAGATAGGACGGCAGTTTGTAACTTGGAGAAGGTTCCTGTCTGGCTTGGGGAGGACCACTATTGTGGCCTCTAATAAAGAATAATCTGAGATACCACGATTATACATGTAATTATAAACCTCTAGAAGAAGTGGAGTCAGTTGTGATTTGAAGATTTTGTAAAATTCTATGGTGTATCCATCTGGGCCTGGGGCATTGTCAAGCGGGAGAGAGTCAATGGCCAAACCGATTTCACCAGTAGAAATGGGTGCTTTAAGCGAGGCTGCTTGACTGGCATCCAGTTGAGGAAGTTGGACCACTTGTAGAAAAGTATCAACTTCTGATGGGTTAAAAGGGGAAAGCGGGCGAGAATATAAAGTTTTATAGTATGCCTGAAAGCATTCCACTATCTCTTTGGGAGAAGAGACAGTTCGTCCTCTGGAATGTTGAATGCATGGGATTATTCTGTCGGAGGCTTGTGCCTTAAGACGTAGAGCCAGGAGTTTTCCTGCCTTATCCCCCTGATCGAAGTATTGAATTTTGGAGTGTATAAGAAGTTGCACTGCCTTTTCTGTAAGGAGTGAGTTGTAACGGGCTCGGAGAATCTCAAGAACATTGAGATCTTCTGATGTGGGATGGGTAGGGAGTGTAAGTTCTGATCTCCTAATTTCTTGTAAAAGAGCGGAGGTTACCTGGGAGGAGATCTTTTTCTTAATTGTAGCCATTCGGATTATTTCCCGCCGCACCGAACATTTAAGGGCGCCCCAAAGAACATCTATCTTGGACATGATGGGGGTATTAATATTGAGAAAATTAGTAATATAGTTTGTGACCTGGGATACTAGATGGTCCACTCTGAATAGTTGGCTGTTAAATCTCCATACTTTATCCTTGGAGTGAGGCTGACCAGGGCTCCAACATAAAAGAATGGGGTGGTGATCCGAGATTACCTTGGGTAAGTAATTGCAAGATAATACTAATGAGAGATGCCCTGTGTCCAGTAGAAAATAGTCAATTCGAGAAAACGTATTATGGGGAATAGAGTGAAAGGAGTACTCCCTCTGAGAGGGATAGAGAGCTCTCCAGGGATCTATTAAATCCACTGAGTCCATCATTTCCCTGATGGCCAGTTGTGCTGGGGAGAGGGACGTTAGATGAGTTCTTGATCGATCAATGAGATTACAGTAGACCAAATTCCAATCTCCACCAAGCACTATGGGAAGGGAGGACCATGGGATCAGATTGTTCATAAGAGATATAAAAAAGGAGGATCCTCTGTATTTAGCCATAAACAGAACCAAGTACTACTTCAGAGTGGCCTAGTAGGGCCTTGATCAGAATATATCTGTGTTGGGGATCTACTACAGTATCCAGCATGCGAATGGGAACCCATCGTGCTGCAAGAATTGCCACCCCCCCTTTCCGAGTATCAACCCCAATCCCAAATACTTGGCCCACCCAGGACCTTCTAAATTGAAGAACCTGGGATGGGGGCAAGTGGGTTTCCTGAAGAAATGCTACGTCTGTGTCTAATTTCCGATGATGTAGCAGTATCTTGGTACGTTTAACTAGTGACTGGGAACCTTTCACATTCCAGGAACATATTTTATAATTAGCCATCATACTGATAGTATTGCCATGATCTAGCCTTTAACCCTGCAGGACACCAGGAACATACATATCTAAAACCCACAGAGCCTGGAAAAAGGAAAAATCCTATCTCACTGCGTACTTGACCCCCACCCACCCTTTCCCTTCCTTTGATTCCCCCCTGTGCCTTCCATTTTCCCAACCTAATCCCCAATTCCCTATACTCACAACAAGTAGAGATGGTCCCCTTAAAACTACCCCTATAGCATGGGTTGCCCACTTGCAGCTCACAAGAAAAACAATAAGACTAAAACAAAGTCCAGGAGAATGCCAGATAGAGAGCTATGAGTCCCCCCCATTCTAGATCGCAACACCCTGCTAAAGTTGCAAATTCAGGTTACCCTCCCACCCCCAAACTATCATTGAACAGTAAACTTTAAAACAGTAGTTTTATAATTGCCTAAACTTGCAATAAACAGTAAAGCACAATAGCATTATAAAAACATTGCGGAAACAATGAATAACAGTTCTCTTCTGACATGAAAATTCAGACTGGAATATTGTTATCCAACCTATTTACTAGAAATACTCATCAAATTTAAAGAAAGTATTCTGTTTCTGCTCCCATTTATTAATATAACGTTTGCAAACCAACACAAATAAGGGAGTATCAGATGTCAGATCGTGGCAGGAACCTTGGTACCTTGTCTCGACATTGTAGAGCTTGTCTCGATGTTGTGAAACCGGTGCCATGAATGGTTAAAAAAAAAAAAGAATAGTCAAAAAAGAAATAGACAGTCTGTTGGTCTACCAGTACAGAAAAAGCATCATAGCTTGATCTCGGTGTTCTGCTGCCCTCCTGTGGCACTCCAGCAAAATGAAAAACTTACGAAGAGCTCGGAAAACATCAGCGTCGCGCATTCGTATGAATTTCTAGGATCTCTAACTCAATCATCAGATCTGAGCGTACACTAAACAAATCAGGGATCAAGGCTTGCAATTCAGGTAGGGCTTGCTCAGCGGACTCGAAGTTGTGCCAGGTGTTTTTGTAGAGGACAGAGAGTTTCGAAGGATATTAGACCTTGTATTTAATACTGGCAACTATTAATTTGGTAACCATCGGGTGGTATACTGCCCACCGTTGCTGAATAGTTGCTGGGAGATCCTGGGCAAACCATAGTTTTTGTCCCTCCCACAGAATTTCCTGGAGCTCTTTCACTTGCTCTAAGACATGAGTCTTATCCAAGTAATTAAGAAATTTAATTATGAGGGGTCTTGGTGGTTTCCCTGCAGTCGGCTTGGGCCTGAGTGAGTGGTGGGCCCTCTCTATTATATATGTAGTACTGTTGGGAGAGGGACCAGCTATTTTGGTGAGCATTTTTTGCAAAAAAATAATCGGAGTTGCTCCCTCCGCGTCCTCTGGAAGGCCGAAGATAAGAATATTATTACGGCGACTTCGGCCTTCCACATCTTCTAGTTTTGCTTCCATGCAGATCAGCTTCTGTCACAATGCAGGGAATTCATGCTCAATAGCTATTTTCCAGTTTTCCAACAAGGATGTTCTAGTTGCCACATCTTTAATTGCGCGGGCAGCATCAGTAAGGTCTCCACACATAGATTTGAGCTCTGAGGTTAAGTTTTGGAGGGCCGTGCGGAAGGGTTGCACCTCTTCCATGAATCTTTGTTCTGTAAGGGAAGCTGAAGCTTGTGGAGTTGCAGAAGGTGTGGTTGTCTTTGAAGCAATGCCAGTTTTCCCTTTGGAATGTTTTGGGAGTTTTTCAGGCGTCCGAAGCGGAGTATGCAGAGGTGGTGCTTGACACATATCTGCCTCCATGCCACAGGTAGGCCTTGAGAAACAAAGTGGAATTATGCTTGAAGAGACTTTAGATTCATGCTAAACTTCATCTTAGATAATTTTGTAGACTATCAGAAGTCGGACGAGCAAAAGATGCGCAAGTTTGGTAGAAATAAGTCGTGGAATATGCTGTAGAATGGGAGTTGAGGTAGGAGTCGGTCATCCGAGCTGCTAACCCATCAGTAGCATCACGTGGTCTCCTTAAGTGATTGTATGCACTTTGCTATATGTTTCTGTGTTTACATTTTGGCATATTTTTTATCCATTTTTAGTAAATATATTATTTAAAAGACTGCCTGGGTCATCTGCCAGTCCTTTTTCGCATGTGATGTATAGATGGTTAAATTTGACAACTGTTCAAAAGTTTGATGGTGTTACTAAACTGGGAAAAGGTAAGAATATACCTAAGGTCTTTTCTAGAGTTTTAAGGGTTCATTTTTGGATACCTGGTTAGGTGCCATTAGGCGAAAGATATATTGCATCCCCCGAAGAGAATATTATCTGAGCCTGTACATTTGGGTACGTTAGCATAAGGTTCCCAGTTTAAATCCACCCAGAACTTAAGACTAAAGGTGATTCAGACCCACAAGCAGACAAGCGGGTTACCCTGTCTGTTACCTGTTCACATTATTGGCTCGGAGGTTGGCACTGTGGGAGCAGAGGGCCTGACGTGCTGAGTGCGTTTGTGACAGTAATCACTATGGGAATAACTTGAAGTTATTGCCATAGTTATTACGTAACCCCCCATTTATCCACACAGTGACTCAGATAAAGGTAGTTATGTACTGGTTTTTATATTGATGCCTGTTGCATAAATTTGATTCTAACGTGCTAAAAATGAAGCTGCAGCATTATTCATTTCTAAATAATGCTGTCATTCCCATTGAGAAACGTTGAAACTGTATAATAAAAATGTTTTCGTACATCTTTGTGAATGACAGAGTACAGTGCATACTGCAAGCCCATTGATTGACAGGGTCCACCAATGGGCTTCCAGATGTACAGTAGCTGTGACTCACAGACAGCTCTGTCAGCGGGAAGCTGTGGTGGTATGTGGGTGGATTGAGCTGCCCGCTGATGGTGGGGACTTGCTGGGATGGGGGAGCGGGGTTGTGTGGGGGTGCCTGAGTGGGTGGAGGTCCACTAGACTACCAGGAGGTCTTTGACATTGCCGTTGGTGTTGCAATTGGGTCCGGGTGGGGGGTTCTTCTAGACAACTGAGTATTTTTCTGCATTGCATTCCATTTTATTGGGGATGCAGGCAGGAGTGGGGGTTCTACTTAGGCACCAGGGATTTCACTGAGCTCTGTTTCTTCAGGGTTTCAGGCAAGGGAGGATGACTGGACCACCAGGGATACTGTGTGGTTCATACTGACCACGATCGGGCAGGGGAAGGGTGGGGGTTCAACTTGACTACTTGGGGCTACAGTATGTGTGTGGCTCATAGCCCTTGCAGAGTGCCTGGCACATTCTGTAAGGTGCATCCCTGCAAGACACATGCAAATGTGGCCAAAATGACATGCAGATGGCTCCATTTGCACCCTGCATGCCTAATAGACCAATTTGAGTGTTTGTGGCTGTGAATGGCAACATTGGGTGGAGTGCATCATGAGATGCACTGCTCCATTAGTTTCTCTGCCTAACCAGGGGGTTGCACTGGTGCTTCTCGAGTTGGGTGCAGCTGCGATATTCACAGAGGGGATGCGCTGGGAGCATCCCCTGGCACATCTTCTGTAAATGCCACAGTTTGGCCTCGGTGCATCTAAGTTGCGCCAGCGCAGCCGGGATATGCTGAGTGCATATGCTTTGAGATTCCAGCCCATTATCTACTGGTTATATTTTCTTCTGCTATTGTGTTTTTTTTTGCACCTTATGTTTTACATTGCATGTACAGCATCTTGAGCCCTTGGGAAAGGGCACTCTGTAAATTAAAATTGCCTGCCTTGGCTTGCATTGAACATAACAATGAAGGTATTATACAAAGGGCAGTAAGTAACAAGGTATGCCACTAAGTTTAAAACCCCATTGAAATACGTTGAGGCGTATACATATTTTTTCAGTTTGCGGTCTGACTTTGAAGAGTAAAGATGCATCTGCGGTTCAGAGAGGATTATGGCATTGGTCTCCCAATCAGTAAGTAAGAGCTGGGGTGGTGGGGTGGTGGATCCTTAGTGGGAAGGTTGAGTGCAGGGAACTAATGGCCGCAAAAGACATCAATGGATATTTTTCTTTTTACAGAGCAAAAAATAACTGCTAACGAGACAGAATGGAGGGGATCACAGAAAGAGCTGGGAAACCAGGAGATGGCTGAATAGGTGGGAGAGAGAGAGGATCTTGAGAGCCACGGCTAAGCCACAGGGGGAGGGGGAACAAAGGATAGAGGACAGAAGGAGCAGTGGAGTGGGGAAAAAAGGACAGATTGCTGCACTGGGGGATTGGGCACCTCCCGTGTGACTGTCACATTTGTTTTGGGGGGTTTACAGGGGAAAAAACTGATAAGGGAGGCAGAACAGAGGGGATGTACAGTACTCATTCTCTGCAATGCTGTACCACATTGCTGCCCCACCTCACTATAACTGCACCATCCATCTTCAAAGTGGAGAGGCCACATGGTCAGGCATTTAGGAAGTTGGACCCTGGCTATCTGTGCCAATGCCAGACAAGTTATGCCACGAAGTTCAAAACCCCATTGAAATACATTGAAGCACATATCTGCTTCTTTAGTTTGTGGTCTGGCTCTGAAGAGTGAAGATGTGTCTGCGGTCCTGATTGGTAAGCAAGGTCTGAGGGGGCAGCAGGGGGGATTCTTAGTGGGAGGGTTGGGTGTGGGGAACTAATGGCTGCAAAAGACATCGATGGATGGTTTTCTTGTTACATGGCAAAAAAAAAAGACTGCTAAAGGAGGCAGAATGTAGGGGATCACAGAAATTGCTGGGAAACCAGGAGCTGGCTGAATGGCTGGGAGAGAGAGAGGGTCTTGAGAGCCACGGCTATGCCATGGAGGGAGGAGGAACAGAGGATGGAGGACAGAGGGAGTGGTGGAATAGGAAAATAAAAGGACAGATTTCTGCACTGGGGGTTGGGCACCCCCGTGTGACTGTTATGTTTGTTTGGGGGGGGTTACAGGGCAGAAAGAAAACTGATAAGGG
Organism: Neoceratodus forsteri; assembly: GCA_016271365.2. Classification (NCBI taxonomy): domain Eukaryota; kingdom Metazoa; phylum Chordata; order Ceratodontiformes; family Ceratodontidae; genus Neoceratodus; species Neoceratodus forsteri. Next base: position 142,524,653 of record JADMNL010000027.1, read on the forward strand.
AGACAGAGTGGAGGGGACACAGAACAGGGGATCTCAGAAAGAGCCGGGAATCCAGGAGATGGAGGGAGAGGGTCTCAAGAGCCACGGCTAAGCCACAGGAGGAGGGGGAACAAAGGACGGAAGACAGAAGGAGCATTGGATGTTTTGTTTCTTTGGTCTGGGCATACACAGTAGTTTCTGAAATTGCAGACAAATGGTAATGAGTGAAAGCAAACATCGCAGTTGCAAAAGCATGGTAGTTTCTGAAACTGTACACAAGTGGTAATGAGTGAGTAAAATAAGACATCATGGTCACAAAAGTATGATCGTTTCTGAAACTGTAAAAAAACTGGTAATGAGTGAAAGCAGACATCATGACTGCAATCGAAAGCACAGAGGATTCCTCAGTGTGACACCCGTGTTCCGCTATGACCACCAGCACTGTGAAATAGTGTAGTGCTGTGGTTGGTAGGGACAACATGGGTGGAATGCTTCACAGATGTGGAGGCGACTGTGACACAATCCAACATGTGGTTTGTTCAGAAGGAATGCGGTGCCCTTATTCTCAATGATCATAAAAGAACTGCAGGGCTACGCCCACTGCAGCCCTAAAAAAAATGCTGAGATCAGTAAAGATGTGAGTAAGAAAGGCTGGCAGTCAATTATTTTAAAAAAAACACAGTAGCCATATGACTTTGTGAAAGACTGACACACTTTTTAATTAAATGATTATGTGGTGATTGAAAACAACATACAATTGATTAATACATACACCATTGATCTTTAAGAAATAATTAGATGATAGATAGATAGACAGACAGACAGACAGACAGACAGACAGACAGACAGACAGATAGAACGATAGAGAGGTGGATAGATAAATAGATAGATAGATAGATAGATAGATAGATAGATAGATAGATAGATAGATAGATAAACAGACAGACAGACAGACAAACAAATAGGCAGGGCAGACAAAGAGAGAGACATAGAGAGACAGAGACATCAGGGGATCACCGGCTCACTGGTTGAACTGAAGCCAACAGCACAACTGCAGCTGCGGCTTCAGCATTCAAGAAATTCCCACTGTTATCATACAGAGAATGCGGGTGAATGGCTCCTCTAGCTAAGCTGGTCACCCAGGGTTTTGGAGGTCCTAGAAAATGTATTTCTAGCATTTGAAAAAAAAACACACCAGAATTTAGCTAAACTAGTCCCATTTAGCTAGGTCCATGTGTTTAACTATTTATTTAAAGTTGATAACTGGGAAAGGTACTCTGAACCAACACTTGTCTTCAGGTGTGACCCAGGGGATAGGATTACAGGAGGATTAAAACATTAGCTTACAGTTCAGTCACATGCAGAGGAAACAGGACTGACAAGAGCAATCAATATACAATAAATACTGTACTATATATATATATATATATATACACACACACAAGATGCGGCAACAAATTAATGTCTACTTACAATACTGTATGTACAGGATAACTATATTAAAGATGGTGGAGAGAGATTAACTGGGCAGAGGAGTTTAGGTGTTGGGAGAGGAGGGGGTGAGAGGAGAGGGACGAGGGGAAGCAAACACAGAGCGGGGGAGGGATAGACTTTATTTGCCGCTTTATGGCAGGGAGGGAGGGGGAGTCATAGAGGAGGGAGGGTTGCTGATTCCAGAGGTGGGGAAGAAGGCTGATACTCTGGAGGAGGAGGAGCATCAGTAGGGGATTGTGAAGGTATGTGGGTGGCTGGACCTCACTGAGTAGGGCGGGGCAGGGGCTGGTGAGAGGAGGGAAGGGAGATATTGCAGGAGTAAGTTGAACTAGTATTTGGCAATGAATATTAGGGAATTAATGTATCTCCAGTGCGAGGGGGGGAGATTCAGTGAGGACAGTAGACAGCAATAGCGGGTTCGAGGGGGGGGAGTTAGTAGCAAAGTGGCAGAATACATTGAAGGTGGTGTCTAGGCAGGAGAGGGAGATGGAAGAGGCTGAGACATAGATGATATTGCCATAGTCAAAACATTGGGAGAATGGTTTCAGTTACCAGGACTGGCACAGATGCAGAAGAATGGGGCTTTTGTTTTGGTAAAGTACTCCAAGTTTGGGATGCAGTTTGGTGCATATAGAGTTTATGTTGTTTTGAGAAATCGAGGTGTTGATCAAGATAAAGGCCTACGTATTTGTATAATGTCACTGAGTCGAGGGTGGACCTGTCCAAGGAGGAAAAGGAGTGTCTTAGTAGGAATTTAGCCAGCTTGTGGGGAGTCCCAAAAACCATGGAGACAGTTTTTTTGGTGTTTACTTTGAGGCTGTTGTCTTGAAACCAGTGGAGAGCCTGGGTGAAATCAGACTGCAGGGTAGAGAAAACTGTTTCAGGGGAGGGACCAGAGGTATAAACTATGGTGTCATCTACATATAGGTAAACGTTTGTGTGTGTACAGGCTTTGGGAAGGTCGTTAATGAATACCAAGAAGAGAATAGGACCAAGAATTGACCCTTAGGGGACTCCCACAAGGATGGGAAGGGAAGGCGACATGGAATTTCCCACTGAGACAGACTGCATTCTACCATAGAGGTAAGAGCTGAACCAGTTTATTCTGAAAGAAGCCAGGCCGGCTGCATGGAGTTTTTGAAGGAGGGTGTGGGTGGGAGACTGAATCAAAGGCTTTGGCAAGGTCTATGAATATTGCAGCAGTATGGAGTTTGTGATGCAGAATAGGGAGGAAAATATATAATTTTTATGCATTTTCAGTTTTTGTGAGTTAAAAAAATGGCAGCCATCATGACCGGTACTTTTCTTCCACACAACAAATAAATCATGAAAATAAGCACTCACAACAGTTTTTTTTGTTACCGTTTGCATTGCTCGGTTAACTAAAAAATCATTATAACTCTGGAACCATATAATATTTTTTCACAAAATCTTTGAAAGGCATACCCTTGTCATGGGCCCCTTCAACCCTGAAAATCTCATAAAAAAATGCCTCACCCTTTGTGCTGTAGGTGAGAACAAAAAATATGCCATGTTAAGTATTGGGAAACCAAACGTTTTTTTCCTCTTTTTTTTGGCACTCCATATCTCGAAAACCAAACAAGATGCCTTCACAAAACTTTTCAAGTCTTGAGACTCTGACAGACTGACTACAAATGCTAAATTTTGGGCTATTTAGTCAAAAAACACCAAAGTTATTAAGATGCAAAAACTGGGTTTAACATTAAGCACCCTACTTAACCCTATTTATAGGGACACTATCGCACCCACATAATACATTGTTTGTTTAAGAGGTGTACAAATATAGATGGATACACATAGTGCATGCAAAAGAGGTGAACAGGTGTTGATGGATATATACTGTACAGTGCCTGCTGAAGAGACACACAGATGCACATGGATGTATAAGGTGCCTGTGTAAGATGTCGACATGTATAGAGTTTACACAAGGTGTTAAAATGTTGATGGACGCACAGAGTATCTGTATTAGAGGTGCACAGATGTAGATGGATGCATGTAATGCCTGTATAAGAAGTGCACATATATAGATGAATGTAGAGTGTCTGTATAAGAGGTACACAGATGTAGATGGATGTACAGAGTGTCTATATGAGACGTGCATAAGTGTAGACGGATGTATAGAGTATATACAAGGTGCTCAAATGTAGATGGATGTATAGAGTATATTAGGGATGCCATTCTAGAGGCAACAAGACTCTGCATCAGGTCTACAACAAAGAAAATAGGTTTAAAAGACCACTGTGGTTCTCCCCTCTAATAAGAGAGGCAATCAGGGCCAAACAGAATGCATACAAATGGTTTGGGCAACATAAAGGGAACAAGGAGTGGAAGGATTACTCTTAAAAAAGTAAGGAGGCCCAGAAAATAATAAGGGAGGCCAAGGCAGCAAATTGCTCGTGGAGTCAAATCAGGGGAGAAAATCTTTTTAAGCTATATCAGTGAAAACAAGCATTTGTCAATGCCGAATGTTGATTGCGTTGGTCTGTTGAGCTCGCTCACTAGAGCTGTGTCACACGCTCAGTCTGTTTCTCCCGGTGCTGCAGGCTGCTGTTTTGTACTGGGCTTCTGCCAGCATTGGTACCTTGTTCTGGCCACTAAGAAATCCGCAGCTGTCCCGACAAAGTTCCGTTGAGGTGGCTCACTCCCCCCCTCTCTCACTCGCTCATTCTGTTTCTCCTGGCGCTGCAGGCTGCCCTTTTGTACTGGGCTCCTGCCTCTGTTGGTGGCTTTTTCTGCCCACAAAGAAATCTGCAGCAGTCCCAACACAGGTCTGTGGAGCCTGCTGACTTCCCCTCTCTCACTCGCTCATTCTGTTTCTGCTGGCGCTGCAGGCTGACCTTTTGTACTGGGCTACTGCCTGCGTTGCCGCCTTTTTCTACCAACAAAGAAATCTGCAGCAGTCATGATAGAGCTCAATTGAGCTCGCTCACTCCCTCTTTCTCACTCGCTCATTGTGTTTTTCCCGGTGCTGCAGGCTGCCCTGTTGTACTGGGCTTCTGCCTGCATTTGCACCTTTGTCTGTCCGCAAACAAATCCACAGCTGTCCTGACAGAGCTTCATCGAGGTTGCTCAGTCTCCCTCTCTCACGCGCTCATTCTGTTTGTCCTGGCACTGCAAGCGGCCCTTTTGTACGGGACTCCTGCCTGCATTGGTGCCTTTTTCTGCCCACAAAGAAATCTGCAGCAGTCCTGACAAAGCTCCGTTGAGCTTGCTTACTCCCTTTCTGTCACCCGCTCAGTCCGTTTCTGCCAGAGCTACAGGCTGCCCTTTTCTATTGGGCTCCTGCCTGCATTGCCACCTTCTTCTGCCCACAAAGAAATTTGCCACAGTTACAATAGAGCTATGTTGAGCTCGCTCAGTCCCCCTCTCTCATTCACTCATTCTGGTTTCCCCGCCACTGCAGGCTGCCCTTTTGTACTGGGCCCCCGCGTGCATTGCTGCCTTTCTGTGCCCACAAACAAATCTGCAGCAGTCCCAACAGAGCTCCACTGAGCTCACTCACTCCCCCTCCCTCACTCACTTAGTCTGTGTCTCCTGCCACTGCAGGCTGCCCTTTTGTACTGGGCTCCTGCCTGCATTGGCGGCTTATTCTGATCAGAAAGAAATCTGAAGCAGTCCTGACACAGCTCCATTGAACTCTCTCACTCACTCATTCCATTTTGGCCTGTGCTTCAAGCTGGCCTGTTGTACTGGGCTCCTGCCTGCGTTGCTGCATTTTCTGCCCACAAAGAAATCCGCAGCAGTCACAATAGAGCTCCGTTGAGCTAGCTCACTGTCACTGTCACTCACGCATTCTGTTTCTCTTGGCGCTGCAGGCTGTGCTTGTGTGCAGGGCTCCTGGCTGTGTTGGCACCTTTGTCTGTCCGCAAACAAATCCACAGCTGTCCTGACAGAGCTTCATCGAGGTTGCTCAGTCTCCCTCTCTCACGTGCTCATTCTGTTTGTCCTGGCACTGCAAGCGGCCCTTTTGTACGGGACTCCTGCCTGCATTGGTGCCTTTTTCTGCCCACAAAGAAATCAGCAGCAGTCCTGATAGAGCTCCGTTGAGCTCACTCAGTACCCCGTCTCACTCGCTTGTACTGTTTCTCCCACCACTGCAGGCTGGCCTTTTGTACTGGGCCCCTGACTACATTGATGCCTTTTTCTGCCCACAAAGAAATCTGCTGCAGTCCTGACAGCACTCCGGTGAGTTCGCACACTCCCCCTCCATCACTCGCTCTCTCATTCTGTTTCTCCCAGTGCTGCAGGCTGCCGTTTTGTACTGGGCTCTTGTGTTGGGCCCATTCTGTGCCCACAAACAAATCCGCAGCAGTCCCGACAGAGCTCAGTTGAGCTCGGTCACTCCCCCCTCACTTGTCTGATCTTAATCTGTCCCAAACAGTGATTTCTCACAGCGACCGTGCTATTCTGCGGCAGAAGTGCAAAAACATATTTTAGCCAGGATGTGAAAAATGGCAGCTGTACTGTTCATAAGGAGGTGTGGAAAAATGCCACTGTTGAAAATGTGGTGTGAAAATATTACAAAATTGCGAAGTTACAAGGGTGCATGGAAACAATTCAACGCACGCTTGTAACAGAGTCACGTTATGGAGTTTCATCACCAAATTTTCAACATAGGCATTTTAGGACCCCTGCCCATGAACAGAGCCACTGTCATTTTCTTAATCTGTCCCAGACAGTGATTTCCCACAGCGACCGCTCTATTCTGCGCCGGAAGTGTGAAAACACATTTCGGCCAGGATGGAAAAAATGACAGCTGTACTGTTCATAAGTAGGTGTGGAAAAATAGCAATGTTGGAAATCTGGAGTGAAAATATTATAAATGTGCGAAGTTACAAGTGTGCGTGCAAACTGCGCAACGCACGCTCGTAACACAGTCATTTTATGAAGTATCATTACAAAATTTTCAACATAGCCATTTCAGGACCTCTACTCATGAACAGTGTCACTGTCATTTTCTTAATCTGTCCCAAACACTGATTTCCCACAGCGACCACGCTATTCTGCGCCAGAAGTGTGAAAACATTTCCACCAGGATGTGAACAATGACAGCTGTGCTGATCACAAGGAGGTGTGACAAAATGCCAATGTTGAAAATCTGGCTTGAAAATATTGCAAACTCACGAGTCAAGTATGCGTTGAATTAGCAGATGCATGTGCATGTCAAACAGTCATTTTTGGTTTTTCACTCAAATTTGTAACATAGGCCTTTGAGAGCCATCTCATGAACACTGGCACTGTTATTTTGATTATCTGCCCCAAAAGGTGATTCCATGCAGTGACCGCGAAACCACCTTTCGGGGCAGATTAACGCCATGACAGTTCAAGAATTCATGAGGAGGGGTCCCAAAAACCCCATGTTGAAAATTTGGTGAAAAAATTCCCAAAAATGTCCAAGCTATGCACTAAAGTTGAAAAAACCCTGTTTATTACATTATACAGCTTACTGGCATTTCCTCAGTTCGCGGACGGCTTTGAAGAGTGCAGACGTGTTCCTGGTCCAGCGAAGATCAATGTGCCGCTCTGGAGGTAGTATGGGACGGGAGGGTGGGAGGCAGGGTGCGCGGTGGGTGGGTGTGGGTTGCTGGTGGGGGCTGGGAGACTACAAGGCGTTTCCTTTTGCAGGAGAAAAAAAAATTAAAAGACATTACAACCTTTTCCCACCTTTACAGAGGCATGTGTGCATGGGGTGTGCTCCCAGTGTGCCACCAGAGACTTTTTTTGGGAGCAGCAGTAGCCAACGGGGATTGGGCACCTCTCAAGGCACTAAAGGTAGATATTATGCTGACGGGATTGGGCACCCCATCAGCAGGAATAAAAGCGGGAGTTACAGAATGCCGACGGGGAGTGAACTCCTCCGTCTGCAACAGAACCACAGGGCTCCAAAGCCGATGGGGATTGGGGCCCCTGTCGGCAAATAAACACGGTGGGGGGGTGATATTGTTTGTGAACATGGCGGCAAGCCACTGCCATGTTCACAAACAATATCAAGGCTTCTATATCCCGCCCTGCAATGACAGGTCGCTCCCTCATTGCAGCGGATGGCTGACGCTGCAATGACGAGGCGGCCCCTGATTGCAGCGGCAAAATTCTCACAACTTGGTGGCAACGTTCCAAACTGCTGTCACCAGCAGCTTGCAACGGTATTGGGGGAAGTGGAACAAGCCTTTGCAGGCTGTGGGGGCAGTGACCACAACAGTGCCATGCCTCCACAGCCTGCTTCTCAGCAAGCTGTCCCAATATGTTTCTTGCGCTGCGCACAATCAACATAAAAAGGAAGAAAGGGGGAGGAATTGTAAGGTTAAAAGTGGGGGATGAAGCTCTGGAGGACAGCGGACAAAAAGAAGAGGCCCTAAATGAATACCTTTCCTCGGTATTTATGAGGGAGGATCGGGGCCCACTGCCAGACAGCAGTATCAGAGCCAAGACCAGAGGGCTTCAGAGAATGTGCACCCAGGAGTTTACCACAGACAGGGTCAGGAAGGACCTCTCAGACATCAGACCCGACAAGGCCCCTTGCCCTGATGGTTTACATCCTAGAGTGCTCAGGGAGCTTGCAGAACAGCCAGCAGCACCTCTTGTGCACCTATTCAACAGGTCACTGGAGTCAGGGGTAGTCTGAGGTGACTGGAGGGTGGCTAACATGGTGACACTGCAGAAGAGTAGAGACAGGGAAGATACAGGTAACTATAGGCCAGTCAGCCTCACATCAGTAGTGGGTAAACTTATAGAGGCCCTTATCAAGCAAGATCTAGTGGAATACCTCAAAGTAAATCACTTCCATTACCACAAACAGCATGGGTTTGTGATGAGCAGGTCATGTCAAACGAACCTTATTACATTCTTTAACAAAGTGACCAAGAAGTTGGACAGAGGTCATGCGGTGGACTTGCTTTACTTTGACTTCAGTAAGGCATTTGACACAGTTCTGCACAGATGCCTCTTAAAAAAGCTAGAAGACCTATGGGTAGCAGAACAGAGAGTAAAGTGGGTATGGAGTTGGCTAAGGGATAGAAAACAAAGGGTGGTAGTAAATGGGGTGAAATCTAATGAGAGGCAGGTCACTCGTGGGGTGCCTCAGAGGTCAGTCCTGGGGCCAGTCCGCTTCAATGTATTCATTAGTGACATCAGCGAGGGCATAAATGGCAACATTGCCCTTTTTGTGGATGACATGAAACTCAGCGGAAGAGTGGATAGTGTAGAGGGAGTCAAACAACTGCAGGAGGACCTTTAGAAGTTGGAAAAGCAAATATGCTAAGAAGTGTAAGGTGATGCACCTGGGTAGGGCCAACCACAAGGAAGAATACTGGCTAAACAGAGTCCAGCTGAGCTCCGGTGCTGAGGAACGAGATCTGGGAGTCATCATTAGGGATGACCTCAACCAGCAAAGTCAGTGCAATAAGGCTTACAGCAGGGCTACCAGGGTTTTAGGATGCATTGGCAAGGGGATAGACAGCAGGGACAGGGAGGTGATATTACCACTTTACCGGTCATTAGTGAGGCCTCATCTGGAGTACTGTGTAAAATTCTGGAGGCCTCACCTACGAAAGGACGTTGATAGATTGGATTATGGCCTTCAGGAAATCACCTATGAAGAGAGGCTTGGGGCTCTGAAAATGTACTCACTAGAGACTAGCAGGGAGAGGGGGGATATGATTGACCTTCAGGTTCCTGAAAGACATCAGCAAGGTGCCAGAAACGCAGCTTTTTACCAGGAATGTCAATTTTACTACAAGAGGGCATGAGTGGAAATTGAAGGGTGGAGTGTTCAAGAGGGACATCAGAAAGTATTACTTCTCAGAGAGGGTGGTGGAGCCTTGGAATAGATTACCTCACAAGGTGGTGGCTGCAAAGTCAGTATCAAGCTTTAAGCATGGGTGGGACAAGTATTGGAAACAAACACATGGCACTGGCAAGGACTAGACTGGGTGTCTAGGAGAACAGAACACCAGTAGGTTCTGGGATACCTCACCTGAGCAGACTCGATGGACCACAGGTCCCCTTCTGCCGTCATCTTCTATTTTCTATACAAAGTGCTAAAATGTAGATAAATGTATACAGTATCTGTATAAGAGGTACACAGAAGTAGACAGATGTAGAGTGTCTGTATCAGTTACACAGATGTAGATGTATGTATATAGTGCCTGTATAAGAGGTGCACAGATGTAAATGAATGTATAGAGTGTCTATATAAGAGGTGTACAGATGTAGATGGATGTATAGACTATCTGTATAAGAGGTACAACAATGTAGATGGATGTATAGAGTGTCAGTATAAAATGTGCACAGATATAGACTCTGAAGAAAGGGAGGTTACTAGCAGGGTACTGCAGGGTTCAGTACTGAGGCTTTAATGTCTTTATAAGTGACATTGCAGAGGGACTGGAAGGAAAAGTATGTCTCTTTGCAGATGACACAAAGATCTGCAACAGGGTTGATACGCAAGGGGTCTGGAAAGGATGAGAAGGGACTTGGCAAGGTTGGAGGAATGGTCAAAAGCATGGCAGCTTAGATTCAATGCAAAGAAGTGCAAATTAATGCACCTGGGAAACAAAAAAACATGTGAGGAGTACACAATGGTGGGGGGGGTACTAACAACAACAAAAATGGAAAGGGACTTGGGGGGTAGTCATATCAGATGACCTAAAAGTAGGCAAACAATGTGAGAAGGTAGTAAGGAGGGCTGGGAAAATACTGGGATGCACAGGGAGAGGCACCACCAGTAGAAAACAGGAAGTTGTCATCCCTCTGTACAAACAGTTGGTGAGACCCCATCTTGAGTACTGCGTGCAGTTCTGGAGACCCCATCTTTGCAAGAACATAGACAGGATGGAAGTGGTCCAGAGGAGGGCAACTAAAATGGTGCAGGGTCTGCACCAGAAACCATATGAAGAGAGACTAAAGGAGCTTAATATGTATACCCTCGAGGAAAGGAGGGGAAGGGGGACATGATAGAAACTTGCAAGTATCTCAAGGGAATCAACAATGTTCAAGAGGGTAGCAGATTTCAGAAAAAGAGATGTGCAAGAACAAGTAGGCACAATTCAAAAATAGAGGAGGATGGCTCAGAGGCAACGTGAGGAAGTATTTTTTTCATGGAGAGCGTGGTGGATGCATGGAACAGCCTTCCTGAGGAGGTTATGGGGTCAAAAACAGTTGAGGAATTCAAGAATGCATGGGACAGACATAAGGCAATTATAGTGGAGGGGTAGGGAGTAGGCTGTTGGTTAACTAGGATCTGCAGCTATCCAATAGGTAGGGGAACACTGGGTGGGGCAATGGTCCTTATCTACCGTCAAAGTCTATGTTTCTATGTTTTTATGTAGCTGTGCAGAGTGTCTGTATAAGTTAGACAGTTGTAGATAGATGTATAGAACATTTATGTAAGAGGAAAGCAGATTAGATGGATGTAAAAAGTGTCTGTATAAGAGACATTCAAATGTAGATTGTTGGATAAGTTGTACAGACTTAAATGGATGTGTATAGTGTCTGAATAAGAGGTAAGTAGATGTAGAAGTTGGTTGGATATAGTGTCTATAAAGGAGGTGCATAAATGTCATTGGATGAATACAGGATCTGTATAGGAAGTGCTTAGTTGCTGACAGATGTACAGTGTCAGTGTAGTAGTACACAGATGTAGATGTATGCACAGAGTGTATATGAGTTACACAGATACTGATGAATGTATAGAATGTCTTTATAAGAGGTGTACATATTTAGATGGATGCATATAGTGTCAGTCTAAGAGGTGCTCAGATGTAGATAGATGTATAAGCAATAAGACACTCCAGGGAGTGCATGGAACATATTTTACCACACGGCCAGGGGCGTAATAAGGTACAAGGCCTTGGCTGAGTGCCTTTAGCCTCTGGTGTACAGTAAAATATGTTACATGCACACCCTGGAGTGTCTTATTGCGCTTATAAAATGGTCTATTTTTATATAACTTTTCACAGTTAAAAAAATAATGATTATATGGAGAAAATATATTTTGTTCTGCAAATCTATGATAAAATAGTCCTTTCACCTGAATTTTGTGTTAATATTCAGTAGCTCATTTGCATATAGCACTGTACTTCTACCTTGCTATCATTGCCATCCCTAAATAAGACATAATAAATTGTACATCGAACTAAAAGTTAACTGAAAAGCAGGACATACATTGTGAAACGTAAAAAGGTGGACGGAATTGTTCTATTTAAAAACGCAAAACCTAAAGCACACCGACCCACCCCATCAGTCAGTGCAGGGAAGCAAAGAGCGAGGAGAAACAGACTTCTTTGGCCACTTACAAACTTCGCTGCTGCAGCACCCACAGGTATAAAGAAGTAATATTAATATTCATGAATGAATTAACATGGGTAGGTTTGAAAACACAAAACCTAAAGCGCACCGACCCACCCCATTGGTCACTGCAGGAAAACAAAGAGCGAGGAGAAATAGAATTCTTTGGCCACTTATGAACTTCACTGTTGCAGCACCCACAGATACAAAGTAGTAACACTGCTATTCATGAATGAATTAACACCAGTAGGCTAGGGTGTTGTTTTGAAGCCTCAATATCGGGCTGCAGGCGAGAAAAAAAAAGTGTATTAAGCCGATGGACAATTTAGCGTGACATCAAAACAGTTTGTGGAAACCAGACAATTAGCCAGTCAGAACTCAGAAAGCTTTTCGGAAAACCAGTATCCTGGTGCAATTCTTGTGGCACTGATCAGTAAATTCACTGAATCGATGTTAGCAAGGAAAGAACAACGGTGGCATTTTTAAATGCCAGCGTTCTAACGCTTCATGATATTTGCCTGTTTACTGCCGTCCTTTTTTTACCCATGCATGGAACATATTTCATGCACAGTGAGCTGGGTGTCTGATTGGCTGATTTAGCCTACCCATTTTATAAACAGAGTGTATGTATGAGAGGTACACAGATGTAGACAGATGTATAGAGTATCCGTATAAAAGTTACGCATATGTACAGTAGATGGATGTGTAGAGTATCCACATAAGAGGAACACAGATGCAGATTGATGTATAGAGTGTTTATATGAGGTACACAGATGCAGATGGACATATAGAGTGTTTATGTAAGAGGGACACAGATGTAAATGGATGTACACGGTGTCTATATAAGAGGCATACAGATGTAGATGGACATATGGGGTCTCTGTATGAGATACACTGATGTAGAGGAATGCATAGAGTATCTATATAAGAGGCACACAGATGCATGTGGATGTATACAGTGTATAAGAGATGTTCAGATGTAGATTGTTGAATATTAGTTGCACAGATTTAAATGGATGTGTATAGTGTCTGTATAAGAGGTGCTCAGATGTAGTTAAGTTTGAGTTATGCTGTAGTCTGTATATATGTTGTGCAAATTTAGATGGATGTAAATAGTTTCTGTATAAGATCAGATAAGCCTGAGTTATGGTACATACAGTGGAGAGGACAGCTGAGTATTATGTCAGCCATGGTAACATTACAACATCCTCCTTCAAAAACATTTAAAACAAAATCTGTTTACCAAGAAAATTGCTCAGGCAGGCAGAGTAGCACTTCCTTTTGGGTAGTTCCAGACAGCATAGATTTCAAAAGAACGTGATAAGTTAGTCTTTCACTTACTTCATGAGACAGCACAAATGCTCAGCAGCTATGAGAATGCAAGTGATTATCAGACACTTAGAAACACCTTCTCAGACAGGGCTTAGCACCAAAGGCATGCCACTGCTGAGGCAAACACACTGTGGCCCAGAGGCTTCTTCACTGGGCTGTACACATGCTTCACTGTAAGTGTCAGCAAATGTGGAAATTGACATCTTCAGTTCAGCTTTGATTCTAATCCCCTGGACTGACTTCAACACTTTGGCCAAAGACAGTTTGAGTCCTTGATCTTGTGGCTTAAAAAGCTATAAATAGGGATATGTGGCACCTCTTAAGCAACCCTTGCCCACCCCAGTCGATCTCAATCTCTTTCTCCCTCCCCATGCACTCTAGTCAGATTTTAAAAGACAGAGTCAGCACCTGACACATGCCAATAGCCAGAAATTATTTTTTATAACAAAAGTCTGAGGAGGGAGGAGAGGGTGTAAATTACTGGAGTGGGTGAATGGGGAGGGGGGGGGGTCATGGAAGAAGCCCTTGCCAACTGGGGAGGGCTAAAGCATTTCTTTTATTAATTGACCAAAGTCAAAGTGATCCCAGAGTGGTCCAAATGCTTGCTTAGCCAAATTGAAGGTAAAAGTACTGAATGTTGGCACCTTCATCAAGTAAAAATTAGGCATTGGCTCTTCCTTGCTGCAGTGTCAAAACACACATTTGTGATGCAAGGTGCAGGATTACTAGGACTAATGACTGATACCCTCTCAACCAATCCAGGAACATTTCCAGGACATGCCCACTTCTTCCTTTGACTGCACTTGCAATACTAGTTCATACTTTTGTGATATCCAGACTGTATCATTGCAAAGTGTTATAGAAGGGCAAAATTATGTATTTAGGTCACGGGAACTTGAGAGAAGAGTACTCAGTGGGTTGGGGGGTACTATCAGCCACCAAATAGGAGAGGGATCTAGGAATAATTATATCTGAGGATCTAAAGGTGGCCAGACAGAGTGAGAAGGCAGTCAAAAGAGCCAGCAGGATGTTGGGGTGCATAGGGAGAGGCATCACAAGCAGCAAAAAGGAGGTGGTGATGCCACTGTACAGATCATTAGCGAGACCTCATCTGGACTACAGTGTCCAGTTTTGGAGGCTGCATCTCAGGAAGGATGTAGACAGAGTGGAGGCAGTCCAAAGAAGGGCTTCAAAAATGGTACAGGGTCTGCAGCGGAAGTCATGTGAGGAGAGGCTGAAAGATCTCAATATTTATTCTCTAGAGATGCAAAGGAGGGGGGGTTATGATAGAGATGTATAAATACCTTAAAGGGATCAATAAGGTACAATACAGGAGGGTAGCATCTTTCAGAAAAGAAGATGGATGAGAACTAGGGGACATGAGATGAAATTGGAGGGAGGAAGACTCAGGGGTAATGTGAGGAAGTATTTCTTTACAGCGAGGGTGGTGGATGCTTAGAACATCCTCCCTGCAGGGGTGGTAGGGGCAAAAATGGCGAAGGAATTCAAAAATGCATGGGACACACACAAGGGAACCCTAGAAAAAGGGAAGAGTAGGAAAGCTGCAGATCAAGTAGCCTGCAGCATAAGTTTTAGGTAGAAAAAATGGGCAGACTCATACCTCTCAACTGTCCCTGATTTTCAGGGATGTCCCTGATTTCGCCTCAGAAGTTTCCTCTGTCCCTCGTAAAATTTGCATTTTTGTGACAGAACAGTGGGGAGTAAAATCACAAAATAATGTCAAACATTAAAGTTATAGACTTGTTCTTTTTCAGAAAACACATCTTAACACAAATTCCCTTATTCTATCAGCTTTCTAAGAGGATAGTATCAGTTTTTAAGATGTGTCCCTGATTTTGGATCTTTGTCCCTGATTTTTTTAAGCCTTGTCCCTGATTCATGAGGCAAGAGGTTGAGAGGTATGGGCAGACTAGATGGGCTAGGCGGTCCTTTTCTGCTGACAAATTTTATGTTGGCCTGCCTCTGAAGTTCATATGATGCTTGCAGTCAGTCCAGAACACAATGACTCAGATCTAGGCTGGTCATGCTATCCTTAGATGTACACTGGCTTCCCCTCCTTACACATTGACAGAGAGTAAGACAGGAAGGGCAGTAACATTTGGTGTGTGTTACAGACTGCCAGTCAGTGATGTAATAAAAGATAAAGAAATACTAGAAGAAATAGAAGAAGCGGCATGAAAGGGTAACATAGTCATGATGGGATGTTTCAACCACAGGGGCATGAATTAGAATACACATCAGGTAAAGAATTTTCTACCTTCAGAAGGATTAATCACATGGAAATAAAACAAAGGCACCCCTTACGGAGGTGGCTGACCTTTGCAACCCTCCTACCTGGGATCAGTACGGGCAAGAGTACACACTAGATTGAAAGAATTCATACTCAGCCCCTTCCAGAGCCGGTGGGACAAGTTGACTTTGTGATTCAAGCAGATGAGCCTTTCATTCAGTAGGCATGTTGGCCAACATGTCCAACTCACCACTGGCTGGGTTCCTCCCCAAAGACAACCAGCACACTCTGTACCATGAAAATTCTGGGAGTACATTAACTCTAATTACAGACCCTCACCCAACACATTCTGTGGCACCCACCAGGATCAGACACTCGATCCTGCAGAATTCTGCAGAATGTTGCAGAATTCTGGAGGAAATGGTGCAGCTTGTCCAGCGAGTGAATGGAACACTGTCTGAAGGAGTGGAACAGGTAACTGGCATTGTAGCCCTGTGAGGAGAGACTAAAAGAGCTCAATGTGTACACCCTAGAACAAAGGAGGAAGGTGGGGATATGATAGAAAGCCTTAAATACCTCACAGGGGTAAATAAGGTACAGGAGGGGAGTATTTTTCAGGAGAAAAGGTGCTCAAGAGCAAGGAGACATGCTATGAAGCTGGAAGGGGTAGACTCAGGAGAGATGTGTGGAAGTGCTGTACTTCACAGAAAGAGTGGTGGATTCCTGAAACAGCCTTCCAGTAGAGGTGGTGGCGGTGAAAACAGTGGTGGGGTTCAAGAATGCATTAGATAGACATAAGGGAATCTTAGTGAAAAGGAAGGGGGGGGGTAGGGAGAAAGAGCTGCAGATTGGGTACTGTCTGCAGTAATAGTATAGATAGAGAGAAATGGGCAGACTGGATAGGGCCAAGCGGTAAAAATTGTACGGTACACATGCCAGAAGAGCTCAGTCTGCGGCCGGACGTGGAGGTGAGCAGAGGGCTGTGCTGGTCGCCAGCTCTCTGTGTTGGGTCGAGGGAGTGGTGAGGTGGGATACTACCTGCTGGGGTGAGGGAACCACTAGACCACCAAGGGAGTGCCTGACTGTGGAGAGCTTTAAATCTGCTTTAAAAACACATCTTTTTAATCTTGCTTTCCCGGAATTTGGATGAATTGTGATACAGTTATATATCTTTTATTATTTATTGATATTTTTAATTTTAAAGTTTTTATTAATTGTACAAGTGCTTTGATACTTGCTGAATTGTGCTTTTTATAAATAAAGAGAGTTGAGTTGAGTTGAGCTGGGGCCCTTTGAGCCTTAAAAATTATGAGAAAGTAGAAAGATAAAGTGGGTGCAACCTACAGCTTCAGACACTACCTCACCCCTGAGGCCTGACTAGCCATAGTCCAGGGCAACCTACTCCCCATACTCGATTACTGTTCCACCATCTACACTAGGCCATCCTCCACCCTCACGGCCAGACTCTCCCAGCCTACAATAGTGCCTGTCGCTTCACCTTACTGGCCCCTTTTTCCACCCACCACTGTGTCCTTTATCAGTCACTGCGGTAGCTCCCACTACAAGACTGCTTCGACTTCACCCTCTACTGCTTGATTGATAATGCCATCTGCACTGGCCAAGAATCCCCTCTTGTGGAGATCCTTAAAGTTACAGCCATGAATCACTGTCTATGCTCTAACACTATCCCCACTTCATGTTCCCAGAGTATCTACCAACATGGGCGGGAGAGCCCTGTCTGCTGCGGCCCCCTCACTATGGAATCGGCTGTCTGCTGAGCTCCGTGCCCTGGACACCCACCGCCTGTTCTAATCATGCTTCAAGAACTGTCTCCTATCTGAATACTGCTGCCAGTGCTTCCCTGGGTAGTACTTCCCCTACCACAGAACACTGTCATTCCCTTAAGTCCATTCAGGTTATCCTCCCTGTCTCTCATTGTCTACTCTACCTCTCTTAGCACTTACCCCTTCCCCCGCTTGCCTGCCCTGGTAACCTGCACCTTGTACTTTTGCTGTTTTTTATACTTAATTACTATGTATTATGCGTCTGTACCCAATTGTTGAAATGAACTGCTGTTGTAGCTTTCTTTTATCATGTTTGGACATTCATTGTGTAACTTGCCTTCCGTGTTCTATGTACAATGCTTACTTTGCTCCTGTACCATTATTTTAGCCTGGGTCATGCCTGAAATGGTCCCTCGGATCAGTGTACTTATTTGGTTATCAAAGTCATAAATAAATAAAAATAAATAAGTGAATAATCTGAAGGATACACTGGTGCTCTGCTATAGATAGGGGCGTCTTGCCATTGGGGCCCGGGGGAGGACATGTGCTCCCCCAAACTCATGGCATCATCACCACAAAAAATATAATTTGGACATGCTTTGTCTGCCTGGTTTCTGACTTTTGTGAGGGCAAGGCATGCGAACTGTCCAAGGCATGCTCCATCATGACTGTACTGAAAGCCAACACCTATAGTCATGGTGGGGGGAGGTGAGAGCAGAGGATTGCAGAAGAGTTGGGGGGGAGCAAAGAACTGAGGACTGCAGAAGAAGCAGCTGCCTCAGTGATTAGTGGCACCCTCATTATGACTGGGTCTGCGTGTCCAATCAACTTTGTCTCCATGCCTGCATCCTTCCCCCCCCTCACTTTTCAGTCCCCTATCTACAGCGTGCCACAGTTTGTGTAGTCAGCGCCATCTTTGGAAAGCCAGCACTAAGGAGAATAATGTACTGGTAGGGAAGGGCCAGCAGAGTGCACTGATCATCACTGTTTTAAATCCAGTAGGTGTAAAATGCAGCAGGCTCAGCAGAACCTGCCTAACTAGTGCTGACTTGATTGGTAGGTCCATTTGTGAGTTCGGACATGGCTGTGATTGCTTGATTGCTGTCTGTGTGCAGTGTGTGTGTGTGTGTGTGTGTGTGTGTGCGTGTGTGTTATTGTTGCTGGTCAGTCGTGGTTTGAATGGTGAGTGAAAGAGGTTGCCAGAAAAGTTGTTTGCATCCTGTGCCCAATTAGTCCTGGAATCCTATTCATCCATTGTCCCTCCTGCCAACTGGGCCATGACTCGCTGTGACTTCATGTCACACACACTGTGTGTGTGAGATGAGGTCACAGCAAATCATGGCCCAGTTGGGGAAGTGTGACGTGTGGGTTTGTCGTTTGTTTTCACACTGCAGTGCTGCTGCCTGAGGCCATATGTAAAAAAGTATCAAAAGGCAGGCAAAAGAAACTTTGAAACCCTAGTGCTAGCTCTCTATTAAGCTTTAACAGGGATGCTTTGTACTGTGAGTGATGATGAGACATGTGTGAATAGGATGTGATGCTGGAGCTGGCTGGCTAAGCATCTGCCTACTGCTTTTTGAGTGTGCAGCTTTCATGTGCATATGATTATGGTTGATGATGATGATGATGACCTGGGGATGGGAGGGTAGTGTGTTGGAACTGGGCATGGCAGGCCAGACCACACATTTTATTTGGGTTGACCACTGTTGGTACAGTACTAGGACTGTCCCATGGTTGGGGTAGTGTGGGGAGTGTGTTTAAACTGGACTAACCTAAACTGGCCATGGATCACAAATGTTAATTGCCCACCCTGGTGCAGTACTACAACCACCAGTGGGTCCTGCATCAGGCTCCATACTGGGGAAGGGGGTGGGAGTGTGTTGGAATGGGGGGAGCAAATGTTAGTTGACCCACCATTGTTAAACTACCAGGCTCCATGGGGTGGGCACTTGGGTGAATGTTTTGGTACAGGCCCTGCCAGTGCCAGGCAACAGATGTTAGTAGTAGACTCACCAAGTAAGACACAAAATTTTGATTGATGATGATGATGATGATGATGGCTGGGGGGGGTTGGAACTGCGCTTGGCAGTCCACAAATATGTTTGTACAGAACTACCAGGACTCACACTGGGGTTGGGGGTGGGACTTGGCTAAGCCAACCAAAAATGTTAGTTGGCCACCCACAGACTGAACAGAGACATCAAAAAATGCAACATTATCTTGTCATTCTAATGGGATCCACCATGTTGTGAACAGCCTCATGGCTAGCTAGAAGCCACCAAAATGCACCATTTGGCTTCAGTTTCAAAAAATTTTCCTGGGGCATGTCCCCTGACACCTCTAGTGAGGATGGTATTTTGTGCCCCCCCAAAGTTCTGTTTGCATGATGCCCCTGACTATAGATAAGGAAGGCTCAACTGGCACTCCCCCCAGCTGATCAAGACAGACAGGGAAGACAAAGTAGTGGGAAGGCAGAGTGTGGGGAAAGAAGGGAATGGGCAAGGGAGGATGGGAACTAGAAGGCTAAATCCCAGCTAGAAAAAGGGCAGGAATAAAGACTTCTGGAAAGTAAGCTGCATGAGTGCCAGGAGTTTCAGCAACAAAATATTGTAGAAGACCTACAGGCTATAGCAACAGAAGGTTAGGAAAGGATGCAAGGCAGAGAGGGTGGTGTGGCCCAGTCTGGAAAACAAAGCATACAGGCGATCAGGGTAGGACCGTGGGTGGAAGGAGACAGGGACAGAATCAGTCTGGATACAACTAACGAAAGCAGCGGGAAACAATCTCACTGATGGGGTGGTGTATAGACTGCCAAACCAGCAGAAGGACATGGACAAGGTGCTGAGGAGGAAATTAAGAAGGCAGTTGCTAAGGGAGAGGTGGTGTTAATGGGTGACCTCAACCTGCCTGATATACATTGGGAAACACCAGTGGCCAAATGTGCAAGGAGTCAGGCTGTGATGGAGGAGATGCAGTAGTGCTTCCTAATACAGGCTGTTAAGGAGCCTTACAGGGAGATGGGAATTCTTGTTGTCATGCTGTCAGAGACATAATCGGGTATGGCAGGCTGGATGATCCCCTAGTGACCACAACTCTGTGATTCAGTATAGGGTCATACTTTATTCTAAGTGCCAGTTTTAATGTAAGTGCAGGGATAGGTAATCATTTAATTACATGCAACAGGGGTGATTACACTGTAGTTACACATGTTGATTTTAACTGCATTGCAACTGCAATGCAGTTAAGTGTAAAGGAAACTTAAAGTGTTACTCAGTATAGCACTAGAAACCCACCAATTAGAGCTGTGCAGAGTGTAGAATTCTACTCATGGCATGCCTGCGAAATGACCATTCCGATTCCGCAGAATTCCACAGAATGTTCATGAAAATTCCATAGAATTTTGCAAAATTTTAAATTTCAGTTATTATATAATACATCTAAATGTGCACATCTAAATAACACCAGATTTGGAACATATGCAGTACCCAATGGTGTACAAACGTGTACCAAATATAAGAGTTGTAGATTGAAATGGGGCAGAGTTATGGGTGGCCAAACATTTAATTAAAATTTAATTTTCAGTCATTTTGAGATAATTTTAAATGTTCTTATCCACATTTCTCCACAACGTCAGTATTTAGAGAAGCACACAGAATGTATATATTCACCATGTTTTAAGTCTCAAGCTTTAATGGCAGCTGAGTTATAGATAGCCAAATATTTTGCCACAATTTGGATTTATGTCATTTTAGTATAACTTTGATAGTATTCATTGCCAATTACAAAATTTGCCATGTATACAGGTTATCACTACATGCGTACATGTACATAGTTTCAGATTTTTAGCTTTAAATGGGACTGCATTATAGCCTGCCAAACATGTTGTCAAAATTTAAATTTTGGTTAGTTCTCTCTAATTTTAAAACTACATATCCAAATTTAACCAGAGTTGAAACATTTAAACTACTATACCACATGGTTATTTCTAAATAAATGTTCATATTTTCAGCTTTAAATGGGATTGAATTAAAAGCAGTCAAACTTTCATAACATTTAACAATTTTATTTTGCAAAAATGTAAACTACAAAGTTATAAACCCCTAAAACATTAAAACTAGAGAATGCAATATCATTAAATTTGGCAAGTTCTTAGACTGTACAAAGAGGATGTGTGTGCCAATTTTATTAATTGCTTGCTGCAAGAAATTGTTAAATAATGTCTGTACTTAAAGTCAAATCTCATGAGTCTTTGTGAAAATTGCAGAAATTCATGAAAAATTCCATAAAATTGGAATTTTCTAATTTCACTCAGCCTTATCTGAGGGGTTCTAATTAAATGATAGGGGTATAAGAGGCAGGTAGCACGGGGGTCACCAGGTTCTGGAGTTAGATGCACAGTTTCACCAAGAAATGGGCAGCTGAGTTGGGTAGCACAACAGTGGTAGACCCCCCCAGGTTGGAGCAAGAAAGCAGAGAGTGTCAACAATTCCAGCCTGAATGCAGGATATTTAAGGATCACATCCAGTAAATTTATGATCCAGGGAGCCTGGTGTACATGCAAGTCTAGGACTTAGAGGTACTCAAAAAGATGTAATGGGGGAAGACAATGTCTTGGGCAGCAGGAAGAAATAATTCTGGCTATTCCAACAGGGTAGGTTGATAGGAAAAGGAGTAGGTGACTCACGTTTTAAGGGAGTTTATCACTGTAAAGAACAAAGAGGATATCAGTGGAATCAGTAGTTCTACTGAGTCAATCTGGCTATGCCAAAAGAGAAGGGGGGGTAGACACCCAGTGAGGAACAGCAGGACTGGAAAAAGCTGAGCCCAGCTTATCAAATGAAGTAGTGATATGTCCATAGCTAATATTAAATTCCACAAAAAAAAAAACTCTGGATGCTTCATCTACAGAATATGCTATCATAAACATGTGAGAAACTGTTACTAATCATTTTTTTTCTTCTTCTGCAAAATTAAAACTGCTTAACCAATTTATTCAGTTGTGTTAGACACCAGGATACACAGACTCTGAATATGCAAGTCAAATGTTAACTCTATTCACGCAGGAGCAGAGAAGTTACAAACATTCACATGTTTGATAGTTTTCTCAAAGTTTTGCAAATATTTACATAGTAAAGTTTGGAACCCCTGTAACTTAAAAATCTCTTATCTAATTCTCTCCATATTTAGGTCATTCTACAAACTTTAAAAAAAGGTTATCTGTACTAATCTACACATGTCTAGCTCCAAAGGTGCCTGAGTTATATGCAGCTGAAATTGCTTCACGAAATTTCCTGAAAAAAATAAAATGACAGATTTTGAGCACATATAATTTTGAGATGATGCATCATATTGTCATGAAATCTGGTACATTGTTAGAACACCTGTCATCAAGAAATCATGCCAAATTTAAGATCCCTGACCCACTAGACAGTTAAGGTATATGCAGATAACAAATGTTCATGAAACTTCACACAAACAATAAAATGACAACATATTAACACCTATAATTTTGGAACTAACCTACATGATACTTGGCAAGTTGGTGGCCGATGACCCAAAGAGTATATATTCCACATTTCAGAGCTCTAGTTTGAACAGTTGTTGAGTTATAACCAAATTACTAAATTTAAAAATTCTGTGAAATTAGAACAAATTCTGCGGATTTGGAATTTTCCCATTCCGAACAGCTCTACCACCAATCCAACTCAAAGACAGTGTTCCTGGACTTTAGAAGGTGGATTCTGGGAACATGGGGATAATTATTAGTGAAAATCTAGCAGAGAAGGGGAAACAGTAGGAGTGAATGTAAAAATGAGACATCTTTAAAGAACAATGGACACATTTGGGTCAGTCAACTCACGGCATGAGCTACCTGCCTGAGGACCAAAATCAACTAAAATTATATTTTTTTAATATAGCCATTAAGTAGAAATAAAGAGTAAAACACCTTCACTCATCCTTCTATGCAGCTCAGCGCCCCTAAAAAGGTGTTCTGATGACAGTAAATAGGAAAGGAGGTGCAGAGCTACTAATACACATAGACAGCGATTAGGAGCAGTGATGGCCTGTAAATACAATTATTTTACTTTTCAGGCACTTGCACATGTTAAGGGGCTACAAATATGTAATACTAACCCCCTTGACATGAGCAACTGCCTGCAAAATAAAGTAATTGTATTTATAGGTCATCCCTGCTTCTGATTCCTATCTGTACCTATTAGTAGCCCAGCAGCCTCATCCCTATGTAGAGTAATCAAAATGCGGTTTTTAAGGGCAGGGCAGTGGCGGGTGTTGAGTGGCCATGTGAAATGTGGAAGGGAGATTGAGAGTAGTGTATACTTTATTTCTACATAATGGCTTATTAAAACATTCAGATTGATGTCAATTTAGGTCCTTGGTTCAGGGAGCTCATGCTCTGAGTTGCCTGAACCAAGAACATAATGGTGTCAGCTGCTCTTTAAGATGGGGTTAGCCATAACCAATTCCTATATGAGGATGGTAAAAGGAAAAGCACAAATGTAACACGCCTTTTGAGTAACTAAGTGTTTACACTGTTAGTTCTGGTTGTACCTGACTACTCTCTGTAACCGGTAATGGGTTTATGTGGTATACTGGTGCAAATAAGTTGTTTCAGGTTTAGCAAATTTCTTCTCAGGCTTTGATGTTAGTTTTGGATCATTATGTTCTTTGCTTGCTCACACACAAGAGGCACACTGTGTTACTGCAAATAAGCTTTAATCAACCCTGACCTCGGAGTACAGGAACACGCATGTAGACCCGGTTTAGCTGGCTCAGGATTCTAAAGCATGGTTCACCCCAGGAAATTTTTGTCCAATCAGACATCGAGTTCAGAACTCTATTAAAGAGAATGAAAATAAGAATCTTGGCTTTGTTTTCTCAGTGTGAATGAACAGAAAAACTATGAGGCAGAGACTGGCTACCAGTAGATTGCAGCCTGGTAGGCTGCAGATTGAGTGTACATTTAAACTTTTAGGGTAGGCAGTTTCCATTTGAAGCTGAGAAGGAGAACAGGCATTTGAGTGGAATTGGATGATTTTTGTCCAGGCGACTTTCCCCGACTTTCTGTTTACGTAAGAAGAAAACATGGAAGGCACACAAAAATGTGGAATGCTTAGGTCTGTCCAATTTGCAGGAAAGATTACAACGATCACTTCAGAAGTTATAATCAGGCTCAGAACTTAATTATTTTTATTTATTTATTTTTTGCTGCCGACTGGCTCTGCTTTTTGGTCCACCTTCCCTACACTGGTACTTACCTTGTGCCTTCCTGAATTGTACCCTGGATTACCCCCCTCCCAGGACTCAGCCATCAGGGAGCTCCCTCCGCTACTGCCCAAATGGTGCCACGTGGTGATCTGGTGACAGAGTGTCTTGTCCAGTTGCTTGGGGCTTAATTGGGGGAGGGGGGCAGATGTCTTCCTTGCCTAAGCCTGGCAATTGTTCCCCCTAGTTGTCAGGAGGTGTGGTAGACAATGATGTAGTGGCACATATGCACCAATGTGCAGCAAACCACCTTGTAACTTGCAAGCCTTGACTGCAATACAGGGGTCAGTCAAGCACTGAGTGCTACCCCCCCGGAGGAGGAGAGCAGTCCACTGAACACTCGATCCTCCTCCCCAGCCGGTCCTTCAACTCCCTGGGCTCGCATCAGAACCCAGGTTGTCGGGGTCCCAGATGGAAATCCTACCGTTGCTCTGACATGCCAGCTGTAGGCTCAGAACTTAATTATGGTAGCATATGGTGGGAGAGATGTTTAAGGATCTGACAAATATGTGCACAAACATTGTTTCTCAACCAGTCAGGAGATTCACAGAATCTTCCTCCAACATTCAACAATCACGTGGCACAAGCTGCTCAAGCTGTGGTTGAATCACATCCTGCTCTTTTCTCCACACCTAACCTTCCATGGTTTGAGGACTACGGGTGGGCAGCTGATGACTCAGGATCCTTAAAGCTCATCTTCATGATACAAACCTCATGGTCAGACAATCTGGACTTTATTGTTAGCTACAAATGCAAAAAAATCTGTGTGAGGAATTGTCCATGCCAGACGCCTCTGACATCATGCTCCATTGGATGTGGTCAGTGGCTAAATTGGAAATGTTTATGTGGGGAAACTCTCACATCCATATTTTTAGTTGAGGGAACTGCCATTTCCGGGGGTGGAACTCTCCTGTAGTATTCAATAGAGAAAAATGATGGAGATACAGGAACTCGCACAGAATTGTGTGAGAGGTGGTGGAACTGAGTTCCTGTGGGCTACTGCCCAATTTAACCCCCCGATGTCAGTGTCAGGGCACTGCTGAAATGTGAACTTGTATGGCCTGAATACAACATTCAAAACTCTGTCAGAAGATATTCATAATCTTGCGACCCAGAA
Source organism: Neoceratodus forsteri (assembly GCA_016271365.2). Taxonomy (NCBI): domain Eukaryota; kingdom Metazoa; phylum Chordata; order Ceratodontiformes; family Ceratodontidae; genus Neoceratodus; species Neoceratodus forsteri. The sequence continues at coordinate 142,550,199 of JADMNL010000027.1, forward strand.
GTTCATATGGAATAACAAACGCCCAAGGATAGCCCTGAAAACACTACAGGCCCCAAGAGAGAAGGGTGGTTTGGCTTACCCACATTTTTATTTTTATTTTCTGGTGGCACGGGGGACACAACTATGTACCTGGGCAAAATGCAGAATAGATTCTGGGTGGTATCTCCTGGAAGAAGATTCACTGAAAGGATGGGCACTTTGGGCCTTGCCTACTAATACAATACTACCCAAGACTCTGGGTTGGGCGCTGAACCTGTGGGTATCCCATACTCTGGGAATATTGCAGAAGCTTAGAAAGATCACATACACTCCAGAGGGTCTGCGACCACTCTCCCTGATACGGTTTGAACCCTCTTTTATGCCACCTAGGTCTGACGCTGGTTATAAAGTATGGGCTGCAAGGTGTCTAACTACCTTTGCCCAGTGCATAGAGAACAATTCCCCTCTACCCTTTGCGCAATTGGCCAATAAATTCCACTTGCAAAAGCAGGATCACTTCAGATTTCCACAGGTACGTCATTATATATCTTCAACAAACAGAATACAAAAAATAACTAGGAACAGGACAGAGTTGGAGAACTTTTTTTATGGAAACATAGTGATCAAGGGAAATAACCACCCATTATCTCAGCTGTATAAAATATTACTTCACACCCTTCCTTCAGCCCTAGACAAACCTAAACTTAAATGGGAAAGGGAACTAAGAGTTACCATTCCACAGACTAACTGGGTCAAAAAATTCAGTCGGGGCTGGCAGGTCACTAGCTCCCCTACATGGTGAGAGTTCCATTGGAAAATTATCTGGCAATACTTCCTCACCCCTACAACGGTGAATCATTTTGGTCAGTTTGGGTCTGCATTGTGTTGGAGGGGATGTGGAGAGACCCGAACGTAGGCACATATCTTTTGGGACTGCCCGTTGATCCTCCCATTTTGGAGGGAGGTGCATAACCTGATATCCAGACTCTCTGGTCTTCAGATACCCTTCTCGGGAGAAGACTTGGTCTTGGGACTCCCCACCTTCATTAGTGGACCTAGGCAGTCTACCAAGTTAGCACAAATCACGTGGCTGGTGGCGCTTAAGTGCATTACCGCCAGGTGGTTATCTCCACTCCCCCCTTCTGTGCAAGACTAGCGATCTAGAATGTCCCAGGTGGAGGCCATGGAACAGATCACAGCAATTTTGAGGCTACAAAGTGAGAGGTTTGCCCAAATATGGTCCCCCTGACATCAATATATACAAGAGGAGGTGTTGATCCCCACATGAAATCTTTGATAGGGAAATGAAATAGAAACTTATATTGTAGTGGTAGACAGAAAGTTAATGTTCTACTGTGAATAGATGCAATTTTGAGCCCGCATTTATTGTTTAGTTTTTGATTGTATACTTAATTTGTTTTTATGACATTAACAGACAGTTTTAATAAGTCTACTTAAATGGACTTAGTAAATCTTGACAGACCCATTGCTTTGAAAAGTGGTTAACAATAGCAAATACAATAGTGGAGAAGTTAACAATGGGATAAGCATAGAATATGGATAATACCATTTGTTGGTTAAAAGATGGTGGTTAAAAATGTTTGCTTACGGACTGAACCTTACTGTTCAGCTGTATGGACTGGTAGATCTCTAGTACGGTATCTAGTAACCTGTTTACTGTACTAGGAAAGAAGGTGAATACTACAGGTATAACAAAAAGACTTTATTAGCAGCAAATGGATTACCCTGAGCTTGTTATCTCTAAAATGTATAATGCTGAATGGTGATCAGTGTTGTGTCTCAGTAACCACAAATAAAGCTGAGTTATAAAAAAAGAAGATATTCATAATCTTGAATAGACAAGCTGCTAAGATGAGCAATCAAACCTGAAATGAGTCACCATTAACAACTTCATTTCCATAAAAGGGTTTTAGTAAACTAGGGTCTAGTAATATTGACTGTTAAATACAAAATTTATATGTTTCACGTTAAGCAGTTGGGTTTCAAAAACTGTGCAACTTGATTCATAATATAGATATTGTGGTCATTTAATTTTTCCTTTTGCAGTTAAACAGGGGAGAATTCTGAGCCATGACTAAAAATGAAAAACAGTATTTAGTTAGAAAACGTTTGCTCACATGGCTTCAAGTATCAAAAACAACGGCCCAAATCCCCTTGTTCTAAGGTTTTTTTTGCAGTTAATCTGTTTATCTCACCCAACTCCCTGCATCGGATGATTGCCACCAGCTATCCCAGCCCCATCACTCTGGCTTTCCTCTGAGACTTGTGATTGTGCTTCTGCTGCAAAGCCTGGGTGCTCACCAGGTGCAGGCCCTGTGAGTGGCTAGAGATGGCCAGCCAGCTGGGAAGTGTTGTTCTCCTCCAGTTTTCTCCCTTAGGGGAGTGGGCATGCAATGCCACTCAAGATGACCCTGTGTGTGCTCTGGTGCACAGGACATTGGTGGTTGCCACTCCCACTGTCAGCTGCATAATAGTCCTTTGCTGCCTTGGCCCCAGCTGTCACTAGGAGCCAGGCTTGCACTGGGTGCCATGTCCTCCCCCTCAGCTCAGTCCTCTCCCTCCCCAGCAACCCTGCTCCACTCCCAAACTCAGGTTGCGAGTATGGCAGAAGGTGTGGTTTGCAGCGCTTCTGCCCTCTGGGCCACCAGTCCAGCCCCACCCCACCCCCATTTTCATTTAACTGTGCAAGAAATATATGTAATACTGCACATAATATTTCTCTCTTGGTTTTTATTATCTGTTATATTCTTTGCATTTCAGACAAATGTTATGTTTCTGTACTTAGCAAAAAGAAGGTTATGATCACTGTTTCTGTTTAAGCAGCAGGTTCTCAGCGTATACCATCTTTGATGCAATATTCATATTTTCAATAGATCATATGACTTTTCTAAAGGGTTGACCGGCCTAGAAATGTTGTAATGGGTGGTCTATAGATATAACAAAGGGCCAAACCTTTGACGGTAAGGGCAGCACCCCAGTCCCTAATGGGCCTCCTGGGTGAGGGCATGAGTGAGAGGAAGGCACTCGTGGAGATGGCTGTAAGGGGAGAGTGTGTGATCAGAGCTGTTAGGGTTCAGGTGGCATGGGAGTGCATGGCCATTATCCAGTGTGCCCAGCTTCCAGGTTTCCATATTTCTTTGAACCAATGTTAGCTGCTCACCCTTACTCATTCACAAATTATAAACGGGTGTGGGTGCGCATCTAACATTGGTTCAAGTTAGTAAAGGGAGAAGTATGGTATGCTCATTAGCTAGCTCCCCACCACTTACCTGCACATTTGGCTAGGGACCACACCTTAATTAAGCCAATTTTAGGTTGATGCACCCTATAAAAAGGAAGCTATTTGAGGCAGATGCAGTTTTGAGTAGGGACCCAGCGGATGGGTGGTCCACCTTAACGATGGTAGCTGGGCGACTTCACAACAGGGCCCTGAGGCGAATACCAAGAGACTCCCACTCCTTTTGAAATCAAATTAGTAAGCAGCCAATCCAGGCTGCAAACATGTTTATTACATTTGCCCCTTTCTGGGGTGGGGGGTGCACTGAGTTTTGTTGTTTTTATTGATGTGTACCATATGCAGTAGCACCCTTCATTCAGTATCCCATTTATAGCTTGTGAATGAGCAAGGGTGAGCAGCTAACATTGATTCAAGTTAGTAAAGGGAGAAGTATGGTACTCTTCATTTGCTATCTCCCCACCAGTTACCTGCACATTGGCTGGGGACCACACTGTCATTAAGCCAATTTTAGGCTGATGCATGCTATACAAAGGTAGCCATTTGAGCAGATGCAGTTTGGAGTAAGGACCCAGCTGATGGGTGGTCCACCTCAACTATGGTAGCTGGGCGATTTCATAACAGGGCCCTGAGGTGAATACCAAAAGACCCCCACTCCTTTTGGAATTAAATTAGTAAGTAGCCAATCCAGGCTGAAAAATATTTATTGCTTTCACCTCTTTCGGGGAGGTGTGCACTGACTTTGTTGCTTTTTTCCCCACATTTCTTTCCTCCTCCCCCTGTCTCCCATGGGAGAACACAGGGATGATGTTCAATGACACGTGGCAACCATACCATCAATGACACCACCATTTCATATCCAAGAGCTGCTGCCTGAGCAATGCAGTACTCAACTGACCACAGGAGGACTGTGTCCATATGGATGCTACTTAGCCTGCCCTGCTGCCTTCTGCTCCTATCAACCTGGGCTTGGGTGGCCCAGTGGCACAGAGGGCTGAGGCGCTGGACATCTCACCTCGCGGCATGCTGGCGACCCGGGTTCTGGAGCAAGCCTGGGTCATTGGAGGTTGGCACTGGGGGGGGGCGGAGCTGGATGGAGTGGCCGTCAAGGCTGTTCTCCTCTCCTGGGAGGTGGGGTGGCATCCCTTGCTCATGGCTACCCCCGGTGGAGGCCAAGGAGCTGTGCAAGCAAAGGTGTCGGCAATAGGCCAATGGGGCAGACGGAGGAAGGCCATTACCGAGGCTGTAAGGTGCATGTGTGCCTCCACATGAATGCATCCTTCTCCTGGGGTCCTCGGGTAAAATTGGGGAGAAAAACGGAAAGACAACTGGCGCCAGGATGGCGACTGGCTTTCTGCAGGCACTGCTCTTGGACCAGGCATAAGGTAAGCCCCAGTAATTCCAGGGGACGGAGCTGGGGGAGTTGGTCAGATGGGGGCCGTATGAGAGGGGAACACAGAAAGATGCGATAAAAAAAAAAACCTGGGCTTGGGGCATTAACTCAGATAACCAGTATGTCAGCATACTTAGGACCATACTAAGGACTTCTAAGGAGCGAGGAGGCAGACAATGCCCATAGATGCTCCTGTTAATTAATAATTGTAATATTGCAGTGAACCTCCTGTAGTTAAATAGTTATCAAGTCAGTTTTTAAATTCAGTTTTGGATTTACTAACTATTATTTTGACTGGTAGTTTATTCCTGGGATTAGCCACTCTCAGGGTGAATAAATATTTCCTACTTTTATGATTGAAATGTTGACCTACAAGTTGCAAAGGATGCCCTCTAGTATTATGGGTTATATTCTTAAATTTAAGTCCCAACTCAGTCATTAAATATGTGTCATGAATGATATCAAAAAGTAACAGCAAATCCCCTCTCAATCTATGCGTCTCAAGGGTCATTAGTCTAAGAGAATTAAGTCTGTCATCATAAGTCAGATCATGGAAACCATGAGTACTTTTTGTAAATTTTTGCTGCACCCTTTCCAACTGTAGGCAACTGGATTTTTTTATAAGGATACCAAAGCTGAGAAGTATATTCCAAATGAGGCCTAACATATGATATTAATGGGCATTAGAACTTTCTCATTCTTGGATTGAATGTTATGACGAATTGAACAGATCAGTCTATTAGACTTTCTAATGGCATTGTTAATTTATTTAGAATGATCAAAATTCCGTCTTTCGGATGAGACGTTTAGCCGAGGTCCCATCTGCCTGGACTGGTGGTAGTTCAGGTGGATGCTAAAGATCCCATGGCACTTATCGAAAAGAGTAGGGGAATTTCCCTGGTGTCCTGTCCAAATTTCCCTCATTCACTAAAAAATACCACCAACAGCTTAATCTGGTTCAAGGTCAGTTGGCATTCATCTGTATCCCCCTCCCCCCGGGTCATGCCTGAAAATAGGCAGGATTTGTCTAGTGCACTTACCCAGTCAACAAAAACTAACTAAATAAATAAATAAAATAAAATAATTTGAGATAATGACACCTAAGTCTTTTTCATTGGTTGCTGGAAGCAATGGTGAACCACCAAGCGTATATGAAAAGTGGGGGTTGTGTTTAACCAAATGCATAACTTTGCATTTGTTTGCATTTAATTTTAACCCCCATTTATTAACCCAGTCAGTAATAATATTTAAGTCTTTTTGAAGAATATCAGCTTGCACAGTGCAAGAGCAGGTATTGCCTAATTTTATGTCATCTGTATATTTAACAGTAGTAGACTCAGGGTGGGATATTCAGACTGGGCCAAAAAGATGCACAATAGCGGAAGCAGGTGCAAGAGCAATGCGCCATTGCACAACAGGCACAATATTCAAGCCAAGGGCAGGCCAAGGTGCACCTGCTCCAAACACAAGACTCAGCACTCAAAGGTTGGTGTTTGAAACAAGCATAATTTAATTAAACAGAATGCCTATACAAAGCCAAACGGCTAAAAAGTGCACAGCAAGGCAAACTCCCGACCGGTTTCGTGCAAACTGCACGTCATCAAGGTGCGCCTACGCAACACAGCTGAATATCACACCCGATGCACCATGGCACAACCAGGGATGTGCAGTGGAGCAGGGCCGATGCACAGTAGCACATCCAGGGATGCTCAGGGACAAGGACAGGAAGCAGGAGTGCACTAGCCATGGTTGCACCATGAGTGGAGGAGCGTGCAGCAGGCTAGACAGACCAACTCCCCCAAGGCCCCTCATGAGCTGCACAACCAGAGGTGAGCTGCACAGACCACCAGCCCATGTACCCCAGCACTGATCCAACAGCAGACGCGGGCCAGCAGTCCACACCTGCAGGGCAAGGTGCCCCAGCAATCTCCCCCGGCAAACAGTGACTGCAGCACAAGGAGGGCCAGAACCCTCCCATACCACAGCACCACACCAATGCTGACCACCCCCTGTACAGCGATCCCAAGACACCCGGCCCAGTAGCATGACCAAACAGTGCATGGCACCAAAGGTATGCCACCACCACCACTGTAACAATGCAACCCTGTGCCCCATTGTGCCATGCATGACAGCCCCACCATGACCCCCCTGCAGCAGGTGACACCAGCCACTGACGCCACCACAGCATACACAAGGCCCCCCTGTATGGCCCTCACAGTGGCACAGCAAAGAGGTCGACCTTGCATCAGTACCCGATGGACTCCGCATGTCACAAGGCCCACCCTGGAAGCCACCACCAGCAGGACGGCACCCCACACACCCACCCATGCACACGCTCTGTCCCAGCACTGGCCCCACCAGACAGCACAGCAGCCCACTGTGGTGCATGGAGGCATGCGCCACACAGGAAGCAACACAGGGCATGAACAAATCCCCCACCTGGTCCCAAGGGTACCCCATCACATAGCCACATATAGCGGGGCAACAGACGCCACTGTCGTGAGTCCAATGGTGCTGTGTACCCATGGCCGGCACACCACCATGGTGCTGGTAAGCCAGCCATGTAGTGTGCGCACCACGAACCTGTCCACCGCCAGCATGCAGCTGGAGCACATGTGACAGACAGCAGATCACAGACATCACCCCAGACACCATAGACAGCATGGAGGGGGACAACAACAGCACCGCCCACAGTGTCACCAGAGGCAGACATGCAATAGACCAGGAGTCAGGATGCCAGCTACCAGGGTGCTGTGCCCAGAGGGTGGCTGGCATGGACTGCCACCCATGTCATGCCAGCAGACATGCATGCAGTGGAGGGGTCAGCATGACCATGCGTACCACAGACACACAAGGGGCACAGTCACATGGGCCAGGCACACACTGCTAGGGGTGACTGGGACATAGCGCATGCACCAGAGACCGCTGCACACAGGCATACAGTGCACAGGGCACAACACACATACCACAGACAGGGACCATGGCCCCCACCCACACCAGTGGAGGAGCCCTGCCAGACATACCCACGGCCCGGCCGGCACCACCCCTCAGATGCCATGCACACCACTGCAGCAAGGCACCAGATGCCCGCTGCAAATCAGAGACCACCACAGTTGTAGTATGAAAAGTATCTACATTGCAAAAGGTAACAGAATCAACATGAACTATATACAGTGCTATATACAAAATGGGGAAGGGGGTAGTACAAGGCTACAACTTGGGTGGATGGGCAGGGAGCAAAGGGGAATAGCAAGGAAGGGGACAAAGGGGTGTGAGGGACAGTCCAAGGAGGGGAAGGAACAGCACGAGTGCCACAGGCCCTACTGGTGGCCCCTCTCATCCCTGCGCTCCCTGTGGTGCCTTCTGTGCTGCCGCCATTCACTCCGCTCCATACCCTGCAGCAGCTCCAGTGTGGCCTGGGTAACCTGCAGGATCTCCTGAATGTGACGCTCCAGGGTCGTCCAGCATTGTCCACCTAGGACAAGGGAGCAGAGTAAGTACGTGTGACTGGCCAGACCACCGCAGCCTACCCAATGTGCATGGCATACAGCTGTGGGCTTCACCCCTGTGATGGCATGCGACCACCCACAGTGGGTGCACCCACATGACCTGCCTACCCAGGCACCCAAAGCCATGCAAACTGCTGCACACCCCCACCACCCATACACTGCACAGCACTATCGTGGCCATACAGTGACATGGCTATGCAGTGTGATGGCAGTGGCACAGCCAGGTGCCCAGTGCATGCACAGCCCACCTGCAACACCCACCCACGCGTGCAGACCCACAGGATGGTGCGGAGTGCACCATGGGACATGCATGGCAGTAGGGGCCATGTGCAGGGGCCCATGCCCCACCACCACCTCTGCAACCCACCATGCACAGATGTAAGGGGAAACATGGCACTCACCTGCATCCTGGTTAGCAGGGTGCTGCTGACCCCCTGGCACCACTACTGTGCCCTGCCTGCATGGCCACTCCTCCAGTGCCAGCCTGCCATCCTTGCTCACGGGCCAACCGGGCCCTACAGTGATCCTCCGGGCCTAGAATGTAAACATGGAGAGGGTAACATCAGTACAGGTCAGTAACATAGCCCCCCCCTTGCTGTGTGCGTGCGCGCACAGCTCAGCCATGACGTGGTGGTGCAGGGTGTACATGAAGCACCCCCAACACCGGCAACACAGGCACGGGCCCCCCCTTTGCGGCATGGCCTGATGATCACCGCAATACCAGGACAGACAGATACTACCAGTGTTGTGAAGGAGCACCATCCTGGCCATGGCATGGCACCCTGCCAGGCACGTGCCTGCAGTCACCCTAGGTGGTCAGGGTTCCACCGTTGGAGGTCCCCATAGCAGTGGCGACACTGCTAGGCAGTTCTGCTGCTCCCTGTGGCCTCCTCGAGGCCCTCTGCCACCTCCTGCCACACTGCTGTCCATGGCCTCAGGAGGGGTACCTGGCCAAAGAGAGCACCTGCATGGGGCTCTACTAATGCCACTAGGTTAGCCAGCTTAATTGCCATCCACACTGGCACTCTGGTGTGCGGAATAGTGCTATAACTAGCGGGCACAAAATGGTGCCCTGTAGTGCCTGTGCCCAACGTGCGGAGGCAGCGCAGTACTGCATTGCCAGTCGCCATCGCACTGGCACTGGACTGCACAATAGGGGTGCAACCATGCATACACATGGTGCCTAGAGGGAAAAGGTCAGCCACAGGGTCAAGGGTCTGTCTGCACATAGAGCTCCACAGTGCTATGGGGAAGCCCTGCATGTAGCGCGGTAGGGTGCATGTGTGTGACACCATGTAGTGGCCTACCACACTGTGGTGCCATGGCGCCCACAGCGCACCATGGCATGAGCTCCCCTCTGAGCATATAGTGCACTTGCACCACAGATACAGTAGTGACCTGCGTTCTGTACTGCCTCCCGTGCACAGCACGTCAGTAGGGCCACTAGCGTCGGCGTCAGCACCACGGGCATGCATGGTGCGGTGCCGATTGCACACGTCACAGTGGTGCACCATAGAGTGAGCACGCTCAACACCATTGTACAAGGTGCAACAGCATGATATTCAGCCAGGATATGCAATCATATCATGAGCCATTCCACGGCGCATCCACTGCATTTGCATCCCATTACAGTTGCGCCTGCCCTCATTTGCATGCGTTGCGCTATAAAAATGCGACCTGAGGCTGCATGGGCCATGGATTGTTATGAAATGGATATCAGAATATAGGCATCCTGATTGGTCCCTGCCTGTGTGATATTCCTTCTTACGTACAGGAAAAGGGTCCAGTAATGCCACTGTGCAGTGATTCTGGTAAATCTGCCACTTAGAATGTTGGCAGAATGAAACTCAGCCATCTTGTTTTTTCCAACTGCGAGTAACATTTCAGCCAGCATTTTAATAATGGCAGATTTACCAGAAACTAATTTTAAAATTAAAATTAGCTGACCTGTCTCTACGGCTGAACAGCCTACACAAGCTGTCTTTCAATCCACCTGCCCACTCATCAGCCCGCCCGTTTAATGTACGGCTGAACAGCTGACAGTCTGTATCCCAAGCCACCTGCCCATTTGCTTGCACTCTCGCTCTCCACAGCGTGTTCTCCCTACTGCTGCCTGGTGCCATAACATACACAAATAAAAAAAAAAAAAAAAAAAAAAAAGAAAGCATAATTTCTTGTTGCACACAAGCTGTCTCTCAACTCACCAGCCTACCCGTTCACTGTACAGCTGAACAGCCGACAACCTGCCTCCCAACCCGCCCGCCCACTTGCTGGCACTGTTGCTCTCAACAGCATTCTCCCTACCGGTGCCTGGTGCAGTAACGTAAACAAATTTTAAAAAAAGAAAGACAGCATCATTTCTTGTTGCAAACTTTGTAAATTAAATTAAGTAGGAGTGCTGCTAGTTTTTTTGGGGGGGGGTTGGTGCCATGATAACTACATGACAGGAAAAAAATCACAAGTAAGGATGCCTTAGTAACTCAAAAGTCTTCCACTGAACAAAACAAACAAACAGGCGGAGGAACTATTTTATTAAAACTTCATACAAACATTTAACTTTTTCACTATTAAATACTATTCATTTTAGGTATTACATACATCTGTATTTTAGATAACCATTTCATAAGCGCACAATAAGACACTCCAGGATGTGCGTTAGACACTTTAACACACGGCTAGGAGGCTGGACGCACTCGGCCGGTGGCCTCGTGCCTCACTACGCCTCCTAGCCATGTGTTAAAGTGTCTAACGCACACCCTGTCGTGTCTTATTGCTTACGTATCGCAGTTCTTTGAGGTAGGTGACATGCTGTTGGGACATGGGGACAGTGGTCTGGGAGGGTTGTATTGGACTGCACAGCCCAAGGTAACACCTGTCCATCCCCCAGGCATGAGCATGACGGAGTGGGAGGATGAAGAGGAGCAGTGAAGGGTGAGAAGGAGGAGGCCCAACTTTACCAGGGCAGAATCTGATGCCCTGTTCAAGGTATACCCTGACAGTGAGCCGCTGCTTAGCGGACAGAGGAGAACACTGGGCCCATTCTGCGGCATGGGGTGAGATGGCAAGTGCCGTCAACCAGCAGGGCAGCCACCAGCGGGGTCCGTGCAGGAGTGCAAGAAGAAGGTTGGCATGGACAGGAGGTGGATAAAAGATAAGGTGGCCACTATCAGGGTGGCACGTGCTTCCACTGGTGGGGGCCAGCAGGACGTACCCCACCCGACGCCACGAGAGGAGCAGGTCACCAGCAGCATGCAGCGTAGTGCCGTCAAGGGTGTTCCTGGCGGTGGCTTCCAGATGGGCAGCAGCCCATCACTACATGGTAGGTCCAGTGCTGGCAGTGTGTGGGTGGTAGGGGGGGGCAGGCCCCAGGGCCAGGTGGAGCCACTAACGGTACTGTGTTCCTTTTCAGCTCCTGAGCATCTGCATGGGGCAGTGGTGGTGGGTGTGTCCACCGAGGGGGAGGCCCTGGATATGGTGGAGCACTCATCCACCTCCACAGGTGTCCGAGGGACTGACCATCTGCAGCCCTGCACATTTGTCTGGACTGATGCCGGTGGTGCGGGTGTGGACATGGCCCTGCCCGTGTCCCAGCGTGACACCGCCCTCAGTGTCCAGTGTGCTGAGACATGGATTGGGGCTGGCTCCAGCACTGATGCTGACGTGATGCACATCCTGGACAGTGATGTATGTGGGACACAGGATGGTCCCACGGATGGCATCTGCCCAGGCGGTTCCGCAGATAGTGCTGGTATGGCTGCCTGTACAACAGCCCATTCCCAGGCTGTGTCTGCATGCTGCAGTGGGGCAGCACTGGCGTGTGGCCAGGGTGGTGGGACTGCTGTTGCTGCTACGGCCGCGCCAGTGTTGCCTGGTGATCAGCAGCCAGAGGGGCGGCGGCAGCAGATAGCCATTGTCAATGTGGGGACAAGGGCGGGGGGCAGTGGCAGTGCACCACGTGTGGACGTATCCCAGAATGGCAGTGCTGTGCGGCGCCCACCATCGAGGGGTGCTGTGCAGCAGGACCAGGAACACCAAGGGGGACAGCATGCTGGACATGCAGACAACCCCTTGGATGACCACAGCTGTCTTCTCCGGGCCTCAGTGGATCAGCAAATGTGGCTCGTGGTGGTGGTGGATGTGCTCAGTGAGGTTCTGCGCCAGGCAGAGGAGTGGCACAGCAGGGATCATACCTTGCTCCTGGCAGAGCTGGCTCAGCAGCGGGCAGATGTGACCACTGCCATTGACAGGCAGACCACTGCAATGGCTACACTGGCTAATTGGTAGTGTGCCCAGCTGCCGCACACCCCGCAGAGTACTATGTCCAACCCCCATTCCTGGCATCGTGTGACCCCCTGCTATGTCAATGCCGGGTTCAGCTGTGGGCATACCCAGCACGCCTGGTGTTGGCATGTTTGGTGGCCTGCAGACCCCTGCACTGACATGGTCGCATTCACACAGTGTCACCCCTGGGGGCCCGTTGGTGCCACCCCATGAGGACACTGGTCAGCCTGGCACAGCTAGCAAGTCTCGGCAGGGCTGCCCACGCATCTGTGGCAGCCATGGTACTGTGCCGCATGACTGACCCATCCCCCTCCATGGCCACTGTCTGCCATTGCTCTGTGTGCACTGTGGTGTTCTTTGTGCGATGCATTGATGAGGTATCCAGTCCTGCACACACATGGTCCCTGTGCACTCCCTCCTGGCTGCTGGCCACTATGGCACGAGCATGATGATGTCTGCATAGGGCTGTACGCCACTGTGCAATGATGGTCAGAGTCTGAGGCATGCACAGTGCCAGCCACTGTGCATGGTTGTGTGTGGTCCTGTGTGAGTGTGGGGGTGCCTGTTGGGGTGGGCGTGCCTGTTGCCCTTTGGGCATGTGTTGTGGTGTGTGTGCGTGTGTGTGCATGCTGTGTGCAGCCCTGCCCATCCCTGCCTTTGTGTGCAGTCCTCCGCCCAATCCCATACCCCTGACACTGCCCGCCCCTGGTGTGCCCACCCCACCTGGCTGTGGGCTGTGCCCTTGCCCTTGGTGGTTGTGTGTGGCCCCGTTGCCTACCTGTGTTGTCCAAAGTGCTCCTCTGTGATGATGTCGCAGTGCTGCTGTGCCATCCGGCCAGTAGGGTATCCCTTCGCCCAGGGGGTAGCTGCCCAACACCAGCTGGACCGGCTTCCTCTTCGTCCCCACCGCTGTTCCCCTCCTCGACCTCAATGGCTATCCCACAGTCGGTGGCCATGTTGTGCAGGATACAGCAGGCCAGGAATAGCCCGCAGGCCTTTGGGGAGCTGTACTATAGGGCACCACCTGACGTGTGCAGGCAATGGAACTGTGCCTTCAGCAGCCCAAACACCTGCTCAATGACATTCCGTGTTGTGGCGTTTGCCTCATTGTTCTGTTGCTGCGCTGGGGTCATGGGGCACCGGTATGGTGTGAACAGCCAGGGCCGTAGCGGGTAACCACTGTCACCTGTGTGTAGAGGGGAGTCACTAGCATGGTGGTCTGCGTCACTGTTCCATGGGCCATCATTGCCATTTCCCACAGCACCCCTGCCAATGCCCCACACCCCCCCACATCTGCACCCATCGTCCAGTGTGCTATGCATACTCACCTACCAGATGGCCAGTGGGGATGTCCCCACTCTCGAACCTATGGCACAGTGCAGACTGGTGCCAGATGAAGGCATTGTGTGCTCCTCCAGGGTGTGTGGCACAGACATTGATTATGCATCCCCTGGTATCATTCACTCAGGTAGCCCTTGCGGTTGATGTACACCACCCCCTCCGGGCCAGGTGGTATGCAGATGCCTACATGAGTGCAGTCTATGGCCTCGAGCACACCAGGCAACCGTGCTACCCTGTGAAACTCCTGTATATGTGCTGTGCGCTCCACCTGTGTGCTGGGGAAACAGATGTACTCCACAGCTTGTGGCAGAAGTGCACTTAGGAATTGTGTGAGTAGGCATGACATGGCTGACTGGGTTATGCCTGTCGTGTCCCCTGTTGGTCTCTGGAAGGTGCCCGTGGCGAGCAGGCACATGACAGCTGTGAGCTTCATCTCCACAGACAGTGCATGGCTCCGTCGTGTGGGTGCCTGCATCTCATCACTGCACAGCTCACAAAGTTGCCTCAGAATCACCCGGTTCAGGCAGTACCAACCCACGATCTCAGTGTTACTGTACTGTTTGAAGGTGGTGTGGGCTCAGTGCAACCTGTTCTGGGCATACCGCCGACAGGCCCTTCCACAGCTGTGCCTCCCTGCTGCCTGCCTTCTCACACCCCTCATTACTGCCTCCATCTGGAAGGTGGCACTGGCCATGTCCCTGGCTGGTGTTCCCCCTCCAGAGGCTGTCTACCTGCCCTCCCGCTGTGTGTTGCTGGTGCTGCCCCTGCACCGGGTTCACCTCTGGCTGTTCAGCTCTGTGTGCCTTGCCTCATACCACTGCCCTCCATCCTCTGTCACACTCTCAGGCCCTCTCTCACACACACACACAGGCACACACACACACACTCCTTCTCTCACTCACGCACACCTCTGGTGGGCCCTGTCCAGCTCCTGGCCACACCTGCTCCCTGCTTCCTGTCTTGTCTCCCTCTCACTCTGTCTCCGCACTCCCACCTATGGCTCCTCTGTGATGCATTCATCCTCCCGTCTCTTGCTCCCTTTTATTTTGGCTCATTTCCACTGTCGCGCAACTTCCGCTTGCCCCTCTACTGCGCACGTTGCCTACTGATGAATATCACACTGTGCACATTATTCCTGGTTCTGCCCCCTGCAGTTGCATACATATCTGTTGCACTGCGGTGCACTGCATGTTGTGCTGCGCTGCTGCTTCAGCTGATTATCGCACTATGGCGCATTTCCACTCTTGCGCGGGTGCATCCCTATTGTGCATGGTGCAACTGCTCTGAATATCCCACTCTCAAAACAGAACTGGGCCCAGAACCGAACCCTGACGCACACCACGTGTAATGTCACCTGAGCTAGATAGATGGCCATTTATCATACCTTTCTGTGTACGGGAAGTTAACCAATTAGCAATCAGTTTGATAATGGTTATATGTAAACCCAATCCAGATAGTTTTTCAGTTAAGACCCAATGAGGCATAACATCAAATGCCTTTCTAAAGTCAATAAACACTATATTGCAAGGGATGTTATTATTAAGGTTTGCGCTTATATGTTCGTAAAAACATATTAGGATAGAAAGACAACTTCTTCCCTGCTTAAAGCCATGTTGCTCAGCGTCAGTGTTGTTAAGTACAGGGGTGATGACATCTTTAATTAAGCTCTCCAAAATTTTACAAACTGGAGAAGTAAGGCTAATGGGTCTATAGTTTTTCCAATTAGATCTTGTACCTTTATTATGCAGTGGTATTACATGCACAGTTTTCCATTCAGGTGGTATATAATTATTGGATAAGCAACCCAGAAACATATGTTTTAATGAGAGTGCAAGACTATCAGCTAGTAGATAAACTAAATGCTCAACTAATATTATCAGGGCCAGGGGAAGTTTTCCCCTTTTGTGTTTTGATAAAATCATCTTGATATCAAAGATCGAGGGCATGGCATCATTCTAAATATCTATATCAGAGATATTTTATTGTAGACTAAAAAGTATTTCATTGAAAATATTCACCTTTTGAGTATGGTCATACACTAATTCCCCATCCTGTAACAAAGGACCAACTTGACTAATAGGTTTTTTAATGAATTCACATAGGAGTAAACATATTTACTGTTATTTTTATTTGTATTACTTGCTAAATGATGTTCCTACCTTTGTTTAGCTATTTTAATTGTGGACTTACATTTCTTTTGAATCTTCACAAACTTTACCCAGTTGTCAGGGGTTTTATTTTTCAAGAAATTCTGATATTTTGTGTTCTTATTATTTACCATTTCTTAACAGATTTATTAAACCATTTTGGGCAGTGCTTACCATTGTTATATTTTAATTTGGTAGAAATAAATGTATCCCATATCTCAGTGATGACTTGTTTGAAAAAACACCAAAAATCAGATATAGAGCATTTGTTAAATTCTGAATCCCAATCAATTTTAGATAAGTGCCTTTTTATTTCAGTTAAGTCGGCTTTATTATAGAGAAATATTTTGGTTTGCCCTGAGTAAAGATTAAATCCCTACAGTGCACAAACTGACCACATTGTGATCAGTAGTGCCAATAGGGGCAGTACTAATACAGTTGTTTATAACTAGATGATCGGAACATAGGACCAAGTCCAAACTTCTGTTTCCCCTTGTGGGTATATTAAACCATTGCTCTAACTGAAGCAGATTACAAATTGAGATTAATCTGTTTCCTTTAGAAGTGAGTGATGTGTTAGAGACCCAATTGGTGTCACCAAGGTTGAAATCCCCCATAACAAGTATATTGCCACTGTCACAAACCCACTCAGCAGGTCAGGCACTCTACTCCCAAAGTGCCAACCTCTGAGCGCAATCTTGTAAAAAGTCTGTTTTGTGAGTTCGGATCAACCTTTGGTCTCAAGTCTTGGAGGGATTCAAACTGTTAACCTCTTGCTAGCGTACCCAATGTACAGGTTCAGATATTTCTGTCTTCGGGGGGCCAGATATCTTTGCCTACGGGCACCTAACCAGGTATACAGAGATGAACCCTAAACTTTAATAAAGACCTCAGATTTAAAACACTTCTCTTCCAGTTTGGTATCACCCTACAAGCTATGCCTGGTGTCTGCTATAACCATATATACTTTTCTTACAATTAAAAGAAATTAAAAGACATACCAATTATGCTCTAAAAAGAATTTTACTGCAATGATAAAAATATGTTGGACACAAAATACAGAACTCTTATATCACAAGACATACAAATCTTTTAAAAGAACAAGGTTTAAACAGTGCAAATTCCCACTTACAGTACTTGGATTTGACTTTCTTTCTAAATACCTGTTTACAAGTGCTCAAGATGGTTCGTTGTCAGAGTCTAGGTAAAAATGTGTGTCTGAAGTAAACCAGAATAATCCTTAAACAAACTGTATTTGCCAACCCCTTTTGTGTGAGGTCATCTAGCTCCTCTGTCAGACTATATAAAAAATATATATTTTATGCAAAATCAGGATGTTTTTCAAAGTATTACATTCTACAACTTCAGCATAATTCATGTCCTTCAAATGACAATTCTTTTGATCTCATAATAAGCTTCCCCCTTTCAGGACATGAAAGCATCTTTATGATTTTCGCACTCCTGTGGCATAAGCTGGGTCTTCCCTCCAACGTCATAAAATGGATATGATCTTGCATCTTAGCAACTACAGCTGTAATTAACTCAGAAAAAACAGGAGGTCCTTGATTAAGACCTTCCATGTAACACATTGTCTCTAAAACTGTGTGTGTGATCTCACATGCTGTTTTCAGCATTTTTCTCACGGCTGTCATCTTTCAGCTGAAACCTGGGGGGGGGAGGGAGTGAGATCATTCTAAGAGCACCATATTTTTCAGCACAGACAGTCAGTAATACATTTTTATATTTAAAACAAAATGATACAGCACTCAGAACTGTCTGTCTATGTCACAGCCACTATCACCTGTATTCTCTATTTGAAGTAATAATGCATCAAATACTTCAATGTTAGTCAGGAGGGCAATAGCAAGTGCCTAAAATAATAGATTCAGATGGATTGAGAATAAGTTTAACCCAGATAGATTCAGTATTATAAGTGTGGGTTTTTATTTGATCAGTAATATTAATGGAAGAAATATTACTGTTTACTATTATAGCCACATCATCACCTTTTCTATCATATTGATTGAGACTGCACACGTTATACCCTGGAAGTCTGAAATCCCAAGGAGCTTTATCATCACACCACGCCACAGCATGGTCCCTTACAGCTCATCACAGTGGAGCCAGCCTGAACTTTTTTTGTATTTTAAGAGTAATCAAAGGACAGCTGGCTCATGGCACTGGCGGTAGAGCAAGAGACCCAGCTTCACATCTTGGTCCTAACTCCCATGCTCCAGGCTGCAGGGACCTAGGGTGTGCTACAAATGCAGTTCTTTTTATTTTATTTTTTTTATTGCTTTTAAGAAGATTATACATTGCTGTATATAGTATCCAAATACATCCATGATTAAAATGACAAGGCTGTGATTATAACAGTCTGTTGAATTCAGATTACATAACAGGTACAGAGTTAGATTGCACTTTAAATTCCATCTGAAAGATAACTATATGTATAAATAAAGACATAAACATAGGGCTTGGGATACATCTCTGGGTGGTAGTACTATCTATATGACCCATTAGTTGCTTAAGTAGAACCCAGTTTTTAATATATCTTCTAATTCAATTTGTCTACCTCCCCTCCCTCCCTGTATTCTCATGTTACTCCTATCATTATGATATGATTTCAGGGTACAAATTCTGGATAATGTTCCAGTTGAAATAGGGTCCATTTTTCCCATAAATTATCAAAACTATTACTCTTATTGTTTATTCTGGCTGAAATTCTTTCCAAGTTGTATATTTCATAAGTTAGTTTTCTTTAGGCTTCCTTAGTTGGGACCTGTGTGGTAAGCCAAAGTCTTGTAATTATTTTCTTAGCTGCAAGTATAAGAAGCGTCAGCATTTTATACAGCCCATTTGAAATTCATACTCCATTAGGTGGGGTAGCTGTCAATATAAAGGTCTGGCTGAGCACCTCTGGTCTCTCATATATTGCATTCAATTCTTGTACAACTTCTTATCAATAACCCCCTATCAATGGACATGACCATATGATATGTCTCCACCCCACTTTTACTTGGCTACATTCCCTCTAACAGGTATTATGTTCCCTTTCACGTAAATGTGCCGTGATATCAGGTGTTCTGAAAAACCTTTTTCTGGCCTTCCATGCGTATTCCCTCCAATTCAAATTAGAAGAAAGCCTGGAATACATCATTGTAGAAACTTGTCACTGATCTTTCTCCAGATCTACTCCCAACTCTCTGGACCATCTGATTCTAAGATACCCTCTAAGCACTGAATACAGGGCCCCAATTATATGCTCCTGTATCTGCCCCTTTAAATGATATATCATCATTTGAACTAGAGCAGATGGAGAGTCCGCTACCTCCGAAAGAGTCTCCTCAGAGGGCACTAGACTTTGTTTAATTCTTATATTTGTTCTATATTGGTAAAAAGGGAGTTTATATTCTGATTGCAATTTAGCAAAAGAGTGGAGTTCTATAGGTCCTACTAGTTGAAAAGTATATTGGAGACCTAATTTCTCCCATTGCTGGTTTGGAATCCTAGAAAGATACCTACGTTCTGAGGGGGGATATGGTGTATCTCATCATTTGTTGCCAGCTCTTAAGAAATTCTGAAGTATATTGCATAAACCTCATTAAAGGTATATCTCTCAATGACTCCACCAAAAGAAAGGAGGAAAAATGTTCTAATCCATTCAGCGTAACCTCAGTCTCTTTCCAATATGTTTTATATTGGGTCACAGCGTGTAGTAAAGATATGCGGATCTGAGCTGCTTGAGCGTATCTCCTCATTTTAGGTAGGTTAAGCCTTCCCTGCACCCTAGATAATAGCAAAGTATGATACCTTATTTGAGGTATCCTACTTCCCCATACAAATCTAGAAAATAATTTAGCCCATGTTTGAAAAAATGTATCTGATGGTACTATAAGGAGGGTCTGCAAAAAGAAAAGTAAACATGGCAGTACATTTTGCTGAATTGCTTCTACCCAACCTATGATTCCTATAGGGAGTGAGGTCCAACGTGATAGGTCTAATATAATTTGTTGAGTAATTGGCTCAAAATTAATCATTTCTAGATGTATCAATGCATATGGTATTTTAATACCTAAATATCTCATCTCCTCTCTATTCCAACGAAAAGGAAAGTTTGTTTTAAGGGTCCTAGGGGGTTGAAAAGAATATGCCAAAACTTCTGTCTTGGTGTCATTAACCTTATATCCTGCCAATCTACCAAACATAATTAACTGTTCCCACACCACTGTGATTGAAGTCTCTGGTGAGGTGAGGGTCAGGAGAAAGTCATCCGCGAACAGTGTCAATTTGTGTGACCGTCCTCCCACCAGAATTCCCATTATTTTATCCTGTGCCATGAAATTAGCTGTTAATGGCTCCAAGTAGAGGGTGAAGAGTAGGGGGGATAGAGGACATCCTTGTCTTGTACCCCTGGTTAGGGGGAAAGGAGAAGAGAGCATACCATCTAATTTAAGATAAGCCATAGGCATCTGGTACATTGCTTTGATCTGAGATATAAATCTGTTAGGAAATGCAAATCGTTCTAGGGTAGCCCACACATAGGGCCAAGAGACCCTATCAAATGCCTTCTCAGCATCAAGGCTGAGAAGGACAAGGGGACTCTGCCTCTGTGATGCATATTCTGTAAGTAGGAGAACCCTCCCGGCTGCATCATGTGCCTGTTTCTTCATTATGAAACCCACTTGATCACCATCGATTAAGTTTGAAAGCAAGGGAGCCATTCTATGGGCCAATATTGACATAAATATTTTATAATTTTATTTATTTATTTATTTAAGAGATTAACCAGGCAGGCATACTGAGCGGGGACTGCTCATTTCCAGATGCGACCTGACGGGTTACATAGAACGAAGAATACAGCAGGATAAGTTCAATACATGGGTAAAAAACAAACAGGTCCAGAATAGTACAGAGCTAGACACGCATTTGATACAGTCTACTACTACAGGGTTTTAGTCCTAGAACGCATAGTATATACAGGCAGAAATCATGCAGGTATACAGTAATTTGTTGAGACATTAGAGCTGTCAAAGTACATCTAGGTGCCCCCTGGTTTCGGGTCTGGGTTGCTGGTAGCAGTTGCATGTGTCAAAGAAGTGGTCAGGGAGGAGTGGTTTAAGTCACCTAGGAGCGGGGTGAGTCTGATGGCAGCAGGAAGAGCATTCTAGAGTTTGGGCAGGCAGTATTTGAAGGCAGATTGGCCCTTCAAAGTGCGCATGAAAGAGATTTTGAGTAGCTTGGAGTTGGAGCATCTGAGTAGGCCAGGGAGGGTTGTGCAGCCAAAGTGGAGTTGAGGTGGGGGGGAGGTAATTTGTCCAGGATTTTGCTATGACATTTGCGCAGTGTATCTAATGTCGCAACTCGAGCGAGGGTAGTGCTAAGGAGCTGTATAGGTCACAGTGATTGGTGGTGGGGGGGCATTCCAGGATGAAGCAACAGTAGGAGTGAAAGAGGGTGTCCAGGCTTGCTAAGGTAGATGAGGGTGCTGAGCCATAGACCACGTCACCGTAGTCAAAGATAGGGAGAATCATTTTATGCACTATTTCCCTCCGGACCGTGGTAGACAGGCACCCTTTATTACAATAAAGTGCACCCAGTTTGGAGTGCAGTTTTTTGTGTAGTGAATCAATGTGGATGGAGAAATCAAGGTATTGATCAAGCCATACTCCCAGGTATCTAAAGGAGGTGCAGGACTCCAAAGGTGATCTGTCCAGGGTATGGAAGGTTGGGGGAGCAGCTAGGCGGGAGAGTCGGGGTTGCATGCCGAAGGTTAAGGAGACGGTTTTCTTCGAGTTTAGTACTAGTTGATTAGACCTAAGCCATTTTTGGACAGCATCAAAATCCTGTTGGAGGGCTGCATAGACGTCCCCAGTGGAGGGGCCAGAGGCATACAGTACGGTGTTGTTTACGTACATTTGTATGGCTGAGTTTGAGCAGGTCAGTGGGAGGTCATTTAAGAATATGGAACAAAGTAAGGGGCCCAGGACAGAGCCTTGGGGAACCCCCATGGTGATCACAATTAAGTTTCAAAATGGGTCTATAGTAAGCCACTAAAGAAGGGTCTTTTCTAGGTTTGGAGATAGCCACTATCTCTGTATATTTCCAAAAGGGTGGAAGGGGTTGTTCATTTTGAATATTAACATACGTAGAAAGAAGGAAAGGTATTAATAATTTATGAAACGTCCTATAAAATTCCATAGGGTATCCATCAGGACCCAGTGCTTTCTGGTATTTAGTCAGTTTAATGGTCTCCCATATTTCAATGGGTGTAATAGGACGAAGTAATTCTTCCACCTGGGTTTGTGAAAGTTTAGGTACAGGTGCATGTTGTAGGTAGGTTTTTAACTGCAAGGCAGTAGGGTAGGTCTCCTCAGAATATAGGGTCTGGTAGTAAACAGCCATTGCCTGTCTTAGTTCCCCCAGGTGACATAGTATACAGCCAGTACAGGGGTCCCTTAGTTTTATCACCATTGTTTGAGCTTTCACCCCTGTCAAGCGACTAGCTAGGTTTCTAGCACCTCGTGCCCCCCCGATGCTTAAGCTTCAAATATAGCAGTTGCTGCTCTATCTGTTGATCCACTAACTTCTGTAGTTGTTGCTTAAGTCTAGTGATGTGATCCTTAAGCACACTTTCTCCTTGAAATTGTCTAGTCTGTAGTAGTAATAACTCCCTATTTAATTCCTTCTGTAATTTTTCCCTAGCTTTTTTCTTATGTGTGGAAAATCTTATAATCTCCCTCCTTAGTACAGATTTAAGAGTATCCAATTTTACCCCAGCAGAGACATCTCCCGTGTGATTTTCTGTTAGAATTCTAGGTACAAGTGTCTTAATTAACTTAATAAAGTCTGGGTCCTGTAGGTGCATTAAGTTTAAACGCCAAAAGGAATTCTTCGACGGATGTACCAAATCTATTTTTAAATATAATGGGGAGTGATCTGAAAGGACAGAAGAACCCACTGTCATATCTTGAACTAAATCTAGGTGCTCCACAGAGGCAAACATATAATCCAATCTAGAAGATGTATACGTTTTGGAAGAATGGCAGGTATAGGCCTTTACAGAGGGGAAGAAGTGATGCCAGATATCCACCATACCTAATTTAGGGAGGGAGACTTTGAGGTATTTCTGTAGTGGTGTAAATCTATGCTTGGAGAGAGAGCTAGTATCCAATTTAGGGTTAAGTGTAACATTAAGATCACCCCAATGATACACATACCCCTCACATGAGGGTGAAGATAGTGCAGAAATGTATTCTTTATTTGTATTTTAGAGCTTGGAGGGAGATATACTGAGGCTAGTATAACCTGGGTACTGTATAGAGTACCTACTGCAATAGCATATCTCCCTTCCCTATCCAGAATCTCTCGCTCAAGCTGAAAAGGGACCCCCAAGGCATCAATATTGCAGTACCCTTTCATCTGTCTGACTTATGTGAAGAGGCCACCACCACCTGAAAACCTCATGATTTAAATTTAAGATGTTCAGTTTGGGGTAAGTGTGTTTCCTGCAATATAATTACATCTGGCTTCTCCTGTTTAAACAAGTTAACTAGTCTTCTCCCCTTAATTGGGTCATGCACACAATTTACATTAAAGGATAATATTAAAGTTGGTTTTCCCATGACAAGTAATCTTCCCCAAACAAGTTATGCAATCTCTCTATCTCCGCCCATTTCTCCTGAATCATCTTCTCCGTTTGTAACATAAGCCATGTATCCCCCTCCCCCGAAGCATATTCCCACCTACAAATAAATAGCATTGTGCCTTCTTATCTCTCAGACCTTTCATTATATCCATCTCATCCATACTCTTCTGTATATCTTCTTTTGCCTGTAGTATTGGTTGTAGTTTATCCGCTAAAAAACTAGTTGCCAACTGGGCTAACTTATTACTGTTAATAATAGATAACAAGTAGTTTTCCTCAGGCAAGTTATGTGATCTCTCTATCTTTGCCCATTTCTCCTAAATCATCTTCTCTGTTTGGAACACAAACCATGTATCCCCCTCCCCTGAAACGCATTCCCGCCTACCAATAAATTGCGCTGTGCCTCCTTATCTCTCAGACCTTTCATTTTATCTATCTCATCCATAACCTTCTGTATATCTTCTTTTGCTTGTAGTATTGGTTGTAGCCTATCCACTAAATAACTAGTTGCCAACTGGGCTAACTTATAACTGCTAATAATACATGTAATTATAATCAACCCATCAGTTGCATTTAGTTTCCACCAAATAATAAAACAGACTTCCAAGGTGGGGGAAATTACATTTAATTTCCCCTATCACTTCTGGGAATATTCAGTTGTAATCATGTTTCAAACCAGAAGAGGAGGTAAATCCAGGGCTCACCTGGCTCTGAACCCCCTGTGGACTATTTAAGTCCAAACAAAAAAATAAATATTGGAGAAATAAAAAACAGAAAAGGGGGCGGTATAATAAGGGAAGTCCAGAGAAATATCTCTGGTAAACCACCTGGAAAATCAACCTTAGTTACTCGCCCCCCCTCCCCGGTCTAAAGTCTCTTTTTAAAATAGCCAGCTTAGGTAGAATCCTCTGGCCCAATAAACATACAGAACAAAAAAAAAATGTTTTACAGTCCCGTATTCTCAATCGGTGTGACACAGCAGCAAATTAAATAGTGTCCCATATGCAATAGTGTCCTCGCTCAGCATTATTATAATTTCAAATAGCCATTAAATCACTCGATTCCCCAATGTTATTTTACAAGCATAAACAAATTGCTTCCTTAGCAAGTCATTAATGTGAGAGTCTTCATGTTATCACTGAATGATTTTTCAGTTAGGTTGCAGGGGACATGTAGAGAAGATCTAGAGGGGAAAGATCACATGGTGTCGCCACAACAAGCAGCCGCAAGAAACCCAGTTGGTTAGAGAGTCTGATAAATCGTGCTTAGCGGCCTAGAGTTGGGCCCACCGTTATGGTCCAGGTAGCTCAAGCCCAATTGATCACCTCCACCCTCCCCATCATGAACCCTCCCACTTCTCTCAAAACAAGGGTACCTCTGACATATTACTGTCCTTATAGCATTTTCTTGCTTCTTATGTATTCTGTTTAGTATTGTCCGTTCTACGGAATTCCGCCAGACGCTGCTTCAGATCTTTGGGTGTAGTATTACTGCCCTCTCGAATGCGTCACTTTCTGCCCTGAGTCTGCCATCACTGGGGTTGAGATTTCTGAGCCACAGGCATCTCCACATGTTCTGGAAAGACCAAGTCTTGTTTGACGAGAGCCTCATGAGCCTCTTCTGCCATATCAAACTCTTGTTTCCTATTCTGTAAGTGAGCTATTAATCTTGCAGGATATGGAGTAGTGAATTTTATCCCCTGAGCTTTTAATGTGGGTAGCAGTGGAAGATACTCTCTACGAAATTGCATCGTCTTCAGTGCGTAGTCATGATCTATGTAGAAATGTTTCTGTGCATGGAAGCTTTGTTTTTTACGCCGTGCTAGTAGTAGTAGTAGCTGTTCTTTAATGGTGTAGCTACCAAAGCAAGCTATGATAGAATGAGGGCTAGCTGTAGGAGATGTAGGCTTAGATGCCAGGGCTCGATGTATGCGCTCGAAATCCAGCTGCATATCTGGCAGCAAATCCAAGGATGATTTTAACAAATTCACAATAAATGTTTTTGTATCTGTTCCCTTGGAGCCTTCTGCAATACAGTAGAGCCTAATCTTCTTCTGTTTTGCCCTGTTATCAGCATCCTCTTGTCGAGCCTCTAACATTTCCTGGTGATCTTGCAATTGTTGGACTAGGTCTTCCAGATCATCCACCCGGTTCTCATTTGCTGTGACTTGTCTCTCCATATCATCTGCTCTTTGCTCTAGTTGTGTAATATCTCGGCACATTTCAATGTAAAGTTGCTTGATATCAGCTTGAAATGTGTATAATTCATTATATATTGTGTCCAATTTGACTCTCTTCCTTGCTTTGGGGTTTTTCTGTGAAGCCAGGTTAGATTTAAGATAGGCTAAGGCCGAGCGGGAAACCACACCATCCATGTCTGTGATATCAGAGTCAGATCGTTCTTTGTCTATGAGACCATTTTCCAGCTTTTGAGTCATTAGCGGCTCACTTCCCTTGTTCCCCCTGCTATTCATTATTGAAGACGTCCTGTTTTACAAAAATCATTTGATGGAGGGAGAAGAAAATTCAGAGGATTGAGCGGAGCGAGTCGTCTATGCAGCCATAGATCTTTGAGGCAGAACCAGAAGTCACAAATGCAGTTCTGTGAGACACCCAGGGGAGGGTGTCACACACACCACAGCTTGAGTGTCTCCTTAATAGGGTGTGGAGTAACCTTGAAATAGTGGGAGACCGTGTATAATGTTGGTTGTTCCCTACCTGATGACCTGGCATAAAAGTGTGGGTAGTACCATTACATGGCAGGTGGGGACCTGAAATTGGGGGGGAACATGATCTGCAAGAATGGGATGGCACCCTCTTCCACCCACTAGGTGCCTGCCAGTGGTCCCTGGGACTACCCAACCACACATTGGATATTGTGAAGGAAGGCCTGTTATGGGGGTAAAGTCACAGGGATGTTCTGGTGGCATCTGAAGGAGGCAGCAGAGGGGGAGTTTGAGGGCTAGAGGGTAAACTGACAGGCCAGGGATAAAAAGCTATACTGGAAAAAAGTAAGGCATGGGACACTGTTAGCGGCTCTACTAGTAGTGGTCTTGCCTCTGAGCCAGGAAGATTGGATGGTCATGGGTTCTAGTCTCACAGTAGGCACTTGGGCTTATACCCAACCCTCAGTTAGAGGGCTACTTCACTGTTACTGGAGAAACGCTTTAGAAACAATGCTGATTGATGCATGTAGTATGATGTAAACAATATGGGGAGGCTGTTTGGCCTAGAGGTTCAAGCACAGAGCTGTGAAAAAGGAGACCCAGCTTTGAATCCCATGACAACTACTTACTCTTTATGTGACCTTGAGCAAGTCACTTAACTTCCATTGCTTCAACCTACCTATAATCTCTATCTTTGTGAAGTTTTAATCTTCCTATGCACCACAATGGCAACAACATTCTGCCCCTACCTGTCTGGAACGTGAAGCACTTTGGGATACAGTATGTATGAAAGTGGCAAAATAAAGCAAATTCAATTCTAAATTCTATCTTAGCAGGCCTGAGTTGACAAGATACACTGTATAGAAAAACACGTAATTCAATGTAGGAGGTTAGCGATGACATTGCAGAAGTTGATAGAATTAGAACCCCCAGTTTTGTGGCCAAGAATACAGGAGGCCACCCACCCATCTTAAGAGAGGTATTACAGTAAGTGATATTAATTTAGAATTGAAATTGAAACTTTCATTCACATAATATTTTCACAACAATACCCACCCCTCCCCACATTTAAAGAAAAACAAACTCTCTGTAACTGCTTGATCACTTTGATAATTTTTCTGTTGCTGGTAACTCTTGTTTTTTCCTTTGCATCCCTTACTCATTTCTACCTCAGGCCACACAATTTCTTCTATAGGAACTCTACTTTCTAGATTAAGGTATTTTTGTTTTTTATTCACAGTTTAAAAATTACATTTTGACGGGGGAGGTGACACAATGGCTTTTGTACTCAACAAAGTCATGAAACATAGAGGAAATAAGCACTAGTAGTGGGCTAACAAAGTAATCCAAAACATTTAAACACGAAGCTATAGTAATCACATAAACATAGAGTATATTATACTGAAAATATATCTCAGTCAATCAGAACACAAAGCTACTGTCCCGTTATTGTGCTATAACCAGACAGTAGACGCAGTAATGGGTGTTTACTCACCTGGTAAAGGTGATTGTGTTCATTTGTCTCCATGGCACTCCAGACATTACATCATGGGTTTCAGCCCACCTAATAGGCTAGTGATGCACATGTGACCCAGGATCAAATTTCGCAGTATATGTTGGTCACAGGAGTCCCTGTTTCCCAGTTTGATTCTTCCATAGCTGGAATAATGGGTTATTTCTAACCACCTTCCTATTTGAACCACACATAGAAAAGATGATAGACTAGTTTGTAGATAAAGAAAAGCGTAATCTTGTTTATTTCCTATTACTACAGTTCTAAAACTCAGTCACCTAATGTGGCTGACAAGCACTCCACACACTTTATCTAAAGAATCAGCTCTCATATGACCAGTCAGGATCAAGTATTTCTAGACAGTGTCATGGCAGCACTGGCTCCTGAGATGGCCTGAAGGCCCAGCAAGCCAAGTGTCCTAAGGCAATAAGCAGCAGGTTTCCACCATGATCGCTCTGAAGGGAGGGCCATGGAGTGCCATGGATACAATCTAACACCAGGTGAGTAAACACCCATTGTGTTATGTTTGTTATCCACGGCACTCCAGATATTACATCATGTGTTACTTAAGTAGCAGTGCAAACAATTCCCTCAGGGAGGGTCAGAGCGATCAGTGTGGAAACTGTTAGGACATGCTGCCAATAAAACTTTACTAACAAAAGTGGCTCTTTGTTTGTATAGCGTCTCAAGTCTGTAATGTCTTGCGAAGGTATGAATTGAAGTCCATATTGCCACTCTGCAAATGTCTTCTGCATACACACAAGCTCTTTCTGCCCAGGATGTGGCCACTGCCCTGGCTGAATGGGCTTTTATGCCCTCTGGTGGCACCAGGCTTTTTGATGTGTTTGCCTCCCGGATAGTCTTTTTCAGCCAGCTTGTGATAGTTGTTTTGGAAGCTGCCATGCCTTGCTTGTGGACTTGAGCAATGACAAACAGTCTCTCAGATTTGCGTATTGACTGTGGTCTAGCAATGTACTGCACCAGTGCATTCCTAACATCTAGGGTGAGGGGATGGGACATCCCCCTGTTGTGACTGTCCATAAAACATTGAGAATTCAATTGATTGCTCTCTGTGGAAGTTGAAGATGATCTTGGGTTGAAATGCCAGTACGGCCCTCAGAGAAACCCCCTCCGGGGTGAAGACTGTGTACAGTTCTCTACAGGAAAGGGCTCCGAGCTCACTGATTCTGCAAGCCGAACAAATGGCTAACAGAAAACTGGTCTTTAGGCCTGCCCAGTAAAGTTGGGCTTCATGCATGGGCTCAAACGGTGGAGCACTCAAGGAGTCAAGCACCAATGTAAGATCCCAGGATGTCACAGGTGACCATTTCTGTGGCCGAATGGCTTCGGCTGCTTTTAGAAATTGGACAGCATCTGGGTGAGCCCCCAGGAGGGATTGCCCGACCTGGCCCAAGGCCACTTCTATGGTTGAAAGCTGTACTTGGAGAGAGGAGGGGGATAGCCCATTGTCCAGACCCTGTTGTAAGTACAGAAGAATCACAGACATTTATTTATTTATTTATTTTATTTAGCTTTTGTTGACCGGGTAAGTGCACTAGACAAATCCTGCCTATTTTCAGGCACGACCCGTGGGAGGGGGATACAGATGAATGCCAACTGACCTTGAATCAGATTAAGCTGTTAAGACATTGATTAAGACACTGATTAAGACATGTCAGCCTTTATTAGGTTGATCTCCATCCTTTCGCACGAAGACAAAAAAATGTTCCACTGTAGGCCATGCGTGGATGTAGTGGATGGCTTCCAGGATTGCAAAATTATTGTGATGACCGAGTCATGGTAACCCACGCTCAGCAGTCTCTGCCTTTCTGGAACCAGGCCAATAGCTTGAGCGTGCCTGGGGCCAGGTGAATAGTTGGGCCCTGGAGCAGCATGTTCCACCGGTAAGGGAGTGTCCACCTGTCCAGAGCCATGGCCACTGCCAATGTAAACCAGGCTCTTCATGTCCAATAGGACACTATGAGGATGGTGAGTCTCAGTGATGGATCTTTAGCAGGACATGTGGTATTAGGGGAATGGGTGGAAAAACATACGTGTGGTCTAGTGTCCAGGCTTGCAACAGAGCATCCACTCCTAGAGCTTGCTTCTCCTTGTATCTGGAGAAGTATCTGTTGACCTGAGCATTCGACTTGGGGGCCATCAGGTCCATGGGGACTGGGTTCCATCTTCTTTGTATCATCCTGAAAATGTCTGGATGTAGCTGCCACACCCCCGGGTGAACTTGTTGCCAACTGAGCCTGTTCACTTTTACATTCAGCTTACCTGCCAAGTGGATGGCATGAATGTGAGTGAGGTTGGCCTGAGCCCATAGCAACACTCTTGTCACTTTCTTTAGCATGGCCTTGCATCTGGTCCTGCCTTGTTTGGCTATGTAAGCCACTGTGACCGTGATGTCGGATCAAATCAGGACAGATCAACCAACTATGTCCCTTTGGAATGCCGACAGGGCATGGTACACCTCTCTCATTTCCAGTACACTGATGGACAGTTTGATTCTGATGTCTTCCATCGACCCTGGGCAGATGAATCGTTCATGCATGCCCTCCAACCTGTCAGATTGGCATCAGTTTCCACCATCACCTCATCAGTCAGCTCTACTGGAGAGCCCCGCGTGAGATGGAGTCACTGGGTCCACCACAGCAATGATTTTTTGACTGACTCCAGCATGTAAATCTTCTCTGCCAAGTTGTCCTCTGATGGGGACACCTGAAGCAGAACACAGTTCAGAAGGGGGGTGCATATTCCACCTAGCCCAGGGCACCAGATTGATGCATGATGCCATGCACCCGAGGACACAGGTTACCTGACCCATCGTTGGATGAGTGTTGGACTTGAGGGCCCGGACTGAGGTGATGATTGTGTCTATCCGCTTGTGGGATGGCCTTGCCCTTCCCTCAGATGTGTAAATTTCTGCCCCTGGGTGCTCTATCTGTTGGTATGGTCGAAGTGAGCTTTTGGAATGGTTGACTACCCAACAGTGTTCTGCTAGGGCCTTCAGGATTAGCCCTGTGTCCTTCTGCAACTGTGTGCTGGTACATGAGCATATTAGCCAGTCATCCAGGTAGGGTATAATATCTACCCCCTGTTCCCGTAGGTGGGCTGCAAGGACTATGGATACCTTCATGAACACCCTGGGTATGGATGCAAGCCCGAAGGCAAGGCCTGGTTCTGAAAGTGTTGCCCCAGCACGTGGAAATGCAGAAACCGATGAGGACTTGGTCTGATTGGGATGTGGAGGTATGCACCTCTTAAGTCAATGGAGGTTAGGTAGTCACCTACCCGTACACTATTCAGCATCAACGAGGATGACAATTTTTTTCAGGAACTTTAAGTCCAAAATTGGCCTTAGATCTCTATTCTTTTTGGGTACCAGTAAGAAAATGGAATAGACTCTCGTACCTTGCTCATTGTCTGGCACTGTTTGAATTGTTTTGTTCTGTATGAGTCCTCACAGAATATCCTGTACCTGGTGAGCAGTTGCTCTTCTCTTTGCTATAGGTGACAGGATACATCTGTTTGTGTTTGATTTTTGCAGAGAATTCTATGGCATAGCCTTGGTATACTACCTCTAGGACCCATCTGTCCGAGGTGGTTTGTTGCCATTCTTGTTGAGATAGTGTTAGCCTTTGCCCCATAGGGGGATATGGTTGTTCCTGAACTGATGCTGGATTGATGGTGATGATGTAGTCATTGCTGCTTCGGCTTTCCTCCTCTGTCTCTGCCTCCGAAGCGGGAGTTCTTTCCACTGAAAGCAGAGTAGTTGGCATGGGAGGAGTTCTGCAGCTGTTATTGTTATTGTATCCTCTGCCTTGAAAGGAGTTATTGGTGTTGTGGTAGTTTTGTTTTTTGGTCTGTTGAAATCTATTGCCCCCAAAAACCTGCATTGGCCGGAAAGAAGATAAATGGTTCTATTTTTGTCTTTTGCTAAGTCTTTCCCTTCCTCCTTTTGTTTAAGGTACTCTTGAAGACCTTCACTGAAAACATGGTTTCCTTTTAACTGCAGGTTCTGTAGTAGGGATTTTGACTCATTGTCTGCTTCCCAGTGTCTGAGCCATAATGCCCTTCTGGCTCTGTTAGTTAAGGCTGAGGCTTTGGCTTCAAGTTTAAGTGTATCTACAGCCATGTCCCCCAGATACTTGGCCATGTCAAGGGTACATTCCAGTAGCTCAGACTCTCTGGTTTTTGGGTCTGATTTTTCCAGCAGCTCCTCTAGCCACCATATCTGTGCCCTGGTGGAGTAGACTACTGTCATGGCAGCTCTAGCCACCATTCCTGTAATCTCAAAAAGCTTTTTGAGCATATCTTCGATCTTTTTTTCTGCAGGGTCCTTTAGTGAAATGGTGCCACATGGTAGCACAGTTTTTTTGCTTAGG
Source organism: Neoceratodus forsteri (assembly GCA_016271365.2). Lineage (NCBI taxonomy): Eukaryota > Metazoa > Chordata > Ceratodontiformes > Ceratodontidae > Neoceratodus > Neoceratodus forsteri. Next base: position 142,582,325 of record JADMNL010000027.1, read on the forward strand.
GACGCTATCTGCGGGTCAATGGTCGGGGAATTGCACCAGAGTTTGACTTTCTCCTCCTGTACAGGGTATATCCTGTCCAAATGTCTCTTTTTGGACAGACAACCTGGTTCTGTGGGCTCCCACTCCTTGGTGAATATGTTCTCAATAACTGGGCAGCTCAGGAAGGAATCCTTCACCGTAGCTTTTTGCTGGATCATGGGATCAAGCTTTGATTCTGGGTTTGATGTTTTAAGCTTGAATTCTATAGTGGATTTTATGGCTTTCATGAGGCCTGGGACTAGATCAAATGAATATAGTTTCGAGTTCAAAGAGGGTGCCTCCTGTGCAATCTCTTTTTTTTTTATTTAGTCTTTTTATTTAATTTATAAATGCAGCAATACATCACTTATTAATGCCAGTTGATAACATCACAGTACATTACATGTATACTAGTAGCAGTCATGTTAGAAGAAAATAAATGAACATCTTATTACTTCAGTATCCAGAGAATCATAGTTACTCATTTTAAGTTCAGTCTGTGATCCACTCAAATCAAACCAGGCATTGCATGGTGGGCTCTCCCCTCTCCCTCCCAGATTTTAGTCCCATTAAAATTCAAGGAACATCACAGGTCCTATCCCGAGTAACTTTTCAATGCAAAAGAAGAACAAAATTTACATGTTCAGTACATAGCTTAAGGTACAAAATCATCATAATGATTTAGTTGATATGATATCCACTTTTGCCATTGTATGTCAAATTTCTGAACTTTGACTATCATCTTGGCCGAGAGTCGCTCAAGGGCATATATCTCCCTGGACAAAACAATCCAGGCTTTTTTAGTGGGTATTTTATTTGTAAACCACAGTCTAGTGATAATTTTGTGGGCTGCTGTTATAAATTTTAAAATTTGTTTCAGCAAGTTTCTGTCAAGTTGCAGACATTTTGGTTTAATAAAAGTCAGTATATAAATGTGGGAGTGAATAAATCAGTGGTGTCATAAATTGCTCTCAGCTCCTCGAGGATCTCCCTCCAAAACTTGGATAGCTTAGGACATGACCAAAGGACATGGCTCTGATTCACTCTATCATCCCCACATTCTCTCCAACACTGTCCCTCCCCTAATTCTCCTATACTGGCAAGCAGGGTTGGTGTATGGAAGAAACGAGAATGGAGTTTCCACATGTATTCATGCCAGTATGGTGAGGAAAAGATTTTTATAGTTGGTAAAGCAGAGTCATTCCAGTCCTGCTCTCTGATTGATATCTGCAATTCCTGTTCCCATCTAAGCCTGACTGAGTTGGTCGAGTCTCCCTGTCTTTCATTTAAGGCCTTATATATCTTACTAATCAGGTGATCTGAGGTAGTTCCTCTGATATGAGCTTTTAGCAGTTGTATTATTTGGGTAGGTTTTTCAATTAGGGCCACAAGTGACCTTTCATATGGCTGAAGGAATGATTTAAGATGTAAATAAGCAATAAAATATTTATGAGGCAGGTGATATTCCTTCTGAAGGGAGACAAAGGGAAGGAGACCTGTTCTGCCCACTAACTGGAAAATGAATAAAATGCCATATCTCTGCCATTTAGCTACTTAGGGGCATGAGGGACCTGTTGTCAAATTTGCATTTTACTTCAGTGTTCCCAGGAACATTTTTAAGGGAATGTAAAATAATTATTACTGACCTTAAGCCATATTTTTAAGGGTTCCCTGCTAAACTTCGGATAATTCATTATCCCTTGACACTTGGGGGGTGTCCCAAAAAGGAGCTCCTGAGTGTTGTATAGGTCCCCCCAAGTTACTTCTAATTGTTTCCAATGTGTATCACACTGTTTATTTAGCCAGTGTAGGACTATCCTTAACTGTGCTGCCATCGCATACTTTCTGAGATCAGGGAGGTTAAGTCCACCTCTCTCTCTGGCCAGTTGCAGAACAGAATATCTAATTCTGGGTCACTTTTCACTCCAAATAAAGTGGGATATCATTCGTCCCATGCCTGGAAATATGTTTTGGCCGGGGCGAAGGGCAGTGTCTGAAGAAAGAACAATATGCGGGGAAATACATTCTGCTTAATTGTATCTATCCTACTCAAAATACTTAGGGGGAGACATGACCAACAAGATAGATTTTCTGTCAATTTTAGGGTTAAGGGTTGAAGATCTGAGAGCTCTGCATGAATGGGGTTTCTTGTAAGTTTTATTCTGAAGTATCTCATCTCATGTCTGTACCACTTAAAGGGGAAGTCTTTTTTGAGGGGGAAGGGAGGAAGATAATTATACGTCAATACCTCAGTTTTTGATTTGCTAATTTTATATCCTGCTAGCTTACCAAATGTTTGTAGCTGTTTCATACTTCTGATATGGATTGTTCAGGCTCAGTAAGAGCCAGCAGAATATTGTCTGCAAAAAGTGATATCTTGTGCAGGCAACCTCCCAAAGGAAGGCCCTCTATGCCACGAGAAGTTCTGATGGCAATGGCCAGGGGTTCAAGATCTAGAGTAAACAACATTGGGGACATTGGGCATCCCTGGCGGGTGCCTCTAGAAAGCTGAAATGTATCTGAACATGCCCCATCCACCTTAACATTTGCTTTAGGGGAGGCATAAATATTTTGTAATTGTTTTATAAATTGTACCGGGAATCTAAAGTGCTCCAGAGTCTGCCATAAAAATGACCAGCTGACCCGGTCGAATGCCTTTTCAGCATCTAACCCCAGTAGCACTAAAGGGATTTGTCTTTCCATGGCATAATCTACTAACAAATATGCACGCCTTATGGCATCATGGGTCTGTCTGCCCTTAATAAAGCTCACCTGATCAGGGTCAATAATAGCTGGTAGTAAATGATCTATTCTAGAGGCCATGGCTGACATGAACATTTTGTAATCATTATTTAGCATTGCAATGGGGTGAAATGAGGAGGGGTGTTAAGCATCTTTATGGGGTTTACGTATGGCTGATACGGTTTCATATTGCCATGTGGGGGGGGGTCTCCTCCTGGACATGTAAGGCCGGGAGTAATATGGGTAGTAGCAGCTTTTTGAATTTGTTATAAAATTCAGAGGGATACCCATCTGGACCTGGCGCCTTCAGGGACTGAGCTTTTTTTAGAACTTGGAGTAGTTCTCCCTCTTTGGTGACAGCAAGGTTTCAGCCTGTGGTGGGCTGATTCGTGGTATCAGTAAACTCTGTAAATATGATTTGATGTTGTCTAGGGGAATTTCCTCTTCTTTAGTGTACAACTCATGGTAAAACCGCTGCAGAATAAGTCTAATTTCCTGGGGTCTTTTTGCTAATCTCCCTGTTTTACGATCTACCATGCTGGTTATGTTCACTCTGGTTCTCTGTTCTCTCAATTTTCTTGCTAAATTTCTAGAGGCCTTAGGTCCACAGTCATGATGTCTTATCTTTAGATAAAATAGTTTTTATTGTACCGATTGGTCTATTATGTTTTGTAACTTTTGTTTTACAGTTCTTAATCGTTGTCATATTGTGGGGTCCTTTTGATCTGGCCAGTGCTGTAAATGTAATAGCTTCTCCTGCAGGTCTTTGTATGTTTTTTCCCTCTGCCGTTTTTTAATGACAGAAAATCGTATGATCTCGCCTCTTAATATTGCTTTTAAAGTATCCCACAGAATCGTGGGGGCAACTTCGTGTTGCGTGTTTTCTTGTTTAATTCTAGGTACAGCCTCCTGGACCAGTTCAAGGAACCCTGGGTCCCTAAGATGGGCAAGGTTCGGGTGCCAATTGGTTTGCTTATATTGTGCCCCCAAGTCCACCCTGAGATATAAGGGAGCATGATCTGATAAGAAGGTGGTCCCATGCCATATATCACAAATGGAGTCTAAATGCTTGACCGTGGTAATAAAATAGTCCAGTCGAGCTCCACTTCCCACATGCGGGGCCCAGTGGGTGTATTCTTCTGTCTTAGGAAAAAAATGCCTCCAGGTGTCCACCAAGCCCAGAGAAGTGATGATTCATTTTGTGTATTTTTGGAAGCATTAGATCTATGGGCCAGAGGGGTAGCAGCATCCAAAGAAGGGTTTAAAGTGATATTCAAGTCTCCCCCTAGCAGCAATTGTCCCTCCATGAGGGACATTAAATCCATGAAGAATTTTACTGCCAAGGGTTTCCCTGTCGCAGGTGGGAAATAGAAAGATGCCAGGGTAATGGGTCTTGAGTACAGCTTGCCCGTCACTATGGCATGGCGGCCCTCCGGGTCACTAATCTCACTTTGTTTTTCAAAGGGCACCTCCTGGGAAAATAAAATCATTACCCCTTTCTTTTCCCACTCTATAGGATGATTCAGTTAGTACAGAATACTCACACCTCTAAAATGTTTTATGTTCCTCCGAGGACATGTGGGTTTCCTGCAGTATAATAAGCCCCAGTCTCTCTTTTCTGAATAATTGAAACAATTGAGATCGCTTTATCGGGTTATCAATCCCATTCACATTTAAAGATAAAATCAAAGTTGACTTTGCCATATCTGCCTCTAATCAGTCCTTGTATGACTATTTCCTGTGTGTTAAAAGTATAATATATCCCCTTCCCACCATACTTATGCCTTTTCATCCCTATGTTCAAAAATGTTGTGTTTATTAACAGCTTTATGTACTGTCACTGATATAAGTAAACTATAATGTATGCCTGCTGTTCTATTCAAACACTATAACACTGTCCAAGTGTTTGGAACTACACAAGGATCTAAAAGATTCGGCACTGGGCCTATAACAACTAAACATGTGCAGGCCTGTTGCATTTTAACATTATGCATGACGCTCAGTACGTTTAGGCCTGCCAAAATAACCAAATGCCAACAGGGCATCTACTTTTCTGTACCAGCAAACTGTACCTGCTGTAACAGGTCTCTGAACCTGGCAGAAAATTTAAGCGGCTCCCTAGGTAGGGAGAGGGCAGATACCTCTCCTTTGAAAGGGCAGATGTATGTGCCCTGAGGGGGAGTGTCAAGGCAATGCCAAGGGCCCCCAGCACCACTATTTCCCTGGTACCTAGTGGTGCAGCAGGCCACACTGGAAAAAAATGAGGAACAGAGACCCCCAGGGAATGGTTCCTATGTGCCTCATCTCCAGTAGGGCCTTATGGGTACGTCAACCATTTAGGGATGAATTTCTGATCCTACAATGGTCAGGTGGGTATGTAGTGCTGTAAAAAATGCATTAAGTCATGCTGCCTTTTCTGGGCTATGGTATAATTAAAAAATAACTAACTATGGGAGGACTATCAGCAAGCTTCGGGGGGGGGGGACCCAAGGGAAATTTAGAAACATCCTTCTGGTTCACTAACCCCTTTTTACCATCTTATAGACTTAAGAATATAAGCAGGATTTCCATTTCCCAATGTCCCCATCCCAAACAGGCTTCCCCGAGTTACATTGCGTAGTCCCAATATGCAGAGTCACCTCCACATCAATATACCATTTTTTAAGTCTTTGCAGAACCCCTCTCGCCACTCACTCCAGTGCAGGTCGCTGAAATCTTTGTAAACGTTTTTTCACATCCTCTAAGGTTGCTTGACTCTGTCTCTTTCTGGAACCCGGGCCTCTAGCAGTGTCCCAAACAGCATCGCGAAGGCCTTGCTGAGTTTTCCTGAGTGAGGAGTCTTCCTGGGTGGATTGAACCAGACCCCTAAGTTGGAGTGCTTTCGTTGCTTCATCTGATGTCTCAAAGGTTTGGGTCCATCTGGAAACATGATGACTAGTCGCACAGGATATGGAGTAGCAAATTTTAGTTGTTGTTGCTTTAAAAGACGGAGTATTGGAGCATAGGTCCTGTGCTTACCTGAAATAGATGGGGAGTAATTGTTGCCAAAATAAATGCTCTTTCCTTTATACTTAGTGTCTCTCATTATTCAGGCTCTGGTAAGGATAGTTTGTTTAGTAGTATAGTTTAAAGACTTCATTATGATGGAGCGAGGTTGTCTGTCTGGCTGAGCTGGTTTCCGTGATAGAGCCCGGTAGAATCGCTCTATGTCGAATTTAAAAGCTGGATCTAATTGTAGAGAGTCGCGGAGGAACTCCTCCACAAATTTTAAAATCTTTCTCCCTTCCTCATTCTTCAGAATCCCATGTATTCTCAAATTATTCCTGAGCGATCTGTTTTCCAAATCCTCACATTTCTCTTTTAAATCATGCTGTTCATCAAGCGAGTGCACTACCATACGTTCCAGCCTGTCAGTCCGATCATCTAATTCAGTATGCTGTGCTTCTATCTCTGTAACACGAGTTTAAGGTATACTGATTTCTGTAGTTAATTCTGACCGGAAAGTACAAACCTCAGTCCTGAATTCCTGCAGCTCTGCTAGAATGGTAGCATTGCTGGGTTGTTGAGAGGAGGCCCCATTTGGAGCCATTATGTCTGGTTGAATCTCTGCAGAGCTTAATGAAGGGCAAGAGAATCCTACCGAATCCTTGCTTCTGGGGGTGCATGCAGTCCATTTTTTTGCCTCCCTTTCAATGCTGAGGCTCTCCCTGATATTCTTTTTTGATTATTTTTGTGTTCTATTTGTGAGAGAGGCTGTTTTTAGCCCAGGATCAGAAGAGCTAGGTTTACCCTTGCATCCTGGTCAGTGACATCACCGGAAGTCCTCCTGTTCAATCTCCATTTCTTTCTCCTCTGAATCTATGTCCTCTTCATCATCCGGTATCTCACTATTTTCATCTTCCCCTCTTGGCAATGGAATGGTGTTGTCGGGATTGTTTGATGCACCTGTCTGGTTGAAGGGGGTGCGAATCTGGCACTGGGGTTGGGCCGGGTGGTGAAGCTGGTCTTGCCTTTGTTAGGGATTCCAGCTTCTCCATTACTTTCAGCATGAAGAATTTTGGCCTGTTGCATTTGGATAAGCAGAGCCCCCAGTTCATCCACCCTGAACTGCTTGTGTCAGGGTTGTCCATTTCTACTGAAGGGAATTGCTCTCTGGACGATTCATCCTCGTCATGTTAACATGTGGGGCATTGAGACCCTGTGTTGTGGGGCACCAAGGTGGCACTACATGAAGTGCATTTCTTAGTCTTCACCATCTGAAAAGATGAGAGAAGGACAAAGTTGTATCTGGATGCAAGGATGGACATAAAGTGTCTGGCTGGGGAATAAAGAGGAAAGGCTCCCAACCGAAGACTGAGAATGCAATACAATTTAGCAGCATAAATTTATATACGTACTAATTTAAGATTATTTTGAAATATGTTGTCACAAGGTGCCTATATGGGAGATGACTGTTGCTCCCATACGAGGCTATGAGGCAGCATACCCAGGGAAGGACCTTCAGTCAGGAAAGTGAGTCTGTCTTTGCCCTGATGTCCCATAAACTAGTTTAATACATATATATATATAAAACATTTCCTGATTCTCCCTCTTGAGGAAAGATCATGCCCAGCACACTAAAAGAACAAGGAGGAAGAATGGTCGAACCCGCTCGGTGTATGCGCACATGTAGTCCTGTATAAGATCATGGGTGGGATATTCAGAGTGCCCAAAAGATATGCAATAGCGGAGCAGGCTTGCGAGTGATGGCCATTCGTGGCGTGTGGAATATTCAAACCAAGCGCAGGCCAAGGTGTGCCTGCGCAACACAGCTGAATATCACACCCGATGCGCCATGGTGCAACCAGGGATGCGCAGTGGAGCAGGGCTGATGTGCAGTAGCACATCCAGGGGTGCACAGGGACAAGGACAGGAAGCAGAAGTGCACTAGCCATGGATGCGCCATGAGTGGAGGAGCATACAGCAGGCCAGACAAACCAACCCTCCCCCAAGGCCCCCATGAGCTGCACATCCAGAGGTGAGCTGAATGGACCACCAGCCCATGAACCCCAGCACCGATCCAACAGCAGATGTGGGTCAGCTGTCCACACCTGCAGGGCAAGGTGCTCCAGCCCACTCCCCTGACAAACAGTGACTGCAACATAAGGAGGGCCAGACCCTCCCACGCCACAGCACCACACCAATGCTGACCACCCCCTGTACAGTGATCCCAAGTCACCTGGCCCAGAAGCATTACCAAACAGTGCATGGCACTGAAGGTATGCCACCACCGCCACCGTGACAATGCAACCCTGTGCCCCATGGCGCCATGCACGACAGCCCCACCGTGATCTCCCTGCAGTAGGCAACACCAGCCATTGACACCACTGCAGCATACACAATGCCCCCCTGCATGGCCCCCACAGTGGCACAGCAAAGAGGTCGACCTTGCGGCAGTACCCGAGGGACCCCGCATGTGACAAGGCATGCCCTGGATGCTACCACCAGCAGGATGGCACCCCGCTCACTCACCCATGCACACACCCTGTCCCAGCACTGGCCCCATCAGACAGCATAGCATCCCACTGTGGTGCATGGAGGCATGCGCCACACAGGATGCAACACAGGGCACAAACAATTCCCCCACCCGGTCCCAAGGGTACCCCATCACAGAGCCACACAAAGTGGGGCAACAGATGTCACTGTCGCGTGTCCAGTGTTGCATGTACCCATGGCCTGTACACTACCATGGCGCTGGTGAACTAGCCATGTGGTGCATGCACCCTGAACCTGTCCGCTGCCAGCATGCAGCTGGAGCACATGTGACAGACAGCAGACCACAGGCACTGCCCCAAACACCATCGACAGCATGGAGGGGACAACAACAGCACTGCCCACAGTGTCATCTGAGGCAGACGTGCAATAGACCTGGAGTCAGGATGCCAGCTGCCAGAGCACCGTGCCCAGAGGGTGGCTGGCATGGACTGCCACCAACGTCATGCCAGCAGACATGTATGCGGTGGAGGGGTCAGCAAGACCGTGCGTACCACAGACATGCAAGGGGCACAGCCACACGGGCCAGGCACACACTGCCAGGGGTGACTGGGATACAGTGCATGCACCAGAGACTGCTGCACACAGGCATACAGTGCACAGGGCACAACACACATACCACAGACAGGGACCATGGCCCCCACCCACACCAGTGGAGGGGCCCTGGCAGACACACCCTCGACCAGGCCGGCACCACCCCAAGATGCCATGCACACCACTGCAGCAAGGCACCAGACGCCTGCTGCAAATCACAGACCATCACAGTTGTAGTATGAAACATATCTATATTTCAAAAGGTAACAGAATGAACAAGAACTATATACAGTACTATATACAAAGTGGGGAAGGGGAGGTACAAGGCTACAACTCGGGAGGGCATGGGGCAAAGGGGAATAGCAAGGAGGGGGACAAAGGGGGTGTGTGGGACAGTCCAGGAAGGGGAAGGAACAGTGCAGGCACCGCAGGACCTACAGGCGGACCCTCTCGTCCCTGCATTCCCTGTGGTGCCTTCTGTGCTGCCGCTGGTCACTCCGCTCCATTCCCTGCAACCACTTCAGTGTGGCCCGGGTAACCTGCAGTATCTCCTGAACGCGATGCTCCAGGGTCATCCAGCATTGTCCACCTAGGACAAGGGAGCAGAGTCAGTACGTGTGACTGGCCAGACCCTCACAGCCCACCCAATGTGCATGGCATACAGCTGTGAGCTTCACCCCGTGATGGCATGCGACCACCCACAGTGAGTGTGCCCACATGACCCGCCTACCCAGGCACCCATAGCCATGCAAACCGCTGCATACCCCCACCGCCCATGCACTACACAGCACCAACGTGGCTGTACAGTGTCATGGCTATGCAGTGTGATGGCAGTGGCACAGCCAGGTGCCCAGTGCACGCCCACCTGCAACACCCACCCACATGTGCAGTTCCACAGGACGGTGCAGAGTGCACTGTGGGGCGTGCACGGCAGTGAGGCCATGTGCAGGGGGCCATGCCCCACCACCACCCCTGCAACTCACCATGCACAGATGTAAGGGGAAACATGGCACTCACCTGCGTCCTGGTCAGCAGGGCACTGCGGACCTCCGGCACCACCACTGTGCCCTGGATGCAAGGCCACATCTCCGGTTCCAGCCTGCCGTCCCTGCTCATGGGCCAACCAGGCCCCACGATGGTCCTCCGGGCCTAGAGTGCAAATATGGAGAGGGTAACGTCAGTACAGGCCAGAAACATAGCCCCCTTGCTGTGTGCATGCCTGCACAGCCCAGCTGTGACGCGGTGGCACAGGGTGTACACAAGGCACCCCCAACACTGGCAACACAGGTACAGACCCCCCCGTGGCATGGCCTGATGACCACCGCAATACCAGGATAGTCAGATACTACCAGTGCACCTGCCTGGCCGTGGCATGGTGCCCCACCGGGCACGTGCCTGCAGTCACCCTAAGCAGCCGGGGTCCTGCCACTGGAGGTCCCCATGGTGGTGGCAATACTGCTCAGCAGTCCTGCTGCACCCCGTGGCCTCCTCAAAGCCCTCTGCCACCTCCTGCCACACTGCTGTCCATGGCCTTAGGAGGGGTACCAGGCCAAAGAGGGCACCTGCATGGGGCTCCACTAATGCCACCAGGTTGGCCAGCTCAATCGCCATCCACACGGGTGCTCTGGTGCATGGCATAGTGCTGTAGCTATCGGCCACAAAATGGTGCCCTGTAGCATACGTGCCCCATGTGCGGAGGCAGTGTGGTACTGCGCTGCCAGTCACTATTGCACTGGCACTGGACTGTGCAATAGGGGTGCAGCTATGTGTATGCATGGTGCCTAGAGGGCAAAGGTCAGCTGCAGGGTCAAGGGTCTGTCTGCGTACGGAGCGCCACAGCGCTATGGGGAAGCCCTGCATGTAGCGCAGTAGGGTGCATGTGTGTGACACCATGTAGTGGCCTACCGCACTGTGGCGCCATGGCGCCCACAGCTCACCATTGCACAAGCACCCCTCTGAGCATATAGCACACTTGAGCCACAGGCACAGTGGTGGCTGTGCCCTGTACTGCCTCCCATGTACAGCACATCAGCAGCGCCGCTAGCATCAGCATCAGCACTGCAGGCATGCGTGGTGCGGTGCTGATTGTGCACGTCACAGAGGTGCGCCATAGCCTGAGCACGCTCCACACCATTGCGCAAGGCGCAACAGCATGATATTCAGCCAGGATATGCAAATCAGCTCATGAGCCATTCCACAGCGCATCTACTGCATTTACATCTCATTATAGTTGCGTCTGCCCTCATTTGCATGAGTTGCGCTATAAATATGAGACCTGAGGCTGCATAGGCCATGGATCGGTATTGCAGTCCTTTGAGGTAGGTTGCATGCTGTAGGGACGTGGGGACAGTGGTCTGGGAGGGCTGTATGGGACTGCGCAGACCAAGGTAACACCTGTCCATCCCCCAGTCATGAGCATGACCGAGCGAGAGGAAGAGGAGGAGCAGGGAAGGCTACGAAGGAGGAGGCCCAACTTTACCAGGGCAGAATCTGATGCCCTGCTCAAGGCATACCTCGACAGGGAGCCGCTGCATAGTGGACAGCGGGGAACACCACAGGCCTGTGCTGCGGCATGGGGTGAGGTGGCACGTGCTGTCAACCAGCAGGGCAGCCACCAGTGGTCCATGCAGGAGTGCAAGAAGAAAGTTGGCACAGACAGGAGGCAGATTAAAGATAAGGTGGCCGCCATCAGGGTGGCATGTGCTGCAACGGGTGAGAGCCAGCAGGATGTACTCCACCTGATGCCACGGGAGGAGCGGGTGGCCAGCAACTTGCAGCATAGTGCCGTAGAGGGTGTGCCTGGTGGTGGCTTCCAGATGGGCGGCAGCCCATCACTACATGGTAGGTCCGGTGCTGGCAGTGTGTGGGTGGTAGAGGGGCAGGCCCCAGGGCCAGGCGGAGCCACTAATGGTACTGTGTTCCTTTACAGCTCCTGAGCATCTGCATGGGGCAGTGGTGGTGGGTGTGTCTGCCAAGGGGGAGGCTCTGGACATGGTGGAACGCCCATCCACCTCCACAGGTGTCCGAGGGACCGACCGTCTGCAGCCCTGTGTGTCTGTCTGGATTGATGCCGATGGTGTGGGTGCAGACATGGCCCTGCCTGTGTCCCAGCGTGACACTGCCCTTGGTGTCCAGTGTGCTGAGACATGGATCAGGGCCAGCTCCAGCACTGATGATGACGTGACACACGTCTCGGACAGTGATGTATGTGGGACACAGGATGATCCCATGAATGGCATCCACCCAGGCGGTTCCGTGGGTAGTGCTGGCGTGGCTGCCTGCACAACAGCCCATTCCCAGGCTGCGTCTGCATGCTGCAGTGGGGCAGCACTGGTGTGTGGCCAGAGTGGTGGGGCTGTTGTTGCTGATGAGGCCGCGCCAGTGTTGCCTGGTGATCGGCAGCTGGAGGGGCAGCGGCAGCAGATGGCCAATGTCAACATGGGGACAGGGGCGGGGGGTGGCAGTGCACCACATGTGGATGTACCACAGAATGGCAGCACTGTGCAACGCCCCTGTCGAGGGGTGCTGGGCAGCAGGACCAGGAACACCACGGGGGCAGCATACTGGACATGCAGACGACCCCTTGGACAACCACAGCCGTCTTCTCCAGGCCTCAGTAGATCAGCAGATGTGTCTCGTGGTGGCGGTGGATGCACACAGTGCGGTTCTGCGCCAGGCAGAGGAGCAGCGCAGTAGGGATCACGCCATGCTCCTGGCAGAGTTGGCCCAGTGGCGGGCAGCTGTGACCTCTGCTATTGACTGGCAGACCACTGCAATGGCAACTGTCATGGCTACACTGGCCAACCGGTTGGGTGCCCAGCTGCCGCACACCCCGCAGAGTCCTATGTCAACCCCCCGTTCTCGGTGTCGTGTGACCCCTGCTATGTCGACACTGGGTTTGGCTGTGGGCATACCAAGCACGCCTGCTGCTGGCATGTTTGGTGGCCTGCAGACCCCTGCATGGACATGGTCAGATTCATGCAGTATCACCCCTGGGGGCCCGTCAGTGCCACCCCATGAGGCCACTGGTCAGCCTGGCACAGCTGGCAGGTCTCGGCGGGGCCACGCATGCATCCGTGGCAGCCGTGGTACTGTGCCACATGACTGACCCATCTCTCTTCACGGCCACTGTCTGTCACTGCCTTGTGTGCACTGTGGTGTTCTTTGTGCAATGCATGGGTGAGGTTCCCAGCCCTGCACACACATAGTCCCTGTGCACACCCTCCCAACTGCTGGCCACTGTGGTGTGTGCATGATGATGCCTGTGTAGCGGTGTCTGCCACTGTGCAATGGTGCTCAGCATCTGAGGCATGCACACTGCCAGCCACTGGGCATGGTTGTGTGTGGTTCTGTGTGGGGGTGCCTGTTGGGGTGGGCGTGCCTGTTGCCCTTTGGGCATGTGTGGTGTGTGTGTGTATGCTGTGTGCAGCCCTGTCCATCCCTGCCTTTGTGTGCAGTCCCCTGCCCATTCCCATGCCTCTGATGCTGTCCGCCCCTGGTGTCCACCCCTGCCTGTCTGTGGGCTATGCCCTTGCCCTTGGTGGTTGCACGTGGCCCCATTGCTTACCTGTGTTGTGCAAAGTGCTCCTCTGCGATGGTGTCCCAGTGCCGCTGTGCCATCTGGGCCAGCTGGGGATCCCTTTGCTCAAGGGGTGGGTGCCCTACACCAGCTGGACCAGCGTTCTCATTGTCCCCACCACTGTCCCCCTCCTCAACCTTAATAGTTATCCCACAGTCAGTGGCCATGTTGTGCAGGATACAGAAGGCCAGGAATAGCCCACAGGCCTTTGAGGGTCTGTACTGTAGGGCACCGCCTGACGTGTGCAGGCAACGGAACCGTGCCTTCAGCAGCCCAAACACCCTCTCGATGACATTCCATGTTGTGGCATGTGCCTCACTGTACTGTTGCTGCACTAGGGGCCATGGGGCGCCGGTACGGTGTGAGCAGCCAGGGCCGTAGTGGATAACCACTGTCACCTGTGTGTAGAGGGGAGTCATTAGCATGGTGGTCTGCGTCACTGTGCCATGGGCCATCATGGCCATTTCCCATGGCACCCCTGCCAATGCCCCACACCCCCCCATGTCTGCACCCATCATCCAGCATGCTATGCATACTCACCTACTAGATGGCCAGTGGGGATGTCTCCACTCTCGAACCTATGGCACAGTGCAGACTGGTGCCAGATGAAGGCATCGTGTGCTCCTCCAGGGTGTGTGGCACAGACATTGATTATGCGCCCCCTGGCATCGCACACTGCCTGGCAGTTGACACTCGGGTAGCCGTTGCGGTTGATATACGCTGCCCCCTCCGGGCCAGGTAGCATGCGGATGCCTACATGGGTGCAGTTTATGGCCCCAAGCACGCCAGGCAACCGTGCTACCCTGTTGAACTCCTGTATGTGTGCTGTGCGCTCCGCCTGTGTGCAGGGGAAATGGATGTACTCCGCAGCATGTGGCAGCAGTGCACCGAGGAATTGTGTAAGTAGGCATGACACGGTCAACTGGATTATGCCTGTCATGTGCCCTATTGGTCTCTGGAATGTGGCCGTGGTGAGCAGGCACATGATGGCTATGACCTTCTTCTCCACAGACAGCACATGACTCCGTCATGTGGGTGTCTGCATCTCATCACTGCACAGCTCACAGAGTTGCCTCAGAATTGCCCAGTTCAGGTGGTACCGGCCCACGATCTCAGTGTCACTGTACTGTTCGAAGGTGGTGTGGGCTCGGTAGAGCCTGTTGTGGGTGTACCACCGATGGGCCCTTCCACTGCCGCACCTCCCTGCTGCCTGCCTTCTCACACCCCTCATTACCGCCTCCATCTGGAAGGTGGCACTGGCCATATCCCTGGCTGGTATCCCCCCAGGTGGATGTCTACCTGTTCCCCCCCGCTGTGTGCTGCTGGTGCTGCCCCTGCACCGGGTTCACCTCTGGCTGTTCACCTCTGTGTGCCCTGCCTCTTGCCACTGCCCTCCATCTACTGTGGCACTCTCACACCCTCTCTCACACACAGACACACACACACACTCTCCTTCTTTCACTCAGGCACACTTTCAGTGGCCCTGGCCACATCCGCCCCCTGCTTCCTGTCTTGCCTCCCTGCCACTCTGTCTCCATGCTCCCACCTGTGGCTCCTCTGTGGTGCATCCGTCCTCCCCTCTCTTGCTCCCTTTTATTTTGGCTCATTTCCACTGTCATGCAACTTCCGCTTTCTCCGCTACTGTGCACGTCGCCTACTGGTGAATATCACACTGCGCACATTATTCCTGGTTCCACCCCCTACAGTTGCACATGCGTTCATTTCTGTTGCACTGTGGTGCATTGCATGTTGTGCTGTGCTGCTGCTCCCACTGAATATCGCACCATGGTGCATTTCTGCTCTTGCGCTGGTGCATCCCTATTGTGCATGGCGCATCTGCTCTGAATATCCCACCCCTGGACTACAAACATGGTCACCAATTGATCCGTGCATGCGCGTAACGGACTTGCAACAAAATGGCAGCTGTGGTATGGAAAGATCCTAAGATGGGGTCCGTACACGTGCTAATGAAGGGTGCAGTCCAAAGTTGGACTTGTTGCTTTCCCTGACTCCAGCTTCTCCCCCTTAAGTGCTAAAAAATTGTGCCAAAGGAAGCAAAAATAAAGGTAATATTTCCCTTTTTGTCCTGCCAGGAGAGGCTTTTAACGTGTGGGAAGCTACTCACTCCAGAGGAGGAAGCAGTGGACTCAGCACGCTAAACGTAAAGCCAATTAAAGGAGGGGAGTCTCACTTGCTGCCCACCAGGCCACTACAGGTAAGAGCCTTGAGGGATGGGTGGGTTGAATGCTATTGTGCGGTAGGTGTAATTTCAGCCACTACATGAGGTGTCTGAATTACCCTCCCCATGCCTGGAGTACCACAGCAGTTTGCCAGTGCGCTACCCCGCTAGATAGGGATGTAGCATGATCCAGGGAAGGACACGGCACCATGCAGTCCCCGCTTGTGAGGGGAGAGCTGCATCTGAACAAAAGGAAGCATGTGAGCTGAAAGAGGAGAACCGCAGAAAGGAGCATGGTGGTCTCTCCTCACTTGGGATCCTACTTTAGGAGTTGATCAAACCTCAGGACAAACAGTACTGTGTAGTCCCTGCTTGGGAGGGGGGAGCCACGTCTGCAAGAGGAGGGCGCGAAACTCAAAACCGGCAGCCGCATATGTGGTACATAACATGCCCACAATCAAAGATAAATTACAAAGTATTGCTAGCTAAACGGTAACCAAAACAAGCAACTGCTACAATTACAAAGTTTACAGCTAGCTAAATAGAAAAGCACATTCAGCTGCTGCTGCTGCCTGCCAGCGGCTAGGTTCAAACTAAAAAGAACTTAAATTTAGTGAGACTGACAATAATAAAACTAAGGGAGTGTGCTGTAAGCCCAGCTGAACTTAGCAAGGAACTAACAAGCTGTGAGCAAGGCCTTGTAAGTGCTGTGCCAGATTTACTAATTAGCACAATAAATACCTAAATTAAACAATCTGCTACCGCTAAATATCCTAGCAGGAAGAGGATAGTAGTAGAGAAGGAGATTAGTGAGCAGAAAGAAAATTAGCTGTGGTTCAAAAAGCCAAGAGTCCTACCTTTAGATAATTAATCTGGTTCACACAAAGGGACGCCTGGTGTGCTTGTAGCCTTCTCAGATGTACAGAAAGAACTGGGTAATTGGGACTCCTGGGACCAAGCTATACTGTGAAATTTGATCCTGGGTCACATGTGCATCACTAGCCTATCAGATGGGCTGGAATCCATGATGTAATGTCTTGAGTGCCATGGATAACAAACATAACACAATGACATTGTATGCTAATACCTGTGTTCTGATTGGCTAAGGCTAGCGCTACAGCATGTCTGTGAGAAAAAGTTTAATGTTTTCAGTATTCTTCTAGACGTTTTGTAGCGCTACAGAGAGTGATTTCAGCACTCTATGTAAAAATCGTTCTTGTTCTCAGTATGATACAATGGTATAGTGGCTGAGGTTTTACTCGGTAATAACTGGACTGGGGTGTCAATAAACACCTCAGCCTATGACCATGGTGATGGGTCACCCTGGTCCAGTTATTACCTCGTAAACCCAGATTATCCCAGATGGTCCCATTATCATTACAGTATACATATAAACATGTAGTGTAGTATACATTGGACCGGATATTCAAAGAATCTGGATTGCCCTAGGAACAAATTTGCTCCAGGAGCAAATTAGTGCCTGAAACAAGCTAGTGGAATATTGGAACATGTCCAAAGCATATAGCCAGTGTTAATGGCATGTTCCAATATACAACCCAGCACAGCCAGGCACTATCCTGACTGCTCCCATAAACCTCAATGCTCCGACTGTCCACATGGGGTATGTGGTCAGTATGGAGATATGGAGCATGCAGGAGCAATCGGGCTGTTAGAGCCCAGAAATTGTGATAGCTCCTGTGGAGCAATCTGCCATGTTCCTACATCCCTATGCAAATAACCCCATAACCCTACCAAGGTGCTATGGGTAATTTTCATCCAATTAGGATCATTTTACAGGCCTCAAACAAACAATATTTACACCTTCTCCAGTGCCTTTAAGGTCTCCCTCCTGTATCTGCCCCTGGTCTTCCAGTGTGCTCCTCGATCACCAGCTGGTGTCAGTGTACATAATCCCTGGTGGTCTAGTGTGCTCCCCCCGATCGCCCACTAGTAGTACTGTATGTTATCCCCAGTGGTCTAGTATGCCCAAACCCCCCTGATCACCCCCCCAGTAACACTGAACACTATCTCCAGTGTTCAGTGTACACCTCACCCTCTTGATAAAACAGAAGACCCCACTCTCTGTCTTGCTCACTCAGGCCCCTCCACCACCACCTCCTGGCCACCCATTCACCTTAATAGCCAGAGCCTCCCCCCAGTGATGGTTGCCAGTATGACCCCACTGCTCAGCACCTCAGGTGGACACTGTCTGAATGAGAGGAAGCGAGCGTGTGTGTGTGTGTGTGTGTGTGTGTGTCTACAGCTGTTTTTATGGTACCTGCATAACCTCTCCCTTTCATTCAGATGGCAGCCAGCTGAAGTGGTGAGTGGAGGGATTGTGCTGGTCACAATCTCTAGCGTGGGGGGGGCTCTGGCTACTGAGGAGACAGGGAGGGTGTGGTGGAGGGGCCAGAATGGGAAGGATGAGAAAGGAGGTCTTGTGTTCTATTGGGGGGGCATAGGTACACTGGACACTGGGGACAGGGTTCAATGTTACTGGATGGGTGATCAGGGAACACACTAGAAGACTAGGGATATGTACAGTGATACCAGCAGGTGATCAGGAGGGGTGGGAGGACCACTGGACATCAGGGAATATGTTGTAGGTTACTGGATAGGTGATCGGGGGGGTTGAGGGACCACTGTACACCAGGAATATGTTAATGGGTACTGGTCCGGTGATTGGGAGGGGGGGGTACTGGGCCATAAGACTAGGTTTTGGAGGTGGTAATTAGTGAATCAGTAATGACTATTTACTGCCTTGCCAAGCCTTCCAATGTGCCCATATGCAAGGCGCAGCCAGCTGCTTTGCATAGGTGCACTGGCATATGTTATGACCATAGGCAAATGGGTTACCAACTCAATAGGCATGCCATCCAGTATGGTACTTTTAACTAACACTCTGCTTTGTGGGAGCTAAGCAGTGTTAGCGAATCACTAACCCATTTAGCAATCACTACATGGCTTCCAAAATCCCAGTACTATACATATGCTGTACATACAGGCCAGGATATTCAAAAGTGCGTCCAGAATGTGTGCAATGGAATACGCAGTGCAATGTGGTTGCACCATAGGAAAATGATGCCGTATTCAAAAGATGTGCCACAGACATGCACAGGTGTAAACCACACTAAATATAGCAAAGATGCGCCATTGTGCAACCAGACATGCGCCGGAGTAACCATGATTGCACAGGAGCATGAGAGTATGCAGCAACCAGCATGCTGAGCAAGCACAACTGGCAAAGGTGAACACAGGCATGGCAGCACAAGTGCAGAGTGCCAAGACAGGCGTGGCAGTTCCAAACCACAAGGGGACAGTGCCCAGGAGGCACAGCAGAGGCACATGGCCAGAGGGCCACAAACAATGGCAGGTGCACAACACAAACACTGGTCACCAAAGACGCCAAGCCACCCACCCACATGGAACAGGTGCCAGCAGGCCCATGGCACTGCACCACCACCTCCCTGACAGACAACACCGTACGGGACAATGCTGCAGCCATGGTGTGAGGGCACCAGGTGTGTACAGTGGTCTGATGTAAAAGAGACACACATGCACTGGGCAACAAGGGGCACAAGCCATGCCAACATGCAGGGACACAGGACACAGCACCGCACAGCACAAGAGCACTAGCAAGACCAACATGGTAGGAGGTGAGCAGGCCAGCACAGGCAAACAGGGACACAAGCGAGTATACCATGCACAGAGTAGGTGCACAGCCAAAGCCCAAGGGCCTGTGACCCACAGGGACATGGCACACAGGACCCTATGCACACAACAGCACCAAACCAAGGGCACAGCACTGGGATTGACAGGGACATGCCCAACAGCACCACATAACATTGGAAGCACAGTGCAGCAGCCCGCATGTGAAAGAGACACAGACACAGATGTGCAAAACTATGAACACTTTAATAAACAACAGTGTGAATCATATCGTCTTTCGGATGAGACGTTAAACCGAGGTCCCATCTGCATGGATTGGTGGTAGTTCAGGTGGATGTTAAAGATCCCATGGCACTTATCGAAAAGAGTAGGGGTGTTTTTATTTGCAAAACAAACATATACAACAACACTTGTTCGAGAAAGAAAACACAATCAATTTTTCAAAAAGAACTTACACTAGACAGATACATTGCAGCAAATGATTTACCTAATAAGATAATTAATAAAGTAAACAAGTAGTATTCTATCTAAATTTAACATTTACGAAGATCACATGAATCATCATATTTTCAATACTTTTGATATTAATTACACTTTTCTTATTTAAACTTGATAAAATGTAAAAAGCCTTTCCACCATTTACGTAAAGTTCCGGGCGTAACTCTTGAAGCGTCCAGAGTATAAATTTGCTCCAGTTCCTTTATGATTAAGCTGCTTATACAAGAATAGGGCATTTTCTTTTGGTATAGAACCCACTGAACTCTCGCTTGCCATAAGTAATACCTCAGGCATCCCAAAAATAAAGTTAAAGTCTCTGTATGAAAGTCCAATGAGGTGGTTGGGCAACATCCTAAAATCAAAAATTCATATGACATACTATGCATCCACTTTAAACCCCATAATTTCACCAAATAGTCCCATAAACCTGTAGCATATGTACATTCCAGAAAAATGCTCCATTGATTCTTCCACATTAATGCATTCTAAATAAGGACATAGTCTTTCCTGTAAGGCCTTATACTTTGCATTACCTCTGACATTTAGTCTTCCATAAAAAATTAACCACTGCATTTCCCACTGTTTCTGTGGCATCCTAAGATTGTTTAATTGTGCCAGTACCATGGGATTTAGTGCTGAAGGACAATTTTTAAAACCAGGATCTAAAGGATATAGCTTTAACATTAAGTAGTGGTATAAACCCTTTGTATTATTAGTCAACACTATCTGTTTCTGTAATTTCCATTTGTATAGTTTCTGAGCCGCAGGCCTAAAATACTCGGGAATATACAAATGACCAATTAAGTTTTGGGGCAAATAATTGCCAATTCTTAAAATATTTGCCCAATGATTTTAAACTCCAAGAAGCCTCTGCCCTTAATTCCGCTTTCAATCCCTCTTTGATCGAATTTGATATAAAAAAAACATGTGCATAAACTACAGGATCTATCATACCTAACCCTCCCTGATTCTTCTTTAAATATGTATAACCCCTTTTAACGGGATTTAAGCGGTTGCCCCAAAGCATCTGGAAAAATAAACTATAAATTTTGGTCTCCAATAATACTGGAAGTGGGAAAATCATGGCTACGTACTGTACCATGGGAAGAAGAAATTGTTTAATTACATGTACTCTTTTTAATTTGGATAACCTCCACTGCTTCCACCTATTGACTTTACTCTCAATATTTGTAATAACATCTTCCCAATTGTCCTTAGGCATATTCTGAGAACCAAATTTGATCCCTAAAATTCTAAGCGGATTCCTAGATATGTGAATACCCTCCTGCCATGTTTCTTCAACACTTCTTGCACCTATAAATAACCCCTTAGTTTTCTTTACGTTTAACTTCGCATTTGAAACTTTAGCAAAGGCCTCAAAAGCCACCATAAAGTGGGAGACAGAGGCACTATCCTCAAAATATAACACCAAATCATCTGCATATGCCTGTATCATTAACTGAGAGTTGCTACAGTCATTAAAACGAATGCCCTTCCATTTCTGAGCTGATAACACAGCTTGCAAGAAAGGGTCTATAGCAAATGTGTATAAAAGAGGGCTGAGGGGCATCCTTGACGAACACCAGTAGTTAGTTGTAATCCTTCAGCCTTGCAACCTTTCAAGAAAGGATACCATCACTTTATGATACAATTTCAATTAATTCCACCAATTGGAATGGGACCCCATAATGTCTAAGAGTAAGAAAAGAAATGGTAAATGCACTCTATCAAAGGCTTTGTCTAAGTCTGCAGCAACCAAACATCTAGTTAATCCCTCTCTGTGAGATGATCAATCACATCTCGTATCAACATGATGGCATACTGTATTCTTCTATCTGGTAAACCACAGTATTGATGGGGTGAAATAACTCCTCCTGCGTATTTTTTAAGCCGGTTGTTCAAAATACTAGCAAAAATTTTGTAATCTGAATTTAAGAGTGTGATTGGCCTCCAATTGGCAATATTTTGTTTATCACCAGATTTAAATATATAAATCAACAACCCTTCTGTAAATGAAGGGAAAATAAAAGCTTTATCTAAGATAAACTGAAACAACAGGCTCAGACACTGACTAAGTTCTTCTGAGAAACATTTATACAAATTATTTGAAAGGCCGTCTATTCGGGTGAAATATTCAGTTTCAATGACCTGATAGTATCTATGATCTCTGTTTGAGTAATAGGGTCCCATCCCTCTGACCTTCCGACCTTATTAACTGGGGCAGATATCTGGTCTAAATAACCCACTATATCTGATTTTGAAATTGTTTCGTGAGGATTTAATGAGCTAAAATGACCAACTATTACCTCCCGAAGTTCCGCCACTGAAGTCGCCAAACTTCCATCAGCTTTTTTTAGTTTCTCCAATCTCATAGAATCCCTTAATTGTTTGCACATCTCAAAAGGGTCCCCTATAGGTGATTTTTTGACTCCATTGATTAGAATAGCCTGCATGGTTTTGCCTCTATCATATTGAAATTCTCTCATTCTCTCTTTTAACACAGAGATTTGATCAGAATAATCCCACCTAGATGAGTAAGCTATTGTCAAAAGTCTCTGTAATTGCTGTCTTAAACCCAGATAACGTAAAAATTTATCATTTTTAGATTTTCTTCCCTGAGTTTTAAACCAGTTCTTTAGATCCGCTTTTGTCTCTATCCACCATTCCCCTAAGTCTGAATATAAAAAGGCCACTGATAGTCTAGCCTTCAACAGATTTTTAACCCCTGATTGAATAGAGGGAAGTTCTAGTGAGGAATTATTCAACTTCCACCTTGTTTGTCTTTTCTCTTGCTTATCAGAAGGAAAAAAAAGAGCTTAACAAGAAAGAATGGTCAGAAAATTCGCAGGGGAATATTTTAAAGGATTCTATTTGCATATTGGGTGAGACTAGCATGTGATCAATCAGAGAGAGGGATTTCCCCTTTTTAAAAGAAAAACTAGTTTCAGCCTTTAAAGAGCCATTACAATTTATAAGATCAGCCTCTTTAATGATTTTGCTTAAAGCATTAGAATCACAATAAATTTTCTTGTTGTTATTTTTTTTAAGAGAGAGAGCGGGAATTGAACAATTAAAGTCACCTCCCCATAAAACTCTAACTGTAGTTAATAAGAAAGGCTGAACCATTTTTAGACAGTTGACTCTACCAGATTTTGTCTGAGGGTTATAAATGTTAATAAAACGAAAACATAGGTCTAGCCACTTCCCGTCCACTATTAATACTCTTCCAGGTACTAGGTCAATTAAATTATGTAGCTGAAAAGCGTATGAATTAAATACTATACCTATACCATCTGCAGAGTCCTCCCCAAAGGACCAAAAAGATGGGCCCCAAACCCACTC
This sequence comes from Neoceratodus forsteri, assembly GCA_016271365.2. Lineage (NCBI taxonomy): Eukaryota > Metazoa > Chordata > Ceratodontiformes > Ceratodontidae > Neoceratodus > Neoceratodus forsteri. The sequence goes on from JADMNL010000027.1 coordinate 142,605,418, forward strand.
TCTTTTAAATGCTACAAGCTGCTCGATGGAGTACATCCAAGTCTCCTGCAAAAAAACAAACTGAAAGGGGATACTCATGTATATAATGGAAAAGGGCTTGTCTCTTAACTACATTCAGTAGACTGTGAGCATTCAGTGAACCCCAAATCAGCCTCATTTTAAGTTTACATGCTCATACCCTTATTTTTTTCTCTTTTTCTTTTTTTTATCCTTATAATTGTCTGCTACCTGTGATCTGGTTGAAAGGGAGGATTTTTGAGAATCTGAATCCTCTACCGAGCTCCATATTACCCCATGAGGAAACAGAGCCGCATATGAGTTACTAGTTTCAATGTGTGTTGCTGGGGAGGGTTCTGGGATGCAAATTTCTAGCTGATCTTCTTTGAGGCAATGCTGGCAAAGGTTCATTTAATGCAGTAGTGTTATCTCCCTTTCTGTAATCTCATCCAAAAGCAGACTGGAGGAAGACTTAAAGCATTGAGGGAACCCCTATTAGTTTCATTAAACTGGCGTGATTTGAAGCCTGCCCTTGTTTTTCCACGCTTACTCACCAAAGATGTCTATTTTTTCCAGAGACTGTATCTTTAAATTCTCCTTTAAGCTCAGCTGGTTTCTTAACAATAGCCTGGGAAATAATAGAAGGAGGGGGGCACATTGGTGAGGGGAGAACCTGAACAGTAGCTTCCTGTGCTTTCTGAATGAAACCTTCAGAGCTGGAGCAAGTTGACATATCGTGAGCAGCCCAAGGACAAACTTTAAACACATGCCCCTTTGATTCACATAAATCACAACATGATTGATTATTACAGAACATAGTCAAATGCCCGACCTCCCCACAATTGTCACATCTAGGTTGATCACACACACTGGAAAGGTGTGTTCTAGCCCCGCACTTGTAACATGCACGAGGTTGACCACTATAAAAACATACTCCTCTGTCTTTCCCCAATAAGAAAGAATTAGGTATATGCTCAATCCCTGCATCCGTTTGTTTTAACTTAATTTTATACTTCCACCCACCAGTCCAGAAATGCTCTGTATCTAAGATAGGTTCTGGATCACTCAAAACATCGGACCTTTTCTTCAACCAAAAGGTTATATCCTCTACCCAAACACCTTCATTATGAAACATAACAGTAACAAATTTAATCAAGGGTTTAGAAAGAGGGATTACAATGAAGGGGGCCCATATAGGAGAAAACTTAACCTGATTGTATCTAGTCCAAAAAAGGTCTAGAGTATGTTGCGAACGGAAACTTACGTCGTAATTATATTCTCCTGAAATATTTATGAAAGCGTAAACATCCTGTGGGGAAAAATGTAATGAATCTTTTAGCAGCATCTTCCCCACGTAATGCCTATCTGGCCTAACCTCCAAACCCCCTTTATACCTTAAATGCACAGCGTTCCTCCTGGGAGCTGCTTCTCTATTTGAATTCGAAAAAAGTTCTGACATTAAAGGTTTTTGTACTGTAAGGGGGGGGGGGTCAAAGGAATCTCTTTTGAGGTGTATCTGTAAGTTATCCTGTAGCTGAGTTTCCTGAGGTAAAGGTACAGAAGTGGGCTTAAACAAAACAGTGGAACCACTGGAAAGGCATAAAGCCTCTTTCTCTACTTGTTTACTTCCCCCAGTGTTTACCCCTTTCTGCTGCTGTATAACAGGAGCCCATTCAGGTGAATGTTCAGATAAAGATAACTCAGGAGCCCAAGTTGGATCAGGCTTCCACACACCTGTATCAGTCTGAATCCAACCAACCCCGCATAAAGCTTTATTTGGTGACCAAGAAACTTGCATATCATTCTCTATTGACAAAGGAGATTCTAACTTTCTATCCTGTACATTTAAATTTGGAATGATATTTTTTTTATTTTTGTCCGGGAAAAAGAACTCTGTCACCCCAGCTTGAGAGCCTTCTGAAGATTGATATATCACATTTGGAGCAGCTAAAGGCTCATCCTGATTTCGGTATTTTAAAACAAATCCTGCTGCTTTGCTCAAAGGAACAACATAATTGTTATTAAAGGTTGAAGTCAAGGTAGAAGACACAGTTTTAGAGTTCGCTTTCGCTTCGTTAGTTTGTTCTACCAAAGTTGAAGCAGGCTGTGGGCACTCGCAACATGCTGCGATAAAGCTGCCAGCCTGATCCGAATTTAACAGGAGCGGTTTCTTTTTATCAGAAACTTTAGAGCCATTCATAACAGTGCTCCGGTCAGCGAGATTACTCTCGTCTCTTAGCTCAGCCTGTAAAGTTGGTTCTGTGCTGCACATCGTTTTCATTTGCTGTCAATTAGACCAGCGAAGGAACTGCGGAGCTTCAGACAGCTTAAGGGGAGCTTCTGTATTTATGACTGCAGAAAACACACTTTCAGTTTGATTATTTTCCACCGAGTTTAAATTATAAGTGGACACAGTACCTGATGGCTTTTTAGGTTCTTCATCTGAAACAGTTTCTCCGCTGGTAAAATGAGCACATTCCGACTTTTTCAACCGTCGGCTCTCTCCGCTGTCTCGCTCTACAAAATCACCTGCAGCAGTTAACTCCTTCAGAGCACTTAATGAAGCAGACCGCACTTCTCCATATTTCAGACCGCGATTCTGCTGAAAATGAATTTCCTCTTCTGCTTTATGTATAGAGCCAGCTCCCAAGGACTCCTTTTCCATATTGGTAGATTTTATGCCACCAGAAATATCCTTGTTTGCCTTTTTCTTTCCATCTGAAAGCTCCCAATTTATAACTGCAGTTTGAAGTTCAATATCAGAATCAAATTCAGCCATTACCAAGGCTGAAGCCTCCAATCCACCTAGAGCAGGAGTCGAGGCTACCTCTCCCACTCTGCAGTCGTCCTCCTCCTTCCATGGTCCACTTCGAGTGGCCATCTTGAAAATGGCCTGTCCCCCTACTGGCAGCCGAACAGCAGCCGAGTAGGGGAATTTCACCGGTGTCCTGGCCAAATTTCCCCCATTCACTAAAAATACCACCAACAGCTTAATCTGGTTCAAGGTCAGTTGGCATTTCATCTGTATCCCCCCTCCCCCGGGTCGTGCCTGAAAATAGGCAGGATTTGTCTAGTGCACTTACCCGGTCAACAAAAGCTAAATAAATAAATATAAAAAGGTGTGCCAACAGGGCAAACAACAAGAAACAGGGAAGGGGAAAACACAGGGAGAGGCAATGTGGGCAAAAAGGGGAATGAGTCTGGAACCAAACTGGGAGGAGAAGGAAAGTCAAAGATGACAACAGTAGATGAGGTTAGGGGATTGCCAAAGCAGTGTTGGATGGGGGGACAGGGTCAGTGGTGCAGATGCCTAAGCACCACACGCATCCGGTACACCTCCCACACCAAGTCTCTTGTAGCTGCCAGATGTTGCTGGCCAGTATGGATCTGGAGGTTTGTACAAGCTATGTGGCACTGGATGAGGCATTGAAGATGTAGTACACCCCCGCCAATCACTGCTGGATGTCTTCTGCATGCCCAGAGCCCAGGATGACCTAAGAGAGGGGACACAGAACAGTCAATAAGTGATGGGCCCCAAGGAGCCCAAGCCCCCCCATGTGTGGACACAGGACAGCTGAAGCACCCACCGGTGGACGGAACCAGCAAAGGCACATGCACAGTGGACAGCAATAGCAGACCTAGCCATGCCCCACAGCCATACTGCATGGATACCAGTGAATGACATGCACCCACACCTGTGCAGTGTATCCCACAGTGCTGGTGCAATGGCCCCACAGGCAGGGCAGTAGTCCCCCAGCAGCAGTGAGACACCATGGGGCACACACATGCACACACACACCCTGATAGGGACAGCGATAGGATGCCACACACAAAGGTCACGTGCACGGACCCGCCACACAGAGCACAACACAACACAGGCAGTGGAGCCAGGAACCTCCTCAAGCAGTGCCCATGCATATCGGCAGTGCCCTGAAGTTGTAACAAACTACCCATCCCAGTCCCAGCAATGCCCCGTAAACCATGCAGCACACACTCACCTGCCTGTCAAGGCACTGGAGCAGCAACTGCAGCAGCAGCAACACCAATGTCAGCCTGCAATCCCTGGGTGGCAACCTCCCACATCCTCCTGCAGTCCACTGGCCCTGCGGATGCAAATGAACAAGAAAGGTACATGAGTGGCAGTCCATGATCAGACCCCCCTGCCCAAACACTGTGCACAGCACAATCACAGCACAAGCAGGGACAAGGGACACTACCCCACGTGCAGGGTATTATGTCTGGGCCTATGGCACCATGCAATGCACAGCGACATGGTGCGGCACCACCGGACATGCAACATCCACCAGTGCTGGCCCCCCCTGCTACAGCAGCACATGCAGCGCACAACACAGCACAGACACTGGACAATGGAAGCATGCATGGTGCATGAGGACACTTACCGGGCTGTAGCATGGACCCCCGATGCTCTTGGTCCTGCAACCATCTGAGCCTTGCCAGATCCTCCTGACTCAGGTCCCCATACCTGTGCCTACACTTCTCACACGACCTGAGCACCCCTGCCCTCCTCTCCAGGTCCACAGCAATGCACTGTCACACCTGGGACCGTGGCTCTTGGACATCAGCAGCACCATACAGTTGTGCAGCATGTGGCTCAACCAGGGCCACCAGGTTGGCCATCTCAATCTCTGACCAATTGTGTGCCCATCGCACCTGAGGCACCGCACCCACTATGTTCGCAGCATGATGTAGAGTACACTGTGTTGTGCACTGTAGCCACGTGGAACCACGCTGCACCAGATGCGCTATTGGTGTACACTGACGACAGCCATGCAGCACAGAATTGCATGATAGACATGCACACCAGCAGCCTAACGTGCAATACTGCACATGTGCAATACCAGAAGTTAAAGCAGGAGTGTGGGGTCATGGCTGTGACCCATGTTTGCGTACTGCAAGACACTGCACCACAACATGCGTGCAGCTATTGTGCATTGGTGGGCAATGCACAGTCAGTGGCATGGCGCATCTGACACATCAATGAGGACATAATGTGCATCAGGGCCACATGCATGGCATGTGCACACGGATGCGCAATGGGGCAATGATTCACAGCACACACAGGTGCGTGGTAGGCCACACATAACTTTGATCCATCTATGGCATGCAAGGCAAGTGTGCAGATGCACATCATGCATGCGCCTGGAATGCGCCAGCAAATTGCTCCTGCTCATATGTATTGCGTAAAATGCAAATCTGAAATATTCAGCTAGCATATGCAAATAGCCTCATAAGCCAATACCAGGCACAGTCGCACACATTAGCATATTATTACAATTGCGCTGTTGCTCACTTGCATGAGTTGAGCCATAAAAGCGCCACAACACAGCACAGGTCACTGACAGGTATTACAGCCATTGAGGTAAGAACCATCACACTGTGTTGTGTGATGATATTGCTGAGCATGTTGTCAGTGCTGCACTGTGCCATGTTGTGCTGCCATGCTGCTTATTGGGCCAGCGTCTGACTGTCTACAGATAGCAACATGTTGGAGATGGAGGGAGCTGAAGAGCAGGGGCCCACACAGAAGCGCAGGCCCAACTTCACAAAAGATGAACAGCAGGTCCTGATTGAGGCCTACCTTGACAGGGAGGGACTGCTGAGTGGGGCCACTAGTACCCCGCAGGACTATGCCACCAGGTGGGAGGAGGTGGCCACGTATGTGACCACCCACGGCAGTCATAAGCGCGGTGCACAGGAGTGCAAGAAGAAAATGGGGACTGATCAGAGGCACATTAAGGAGAAGGTGGCCTCCATCAGGGTGTCACGCAGTAGGATGGGTGGGGGACTGGCCACTGCACCCATACTGTCATCAGATGAGGAGCAGGTGACAGCAACAATCAGCTGTGTAGCCATCAAGGGTGTTCTAGGTGGTGGATTCCGGATGGGTAGCAGCCCATCACAACAATGTGAGTATGTAGGTATTGGCTGTGGGGTAGGGGGTGTGTGCATGCCAGCAGCGTGCCAGCTTGCCTGCAGCAGTGATGCATACCCATGGTCAGTGTGGTATGCTGTAGTGCATGCCACACATGGGCTCACCGTGCATGGCATTGGCCACCTGTGTGCAGTGGGATTGCAGCATGGGCACTGTACTGTGGCCATGGGTTGGGTTCCAGGGCGAGCAGTGCTGCATGAATGCCCATCAATGCTGCCCATGCAGTGCATGCTGGTGGCACAGCTAGGGTCACAGCAGTCACAGGCAGCTGTGGAACACACCACTGGTGGCATGGCCCGTGGGGTGGGGCCAGGGGGGATGCATGCATGGCAGCCATGTGGTGATGCAACACCATGTGCTGCAGCTACATGCCATGGCTGGCCTGCCTTGTGCGCTACCTGTGGCATGACAGCCCTGATGTGCAGTGCTGCACAGGCATCCCCTGGTGTGGGCCAGCACAGTGGTGGCATGCATGCTTTGATCACACTGGATGCAGCACTGCATGCAGAGTGCCACACACAACTCTGACAACACTCTTTCTGTCTTCCAGCACCATCAAGCCTCCGGGGTGTGTTGCAGGATGCAACCGATGACGTGGGACCCGAGGAGGCTGTCCCATCCACATCATCAGGCATCAGGGACACTGACCATTAGCAACATAGCACTGCAGGGCTACTTGAGTTCCTGGGTCTGGGTGATGATGACCCACTGGCAGACCTCCTGCTACCGGATGCCCTACTGCACCTGCAACACAGGAGGGGGGCATTGGACAGTGATGATGACCTTACACTGATCCTGGATGGCACAGGCCTGGACACACCACCCAGGGGACAGAGATATACACAGACAGCGGATGCCAGCACAGGCAGTACAACTCCTGTGCAGGCATCACCTGACCATGGACGCACAGTGGCGTGTGACGCCACCGCTGTCACCGGCCATGGATGGGGCACTGGCGCAGATGCCAGTGCCATGGGGCTGGTCCAGCAGGCTGATGGTGTACAGCAGTGGGCTGCAATGACCACTGTGCAGCACACCATGGAGGCCATTGTCGGGGCACATGCACAATCCCCACCTCCTGCGCAGTCGTCTGTGCAGCGTCCCCAGGTGAGGGATGTTGCACGGCATGCTGCCACACCCCCAGCAGGTCAGCATCAGCTCCATGATGCACAAGATGCTGACAGGCTGGATGAGCACACCAGGCTGCTGTGGGCATCCATGGACAACCAGGCGATGCTTGGAGCTGAGAAATGTGCACTGCCGGTGGAGGTGCATCAACTGGCCGAGCGAGGGGACATTGGACATGCCCAGCTGATAGGTGAGCTCTGGCAGCTGCGGTAGGCCATGACTGCATTGCTGGATGGCATTGCTGGTACGATCACCATTGGATTTGCATCACTGGTGTCCACTGGGCATGGCAGGGCATGAAGGACTCCCTGTAGTGCAACATCAACACCACAGTCATGGCAACTGGTGACCCCTGCATGGCTGACGTCTTGCTCCGACATTTCCATCCCTGACACACCCGGCAGTAATCTCTTTGCTGGTCTCTATACACCTGTGAGGATCCGGTCACATTCTCAGGCCTCTACACCCATAAATGTGTTGGTAACACCTCTTGTGGCTGTTGAGCAGCCAGTGCCTGCCACACAGCCTGGGTGTGGCCACCCATGTGGCTGTGGCAGCCATGGCACCGCAAGGTAGGCCTGCTGGGTGTGCTGCCCCATTCTGCTATCTGCTGCTGTTGGCTGCTGTGCACTTGGCTGGGTGCGCCCATGTGTTGTGCCGTCCAGCGGGCGGCAGCACCCCACCCACCTGACGCCCCGCCACCTGCCGACTGACACCATCAGTAGGGCTGTACGCTCGTTGGTCCACAGCGTGAGCCAGTGGGCGTGCAGCCCATACCACACCACATTCCAGATATGTGGTCACATATCTGAATGTGTAGGGTATGGCTGCATGCCCATTGGCTCACGCTGTGACCAATGGGCATTCAGCCCCACCGACAGTGTCAGTCGGGCGGGCGGCAGGTGGTGGGGTGCTGCCACCCGCTGGCTGACCGGGTGAGCAGGCGGTGGGACTCAGTGGGCGGGTGGGGAGGGGTACCCCTAGATCACCAGGGATAGTGGACATATTTTTTTTTTTATAAATGCCCGCGATCAGACAGATAGCAGTCCACTGGACCACCAGGAATATTGGAAGCACTTGATCTATTATTTTACAAATGCCCATGATCGGGCAGATAGCTGGTCCACTGGACCACCAGGGATATTGGAAGCACTTGATCTGTTTTTTAACAAATGCCCGCGATCGGGCAGATAGCGGTCCACTGGACCACCAGGGATATTGGACAGGAGTTTGATTTATTTTATTACAAATGCCCGCGATCGGGCAGACAGCGGTTCACTGGACCACCAGGGATATTGGACAGTTTTATTATTTTATTTTTACAAATGCCCGTGATCGGGCATGGGGGTGCGCCGCCAGGTGCAACCGGAGCTCGGGCGGCCACCCACAGGTGGCAGCTGCTGTGTTGCACCCTGCAATGTGGCAGCTCACCTGTGGATGGCCATCAGCTGTTCCTTTTTTTGGGGGATCACCTTTGTGCTGGTGCAGGTAGGGGTTGCGCATGCATGGATCTGCACATCCCGGGCTGAATATCGGGCTATGCAGGGTATGCATGGGCATGCCCCCCCCACCTGCGCCTGCATACATTACTGATGCGCTCTGGCGCATCGGGATTTGTACCACGCACTTTTCCCTTTTGAATATCGTGCCGGGGCACATCAGTGGGTTGCGCATGGTGCAACACTGTTGCACCATGTGCAACCCTTTTGAATATCTGGGCCAATATATAATCCATTTAATGATTTATACAGCACCAGTGCAGATACAGATTAGATATTTCACAATGACTATTGAATCAATGACCTAATCGAAAAGCAGCTTCCACAATGCTGATAATATCACAGTAGCTCTACCCTGTTCTACCCTGAAGCTAGCCATTGACCTCAAAGAGAAACAGTTAGGTTTTCCCACAGGTAGCTGATTTAAAAGTTATAGCTTTTTCACATTAATGTATAAATCGAATGCACAAAGCCTTGGCACAAAGTTCACATTTTATCTCCACTTGTGAGGGGGCACAGGACTTGCGTGTCTCACTTGTGGCTTTGCCACTCATGAGCTAGGGTCCTGCTTCTTCACTCAAGAAGATAAGTTACATATTTTGAGTCAGGCTATTGTGCATCCCCCATGTAGTATACAGTATAGTATACATTTAAACATATACTGTAGTTTACAGTATAGCATACATATAACCATATTCTTTAGCTTATAGTATGGTATGCAAATAGACGTATGCTGTAGTTTACAGTAGTTTGCCATTAGAACTAATCTAAGTGGATAATATGACTGAATTCAAGGCTAGGTTGGACCAATTTTGAAAAATAGGGGAATCACAAGTTAAACTCACACCATGTGAGTGAAGACTGGCCAAACTGTATGGCATAAATATAAACATATTCTGCAATGTTTGGTATAGTATACATTTAAACATGTGCTGTAGTTTACAGTATTGAATATAAATATATACTTTAGTTTACAGTATAGTTTACATATAGGGCTAGATATTCAGAGGAGTTGCGCATTACACAACCAAATTGCGCTGTCAAAAACACAGAAATGTGCACTGGAGCCATATTCAAACAGCAGGAATGTGCAGTGCAATATCTGTTGTGCTACTGCGCAACAGTAATGTATGCAGCGCAAGTACAAGGGGGTGAGCCCATGAATACGCTGCGCAATGGCATATTCAGGCAAAACACATGGCGCAGCTGAGAAGCAACCCGCAGAATGCACCACACAGAGCTCAGCACATATAAAGGAGGCTCAAACACATACACAGCAGATGTGCAATCCAGGGGAGCATAAGCCATGGATGAAGAACCGTTCCTAATGGTACAGGTGATGAGGGGGGTGAGGAGGAGGGAAGAACAGCAACGTGGCTGAGGAAGGGCCCAGTGGCGGTATGCCCAACACAGACAGTACCATGCCTGGCTCACATTCGAGGACTATGGAGACACTGAGATAGTGGGCCAGTACCATCTGAACAGGGCAATTCTGAGGCAGCTCTGTGAGCTGTGCCATGATGAGCTGCAGGCACCCACCTGAAGGAGTCATGCCATGATGGTGGAGACAAAGGTGACAGCAGCAATGTGCCTGCTCACCATGGGCACCTTCCAGACACCAGTGGGGGCAACCACTGGCATATCACAGTCAGCCACATCCTGCCTCCTAACAATTCTTCAATGCCCTGCTTCCACATGCTTTGGAGTATATAAGATTCCCAAGCACACAAGCAGCGTGTACAGCAAACATGCAGGAATTCCACAGGGTGGCATGCATGCCTGGCATGATAGGGGCCACTGACTGCACCCATGTAGCCATATGCACACCACCTGGCCTGGAAGGGGCTGTATACATCAACAAAAAAGGCTATCCCTCTGTCAACTGCCAGGTGGTGTGCAATGCTACTGGGCGCATCAACAATGTGTGCGCCACACACCCTGGAAGTACACAGGATGCATTTATTTGGCAACAGACTATCCTGTGCCAGCAGTTTGAGAGTGGTGTGATCCCCACAGGACACCTAGTAGGTAAGCAGGTCCTGGGAAGAGGTGACAGAGCAGCTGTGCAGGGCACCACACAGCTACAGTATGGAGTGATGGTGGTTGTGGACAGTGAAAGGTGAGGGAACAGGACAGGGAATGTGAATGGAAGCAGTGCAGGGGAGCATGACCAGTGGTGCCCATGTATTCCGAACACAGATGGCATGACGTGAATGGTGGCACAGCAGCCGTGCAGGGGAGGCCATGACCAAGGCACACATGATGGCGGGAGGTGGCAGTGTGAACCATAGGGGGTGGTCATGGAAACAGGCAATGACAGGTGTTAACCATCACATGTGTTCTCCCCCGAGGTGATAGTGCATACCCCCTCCGGCCCTGTCTGCTCACCCCCATCCAGCAACCATCCAATGCTGCGGAGGAGCAGTACAACAAGGCAGACATTGCCACATGCAATATCATAGACCATGTTTTTAGCATGCTCAAGATGCAATTCCATTGTCTAGATAGATCCGGTAGTGCCCTACAGTACAGCTCTGCAAAAGCCTGTGGCATATTCCTGGCCTGCTACATGCTGCACAACAAGGCCATCGACTGTGGGATAGCTGTCCAGGTGGATGAGGGCAAGAGCAGCAATGGTTATGAGGACCACCCGGACAGGGATGTGCAACCACCCATGGAGAATAGGGACCCCGGGCTGGCAGCCCATGCCAGGAGGCACAGAAACACCATTGTTGAGGAGCACTATGGAAACTGCAGGTGAGGACCACACAGGGCAGCTGTGCATGCACGGCACCCCCCCCCAGCACACAGACATGCACGGACACACAGGGATGCATGCAGGGACACAGACACACACACACAGCACACACAGGTAAACTCACAGCCATGCAGACACATGCCCATACCACGTTGAAGCAGCACAGGCAGATGCACCCACCCATGTACCATGTGCTGGACACACATGTGGCCATACACACGCTGGCACATGCAGCAGTACTGCCACAGGGTGGACAGCAGGGCACAGGGGACCAGGTGGGACACACAGACAGGTGCAGTTGGTGAAGAGTCATCACACACAGCAGTACAGCAGGCTGTGGCATTGATCAGAGGGTGTACACTGGCACACAGGCAATGCCAGCACATTGCTGCTGTCATCACGCCCACGCCACATGGTCCAGCAGAACTGCCCACACATATGTGAGACATGACCAAGGCCACACATATGTGACAGCACACAAACAAGGCCACGCCCAGCCATGTGTGCAGCAGGTAACAGCAGCAGGTAACAGGACTGGGCAACACACCTGGCAGGACTACTGTGCGGAGCCATGACCACCACAGCCATGTGGGCAACCATGTCCTGACTGTGTGGCAGGCACAGGATTCTCAATAGCCACAGGTGGTGTCACCAACACATTAACAGGGGTAGAGGCCTGAGAATGTGACCAGGTCCTCATGGGTGTGTACAGACTGGCAAACAGACTATTGCCGGGCATGTCTAGGATGGGCATGGCAGTGGACAGCGTCAGCCTTGCTGGGGTCACCAGATGCTGTGACCGTGGTGTGGATGTAGCACTGTGGGGAGTCCTGCATGCCCTGCTGTGCCCAATGGAAGCCAGCGATGCAAAATCAGCAGCAATGGTCCTGGCTATGTGGTCCAGTGATGCGGTCATGGCCTCCTTCAGTTGCTGGATCTCACCAATCAGCTGAACATGTCCAATGTCCCCTCACTCAGCCAGTTGATGCACCTCTACCCACAATTCATGTATCTCTGCCCTGAGCATTGCCTGGTTGTCCACGGATGAATGCTGCAGCCTGGTGTGCTCATTCAGCCTGTCAGTGGCAGGCATCTCATGGTGCTGCTGCTGACTTGCTGGAGGGGTGGTGGCATGCTGTGCAACATCCCTCAACAGGGAATGCTGCACAGGCATCCATGCAGGTGGTGGAGAGTGATTTTGTGCTCCGACGGTGGCTCCTGGGGAGGACTGCACAGTGACCCCTGCAGCCCACTGCTGCATGCCAGCAGTCTGCTGAACCTGCTCTGTGACACCGGTGCCTACACTAGCACCCTGACCATGGCCAGCACCAGCAGTGGCACCACTTGCCACTGTGTGGCCATGGTGTGGGGGGGCCTGCGTGTTTGCCATACCACTCGTGCTGCCTGCTGCCTCCTATGTTGACACCTGTCCCTGGGGTGGTGTGACTATTCCTGTGCTGCCCAGGATCAGGGTGAGGTCATCATCATTGTCACATGTGCCATTCTCCTGTGTTGCAGGCACGAGCATCGGTAGGTTGTCTGGGAGAAGGAGGTCTGCCAGTGGATCATCATCCCCCAGGCCAAGGAGCTCTACGAGTCCCATACCGTTATGGCGCCCCTGGTCTGTGGCTACAATGCCGGATGACATGGATGGCATGGCATCATCAGGTCCAACGTCACCGGTATCATCCTGCCCTGCACTCATGAGGTGTGATGGAGCTGGAAGACAGAATGTGTGGTGTCATCAGTGACGTTGCAGTGTTGTGTACTGTGCAATGTCCACATGCATGACACAGGCGTGCCAGGCCACACCAGTGGCTGTATGTGCAGCACTGCATGACAGGTCAGTCATGCCACAGGTGTGGCACAGGACATGTTGTCCACGATGTGTAGCCACACAACACTGCGTTGCACCTGCACATGGCCGGCAGGCATGGCCCCCCAATATGCCCCCACCGGCCATGCCCTGTGTAGTGTGGTGCAACACTGAATGTGACCACTGTGGTCCTGCATGTGCTGGCACACATTGCAGTGCCCGCACAGCCATAGGGTGTGTAGGGTGACATGCACCCCCTGGACCTTGCACCACCCTACCATCACATGCCCCAAGCAGTGGACACACTGTATACATGGGACAAGGGACATGCATGGTGTGCCCAGCCTTGGTGTGCACCACACCATGCTGCAATGGTCACAGGTGTACAGCACACCCACAATGTACCAGTCATGCCAGTGGCATGCACATGCCTCCACCCCACAGCACCCACTGTCATACTCACAGTGCTGTGACGGGCTGCCACCCATCTGGACCCCTTCTCCTGGGACACTTTCACAAGCTGCTAGGCTGATGCTGGCTGCTACAAGCTCCTCCCCCAACAGGATGGGTGCTGTAGTCGGTCTACCACCCATCCTATTGCGGGATGCCCTGATGGCAGCAATCTTTTCCTTGATGTGCCTCCTGTCAGTGCCCATCTTCTTTTTTCACTCCTGTGCACTGCAGCTGTGGCGGCCGTGGGCATTGATATACGTTGCCCCACTCAGTAGATCCTCCATCTCCAAGTAGGCCTCAAATAGGGTCTACTTTTTGTCCTTTGTGAAGTTTGGCCTGCTCTTCCTGGTAGGAGCCTGCTCCTCAACTCCCTCCAAATCCGACATGATGCAACCTGTGAAGAGTAGGATGGTGCAATGATGAGCAGCATGGTAGCTGCCATGACACAGTGCAGCATTGGCTCACAGAATAGCAGTAACAGTGACCCATCACAATGTGGACAGTCTTACCTTAATGGCTGCAATTCCTGTCAGTGACCAGTGTTGTATGGTGGCGCTTTTATGGCCCAACTCATGCAAATGAGGCTGTGCGCAACCAGTAATGAGATGCTAATGTGAGCGACTGTGCCTGGCATTGGCTTATGAGGCTATTCACTTACTCCAGCTGAATATTGCAGAATTGCTCCTTGCGCAACGGACTGTGTCATGCACAATGCAAATGCATTGAAGCAATCCACAGGCCCTCTTCCAGCGCATGTGTGATGTGCATTAGTGCACATGCCATGCACGAAGGCAGCAAGGCACCGTCCCATGATGCGTATTGCACAGCCAATTGCACTGCACATGCCTGTTCTGTTGTGCATGTGGCCGTGGGTGCATGCTGCACATGCGGCATAGATGCACAGTGGTGATGTACTGCGCACCTGACCCCTCTGTGTATTGGCATTGACTGTGCCTGGGTGACCTCTGCACCATTGCAGTGTGGCATGTGTGGCAATGCATGCCCTTCGCAACATGGTGACAATGCTGGCCTACGCGTATGCAGTTTGTGGACATGACCCCGCACTCCCGCCCACACTTCTGGCAATGCGCATGTGTGGTATTGTGTTATAGGCCACGGTTGTGCAGGTCATCTACATGCTACGCTATCATGTGCTGTGTGTTCCTGTTGCATATGTGGTGCAGCAGTGCCACATGTCATTCCAGTGTATGCCACATTGCTCAGGATGACCGGTGGTCTGCACGGCTGTTATGGCACAGTTGGCTGGACATGGGGAACAGGCCAGGAACTGGTCAGAAGTTGAAATGACCAACCTGGTGGCATTGGTGGAACCCCTGGTGGACCAAATGTTTGGGACAGAGGATCTACAGGAGGCCTGGTCCCAGGTGTGGGCCTGTGTGGCAGAGGGACTGGAGAGGTGCACTGGTGTTGCCTGGATGGGGGAGCAGTGTCGCCACCGATACAGGGACCTGCATTGCTGTGACCCTGAGCTGCTGAGAAGGCTGCAGGACCATGCCCGCCATGGTTCAGTCCCACAACCAGGTATGTGTCTCCACGCATTGTGCATGCTGCCAGTATGTCCAATACTTGTGCAATTGCTTGTACTGCATGTGCATCTGCACCTGCACACGGGGGGCCCAGCACTGGTGGGGCGTGTGAGTGTGTATGGTGTTGTGGTATTGCTGTGCTCTGTGTGCCTGTGTATTGCACGGTGCCAGTGGCCTCAATACCATACCTCTCACGTGGGATTGGGGGTCACTGCATGGGCTGTGGTGGTACTGACACCATGTCCAGCCTGTGTGGGTGAGGGGTTGAGTGTCTGTTTATGGCATGCCACTCATGTTCCTTTCTGTATGTGTTTCCTCCACAGGGTCAGAGGTGCACAGGAGGGCAGGGAGGCCGCCACTTGGGTGGACCAGCACCCTGATGATGGTGCTGTGGCAGGGCCAGTGTGACAGGTGGCAGGTGTGTGTGTAGTCTGCATCAGCCATCATTGCAGGGTTTGGGATGGGTGGGGCCAGTATACCTCCAGGGCACTGCTGTCATGCAGGGCTATAGCGTGTGTTGGCGCACTGTCACCGCTGCCTGTGATGGTCAGCAGCGTGGGTGGCCCCATCATTTGCATGGCCTGTATGTGGTGGTGTCCTGTTGCTGTCACTGGTGGTGTGTGTCTGTGTGACCCATGGTGCATGCATGCTGCTGCTGGCTGGATCCTATATTGCCCATGGGAACAGTGGTCCCATGTTGTGGGGCACCTGTGCACAGGTGTTGGTGCATGGTGCTCTATGGCATGCCACCCAGTATGTATGTGGGATGCTGCCATGGGCTGCTGTGGCTGTCTGCTGTGCATGTGCTTGGAGGCATCATCCATGTGGGGCACCGCTGCTGTCCTATGCACACACAGACCTTGGTGGTGGGGGGCCATCTGCTATGTGGTATCTGTCACTTAGTGGCTGCTCTGTGTTTCCCTTTCATAGGGTGTCCTGGGTCAGGTGGTGGACAGAGGTGTGTCGGCATTCTCGGCTGTGACTGCTTCAATTGCAGCATCTTACACTGCGGCTCATTTCACATACTGCAGTGCACATCCGGCTGAGCAGAAGACAGCTGGCAGCTACTAGGAAGTTGGTGGTGGAGGTCCACAGGAAGCGTTGGCCTTGAGACAGCTACAGTGATAGCTGATGGACACTACCAATTCACTCCCTATTTCACCCTTCCCACCCAATGACCCACTTGGACTATTATGTGTGTTCCCCTGTACTCCCTACAATGTCCCCTGACCATACCGTTTGGTACCCCTATTTATGTTGAAGACCATTTGGCCCCCTTTGCCTGTTCCTGTGTTTGCCCTATTGGCACCTCTGTATCTGTTTGTGTTGCTTTCTTTTACTTTTTATAGTAAAGAGTTTTGTACCATATGCTCATGTGTTTCTGTGTCTCTTTCGCATGCATGCTGCTGCACTGTGCTGCTGTTGGTCATTGCTGTGGTTAGGCAGGTCCCTATCTGTGCCCGAGCTATCCCCACAGTGCGGTTCTGTTGGGTGCATAGTGGCCTGTGTGCCACCTCCCTGTGTGTCACAGTTCTAGGGAGTGGGCTCTGCACCTCCCCTATGCGTGGCATGGTGCCTTGTGCCTCTGTCTGCCTGTGCAGGACTGTACGCCCCCATCCCATCCCAGTGACACTGTGCTGTACTATGCTGTGTCCTGTCTCCATGTGTGTCTGTGTGGCATGTGTGACATGCAGCCTGGTGCCTGTGTGGCAAGGTGGCTGTGGCACACTGTACATGCATGGTGCCTTCACAGAATGGCTGTGGCAGCAGCCTGCCCCGTGTTGGCTGTTGGGACCGTGGTCATGGAATGCTTAGTCCCTGCAGCCGTCTGTTCCTTGGGTCTTCTGTGCTGTCACATTGGTCACCAGGGTCTGTGTGAGGCTACGTGCATTGTCCATGGCTATTAGACTCTGTGCCTGTCCAGTACCTCTTGCCCATTGTCCCCTTGTGGTTCACCCCTGCTTCCCCTTCCATGCTACTGTGCCCTTGTGCAGCCCTGTCTGTCTTCCCTTGCGCATGTTGCGCCTTGCTCCACCTGCTATTTTTAGCATGCACACTCACTCCTGCACAGTTCAGGTTGCTCCAGCACATGCCTGTTTGCTCAATAGCATATTTGTGCTATATTCAGCGTGTTTTGAGCAGGCACATTTCTGTGGTGCATCTGCCGAATATTGCATATATTTCTTATGGCGCAACTGCGTTGCGCTGTGCATCCCATTGTACATGTTCAGGGCACACTTTTGAATATCTAGCCCATACTGTACATACACTACACTTAATATAGAATAACTATGAACATATACTGTAGTTTACAGTATAGTATACATTAAAATGTTGTAGTTCATTGTATAGCATAAATATAAACGTATGGTATACTGTAGTTTACTGCGTACAAGAAATATAAACAAATACTGTACTTTATAGTATACATATAAATATATGCTGTAGTTTGCAGTTTAGTAGACATATAAACATATATTACAGTTAACAGTAGAGTGTACATACAGTATACTGTATTTTACAGTATAGCATAAATTACAGTGGCACGGTAATGCCACTATAGTTAGGGTTGAGTAGGCTGTTTAATGTTAAACCCTTAACTTTGCAGCTTAATAGCTTCATGCCTGTTTAACAGATTTGTACAACATTTGCATGCACAGTCTCGGGGGCAAGGTCTCTTGACAGGCCAAGTTTCGTTCTGGACAGATGTGTGGATTCTGAGATATGGATAGTGAAAAAAGTGACTTTTTTCTGTTTTTTTTTGTTTTTGTCACCACCTAGCACCAGACAGTTTGCAATTTTAGTCTGAAATTTTCAGGGTAGAAAGGACTTGCCCCCAAATGGTGCCTTTCATTGGTTTGGTGAAAATTATTAATTAGTTCCAGAGTTATAAGAATTAGAAATGTTGGTTCTGAGCATGCCCAGTATACCCTTTTGAGAGCTGTTTCATACAAAACAAGAATTTGGCCATAAGAAACAGGATTCTCTTTCATGAGGGGGAGTAATCTTGTTTCCTGAGAAAAAAAGTTCTTGTTTCATTGAGCGGCCATCCTGTTTCCTTTGTTTTCAAAAAACATTTTTTTGAAAACCCATAAAAGTCATATCCTGCAGAGACACCAACACATGTATCTTGCAAAATGGGACCCCATTACCTGGATTCTGCAGTTATGTTTTAAAAAAATAATCCAGAAATGTGTTTTAAAACATTTAAAAAATATTTTTTCGTGAGACAATTTTCATGTGTCGTATGGCTTCACGAAACAGGAATAGGGCCAGATGAAAGAAGAACAGGGTCATATGAAACAATAATTCGGACTTTGTTTTTTTCATATTCTTGTTTCGTATGAAGCAGTCCTCTTCCGTGAGAATGACAGAATCTCACAAAATAGGATTGGGTCGTATGAAACAAGACTTTGGACTTCTGTTGTTTCTACATATTTCAATTTAAACAAGCCATAACTCTGTCAATATCTGGAGTTAAGGGCCAATCTATATATCAAAAGAAAGGTTTCAATGAGTACTGCAATGCTAACAGATAGGACCCACCAAACTAATTCAGTGGCCATGTAAGAAACATAAAATATAAAAATTGCAATTCCCATAGGCTAACACTGCAAATTTAACAAGCTACAACTCTGTCAATCTTTAGAGTTAATGGGCAATCTATACATCAAAAGAAATATGTCAGTGAGTACTACGAGACTAAGTCCCTAACAAATACCAACTGAAAACAGACACATGAAAACATTAAAATTAAAAAATTTAAATTCCCATAGGATAGCATTGCAACTTTAACAACCTATAACTCCATCCCCACACACACTCACAAAAAAAAAAAACACGCATTTGTCAATGCCGAATGTTGATTTCATTGGTCTGTTAAGCTCACTCTCTGCCCCCCTCTGTCACTTGCTCAGTCTGTTTCTCCCGGTGCTGCAGGAAGCTCTTTTGTACTGGGCTCCTGCCTGCATTGGCACCTTTTTCTGCCCACTAAGAAATCTGCAGCTGTCCCAACAGAGCTCCATTGAGGTGGCTCACTCCCCCTCTCTCACTCACTCATTCTGTTTCTCCTGGCGCTGCAGGCTACCCTTTTATACTGGGCTCCTGCCTCTGTTGGTGGCTTTTTCTGCCCACAAAGAAATCTGCAGCAGTCCCAACATAGGCCTGTTGAGCTTGCTCACTCCCCTTCTCTCACTCACTCATTCCATTTCTGCTGGTGCTGCAGGCTGGCCTTTTGCACTAGGCTCCTGCCTGCCTTGCTGCCTTTTTCTGCCAACAAAGAAATCTGCAGCAGTCATGATAGAGCTCCGTTGAGCTTGCTCACTCCCTGTCTCACTCGCTCGTTGTGTTTCTCCCGGCGCTGCAGGCTGCCCTTTTGTACTGGGTTCCTGCCTGCGTTGGCACCTTTTTCTGCCCACAAAGAAACCCACAGCTGTCCCGACAGAGCTCCATTGAGGTCGCTCACTCCCTCTGTCTCACACACTTATTCTGTTTCTCCTGGTGCTGCAGGCTGCCCTTTTGTATTGGGCTCCTGCCTCTGTTGGCGCCCTTTTCTGCCCACAAAAAAATCTGCAGCAGTCCCGACAAAGTTATGTTGAGCTCGCTCTCTCCCCTTCTCTCACTCACTCATTCCGTTTCTGCTGGCGCTGCAAGCTGCTCTTTTCTACTGGGCTGCTGCTTGTGTTGCTGCATTCTTCTGCCCACAAAGAAATTTGCAGCAGTTACAATAGAGCTCCATTGAGCTTGCTCACTCCCCCTTTCTCACTCACTCATTCTGGTTTTCCCGCTCGCTACTGCAGGCTGCCCTTTTGTACTGGGCCCCTGCATGCATTGCTGCCTTTTTCTGCCCACAAACAAATCTGCAGCAGTCCCAACAGAGCTCCGTTGAGCTCACTCACTCCCCCTCCCTCACTCGCTTGTTCCGTGTCTCCCGCCGCTGCAGGCTGCCCTTTTGTACTGGGCTCCTGCCTGCGTTGGTGGCTTTTTCTGACCACAAAGAAATCTGAAGCAATCCTGACACAGCTCCACTGAGCTCACTCACTCCCCCTCTCTCACTCACTCATTCCATTTCTGCCAGCACTGCAAGCTGGCCTTTTTGTACTGGGCTCCTGCCTGCATTGCTGCCTTTTTCTGCCCACAAAGAAATCTGCACCAGTCACTATAGAGCTCTGTTGAGATCGCTCACTACCGCTCTGTCACTCGCTCATTCTGTTTCTCTTGGCACTGCAGGCTGCGCTTTTGTACAGGGCTCCTGGCCGCGATGGCACCTTTTTCTGTCCTCAAAGAAATCCGCAGCTGTCCCAACAGAGCTCCACTGAGGTTGCTCAGTCTCCCTCTCTCATGCACTCATTCTGTTTGCCCTGGGGCTGCAAGCTGCCCTTTTGTATAGGGCTCCTGCCTGCATTGGCACCTTTTTCTGCCCACAAAGAAATCCGCAGCAGTCCTGATAGAGCTCCGTTGAGCTCACTCAGTCCTTCTGTCTCACTCGCTTGGACTGTTTCTCCCACCGCTGCAGGCTGGCCTTTTGTACTGGGCCCCTGCTTGCATTGATGCTTTTTTCTGCCCACAAAGAAATCCACAGCAGTCCTGACAGCAATCCAGTGAGTTTTCTCACTCCCCCTCCCTCACTCACTCTCTCGTTCTGTTTCTCCCAGTGCTGCAGGCTGCCCTTTTGTACTGGGCTCTTGCATTGGGGCCTTTTTCTGCCCACAAACAAATCTGCAGCAGTCTCGACAGAGCTCAGTTGAGCTCGGTCACTCCCCCCCTCTCACTCACTCGATCTTAATCTGTCCCAAACACTGATTTCCCACAGCGACCGTGCTATTCTCTGGCAGGAGTGCAAAAACATATTTTAGCCAGGATGTGAAAAATGACAGCTGTACTATTCATAAGGCGGTGTGAAAAAATGCCACTGTTGAAAATGTGGCTTGAAACTATAACAAATTTAGGAAGTTACAAGGTTGCATGGAAACAGTTCAAAGCGTGCTTGTAACACAGTCATGTTATGGAGTTTCATCACCAAATTTTCAACATAATGGAATTTAGGACCTCTGCTCATGAACCGTGCCACTGTCATTTTCTTAATCTGTCCCGAACACTGATTTCCCATAGCGACCGCATTATTCTGCACCGGAACTGTGAAAACACATTTCAGTCAGGATGCGAAAAATAACAGCTGTACTGCTCATAAGGAGGTGTGAAAAAATGCCATTGTTGAAAATCTGGCAGGACAATATTACAAATTTGCGAAGTTACAGGGGTGCGTGGAAAGTGTGCAATGCACACGTGTAACAAAGTCATTTGATGGGCTGTCATCACCAGATTTTCAACATAGGCATTTTAGAACCTCTGCTCATGAACAGTATCACTGGCATTTTCTTAATCTGTCCCAAACAGTGATTTCCCACAACGACCGCTCTATTCTGCACCAGAAGTGCGAAAACACATTTTGGCCAGGATGGAAAAAATGACAACTATACTGTTCATAAGTAGGTGTGGGAAAATGGCAATGTTGAAAATCTGGAGTGAAAATATTATAAATTTGTGAAGTTACAAGCGTGCTTGCAAACTTTGCAACGCATGCTCGTAACACAGTCATTTTATGGAGTAACGTCACCAAATTTTCAATATAGGCATTGTAAGACCTCTACTCATGAACATTGTCACTGTCATTTTCTTAATATGTCCAGAACACTGAATTCCCACAGTGACCACGTTATTCTGTGCCGGAAGTGCGAAAATACATTTTGGCCAGGATGTGAACAATGATAGCTGTACTATTCACAAGGAGGTGTGACAAGATGCCAATGCTGAAAATCTGGCATGAAAATATTGCAAATTCGCTAAGTTACGAGAGTGCATAGCAACTGCGCAATGCACGCTCGTAAAACAGTGATTTGCTGGATTTTTTTCCACCAAATTTGCAACATAGGCTTTTTGACAGCCCACCTCATGAATACTGGCACTGTCATTTCGTTAATCAGCCCCAAGAGGTGATTCCACACAGTGACCGCAAAATCACCTTTCAGGGCCGATTAACACCATGACAACACCAGAATTCATGAGGAGGGGTCCCAAAAACCACATGTTGAAAATTTGGTGCCAAAATTCCAAAAAATTACTGAGATATGCATTAAAGTTGGAAACCCCCCATTTATTCCATTATACAGCTTACCGGCATTTCCTCAGTTAGTGGTTGGCTTTGAAGAGTGCAGACGTGTTCCTGGTCCACTGAAGATCATTGCACCGAGCTCTGGAGGTAAGTGTGGATTGAGGGGGGGTGTGGGGAGGCAGGGTGCACAGTGGGTGGGCATGAGTTGCAGAAGGGGGGCAGGGAGACCGCCGAGGAATAGTTTCCTTTTTTACAGGTTAAAAAAAAAGACATCACGGGACCATTTTTTATTTTACAGGAGCATGTGGCATGCTGGGGTGGGCTCCCAGCATGCTACCGGAGTCTTTCTTTTTGGGGGGCAGCTGTAGCCGATGGGGGATTGGGCACCCCCGTTGGCACACAACAAAAGGGCGGGTGACATTATGCCAATGGGGATTGGGCTCTCCATCGGCAGACAATAGAAGCGGGGGCAGTGTTACATAATACCGACGGAGAGTGGGCTCCCCCATCAGCAACATAAACATTGGAGCACTAAAGCCGATGGGGATTGGGGCCCCCGTTGGCAAATAAACACGATGGGGGGGTTGATATTGTTTGTAAACAAGGAGGAAAACTGCTGCCATATTCACAAACAATATCAGTGTGTCAAGATCCCACCCTGCAATGACGAGGCGGCCCCTGATTGCAGCGGCTACATTTTTACAAGTTGGTGGCATGCTAGCTGAACTAGTGTCAGCAGCAGCATGCCACAGCATTGGAGGAAGTGGGCCAAGCCTTTACAGGCTGTGGGGCATTGGCCATAACAGTGCCGTGCCTCCACAACATGCTTCTGGAGAAAGCTGCTGCAATATGTTTCTTGCGCATGCACACAATCAACATAAAAATTACAATAAAGAAGATACATTGCTTTTCTGGAGGGGCAAAAGTACAGGGCCATCTGAGCCCTATGCTTTCACGCCCAGATACATGTGTGTGTATCAATGGAGGCATGGAAGTGGAGGGCCCAGAGGGCCCTGTGCTTCTGTAATCACATGGATGTGTTCACATAGGTCCCTTTAGGGCCTACGTGAATGAGGATACGATTCTACTATCTCAAAAAGTAAGGACATTATTTGCAAAACACTTTATTAATGCAGCAGTTAGGGTTCATCTTAAAGCAACAAAAGTAGGGAAATGTGGTGTTAGGGTTCCAAACCTAACTCCCCACCCCCCAAGTAGCAAAAGAAAAAAAAATTACAGTTTTTGCTGCCCTGAGTCTTGGCAAATCAGTGGGGGGTTCTTCCTTGGGGTTCTTAACCCTAACATTCACCCCATTGCAAGGCAAAGCAATGCAATTTTATTTATAAGGTGCCCAATCCAGGAGGCTCTGGGCACCGAACATAAACAAAGACATACAGCAGTAAATAAACCATAATAAAACCTCATTTAAAAACTTAAGATTAAAATTCAGTAAAACTGAGGTTTCCGGAAGTCAATCTTCAGGGACCGGCTAAAGCTAGGGATGATATCAGCAATCAAAGGCCAGGCATCACCAAATAAGCTCAGATGTCATCTGTTTTCTTCAGCCAGGGCCTACAGGTTGTTGGCAATATGTAGGGAGACACAGTTCTGTATGTTTCAAGAATATATCACAGTGAGGTGGGTGTTAGGGTTGAGAACCCCAAGGAAGACCCCACCCCTGATTTGCCAAGTCACAGGACTGCAAAAACCATAATGTTTTTTCCTTTTGCTGCTGAGGTTGGGTGGGGTTGGGGAGTTAGGCTTGGAAACTGTAACAACACATTCCCCTACCTTTGTCGCTTTACTCTGAACCCTAATTGGTGCATTAACGCAGTTTTTTTGCAAAGAATATAAACATATATTGTAGTTTACAGTATAGTATAAATATAAACATATACTGTAGTTTACAGTATAGTATAAATATAAACCTACTGTAGTTTAGAGTATATTATACATATACACTTATACAGTAGTTTACTGTTTAGTATACAGTACATGTATGAACATGTGAGGCCGGATTTTCAAACTGCATCCATCCACCCAAATTTTCAAAGTAGGCTTCCATCTGCACTGTTAGACCATCTATTAGATGGTCTAGCAATTTGGTAACAAAATGAAGAACAGGCATAAACAAATTATACATGCACAATTTGTTTGATGCATGCACCTTTTTTTTTGACACGTGTTTTTTTTTTTTTGTAAGCTGCTGCAAATCATGGAAACTGTCATAAAAATTTGGGACCCTTTGAAAAGAGGGCTCCTGAGTTCTGACACAATCAGGCAGATGCAGGCGGAAACTGAATTTGCATCTGCATCTGTCCTTTTGGAATGAGTGAAAAAACATGGGAGACATTGATATGCTACTTCATGGTTGCTGAAAGAATTCCACAACCTTTGGTTGTTTCTCCATAAGTACATAGCTTCAGGATCCTTTTGACCAGTCAGGATGCAATACATTCCCTACCCATATTAAAAATAAACATATAGGCCCAGATATTCAAAAGAGTTGCGCATGGCGCAACAGTGTGCGGCATGTCAACCCACTGGATGCACCACAATATTCAAAAGGGGGAAAGTGCGCGGCTCAAATCCCGATGCGCCGGAGCGCATCAGTAATATATGCAGGCACAGGTGGGGGGGGCGTGCCCATGCATACTCTGCACAGCCCGATATTCAACCTGGAATGTGCGGAGCCATGCATGCGCAACCCCTACCTGCGCCAGTACAAAGTTAAGCAAAAAAAAAAGGAGCAAGGGCTGGCCACCCACAGGTGAGCTGCCATATTGCAGGGCACAACACGGCAGCTGCCACCTGTCGGTGGCCACCCGAGCCCCGGCTGCACCTCCGTGGTGGCACCCACCCCCCCATGCCCGATTGCAGGCATCAGTATAAAAAGATACATCCTAAATCCCTGGTGGTCCAGTGGACCACTGCCCACCCGATCATGGGCTACGTAAAGTATAGATATTTCCAATATCCTTGGTGGTCCAGTGGACCTGACTGCCCGATTGCAGACTGTAGTAAAAATAGAGAAAGTGCTATCCCTGGTGGTCCAGTGGATCACTGCCCACCTGATCGCGGCTGAAGCAGAACTAGAGAACCCAACATCCCTGGTGGTCCAGTGGACCCCCTCCCACCACTGATCCCTACCGCCCGCTCCCCGTTAGTGATGGGCGGCAGCACCGACCACCTGCCACCCACTGCCCGCCCGACTGACACTGTCAATAGGGCTGCATGCCCATTGGTCCCTGGCGTGAGCTTAGCGGCAGTTTCATATTACCACATTCAGATATGTGAATCCCATTCACATATCTGAATGTGTAGACGGTATAGGCTGCACGCCCATTGGCCCATGCTGTAGACCATCGGGCATACAGCCCCACTGACGGTGTCAGTTGGTGGCAGCAGGGGATAGAGGTAGGCCACCCACCACTGACCGGGGAGCGGGCGATGAGGCTCAGTGGTGGTGGGTGAGGGAGGTCCACTGACCACCAGGGATGATGGGTTTCTTCTAATTATACTTCAGCCCGTGATCAGGCAGACAGGTCCACTGGACCACCAGGGATAGTGGTTTCTGTTATTTGATTCAGCCCGCAATCAGGCTGTGGGGCACAGTGCCGTGCTGCAGGGGACGTCGGTCCCCAACAGCTGCTGCCTGGCAGGGCACCAGGCGCAAGTCGTCGGGGATCGGCGCACTTGCATGCAAATGGAGCCATAATGACATGCAAATGGCCCCATGTGTGCCTTGCATACATTATGGCCCCATTTGTATGTCAACTTTTGAATATCGCGGTTGCTGAGCCTTGCGCAATGGAACTTGCACTAGCGTATCCCCATGCTCCACCCTGGCCACTGGCGCTGGTGCAGTGCCACTGCACTATGTGCACTGCTGGTGGCCAGGGTGCAATATGCAACGTTGCTGAGCCATGGTGCAGCTCCGTTGAATATCGCCCAGTCCACGCCCCTGTGCAGCCAAGTTGCGCTGCACCTAGGCTTGCACCACAGCCTGGCGCAGTTTGAATATCTGGGCCCTAGTATACAGCACAGTATACACAGGGACATGCAGTTTAGTATATATTATTAATAGATATACTGTATATATTCATTGCAAAAAACTATATTAATGAAGACAGTATGATTGAAGAATGCAAAGTGGGCAAAGTAAGGAAATGAAAAAATTAAGGTTTGGAGTCTCAGGAGTCTTGGCAAATAGGTGATGTAGTGTTCCTTCCTAATATCCACCCCTTCCCCAAGCCCTCAACCTCATGACCTAAGGACAAGCTACAGGTCTATGCCTGTTTCTCATAGGTCTGATGCTTAAAGATACACAACTGTGACTCTCCACATGGGGCCTGCAGAATCAGTCATAACTTTCATGATACAGGGCCCTGTGGGGCCTGAACAAAGGAAAAGATTATTCATAACTTTCTTCAAGTTGGGCCCTGTTAACCCGGTGAAGCATGACATAATTATAACTTTCTTCACACAAAGCAGGGTATCATTCTTATGAAGAAGCCAGCAGAAGAAGGCCATTTGGTCTATCAAGTCTGCTCATATTGCAGGGTCCACAGCTTGAGCTAATGTCCCTGCCCTCTCTTCCCACTCCTCCCATCATCCCTACCCATGATTATTACCTTCCCCCCATGTTTATCCCAGCCTCTCTTAAAGCTGCCCACTGTCTTCAACGAAATGACCTCAGAATAGATGATTCATAATGTTCATCACGCACGGCTCCCTTGAGATCATAATTTATTTTCTTAACAAAGTGACAGCATGCCCCAGATCTCTCACTTGTCCTAGGGTCATGAGGCTAGGGGCTTGGAAATGGGTGGGGGTGGGCATTAGGAGGAAAGGGAAACTGTTTAACCAGGAAGGGCACACTAATCCAGAACTTGTTTCCAGGTGCAATCTGGGAGCACAAGGAAGTTAAGTGTCTTGCTCAGGCTCACACAGTATGCAGGTGGGGGCTGATGGGATTCAAACCCAGGTCTCCAGGTTTGCAGCTCAGTGCCCTTAACCACTATGCTATACTACTTCCAACATTAGGGTTGAAAACTCCAAGGAACATTGCTCCACTGATTTGCCAAGGCTGCTGAGACTCTAAACCCTAATATTTTCATAACTTTGACTGTTTTGCTTTCTTCATCCCTAATGTCTGCATTAACATTTTTTTAATGAATTTCCTTTCATTTTGTGATAGTGGAATTGTATCCTCAATCTTTGATCTACGTGAAGCTGAATATCTGACATATTTTGAAATATTTTGAGCCTTGCATCACCAACTAACTTCATACCAGGACGTGCTGGGCCCTTTGGGCCTTATGTAAGCAGCACAATGAGCCAACCACCAACCACCTTCATACCAGGATGTCCAGGCCCTGTGCCAATACAATGCACTGTCTGTCTGTGCATGGGCATACACTAACCACTGTCATGCCTTAATGCACATGGTCCTTCTCACAGCCAGATACCAGCCACCTTCATCCCAGGATGTGCAGAGCCCTTTGGGCCCTGAGTCAACACAATGGTCTGCCTGGCTATAGGCCCTGCACACAGGCACACACTAACCACCCTTATGGCAGAATGCACAGAGCCAGTGTCAGCACAGTGGCATGTCTGGCTGTGTGCAGGGCCTAGCGGACTCTGTGTTTAGACAAACACCAACGACGTTCATGTCATGATGGGCCCTGTGCCAACATAGCCTTCTGTTTCACTGCATGCAAGTACATGCTAACTACTATCATGCCAGCACAACAGACTATCAGGATGTCAGCAGCTCCACACAGGGCCCTTTGGACATTACGTAAAAACATACTAATGTACATAACCAAACTACAAAAAGCATATCTTACAGAGTTTATAAAAAATGTCCCACAATTCTTTTCAAAAGCACTCATGAAGCCAAAACAGAAAAACCCTCACAAAACCATTTCCATATTGTACATCACAAAACCTATGTCACAAAATCATTAACCTGTTTTTTGGTATTTGTCTCCTGTGCCTCAGCAAACTTTCCATTTGTTCTTTAAAAAATGGCCATTTTTCAATGAAAGACATCAAAAAGAATCTCTCAGACAACTTAAACTCTCAAACACACAAGTTACAGCCATGAAATCTATCTTGTTTGTCAAACTGTTTCTTCACAAACCAGAATTTTTGTCACAAATTCAAAAACAAATAATGAAACCATGCATGCATGCACACACTTGATAACTACGAAGCCATAAACATTATTTATGGTTTTGTTACCCATTATTTTTTTAAAGTTAATCTCTACACTACAAATGACAATACTTATGGGCAAAATGTACCAGGAACCCCTCTTTTCATAGTAATATGTTGATCATTAAAACCACAGATCACCTCTACACCTGAATTTTCTGTTTTCAGCATGCAGAGATTTTTTAATTTTTTTATGTTTTTATGGCCACTCTCATGAAATCTAATGATTAACCTCATGAAACCTGTTTTATCTGATGAAACCATAAAAAAGTTTCACAACAATGTGATTTTCCTATCACTACTATGCACGTGTGAAAACTGAACCCATTTTAGCAAATGTTGCAAAAACGATGAAAGAAAAAAAAAAACTAATTAGCGAAGAATCATCCTTGGTTGAAACCCTATCAAAACTAAAAGTCTCAGGGCCAGATATTCAAAACTTTGCCCTGGGACTAAATTAGCACTGCCTGGTGTGCTAAATTAGCCCGGACCCAATAGCCCACTATATTCAAAAGGGATAGCCTCGGTGCTAACCCTGCTGAATAAAGCATGCTAAGGAAGCCGGGCAATCTGGGCTGGGAGTGCAGTGCAAACATAGCTCAGGAATAAGACAGCCCTGAATATAGCAACCAGGAAGTGCACACCACAACAGCAGCCAAGTGCACAGTGATGTGAAGGTAGGTAAAGGTGAACTACATGGCCAATGTATATGCCAGCAAATGCGTGGACTCAGTACAGCTGCAGGCAGCAGCGCATGTGAAAGTACAGTGTGCAAAACTGTATAATATTCCACGAACCATTTGCGTGGCACTAACATGTTTATGCTGGTTTGGCATGGAGCTAAGTCATTTGCCCTGTGCAAACACATTTGCCCGGGGCTAAACTTTGCCATATTCAAATATGACATGCAAATGAGCCTACTTAGGTAGTCTCTGGGCAAACATCCAGATTAGCATCTCATTATGCCCTGATTTGCATGCAGTTTGCCCAGCGTTACTGCAGGGTCCCACAGCTCCACCTGTAGGTCAGTCTAGAAGTACAGGGGCTGGCCGGGCTACCCACAGCTCCACCTGTAGGTCAGTCTGGCAGTGCATGATGGTAGCTGCAGGTTACATGTATACAGTACAGCATAGCATATTGTGCCCCAAGGGACAACACAGCATAGGCACAGGTGGTGGTGCTGCATGCAACTGTCACACTGTAGGTCATGCTATAGTGCACATCAGACACTACAGTAGCAAGGGGGACAGTAGTGTGAGGGACAGAGCAATGCCTATGGTGTGTAAGGCAGTGATGACCACTGCACTGTACACAAAGACAGGCCCAACTTGCAGGTGTTTACTGACAGTGGACATTACTGTTACGTTGTAGTGGGACCCATAGATGCTGCACCTCTGGCATGGGATGCTCACAGTAATATATACATGGCTGGCTGTGTGTGCTGTGGTGTTTTTACAGTTGTGTGGTATGTGGCTGGGGGGCACGTACGCTCAGACAGGCACACTGGTGTTGAGGTATTCCCAATACTGGCCCATGTGCACTGCATGATGTGTCCCAGCTTTGTGGCTGCACCCAGTCTGTGGTGCAGCCTGGCCATCTGTGCACTCTTCCCCTCCACACCCTCCATGCCCATAGTGCTGCATGTGTGTGCTGGCATCTGTTGGTGTCCACAGAAGGGTGGTCTGCAGGTGTGTGCTGGATGGCCACACTGCCATGGTGTCCACTGGGGGCCAGGTCACCACTTACTGCCTAGCATGGCTGGGACTGGTGGCAGATGATGGCATCATAGTGATGCCATAAGTGAGCAGCATGTTTCCTCTATGTCTAGCTTTTTCTATGTGTCATACTTATTGGTTAGGGTTGCACAAAGCCATGCAAAAGCCACACAAACACTGTGTAAAGCCACAATGTTGCACAAAGCTGGATTGCCTAGGGTTAAGACTACCTTTTCCTGGGCGGTAATTTGCACTGCGCAAAGTGTCGCGCTATGACATGCAAAACCACTTTGCATGGCCCTACTTGTTGAATATAGCATTGTGCCTGTATTCATGTACATGCAGTTTGCACCTTGAATACATTATGAGTTTGCCCTGTGCTAATGCAGTTTGTGCATGCAATTTGGCCTTTTGAATATAGCGGACCTGCACTAATCCCATGCTAAACCTGTGCACATAGTTTGTGCCCAGTGCAAAGTTTTGAATATTTGGCCCTCTGATTTCAAATCCTAACCATTTTTGAGGTATTGATGAGTAAAGAAAAACATAATAAATTGGGGGCTTTTATGTATTTTCAGCCTTCTGGAACTTTAGCCACTGAAATGATCATTACCAAATTTATTTTATTTATTTATAGAGAATATCAGAAAACACACCTTTGAGTCATAGACTCCTTTACAAAGGTTCCACATCAGAAATACAGAGACATAAAATATGGTAATAACAGCTAGACAAATACAGTTACAATAATGAGCATATACAGTGAACAGTGTCACATCAAGTTACAGGTACAGGGAATAACAGTTGGAGATATTCAAAGCACAGTGATTGCATTGTCAGGTACAGTAATAGTGGTAGCAGTTAGCAGACACAGGCACAGCAGTTTGGTGGTACCCACCAGGAGTAGGCAGTTACTTGAGTACATATAGGGATAAGGCCAGACTGGGGGTGTCCATTGTCTACATTAGGAAGCAACAGGTGGCAGGACCATGGTATAGTCCATTGTCAATGCAGGGATGGTGTGCAGTGGCTGAGATTAATGACAGTCACAGAGTGAGTCTTGGGTGATTAGGTTACACAGGTGGGTTTTGAACTGGCCCAGTTTAGGTTCAGTGAAGAGGGAGTTTGGGAGGGAGTTAAGCCAGATGGGGGTGTGGTAATGAAAGGTTCTTTGACCCAAGGAGGTCTTGCATAGAGGGACCCAGAAGCGAGTTGACACAGACTGCCGAGTGAGCTGGGTGGATAAGGGTGACTGGAGTAGGGGGTGAGAGCAGGTGGGAGTAGTCCAGTGGTGATTTTTTTCGCAAAGAGGCAAGTCTGATATTTGAGCTTCCCATCAAAGTTTAGCCAGTTGGTGGTAGCGTAAAGGGTGCAGGTGTGTGTGAATTTGTCATAGCCAGTGGCTAGTCTACAGGCCTTATTAAGGGCCATCCTAATTTTGTTAAGGTGTGTGTTATCAGCCGCCCCATAGATTATGATACCATAGTCAATAAGTAATAGGATAAATGAGGAGATAGCTAGGTGAAGAGCTTCAGGTGGGAGGCAGCACGTGTAACGATGAAGTAAACCAATGCACACATTGACAGCAGCGCTCAGTTTCCGGACGTGGTCATGGTAGGTGAGTCCAGAGTCTAGGGTGATACCTAGATATTTGAAAGAGGTAACCTTCTCAAAGGGGTCATTTAGAGAGTTTAGTATGAGCAAAGGTAGCCCACTATTCTTATTTTGGGCATGGGCAAATACCATGGATTTTGTTTTTTAATAGTTTAGGAGTAGTCTGTGTTGTAAGAATCAGGATTTGGCTTCAGTAAATGACTTTTGGAGGGCGCATCGGAGAGTGGCAGGATCAGTATGGGTGCTGAAGAGGATGGCATCATCTGTGTACAGGAGTAGTTTTACATGATCCACAGATCCTGGAACCAATTCTATGCATACCAAATTTCTGGTAAATCAGTCAAATGACAGCCAGCTCTTAAAGTGCAAAAACTGGGGGTTAACATTTAACTGCCTACTAACTCACAAAACCTAAAATATTATCTTAGGAAACCTATTTCAAATGACAAAATCATATAAAAATGGTTTCATGAAAAATCACTTACCTTAGAATGTTCACAAAAAGAAATTAATTAGTAAAGAATTGTACTTGGGCTAAACTCTATCAAACATTAAAATTTACGTTTTCATAGAAACATAGAAATGTTGGCAGAAAAAGGACCATTGGTCAATTCAGCCTTCTCTGCTTTACCCTATCCTACACTGGGACCTAATGACTAGTCTGGGTTATTGTTGTCACCTTTGACTTTCAAATCCCAAATGTTTTTCGGTGACCAATGAGCAAAAGAAGTCTTCATTTTGATGAATTTATGTATTTTCAATCTTCTAGAACTTAGCACCCACTGTAACAATTGTTAACAGGTTTACAGTACCCAGACATCTAGGCACTTATGTGCATGCCAATGTTTAGATTATTCAGTCAAACAGCAGCAAAATTATTAAGGTGCAAAAATTGGGGTTTAACATTAAACTGCCTACTCAACCATAATATGCAGTAAACATATAATACATAGTTTGGCCTTTTCCCCATAGGAAGACTACGGATGTGCCATCCCATGATTGACAACAATTTAAAAAATGGGGACATTGAGCCGGTCTAGTGGTGCTGAGGGTTGAGGCACTGGATGCCACACCTCACTCCATGCTGGCAACCCGGGTTCAGGAACAGACTCTGGTCACCAGGGGTTGGCAGGGGTGGAGAGGGATTGAGC
The DNA here is from genome assembly GCA_016271365.2 of Neoceratodus forsteri. Lineage (NCBI taxonomy): Eukaryota > Metazoa > Chordata > Ceratodontiformes > Ceratodontidae > Neoceratodus > Neoceratodus forsteri. The sequence continues at coordinate 142,638,382 of JADMNL010000027.1, forward strand.
ATCTGTGGGAATGCTCTCCCTCTCTGGGGAGGGGGGATACCAGTTGTCAGCTCACTTGTGACCTCTGGCAGAGGCTGGGGGTGGTTATCTGGCACTGCACTGCAAGGGGTGACATTGGGGCATGACTCCGGAGGGAGCACATGCAGACAGGTGTGCGCTCCCCCGTTAGTGTCCTTGCATGCCCCTGTCATGCTGGCCAGAAAAGAGAAACAGGTAAAAGGGACTAACAAAATAAAATAAAAATGGGGACATTAGAAACAATCTAAAAATGTAATTGATCTAAAGTTTATGGCTTTTAATTATTTAAAAAAAATCACAAAAAAAGTAGCTCAAAATGGCAGTGCACTGGTTACAAGTAAACTCACTTGAACCTCAAAAAACTAAGTCCCACTCGATGCCAGAGTTAGATCTGTTACTCAGAGATTTATTTCAGTTGCAGGTGTAGAATAAGCAAACTGGCCCCTCCACAGAGGCCTTTTTGTGGAGGGGGTTAGTTTCCTTTTTTGCACCTGCTACTGAAATAAATCTGTAACAGACATACCTCTGGCAATGGGTTCAAATTACTTTTTTGAAGGTGAAGAAGGCTTTTAATTATACCCAATTACACATTTGCAGCATCCTGACAAATATTCACAGTTTGGCCTTCTGTAACTCGCGTAACCTCCCAGTACGGCAGTCCATCCAGCCAAGAAAATAGGTGAAAAAAAAAACAAGACTCCAATGAAAATAAGATATTGGATCTCAGTAGGGACATCATAGATTAAAAATAGCATCACTGAAAAAACATGACAACATACGTTACCAACAGTTCAAATTCCAACCCCATCCCCAAGCAAACTTCATAGTGAAGCTGACCCATCTTGCTTTCACAGCACTTGAATTAAAATGCACAAAATGCTGGAATTACACCCATTGAAGAAATAAATAAAAACTTAAGAGTACTAAAACATGTTGCACAACAAGTCTCAGAGCTTTAAGTTGATTAATTTAGTACAAAACACTATTAAAAATATAAACTCAATGGTACTATTGTGATTCACCACAAAACACATTTGGAATTACACTAAAGCCTCTAACCTGACACAGACACTCCATAATGAAATTTTAAAGCTCTTTGTGACAGAAGATGTGCACAATCAAATAACAGACTCCATCTTGGTTTGACTCCTGTACACTCATCTGGCACATCATTTATATGCCAAATTAGTATCCTGTTCAACAGTCATTATGCAATGGGGTATAAAAATCCTGTAACCTCATTGGTCAAAACACATCACATGACCATGGTATATCCTGTAATAACCCATGGCTGAGAAATGGCATTTATAAAAAACATACTTAAACACATTTAACATTTTTTTTACACATGGGTCCATTGTATAATCACAATAAGGCACTCCAGGGTGTGGGTTATTTTGGGATTTACCCACTTCTTGTGTGGTTAAGTCACTCGGCTGCACCTCATGACGCACCACACAAGGCGTGGGTAAATCCCTCAATAACCAACACCCTGTCGTGTCTTATTGCTTAAACAACCATGGCAGCCATGAACACACTTTGCACTTCACAAACAAGAAACTACCACCACTCCCTTGACAAGCTTTAACTCTAGCTGTGCTGGAAAGTCTTTATAATCTGTATAAAAAATTAAAATCCAGTCATTTCTGACTGACAAATTGTACATCAATTCTAAAAGATTGGAATGTGTTAGTACACTAGTAAAATAATTCCATCTCATGATTAAACAAGATAATATGTCTGCTCAGCCTTTGGCCTCATGAATTATTAGCTTGTTTGATCACTCAGTGGAATTATTTTACTTGTACACTATCTCATTCCAAGTATGAATTCTATATAGCATACAGCGCAGTATACAGTAGATATAAACATGTAGTATAGAGTATACATATACAGCATACTATAGAGTATAGCATACATATACATGTTGGATACATATATAGTATACAGTGTAGTACATGTAAACATATAGCATACAGCAATGGGAAAAACAGCATCCAGGTACTGTGTAAAAACATTATTTGGCATCATTCCAAATGCCTCCAAGATAGTATTATGAGTAGCGCAGAGATCTGTAGGCACTAAGCAGTTACACAAAAGAGGAAATTCTATCAGTCTTACTGTAATTTTATTGTGTGCAAGCTCCAATGTTGTAAATGGGATGTCATACATATGGGTAAGATCATTATATGCCACTTCAGGGGAGACTATACTTTTAATATGCTCCAATAATGCTATATTTTCAGTAGAAAAGAGGATCTCTTCTAATTGTGTCCAAATAGTCAAATTTACCTTTAAGTGCTTATTTGCAAAAATCTGAAGTTGCACTCCCTCTAAATGTGTCACAATACAGGAAGCATTACATACCTCACATTCAAACATGACTAAAAGTGGAGCATGGTCACTTTCTGAATGTCAGTCCAATGATAAATCTTTGAAAGTATCTACATCTAGAATTGGAGCAATGACATAATTTGTCACACTGCTGCCATTACTTGAATAAAATATAAAGTTTCCCTTGCTGTCTGCATCAGAATGCCTATTCAGCACTATTATATTATGATTCTTGAGAATTATGAGTTTGTTACCATTTTCAGTAGCAGTTTTATCAGCAGTGCATCTCGCCTTATTAAAATTTGAGGAATGACAAATTGAAGAATCATACAAATTATGTTCCTCTATTCATGAATTTAAGTCCTCAAGATTTCCACCTTGATGCTGATGTCTGTGAGTTGTGACTTAATATTAAGTACATTAAATTTGCTACAAATATAAATGTTGGCATTGATAAATCTGTGACAGTAAGGTATATCCCAACTTGTAGGTTGGCTGTATGACAGTGTCTACCTTTTTGTCTGCTTAACTACTTAGGCACAACACAGACCCATGAGTAGCTTTTTTAATGTAGGTAATTCTCAATAAGTCAAACTCTTGGGTAGAGTCCCAGTGACAAATGTTGGAGATAACAGAAAAATTAAATTATGGAAAGTCTGGTACAATGTCTTCTTTTCTGTAATGCTCAACATAGAAAAATAGACACTGTTTCAGACAAAGACAGTTGGTCCCTCCAGTTTGCCTTGTTTTGCCCTATGCTACCTTAATGACCTATTGTCTAGATTGGGTTTTTGCCCATCCCCCACCCCACTGCCGCACTCCACATTGTCACTGGGAAGTTATAACACACAGGGTCAAAGAAGCAGAACCCATAACTCTGGGAGGGGGAGAATACTGAGGAATATATCTTCCAATGAGAGATTTAGTTTATCAATCAATCAATCAAATCAATCAATCAATCAAAAATGTATTTATAATGCGCTTTTCTGCATGTCAAAGCGCAATTACATATTAAAATAACATCAAACATAATAAATAACAACATTAAACAGTAGAAGTTGCAGTAAACTTATTCAAATGCTAGTTTAAACAAATAGCTTTTGGGCAAAAACCCAATCTAGACAATAGGTCATTATGATTGCTGCCTGTAGCACTTTATGCCCAAAAACTGCATCAGTAGAACTTTGAGTGTCAAGCCTGTAGTACTTGGTAAAGGTATGTAGGGAAGGCCAGGTAGCTGTCCTGCAAAGCTCCAAGACTAAGACCGCTGCCTTTTCTGACCAGGAGGCCACTCTTGCCCTGGTTGAATATGCTCTGATTAAAGCTCCAGAAAATAAAATCATGTTTAAACAGTATGAGTTTGAATATTCATGACTAATATTCACTTATTGTACACTGGTTTTAAGACATAAATACATGAATAGTACTTACACTGTATAAATGTGGGAAACAGCTGGTTAATGCTTAATTTATACTAGGACAGGTTGTCTTTAAACCCACTTTTTTGCCTAACACAAAGATATTTTCTTAGTTAGAAGACTTTTAACATTATATACTATGTATTTTTTTCAGCGTATTTTATCTTGTGGTTTAAAATCATAGACATTTACTAATGCATGCACAGATGCACAACTGTAGCTTAAGTATGTTTCATAGCTGTTCTCAGGGAAGAAGCTTATCTATTCTGTGACATTTGACCTTGACATACCTTTCCTTTGAGGGGACTCTGTTGTCTTTATATGGTCCTGTGTTGTTTTTTAAAAGCAGTTTAGGCCAATGGGATTTTTAACAAATTGTTATCTGTTTTTAAATGTATGATCTGGACTTTAAGAAAGTGTATTCTTCCAAACCAACTGTCATTGTTTTCTGATGAAGGATTCAATGTAATACAAAAGCTCAAGCACCTTTTTTCTTTTGTAACATCTATGTTGGTCCAATAAAAGGTATCAAATCATTTCTTTTTTTCTGGATCTTCTATCACAAGGACCAATAAGGCAACAAAACTAATTTTCTGATTAAAACTGGCAGTTTTAGTTTCAAAGTCAGATAAGCCTTAGCTATACATGATTGGATCTACCTAGCCAAAGTGGCCTTGGAAGCTTTTACAACTCTGGCCATCCTATAGAAGATGACCAAGTTATCAGATTGACAAAATGCTTCTGTACATATCAGGTATATTTTGACTGCTCCATGTACATCAAGCTTGTGCAAATGCATTTACCTTGAATTCATGTGCCACAGGCAACAGGATGGAAGGCAATCCTCTTGGTGTACATAGAAGTAAGTAAGCAGTTTCAAGAGGAAGAAGGGTAAATAACTGTGTCCTCATGAAAGATGAGAAAAGGTTCCTTACAAGATAATGCTTGAAGCTAATCAACTCTTCTTGCTGAGCAGAAGGCTACCAGAAAGTTCACATTGGTGTAAAGAATGTAGTCAGAAACAGTGGACAAAGATTCAAAGGTATTTTCACAGAACGCTGTAAGAAACAAATTGGCATCCCAAGGAACAAGAGACCAGTAAGAAGGCTTGGACCAACTGACCACACAAATTAACCTAATGGTGTCCAATTTTTTGCATGCCACTGCCAACAACATTTTCCTGTTTGTACTTAGAGGATGTGATTTGTCAGTGCACCTGCCACATTCTAAAACAGATGTTTTAACAGATGTAGTGTTATCTCAAACAAGAGGCTTAAATAATGACCTGGCTATTTGGTCATACTTGTAAATGTGCATGGTTCCAGGAACAAAAGTCACATCTGACAAAAGCCGCATCTGCAGACCATTAAACCTTTGTCACAAATTCCTTCAATTAATAAAGATACATTCCTAGAGTCAATATATAACATTTTACAGAACATGAAACATGAGTACAAATCAAGCACACCAAACTCCAAATCTATTACACTGCTCCTCACACAAAATGATGGCACCCTTATCATCTAACTAAAAAATCAGATACACTGTAAAAAAAGATGTTACACAAAACAAACAAAAGAAAGAAAACATGCATGGCTATCTCATCAGCGATATCCCATTGAATTTCAACACCCTGATTGTTCAGGAATTTGCTTGGGCCTGTTTGATCTATACAGTAGCAGGCGTGAACCATCAGCATCTGAAGGCATGGCAGTCTCATTCTTATCAGAGTCTAAAGGTGTCTTAACAGTCACTGCTGTGTTGAGAGGTTCAGCCTTTGCTGTCACTTTCTCCACCTCTGCCTCTTGAAGTGACAAGACATCCCTGTGTACCTCCAAAGTCTGATTTAAACTGTGGACCATGCTGGATATGGTACACTTTTGCATCTATCCTTAATAGTACACTACAAGTCTCTTTCCAGCTCTGTCCAATTGTGGTGTTCTGCCCATCTTTCTGCTGGGCCTGTAGAATAAAACTAGACCCTACTTCTGACTCCGGTTATCATGCCATTAATTGTTCATCATCACTTACCGCTTCTTTATTGTTTACTTTTCTTCTCATTGAATAAGGTAAGGCTTTGTGTTGATTTCCGACTCACTTATGTTTGATAGATGTTAATTGTAGAACTGCATATGTAATTAAATGCTGCAGTCAGGGGGCCAGAGTCCTGTTATACAAGGAACACTTTACAGTTGTGTTGTGGACTGTAAAGAAATTGTGATTGATAAAGTTTATACCACCAGCTCAAGGCCAGAGCTATGCCATTAAATCTTAAATAAGTTGAAGGCTTTCAACAAATCAGATATTATTGCTGGAGGGGATTTCAACCTGGCCGTGGACCCTTTTTCTGGATAAAAGTGCGTATAAAAAAGGGTAAATCAAAAAGAAAAGACAGAGAGGCTTTTAAGATGCTGATTGAAGATAAAGAATTAAGTGATACATGGAGGGCATTAAACTCAGATAGAAGAGATTTCACAATTTTACCCCATTTCCCACAAAAGCTATAATCATATAGGCTATCTGTTTATTTCTAGATGTTTGTGCCCTGGCTTGCTCAGTTCAAGTATTGTGAACTACATAATGTTTGATCACTCAGCTGTCCTTTGCCATTTACGAGTCAACATTAAAAGGGAGGGTCCTCCTAGATGGACCCCCTAGATGGACCCTTAATGTGTCCCTTCTTAATGATAAAGAGTTCTATAAAAAGATAACAGAAGAATAAAAATATGACTTTGAGTTAAACAACACATATAATATGTCAAGTTCTACAGTATGAGTGGCATACCAATCTTTTATTTGTGGAGTTACTGTATAATAAGCAATTTTAAAAGGAAAAAAACAGGGAGAGACAGAACTCAAAGACCTAGAAAGACAATTAAAATCCCTGGCTTGACAAGCATAAAAGCAGTTTATCTACATAAAACAAATCTTAACCTCAGATCACTAAATTTAAGTATCAAATTAATAAATTGCAATACAGATGGGCAGGACATGCACTAAACAAATTTGAATCAAATGTACTGTGAGTGAGGAGAAAAGCAAACTCAGCTGTTGGCTAATAGACTCAAAAAGAGACAGACCAGAAATATTGTAACCTGTTGTAGGCAGAATGATGAGGAGATCATCACAACAAATAAATAAAGGAAACATTTCTGGGGTTCTATAAACAGCTATATGAAAGTAAACATACTGCAGACGCTAACAATATTAAGAATTTCTTCTCTTCAACTAAGATGCCTAAACTATCTAACAGTTTGCTAAATAAATTGGAAAGTGAGATTTCAATGGAAGAAATACTAAATGTAATAGAGGATGTTGAAAGGGACATTTTCCGGGCTCAGGCAGCAATTTTGCTAAATGTTCCAAACATTTTTAGATGTCATTGGCAAACAGTTACTAATGGTATTCAGGAAAGTGGAAAAGAGTGGTTTTCTTCCACAAACCATGAGTGACACATCAATTGTAGTCATACCAAAGAAAGATAAAAACCCATGTGACTGTACTTACTACCACTCAGTTTCTTTTCTGAGCTTGAACTGTAAAATAATAGCAAAGATATCAAATAGTAAACTGCAGAATATTCTTTCAGAAGTGATAGGACTGAAGCAAATAGGGCTTATATTTGGTTACAAAAAGGCAGATAATATACAAAGAGTGCTCTTGGTTTTATGGAATATGTCCAGTAAAGCAAAACCTGCAACACTAGTTTCATAAGATGCAGCCATGACATTAGACTCAATTGAATGGAAATATTTTTACAGTTCACTCTTCAGCATTTTGGATTCCCATAAACTTAACAATTGGGCTAGGACATTGTATTATAATCTGAGAGCTTCAGTTCTTATTAATGGAATAAAATTGCACAGTTTCCAACTAAGGAGATGCGCAAGACAAAGATGTCCCTTATCTCCTAGCCTGTTCATGTTAATTATAGAACCATTATTAAGGAAAATTGAAGAATCGAAAGAAATAGAAGGGATTAAACTGAAGAGTACATGCTGTAAAACTCTAACCTTTCAGACAGTCTTCTTTTGACTTTAAACCCCCCTCAGTTGGTTATTAATGCATGTGTGGAACTGATAACGAATTTTGGTAAACTCTCAGGTCTGACTATTAATTGGGATAAATGTGAGGGTTTTCCCTTAAATTAGGCATGCACTAATTATTTGTTTTCTCACTTAGGTAAAAAGAAATCCTCTAAAAATATTGAGAGATGAACTTACATATCTGGAAATTGAAATTACTGCTAAACATAATTATATATTTAGAAGGAACATTAGACGAATACTGGATAAATTAGATGCTGAATTTTTAAGTTGGGAAAGCTAGAAACATAAAAATGTGATGGCAGATAAGGGCTGCTGAGCCCACTTAGTCTGCCCATTTTATCATTTTTTAAACTTTTATTTTTTGCTGCAGACCTCACTTGATCTACAGCACCATCTCTTCCCCCTTCCTTATCCCTACAATTCCCTTTTGCCTGTCCCATGCATTTTTTTTTGCATAATTTCTTTATTAAGATTTTAAGAATTGATTTTTCACAGCAAACAACAGACATAGGAAATATATACATACAAAGACAATCAGGTGCAATAAAAAAGTGTACATTTCATAACCATATATGTCACAATATTACCAGGCCTTTAAATCATCTAGTATAAATAATATATGACTAGCTTGCAGGAGATCTCTCACAGGATCCCCAGCCCTCAGAGCCAGAAATCATGTGGTAATTCCTGTACCCTCCAAGTTCTCACCCAATTAAGCCTCCCCTTAGCACCATTTCCTCTACTGGCTCAGTGAAGACAGGAACGGTGACCAACACTGAATGAAACTCTCCTCTCTCTCCTGGACCACCGTTATGAGTCTTTCCAGTGCCAGGGTCTGCAGTGTTAGCGTACGCCATTGCTGTATTGTGGGTTTAATCTGGGATACCCACATATTTTGTATGCAGTGGTGGGCAAACACAAATAGCATTCTCATCCACTGGGGGAGAGAGGCACCCACTCACCTCCTTCCTCCTCTTCCACTCTGAATACACAAACCAAGGGGTCCCTTTCCAAATCCCTCCCCAACATTTTTGCAACCTCTGCAATGACATCCCCCCAGAAACTCTTCAGTACAGAGCAAGCCCACAAACAATGTATGTACGTACCTCTCTCCACCCCACACCTCCTATACATAGGAGATATTGATGGATGAGCCCTGTGCACTGTAACCGGAGGTAATACAACCAGTGCACAAACTTGAAAAAGGCCTCCTTAAATGTATTACAGACCATTATACCAGAGTGCATCGGGAGCACCACCCCCAAGTTCTTCTCTGAAATAGCCCTACCCAAGTCCTTCTCCCATAATCTCTTTGTTTTCTCAGTTAAGTCCGGATTTGTTGCCTTCCTTGATTGGCAGCCTTCCCAAAAAAAATCTTGGGGTCAATCTTAACTTGGTACACAAGGTTCGCCACCGGGTCTAATTTAACCTGCCTGGGTTCTTCCCTCCCCAAACTATTCACAAAGGCCCTAACCTGCCAGTATCAAAATTGATGTTGCCTCCCAAGCTTTGGGCTGCGCTGCATTTGAGCAAATGTGCACATCTTTCCATGTACCAGCAGGTTGCCCACACCATGGATCCTACTTTTCTCCCATTCCCAAAACCCTCCCTCCTCCACCCCTGAATGGAAAAAAGGGTTTCCCGCAATTGGCAGCACATTGTCTCTCCCTGGTGGGCAGCCCTCCATTTCTTAAGCTGCATCCAGGCTTCCAACACAGTCCCAACCAAAGGATTACCATTCCCTACTGATTTAAATGCTTTAGGTCCTTTAGTATGTAGGTATGCAGTGAGCCTGCCAGCATTTCCCATCTGCTCTAGATCCACCCAACTAGCTACTTTTGGTTGATGGACCCAATCTGCTAGGTACCGTTGTTGTATTGCTAAATAATAGTTAGCCAGATCCGGAAAATTTAGCCCACCTTTACTCCTCTCTGCTTTCATCCTTTGGAGACTGGCTCTTGGTCTTTTTTCTCATCAAATAAAGTTGGAGAAAGCACATTCTACGTGCTTCTGGTCCCCTTTCGTTAACCCCAGGTAGAGCATCTGCATCTGATAAAGGATCCTAGGGAGGACATTCATTTTAATAAGACTAACTCTCCTGAGCCATGAAATTGGGATCTGTGCCCATCTTCTAAGGTCAGCTTCTATCACTTTAATCAGAGGGGAGTAATTCAAACCATATAAAGAGCCCAGGGATCTTCCCACCTTAACCCCAAGATAAGTGAAGCTAGATTGTGCCACCTTCAATCCCCACTTCTGTTTCCTGTCCAAGTCCCAGGAAGTGAAGCAGCTCAGACTTCCCCAGATTAATCTTGTATCCAGAAAACTCTGCAAATTCCTTTATCAATGATAACAAAGGAGGCATTGACTCCTGTGGGTTTTGAACAAAAAGGAGTATACCCTCTTTATGTGGAATTCCCTTTGCCCCCTTAATCCCCTCAATGTCTTCATGCTGGCAAATCGCCACCACTAGTGGTTCTGTAGCCAACACAAACAAAGGCGGGGATAGCATACATCCCTGCCTTGTGCCCCACCTAAGATGGAACTGATCTGACAATGCCCCATTCACCAAAATTCTAGCCCTAGGGTCAGCGTACATGGCCCGCACCCATCCTATGTATTGTTCACCCAGACCAGACCGGGACATGACCTCAAATAGATATTCCCATTCAGCTCTATTGAAAACTTTTTCTGAGATACAGTGCCCACACTCTCCTCCCCCCGGGATGCCTTCCAAACCACATTGAGGAGGCGGTGCATATTATGGTATGACTGTCGCCCTTTGATAAATCCGGTCTGGTCTGGGTGAATCAGATCCAGCAGGACATCCTCTAACCTGGTAGCCAAGACCTTCGCCAGTATTTTCAAATCACAATTAAACAATGATATAGGCCTATAAAAGGCACACTCAAATTCCTCTTTGCCCGGTTTAGGCACCCGACATGTCTTTGCTTCATAACAGGTATTAGGCAAAGTTAAATCCTCCCCCTCAGCCTTCCCAAATACTTCACAAAGTACCCCTGTCAATTGCCTCCACAACAGTTGGTAATACTCAATCGGGAACCCATCTGGTCCACTGGCTTTGCCCCTCTGCAATCTTTGGATGGCCTCCTTGATTTACACTGGCGTAAGTGGTCGGTTTAGCAACTCCCTTTGGGCAGGAGTATTGCCCATCAACGGTATTCTGTCCAAAGAATCCTTTATCTGTTTCCCTTCCCCACATGCTCTGCACTATATAACTGGCTATAGAATTCTCTAAAACAGTCTCTAATCCCCTTTGTTTCCATACACAGGGTGCCTCCTGTATTCTTGACCGCTGTGACTCTAACTGGGCACCACCCCCCCCTTCATGAGACGTACCAGTAAAGGTCTGCGTTGGTTACCCCATTCAAATATCTGCCATCTGCAATAAAACCAAGACTGCCCAGCTTCTTCTCTGAGCAGGGCATTCAGTGCCTCCCTAATTGCTTTCAGTAGCCGTTCTGCCCTACCCAGTTCACCACCTGCCACCCTTTTTTCCAGGTCCTTCATCTGCAATTCCAACTCCCCCTTTTCTCCTTTTTTTCTTTTTAAGTCTCACCATATATTCTATAATCAGTCCCCACATGTATGCCTTCCCTGCATCCAAAAAATAATTTTGGCCGTGTTCTGCCCTGCATTTGTCTCCGCACAGAGCTGCCACTGTTCCTCTACATGCTCCCAGAAATCCTGGTTTCTAATCATGTAAGTAGGAAATTTCCAGGGGTGGTAGCCCTCTCGCCCATCCCTACAGAATATTTTGAGGATCACCATCGCATGGTCAGATATGTGTATGGGGCCATGCAATATGTTCTGCACCCTCCCACACCAGTTCCTATGCATAAAAATATAATCAATACATGACCACGTTTTGTGTGGGTTAGAGAAAAATGTATACTTCTTTGCCCCTGGATTAGTCGAATGCCATCGATTTAACAAGTCCAGGTCATCTATACCTATCTGCCACTGCCGCATAATCTCCGATGTTCTCCCCTTGCCCTTTGAGTGATCCATATGAGGCCCATCATCCAATTAAAGTTCCCACCCAACAGCAAGCCTGGGAACTGTTCCTTGGAAAGCAAATCCAGCAAAAACATATAAAATGTTGGGTCATAGACCACTGGGGCATATATGCTTCCATACGTAACTTTTTCCCCATCTAGTTCCCCTGGTATGAAAACATATCTGCCTTCTTTCTGATCTTTTACCACTTTCTTTATCTCAAAGGGGAAGGCCTTTTGTATGAGAGCAGCCACCCCTCTTTTGTGAGATGAATAAGATGCTGCATAGCACCTCCCAACCCAATTTCGCATGTTCCACTTCTGTCAGGTGCATTTCTTGAAGTAACGCCACTTGCACCCCTACCCTTTTTAGAGCTGTTAACAACAATGTCCTTTTCACTGGGTTTGCTATCCCCTTTACATTCCGTGAAACCACATGAACATTTTGTTTCTTAGCCATATATCAGCACACTCTCCCCTTTGGTCCCCCCACTGTATGAATTAACATAGAAACAATCTCACACATTCCATCGGGACCCATGGTATTGTCCAGTCGTTATTATAAGAGCCTGTATAAATCCATGCACACATGAAACACATGAAACATCTAATGCACCTGAACACATAAAAACAAAAACAGTTAGAACAAGAACCGTAATAACAGTAACAGTATTGACATCTCTATTCACAAAAGTTGCTAAACCCAGCTTAATCCGACTTCAGAGCCAAACACAGCACAGTATCGGCTCTTGCAAAAGTGACTACAGACTGGCAAATGGCCTTGGATTCTAAGAAGCATGTATTTGCCCTCTTCCTTGATCTAAGTAAGGCCTTTGACATGGTGGATAATGCCTTCATGCTTTCTGCACTGAATAATATCGGACTTGATAGTTCTGCCACCAAATGGTTTACCAGCTACCTAACCAATAGACTACAACAAGTCAAAGGTATAGGCGACTTGTCCCCAGAAAAATCCCTCTGAGGAGGAGGAGTTCCCCAAGGTTCCATCCTGGGCCCTATCCTCTTTGCAATATACATCAATAATCTGGACTCGCAGCTGGGCACAGCCAATGTGCACTTATTTACAGATGATACTGTACTATACACCACAAATTCATCTTTGGAATTGGCACATGAGTATTTACAGCAAGACTTCATCACCCTATAATATAACCTCATCACTCATAAACTCTTCCTCAACGCTAAAAAGACTAAAGCAATGATTCTCTCCCCAAAGTCCACTCTTAGATATACACATATCCCACAGATCAGAACATTTTTAGACAAACCCCTTGAAATAGTAGATACCTTTAATTACCTAGGGTTCTGGCTGGACAATAAACTCAACTTTCAATGCCACATAAATGAAATCTCGAAGAAACTAAGACAGCAATTAGGTTTATTCTATCGCATTAAACATCTACTTACATTAGAAGCTAGAAGGCAACTAGTACAATCCACATTCCTCCCAGTACTGGACTACGCTGACTTTCTCTATAGTCACTGCCCCTTAAAGATGCTTAACAAACTTGACACTCTTTACCACCGGGCCTTAAGATTTATCCATAATCTACCCTGTGGTACACATCACTGTCTTCTATACCAGGTGTCGGGATGGACCTCACTCTCAAGTAGGAGAAAAAGAAATGCTCTCCTCTGGTTCCTTAGAGCATTATCTGATAACCTCCCTGCTTACATCTCACACCCCTTCAAATGGGCCAAGGGTTCCTATGGCCTGAGACACTTTTCCGTAATTTGCTTCCAGATGATTCCTAGAGTAAAAACAAATTATGGCTCTGCAGCAATCAACTCCTCACTCCCTTCACTTTGGAACACAATGCAAAGCTCATTAAAACTATCCTCACTTTCAAGCATGTCCACATTCAAAGCTCTAATTATGGATTATCTGAAGGAATCATGCAGCTGTTTTAGACATCTATGATCCCTAAGCCACTGGCACTGCTCCCTAATCCCAAACCTAAGTATCTCACCCACTATACATCCCAAGCAGCGGAAACCATGCACTCACTAGACTGGCTCCCTAATCTTGATTATACTGGTCTATTCCCTGCCACTAGTTCTTTCTGGCCTCCCTTTCTGGCTGCCTATTCCTTCACCCCCACTACTACCCTTTTCTATTAATACCTCCGTACTTATTATCAGCTAGGTATGAGCTCTTACCTAGCGGAGACATTCTGGGATTATCATCTACCCTCACTCCTATAAATTTAATATGATGTACTGTTGCATGTATAGTGCTTGTCACCTACACAAGATTCTATTTGTTTTTTCTTTTTTCTTTACACTGTCATCCATTGTAACTGTATTTATGAATTGTACTGTATTGTATTAATGTTCAGGACCACTTTGAAAATGAATTTTGCTCAATGGTATTAATGCCTGGTTAAATAAAGTTGATTGATTGATTGAGTATTAACCCCAAACTTTTCTCCCTCCCCCCACCCCCCCAGTCTCTTCCTTCCCTCCCATTCCCAGTATTTCTTTATTTGGTATTGTCTGGTTCAACCGCCCACTCAGCCCTCCCAAATACCTCTTTAGCACCCCTCCAATACTTATTCCACTCCATTTCCTGACTCCTACTTCTTCCTTGCCCTCTCAAACCCCATTGCCTCCCCTTCACCCTTTCTATCCCTTCTATTCTGTGGGCACCTATCCCCTCATTCACCAGCATCCAGTACTTATACCAATCTTCTTTCCCTTCCCCCCATACTCCCTCTCCTCCTCCTCCTCTATCCCAGACCACGACACTAACTGCCACACAAGCAAGATTGTCATAATAATCCCCATTTCTGACATGTTCACCCCACTGCCCCACCCGACAGCCAAATCCACAATCACTATACCCCTTCCTACCACCAAAGAGTGTGTAGCATCTTCGCTGTATTTCTGACTCCTTCTCAGCTCATCAAATAGCAGGATTTCCCCGCCCCACATCCAATATGCAACCTCCCATTCCCCTTCCATTCAGACCGCATAAGATTTAAAGAACGCAAACGGAGGGGAAGAGAGAACTATCTAGCGAAACCCCTTCTGGCATCTTTACCCAAATAACTTCTGCTCAACTTGTAAATCCAGCATGCCCCCCCACATGCATCTCTCCCATTCCCTAGCCCAGCTCCTGCACAGTTGAGAAGCGAGGAGAGGAGAGTGGGCCTCATCTACCAGTACTCATAGTAATTTTTAGCCTCTCATCCATGCCCCCGTCACCCCATTCAACAACAGCTGGGAGCCACAGGTGGGGGACTCCCCCAATGGTGACCCACAAAAGAGATGGAGGATGAGAGGAAGAAGAGTGAGGGCAATTCCAAAATCTACAGCTGCATAGGGCAAGATGCCCATTCTCCCCACCCCCCCCGTGCATCCACCAGTATGTTTCCCCTTGTATCGTAGCAGCTCAACTGGTGCCCGCAAATCTAATCGGGGTAAAATCTCAGACAGTAAGTCCCCCCAGTCTCTTGTATCTGGGTCTTCATAGTTCATCTTACAGTTTTCCAATATCAAGTGGATCCACCCTCCATCTCCCACTGTCCACACATTCGAAGGCAAGAGTATGCTGAACCCACAACAGCAGCAAAGAACAAACTCCAACGAGAGTAAAATCAAACAGTCTCAAAAACAGCAATTTAGGGAAAATGTCCACTCAGCCTGGTAATCCTCAGCCCACTTTCAATTGTAATGATTTAACATATTGCTCAGCTTTAGCAACCTCCCAAAATGAAAACGTTACCCCTTTGTGTCGGATCTTCAGAGTTTCAGGATAAGTTAAGAAATTTTCTGCCTTCATGCTTCTTAGCTGGGCTATCACTCCATTGAACATTTTCCTCCGCTGAAGCAATCTGGCTGAACAATCATGTGATAAGAACAGGTGGACACCATCGTAGCTCAGGCTCCCCTTCTCCCTATATGCCCTCAGAACCTCCTCGTGGTCTTGGAAGTTATGGAACCTCATTATGATCTGCCTCAGGGGTTGATCAGGCAGAGGTCTAGGCATAACAGCGCAGTGGGCCTTCTCCAGCTTTATGCTCCCATTCTTAGGTTGGAGGCCCAGCAATTCTGGCAGGATTTTTGCACAAAAGTCCAGGACACTTGCACCCTCTCTACCCTCTGGGAGCCCCTTCAAGCGCAGATTAAGGCGTCTCTGGTAATTTTCCTGGTAATCGAATGCCTCTTTAAAATCCTCCAGCTTCTTCTGTAAGGCTCTTACTTGCCCTGTTACTGACACCAGCTCGTCTTCCAAATGGGATATTCTATCTTTAGCTTCGGCCAATTTATTAGCCTGAACTGTTTGCTGCTCCAGGTTTCCTGCAATTTGGAGTCCAGCTTATCCTCTAGTTTTATAAGACGTGATTCTAGTGCTGCTATCACTTACCTGGTAACTTCTCTGCCAAGCGCCGTCACCTCTGCAGCCGATAAGGAGACTAGGCCTGGATTTTCAGCTGCTGCAGCTACTGCTGCCTTCTTGCAGCTTTTAATCACCAGCTGCTGACTTTTTGCCGGATTCGGCATCAGATATTCATCCATTGTGCTTTCTGATACCTCTCCACATACTGAAGACTGGAAATATAAGGTATTTAAGTATTTTAATTCTTTATTTTTACACTGCCATAGCAGAGCAGTGAAATGGCATGTCTGTCCGGTTAGCTGCTCATTAGCGCCCCCCCAGGCATTTTTGAATACCTCCACTGTTTTTGCCCCCACTATCTCCATCGGAAGGCTGTTCCAGGGATCCACCACCCTTTCTGTGAAGAGGTACTTCCTCACATTCTTCCTGAATTTACCCCCTCCAGCTTCATAGTATGCCCCCTTGTTCTAGAGCACCTTCTACTCCAAAAATTACTCCTCTCCTGTACCTTATTAACCCCTTTTAGGTATTTAAAGATCTCTATCATATCCCCTCTCTCCCTCCTCTCCTCCAGGGCGTACATGTTTAGCTCTTTTAGCCTCTTGTCATAAGGCCTTTGAGGCAGATCCTGCACCATTTTGTTTACCCCCCTCTGGACTGCTTCCACTCTGTCTATGTCCTTCTTGAGATGTGGTCTCCAGAACTGCACACAGTACTTAAGGTGAGGTTTTAGAAATATGGACATTTTTGGCAGATAAGGACTGCTAGGCCCATCCAGTCTGCCCACAGGCTCTATACATTGGATCTGGCCACTGACGCTATGTGATCAATGGCTTTTCATCACTCCCTCCCCTCTCAAGCTTTCCTTGTACCTGTCCCAGGCAAGCTTAAATCCCTTCACTGTGTTTTCCCCCACTACCTATTGTGGCAGACTATTCCAAAAGTCAATTACCCTTTCTGTGTAGAACAACTTCCTCACATTATCTTTTAATCTACACCCTTCCAATTTCATATTGTGCCCCCTTGTTCTAGTACTTTTTCTACATTGGAAAAGGTCCCCAACCTGCACCTTGTTTATGCCCTTGAGGTACTTGAAAGTTTCAATCATGCCCCCCTGCTGTCTCCTCCAGTGAGTACATATTGAGGTCCCTTAGTCTCCCTCATGTTTTGTGGTGCATGCCCTGCACCATCTTTGTTGCCCTTCTCTGAATAGTCTCAACCTTATCTATGTCCTTGCGCAGGTGTGGCCTCCAGAACTGCATGCAGTACTCCAGGTGAGGCCTTATCAATGTTTTATACAATGGCATCACCACCTCCCACCTCCTGCTAGTGATACCCCTGCCTATGCACCCCAGCATGCCACTGGCCCTCCGTACTGCCTTTTTGCACTGCTTTAATACCTTAAGGTCATCAGAGATGATAACCCCATGGTCCCTTTCCTCTTTGGTGACAGTCAGCTCCCCCACCAACTTGTAGCTCTCCCCAGGGTTCCCTCTACCCAGGTGCATTATTTTGCACTTCTTTGCATTGAACTTCAGTTGCCACATCTCTGACCATCTTTCAAGCTTCTCCAGGTCCCTCTTCATTTTCTGCACCCCTTCTGGAGTATCCACCCTGTTGCAGATCTTGGTGCCATCTGCAAACAGGCAGACCTTTTCTTCTAGTCCCTCAGCAATGTCACTAATGAAGACATTGAACAGAACTGGTCCTAGTACTGATCCCTCTGGTACTACACTAGTCACCCCCTCTCCACAGATTGTACCCCATTTACCACCACCCTCTGTCTCCTGTCTGTCAACCAGTTCCTAACCCAGTTCACCACCTTGTTTCCCATGCCTGGATTACCCATCTTGTTAATCAGCCGTCTATGTGGGATGGTGTCGAAGGCTTTGCTGAAATCTAGGAGGGCGACGTCTACTGCCCCTCCCTGATTTATTTCCCTAGTTACCCAATACAAAAAAATCTACTAGATTCATTTTACATGCCCTTCCTGCTGCGAATCCATGTTGCCTTAGATCCTAACCACCTTTGGATTCCATATGTGCCACTTTCCTTTCTTTCAGCAGTGTCTCCATGATCTTTCCCACCACTGAGGTGAGGCTGACTGGCCTGTAGTTCCTCGCCTCCTCCCTACTACCGCTTTTGTGCAGTGGGACTACCTGTGCCCTCTTCTGGTCCTCTGCAACGACACCTGTGTTGAGTTACTCTGTGAACAGGGCCACCAGAGGTGCTGCTAGTTCCCTTCTCAGCTCCTTTAATATCCTCAGGTGGATGTTGTCTGGCCCCATGGTCTTATCCACCTTCAGCTTTATGAGTTCTTCTAGAACTATCTCCACTCTAAATGGTATGGTGTCCACTCCCCCACCCCCATTGCCTCTGTGACCTAACTGTGGTCCTTGACCCTCCCCTCCTTAGTGAATACTGAGCAGAAGTATTTGTTCAGTATTTCTGCCTTGTCCAGATTCCACTCCTTACACTCTCCCTCCTCCCCTTTGAGCCTCACAATCCCCCTGTTTTTTCTTCTTTCACTGATGTACCTATAAAATGCCTTATCCCCTTTGTTTACAGACCAGCGATCTACGAAGGGGAAGCACCACCTCCCCCTTCCTACTGGTGACATCCCTTCCTATGCATCCCAGCATCTCACTCGCCCTTCTGACTAGCTTGTCACACTGCCTGGCCACCTTTGGGTCATCTGGTATGATTACTCCTTGGTCTCTTTCCTGCTTGGTCTTTGTCAGTATCACTCCACCCATTTTGTACTCTGCTCCCAAGTTTCTATGGCCCAAGTGCATTAGTTTGCACTTTTTTGCATTAAAACGCAGCTGCCATACCCTTGACCACTCTTCCAGTCTTTTCAGATTGCTACTCATCCTTTCCATCATCCCAGAGTGTCCACTCTGTTGCAGATTTTGGTGTCATCCACAAAGAGGCAGACCTTTCCTTCCAACTCCTCTGCTATGTCACTTATGAAGACATTGAAGAGGACCGGTCCCAGGACTGATCCCTGAGGCACCCCACTGGTCACCCTCCCTTCCTCAGAGCAAACTCCATTTACCAATACCCTCTGTGTCCTATCTGCTAACTAGTTTTTTACCCGGGTTACTACCTTACTACCCACCCTCAAGCTCTCCAACTTGCTTATCATAACTAGTGAACTACAAGACTGAACCTTATTTGACCCTATCCTCTTCCACCTGTAGTTGGATGTATATAATTTCTTGATATTTGAATACCTGTGTAACTGTTTTCGGTTATCTGTAAACACTGTTATATTTATAATGTTTGTACAATAATGAGTTGGATGTACTGTATATAATTTCTTGAAGTTTGAATGCCAGTGTAACTGTTTTTGGTTATCTGTAAACACTGTTATAATTGTAATGTTTGTACAATAATGACCTGGAACTTTTGAAAATGAGTCCTGGACTCAAAGGTATTAATCCTAAACTGAAATAACCAACTAACTAACTAACTAACTAACTAAATAAATAAATATTAGTCTCCTGTGTGGAACAGTGTCAAAAGCCTTGTTGAAATCCAGGTAGGCAACATCCACCGCTCCTCCCTGATCCAACTCCTTGGTCACCTAGTCAAAGAAATTTATCAGATTTGTTTGGCATGACATGGCAGTTCTGGAGATCACATCTCCACAAGGATATAGACGTGTTGGAGAAGGTTCAGAGGAGGGCAACCAAGTTGGTGTAGGGTATATAGGAGAAGACATATGAGCAGAGGTGTAAGGAGCTGGATCTGTACATGCCAGAGACAAGAGGGGAAAGGGGAGACATGATTGAAACTTTTAAATATGTAAAGGGGCTCAATAAGGTAGGGGAAGGGGGTATACGCAAGAGGAAGAAGGGCATCAGAACTAGAGGGCACAACCTCAGACTGCAAGGAAAAAGGTACAAGGGTAATGTGAGAGGGTGGTTCTTCACAGAGAGGGCAGTGGAGCACTGTAACAGACTGGCAGACAGACTGGTGGGGACTAAATCGGTGGAAGAATTCAGGAAGACATGGGACAGGCATATGGGGCTGAATATCGGGGGAGGGTGGAAGCTGGCAGGGAAAGGGAGGTGTAAGGGGCAAAATGGGGCAGACTAGATGGGCCAGTGTGGTCCTTTTCTGCCATCAAGCTTCTATGATGACCTTCCTCCCATGAAACCATGTTGCCTTGGATCCTGTAATCTGTTGGATACAAGATATTACACAATCCTTTCCTTTAGTAGTTTTTCTATTAACTTACCCACTACTGATGTTAGGCTGACAAGCCTATAATTACCCGCCTCCTCCCTGCTACCATTTTTTTTTTTCATTTATAGTTTTTCCTCCAGCATGGTGCAGGTTGCTGATCAGCCCTGTCCCTGTCCCCCACACATGGCAATCATCTCCCCGGTCCACCAAACTCCATATCCCCCATGGAATGCCCCCTCATGGTGGGACCAGGAATTGGAGGGCTGTCCTCCTCCTACTTGGAGACTCTCATCCAGATTTGTGGGTTGGTGAACTGGTGACGGTGCGGGACGGGGGCAGGCAAGTCTTCATATAGCCTGCCACTGTCATTTTGCCAGTTCTCTCTCCTGCAATCCCTGCTGCAATGTAAGTGCATGTACATGGAGGCATACACATGCTACCACTGCAGCACCCACCTTTGTGCTGCTCGAACTGCCAGTGCTACCTCCAAGCCTCCACCTGGGGGCAGCCAAGGGCTGAGTCGATGAGGCACCCTCCATGGGGTGGGGAGAGGAGAGCTGTCCTCTGGATGTTCAATCCTCTCCCTCCCTAGCCGATGCTCAGCAGCTCTAGCCCATTTCCAAACCCGGGTTGCAGTCATGATGAGAGGTAAGGCACACAGCGCCTCAGCCATTTGCACCATAGGGCCAGCTCCTGCTATCACTTTTGTGAAGTGGGACTACCACTGCCCTTCTCCAGTCCCACGGGACCCCACCTGTCTCTATTGATCTGTTAAATAGCTGTGTCAGAGGTGCAGCCAGTACCTCCCTGAACTTCCTCAGCACCCGTGGATATACCTTATCTGGCCCCATAGCTTTGTCTACCTTCAGGTTAATGAGTGCTTTACGGACTTTCTCCTCAGAAATAATTAGCTAAATCTATCCCTGTGGTGCAGGGTGAATGCTATAAAGATATGTGCCCCCAAGATAGTCTATATCCTCAATTCATTGGCAATTTGATGTACAAAGTCACTGTAGCATGGAAGGAAGTGCTAAAATTCTGTTCTAACCTAATGCATGTAAATAACACATCAGATCCACTAATGTGTACCCTGGGATACTACACAAAACTTTTCCCTATTCCAAAAATCAAACAATATTGGGTACTAGCTGCTTGCTTTGGATTTATACAAATTAGCTTATCTCATTGGAAAACATCATTTATTTCATCTTTTCAAGATTGGATTAATTATATAACTAAACTAGCTGGTAATGAAAAGATTAGTTATAATGCAATTAATACAATTTCTATTTATGAAAACATGTGGAATCCTTTTCTTGACTATTTAAATATAAATAGAGTGTAACATTAGATAAGGTTTATTTAAGAAGTTACTGAACTACTACTGTTTTAGTGATAGGTTCAATTACAATTGACAAAGTGAACATATTCGTGCCATATTTAGTTAGAATTATTATGTAAATACTTGTTTATGTTGTAAATAATTCCTGTTAGTATGTATATATGCATGTAGTTATGTAATAAAAACTATTAAAGTAAAACAAGTAATTGGGGGACTCTTGTGTTGTTTCAACTTTTCTGGATGCTAAGATTGTAGTTTCAACCCCCACTACAGACAAATACTTACTGTATGACCTTTAGCAGAACACTGAACTACCCAGTTCTCCATTCCATGGAGCTATGAAAATGGGTAAAAGCAGGGTCAACTGCCCAGATGGAGATGGTATGTTGCATCTCAACTGGGCTATCCTGGGTAATAAATTGCAAAAATGGGTAATAACAGGACCCCCTCCGAAAAATAATTATTGCATCTCACCTGGGCTAACCTTGGTAAATGAACTGTAAAAAAAAAAACAAAGACTACAAACAAAATATTGACTTTTGCTTTCATTTACCACCAAGGCATGCCCTAGGCCCTATATGCCAACTACTTTAGCAGGAATACATAAAAGTTAATGGAATACTTTAACAAAAATAGCAGGAGGTAACGGCAGAACTGAAAGGGTTTATAGATTACTAAAGTGTTAAGATCATGACTTCACCGATAATTCCAGAAGTGATTCTTTCAACCCCACTACAGGCATATACTTACTGCATCACCCTAAGCAGGACACTGAACCACTCACTTTTCCATTCCAGGCAGCTATGGAAATGGTTAAAAGCAGGGCCAACTGCCCTTCTGGAAATGGTATGTTGCATCTCAGCTGGGCTGTCCTGGATAATAAATTGTAAGATAGCAAACCGCTGCAAACAAAAATTTGCCAGCACTCACAGACTTTTTCTGGTCCCCCCCCCCCCATCACCACCCTGCACTCTATGGCAGTGTGGTCTACAATAGCGCTTTTTGGGGTCTGCATATTTTTTTTTCCTGGTCAACAAGCAGAAGGAAGGACGTGCTGATGCCCCTATATAAAACCATGGTGAGACCTCACCTGGAGTACGGGGTCCAGTTCTGGAGACCTCACCTACGCAAGGACATCGATGGGATTGAAAGAGTTCAGAGAAGGGCAGCCCAGATGGTGCAGGGTATGCATAGGAAACCCTATGAGGAGACGTGGAGGGAATTGGATCTGTATCCACTGGAGACTAGAAAGGAGAGAGGGACATGATAGAA
Source organism: Neoceratodus forsteri (assembly GCA_016271365.2). NCBI lineage: Eukaryota > Metazoa > Chordata > Ceratodontiformes > Ceratodontidae > Neoceratodus > Neoceratodus forsteri. The sequence goes on from JADMNL010000027.1 coordinate 142,661,391, forward strand.
ACATTTAAGTACATGAAGGGGGTTAATAAGGTGAGGGAGGGGAGCTTATTTACAAAGACAATGAGTGCTAAAACCAGAGGTCATAGTCTAAGATTAGAAGGAGGAAGATTTAAGGGCAATATGAGGGGGAGTTACTTCATGGAGAGGGTGGTGGAGTCCTGGAACAAACCACCTGAGGAGGTGGTGGTGGGGGCTGATATGGTGGAGGGGCTCAGGAGGGCATGGGACAGACATAAGGGGTTGACCAGTGGGGGGAAGTGGAGGTCCCTAGACAAAGGTTACGAGTTGAAGGGGGTAAGGAGCAGACTAGATGGGCCAGAGAGGTCCTTTTCTGCCATCAGATTTCTATGCTTCTAACAATAAATAAATATGTTTAAATGAATTCACAGCAACCCCCCCTTGAAGCTTTACTGTTTTCTGCTAGCACCTGCTGGCCTGGCAATTTTCCCTCAATGAAGAGCCAGCAAACCTCAAAGTGCCAGGCATAGTATTGTTCTGTGGTTCTATGTTAATGAAACTATTTATATACTGTAACTGAGTGCGCTGCTTCTTTTGCTTATTTTTAATATGCCTATTGCTGGAGCAGGTTCCATGTGATAACGGTCATCGCCGTTAAGGCAAGTGTACATTGCTGAAAATCAATTTCGGTGATGTACACTACAGCACAGCAAAAGGGCACCAGGTACCTTTTTTTTTATGAGGGGGGGCTGTGATCCCCACACCCCCCCCACTTAAGGATTATCAGCTCCAGTGGGGTGCATGTTGGGGGGGGTGCAAAACAAAACAAAAATTAAATCCCGGACTGGCGCACAAAAAAGACCGTGCCCAGAACCAAACCTGGCACCCTCCCATGCCTGCCACCAACCCACCACACAACACAGCCAGCCCGTCAGCCAACCACCGCACTACACCCCACAAACCCTGCCTCCCCTTCCACCCCTCACGTGGTGTGGTCGTTCCCCCCCCCATGCACGTGTATATATAGTGACATCTTGTCGCTATATTCGTGGACCCCCCATTCCGGTTGCCCTCCCTGCCCTGCAGCCCTGTGCACAGGTGCCATGATTGAGTCGCCCTTTTTGAAAGCGCTCAATCACAGTCACCATTGTCACAGGCTACCCTGGAGCACCAGCCTCTGCCTGCTTGCCAGTCTACACTGCCTGTCCTGTAACAAGTCTAGCGTCTCATGTAGGAACTCACATTTCCTACTCTCATGGCATAGGAACTCACCTCATTATGTGATTGTAAGCTCTAGCAGTTTACAGCTGTGCCCAGCATCATGCTGGTTTCTGCTGTTTCACGTGTCCCGTGTTATTGCAGCATTTTGCGGCAGCCAGTCACACAATACCCATTTTATGTTGCAGAGAAGCCAATACTTAGATGCTGTTTCATTTCTGCTCCATAGGTGGTCACAGCAGTGCATTCACATTTTTCAAATGGGAGTGTTACTTTTTTAATCACATTTATTAATTTTCCAATGCATACAACATTTAATGACATTGCAGTACATTATTTGCAACTTTCACAGCTGATAACTTATTGCAGTAACTAATACAGCAATAATACCTGAATGTACCATTATTGCAGTAACTGATACAGCCATAATACCCAAATACATCATACCTTTTCTAGTTCTACTGACTAAGAGGTGAGCCTAATTTATTTAGACCTGTTATTGATAAAGTACCCTAGATTATTACCATTAACCATTCAAAACCTAACACCACTCACTATAGGCATAAAACACATATACACATTTTAAGAAACTTTAATAAAGAAAAATGTTATTCTGATATAGTTCTTATGTCTGTTGTCATACCATTCATTTAATCTTTCCTTTCCTTTAATTCAGGCATAATACCTAGAGTGTGTGTAATTTCCTTTGGAATGCATCCATTGTTAGTAGGTATCAGGGTATTTCTCCAAGTCGGTTACTATATAATAATATATTGTTCAGAGAGAGCGATATAGCGAGCCAGATGAAAGGTCTGATTTGCGTTTAGCTTCTAGTGTGATTATTATTACTTTATGACTCACTAGGGATAACAATCAGGGCGTCCAGCTAACCAACTTTTCTTTAGTATGTATTATATGCATTCCTTAGGCCATGAGCAATTTTTTCAGGATTGACTGTTTCCAGGATATCTCATAGCCATTCATTATATGATGGTCTTCTTTTGTCAATCCATAATTTAAGACTTTGGGCCAGATTTTAGAAGCCTCCTGCACCAGTCGCAACTTGCGGCAAAGCAGGGGACTGCGCTGGATGCAGGTGCTGCAAAAGCAAATTCTGCTATTCCAGAAAGTTTGTGATTTGCAGCAAAGTTTCTGGAATAACCGCAACCTGCAGCCTGTGCCAGAAATAATGGCGCACTTGGAGGGCTAGGCACAAGTCTGGGATGCAGCACCAGACAAGTTTCCCAAACTGCTGTCAAAATAAAATAAAAAAATTAAAATAAGTGCACAGGGGGAAACTGAGGTGTCCCAAGGAGCACCATGCCCAGAACCCAGGCACAAAAGGGGCAGCTGCTGCAAGGCTAAGGCATGGGTGGATTGCTGCTGTGGGGTAGTGTCACCGTCAGTGTCCCCGTACAGTCCGGGTGCCTGAATCAACCCCATGTGGTCTCCGCTGTGGCAGGCTCATGTTAACCCCTGCCAATCCCCAATTTAGCCATAGTGCAACTGCCTCCCAACTCCCATCTATCCCAGTTCTCCCCTGTCATTCCAACAAACAAAGCAACCCCAGTCCTAGTCCCCCCCGTGACAATGATGTGCCCAGATACATGCTAGCAGCACCTGGTGGTCTAGTGGCCTACAGTCCTCCCCACCCCAACAGGCAGTGGTCAACCACCCAGCTCCCCCCCCCATCCCTAACCTGCTTTTGCAACTGGCACATCCATCCACACACCACCACGGCCAGCCGCAGAATGCGAGCACATGGAACGCATACTGAACACTGTAAGCAATACAGTGCACAATATGAACAAGGCACATTCTGCAACTGGCCGGGTGGTGTGTGGAGGGATGTGCCAGTTGCAGGATCAGGGCAGGAAATGGGGGGGGATTGGGATGGTGGACCATTGCCTAATGGGGAGGAGAAGATGGGGGATCTCTAGATCACCAGAGAGTTTGATTGGCATTTCGTGTTTTTTTTTTCAGGAGTTCAGGGCTGGGGGATTGGGGGGGCACTACACCAGAGAGGCAACTGACCATTCATCTCAGGGAGATCGGGGATCATGGGGGGGGTGATTCCACTATCCCACTAGGGATCATACATCAGCGTTGAGAATCGGGAGGGGGTACACTACCAGGGCACATAGTTCTGTGTTAAAATACCGGCATGTTTCACTTCTCAGTACACTTCAGCAGCACCCTGCTGGGTTCTAAGTCCTATGGCTGAGGGACAGCTGTGCCCTGACACCCCTCCATGGCTGCTCCCCTGCCTGTACTGTACTCCACTGCCCACTGACCTCATTGGTCCCAGTGGTGCAGCAACTTAGACCACCTCCAGGCTGGTCTAAGTGATTTCCCTTGCTGTGTCTATGCTGGGACTTTGAAAATCCAGAAAAAGGGGATGTGGCAGCCCTTCCAAGGCACAAGTCCCCTTGTGACGTGGCGCACTGGGTTGTTGGATACAACCCTGGTACAAGGGTGCTTTGGCACAGCCTGTCTGCAACAGACACAGGCTGCTTTTACAAAATCACAGTTTGATGCAAGTTGTGATGCAACTCACCACTTGTGTCAGACTATTTTGATGCAAGTCACTTACGTCATTCTAGATCCTTTTAAAATCGGCCCAATTGTCTCTTTGCTGCGTTTGTATTAGGAAAATGCTGTGTCTTCTACCCTCTGCAACTTCTTTATCTGTTACTTTCCCCAGAATACAAATCTCGTGGTAAACAACTCCTGCATGCCCAAACTTTGTATGAAGGCTGTCCATGCTGCCAAATCCCTCTATTTCAAGGCTAACCTTCAGAGCAACCTTAACCCCCAACCCAAGCAAAATTCTGGAAGGTGATTGACTCAGTGGTAGCTAATATGGGTGGTGGCCAACGAGGCCATGGCTCCCCCACTTTTTTTCATGGGAGCCACACATGTATTTTGGCCCCCACTTTTTTGGATGGCATCTTTAGCATGTCAACAAAATTGAATAAATCAATCAATCACTCAATCAGTAAATGTTTTTTTTAAATATATTCACAGACTGTGCAACAGCGTCCATTCTTATTTAGTACATGCAGAACAGGAGAAACTGATATTTGTGCTAAATGTGTCATCAGAGCCCTGGTAAGAAAGGTGATCATGGGCAGCTACTGACTACAACACTTGGGTAATCTACTAATCTGCCTGCCTGCCATGCAACTGGTAATGGAAATGGAATTTTATTGGTTCTCCCAGTTATGTAGTATTTCTATGGTGACTAGGGCAGAATGCAGTCATCACCACAGTAATACTGGTGGAGAACCAATGAAACAATTTCTCTACTCAAGCCAATGAAAAGGGTAAGCGTGGCCACTTTGAGCAGGAACTCAGCAAGTTGTTTGGTTGAGGCAGTCATCGCAGTTGAGCCAAGCAATTTTCACTAGTCTCTACAGTTGTCTTGCTGTGTAAATAAAGAACTCTAAATTGTGTCCCTCCTCCCCCCCGAACTCTTCTGCATTAATTAGGAATATGGAATACCATCTTAACAGTTGAGCTTGCTGCGTGTAGGGCGAATAGTTTCTGCCAGTTCCGTTGCGAGATACGATGCACTCAAGCCCAAAGTTTGTTGTGGCCCCTTTCAGAGTTCAGCCACAGACCAACTGAGCAAACTAGAGATTTGCACCTTCCAGTTCAGCAGCTTCAGTGCCGAGGCAGGACTTCATGTAGTCAGAGCCTTTTTTTTTGAATGGACGCGGGCTTAGCACTGTTGCTGTCTTGAGCTTCGGAACTTGGAAGTATACCAGCCAGCCAGGAAATCATGTAGTGGCTGCCGATACTAACTGGTAGTAATGTGGACCTATGGAAGGTACTCATTCTTCCTTCCATTTTAGCTTTGTCGGCTAGTCTGTTCTTTTATTTTGCTGCAGGCCTGCTCTATTCTCCATAGTCCAAAGTCCACAGTGGTAATGCAGACAGCAGGTCCTTTAATTTTTAACGCCTGTACTACTGACTGTGTGTGAGGTCCGTGAAACCTGATGGGCCCACTTTGTGTATTTGGGGGAAGTGGAGTGGCATAGTTTATGCTTGTGTATGTGGGCTTTTGGAGGGTCCTGTGTACTCTGAGGGGGCAGAGGGTGAAGAGACCAGAGTGGCACAGTGTGTATAAGCGTGTGTGTGTGTGTGTGTGTGTGTGTGTGTGAGACAGAAGACCCTGAAAACCCTGAGGCCCATCATGTGTCAGAGTATTGGGAACCATGGGTGACTGGGTTGGGGAGGTAGTAGTAGTGAAGCCCACCCAGCAGAGAAAGTATGGTTGCATAAGAACTTACCATAACAGCAGGTATTTGAAAGTGTCTCTTGTAGCAGGTCATGGTCTGGATGACTTCTCAGCAGTCGACCCTGGGACCTCCCCCTGCACTACCACATGGTGTTTACCTGGCAGGTATAAAAGGGGGAGGTCCCAGCTACTCCTCAGTTCTTTTCCATCCTGGCGATCAAATGTGAAAACATATCCTAGGCCTCCGATGGGAACCAAGGAGGGAAATCAAGGTAGCAGCTCATGGACTCATACAAGACAGGAGCAAGGCACCCTTCTGAAGAAATAGCAAGGGGGAAGGAGGGCAGGGCTACATGACTTGCTGCAAGAGATACTCTCGAAGATCTACTGTTATGGTAAGTTCTTATGCAACCATACTATCTTCTTCAAGGCAATCTCTTGCAGCAGGTGATAACACATGGGAAGATTCCCAAGCAGTTATTATACCCCACAGGAGGAGGAAGTGAATCATTAGGACTTAGGATAGGAGGCCTTGTAGGATGGCCCATTCATAAATGGTCCACTTCTTAGATGTGATGTCTGGACTATAATGCTTGGTGAAGGTATGTACAGTAGACCACGTGGCGACTTCGCAAATATCCAAGGCAGAAACACCCCTGAAACATGACATAGAGGCAGCAATGTCTCTGACAGAATGGGGTTTCACAACCCCTGTGAGAAGTTTATCATATTTTGCATAGATAAACATAATGCAGTTGGCCAGCCAAGTGGTTAAGCACTGCTTTGAAACACTAATGCCCTGGTTTCCAGGAGCGAAAGAAACAAAAAGTTGCTCATGTTTTCACAACTGTAAAGTGTGGAGAAGGTAAATGCTCAATGTTCTATGCACATTGAGAGTATGAAACAGGGCTTCCCTTGGATTCATAGGCTCCACCAAGTACACTGGTAATTGAATGGTTTGATTTAAAGTAAATTCAAAAACAACCTTTGGCAAAAACAATGGGTTAGTGCGTAAAGACACCCAGTTATGAAATTGCAGGCATGGAGGTTTGCACATTAGTGTGTGTAACTTTGAGACACATCTGCCTGATGTAATGGCAACTAAAAACATAGTTTTCCAAGAAAAATAATGGTGGTCACTGGATTCAGTGGGCTCAAATGGACTCATAGTCAATTTTTCAAGCACAAAATTAAAATCCCACACAGCGACTAGATCCTGAATAGTGGGATATAGGTGCAGAATATCTTTTAAAAAGGTTTGAATCAAAGGTAACTGGGACAAAAGGATGTTGTCCACAGGTAAATGAAATGCAGCAATGGCTGAAAGATGGACTTTCACAGAGGAATATTTCAGTCCACCCATGACAAGAAGAGCAAATAATCTAAGATGCACTGAGGGGAACACTCATAAGGATCTAAGTCCAGTGTAGACACCCAAATAGAGAAGTGTTTCCCCACTTTATGGAATAGAAAGACCAAGTAGACAGTTTCCTAGCAGCCCGGAGAACTTTTGCCATCTTTGGAGACACCCGGAAGCGTGAGAGGACTACATCCTCAGGAGCCAGGCATGCAGATGGAGGGAGCAAAGGTCCAGGTGCAGCAGGGAGCCTTGTGCCTGGGACAGTAAAGCCCAGCAAACTGGCAGAGGTATGAGATCCAGTTCCAAGAGCTATAGAAGTAGAGGGAACCAAATCTGTCTTGGCCAGAATGGCGCTATGAGAATCATAGATGCCTTGTCCTGGACCAGTTTGAGTAGTCCTATCTGAATGAGTGGAAAGGGTGGGAAGGCATACAGAAATCTTCCTGTCCAGGAAAGAGATGATGCATCCCACCACACAGTTCCAGGACCTCACATGAGAGAGCAGTAAAGCAGCAGTTTTGCAATTTTCATAGCAGCAAATAGGTCCAACTCTGATCAGTCCCACAGGTGGAAGATGTCATTTAGAACATCGGATAAGATTTCCCACTCATGGGCCTGGACAGTTGATCTGCTTAGGGCATTCGCCAAAGTGCTGGACACCCCAGGGATGGGTACTGCCAGAAGATGGATATTTCTCTGGATCACCCAATACAACACCCTCATCCATTCGCTGCAGACAGGGTAGGAATGGGTGCCTCCTTGCTTGCTTAGGTAGTGAACTGCTGTAGAACTGTCTGATTGCACTTGAATGCAACCAGGGGGAGGTGAGTCTCAAATTCCTGTAAGACATAGAGAACTGCCCTCAGCTCCAAGACACTGATGTGGAGGCGGGCTTCCACTGGTGTCCAAGATCCTTGGTGTCTGTAGTCTGAATGAGATTTGGGACAGGAGAACAGAATGGCATGCCTTGCATTAAGTTGTCTCTGGACTTCCACCATTGTAGAGCTCAAAGAACCGGAGAAGACATCTGGACTGGGGCATCGAAATTGTCCTCCTTCTGGTCCCATAATACTTTGAGGGACCACTGAAGAACCTTCATATTTAACCTGGTACTGGGGACCATTGGTATTATGGTCGCCAAGTGTCCCAGGAAGCAGAGGTAGTCTCTTGCCAAGACTAATCTGCTGGACTCCAATCTGCATGACAGAGTAGTCAGAGTGTCCACTTGAGCTATGGGCAGATACGCCATTCCCACAGAGGTGTCTAACATGGCTCTGATATATTGGAAACATTGTGTAAGATCCATTTTGGACTTTGGGTAGTTTACCGCTATCCCCACCTTGGCAAATAACTGCAGGGTTCAAGACAGTGTGAGTAACAGCTGTTGGCTGAAGGACACTTTCAGGAGCCAGTCACTCAGGTTGGGAAAGACATAGAGGCCGTCCCTGATGTGGGCTGCTGTGACTGCCAATAGGCATTTTGTAAATACCCTCAGGACCAAGGAAAGGCCAAAAGGGAAGGCTCTAAACTGGTAATGATGACCCTGAAACATGAAATGGAAAAACCGTCTGTGGGCTGGGTGCATCATGATATGGAGGTATGCATCCTTCATATCCAGAGAGCAGAGCCAATCTCTTGTGTTCAGCAAAGCCAGAAGTGTCAGAAGAGACGCCATCCAGAACTTTTTGTAAGTGATGTAGAGGTTGAGGCAACTCAGATCCAAAATGGGGTGTAAATCCCCTGTTCATTTGGGAACCAGGAAAAAGTGGGAGTAAAATCCTGCACTCTTCTGAAGAAGAGGAACTGGTCCGATGGCCTTTTTTGAGAGCAAAGCATCTATCTCAGTCTGTAAGACCAATGCTTGGTCTTGGGGGTAGTGAGATACCCTTGGTGGCAAAGCAAGAGGTATCTCCATGAACTCCAGTGTGTGCCTTGTCAAGATCAATTGCAGAAGGCACTGGTTGGAGGAGATAGCTTGCCATTCTTGCAGGTGCAAGGAAAACCTGCCCCCGACAGCCGTGGGCAGGGTCTCTAGTCCCATGACCGGAAGAAGACCTTCAGGCTGAAGGTTGGCCCTGCCGGGGGGGCAGCAGGGATGTAACAGGATTTTTGAGTATTTCTAGGACCTGGCAATTGTAATTGAGGTTCTCTTATTGGCAGGTTGCTTTTGAGCCATTGGACAGCTCCCTTTAGGCGGCCCTTGAGGAGCCCCTAAAGGCTATTTTGGCTTTTGGATGGTACAGGGTTCTTACCGATTGAAGGGTACGACTGGAGTTTTTTAAGTCTTTCAATATGTCTTGGGTCTGTGGACTGAACAGCTGAACCCCTTCAAAAGGAGTATTCAGGATAGATTGCTGTATGTCCTGTGAGAATCCTGACACCCTGAGCCAGGTGTGTCGTCTAAGACACACTCCTGCAGAGGACGTATAAGCTGCAGTGTCAACAGCATCATAAGTGGCTCTTAGCAGGTAGTAGCATACAGCTGCTGCAGTAGACATTTTTACTGTCAGCTCTTCCTGGACAAAACCCACCAGGAGGGACTGGACTACCACCTGGGAGGCCTTTAGGGTTTCTTCCTGATAATTCAGCAGGTGTCTCATGTAATTAAGTATACATAGAGACAAGGTGGCCAAGGAAAAAAACCTTTTTCCCATAACATCCAATTTCTTGGATTCCGTATTTGGGGGCTGAGCACTCATATGCTGAGGTCTAGAGGACCTATGATGTGCGGCATTGATCACCACTGAGTGCGCCTGAGGTGGAGACATAAAATAGGGGTGATCCACTGGAGTCTGATAAATCCTATCAGTCTTACAGGGACTGGAGGGAATCTTGAAAGGTTGCTTCCATGCAGCCAAGATAGCCTCTTCAAAGGCATCCACTAAAGGGGGGGGGACGACCAGAGTGGGGCATTCTGGCACACCCAAGTACTGAGCCAATTTCTTTCTAGAAGCATCCTGCTTAGTGCCCTGGAATCCAAACGTTTTCTGGAGGTGGATCATAATGTGCAAACATGTGCCATCTTGTGGAGAACAAGGGAGCTCAGGGGGTAGGTTCCCCCTGAATAGAGGAGGTGGCAGAGGAGGACTGAGGGGAATCCTCATGGTCCATGCCGTCCTTGTCCTCCAGGCCACCCAGATCCCAGTTCTGCAGAAAAGGGTCCTTCATGTCAATGTCCTGAGTGTACACACCCGGGGAGATAGGGGAAGAGCTGGTTATCCCCTGGGCTGAAGGAGGCCGAGAGGGAGTAGAGACCGGAGTTGGCCCCTCTTTAGGGGGACGCGGGGTCTGAGTCAGGTCCAGGATAGTATTCACTAGAATCTGGACATCAATCATGGCCTGCTGCCCAGTGGAAGTAGCCAGGGTGGACTGGACAGAGTGAATTGGGACCAATGATGAAATAGGTGTAGGCAGTGGAACCAAATGTGGAGCCGTTGACGAGGGGTGTGTATATGACCACAGGATCATTGATGAGGGCGCCAGCATTAAGCCCTGTGAGGGAAGTCCGATCATCGATAATGGGATCGTTGACGGGCCTGAAGCCCCTGCTGTCAATGATCGAAACATCGGTGAACTGCAGGGGATCATCAACAATGACAGGATCGTTGATGGGCTATATGGCAATGTCAACAATGATAGGACTGGGACTGGTCCTTTTTAATGTCTTTATAAGTGACATTGTAGAGGAACTGGAAGGAAAAGTATGTCTCTTTGCAGACGACACAAAAATCTGCAACAGGGTTGATACACAAGATGGAGTGGAAAGGATGAGAAGGGACTTGGCAAGGTTGGAGGAATGGTCAAATGTATGGCAGCTCAGATTCAATGCAAAGAAGTGCAAGGTAATGCACATGGAAACAAAACCCAGGGAAGAGTACACAATGGGGGTGAGATACTGACAACAGTAAAATGGAAAAGGACCTGGGGTAATTATATCAGATGACCTAAAGGTGGGCAAGCAATGTAGAAGGCAGTAAGGAAGGCTGGGAGGATGCTGGGATGCATAGGAAGAGGCATCAATAGTAGAAAACAGGAAGTTGTTATCCCTCTGTACAGACAGTTGGTGAGACCCCATCTGGAGTACTGTGTGCAGTTCTGGAGACCCCATTTCTACAAAGACATAGACAAAGTGGAGGCTGTTCAGAGGAGGGCAACCAAAATGGTGCAGGGTCTGCACCAGAAGACATATGAAGAAAGACTAAAGGAGCTTAATATGTATACCCTTGAGGAAAGAAGGGAGAGAGGGGACATGATAGAAACTTTCAAGTACCGCAAGGGAATCAACAAAGTCCAAGAGGGTAGCATCTTTCAGAAAAAGAGATGTGCAAGAACAAGGGGGCACAATTTGAAGATAGAGGGGGGACGGCTCAGAGGTAATGTGAGGAAGTATTTTTTCACGGAGAGGGTTGTGGATGCATGGAACAGCCTCCCTGAGGAGATCGCGGAGTCAAGAACAGTTGGGGAATTCAAGAATGCATGGGACAGACATAAGGCAGTCCTAGTGGGTTGTAGGAGAAAGTAAACTGTTGGTTAACTAGGATCTGCAGCTTATCTGTTAGGTAGGAAAATGGGCAGACTAGGTGGGCCAAGCGGTCCTTATCTGCCGCCAAATTCTATGTTTCTATGTTTCTATCGTCAACATGCCTGAAGCCATCATCAACAGACGATGGCCAGACAACACTGAGGGGGGGAGGCAGCTTTGAAAGTTGCAGTATAACCCCAGGACCCACAGTCGATGGAGGAGCCATCGACGAGGGAAGAGAGGAGCCCACAATCATTGATGGTGTAGAGGACAATGTAGTAGGGGCAGCCTTTTCTATACCTAGGCCCAGATATTGAGCGGTTGCTCGCGCAATATTCAAAGGGAAAGTGCACGCACAAACCCGATGCGCCGGAGTGCATCAGTAATGTGTATACAGGCACAGGTGGGGGCGCGCTCATGCAGCGCCTGCACAGCCCGACATTCAGCCCGGGATGTGCAGAGCCTGCATGCACAACCCCTACCTGCGCCAGCACAAAGTTACGCCAAAAAAAAAGGAACAACTGATGGCCACCCACAGGTGAGCTGCCGCATTGCAGGGTGCAACCTGTGGGTAGCCACCCAAGTTCCAGCTACACCTGGTGGTCCCTCCATGCCCAATCACGGGCATCTGTAGAAAAGAAAGATAAATATATCCTATATTCCTGGTGGTCCAGTGGATTGCTATCTGCCCAATCGTGGGCATCTGTAAAAATAAAGGAGTAATTTGTCCTATATCCCTGGTGGTCCAGTGGACCGCTATCTGCCCGATTGCGGGCATCTGTCAAAATGAAAGAGAATAAGTCCTATATTCTGGTGGTCCAGTGGATTGTTATCTGTCTTATCATGGGCATCTATAAAATGAAAGAGGAATAAGTCCCATTCCTGGTGGTCCAGTGGACAGCATCTGTCATGATCGCAGCATCTTAAAAGAAAGGAATGTCCCATATCCCTGGTGACCTAGGAGTACCCCTCCCACCCGCCCACTGTGCCCCACCACCCGCTTCCCCATCAGCCGGGCGGTGGCAGCACCCATCCACTGCCGCCCCGCTGCCCGCCGACTGACACCGTAGGCTGCACACCCATTGGTTCACAGTGTGAGCCAATGGGCATGCAGCCCATACTGTACTACACATTCCAGATATAGCCTGCTGCACGCCCATTGGCTCTGCTGAACCAATGGGCGGCAGCCCTACTGAGGTGTCAGTCGGCGGGCGGCAGGGTGGCAGGCGGTGGGTGCTGATGCCTGCTGACTGACAGGGGGAGCGGGCAGTGGGGCACAGTGGGCGGTGGGGAGGGGGTACCTAGATCACCAGGGATATAGGACTTATTCCTTTCTTTTACAGATGCCCGCAATCGGGCAGATAGCATTCCACTGGACCACCAGGGATATAGGACTTATTCCTCTTTCATTTTCACAGATGCCCATGATCGGGCAGATAGCGGTCCACTGGACCACCAGGGATATAGGACGAATTACTCCTTTATTTTTACAGATGCCCGCGATCGGGCAGATAGCAGTCCACTGGACCACCAGGGATATAGAACTCATTCCTTTCTTTTACAGATACCCACGATCAGGCAGATAGCGGTCCACTGGACCACCAGGGATATAGGACGAATTACTCTTTCATTTTTACAGATGCCCGCGATCGGGCTGCAGGGGGCGTTGGTCCCCGACGGCTGCTGCCTGGCAGGGTGCCAGGTGCAAGTCATCGGGGATCGGCGCACCTGCATGCAAATGAGGCCATAATGACATGCAAATGGCCCCATGTGCACCTTGCATACATTATGGCACCATTTGCATATCAAGTTTTGAATATCGCGGTTACTGTGCATGGCGCAATGGAACTTGCGCTAGTGCATCTCCATGCTCCACTCTGGCCACTTGCACTGGCACAGTGCCACTGCACCATGCAAACTGGAGGCGGCCAGGGTGCAATATTCAAAGCTGCTGAGCCATGGCACAGCTCAATTGAATATCGCCCAGTCCACACCCCTGTGCAGCCAAGTTGAGCTATGCCCAAGCTTGCGCCACAGCCTGGCGCAGTTTGAATATCTGGGCCTTAGTGTAGATCTCCAAAATTGCAGCTTCAGAGCTCCCTGTGGTGCCGTACCAAACTGATTACAACTGCATATCAAAGTACATACAGCTACTCATGCATAGAGGTAGAAATTAATCCCACTACTAGGGAACATTCATTAAATATATTTTATTTTCAAATTCTTAGAAACACCTCACCAAGACACACCATCAACGTTTCAAGCCCACTTGATAAAGAGCAAGTGGGCTTGAAACATATGGGTGGCTTTCGGGTGGGGAGCTGCCACCTGCTGCTGATGGGAGGGAGCGGGTGGTGGGTCTGAGTGGGCAGGTGGGGGGGTGCCGCTGGACCACCAGGGTTGTTTCTTGTACAAAGCCTGCGATTGGGCTTGGGAGTGGTCCACTGTACTACCAGGGATTAAATTACATTTACAAAGCCCGCAATTGGGCTGGATTCGGTCTACTGGACCACCAGGGATAGATTTAATATTACTAAGCCCGCGATCGGGCTGGGAAGCAGGTCCACTGGACCACCAGGGAATTAATTCATTTAATTACGCCCGCGATCGGGCAAGGGTAGGGTCCACTGGACCACCAGGGTTATTTTACATTGGCAATGCCCGCAATCTGGTGTGGTGGCGCATTGCCACCAAGGGGCAGGGGGCGTCAGTCCCTGATGACTACAGCCTGGCAGGGTGCCAGGCACAAGTCACCAGGGATCAGTGCACCTGCATGCAAATGGGGCCATAATGACATGCAAATGGCCCCATTTGTGCCATGCATACATACTGGCCCCATTTGCATGTCCGCCACTGAATATCGTGGCTCCTGCGCCTAGTGCAACCGCACTTGTGCTGGCGCGTCCCCCTACTCCTCACTTGCCACTTGCACTGGTGCAGTGCCACTGCACCATGTGCAATGCGGGTGGCCACAGTGCCATATTCAGTGGTGCTGAGCCATGGCGCATCACCATTGAATATCACCCAGGTCATGCCCTGGCACATCCCAGTTGCGCTGTGCCCAGGCTTGCGCCCCAACCTGGTGCAGTCTGAATATCTGACTCATTGTGTATGAAAAGCACTATGCAAATGCTGATTATTCTTCTCCTTCTTTCTTCCTTCTTCCGCTCCTTCCTTCCTCTTCTTCCTTTTCTTCCTCTTCTTCCTCCTCTTCTTCAACTTCTTTCTCTTCTTCTTCTTCCTCCTCCTCTTCTTCCTCCTCTTCCCCTCTTGTTCCTCCTCCTCTTCTCCTCCTTCTTTCTTCCGTCTTCCTCTTCTTCTTCCTTCCTCTTCTTACTCTTACTCCTCTTTTTCCTCTTCTTTCTCTCCATCCACTTCCTCCTCTTCCCCTTCTTATTCTTCCTCTTCTACCTCTCCTTCTTCCATCATCCTTCTTCCTCTTTTTCTTCCTTTCTCTTCTTCCTCTTCTTCTTCCTCCTCTTCCTCTTCTTCCTCTTCCTCCTCCTCTTCCTCTTCATCTTCTTCTTTCTTCTCCTTTCTATACTTTTTCCTCTTCTTCTTCTCCTTCTCCTTCCCCTTCTGCCCCTTCTTCTTTCTTCCATCTTCCTTCCTCTTCTTCTTCTTCCTTCCTCTTTTTCCTCTTCCTCTTCTTCCTCTTCTCCCTTCTTCATCTTCTTCTTCCTTCCTCTAGTGAGCTCAAGAGTCAGATGGTGAAGGGACACAGATCTCAGCACTTGCCTGACACCTAGTGGAGACAGGAGTTCAGCACACTATGTCGTCAAGATGTACAGGAAGTATGGCAGCCATCAACACACATCATGTGGAAGCATGCATCATAATGACAATGCATGTCTGCACCTCTCGAGGGGCAGTGAAAATGGGGGAAATGGCACCGACCAGTAGGGTGACACTAGTTTCCCTCAGACCCTGCACCTGGCTAGCCAGGTAAGACTCTACAAAACTGGATCCCATTTCTGGTGTGGTTTGGGAGACCCTGTCAATGACAACAGAACGGGTAAGCCCTGAGAGAACAGTTAGATGAGGAGAATCCTGGAGGGTGCAGGGGTGACAGGGCTGGTAAGATGGAATGATAGGAGCCAGTCATCAAAGGGGAGATAAAGAAAGTGAAAAAAAGTCTGTCTATGAACTCTAGCCCCTGACATAAAACTGACCAGTCTACAGTTGCCAGCCTCCTTCCTGCTGCAGCTTTTACATCTGCCCTCCTTCTGTCCTCTGGAACCACTCCTGTTTCCTGTGACTTTCTCTTTGTGAAGACACGTGATGACTGTGACCTGACCTCGAGTCGAGAATGAACAAAAGTCAGTGGGGGACGACCAGGGTGACGTGGATTGAGCATTGCAGAAGATGCTCTCTGGGAGGGAAGCTGGATTTGCTGTCATATGCACAGTATCAGCACTGGTTGGGGTGGAGGCATAGCTGCTGTGCCAGTAAGCACAACTGTTGCATGTGTTTTACAGGACATGAGTGGTGCTGATCGACCATAATGCTCAGATGCATGATTGGCGGTGTTCGTGAGTGGTGACATTGTACCATGATGTCTGGATGCACTGGCACCAATGATGCACACCAAGCATCCTAATATTGCAGTTGTCTAGCACCACTCATGGCATTCCCCTTTAAATCAAGCTTAATGATATCCCAGAACACTGTTGCCACTTAATCACACCACCTCGTGACATAAGGGCTAGTGGCTGCAAAACTTAATTTTGACCCCTGCACAGTAGCCCCCGCCTCTCCCACGCTATCACGCCCTGTGCCCCTCTGTATCATTCACGCACTGTTCCCCAGTATACAGGACACTCCCAGTCTAGCACACACGCACATACTGTGCCCCAACCACTGCACAGAAGCTCCACAAGCTAGCACACACTGTGCCCATATGTATCATTCCCCTTTATCCCCAATACACAGAACCCCTCATCTAATATACATGAACTCTGGGCCCCCATAACCTCCAGTACACACAATGGGCAACTCAAAATTCCCAGACCTCTCAAACAGTGACCCCAAACCCTCAGACATCACACACACAGGGCCCCAAATCTTATGAATTTCATTATCCATGTGACTCAATTCTAACCCCTACCCCCACCCAAACCTGTATCTGTGACTACATTTCAGTTTCTCTTCTGGGATGGGCTTCACTACTACTACCTCTTATACTACTAATACCACTACCACTACTACTAGTACTAGTACTACAACCACCACCTCCCTGACAATACTAGAGACAGGTTTGGGAGCCAGGAGAAAGATGGGAGGTGGGCCATTCTGTCAACCATGGGCTCCACAATAAGCACTAAACAGTGAACAGAGATGGTGGAGGGACGACTGCCCTCCCAGCCCTCTTTTAGCTCTGCCACTGCTACCAGGTGACTGAAAGTTCCTATGTCCCTTATGCATCACAGGCCTCAGTGTTTCCAAACCTCACACACATGCACACAGTGTGCCACTCTGTATCCTCCCCTCATCCTTCCCCCCAATACATAGGCCCACCCCCAAGCTAACACATGCACATACTGTGATGTGGATCCATTCACATATCAGGACTGTGTAGTACAGTATGCTGTGGACCAATGGGCGTACAGCCGCACTGTATGCTGTTAGTCAGTGGGCGGCCGGGCGGCTTGTGGGTAGGAAGCTGCCACCCGCCGCTGACGGGGGGGAGCGGGGTGGCAGGTCTGAGTTGGTGGATTGGGAGGGGGGCACCGCTGGACCACCAGGGTTTTTCCTGTACAAAGCCTGCGATTGGGCTTGGGAGCGGTCCACTGGACCACCAGGAATTAAATTACTTTTACAAAGCCTGTGATCGGGCTGCATTCGGGTCCAGTGGACCACCAGGGATATAAATATTATTACAAAGCCCGCGATCAGGCTTGCAAGTGGGTCCACTGGACCACCAGGGATATAAATATTATTACAATGCCCATGATTGGATGTGTGGGGGGGCCGATGCCCAGCCTGTGGCTCAGGTGATCGGGTGGCTACCCACAGTAGGCAGCTGCTGTGTTGCACCCAGCAATACGGTGGCTGGCCTGAGGGTGTCCCCTGACTTGTTCCTCTTTTTGTCGGGCACATCTTTGCACCCCCCCGTGCGGCGCAAGGCAGGCTTGTGCCTGCATATGCGCCGCACATCCCAGGCTGAACATTGGGATGTGCCACATATGCATGGGCACGCCCGCCCGCACTTGCACTGCATACATTACTGGTGCACCCCGGCGCATCGGGATTTGTGTGGCTCAACATCCCCATTTGAATATCACGCCAGGGTGCATCAGTGGGTTGTGCAAGGTGCAACACTGCTGCACCATGCACAACCCCTTTGAATATCCTGGCCAATGTATCCCAAAGCACTTTACAAGCAATGCTAGACTGGTAGTGAAGTGACTGAATGTGTAGTGGTGGCCATATTGCACATCATTACCCACACACAGCCTGGAGAATTGCATGAACTGGTTTTATGGGAAGGGGAATATTGGCCAGGGCACCAGGAATGTCCCCCACTATTTGTGAAAAATGCCTTGGGTTATTTTACTTCCAACTGGACACCCACTGGGACAGCACATGGATGGATAGAAGGGACCTCGGTTTAATGTCTCATCTGAAGGATGGCACACAACAACAGTACAATATCCCCCTAATACTGCACTCAGGTGCCAACATTTAGGTACGAGTCCAATCCTGGTGTGGGACAAGAACCCATGACCCTTTGATCCAGAGACAGATGTGCTATCAACTGAGCCATGCTGACACCTGACATGTAGATGTAAGGCAGGGTTCCTGTTAAAATGAGAACTGCTGAGAGATCTCTAAAAACCATTGTAGATGAAACAAAATAAAAAGAAATTACCAGTATGTACCTTTTTTTTTTGCTGTTAGAGAAGAAAGAGATATAAATCAATTCTGATAATGTTACTGAATTAATAATTGAATAATGGTGACAAGGTAAATGTTTACATTTACATGTTATAAAATACTGTACATACATTTATTATAAAGTAATGCTAAATTTTTAGTAAAAACATAAAACTTTCTCATCACCACAAATTAATTTCTTAATGTTGATGTCATCATACACTAAAGTTGTCTAGCACAGTGAGATTTTGTTTTTAATTTCATGGTATTGCATTATTTGAGCACAGACTATTTTTCTGAATATATATTTAGCAACAGAACCTTTGACAGTGAAGTAATTCAAGGCTGCTTATCGTAAGAAGGAATGTACTGCACAGCCCTACTCAAGGTAATAAATTTAATCTGATTAATCAAGAGTAAATTCTAGCCATAAGTTATTTTTATGAAATGAACACTGTGTGACATCAAAAAACCACAAAATCGTTGCAAAAATTGTAAAATTTTCTAGGGGGCCTGGGCAGCCCCCAGACCCCCAGCCCTCCTAGAGAATTTGTTCCCCCCACCACTTTAAAGCCACTTGAACTGCCCCTGAGTATAACTAGTAATTCCCAAATTATTTATCTGTTTGATATTTAATTGTACAGTAACTGTTCTGCAATTGGTGTCCCCTCTAATTCTTCTATCATATGTGTAAAGGGGAGCCACATGGTGTTGAAACGTTCTATCTTAAGTGACAATCTGGCTGAAATCTCCTCCATGGTCAAAAGTCCATTCCTCCCTCAATGGGAGTGTACCTGTGAGCCGTCTTTGTGTAATAGCTTTAAGCACAGCCACTGTTAAAGGGTTAAATAACTACTTCTTTGCATTTCCTTTTAAGTCTCTAGGGTGTAGTCCCTTTATTAAATGAAGACCATCTAACTTCCTGGTGATCTCCAATATTTTACCTACCCACTGTTGCACTTCTTCCCAGAATCCCTGGAGTGACACCCCCGCTTCCTGCTCAGTGGAGGAATGTTGGGCTATCATTAACTCTATTATTTACAGACTTGATAGATTTATTCCCAAAAGAAAATTCACCGACTCACAAGGTAAAATTCCCCCATGGCTGACTAGAAAAGTCTGTAAACATACAAGAAAAAGCATACACATTATATAAAAAGGAACACAATGACTCCAATAAAACAGGTATAAACAACAGCTAAAATTATCCAAACAAATTATTAGCCAAGAAAAAAGTAAGACTGAATTTAAATTAACTGTTCGTAAAGATCCTAAAGCCTACATCAGCAACAAGTCTAAAAACAACTATAAATTAGGACCAACTTCTGAGAACAACCAAGAACTGCGTGAACCAATAAATATGACAAATGCCTTTAATACATTTTTCAGCTCAGTCTTTTCAAAATCAGATCTAATAGCTGAACCAAAAATTAATTCTGGGACTGAATTTCAAACTATAACAGAAAACGAGGTCATTATAGTATTTAAGGAACTTAAGAGCAAATCTTCCTCAGGACCAGACAATACAATATTGGTCCAGACCATTCTGGACCAATCCCTGGACTTCAGCCTGCATATACAATCTGCCTGCAAGGCAGTGAATGCTAAACTGGGGGTTGCTTACAACCTGATGGAGGTACCAGTGGGGATCACCAACTCCTTTGAATGTATCATGTGCGAGGGTGTGGGGTGCAGGATTCTTCTAATCTACCATCTAACAGGAGATGGGAATGTTTTTCTGTAGGAAGTCACAGTCTTCATTGTTGACCCGACATTGGGATACCCCAGATGGCTGATCCTGGGGGATTTCAATGCCTGGGTTGACGATGAACTCTCGCAATTTGGTCAAGACTTCCTCCAGCTAATGAATTTGCTGGGCTTCACACAGGTTATTTCCTCCTTGATCCATACTAGTGGTCATTCATTTGACTTGGTGTTTCTCCTGGGGATTGAGATATCCAATTTGGTGGTGGAACCAATCGGGTGGTCTGACCATCATACCACTGGGTTCAGTTTTGTGGCCCCCCCATAGTAGACCAGCCCCTATGGAGGTGGTCTGGTACCACCCTTTGTGGGGTGTTTCCCCTGGTGGCCTGATGGCAGTGCTGGACCTATCAGGTTTACCGAGTGAATGCATGGATCCCGGGGACTTGGTACTTGCTTATAATAAGGCGGTGATAGGGGCCCTGGATTCCATTGCTCCTGTTCATGTTCACCCCTCACTCTTCACCCCAGGCCTCCCTGGTTTGATGAGACTTTGAGGGAGTTGAAGAGAGTGGGATAAAGGCTAGAGAGGTGTTGGCGGAAGTGGGGCCTGGAGTGTGACAGACTTAGAATTGATGGACCATTATGGGATCTATCAATCAGAAATTACCCATAGGAAGGCAGAATTCTTGTCCAAGGAAATTGCTGTTGCATAGAATTGACCAGCTCAGCTCTTTCAGACTGTGGACAGATTGTGCAATCCAATCTGTCTCCAGCCTGGAAGTGCTTTTTCACAAGAGTGGTGTGAGGAATTTGCTCAATTCTTCGCAGATAAGGTTGCCACAATCAGGTCCGGTGTCTGTTTGACCCTCTCTAATGGGAGATGTGGTAGTTGGCAGAAGGTGTCGGATGCCCAGTTTGTGTGGTGTGACTTCTGCCTGCCCACAGTCAATGACATTGTGATGATCATCCAGTCATTGCAACCGACAAACTGTAGTTTGGACCCGGGCCCTACACACCTCTTAGTAGGCTGTATGGATAAAATCAGCCTGAACCTTGCTGGGATAGTCTAGATGTCTTTGGAGAGGGGGATCTTTCCAGATCCCCTGAAGGAAGCTGTGTTTTGGCCCATCCTTAAAAAGTGCTCCTTGGACCCAGACTGTCTGGCAAACCACAGGCCTGTCTCTAACCTACCCTTTGCAGGTAAGGTTATTGAGAAGGTGGTTGCGTTGCAACTGGATGATCATTTGAGCAGCCACAATGTCTATGATTCTCTTTAGTCCAGATTTAGGAAGAGACATAGTACCCAGACAGCCCTTGTCTGGGTACTAAATGACCTCCTAATAGCGAGAAATCGAAAGACCCATTCCATCTTGGTCCTTTTAGATCTCTCTCTGCGGCATTTGACACTGTGGACCATGGTGTGCTTTTGGAGCATCTGTGGACTGTCTTGTATGGTCCTCAGTTGGTTTCGATCATTCCTCGAGGGTAGGACTCAGAGGGTGGTATCTGGGACTTTTTCCTCTGCACCACTCCCCCTATCCTGTGGGGTGCCACAGGGCTCCATCTTGGGCCCATGTTGTTTGTGGTGTACATGCTGCCATTAGGAGCGATTATTAGGCAGTACGACTTGAGTTTTCACTGCTATGCAGATGATACTCAGCTGTACATGTCCTTTGTGTCTGGTCAGGATGATGCTGTTTCGGTCTTTAACAACTGTCTCACCAAGATCCAGGACATTAGGAGCGATTATTAGGCAGTACGACTTGAGTTTTCACTGCTATGCAGATGATACTCAGCTGTACATGTCCTTTGTGCCTGGTCAGGATGATGCTGTTTTGGTCTTTAACAACTGTCTCGCCAAGATCCAGGACTGGATGAGCATGAGCTGGTTGCAGTTAAACCCAGAAAAAAACAAGGTGTTGGTTGTGGACCCAGGTCTTCGGGAGGTGGGTGTGTTGTCAGGATTACCTTCAGGACTATGGCTTGGGGGTGTTCAGCTAACTACCTCAGACTGGATGCGGAACCTGGGCATTATTTTTGATGACTGCTTGACCCTTAAATCTCAGGTGTCGGCAGTTGTCAAGACCTCTTTTTACCATCTGAGGAATATCGCCCGGGTGAAGCACCTGGTTCCTTCTGATGATCTTCCAACTTTGGTCCACACCTTCATTACCTCCTGCCTTGACTACTGCAATGCCCTATACCTAAGACTATCAGGGGTTGATATCCGCTGCCTGCAGCTGATGCAGATTGCGGCAGTTAGGCTGCTGACTGGTACCTCTAGGACCAGTCATATAACGCCTGTGCTCCGCGGACTGCACTGGCTGGCAGTACAGTGGTGGATCACCTTCAAGGTTGGTTTGCTGACCTATAAGGCTCTACATGACCAGGGACCTAGTTACCTGTAAGATCTCCTTCACCCCTACTGTCCCCCCCCAAGCCACCGATGAGGGATTGCTAGAGATTCCTAGGGTCCATTTAAAGACATCTGGGGCTAAGTCTTTTAGCTTTATGGCCCTGACCCTGTGGAATTCTCTACCTCAACGCGTGTGAGATTGCCTGATGTCCAAAGTTTTAAAGTTGCTCTTAAAACCTTCTTATTCAGCTTAGCCTATCCTGATTTGTAATGCCGCTCCGTATTTATTGGTTTTTAATTCGCTGTGTTCGTTATTTATTAATGCATTTTATTTATTATTGTGGTGTACAAGCGTCTTGGTTTTTAGAAAGGTACTTTTTATAAATAAAGTTTGCTTTGCTTTGCAGTTTCATGCTGACTTCCCCTGCTAAACTTGCTATTGCCAGAGGCATATTACTCCTTGCCCTCACCTACAACACACCGACTTTTGCTGCAGCACACAAAACCATCCTTCATAAGTGGGATGTCACTTATAATAATATCTGTCGCTACGCCTCCTCGTCACCATGGCTTAAGCCCCACTGCCAACTGCACAGGGACCTGTGCTGGTTATCCCCCTCAGCTTGCTGTCAATACTCTCTTGGCTCCCTGATTGACTCTATACTCAGAAACCAGACCCCTTCAGTGCTTGCAACATTGCTGGTACCTCAAATCTCCTCCTATAGACTGCACTCGGTAGATAAATCCCTGATGAATGTACCTAGATGTAAAACATCAAAAGGATCTGTTGCCTTCAATCACTCTGCTCCTAAGCTTTGGAACTCTCTCCCACAATCACTTTGAATATCCAGATCCCATGACAGCTTCCAAAATGAGCTGTGCCTACATCTATCCCTTGCTGATCTTTTGCACTTGTTTTAATCCTTCTTTAATCCACTCATCCGCCAGATGCCTCCTGGCCTAACTTTAACCTCTCTACCTCGTAGAACTTCTTACCCTTATGATCTCCTTGAGAGCTAATCTACCCCAGCCCCACCACACCTGAGTCTTGTTTTGGAGGCTGTGATAATGCATCCTGCCCTGTCAGAAATTTGCCCTTGCCTTGTTTCGCTGCCTACTTGAATCTTCATTGTTGTGGCTAATTTGAATAATATTTCTTTGCTGCTATGTTGTGGTATCTCCTCCTAGACTGTGACGTTTTTTTATGCCAAAAAATTTATGTGAATTTCATTGATTGTTATTGTCCTGGCTGCATGTATTTGCTACTACTGACTGTTTTGACCTATACTATTGTAATTTCATTGTACTCATGCTATGTACCTGTCTTTGATTGTTGTACTCTCCCAGGTCGTGCCTGAAAATAGTCATTTCATGGCTAGTGCACCTACCCAGTTAACAAAAACGAAATAAATAAATAAATAAAATAAATATCAATGCCTATTTTATTAAAGAACAGCAGATGAGTTAACGGCTCCCCCTTACTATTCTCTTTAATAAGTCCTTGTACACTGGTGAAATCCCATCTGATTGGAGGAAGGCTATAGTGATCCCAATATATAAAAAGGGTAATAAAGGTTTGCCTAATAATTATAGACCGATTAGTCTAACCTCCATCATTTGCAAATGTATGGAGAACATATTAAAATCTAGAACTGAACAGGAGATTCACAAAAGGAAACTTGGGAGATCCTGACCAACATGGCTTCACCAAAGGAAAGTCATGTACTAGTAATCTAATCTCATTCGTTGAATCTGTTAACAGAAGTCTGGACAAAGGGATTCCAGTGGATGTTTTGCTACTAGATTTTAAAAAGGCATTCGACAAAGTTCATCATGCACAACTTGTAATGAAAATGACTGCCTTAGGCCTAAAGCCATACTTAGTATGATGGGTCTCCAAAAATTAACCAATAGGACCCAACAAGTGTGAGTATTGGACACACTATCCGGGGACATCAAGGTCATGTGGTGTACCCGAGGGCTCAGTATTGGGACTCATATTGTTTGGGATTTTCATTAGTGATATGAATTTCGGAATTCAATGCAGTTAGCTAAATTTGCTGATGATACTAAAATTAGTTTTGAAGTGGACAATGTTACTAAGGCTGCTCTTTTACAACATGATTTAATTAAAATTGAAGATTAGGCAAAACTTAATAAAATGGAATTGAATGTGGAAAAATGTTCAGTAATACACTTAGGCATCAGAAATCCAAATTCTGTCTATTATCTAAATGGATGTCTGAGTACAGCCGTGGATTCTGATAAGGATCTAGGCATTATTGTCAACAAAAACTTGACAGCTACTGATCAGTGCAAGCACGTAACACTCAAGGCCAATAGAATTATTACATCTATTAAAAAATATTTTGTCAATAGAAGTAGGTCCTGTCTGTTACCACTATATACTACTTACATTAGGCCACATCTTGATTATGCAGCCTCTTTCTGGCTCCATGCCTTAATAAAGATTCCAGGTTAATAGAATTAGTCCAGAGGAGAGTCACCAAACTTATTACTCCCATAAGTAATTTGTCATACTCAGACAGACTTAAGTATCTAAATCTACGCAAACTGTCAACTCGTAGCATTGAAGGGGACTTACTCCTGCTTTTAAACATCTTAAGAGTCCCCAAGCTAATGAATGACTACAACCTCCATTGGGCTACTAAACCAGATGGACTAAGATGCCACAATAGACAGCTGTTGATTCCAAAATACAATATCATCAAAAGAAGTAAATTGTCTACTATTAGAGCATGTAAAATTTGGAATTCCCTACCTGGATATTTAGTGAACTTAAATTTCTCAGAATTGTTTAAGAACTCTTTAGATAGGTATTTTTTTTTTTTTAGTTTTTGTTGACCGGGTAAGTGCACTAGGCAAATCCTGCCTGTTTTCAGGCATGACCCGGGAGAAGGGGATACAGATGAATGCCAACTGACCTTGAACCAGATGAAACTGTTGGTGGTATTTTTTAGTGAATGAGGGAAATTTGGCCAGGACACGGAAATCCCCTACTCTTTCGATAAGTGCCATGGATCTTTAACATCCACCTGAACTACCACAATCCAGGCAGATGGGACCTCGGTTTAACATCTCATCCGAAAGATGGCACCTCAGAAGTGCAGCACCCCTCTCATGCTGCACTACAGTGTCAGTACTGGGATATTAACCCAAGTGCCAGATATGGGAACTGAACCCACAGCCCTCTGATCTTCCGGCCTCAGAGGCGAGTGTGCTACCTACTGAGCCACTGACACTGATAAATTTGCAAGATAATGGGCCATAATTACACCCTGCTAGTGCAGGGAAAGTGGTCTCGATGGCATGGGCCTTGCCTTCCACCTTTGGTACCGAAAATAATCAGCATTAACGGCCCAATAAATAGAGTGGAAGTCCCTCTTTCCTGCAACCCTCCAGCATCTGTCTGATATGGTAGTGCTGAAGTGTTGTGTTTTATCTGTAGTCAAAAAGAATCTTCTCACCACTTTCCACCAGAATTCCCTCTAACTGCCAACAGTATTGTCTTTTTTTTTTAAGTTGTTTAACTAGGAATAGCACACTAAGCGGACAGTTTTTTTACAGGTGCAACCTGGGAGCACAGGGAAGTTAAGTGACTTGCTCAGGGTCACACAGTGTGCAGGTGGAAGCTGTGGGATTCAAACCCAGGTCTGGTCTGCTGGATGGCACCAAATTTAGAGCTCAGAGCCTTAAACCACTGTGCTATACTGCCTGTCTTATGTGTCATCAGCCATATCTGAGTCCAGTCTTTAGGAGTTAACTCTTGGTTTAGCTCATCCTCCCACCGTTGTTGGACCATTACTATCTCCATGCCACCTATGTTTGAATTAAGTATTGTATTTAATTAGAAATGACATGCTTTACGTTTACCTGATGTGACAGTAGGTGAATCTGCTGTACTAGAGGGTGTTGTTTAAGTCAAATATTTCCTGTTGGATTTCTTGCTCTTGGATAAATGCCCTTGTCTGGAGGTACTGGAATAAATCCGAGTCAGGTAATTGAAATTCCCTCTGATGCTGGCTAAAGGACTTCAGCACCCTTCCTGTAAAAAAATGTGGGACATATTGCAGTCCTCAGGTAGCCCATCTTTTAAAGGTTATATCCAGCTTTGCTGGGGTGAATTTATTATTTTGCCACATTGGAATCCACTGGGGTTGTGTAATCTTTATTTGGAGCCTTTTTTTAGTTAGCAACCATTGTTTAAATGTATGTTTTGTCCACCTTTTTCTTATCATTTTCAGATCCTACACTGATTGGATCTTCTACACCAAGCTGTCTAGGTGCCCCTCTCTGTTAATACCCTCCTCAATTAGCTTCCATACAGTATCAATGTTTTAGGTAATGTCTCTTAAATCTCCTATTTGTGCAGCTGTGTAATATTCCCTGAAATTGGGTACACTGTATCCTTCCCCTGATTTATGCCTCATTAACATGGTCCACTTCAGTCTTGGATTTTGACCAAGCCAAATTAAATGTTTAATTATCCCTGTAATTTCCTTCCATTCCATTCCCAGGATAAGCAGCAGGAGGTTCTTGAACAGAAATAAAAAGCTGCAGAACACAATTATTTTGACCACTTCCATCCTGTTAGTAAATGTCAAAGGCAATTAATTCCATCTTTTTATGTCAGCGAATACTTCCTTTTTCAGCTTTCCATAGTTATTTTCAAACACATTTTCCAGGTGTTTTGGAATTTGGATCCCCAGGTATCTGACACAGTCAACCTCCTACTTACCAGGTAACAAAGATTTGATATCTTCTGTGATTGTGCCACTAACTCTTATTATTTCAGTCTTGAAGATGTACATCTTAAATCCTGAAACCTCCCCCACGCCTGTTCAAAAGCTCCAGGAGTGGCTTTACATGTCTTTTGGGATCTCTTTAATAAATGACGGTGTCATCCGCATGAAGTGAAACTCTATTCTCTAGTCCCCCTACTTTGATATCCTGCTGCACCTGATTAGTTCTTACTGCTTCCGCCAAAGGTTCCATGCTGATGACAAACAACAGGGGCAACAATGGGCACCCCAATCAGGTTCTTCTTTCTATGTTAATTTTTGGGACATTGTTTCATATACCTTAACTTTTGCATGTGGGATTCTGTAAAGCATTGTCACCACTTTCATAAAACCATCCCCAAAGCCCATTTTTTTGCATAGTACTGCACAGAAAAGACCTGTTCAGCCTATCAAATGCTTTCTCTGCATCTATTAATCTAGCCATTTCAGCCTCTTTTTTACCCTTTCCTAATATATTGAGCATTGCTTTGACATTCTCCTTCAGATGGCAGCCAGGAATGAAGCCTATCTGATCTGAATTAATGGAAATTGGAGCTACTTTTTGTAGTCTTGTGGCTAAAATTTTTGCAAATATTTTTAAATCATGATATAACAAGGATATTGGTACATATGATTCACATAACTCTGAATCTTTTCCTTTCAGAAAAAGAGATGTGCAAGAACAAGGGGGCACAATTTGAAGATAGAGAGGGGATGGCTCTGAGGTAATGTGAGAAAGTATTTCTTCACAGAGAGGGTTGTAAATGCATGGAATGGCCTTCCTGAGGAGGTTGTAGAGTCAAAAACAGTGGGAGAATTCAAGAATACATGGGACAGACATAAGGCAATTCTGGTGGGGGGGGTAGGAGGAAGTAGGCTATTGGTTAACTAGGATCTACAGCTTATCTGTTAGGTAGGGAAATTGGCAGACTAGGAGGTCCAACTGGTCCTTATCTGCCATCAAATTCTATGTTTCCATGTTTCTATGTTCCCTGGCATGGGGAGAACTGTGATCACTGCCTCATTCCATGTATCTGGAGTTACCCCCTCTTCCTGACAATGTCTATAGAGTTTGCCCAGCATAGGCATCAACTCCTTAAAGAAGGCTTTATAAATGTTTATGTTTAATCAGTCAGGACTCGGGACTTGTTAAAGGGGAGGTCCATTATGGTTTTGCAAATCTTTGAGTCCCTTATAGGGGCCTCCAGATAATCAACATCATTTGCTGATAGCTTAGGGAAGTTTAGATTTTGTGAAAAGGTGTGTGCTCTGTCTGTTACTAGTGTTGTTTGTTTGCCCTCTTTGTATAGTTCTGTATAAAAATCTGCAAATAATTGTATTATTCTGTCTGGGTTTGTTTCATTTTTTTGTGCCTTTGTGGTGTTTTTAATTTTTTGATACTGTTCTCTCTGCTGCTTTCTCACATAATCTGTAAACCAATAAAGCTGCTGCTTTCCCCCCACCTCGTAATATTTATGAGCTGTGTACCTTAATTGTCCCTCAATTTTCCTGTTAATTAAGTCTTGTAACTCCTTTTGTATTTTAACTAATTATTGATTTACCTTGTTACTTATATAATTTTATGGATTTGTTTTAATCCTGCTAATTTTGTTTCTAGGGTTTCCTGTCTGGCCATTCTTTGATGCTTCTTCGAGGACAATCAGCTTAAAATATGTACCTGCAAGACCACCTTCATGGCATCCCATAGACCTGGTTCTTCAACCTCCTCCCCTTCATTAAGTTGTCTGTATGATTTCATTTTCTCTAGCATTTTTTCTTTAAACATTTTTTCATTCAATAAAGAAATATTAAATCTCCAAAGGGTGTTTTTTGGTTTGGTTTAAATAGGGTTCAATAGTGATTGAGGCATGGTCCAAAATGGTATGCCACACTATCAGCGACATTTCGACAATGCGGTCTCCTACAGTGACAACAGCACCATGTCAATGTAAGGAACACGCTGGAACCCGGCACTGTCTGTTGTGGGTCCTGCACCCCCCCGACTCAGCTCTGACTCAGAGTTGAGAATCCTAAGTGGGGGTTGTGGGGGCACAGCCCGCCATGTGGGGGGTTCAGGGGGCAAAGCCCACAAAGAAAACACTTGTTTTCCTATGAAACTGGCAGCTGACTGCAAAATGTGGTCAACCTGCTGGTTTCACTGTCTGGTCATTCAACAAAATATTTGCCAATGACCAGTCGTGGATCCATCTGAAATAATGATGGGGTGAATTTTGCTCTGATGTATTTTAAGGAGATCTGCTTTATGTATAAAAAACATGTCTGTTCTTGAATATTCCTGTTGGGGTTTTAAAAAAAAAGGTATAATCTATTTCACCTTCATGCAATTCTCTCCAAATGTCTACCAGCCCATGTTTAATCACGTTGTCTTTTAAGGCTGTACTAGCACTCCTGTTAGCATATTTATTTTTTGAGAATCTGTCGAATTATAAGTTAATTATGCAATTGACGTGTCCTCCAATTAGGACACATCCTCCTGGTAATTGTGCTATCTCTTGTAACGACGTTTTAAGAAAAGGGGCCACTCCAGTGTTTGGTGCATATACAGTACATTTATCAAATGAATCAATGAGCCTTGAATGTCTCCCGAGACCATTACCCATCATCCCGCTGTGTCTTTTTTGACCTTAATCACTTCAAATCACAGTCCTTTTCTAAGTAATATTCCTGTGCCATTTCTTTTGGCATTCGGGTGAGATGAAGCTATTACCTGTGCCACCCAGCTTATCTTCAGTTTACTGTGTTCTGTATCTGATAAATGTGTTTCCTGCAAAAAAGCTATGTCACTATGTAATTTATTTAATTCTGATAACACTTTGGCTCACATAACTACCGAGTTTATCCCCTTGATGTTAAATGATATGATATTAATCTTTCCCATTTTGACTGGTATTATTCTGATTTAGTCTGATCTTTTTCCCCCTGTTGGGGTACATTGTAGTAGCTCTTACATCTAAAAAAATCTTTCTTATTTAACACTTTAACAACATTATAACCTTTAGAAAAATAACTATTTACAGCCATCATACACCTTTGATTTAACATTTCAACTCTGTTTCCAATTGCTTGTGATGAATAGCCTCTGCTTCAAGGTGGACTTGAGGTCAGATTAGATCCGAGCCAGTGAGGAACTCACTTCTGTGCCCCCAGGTTATGACTTTATACCTACTGTAGTAAACCCTCATGATCATACAGTGAGGTTGACTCTTCAATTGTGAATATACCTGCAGTCAATAAACCTCTCAAAAGCTCGAGAGAAATAAGAACCAGCCTGGTCCGACAGCCTTTTCCACATATAATCCTTGCAGACCCAGGGAAAATAGTTTCGATACATGCTGGATCAATCTGAAGGATCAGACCTTCCCCCTCTCCCCCCCCAACCCTTTCAACTTATTAATTTTGGAATTTTAGTCTCTCCAGAACTGTGTGGGATCACATTGTCCTGAAGCCCCATGTCTTTTTATAGCCTAAAGTTTGTGTCTTTTAGGAGTTACAGACATCTTAAGGTCTTCCTGTAGAAAGCAAATGCAGAAGCACAGATTGCTCCAATTCGTCTCTATTACATGGCGTTTCACAGTAAAACCACACATCGTTAGTCACCTTCATGACTTTAAACGTTTCCTAGTCTAACCCCCAATTTTCTGTCTGTTCCCCTTCATTTTTCACTTTGCTACCTCTGCAGTTTTTGTCTGGCATATTTATACCTTGTTTTGTATTTTCATTCGTTCATTCACAAGAAGTCCATCATCCCCTTGTACATTTCCATCCTGTAAGATACTTCTAATGTTTCCACCCTATGAGTTCAAGCTGTTATATGTGTTTTCTCCATTCTCCCCTCCCCCCCAACATCTGACCGTTCTGTTATTCCTTTTCCTTCCTACTTCACTTTGCACATATTCAAAATATTTTCTTTTGGTTGATCATTTCTTCCCCCTTCCCCCCACAGTGTGTACCTTATGAGACATGGATCCTTCACCTCATAACAACCCTCACTCCTTATAACCTGCTGCTAGTTCTCCCTTTCTTTTTTCCACTTCCCTTCCTCCTTTCCTCAATATTCTTACTTCTGAGTTTTTCCTTAGATAAATGTACATTATACTGTATTTAAAGGAGCACTTAAGGCAGTGAGCCTGCTGTTTGTACCACCACCAGTGTCTGCATTCACTAGTTGTAAATTTCACCATGCGCTGACAGCTCAGATGACAGCAGGCTCCCGACAGTTGAGACGCTTCCCCTCCCCCCGATCTTTAGTAAGATTTCCACATTCTATGGATCCTTTCCTTCTCAAATTTGATTATTTACTTTCCCCTTGGTCCCGGAATGCAATCGCCCCTCTGAGAGCCTGATTGCAATTAAAATCACACATTCCTTTTTTTTACAATTGAAAACCCTTTTTCAAAGGAAAAAACATTACTTGCTTGACAATCCAAATCTTGGCAACTTTGTCATCCCTCTCCAGGCTGCAGGTTTAAACAGGAAATTTAAGTTCATTTTGAATTTTCAGCTCTTTGCCTTTAGACCTTCTGATTACTCACTGCCAGTCTATTTTCTGTAGTCTTCCATCACTGCAATTAAGTCCTGCTTTAGGTGCTGTGATAGATCATCGTCGAGTCTCTGCCTTTTCCGACTCTGGCCAGCAAGCTGCCATGCAGTCTGCTGTAATTCTGTTTCTAGGGTGTCCATTTGTACATTGGGACAGTCTGTCCTCCATCTCTTCAGGAGTGGGTCATCTGCCACCATATTATTATAAATCTGCACTCCCTTCTCTGTAAATATTTTTATTTTAGCTGGGTAAATCACCTATGCTTTCATGTTCTTTTGTTCTTTAATCTGCTTTGTAATCTATCTTGCAGCTTGTAGGGCTGGGGAAAAATCTTGATTGAAGAAGATCTGTTTTTCATCAAAATACACTTTTTGTTGCTTCTAGGCAGTTGACAGGATTGTCTCCATAGACTGATAATGCAGCATGCGAATAATGACCAATCACTATCTGGATGTCTCATCCTTAGGTTTTGGACCCAATGATCTGTGAGCTCTTTCAATTTTTAGTGGTAGATCTGCTGGCAGTTTTAGTACCAATGTTTATAAATGGTTGATGAACTCAGGTATGGAGTTGAATTCATGAATCCTTAAGTTATTTTGTCATGCCCTGTTCTTCGCATCTTCCATCAGCGCTTGGGTCTCTCTGTCCTGATTCAGTAAAAATAGCAGCAATCTGCCATTTGCTCCTTGGGTGTCCCTGATTTCTCCCACTTGCTTGTCGAGTTCTTGTCTATGGTTTTTAAGTGCATCTTAAGATCAGCTAGGGTGGATTCTATAGTATAAATTGTGGAGATTACTTTTCTGATCATGGCATCTGTCATTGTTATTTGCTCCCCGTTATCATCAAAGTCTCCTTCTTGGTCTGCTGATGAAATCAAGGTAGGGAACTGAGATCTAGACATCCTGGGCCTTAAGGGTCTTGTGCTCGTTCTGTCTTCAGTTAATAGCTGCTTCAATTTGCCTGCTGGGGTTACCAAACCCCCTTTTAGTTGATGACTGGTCATTCCACTGCACTCCAAGAACCTTTCAGTTGCCTTGTAAAGGGTATTAGTAGGCTAATTAGTAATCATATCAGATCAGGTTATTGGGGCCATCACAGTCCACTGCTCTTTAGTTCATTACGTCACCGGAAGTCCAACAAAGACTACAAGATCTTAACAAAGATTCTAGCAAAAAGACTTAAGCATTTTATTTCAAAACTAATTGGAAGGAAACAAGTTAGTTTCTTATGGAATAGGACAGGAGCCAAGAATATTGGAAGGCTCCTGGACTCCATTTAGCCAATGAACAAATCCAAACCTCAGGCAGCAGTCCTTGCTTTGGATTTCTTCAAAGCTTTTGACTTGTTAGAATGGGAGTAGTTGTATAGGATACCAAAGGAAATTGAATTAGGCAAAGAATTTATTGAATGGCTCAAAATGTTATATACTGTAAATCTCCTTTGGCAGAAATAACAAATGGACACATTTCACAGGCAGTCAAATTACATAGAGGCACAAGACAAGGTTGCCTTTTGCCTCCCTATCTTTTATATTAGCTATTGAATGCTTGAGAAAGAAAATAAAGTTGAGTACAGACATAATAGGATAAAAACCTGGGAACGTCTCTAATAAAATCAATGCTTATGCAGATCATCTGATGCTAACTGTCAGAAATCTACAAGACTCCATATGTACCCTCAGTAAACTACTACAAGAATGTACACTTATTTCAGGTTTAGGGGTTAACTTGATAGAAAATCCAAACTAATTTTCAACATGCCTGCCATAAGGCTACTGGGCGGAGGAGGGAGCGACCACTTAACCTCAACTTCCACTTCAATTTCCAAGGCTCATTTAACTGCATACCTGGGTATAAAAATCCCCCCAAACCTACAAAATATTTTGGATCTAAACTTTTCTCTCTTACTTAAAGAAATTGAAGTAGGCCGTGAGAAATGGCAAAAACACAATCTTTCATTATGGGGAAGAATCAACTCAATCAAAATAGATGGTGGCACCCAAAATATTTTACCTATTTCAGAAAGAACATGGTTTTGGGCTACCATGGTGGGAAAACTATCACCTCTCTTTAATTTTCAAACAGACTGTTTATTATATTTCCAAAAAGCTAGACAAACACTGACCACTACAGTTTACCATAGAACAACAAATAGTTGCCCCAATAAGGCATCCAATCTCCTTTTCATTCCCACCTGATTTGTATTGGGGGGATAATCCCTGCATTAAAGATATTCAGAGATGATTTAATCTATCAGACCTTCCAGCAACACATGATGGAGGAATCAAAAAACCTTGTATAACAAAAGGACAATGGAAAACACAGAATGGTCTAAACTAGGAATCTCATGATTTAATCAATCTGGTAACTAAAACATTATTATCCTTCACAGAATTTAAAGAAAAATTCAATTTGCATAGATTTCAGTTAACAAGCTACCTCCAGATCAGGAAAGCTTTAACTGAATCTATTTTGGACACAAATGTTAAGCTCACTGAAAACAAAGAATGGCAACAAATTACCAAACTAGCAGAAATGAAGCGAGGAACCAGTATGTTATATGGCATAATATCAGACTCAGAGAGTAACTCTTGTGGAGCCTGTAAAGCTAAGACAAACTGGGAATATATAAGTAAAGAAATATTAGATAAAGACTGGTCAGAGGTATGGTCAAATACATATCATAGCTGCAGTGAGGTTCAAGGCAGGAATATACAATTTAAAATTCGACAACACTATTATTACGATTTTAAGAAACTGGAACACAAACATTATCTCCCACTTGGAAACTGCTGGAGCTGTAAAGAATCTTGTGGCAATGTATTGCACATGTTCTGGGAATGCCCAGAGATTTTTCAGACCTGGCAGGAAATACACAAGACATGTAAATTCATCAGTAAAAACAAGCTATACAATGGCAAGAAAATTTCCTGGACTCTGATTGTCCAGTGTGTCCCTGGCACAGTGAGGATTATCCCAGCACAACCTCACTGTATTGATGCCACTGATTTCTCATATCCCTCCCTTCAGAAACAAAGATAAATTGCTACACTAAAAATTTACTGAAAACATTTTTTAAATGTTTTTTTTTTTATTTAATGTATTTTATTGGTTAACAAGACATCGCTGCATGAAAGAAATTTATGATAAAGAAGTGTCACAATTATACAAGTATGTATAAAGTTCTATGAAGTAAAAGGAAAATAAGAAACCCCACATACCCCACGGTCAAACAGTTCTAAAATTAGATTTAGTAATTTTTGCCCCCCTTTAACTCCTCCCCATGCTGTGGTGTATAATAGTTCTGGTACATATAGCCATGCTAATTAACCAGATGAAGAAAAGAACGATTTTGGGGTCATCATCATGAGAAGCAAAACCATAGTAGAGAACAAAAGACCGACCTTAAGCTTACAGTGACGTTTTCTCTCTGCCAAACATAATGTAGGAAGAAATAATTGAATAGGAAATAAAGAGAACAGGAACATGGATACATTTAGACATGGATATTGAAAACATAGAGGAGCCCAGGACCCATTATAAATCTAGACATCATTTGAAATAAAGGGTATACAACTTGCCCCATTTTCTGGTGAAGGAAGGCAGACGTCGATTTACTTGAGCTTATCAAATTCTCCACACGGCGTCTAGAAAAGCCTGATGTAGCTACTTCGTATAAAGTTAGGAACAGTTTGATCTTTCCAGTGTCTAAGTACTAACTTTTAACCGCCATGGATATTAATGCCAGATGAAATCTTTTCCTTCACTTGAATTTCAGAGTAGTCGCTAAAGATACAGGCTTGGGGAGAGAATAATCCCTGCAATCCTAACATTGGATCAAGAGTAGCTTCTATTTGTTTCCATAACGGGATACTGATTCACATGACCAGAGAATATGTAGCAAGGAGCCTCCTCTTTGCTACATCTGGAACATGTTGACGAAGATATATGTTCTATCTGCATAAGCTTAACTGGGTATAATAGAGGTTGTTCAATATGCAGTATTAGGTGACCCTATATCTATCTTGAGTATGATAGATATATAGGTCTCTCCATATGTTTCGCCAGTTAATCTCTCCGTTTGGATACAGACTTTGCCAGATGTTTGAACCGATGCCTGGAGGAGCAACTGAGAACGTATGAAGCAAGTTATACAACTTAGAGATACTATGCGGTTTATCAACTGTTATGGAGACTTGGTGGAAAAAGTCGGAAAGGTGGGAGGTTTTTCCAATATATCCAAATCTTCTACTTAGAAGATGCCTTAGCTGAAAAACTTTAAAGACCACTGTTGTTGGCCATTTAAATTTTGCTAGAGTCTCTTCTGTAGTTAGAATGCGATCTGGTGAGTAAAATTCGCTCACTTTACATCCGGAGAGAGACGGTAACCAGCTTCCAGTTATCATAGAGTTGCCTATCTGAAGGTTTGGGTTTGAACAGATAGGCTGGGAGAAATCCAGGAATGGGGAAATCTTAAAGTACCTAAACAACTGGGAAATAACCCTGAGGAAGATCTCCAGCGGTAATGACTGGAGTGTTATAGGGATATTTTTCCCAGGGATGTAGAAGAGGGCCATTGGAGCAATGTTATGGATATTCAGGAGATCTAATTCAGCCTGCAACCATATTGGCTTGTACCCTTGGTGAGCCCAAGACTCGGGTGAGGATAACCATTTTCCACACTTATTCAAGTGCGAAGCCCAATAATAAAAGAGGAAATTAGGGAGACGAAGCCCCCCAAAGTCTTTCGGTTGGGATAATTTATGGTAAGATTTTCTGGCAGATTTATTACTCCAAATAAATGAATTCATCCTAGAGTGAATACGCTGAAAATAGGATATAGGTATCCATATATTCAACATATTTAGGGGTTAAAAGATTCTAGGTAGTACGTTCATTTTAATAGTACTGATTCTGCCCCACAGCGATAGGGGGAGTTTAGACCATCTGGTTAGGTCTTGCTGAATATCACGCCATAAGTCCTCCAAATTTAACTTCCACGACAAAGATGAAGTAAGGGTGATGTGGATCCCTAAATACTTAATGGAGCGCATAGTCCATTTCATTCCAAAATGAGCAAAACTTGAACTATGAGCAAGGTGGTTAAGAGGGAAAATCTCAGTTTTGCTAACATTGAGTTTATAATTTGAGTATTTACTAAAATTTTCAATTATTGCCAAGGCCGCTTTCAATGAAGGGACTGGATTTGAAAGATGAAGGAGCAGGTCGTCGGCAAACACTGAGATTTTCGTAGTATTATTAGCTATGGGAATACCTGCTATTTGTGGAGATAAGTTTAAACACCTGAGGAGGGGTTCAAGATACAAGTTAAATAGAAAAGGTGAAAGTGGACAACCCTGTCGTGTGCCTGAAGTGAGGGGAAAAAAGTCTGATAAAATCCCATTACAATACAGTCTAGCTCTAGGGGAAGAGTACAGCGTTTGCACCCATTTTATAAATAAAGGGGGAAAACCCATGGTTTGCAGTGTTGCCCAGAGAAATGTCCAGTCCACCCTGTCAAATGCCTTTTCTGCATCCAGGGAGACTAGGACCATTGGGGCAAGGGATGATTTGGCTGTGCTGATGACGTATTGAAGTTTTCGGTGGTGATCTGCTGGGGTCCTATTAGACACAAAACCTATTTGTTCCGGGCTAAGTAAAGGGATCCAGACCTGCTCGATCCTCTTAGCCAATATTTTGGCTAAAATTTTAATATCACAGTTTAATAATGAGATGGGGCGGTAACTAGATGGAAGGTGTGCAGGTTTACCTGGTGTGAGAAGGAGAGTAATAAGAGCCTCTAACAGTGTTGGATCCTGCGCACTCCCTGAAAGCAGATATTGGTATAGGCGGAGCAAACCCGGTGCCAAGTCCTTGGCAAATTGTTTATAAAAATTTGAGGATAGGCCATCAGGTCCAGGTGCTTTGTCTGGAGCCAAATCTTTAATCGCTGCCAGTATCTCGTGGGTAGAAATAGGGGAGGTCAGTGATGACTGTTGATTGGGAGTAATCGAAGGTAGTGGAATAGATGCTAAATAGTTTAGCATCTCTTCCAAAGAGGGAGTGGGGGTGACTTTGTTGTATAATGAAGAGAAGTAGAGCCTGAGCACCGATACCACCTCCCTGGGGTGGGTTCTAACTTCCCCAGTGGGATCTTCAATTGAGTTTATTAATCTAGAGGTCTCCGATTTCCTTAACCTCAGGGCAAGGAGATGGCTGGCCTTTTCGCCATGTTCAATGTACTTTGCCCGAGTTTTCAGAATAGCAAATTCAGCCTTTTCTTGAAGTAAAAGGGAGTATTGATTCCTTAAGGACAAAAGGGCTTCTAGAGTGTCGGATGTGGACGAAGAAGAGAGGGAGTGTTCCAGTGTTTTAATTCTAGCCAGGAGTGCGGCGGCCTTAGCCTCATTCTTTCTCTTACGAGTGGAGGCCAGACGAATAAATTTGCCTCTCAAATAACATTTTAGCGCACACCACTCGTGATCAACTCGTGTGACTGAATCTTGATTAAAAGTAAAAAAGGATTGAATCAAGTCCGATATTCTGGTGACGATATAATCCTCCTTAAGAAGTTGGTTATTCAGCCGCCAGAGTAGGTCTCTTGTGAAGGTTAGTATTAAGCACGATGTCACCCAGGCTGGTGCATGATCCGATATGACTATGGCTTCTATACCGAGTCCACATGCCTTGCATAAGAGTATTACTAAATAATATATAATCCAGCCTGGACCATTGGAGTGCACCATGGATTGGAAAGTAAAGTGGCAGAGCTACTGGATTTTGCAATCCCATGGATCACATAGTCCAAGTGAATCTATAAAATCTAGCAGCCTTTTGGGCAGCAGATAAAGGTTTGAGTAAGGGACTAGATCTATCTAGGTCCTGTGTAGGTGGAAGTTCCAGTCTCCTCCAAGTATTATCGGTATGAACATAAAAGTTCTCAGCTTATCTATTAGGGTTATGAAAAATCTGAATCCCCCAATAGGGCCATAGATGCTTCCTAAGACCACCTCAGTGTGGTTTAAGGTGCCATTTACTATCGTGTATCTACCTGTAGGGTCTGCAATAACATTTTTGGCTTGAAAAGCTATTGAGCGGTGTATAAGGATGGCTGTTCCCCCTGCATTAGATGACCCGCCCGAGGCGAAGACTTGCCCAATTCCTCTTCTACACAAGCCAGTTGCCTCGTTCGGTAAAAGGTGAGTCTCCTGTATAAAGGAGATCTTTGCTTGCAATAAGTCCAAGTGTTTTAGTATTTGTAGTTTCTTGATGGGCGTGCGGGCTCCTCTTACGTTCCATGTAACAAACTTAATGAGGTTATGTACCATTTCGTTTTAACAAATCCCGCATAGCTACTAATCTAAACAATCCCAGAATATGCACCATAGTTCCCCCCCACAACTATAACAAAACCATAGAATGTTGCTGAAATAAGTCCCAGCCTTATAATCAACTGACGAAGTAAGTGTAGAGTGAAGATGCCTAATACCCCGAAATCCCTGAGGTCAAGGTTGCAACATCTACCAAATTACTCTGAAGTATCTACCCTCCCCCAAATTCTACCCACTGATAACTATATGCAATTAACATACAAAACCTGGATCCCTGCAACAAGAAACTGTTAATGTCTACTCCATTACCTTTCTCTTAGTGCCCTAGCATACCTCACCCCCATAGGTATAGTTGAGAACCCTCGGAGGGTAGCATTCAGGCTAAGAGTGATCAAATACTGTAACACTATAATATCTGTCCCATGGAACATTGTGGAAGGTTGCAATGCTACCTCATTATGGAAAGAAAATACTTCCTCCTACAAGGAAAGCTAGGATGATCCCCTTTTCTCCAGTACTGCGGTTGGACATGGCCAGCACTATTCCATCCCCACCCCCACCCCGAACCCTGTTAAAGACCTTCCCAGTACGCTGAAGAGAGAGAGAGGAAAAGCAACAACACACAAGGGAGAAAGAAAAAAAAGGGGAGGGGAAAGGAGGTTGCATAGAGTCTACTTTTGTTCTCACCATACCCCTCCCTTCCTCCCCCCATTCAATATTTATTTTAGTCCTATCCAGTCCAAAAAATTGGATAAGAGTCAACAATCCATAAACAAGTCTCAGATTTATATGGCTGTTGTCTAATATTATCCTGGTTGAGTTCGTTACTGCGTAGTAGGGCAGAGTAGATGGGTCCTTCAGATTGTAGGTGGTGTTTCCTTGGGGTTAAGTTTGCAGTGGACCGACAGCGTGATGGTGCAGCATACAAACAGGACCCACAGGAACATATGACATGAAATGGGGCCTGTTCCAGACCACCGGGGACTTGCCAGGACCAAGTAAACCACTGCTCAGCAGTCTCTCCGAACCTGGAACCATTCAGATAAACAGAACAGGCGTGGAATTCCCCTGGGCTATCTTCTTCTCCTGAGACATTCAGGTAAATAGAGCCGACTTTTAAAGAGATCGAATAAATAATTAACGATGAAACCAGACAAAATCTTGAGCATCACAGGTTGAAACTCTTTGTAGATCTGGAGCTTGAGGCTCCTTAACCACTTCTATGCCATCGCCTCAAGAAGCCTTAAATAAAGAGGTAGCATCTGGGCTAAGTCTTCCTGGGCATGAGACTGCCTATGAATGCCATTTTCCTCCAGCTAAAACCTGAAGGCGCAGGGTATAACATTCTAAATTTAATGCCCGCGCTATCAACTTGGTGACAACAGGGTGGAAGGTGGCCTGCTATGGGTTTCCAGTGGCAGTCTTGGAGTTAGTCGAACTTTTCCCCTCCCAAGTGATGGATTGCATATCTTTACTTTTGAGAGTATGTGCTGACGCCCAAATAATTCAGCATTCTGATAATTATGGGTCTGGGGGGCTGATGCTTCAGGTTTTGGCTATAACGATCTATGAGCCTTTCAATTATATAATGAGGGTTATGGAGGTGAAGGGCCTACAATCTTCACGAGCAGGGACTGGACAAAGATAATGGGAGAGGAACCTCCACCTCTCTGGGAGGCCATGAATTAGGATGTTATTTCGTCTGCAACGGCCTTCCAGATCTTCTGTTTTTTGCTGCAGTTTGGTGATCTGTTGCCTCAGTTTGACCAACTCGGGGTCAGTTTTATCCCGCCAGGACTCTAGTGAACAGGTGCGGGCCTCATTGTCTGTTTGTCGCTGCCTTACACTGGACATCTCTCCACGGAGATTCTTTAGTTCGGATGTTAATTTCAATAATGATTCCTTAAAAAGATGCATCACTTCCAAAAAGCGCTCCTCTGACAGAGGAGTCGACGTAGAGAGAGCCATCAGTTGGTTGGCCGATGATGTTTGAGACTGTTGTTTGCCTTCTTGGCTTCATTTGTCCGGAGAGACTCTGGGTGTGCTTTTAGGCAGGCCGCTTCATCTCTAGGTCCATGCTTGGGCTTCTTTCCTTTCCTTTCTCCTTTCTTCTTCTCTGCCAGCAATGACGTCGAGTCTCCCCAAATGCCTTCTTAGTTAGATAATAGTACTGGTAGGCAGGTAAAAACGGTGAGTTGCGATCTAAAAAATGTATAATTATTTGAAAATATCGGAGGTGGAGCGGGAGCCCGGAGAACCAGCTGTTAGCCCGCCAGACGCATCACGTGATCTCTTAAATGTTTTTTTTATTTTGTATAACAATGAGCCATTGTATAATAGCAATAATGCACTCAAGGGTGTGGGTTGTGCTGGGATAACCTCACTTCTGGAATGTTAGACGCACTCGGCCTGTGGCCTCATGCCCAACCACCCAGGCGTGAGGTTATCCCAGCACAACTCACACCCTGTCATGCATTATTGCTTAAATACCACTCTCCCTGTCTCTGTTCCTACTTGGCATTACCTCTCAAATCCCAAACTTAGACAAACCAGTTTTCGTTATGCTCCTTCAGCACCCACCACCCCTTCCCCCTTCCCCCATCTCCCAGTCCAGTGAGTTTCCCTAACCGTCACTACTAATGCAAGTTGCCTGACCATGCCCCCTCACACCCCATTTACTCTAGCCTGTCTTCTCCACTCAGCCCCATTTCTCCCTATACCTTATCACCCTTCTTCCCCCACCCTTCACCTCCACCACAGTACCAACCTCTCTCTCTCTTGTACCTCCTTTCTTCACCCCACTGCCAGCTATCCCTGTCCCTCTGAACTACTGACAAGGCACTTTGTGGCTGCTTATTCCCCACCCCATCATCATAAAGTGTTTTTCTTGTTATTTTAACTTGTACCTATGTTTTGAGTTATTCTGTAAGTTCTGAATCCAAACTGCATCATTCATTGTGATGTACCTTTGCTTTCTCCTATTGTACTTTGTTTTTTAAACTATGACATGGAACCTTTGTAAAAGAGCTTACGCTCAAAGGTCTTTTCTGAATCACTAAATAAATAAATAAATAAAAACCCTCAAATAAATCAGATTCTGGCAGCTGCACTAACTTTCGAAAGGCTAATATTTACTAACAGTAGAACACCTACCATGCCTCTGTATAAGGATTGGTACAGAAATTCTTTTGGTAGCAAATAATGAGAGACTGTTGCATACCTTAGCTGGTAAGTCAGAATGTTTTACATAAACTTGGCTTCCACTCCTGAACTTCCAACACATTTTATAATACCAAAACACTGATGGCTTCAGATATACAGTTTTGGCATTATTGTGTGTATGTACTTACTGACATTTTCTTATGTTTAGATTGCACTGTTGTAACCGTTTCAATGTTTATTGTGAACACCTGTTGCATGTATTGAAGCTATTGTAATTTGTCCAAATAAATACAAATTTTAATGGAAAAAAAATATGCGGTGATAAAGAACCAAGATGGCAGAGTGGACTTGAATACCCTCATGTATGACCTTTAGGAGGAGAGAAAGTATTGCAGACAAACTGGTGAATAGTCTCCATGCTGGAGCGAATGAAACTGAAGAAAGGGGCAATCCATTCCCCCCCAGCAACCACATATGGGGTAACTGTTAATTGTCATTTCTGTAAGTACATACAAGTGGGAGAAGAATTTGAAAATGGAGGGAATTAAGGAAAATACAAGGTACATTCCTTCATTACCTGCAATACATAAGCCATTATTTACATGGCCACATGCAACTGCAACTGCTTTTATGTGGGCAAAACAATACAAAAATGTAAGATTTGTATTAGTGAACATCTAAGGAGTGTTGGAAAACATGATAGGAATAATGCACTGTCTAATCATGTACAGCAGTGTGGTCTGGGACATTCATTTTAATTCCAGAACTAGTAAAAGTATAGCCCAGTGTCACAAGTCCACTCCTGTAGGGTGGGACTATCTGTATCACAGCAAATCCCTCTTGTGATGGGGAGGGGAGGGGATGGGGTGAGAGATACCCTTTCTCCATGTGAGGGGATATAAATACAGTCTTGAGTCTGTGTTCCTGGGGTAGAACTCTCTTGGCCACTGCACCATGAGCCAGAAAGCCACAGGTACGTATTGGCTCCGAAGGGGGCCCTATACACCCTATTATTTGCGTTTCCCCAGAAATGCAGTGCTCAGTTCAAAGCTCCACAGGCTCCTCTTGAGACCCTTCATATTTTCTCCCCTTTTTTCATCACAAAGTCCCTAACGGTACTTCACTTTTGGTAGTGTTAGGCCTTAAAACAGTCACACAGGTGTGGTATCATTTGAACAACTCTCACCAAGGCAAACCACATAACAGACATAGCTTTACTAGTTAAATTAATGAATGCAGTGACTATCATAAGGACACATAATTTTAGACATTGGTAACAAGGTATTGAAAATAAAATAGAAAATATACATAAAAACCTACACTTTAAAACTCTGTCATTTAAAGTCTACTTCAAGTCCTTAGTGGATGGATTTTTAAGTGCAAAGTCCTTAGAAATGGCAGTTGAAGATCTTGGTTCTTGGTAGCCCAGAAGAATGTTCATGAAATGAGATTGTCTCTGCTCTGCTAAGCAGAAAGACAGGCAGGGTCCCAAAATGCAAAAGGCTACAAGTTTGAAAACTAAAAAGGCTCAGCTACCTCTCTGCATCCTGGTTTTAAGGGGTTTCCAAAGGGCAGGTCCAGCGGACAGTGGCTGTCCTGTGACTGGCTAGCATTCGGTTTCTATGGTTACCCAACCAATCCCATTTCAGTATTTTATTATAAACTACAGATATGCAA
This sequence comes from Neoceratodus forsteri, assembly GCA_016271365.2. Taxonomy (NCBI): domain Eukaryota; kingdom Metazoa; phylum Chordata; order Ceratodontiformes; family Ceratodontidae; genus Neoceratodus; species Neoceratodus forsteri. The sequence continues at coordinate 142,705,163 of JADMNL010000027.1, forward strand.
TTCTGAATATATAAGATTAAAAAAACTCAGGGGATAACCAGTTGGAACCGGAATTCTGGGGGAATATCCCAGCCTTCCTGCTGGGAGATAGCTGTTATTAAGCAACATTAAATGCAGCTATCTACATAAATGGTATCCCATTCAATGGGTAACAAGATTAGCTGAGGTAGCCCTCTGAAAACAAATGAAAAGTAGATGAGGAGGCACCAGATGTGCTGGGGTTCATTCAGACACAAATGGACTTGCCAGATGGCCAGTTCTGCTTAATTATTTATTTTGTTTCCTTTTAAATAATTTAATTAACTCTAGCCTCTGCTAGAAGAAAACAGTTTTTTTTTCTGTAGTAACAAGAAAATCTCATCAGTCTACAGGGGCCATGGTCTGTACCCATGATCCCTTGCACTTACATTGAGCCACCCTGGCATCTGATGCATTTCTCACATAAAAACATATATAAAACATGACCAAAATAATAAGGTATGACCTTATCTCACACACCCTGTAAGAGAGGAAGGGATTTAAATAACCTTGTGATGAAATGGGAGAGTTTTTGGCAGTATGACCTGCATGCGACACGGCAACCAGGACTAAATTAAATGTTCCAGCTTACACCATTCTTGAAATATTGATTTAAATGATCTGCATATCAGCCGGTGTTATTTTTACTTAAAAAATATAGTTGCTCAGCTAACTCTTAGTTGTCCGTTAGGTGCTTTTCAGAAGTAGATATATGGTTTATGATGTACTTATGCTTATATATATAGTATTAAAAATGAAATTATTTCAACTAAATAGTAATGTCTTGTATACATAAGGATAAATAGATATACAAGCACTACAATGAAATAATAGATGACATGAGAACTATATATAAGGATGGGACTTCATAGTATTTAGGACTATCATGGCTTTTAAAAATTATAAGATTACAATAATATTGTTAGCATATATTATGTGCGTTGTCTATCTTAGTTAAGATTATGCCTATGTTTGTATATATGGGCTTGTGTTTTCCTTCCTCCCTCTGTCCTCCCTCCCCCCAATACCAGCCTTACCCCTCCCTTTTTCCCCCTCCCACATCCTTGGTCTTATTATACTGTGGTATGTCTTATTATATACATGGATGTGGGATGGGTGGTCACATAGTGTGTGATATTGTAGTTGAGTTTCAATTGTCTTGCTATTCTGCACTAGTATATTAGTTTGCACATGCATATTTTGCACTATATGGTTTATACAAAATGTGCATTGTCACTTTAAGGTAGCCTATGAAACAGCTATTGGTATGTGGCCCATCTTGCCTTGGTAAAGCACACGTGTTTTGGTGTGAAACATCAGCGGTTAGTGGAGTGAGTGCTGCTTCAGATTTTAACAATATACTTGTATGATTAATTCAGTTAATGTCTTAGGGTGTTTGCACATAGTGCATCTTGCTTGATGGGTGGCCTGGCTCTGTGTTGTTTTGTTATGGCATGACAGTTCTGCCATCAGCACCACTCACGAACCCTGCAGCAGCCTTTTTCTTTGTTTGTTTCCATTATGACCCTCACATTCAGGCTAGTCTCTGCCATGATGGCCTCCAGGCTATGTGAACTGTGTTTCCTAGACTCCTTAAATTGGCAGTCATGGTTCTCCATACCTTACTACCTCACAGCCTGTTTCCCTGCTTTCTCCCCCCTCCAACCTGTGCTGTTCCCTGAAGCTCTCCTGTCCCCTTCCCTTGTTACCTTCTTTGTTACCTGTCTGCTTTATTTCTCTCTCCTTGTTTTCCTGATTTATACCCCTTGTTCTCTGGATTGTACCCTCCCCTGTCTTCCTGCACCCCTCCATTAGGGAAGCTTCCTCCTCTCATCCCTCTATTTTTGTTGCTTCATCATGGGGGGGGGGGGCAATTTTGGCCTCTCTTGATATAACAGTCTCCCCTACTGGCTCATTTAAATGCTCATTCAAGTAGCATTTAAACCTCCCACTAAGGACTGTGGTTCCTCTCCTGGAAGGATGCAGGCCATTTCCCTATAGAGGCCCCTATTATCCCAGGCTGATCCCCAGTCCCAAGTGTAGCTGAACCCCTTCTTTATGCATCTTGCCTTTAAACAGTTGTTAAAAGCCCTGGTGCGACGTGTCCTTTTCCTCTCCCTGACTGTACATATATAACACTACAGCAGAAGCCACAGGGTGTGCCACTAGCTTGAGTCCCCTCTCCAGCTCCTTGAAATTACCTTGCACTACCCCATCTCTATCCCTTGTCAGGTCATTTATCCCCAGGTGGACAATGACTACATCTCCTGCCAGCCTAGTGATCCTCTGGTTCCATTCTCCATCCCTCCTAGCTGAAGCATCAGGAAGGCACTTCAGCTACATCTCCCTTCTTCCCCCACAAGTCTATTGAACTAATGGTAGAGTCCCCCACCAACAACTGTTTTCTTCTTGGCTGGGGGCCTCTTCTCCCTCCTTGGGGCTTCCCCTTCTGAGGACCCCTACTTCCTCTCTTCCCACTGCTGCGGGTGCTATCTCCAGGCTGCCCCGTCCTGCCAGCACAGTGAAGGAATTGTGCAATGGTACAGGCTGAGGAGTGTGTACCCTGCTGTCCACCATCACCCTCCTGCAGCCCACCAAGGTCCAACTGCTCTTCTCTGCCTAGGTATCCTCTGGGGGAGTGGTGGAGGACTTAGTGGCCCCTGGGTGGGATTGAAGGTTTTCTGCACCCTTGCTAGTTCAGCCCAGAGTCCAGCAACTTCTGCCTCTACTCAGAGAGGTGAGTGCAAATGGGGCAGCACCTCAGACTCCAGAATATGCCCCAAAAGACTGTGGCTCTACACCCATTGCAGTGCACCACTCCCACGCTCTTTCCTTCTTTAACTGTTTTTGTCTGTTGAACCTACCCTGTACTTTCCAACCTTTCTGTATGCCTGCTGACATCCTACCTCTTCCTTTAATTGCATGAAATTTATTTGTTACCCTACCCTAGATATTGTGACTTCTAATTTTCTTTTAAACTCTTCTACCAGTTGCTAACTTTTTCTGATGTCTACTATTTCTTACTGTCTAGTGGTTATCCCCCTAACTGTAGCTACTGAACCTTCAGCTGTCTATTTCAGTATATTCATACATAGTACTGTGTTATCTCTTACTGTGGCCTGGTGTTCCTCCTGCAGAGTCCCATGTGGACTATCTGTGGATGCTTTCAGACACCTTATGATAGATGTTCTACTCCTGTGCTGTTCCACTCATGTGCTGGGTCAGAAGTGTGCTGGGACACTCTGGGAGTGCAGTGCTCTAGTGCAGGTCCAGATTAGTTCCTGGCTCTCCCGGATTGGAGCTCCAGGTCACATGGTCACCATCCTCTTCCTGTGCTCTCCTGAATGACCAAAATGGATCCCACTTTACTTCCTGCTGGGGGACAGAACAGCAAAACACAAAGCTGCGAGTACAGATCATTTTTTACATTTGGCAGTGTGATTTACTCAGCACTGGCACCCTCTCACAAGCGCTTCTTCTCGCAGCCCAGTGCAGTTTGAATCTGAAAAACCCCTGCTTTTATTTATTGAAAAGTTTCACCAGGAAAGGCCCACTGAACAATATAAAACTGCTCATCTCCCGGAGCGTCCTGGAGGAAGGGGACAATTGGAGTACATAATCTTAAACATTAAATGCAACAATGTACATGATTTATTAATGATTAGGAACAACTGGCCTAGGTAAAATACAACAACATTTGAAAACATGAGGCTAGACAGTACAGGTAAAGCTATTTGCAAAAGAAGAGTACAAAGAATACTATTCAAGTTTTTTTTCCAGTACAGGAGCGGTGACAAGGTAACAAGAATAGTAAATTAACTATTAAATAATTATTTTACGGAAGTGCAATGTGCATAAATCAGTTTGGAGCTTGCACTCGTTAAGAGCTATAAGAGACATTAGAGGAGGGAATGAATAAGGGGGGCTAGGAGCAGTTGCAGGTATGATGGAGGAGGTTGTGAAGGGAGGTAGAGATGGACCAAAGGGAGGAGGAATGCCTAATTTGATAAGGCAGTGAGTTCCATTTTTTCAGGAATCTGTGTGAAAAGGCAGATTGGCCTATGGAGGTGGGGCGACATGGGACAGCCAAGGTACAAGAGTCACTAGATTGGAGAGAGTGTGGTGCTTGGGGGTAGGGGGCCAGGGTGGAGGATAGGTAGGGAGGTAATGAACCGAATCAGAATTTCTAGGTGAATTTCATGCAGTGGGCTAGATGTCTGTTTTCCAGACCTGTTTTTATGTAGGTCTTGATTAGTTCCTGGCTCTCCCTGATCGAGCTTGATTACGTGGTCACTGTTCTCTTTAATAATAAAGTTCTCTGAGGGTTAGCTTGAATTTCAAAATGCATGTGCAAAATGTATTTCACTTGTTAAACCAGACTCGTATCACTCAACACCACGGCATTTAATTCCTCACTGGAACTTCATTAGGGGATAGAACTACTGGATCGAATCCAGTGAGGCAGGGCCCTAAGGGAAGCAAGTTACTGGTCCGCTGCTGTCCACAGGTGTCTGCTGCTTTGTTGCTTCACATACACACTGTGGCAACCTGTCCCTTGGGCCGTACCAGCTTACAGTGCAGTTGTCTGGGTATACTGCTTCCCTGGGCTGCCACCTCCTGATTATATCAGAAAACTACCCCATTGCTCAAGGTCAGGAAGGTCAAACACAATAATATTAGGTAGCGTGCACTTCAGACAGTGGACTGCAAACAATGAATTTGTAGTGTCAGTAAAAATATTAAAATTACCTTCCCAGTGATGAGGTACAGCCACTGATTCTAGAAAGATAGGGGACTCAATTCTCAAAGAACCCTTAGACTGACACAAGCTGCCACCAAAGGCACCTGGCATCAAAGCCTGGTGCCCCAGGAATCCTACGCATGAATCTCTATTGGGCAAGGTTCTGGAGGCAAAGTACCATGGTGTGCAGCAACCCTGGCAGTGAGCCAAACAGTGCATCCAGAGGGTCTGCTGCATGCTGTGGTGCAGCTGTGCACCACTCTCACTAGTCCCTGGTGGCTAGCGGCCCTGATCCTCGATGTCCCCCAAATTCCTGCAATAAAAACACCCTGGTGGTCTAGTGGCCCCCCTCCCCGACAGGGTGGTTCTTTTACCTGCTGTGTGTACCTTACCTGCTGTGTGGATTTTTTATCATTGAATTAAACTGAGACTTTATCTACAAGCAACACTGCTGCTGTATTCCTTTGGGTGGTGACTGAGAAGCCGAGCTCCTTTGCCTACATGTGAGTACTCTCTTTGCTACTGCTCCATCTACACTGTTTAGTCACCTTTCTTTGCTTTAATACTCCAGGAATGTCTGAGGAGCTAATATATGTTAAGTCCGTCCTTGAACCTGAGGCAGCCGGGACTAGAACATGCCTTAGTGTGTCAGAAAGCCCCTAAAGGCCTAAAGGGACACTGCCAACCTTTTTTGCATTATATTATTTCTAGTTGAAAACACATTGCATATAAATGCAAATTCAGATGCTTTAGATGGCTTCAGAATGTAATCTGAGTCAGAATCAGAAGTTCTGATTATCCGACGGATGCATAACAGAACAGAATCAGTAGATTCTGAGCAACCCTAGTTTCTATGCAATATTTGTTGTTTGTGTGATGCCTCTACCCAGAGAAAGGTTTAAGTGGGTGATATACAGTAGTATGACCCCCCGGGATGCAGTGCCTACCTACCTCCCTACAGGATCACACCACCGATGAACCAATGCAGTGCAGAAACAGTTACCCCAACGACCATGCAACTTACGGTAGACGTCTGGAACAGCCTGCCAGCAGAGGTGGTGGGTACTAAAATGTAGTAGGATTCAAGCATGCATGAGATAGACACAAGGGGATCTTAATAACAGGGCTGATGGTGGGAAAGCCGGAGATCAAGTAGGGTCTGCAGTAGCACAGTAGGTAGGGAAATGTCTACGGCAGACTTGGTGGGCCAAGAGGACCTTTTCTGTCAACAACTTCTATGTTTCTATGCTTATAATATTATAAAACCAATACTGTAGTAATCAGTCATGGAATTACAAGGGATAAGCAACTTTATCTAGGACTGCAGGGCCCTAAATGGCAGAAAGAGAGTGGTTAAGCAGTGATATAGTAAGTGCAGTCTGACTGGCTCTTAGGTGCCCTTCTAGGTTAATGGCAGCCAATATTACTGGTTGCTAGGCTGTGACTACATGCCCTCCCAGACTCAGCCCGCTAATGGCAGCCCATCCCCAAACCACACACAGTACTGATGCCTTGTCTGCCCACCTGTACTGGGATGTTACCCTCTCCTCAGTGGTACCAGTGTAAACCCTTTTATTAATAAGAGCTCCCGGTGCTTCACTGGGTATCCAGCCATGGAAATGGTGTAGGCCTGATGACGCTGCACATGGTTGTGTGGTGGAGGTGTACACAAACAAATACAGCAATGCTTGCAAATTAAAACCCCAAACCTGAATGCTCATAAAACCCAAAATGGGTATTTGTAAATCCCGTCCAGATGGCCTAATCCATTAACTAATTTCCCAAACTAAAATATACAGAGGGGGTAAGTGCAGGGCAAGATCTGAGTGTATTCATGGTTCCCAGATGTGGAGATCTTCCCCGGTGCACAGGGGTTATAGCACACTTTTCAATGAGTCCCTGTCTGGTTTAACTTTTTTTCCTTCCTCCATGGTGAAGTCCTCTAGTTTTGGATGGCAGACTGCTGCTGTAGCCCAACAATTAGGTTTTGCATATAACGTAATAAATAGGGGGTTGTGCGTCATCTGGAGAAATAATAAGTACAGTGTTAGGAAGAAATAGGGGAAAGTTCACCTAGACAGATAGCTATTTCTGTCACTTTCCATTTGTCTGAATGATTAGTCTGTGACAAAGGAAGAGAGGTCAATGACCCGCAGTAAGACTCAGTTTCCTCATGTCAGCAGTCTCCAGTTGTAAAACACGTGTTGTGTGTGTGATATGGCAGACACCAAATGCACACAGCTAGGTATCATGCAAAAACTAGAGTGTAGAAAGGCTGAAACAAATGACAAAAATGTCCACACACTGGTATTTTCAGGGAAAGAGTTAATTCTTAGGACATTTCAAGTATATTTTGATATTGAATAACACTATAGCGTATCAAATGCAATCTAGTTTCCAAGTGCTTCTGCAAGTAATAGATGCTTATATCTGAGATTAGTAATCGTAATGCAGGAGGCAAAGCACAGCAGTACCATAGACTTAGTTATCTGAAAAGTATCCTGTTTGGAATGCCAGGGCAAGACATAACTGAGAAATGGGAATTACAACCACCAGTCAAAGAGAAATAACTAAAGCAGGTTTACAAATCCTGGGAACTGTGCCATGCAATTTGAAAATTGAAATACACACTATAAGAGACTGCATTAATATTGACCTTCTGTTGTTCAGTTATTAAAAGGGGTCATAACAATATGAGTCCTACCAAGTCCTGAGCTCCTCTCAAAGTTCAGATTTGCTAAGGGAGTGTGGCACTAGGACAATGGTGCATTCCAACAAGCATTTGTCAATGCCGAATGTTAGCTTGCAGGTATTTGCAGTGGTACTTGGACATGGCTTAAAAAAATCAGTGACAAAGACATACAAGCATTTGTCAGTGCCGAATGTTGCCTGCTTCTATGTGCTGTTTAGGTATTTGGAACTCATTGGAGTGCAAATATTGAAAATTTGCAAACTTACAGCGTCATGAACTGCACAACGCCTCAGTAAAACAGTCATTTTAGGAATTTTTCACCAAATTTTCAACATAGCCATTTTAAGACCTCTGCTCATGAACAGTGTCACTGTGATTTTCTTAATGTGTCCCATACATTGAGTTCAAGACACCACTGCGCCATTGTGCGCCACATGAGTGGAAACACGTTTTGGGCAGGATGTGAAAAATGACAGCTATACTGCTCATAAGGAGGTGTGGTAAAATGGCAATGTTGAAAATCTGGAGTGAAAATATTGAAAATTCGGTGAAACTCTACGAGCTGCAGCATAGGAACTTCTAACGACGTGCTTGTAAACAATCATTTTTAGAATTTTATCACCAAATTTTCAACATAGCCATTTTAAGACCTCTGCTAATGAACAGTGTCACTGTGATTTTCTTACTGTGTCCCATACATTGATTTTGCACACCAACTGCGCCATTGTGCGCTACATGGGCGGAAACACGTTTTGGGCAGGATGTGAAAAATGACAGCTGTACTGCTCATAAGGAGGTGTGGTAAAATGGCAATGTTGAAAATCTGGAGTGAAAATATTGAAAATTTGTAAACTTACTAGCGTGCGTAGGAACTGCGCAGCGCACGCTCGTAAAACAGTCATTTTTAGGAATTTTTTCACCACATTTTCAACATAGCCATTTTAAGATCTCTGCTCATGAACAGTGTCACTGTGATTTTCTTAATGTGTCCCATACATTGATTTCGCACACCAACTGCGCCATTGTGCGCTACATGGGCGGAAACATATTTTGGGCAAGATGTGAAAAATGACAGCTGTACTGCTCATAAGGAGGTGTGGTAAAATGGCAATGTTGAAAATCTGGAGTGAAAATATTGAAAATTGTGAACTTCATGAAAGGCAGGAGACATGCGCAACGCAGACTCCGTGAAAAAGTCATTTTAGAATTTTTTCACCAAATTTTCAACACAGCCATTTTAAGACCTCTGCTCATGAACAGTGTCACTGTGATTTTCTTAATGTGTCCCATACATTGATTTCAAGACACATCGACTGCGCCATTGTGCGCCTACATGGGCGGAAGCACGTTTTGGTGAGATGCTCGAGGTGTCATAAAATGGCAATGTTGAAAATTTGGAGTGAAAATATTGAAATTGCAAACTTATGAGCGTATGAGGAACTGCACAACGATGCTCGTGAAACAGTCATTTTTAGAATTTTTCACCAAATTTTTCAGCATAGCCATTTAAGACCTCTGCTCATGAACAGTGTCACTGTGATTTTCTTAATGTGTCCCATACATTGATTTCGCACACCAACTGCGCCATTGTACCCTACATGGGAAACACGTTTTGGGTGAGATGTGAAAAATGACAGCTGTACTTCTCATAAGAAGGTGTGGTAAAATGGCAATGTTGAAAATCTAGAGTGAAAATATTGAAAATTCGCGAACTTACGAGCCTGCGTAGGAACTGCGCAATGCAAGCTTGTAAAACAGTCATTTTTAGGAATTTTTCCACCAAATTTTCAAAATAGGCTTTTTGAGAGCCCACCTTATGAACGCTGGCACTGTCGTTTTGTTAATCGGGCCCAAAAGGTGATTTCGCACAGTGACTTCGAAATCACCCTTCAGGCCCGAATAACGCCATGACAGTGACAGAATTCATGAGAAGGGGTCCCAAAAACCCCATGTTGAAAATTTTGTGCAAAAATTCCAGAAAATGCCTGAGATATGCAACAAAGTTGAAAAAACCCATCTAGACCATTATACAGCTTACCAGCATTTCCTCAGTTCGCAGTCGGCTTTGAAGAGTGCAGGCGTGTCTCGGTCCAGCGATGATCGGCCGCCCGAGCTCCGGAGGTAAGTATGGGGTGAGGGTGTGGTGGGCAGGCGTGCGAGTGGGTGGGTGCGGGTTGTCGGAGGGGGCGGAGACTGCGTGGGACCGCTTTTAATTTACAGGTTTTTTTTGTACTTTTAACGATGCGGGTTGTTTGCCACGCTGGGTGGGCTCCCAGTGTGGTAGGAGAAGGCTTGGCGGGAGCCGGAGCCGATTGGGCACCCCATCGGCAGACGATGTGGGACATTTGCCACGCTGGGGTGGGCCCCAGCGGCAGAAGGATGGCTGGGCGTGGAGCCGACGGGATTGGGCACTTCGTCGGCAGATGACGCGGGATGTTTGCAGCGGGCAGCAAAGATTTGGGGCGGATGCGGTGCAAGCACACAGCGGTGGTTTTCTTTGAGAGAAGACCACGCTGTCACTCTACAACACTGGTGCTAGGATTGATGCAGGATCGCCACGCCTGCTCAAGGGAGCAGGGGATTGCTCAGGAGAGGCACACCTCCAAAGTGTCCCATTCTCCCAAGACGTTCCTTGCGCATGCGCGCATGCGAACGTAAAAATGTACTGAATTATGAAAGCAGAGTGAAGTTTTGCAGAAACCACATTTTTTGGTGCCCCACTTATATTTGTACTTTATTACCTTGGGGTCCCTTTGGTGGCTACTAACAAGTTGGTCTCAGGTTCCTGCCCCTTCGGTATGCAATACGTAACAGTTTCCCAAGAACTGGTTTTAGTTCTGGGATACTACACAAAAATATCATGTTTTTCTTCACAATCCCTACTATTTCTTGTACATGCAGTGTAACTGAAAGGAGGGGCAGCTTTTTAAACCGCAAAAATGGCAGAACAGAAAAAAATCATAGGTATAGACTGCAACACAACGGGGTGGTTTGCTGTTTAAATTGTATCTGTGGTGCCTTCTATATTGGCAGAACAAAGAAAAAACTGCAGTTCAGGATTAATGAACACTTGCTGGCCATTAAGAATAAAAATCTTATGTATTCTATGGCAGCACATGTACATACAAACCCTAGGATAAATCTGTTTAAGGCTGAATTGTTTTAATTTCACTTCCAGCCCCTGTTGCTCTGACTCTGTAATGATCTGTAACCTTCCCCTTTCCTTACACCCCTTCCCCTTAGCACAAACAAAAGGCCCTTATCTGCTTTTAACAAGTGTCTCCCCTCTCCTCAGATTTCGACTTCAGGGAACTGATCGAGGCGCCCCCCCCCCCCATGGGTGGAGATGGTCGCGAGGGCCAGATTGCTGAAGCCCTCTCTCCAGCACAACACAGCCAGGTACGGATCTTTGGTGGTTGGCTGCCATGCTGCTTGGGGCACTACAATTGCTGTTTCTCTGCTCAGTAGCTGAGCCCCACCGATGCTGCACATCGGCTCCCCACTGCCCCTACCACCACCCTTGTTCGGCTTTCCCTTATATAGGGCTGAGGCTGAGTTCTGAACCAGTCAGCCCACTTCCTCACTAGCAGATTATAGCAAACAGCCACTTGAGGCAGCACTGTACTGCTTCACCAGCCTGTGTAGATCCTAGGCATTCATCTCTCCTACCAACTTGATTGCTGTACCACTAGAAGCTTACTTTTCCTCTGTTTCTCAGCATTGTCCTGCTTCTCCAATTAGTGTCCCCACCTATCCTGGTATACCCCTTGTTCGCTAAACTAATTCCCCTATCAGTGTCTCCATCTTTATCCTGAATCCCTGGCATTCTCTCGCTGCCCCAGCTTGCTATTTTTCTGCGCTAGAATGTTCACTTTAATCCTCACCTCAGTAGTCCTCCTCTACCAGGGATTGCCCAGTCCTTCACCTGTGGTGCTATCGGCTGACGTCACCCCCATGCAATTTCGGATCCCACCTACTCTCCCACTCACCATAGCTTATTTTAACCCTCCTCTCATCTTCCAGCTGTAACCTCCCACCACCACCCTCATTGTCAAATTACGTTCCTCTCCTTCCCTACGCTCTCCTCCTTGGCTATTCCTTGTTTAGTCGGCAAATCTGCTAAGAAACATTGCGCCATTACCAACAAACAGTGAGTGCTGGCCCTCCTCAGAATACTTGCTCTACTGCTCCTGATTTCGGGCAATGTACACCCCAACCTGGGTCCCCTCTCGCACAACTCCAGCACCTCGCATCACGGGCTATCAATGGCTGCTATGAATATATGCAGCTTGCCCAAGAAGTTGGTGCCTTTACAGTGCTGGATGCTGCAGCATCAGCCAGATGTGCTAGCCCTTACAGAAACCTGGCTGTCAAAGAAGACTCCTGACACCTTTGTCACACTCCCAGGCTTCACCCTGTATAGAGCCAACAGGATTGGCAAACGAAGAGGGTGTGGGTGCATTTTACATTCGCAACTCCCTGTTATGCCATAGCCCACCAGCTCCCTCCCTAGATCACAGGGCTCAAGCCCTGACAATAAAACTCAACCAGACCCTTCCAGAGACCCCATTTCCATTACTGTGGCTTACATCCCACCTAGAAACCAAGTCGCAACCTTTCAATCTATGGTCAACTATATTTCCAGCTTCCCTCCCAAAACTGAACACATTATACCAGGGGATTTTAATATGAACTGGCTGTCAAGCTCAGCATCCTCCATGAAAGACACTCTCTCTTTGCGTTAGACCTCACCCAGTTAGTCAATCAGCCAACCAGGATGAATACCAGTACTAGATCTAGCACCCTGATCGATCTTCTACTCACCAATCAACCAAACAAAATTTCTAACCTGGTTGTCCTTCCAGATTCCTTAAGCGACCACTCCCCTATCCTCTTCATCAGGTCGGGTCAGTGGCAAATGCCTCAACCAAACAATTTTACACGATGCCGCTCCCTACCAGGAGGCCTCACTAAACTAAGGAGACACCTAGCCCAATGTGATTGGTCCCCCATCAGACACTTCCCTTCTGTAGATGGAGCCCTAGATTACTTCACCCGCACGTTCAACACTGTGTGTGATAGATTTGCCCCCATCGCAAAGGTCCAATCCAAAAAATGTAATGCCCCCTGGGTCTCCCCTGCCTTACTTCAGCAGCTAAAGAACTGTGACGATCTCTGGCACAAAGCACTTGCCTCAGGGGTGCCGGCAGACAGGCTCAGCTACAAGGCAGCCCGCAATAGTTGCACCTGGGCCATAAGGAGGGCTAACGCAGACTACTATAGAACTACCCTCACCTCCACCTGGGGGAATGCAAGGTTGTTCTGGGACAACCTTAAAGAACTTAACAGAAAAGCCAGGATGCCATCACCCTCCCAGCTAACTGTCAACAATGCCTACTCCTCGGACCCACTTACCATTACCAATTGCCTAAATGCCACATTCTCTGACCTGAGTGCTATCCTTCCTAACAACTTCTTCGACCCCACCCCCACAACCCATGAACCAAACAATGCCTACCCCTCTTCCACCTCAGGGTTATTACCAGAAGGGAAGCAAGGCCATACCTTGCAAATGCCCTTGGGGTTCAAACTATTGCAAAGACTCCTTTGATATGAGAATCTTTAACTTGGTACTAGACTTGGTACTTTCACCACTGACTGATCTCCTTAACCTCTCCCTATGTCTGCAGCAATTTCCTACAGACTGGAAGTCGGCCACTATCACACCAATTCTGAAGAATGGGGACCCCACCTCACCCAATAATTACTGGCCCATCTCCATTCTACCAACCCTCTCAAAAGCCCTGGAAAAAATTGTTGCCACTCAACTCTCCGAATACCTAATAGCGCACAACATATTATGTAGAGAACAACATGGATTTAGAACAGGGCATAGCACAACAACTGCCCTCACAGAGTTCTCCGACTCACTGCACGAAGCCCTGGATAAGAAACACCTAGCAGGAGCAGTATTTATTGACCTCTCAAAAGCTTTCGATACTGTCTCACATACCCTACTCCTAAACACTCTCTGCCTCACTGGGTTGTCCTCTGGACCCATCACATGGTTTGCAAGTTACCTCTCAGATAGGTCCCAACATGTTAAGATTAACAACACTCTCGACTACCCTGCCTGTCTGCTCTGGGGTTCCACAGGGTTCCATGCTCGGTCCCTTATTATTCAGCATCTTCCTGAACACCCTGCCAAAAGTCTGCCCAAGTAAACTTCTGCCATATGCCGATGATGTGGTTCTGTTTGATGCCCACCCATATCCCACAACCCTACAGTACTCACTACAAATTGCATTTATCCACGTTGAAAACTGGTTCCTGGACCACAGATTGGTGGTCAATGTAAAAAAAAAGACTAAGTCAATGCTCTTTGCCCACCGACAAAGCAGGAATGCAGATGCCCAGCTAAAAATCTTCTCCAAAGCAAGCAAGTCCAGACCTACAAATATCTGGGCCTTACATTTGACCCCAACCTCTCATTCCACCCACAGATCGATAACCTCACCTCAGCCATAAATATTCACACAGGACTACTGTATCGGCATAGAGAATGCCTGCTGCCTGAGGCCCTCAACCTTGCAGTCACCTCCTTTGTTCTCTCTCTAGTAGATTACGGACTAACCATATACGCAGCCAGCCACTGACCACATGGCTCTGAATAAATTCCACTTAGCCAACAACAAAGCATGCAGACTCCTCACTGGGGTTGACAGGCGTACCCATGGCTACACCCTGTATGCCTTAACAAATATTCTCACTCTTGACAAAAGAGTCCACTATCAAACAGCCCTCCTCACCAAAAAAATTCATCTAGGTCTCACCCCCGGAGTTTCTGCCACCCTCTGTTCAGCTCATGCCACAGCTAGCACTCACTTGGCTAACAAACTGATATGGACAGTCCCCAGGGTCATGACCTCACTAGTTCAGAGGTTCTTTTACTACAGAGCACCGTTACGGTACAATGAGCTCCTCTCGGTTGTTTCCTCTATCACCAGATTGTGCCCATTCAAAACAGCCCTCAAAGACCACATACTTTCCACCCACCACTGCCTGTGCACCAGCCAAAATGGGCTGTGACTCAACACCACTAACACCTGGCTACCGAGCTCTGGCCAGATGTGCCAGGTCCTGTCTCAGTATTAGAGCTGTTGTGCAGGTGCCTACAAGTGCACCTGACCATCAGTACACAATCACACTCATAGGTTTGGGCTATAGGGCCTGCACCTTACTGCTGCTAACTCTCAACAAAAGACTGAATGTGCAATGACAAAGTCAGCTTCCTGATGGCTCTTTCAATGTACAGGACACAACCTACACACTACCTGAACTGTATGTTGTCTCTTATAGTCTCCTTAGATGGACTTGCTTCAGCTACTCCCCACCCCCCACTGTTGTATTGTACTGTTTATATCCTATGTTTTCCTTTACCACTTTGAATTATTGTATTATACATGCTATTATTACCTGAACTGTATATTGTCTCTTATATTCCCCTTAGATGGACCTGCTTCAGCTACCCCCCACCCTCCCACTGCTGTATTGTACTGTTTATATCCCATGTTTTCTTGTACCACTTTGAATTACTGTATTATACATGCTATTATTATGTTGTGTGCTATGTTGATGTTTTGTATTTTGACGAGGAGCCTTTGTAAATAAGTCTTTGACTCAAAAGCTATAAATCCGATTTACTCAATAAATAAATAAATAAAATAAACCATTAAGTTACAGCATTTGGCTTAGAAGCCATTACAAAAGATGTTGGGGGGAGGACCTTGAGAATTCCCTTGATTGTTGTGAGTAGAAATGGATTTATAAACTTGGAGCATTACATAGTAAGGGACTTACTGAGAAATTTGAACTTAGTCTCTTTTTGAAACGAAAAAGAAAAAATGAGGTTGAACTTTTGACCTTCCACTGCTATGAGATTCTGATAGACAATTTTTGAATAATTTATTACTTCTTTTGTAGATCATGGACATAGTAGAGTTAAAAGGTATAATAAAATGTAAGGTAGTAAAATGCTGTGATTGACCTTTTGACCTCCCTTTTCCATGATGCCAGATTAGTTATGTAATTATAAAATACAGTGATGTGATGGTGCTCAAATGTTCGTAAGATCTGTTTATATATTGTTTACAGTTTCTGTATTGTCCTCTCTAGGTATTTATAACAGTACAAGTCCCTTTGAAAGAGTATCAAGCTTCGCCCATTGTACACGATTCTTTTTGAGATTTATTAAGTTTGCCATATGAACATATGAAGATCCATTTGATGCTTCTTAAAGGGGAACTATCAGCAATAAAAGCCCCACACCCAAGTGTGAGGCTGATCCCAGTTTGCACTTTGTGTACAAAAACATTTATTTTTTACTTACTGTTTACTGTAGCATAATAGAATGCACTAGGCTAATTTTGCTGACTTCTAAGATGCAATTTCCTGTAATCAGACATCCCAGAATCCTCTGCTGCTGACATCAGAGGAGAACTGCAGAGCTGGGAGATTCAATAACCTTCAGTAGCCTGCAGTATAAATGTTAAAGATGTTGTAAGCTAAAATCAGATGTTTGCTGGTCCTGCTGTGCTCATGGGGCTTAGTGCAGTCCTCTGTGACTGTACTTAGCCGCTGGAGAACAGCAGTCCAGCAAATTGAAGCGCACAGCTTACAAAAAACTCTGACATTCACTGCAGGCTATTGAAGGCAATTGAATCTCCCAGCTCTGCAGTTCTCATCTGATGTCAGCAGAAGGGAATTCTGGGATGTCTGGTTACGTGAAATGGCATCTTACAAGTCAATGAAATAAGCCCGATTTATTTATTACACTGCAGTGATCAGTAAGTAAGTAAAAGTGTTGCTGCACACAAAGGGCTAATTAGGATTAGCCTCACAGTAGTGCTGGCCAGAGTTGCCTGCACTAGGGAGAAGGACCTGTCTACACAAATCTGAGGTGGTGGGAAGAGTGCACTGAGGAGAAAAGTGGTGCTGTTGAGCAGGGTTATTTCTGTGGTGCACAGTCATGCAAATCAGATATTGCTCCCTACCCAGAAAACACCCCAAATTCAAAATGTTAATCTCAAGCTATTTAACTTTTTTCCTGAGTAGCACCCCCCCCAAATGTGGGGGATTCGGATAACAGTAAATCATGCACAATGAGCATATTACAGAAGTGCTGCATGTGATGCAAGAATGATAATATGTACAGTAGCACTGTGGTCTATTTTTACATAGCTCACACCTCAGGAAATGTTTCATGGCTCAACAATCCAATCCAATCCAGTCTTAATGGAACCATATGTTTAATGGTGGAGATTTTGGGCTGGGATGTTGCTAATCTGTCCAATTAGCTCTTCCCGTTGAAAGCAATCCTATTTGTGTCACATTTTACCTTAGGCAAAGACACCATCCATCCATCCATCCATCCAATACTTACCAATGGTGAGGCTGTCTCTTTGCAACATGGGATAGTTTTCTTTTTAAAAGGTACATAAAGGATTTTTGGGGGTGCTGATGGGGGATGGTGGGTACCAGAGGAGGTTTGGGAGGGGGAATTCACTAAATGATGGGTCCAACTTGGGTGGGGAGAAGCAGAGGGGAGTTGAGTTTTGACATGCCAGTGGGGTTAGGGTAACTACAATGCAATAATGAAACAGTTGATTTACTGTAGGGGCAGAGTACTTTGCTGGGGGGGGTAGGTTTTTTTTAGTAAACTTTTATGTATGAGCTTTACAGAGAACTGCAAGACATAAAAGAAGAAGTCTGAGACATGCAGGTCTCCGCTCTGGGTGTACAGATCAAGTATATAAAAAAACCTTAAAAGGAAAGCAGACCATTGAGTCCATGCAGTGTGTGACACTGCCAGTCTATTTAAATCGGAGTAAAGTTCGATTTTATTATATTGTAGAGCATTGACACACTCACTTCTTTAAAGGAAAACAGATCCGTAATATATTGCCAATATGTCAAATCCCAAGCTGTAGGTTTTTTTTTTTTTTACACAAGGATGGCGGGTGGAGGTATCTCATAGGAAAAGGTCAGGCTATATTGATGATGAGGGTATAGTGGGTATGGGCTTAGAAATGTTTAAAAAAAATAAAAATGGGCTTGCCAAGTTGATGCAACTGTCAAGAACTTCTTTTTTTTAAACTTATATTTTGTTCAACTGGCCCAGTGGAGGAGTGGTTGTGTTTCCATCCCTTACGCCAGCGACCCAGGTTTGGGAATGGATATGGGTTACTCAGTGGGCTAGTATGGTGATGGAGAATCAAGCTTCAGAATGCAGCTCTCCTTCCTCAGGAAGGGGGACAGGAACTGCCAACTGGTGGAGGCCAAACAGCAGCGTAGTGGGAGTGCATGCAAGCGAGGTGCAGAGTTGGAGCGTGACCTGTTAGTGCACACGTTAAGACATTCCAACCCCGGGGGAGAAACCCTGGAGGAAAATGGATGCCAGACTGCTCATAGCCGGCTCCCTTCCCCCCACAGGCTCTCACATGACTGACAACACAGCTGGCCACCCACCCAATGGGTGGCGAGCAAGTGGTGGATAACTGGCAAGTCTGTGAGAAGGTCGGTAACAAGGCTGGGGGGTGCCATTGGGCAGACCTGGGGGAAAACATAAGATTGAGAAAAAACTTGTAAAATTAATACAGAAAAAAGCAGCTCCGTTATCCACAGAGCAACCATCTGTAAAAAGAAATTACAAGTCCAACTCATCAAGTGGCGGTAAGTTAACAATCCATTAAGTAATACCATAATTACCATAACACAAAATCTTACTAGCAGACTACAAAACAGAAGAAAAATCTTCTTAATCAGATTGTTCATTGTTACGTTAATTATTCTTTACCATCTACTCCCATCCGGCCTCCTAAAATATTGTTTAACCAATACATGTATTTCTCCATTTTTAAATGTCATTTTTAATTGTAATTTAACATATATCTCTGTATAGAATTCAGATATGTTAATACAGTTTCTCAGTAATTACATTTACAATTCGATATAAACATTGCATTCCATATATATTTTACACAGAAGCTCATTCAAGTCCCTCAGCAGCATCTGCCAATGTCGACATCTCTTGCTCAGAAGGTGAGGGAGATCCAACATCTGCAATGGGGTCCTTTTCACATTGACCTCGAAGGAACTCAGCAAGTAGGTCAGCCTCAAAGACATACGCTTTGCTATTATGTGTAATGTGCACCTTGACAGGTGTAAGCAACTGAAACTGTGCTCCAACCTCCGAGTTTTGTCGATAAGAGAGAAACTTTCTCCTTTGTTGCTGGGTAGAAAAGGTGGAATCTAAAAAGACTCTAAAGCAATGTCCTCTGCAGGTTAATGTACTTTTTATCTGCGACAACTTAAGAATCAGATCTCTGTCTGATTCGAATGCTAGAGAAATGAAGATGGCAACCTTAAGAGCCCAGATCTAGTTGGTCAGTACTCACTTGTGATGAAACTTGGGCATGTTGAAATGAAGAGTGCACTTTTTTTTTGTCATATTCTAAATGCCTTAAACAGGAATGGCAAATTATCAGGAGGTAAGTCCACAAAGATATTCTTGACAAGTTCTCTCACAGATTCAAATTCAGAGTCTAACTTTAAGGGGAGTCCCACAATCCAAAGATTCTTATTTCTGATCTGGTTAATACTGTATATACTTGCCTATAAGTCAATCTCACATATAAGCTGACCCCCTTTATCTTCTAAATTTCATTTTTTTTTACTTTACACTTTCTGCACTTTGTACTTTTCCCTCTGTCCACTTCATCCATTGACCCCATGTCATAGGGGATAGGTTTTCATTCAGCTTGTTTTCTTTTCCCCTCTTTTCTAAAAACATCTTTGTCTATCAAGCCTGTTGCGAACAGCATTTCTTCTGTACATTCCTTGCAGGCAGATTGGCCACTTGCCACTTGCCTCCCCCACCCGTGTCTATCAAAACAATAAGCAAATGGAAAACTAAAAGTCTATGTTTTAATCCCTTTAGAAATGAAGAACAGGGGAATAAAATAATTCATTTCTTGATGTTTTGTATCTTGTGTAAAACAATCACAAGTGTAAAGTATACACTGACACCGTGGTGGATATATATGCTTCCATTATGATTACGTACAGGGCCGAAAATAGACCTCCTAGGTATTAGCTTAAAAATAAGCTAAAATAAAAGAACTATGAGAACCAAACCCCGCCACTGTAAAGTAGAACTTGGAATTAGAAACTTTTGTCTGTAAGAGTTTTTTTTTTTGCTTTGCGAGTTAAATTGTGAGTTTGTTATCAGGACCCGCTTAGCATAAATAGAATAGCGTCTACTCGAATAAGTATGCCAAAGTACCCAATATGTAGTTTTTATTTTTAGTTGTCTGGAAATAGAACTTTAATTTGAGCAAAGCAAGAGTACCATGTATGATATATATTTCTTTCAACTGCCTTGTTTGAACCGTTGATGTGGTGGTTTGCTGTTTTTCTACTGTGTATCAGTTAGACTTTATGCAAGGCTCTCCGGAGCTTAAGTATTTGCACGCATACTGAAACAAATTTGGAGTAAAAGAACTCCTTTTAGAAATTAAATATTACTGGTTAAATTTATAATTAAATTTAAAGAGCGACTTTAGTGTTTCTGTGTGAAAAAATACCTTTTCCAATCACTCACAAAGTTGGTGATGCGTGGCTTGGTCGGACGTCTGCCTTGTTTCCTTGTGTCCATTCAGGAGGTCTCTTCTCACTGTGTACCTAGGAGCCAGCCGGCCATCTGCTCTCTATATTTATACAGGTAGACAGTGGGGAAACGCTTTTCGAAAAGGACAAAGGAAATAAATAGTATAAAAAGTGTGAAACTTAATTAAAAAGCATAAGTATATGATGGATTTAATTTTCCTAACAGGAATTTGAATTATGAGTTTATAAAATGTAAAAGAAGAAATGAATAATTAAAGTGACAGTGATTTGATCACATGACTAGGGAGTTCTATAAAAGCTGAGCTCCTTTTCTGTATGAGTCAGTCTGTGCTGGACAGTGGTACCTGCCACATGGTCTAGTGAGTCCTTCTAGCTATTTCTAGAAGAGGTTCTACTGCTGGTTTGAAGTCTTTATAAACCTTTTATATTCCTTTGGTGTTTAATTTTGTTATCATTTGATTTATTTTTCGGTTAAAGTAAAAATAAATTAGGGCATTCCGCCTTTATTTGGATTCCACAACGTTGTCAGTGTCTTTCATCCCACACCTACCACACCCCAGCTCCATCACCGACCATCCCTGGGGCTCCCACTACTTCTTATCTCTAAGAGTGTGGGGGTCTCAGTAGGTGATGTGGAGCCTGCGGGGTCAGCAGGTTCATCATACCAATGGAGGGTTCTTCCTCCATTTTGGTCCCTCCCTGCTCAAGCTGGCCTGTGTGTAATAAGATGTATGCAAAGCACAAAGATGCCATGCACCCCCAGAGTCTTAGTCTGGCTGACAAACATGCGCTGTTGTTTGTGGTGTTACCCAGCCTCTTCCAGGTAGCAGCAAAGCAGCAGTATGCACTACCCCACCCTGAAAGAACCAGAACACTCTCTAGATGCTCAGTCCTCCTTCCCCCCACTGATACCCTCAGCAACCCAGGTCTGTTTCCAAACCCTGATCGTTGGTGTGGTGGGAGGTGTGGCACCAATGGCTGAATCCTCTGCACCACTGGGCTGCCCACTTTGTCAATATTAGCAAATTACAGACATTATTTTGCAGTCTAAATTGAATAGAAACATCTGTTTTGTGACCAACATCTTGTACAGAATCTGTCTTTGTAGCCAGAACTGGAAACAAAATTAGGTCACACAGTTGCAAAAATTGTTTATTTTTTATGTATTTATTTCAGATTGGGACTAATACCTTTGAGTCAAGGACTCATTTTCAAAGGTTCCAAGTCAGTGGTAGACAAAACATAACAGTCAATATGAGAATTATTCAATAACACAGGATTCCTTAAACAGGCAAACATTAATTTAAGGTAACAAACAGATTATAAGCAGTAATACAAATAGTTACAAAAGAGGAAGGAGGGGAGTGCATAGGGGTTTCCAAAGTGTGAGAATAGCAGTAACCATAAGAGATTAATAAACATCAAAGTAAGCAGAAGAAACAATGGATCAGCAAGGTTCCACTCAGTAGGACCCGATAAGCGGTCCAAGACATAGTGGTGGGAATCCTTTGAGTTGGACAAACAGAGGATGAAGGAGGGGCAGTCAGCCGGTTGTAGGCATCATCAGGGAATAATGAGAGTTTACCTTTGTAAACCCCACAGATAGGCTGACCTCACATAGAAGCTGAGTCCCCTTTCTTAGAGGTGTACTGTTAGCATCAACAACTAGACTTATATGTGAGTGTAACCCTCCTACAAAAGGGGGTTTCTGAAAAGTCTTCCTTGAGCTTGCCTAAATGCTCACTGCCAGGCTGGTGTTCTGTGTTTTAGCAGTTGAAATGTATTGCCAGGGAGTGCCTGTATAGCCTCTGTGTACTGTCTCTATAAGAACTGCCTGGATTGCAGTCATAATTAATCTGAGTGGGATCTCTGTTAGAAGATGTACTTGTTTGCTGATCATTTGATAGAGTAGTAATAATATTGCAGTTTGTTCTAACCTGCCTTCTTTGCAGCATGGACAGTTCTGTTTGCTTCCATCACCTTAGTTCTGGACTGCAGAATGGGCCAATCAGTACATTTGGAAGTCTAAAATGGAGCCTGTCTACAGGGGCTTGGTGGGGCCAAAAACTTGTAGGAATTGTAGTTTTGGGCTTTTGGCGCCTAAAATAACTTAGAGGGGGAGCCCTTGTTGTGACTGACAGACAGATCAGCCAACCGAACCTTTTGGATCTTGGGGAAAATCCCACACTGCTTGCAGTTTCAGTTAGATCTGAGTTGGGAAGTGAAGAAGTAACATCTCGAGATAGTTCGATAAGCAATCGATAGTGGATTCACGCAGGAGAACTGTGGAAAGGCCTGATTTTGGCCTGCATGCCTGCCTGCTGTTCCTGAGAGGGAACTTGTGCTTTTTTTGGACTGAATCCGAATTTGGAGAGCGAATTAAGCCACTGAATTGTGACCAGGCTTTAACCGGAAGGAGACAGAAGATTTGCAGAATGCAATCGGCCTGCCAGGACTTCCAGCTACCTCTGAACTCCCAGATTGTGCAGAGACTCTGTAATTGTGACCGGAGAGCCATGTGCCTGGTACGGTGGAATTTCCTCACATGTGACTGTGCTGTGTGCTTATAGTGGGTCGTGATTTGGTTCCCCACTGTGTGTCTGAACTACGTTTTGCTTGCTGGAGGCTGTAGCCAGCTCCACAGACTGAATCCATATTCATTACCATTTGACTGGGCCATGCTACACTGGCCCTGCCAGAATACCTGCTACACAGAGAAAGTAATCGACGAGAGACCGGCCTGGGGATCAGCCCCCTGCTCAACGCCTTGAACAGGAATGACGTCTTGGTGATTCGTATGGGCCCAGCTTTTCCGGGCACTCCAGCTCAACAGCCTGCAGTCTCGATTTCATCCTGCTTGTGTCCAGTATTGGGTATCATGAGTAAACATCAGGGTAGCTCCCTGCAACAACAGCTAAATCTAAAAGTGTTGTCATCTGATTATTTTGTTGCCTTTTTTTTCACGAACTGAGCCCTCCGAATCTGGATTACAAACAGTGTGTGTTGTGTATGTTGCTTTCTTCCATCACAGGGCCCCAACCAGCTGCAACATTCCTGGCTAGCCCACCGTTTTCCTACCCAGGTACCCAGAGTGTGTGACTGTGTAGGGATTCTGAGCTGCATGCATAACTGTCTGATTAATATAGCTTTTAAGCAAATCAACCTGATTACACCCCTCCCTTGTTCAAGTCCCCTGATTAAATCAGATTTAACTTTGTTTGCATTTAACCTGACTGTGGTTTCAGTTTGTGCCAAAAGTATTGTACTGCTGCTATTTGCTGTGCTTAACCTTGTTTTACAGGGGGTCTCCTGGGTCAAGCTAGAGGAACCCACCCTGTTGGTAAGTGCAAACAGTGTGCGTAATTGCCTGGTGAATAAGGGTCATTGTGAAAGTAATTATTGTATATTGTTCAGGCTACTAGAAGGGAAAGAGGGGGGTTACAGTGTCCCGGAGGGCTGTGCCCAGGTTAGCTTGACCATTAACAACCCTGACCTCCGATGGAGGCCCTCATTTCATTACCCAGGCCCCTTAACCTGCTGCTAGCCAAGCAGGCAGGGGTAGTAGCCCTTGGGATAGCACCACTTACGGATTACATCTTGGAGGCTCACCACTGGGATTTTGTGCCTTCTAGTGGACAAAAATTATGAATTATTGTTAAAGATTAATGGCTACACCAGTAGAAATGGCTGTACACCCGTTGGCGGGGTGGTGTGGGCAGGAGATCGACCCCCAAAATGCTCTGCTTATACTGGATATCCCCCTGGCACCAGTATGACACTGTAGAGGAGCACTTCCAAAGTTGAATGTTTAAAAAACCCTGTGGTGGTGGGTCGACAGGCTGATTTGATCGCCCAAACTTTCATAGCCTTGGTAGAGTGTAGTGACCTCGTGGACAGCTCTAAAGTGCCACAGACTATTGCCTCAGAAGGGGTCCTAGCTGCCTGGAGAGTGATAACAAAAGACAGTAAAGACCATGGGGAGGAGGAGCTCCCACCATTATCTGAGACTTTTGAGGAGAAATTTGCTAAGTTGTTGCTGGAGGAAGGGAAAACCATAGAGGACTTAAAGAAACTATTCCTGCCACCTGGGGGTGTTCCTTCCCTAACATCCCCTCCCACTCCAGCACCTTTTACTGCCCTGCCTTCTGTGCCTGTGCCAATGCTTGCCCCTATATCTGTACCCATCATTAGTCACGACTCCAACCGAAGGCTGAGAATCTTCTCGGGCACCCTCCCCACCCCCAAGGGGAAGGATGACTGGGAGACCTGGATCAACTATGTTGCCCCCTTGGTACCCGAGTGGCAGTGTGAGGAGGCTAAGAAGTGGAAAAGAATCATAGAAAGTTTTAGGGGCCCTGCCCTTAAAGCCATTACATTTTTGAGGTCCACAAACCCTGATGCATCTGCTCGAAAGTACCTATCTATACTTGAAGGTAATTTTGGGAGCACTGAGTCAGGGGAGACTTTGATGTGGAAATTCCAAGGTACCAAACAATGGAAGGGGGAAAGTTTGTCTGTGTATGTTACTTGCCTAGAAAGAGCTCTGCAGAAAGCTTACCAGAAAGGTGGGGTAGCTGCCAGTGATTTGAACCGTGTGAATTGGGGCACATACTGCAACATGCCAAGCATTCCAAACTGCAGATCATTCAGTTAAGGCTCTAGGATAGGAGAGGTAACCCACCTGACTACTGTGACTTGATAAAAGAACTCTGGGAGGTAGAAGGTGAAGGGGGAGACTGTAATTATGGGTTGAGTGCAGCCCAAGTAATCATGGCACCAGAAGGCCCTTCCGAAATGGAGACCACTACGAGTATCCTGCCGTGGGCTAAACGATGGGGGAAGGAGTTGCTGAAGGAAGTCAGAAAAGTACAACTGGGTGCATTCGCTGAGGTATCCCCTGCTGACCGAGACCCTGGCCCCTGTCAGGACGTGACTGTTATGGGGTGGGGGTGCACCCTAGGCATCCTCTACTGAGGGTTGCTTCTCGACTGAACTCAAGGAATTGACTGCCACCCTAAAGGAACTTTTGAGACATGGTACACTACCAGCAGAAGTCAGATCACAATCTCCCATCGATGCTCCAGCATCCCCTGCTATGTTTTCCCCAAGGATGCCCCGAGAACCTGTCATTTGTCACAATTGCGGCAAGAATGGCCATATGAAGAGGGAATGATGGTCTCAGAAGGACTTAGAGAAAGTGGTGAACCAGCTTCAAGGATAGCTTCGGAAAATGAGTCAGTGGTCAAGGGGTGCACAAAATGACCGCAGTGAAGGTTTTGGCCATCCTAACTCAAACTCCTCTGTGGCTAAATCGTCTGTCCAGGCCCCTGCTGTTGTCCCTCCAGACTGGTCCAAAATAGTGGTCCCTTCAATAAAGACTACGGTGGCTGTGAATGGTATTCCTACTCAAGCTGTGCTTGACAGTGGGTCACAAGTGACCATTGTATTTCAGGACTGGTATGACAAATACTTATCTGATGTGTCATTACAATCCCTGGAAGGCCTACATGTGTGGGGGCTGAGCAACAAGTCTTATCCCTACCTAGGATATGACCACCTCTGGTTGTCTTTTCCTGCAACTGTAACTGGTGTAGAGGAGCAAGTAGAGACACTGGCCCTAGTGTGTCCCCCCACTGGACTGTATGATGGGGTTCCCCTGTTAATTGGAACAAATGCCCACATGTTTGGGAGACTAGCACAACTCTGCCATGAGAAACAAGGGCAACTGACTGGACGGGCCCTAAGAATTCCAGCCTTAGTAAAAAGGGCATATGACTTACAATAGAAACCCAATGAAGAGGACCCAGATGAGCCAGTGGGGATAGTGTGGAAAAAGAAACCTGACTCCTTGGTATTGGCCCCCAACTCCCAGTGCACAATCCATGGAGAAGTCCACCTAAAGAGAAACATAAAAAACTAAATATTAATGTTGGATGCACCAGGTGATGGAAAGTTGCCAGAAGGATTACTGGTTAAACCCAGCATCTTGCCTGCCCATGCCCATGCCTATGCATGATGAGTGATGGTCCAGATTCACAATGTATCAGATCGGGAGGTCAAGGTGAACAGAGGGTGCACTCTAGCTACAGTACACTGTGCAGACACTGCAGTATTACCCAAAAATAAGTACTCTGGCCAAAAGGAGAGTGTGACCCCAGACTTATTTGACTTCGGTGATTCCTCACTGCCAGCTGAATGGAAGGCTAGGATTAGCAAGAAACTCACCCACAGAGACCAAGTGTTTTCATTAAAAGAATGGGACATGGGGTATGTCCAGGGTGCAGAGCATCATATACGCCTGCATGATGACCGGCCATTTCAAGAGAGATCCCGACACCTCGCCCAAGTGGACAGAGATGATGTGAGGAGACATCTGCAGGAAATGCTTGCTGCTGGTGTGATACAGGAATCAAGGAGCCCTTATGCCTCTCCCATTGTGGTTGTGCAAAAGAAGAATGGGTCAGTGAGGATGTGTGCTGATTATCAAACCCTGAACCGGTGAACCGTCCCAGATCAATACACCATGCCCCGTATACAAGATGCCCTGGATTGCTTGAATGGGAGAAAATGGTTCTCAGTATTGGATCTTCGCAGCAGATATTACCAGATTCCAATAGCCATGGAGGACCATGAGAAAACCACCTTCATTTGTCCTTTGGGATTCTATGAATTCCTGAGAATGCCATAGGGGATTTCAGGTGCCCCGGCTACCTTTCAGTGACTGATGGAACGTGCAGTGGAAGATATGAACTTGCTGGAATGCCTAGTGTACCTAGGTTATGTCATTGTGTTCAGACACACATTAGAGGAGCATGAGACCCGGCTGTTTAAAATCCTAGACTGACTGGAAGACTTTGGCCTCAAGCTGTCCATTGACAAGTGCCACTTTTTTCAAACTTCCAGGAAGTATGTGGGGTACATAGTATCTGCAGAAGCGATAGAGACTGATCCCAGTAAGGTTGAGTCATTGACTACTTGGCCCCAGCCCCATAACTTGAAAGAACTACAACATTTCCTGGGGTTCTGTGGCTACTACCACAGGTTCATAAAAGACTATTCCAAATTGATTCGCCTGCTTCTGAATCTCACCCAGGGTTACCACCCTACCAACCATAAATACAAGAAAGGGGCTGTCAAAGAACCCAAGAAAGTATACTTCCAAACAGGTGAACATTTTGGGCCCCGATGGACACCTGAATGTGAAGCAGCCTTCCACGAAGTCATATACCAGCTCACCCATGCCCCCATCCTCACCTATGCTGATCCTACCAAGCCCTATGTGCTGCATATGGATGCTAGTCTGCAGGGCCTAGGACTTGTGCTGTATCAAGACCATGAGGATGGTTTGAGACCAGTGGCTTTTGCCAGCAGGAGCTTGACCCCCGTCAGAACGAAACTATCCTGTGCACAAGCTGGAGTTCCTTGCCCTAAAATGGGCTATTGTTGACCAGTTTCATGAGTACCTCTATGGGGCAAAGATATTGGTCAAGACCGACAATAACCCGTTAACCTATGTACAGACTTCAGCTAAGCTGGACGCCACTGGGCACCGGTGGCTCTCTGCTTTATCAACCTATGATTATGCTGTTGAATACAGCCCAAGACTGAACCATATTGACGCGACGCCCTGTCACGAAGGCCAGTCTCCAAGAGTGATTGGGTCAGGTTGTCTGAACCTGGCATCCGAGCATTGTGCCAAAAGTTTGATAGAGATGAATAGATGTCTACAGACACAGTGGACTGTTTAGTAGATTGCTTGGGCCCTCCTGATACCTGCATACCGGCTGCCTATTGCCATTTCTCTGCTCTAGATATTAGTGCACTACCTCAATTTGACAATGACAGCATCCAGTGGGCTCAGTCCCAAGATCCTATGATTCAGCCAGCACTTGATGCCCTGCATGCGGTGAAAGATATGTCCCAGTTGTGTTCTCCTGACTTGCGAACTGCTCTATTGTTTAAAGAAGGCCCCAGGTTGAAGTTACACAATCAGTTATTATACAGAGAGACAGTGGATCACACTGGTCAAGCAGACAAGCAGCAATTGGTCCTACCCACGGCCTTTAAAGATTTGGTACTGAGGTCCCTCCACAATCACATGGGGCACCTCAGTAATGACAGAACTCTCGACCTGGTATGATCTCAATTCTACTGGCCCAAGATGGGGACCGATGCTGAGCACCATGTAAAGACCTGCAGCCATTGCCTGCAAAGGAAATCCCTGCCTCAGAGGGCTTCCTCTTGTCAGTATTACTATCAGCACCCCCATGGAACTGGTCTGCATAGACTTTTTGTGTTTAGAACCTGATCAGCAGAATATTGGCAATGTGTTAGTGGTTAAGGATCATTTCACACAGTATGCACAAGCTTTTCCATGATCAAAAGGCTTCTACCGTGGCCACGTGCTAGTTGAAAATTTCTTTGTCCATTATGGTGCCCCCACAGTGGATCCACTCTGACCAAGGCAGAGACTTTGAAAGTCAGCTAATCAAAGAAATGCTCTCTCTGTGGGGGGTGGGGAAGTCAAGAACCACCCCCTATCACCCACAGTGGGACCCTCAACTAGAACATTTTAACTGCATCCTTCTAGACATGCTCAGCACCCTCCACCCAAAAGACAAGCATAAGTGGAGTCAACAGATTAGCACATTGGTACACGCAGACAATTGCACCAAAAATGATGCTACTGGGTTCTCCCTCTACCGTCTCATGTTTGGGAGGGAGGCCAGCCTGCCAGTTGATGTCTGTTTTAGGGTCTCTCCAGATGGGGTCCGAGCTGACAACTACCTGCAGTATGTACAGAAATTGAAAGCTCAATTGAACCATGCATATCAACTGGCCCAGAGAATGGCTGCTAAAAGAAATCTCGCCAACAAAGAGAGGCACGACAAGAAAGTAAAGGCTCAAGAGCTATGGCCCGGAGATCGTGTGTTGTTACACAATTTGGGACTACATGGTAAGCACAAAATTGCTGATAGGTGGCACCATCTTCCTCATGTAGTAGTTGGAATATTGGATGATCTACCAGTATACAAGGTACACCCAGAGAATAACTCCAAAGCTGTCAAGACCATGCACTGTAACCACTTGGTGCCTATCGGCCAAGTTATTATTGAAGCTGAGCCAGCAGACATTGCCTCCCCTGGGCCAGTGACTCATGCCGCTGCAAAAAAAAAGACAGAGTCAACCTACCTCAGTAGTTACAGAGTTAAGGTTTCCCCGGCAGCAGGCCCAGAATGATAGTGACTGTCTGTCCACCTCTGACAATAGTGAGTGTGACAATGCCTATTACCCCATCTATAAATTGAGTCAGCTGTTTCGAGGTAACCCTATGACTAATTGTGGGCATGCAGCTGGACCTTCTGGACTTCCTAACCCCCCAGCTTCGTCCTTGGAGCCAATGCTCCCTGAAAGTGAGGTGCAAAGCATCACATCTGAGGTTGCAGACTCTGTGTTTTGTGGAACTGTGTGAATTGCCCAAAGAAGGGGCTGATGGTCTGAGTCTCCCTGGTGACACACCAGAACTTGAACAACAATATGAGAGTGCTGACAGCCCCCCTTTAGTGCCACAAAGCCTAACTGTGCCAGAACCTTCTCTGAATGAGCCAAGTGTTGTGGAAACAGAGCCTACAGAGCAAGGAGCTGACAGTGCTCCCAGTTTGGACATTCCCATCCGTGCAGAAGCACCCCTCATGAATGATGAATGCTCCAAAGTTAATGCTGAAAGTACAGAGACTGTAGATGTTCCCCCAGAAAGATTGGCCGAGCTGTCAAGCCAGTATTGCGCTTCAGTTATGATTCTCCCAGGAGGTCAGTGGATTTGCCTCTCAATGTGGTTCACAAAGGTGTTTATATTTCTCAGAGCTCACCACCCAAACAGAGCTTAATGGTCAATTCCAGGTTGATTGTTCTTCCTTCTCAGTATGGTGCCCCTGCCCCATCCAGCTCCAAGTTAGCTGATAGGGAAGGGCCCCCTCCTACATTGTTTAATGTACAGGAAGTTATAACAAGAATCAGTATTGTGATGTCACAAGTATGTTAATCATAGTGGAATCAGTATTATCTGTGTGAAACAAGCATAAGTATTGTCCTTATGGATATAGTATCATGAAGTGTAGTGAATATGTATAGTGAAGTAATAAGTTTATGTTAACTGATGCATGATGGTATAGACTTGACACGGACACCAATATTTCTCCAGGCAGGGAAGGGTGTAACCCCCCCTACAAATAGGGGTTCCTGAAAAGTCTTCCTTGAGCTTGCCTAAATGCTCACTGCCAGGCTTGTGTTCTGCATTTTAGCAGTTTAAATGTATTGCCAGAGAGTGCCTGTATAGCCTCTGTGTACTGTTTCTTTAAGAACTGTCTGGATTACACTCATAATTAATCTGAGAGGGAGCGCTGTTAGAAGATGCACTTGTTTGCTGATCATTTGTTAGAGTAGTAATAATATTGCAGTTTGTTCTAACCTGCCTTCTTTGCAGCATGGACAGTTCTGTTTGTTTCCATCACCTTGGTCCTGGACTGCAGAATAAGCCAATCAGTACATTTGGGACTCTAAAATGGAGCCTGCCTACAGGGGCTTGGTGGGGCCAAAACTTGTAGGAGTTGTAGTTTTGGGCTTTTGGCACCTAAAATAACATAGAGGGGGAGCCCTTGTTGTGACTGACAGACAGATCAGCCAACCAAAACATTTGGATCTTGGGAAAAGTCCCACACTGCTTGCAGTTTCAGTTAGATCTGGGTTGGGAAGTGAAGAAGTAACAGCTCGAGATAGTTTGAGCAGCAATCCATAGTGGATTTGCATGGGAGAACTGTGGAAAGGCCTGAGTTTGGCCTGCATGCCTGCCTGCTGTTCCTGAGAGGGAACTTGTGCTTTTTTCGGACTGAATCTGAATTTAGAGAGTGAATTAAGCCACTGAAATGTGACCAGGCTTTAACCTGAAGAAGACTGAAGATTTGCTGGATGCGATCGGCCTGTCAGGACTTCCAGCTACCTCTGAACTCCAGGACTGTGCAGAAACTCTGTAATTGCGACCGGAGAGCCATTTGCCTGGAACAGTGGAATTTCCTCACATGTGAATGTGCTGTGTGCTTATAGTGGGTCGTGATTTGGTTCCCCACTGTGTGTCTGAACTGTGTTTTGCTTGCTGGAGGCTGTATCCAGCTCCACAGACTGAATCCATATTAATTTCCATTTGCCTGGACCCTGCTACACTGGCCCAGCCAGAACACCTGCTATGCAGAGAAAGTCATCAATGAGAGACCGGCCTGAGGATCAGCCCCCTGCTCAAAGCCTTGAACAGGAACAATTCGTGCAGGCCCTTGCTTCTCCGGGCACTCCAGCTCAACAGCCTGCAGTCTCGATTTCGTCCTGCTTGTGTCCAATATTGGGTATCGTGAGTAAACATCAGGGTAGCTCCCTGCAACAACAGCTAAATCTAAAAGTGTTGTCATCTGATTGTTTTGTTGCCTTTTCTTTCACGAACTGAGCCCTCCGGCTCTGGATTACAAATAGTGTGTTGTGCATGTTGCTTTCTTCCATCACAGGGCCCCAACCAACTGCAACATTCCTGGCTAGCCCACCGTTTTCCTACCCAGGTACCCAGAGTGTGTGACTGTGTAGGGACTCTGAACAGCATGCATAACTATCTGATTAATATTGCTTTTAAGCAAGTCAACCTGATTATGCCCCTTCCTTGTTCAAGTCCCCTGAATAAATCAGATTTAACTTTGTTTGCATTTAACCTGACTGTGGTTCCAGTTTGTGACAAAAGTATTGTACTGCTGCTATTTGCTGTGCTTAACCTTGTTTTACAGGGGTCCGCTGGGTCAAGCTAGAGGAACCAACCCTGGTGATAAGTGCAAACAGTGTGAGTAATTGCCTGGTGAATAAGGGTCATTATGAAAGTAATTATTGTATATTGTTCAGGCCACTAGAAGGGAAAGAGGGGGGTCACAGTGTCCCAGAGGGCTGTGCCCAGGTTAACTTGACCACTAACAACCCTGACATCCGGGTGGAGGCACTCGTTCCATTACCCAGGCCCCTTAACCTGCTACTAGCCAAGCAGGCAGGGGTAGTAGCCCTTGGGATAGTGCCACCTAGGGGTTACATGAGTATTTGCAGTTTGTGGCTCTTGCAGGTTTTGAGCCTGAGAACTCCCAGTTCCCAACAGTACAGTAACAAGTAGAACACACACCTCCACTGCCTGCAAGGGGGAGTGGGGACCCTAAAATGTCAGCAAGTGCCGGCAGTTTCTGCTTCACAGTTTATTATCCTTGATAGCGCTGGTGAGATGCAGACACAGTGGGAATTTGGCTCTAGCAGGGTTTAAACCTGGGATGTCCTAGTTCTTAACAAGCAATACTCTAACCAGTGGAACACATTGCCTCCACTGCCTGTGGGGGTGTGGGGACCCTTAAAGGCCAGGTAGTGCTGGCAATTTGTTTTTAAATAGGACAGCTAGTGCCAGCAAATTTTTTTTTTGCAATTTATATATCTTGGGTAGCTCTGCTGAGATGTAACAACTCATTGCCAGTGGGATCCTATTTCTACTCATTCCTTTCTGGCCATTAGAGCGCTGGCATTAGTGCGCCAGTACATCGGGGTGACAATTTTGGGATTTGCGCTCCTCCCACTAGGTCTGCCCCCCCTTGGGATTAGAATAATAATAATAAAGGGGGATGTAAACAGGGGTCAGCAAAATTCCGACTTGACACCTTGATGAGCAGGTGCACTAACGCCAGTGCTCTGAATGAGTGGAACCTCTACCCATTTCTGCAGCTGTGTGGACTGGAGTACTAGGAGGTTAGGAGACTTGCTCAGGGTGACACAGTGAGCATTTGACTCTAGCCGGGTTTGAACCTGCGATGTTGCAGTGCCCTTTGCTCTAACCACTGGACCACATTGCCTGTTTGTGGGGAGGGGCACCAGGAAGGTCAGTGGCTACCAGAAATGTTCTTTTTGTTTGTTGTTACAATATATTTACCCATGACAGTCCAGGTGTGATGTGACATCTCATTTACAGTGGAGTTCTGCTTTTATCCCTTTTTAAAACACATTTACCCTTGATAACCCAGCTGAGATGCAAGATCTCATCTATAGTGCAAGCCGGCTTTTACCTATTTCCACAGCTGGGTGGACTGGAACAATAGGAGGGTAAGTGACTTGCTCAGGGTCAGTGAGTATTTGGCTTTAGTGGAGTTTGCATCTGCGATCTCTTGGTTTCTACCAGTACTCTAATCACTAGTACACACTGCTTTTACTGCCTGCATTGGGGGTGGGCCCTAAAAGGCCAGCAGTTCTTGGTATTGTTTTTAAACAATTGATATACACAAGTTAGTCCAGTTGCGATGAAACATCTCATTTCCATACTGGCTGACTCCACTGTATTTATGTGAGCCATCTCTTTGGTCTGTGTGGGTGGTTGTATATGTGTGTGTGTGTGTATGTCTGTGTGTGTTTGTAGATTAGTTTTCTGCTGGAGCACCTACACCATTGATGCACATTGGACCTGTGAAAGACTTCTGGACAGAATTCTTGCAATTCATAGTTGCAAGGTATCAGCATTTTCATTTAAAATCAACTTTTTGGAACCTTTTCCAAACAAAGCTAAGGACTGCTATCTTTCAGCTCACTGGATTACAGCAACATCAGTAACACCAGCACCAACATCCTTTTCTTCAGAATACACAAAACTGTCTGGTGCTGGGATCTAAAAAGACCTACAACTCTCTATGGACAAAGGAACTGGCTGCTCCCTTCCTGAAGCACTAATTTAGTACCTGGTCAGAATGGCGTATTGTTAATTAGGCTGTCCACTGCCCCTCCTGGATTCTCTTGGGTTCGAAGTCCTGGATATTTTCTTATACCTTCTTTCCCTTTGAACTGTGTGGAAGGCTGAACCTCAACTTTGGGAGCAGATCAGGTGGTCGAGAGGGTAGACTGTGTTTTCTATAGCCCTCTCCCTGCACTGAGCGCCTCTACATTTTGGTTGCCACACCTGGGGATCCTCCTCAGTAACTGGACCTTCCTCCACCTGCAAATCTACCAGTCAGGCATCTCCTTCTGTTCCGTGGGCTACATAAAGTCAACAGAATTCAAACAGACCCGGCACGGTCTCAGTGCTCACTCTGCACACCAACTTTGGGAGCAGATCAGGAGTTGTGAGGGTAGCCTGTTTTCTGCAGTGCTCCCCCTGTGTTGAGTGCCTCTACACTTTGGTAGCTGCACCTGGGGACCCCCCTAAACTATCGCACCATCCTCCAGCTGAGAATTCACCAATTGGATAGCTTCTTCTGATCCATGGCCAGGGTACACAAAGCCTACGGAATTTAGTCTCGATCCTCAACCTGCACGCCAACTTTGGGAGCTGATCAGGAGGTTGTGAGGGAAGCCTGTGTTTTCTACAGCACTCCTCCTTAACAGAGCACCTTTAAACTTTGGCGGCCACACATGGGGACCCTCCTTGACAACCAGACCTTCTTCCAGCCACACATCCATAAATCAGGTGGCTCCTTCTGTTCCATGGGTAGGGCTTCTCCATCTTGTTTAAAGCTCACTGTTCTTCCAGCAGCCCTCCATGCTGCGACCTGAAGCACTAAGGGCCAGAGCGCCAAGGATGTCACATTGTGGGTGTCAGCTGTGGAGTCGACCATTGTCCGGCCACACTGCCTCACTAGTGTGTGACTATAAGGTGGGTGTACTGTTTCTCTATTGCACTGCAGCACGTGTACTCCACAAGCTTAGGGACCCTGGACTCCTCCATTGTTCACTGTTAGCTTATTTATTTATTGAATTTTGTTGACCAGGTAGGCCCACTGATAATAAATGACTCTTGTTCAGGGGCAACCTGGAATTAATTACATTAATGTATAGACAGAGGAGAATTTAAACATACAATAGCAGTTGAGATAACACTTGTTTATTTACATAATAGCACGTAGGTACATAGAACTGGTATTACATAGCTTTGGAACCAAACACATATAGTAGATACAAATACAGGTCAAGGGAGGCCAGGTAAGTCATGCTTGTAGTCAAGTGAGGTGGGCAGTTATAACAGGAGAGCCAAGTACTGAGCAGAGGCAACAGAACACTTGTCAGGGGGTTAGACATACATACGAACATATGAATCTGTCAGCAGAAATGGGCCACTAGGTCTGTCTAGTCTGCTTGATTGTGCAACTAGCACCCCTAAACTATGGCTGCCCTGCCCTCCTCCCCCATTCACTTTGACCCCCCATGCACCCTGTTTCATGACTTTTTGAAGCTGCTCACTATCCTGCAGGAGACCACGTTCTCTGGCAGTGTGTTCCATTTTGCCACCACCCTCTCTGTGAAATAATACTTCCTCATCTCTCTCCTAAATCTGCCACTCTCCAACTTGAGCCCATGCCCTCTAGTCTCCCTTCACTTTTTCAAAGTCAACAACCCTTCTTTGCCCATCCTGTTGATCCCCATTCAAGTATTTGAAGGTCTCAGTCATATCCCCAATCCCTCCTCTCCTCCAGAGTGTACAGTCCCAACATATTCGGTCTATCATGGTAGGTCATGCTCTCCCGCCCCTGGACCATTCTCATCGCCCTGCACTGCACCCCCTCCAGCAGCCTGATATCCTTTTTCAGAAATGGGCACCAGTACTCTACACAATACTCCAGGTCCGGCCTGAACAATGACCTGTACAGTGGCATGAGTACATCTCTATGCCTAGATGAGATACCCCGTGATATACACCCCAGCATCCTGTTAGCCTTAGCTTCTGCCTTCCTGCACTGAGTGGAGTTGTTCATGTTCCCTGTTATAATCACTCCTAGGTTCTTCTCTTCCTCAGTGGCCCCTAAGCTAACCCCTCCCAGCTAGTACTCCCTCCTCGGGTTCTTTGCTCTGAAGTGCATAACCTTGCACTTCTTCGCAATGAATCCCAATTGCCACTTCACCAACCACTCCTCCAGCTTAGTCAGGTCCTCCTGTAGCCCCTTCCACCCTTCTCTATAATCCATCGCTGCCCCCATCTTAGTATTGTCTGAAAACAGATTAATCTTGCTCCTAACTCCATGTGAGATATCCGATATGAACAATCCGAAAAACATCAGACCCAGCACAGAGCCCTGCGGTAACCCGCGCATCACCGCCCTAGGGGATGAGACCCCCCCAACACCACTACCCTTTGTTGTTTCCTCTTCAGTCAGTTCCCTATCCACTTTGCCATTTTTGTCCCTACTCCCATGTACTCCAATTTCCCCCCAGTTTCCCATGAGGCATAGAATTGAAGGCCTTGCTGAAGTCCAGTTGCAGGACATCCACTGCATGGCCCAGATCCAGCTCCCTCATCACTCAGTTGTAGTACTCTATTAGGTTGGTTTTACATGACCTTTCCGAGATGAATCCATGCTGCTGATTGTCCTGGAGTCCATTCTGCTCCAGGAAGGTCACCAGTCACTCCTCCAGGATTGCTTTCATTAATTTGCCAACAATGGAAGTGAGACTTACAGGTCTGTAATTGCCTGGTTCATCCTTGGGCCCACTCTTGTGGATGGGTACCACATGTGCCTCCCTCCAGTCCTGTGGAATGTAACCCATATCCAGGGAGTTACTGAACAGATTCACCAGCAGCCCAGCCAATACCTCCGCCACTTCCCTCAACACCATGTGGTGAATACCATCTGGACCAGTTGCCTTGTCCACCCTTAGTGTCTTCAGACCCTCCAGCACCCTACTCACTGCAATCACCCCATCAGTCACCCCTCCCCAGCTTACCCACCTTCCCTGTCCATGGAGGTATTTTCCCCATCCGTCTCCTGTGTGAACACAGAACAGAAATACTAATTTAATACTTCTGCCTGTTCCCTCACCCTTTCCACCCATCTCCCATCCTTCCTGATCCTCACTATCTGGTCTCTACAATGTATTTTCTCCCTCATGTATCTGAAGAAGTCCTTCTCCGCTTCCTGGATACCCTGAGCCAGACTCAACTCCTTGGAAGACTTTTCAATGAAGACAGTTCTATATTTTACTCTCTAGTAGGGAGATCTTTAGCTCTTTCTTGAGTCTCCCAAGTGATGAGCAATTTTGAAGGGAGGACTGAGGATTATTCCATAGTGATTGGGCTAGAGTGGCAAAGAACCTTTTCCCTACATTGGAACTCACTTGTGAAATTTCTAGTAATGTGTGGTTAGAAGACCAGAGAATTTTTCTTTGGGGCTTGACTGACAGAATATCCCTCAGGTTGGGCAGTGCACAGACTTTATTAATTTGAATGCTAGACTCAGTAGGGAGTAATCTAGTCTGCCCTTCAGTGAGAGCCAACTGAGTAAGCTTAGTACCTTAAAATGATAATCCCTGTTGGGGGACCCTGTTACAAAGTGAGCTGCCCTATGATAGAGTGATTTAAGGTTTTGCCTTTTTGTTACTCTGGTAGCACTGTGTATCAGGGTACCATATAGCAGTACGGGAAGTAGTGTGGAGCTTGCAATCGCTAGCCTGGATTCTTTGGTTATGTAGTTTTTGCAGCAATACAGCAGCCCAATGTTTGGGTGCACAGATTTGCTTAGATGCTCAGCATGGGGTCTAAGTGATAGTTCTTGGCCCAAGTAGATTCCCAAGTATTTTATGGATTCCTCAACCTCATTTTTTGTCATCCCTCTGTACAGACAGTTGGTGAGACTCCATCTGGAGTACTGTGTACAGTTCTGGAGACCCCATCTCCGCAAGAACATAGACAGGATGGAGGCAGTCCAGAGGAGGGCAACTAAAATGGTGCAGGGTCTGCGCCAGAAATCATACGAAGAGAGACTAAAAGAGCTTAATATGTATACCCTTGAGGAAAGGAGCGAGAGGGGAAACATGATAGAAACTTTCAATTACCTCAAAGGAATCAAAAAGTCCAAGAGGGGGAGCATCTTTCAGAAAAAGAGATGTGTAAGAACAAAGGGACAGTGTTTGAAAACAGAAGGGGATGGCTCAGGGGCAACATGAGAAAGTATTTTTTCATGGAGAGGGTAGTGGACACATGGAACAGGCTTCCCGAGGAGGTCATGGGGTCAAAAACAGTGGGGGAATTCAAGAATGCATGGGACAGACATAATGCAATTATAGTGGGGTGTAGGAGAAAGTAGGCTGTTGGTTAACTAAGATCTGCAGCTTATCCAATAGGTAGGGAAATGGGCAGACTAGGTGGGCCAAGCGGTCTTTATCTGCCATCAAAGTCTATGTTTCAGTGTTTCTATTTGGAAGATCCATAACTTGTAGTAATGTTTAACAAACTCTGATAGGCTGCCTCTAGGTGCCTGGGGCCAAATAGCTAGCACTCCTAGGTGAAGTATCGAGTACCTGTTTATTCTAATGCCTGTCAGTGTATTGTGTTGCACATACAGTATGCTTGCTCTTAAACCTAAGATGGCAATTTGTCTAGCTCATAGTAGTGATCTGGCTGAACTATCTATCTGGGGTCTGCCTCCTTGCCAAATTTAAATGGTCAGTCCTAAAATTATTAGGGGTCTGGCCTACTCCCTGTGTAGGGTCTGCCTTGTTCTCTGATTAGTATTGGTATCTAGTGCACTCCAACTGCTTGTTAAAATGGATTACTTTTGAAATTCGTTTTTGTTCTTACCATATATACTCACGTATAAGTTGGAAATTTGGGACCTAATTTTAGTGTGCAAAAACCTGTTCTGACTTATAAGCGAGATATTATGAGAAGTGGAGAAAATTACGGCCAACCGAGAATGAATGAAATGAAAACAGTACTCGCGTGCTTCATGCCCGGAGTAGCACAGCTACTGACACCTAATTGACTGACTGCCTAAAATACTTGACACCTTCTTGGGCACCTGATTGCTCTGCTTGCTTGATTGCTTGCTGGTTAACATCTAATTGACCGCTTGTCTGTTTAGCAGTAGAGTTCTGTTCCTTTTTTTTTTTAATCCTGATTGCTTTTTTTATTCTTATTACAATTTACTTCAGCCTATGACCTCCATTCATGCCTCTCACGTTTTCTACTCAGGGAGTTGCTTTCACAAACCATCACAAAACTGATGCTTTTACGTACTACCAATACTTATTAGCAGCAGTATACTTGGTAAGTTACTGACCAACTTATACGCAGGTCAATGGCCAGTGCTGCAATTGCAACTCAAAAAAGCCATCCCCAACTTATACACAGACCGACTTACAGTATATACGGCACTTTAATATCACTTAATACGTTTTCAGCTAAGGCCAGTACTGTCCTGCCCACCAGTGTAATTTATACTGTTCTGGTTTTACTGATGTCTACCTAGGATCATATATCTTTACTGGCTTAAAGTTGGGTGTGATATTTCTTGAATCCTGCTATAGACACTAATTTACAGGTTTCATGTATTGCCGCAGTACCAATATATCTAAAACTGAACTGGTTTGCTTCAATGTAGCTATTAGAAAATGCGCCCTGGTTTTGCTACACTTGCTTCTAGTCGGTGACATCCAGCCCAATCCTGATCCTTTCTCGGGTGAGCATGATGCAGACACTGTGACCCACAAACATGCTTTATCCATTGTTCATGTAAATTTTAGAAGCTTATTGCCAAAATTAGATACACTCAGTACATGGGTATTGGGGAATCATTTTGATCTGGTCACGGTGTCTGAGACACAGGTATCAAACAGAATACCCAACTCAGAAACTGTGATTCCAGACTGTTGGTTATGATGACGAGACAGGTTGAGAAAACATTGGGGTGGGATCCTAATCTATTATGAGTCCTGTTTTTCTTCGGTGGCTGATGATTTCATAGGGATCATAGTGTTATATAAGCCAAGACAGGCGTGAGCTCATACGCAGCTCGCCTTTAACTCAAAGGGAGTAGCCTCCTACAGTGTGTGAACAACAGTGCATTTCAAGGCATTGCTTAAAGGTTTACTTAACTACTATTTATTCATCCTGCAATTTTCTTTCTGTAGTGCTATGTTTGAGGGGTGCCAAGCACCTATCGTTAGCTACTTTTTACATTCCTCTGGGTTATTCTGAGGATGGATTTGCTTTACTGTTTGAGTTCAGGCAGTCCAAACACGATATGAATGAAATCCTTCTCCTGGGAGATGCCAATATTAATTGGCATGATAAAGTAAATTGGAGCTGTAGATACCAATTTGGGAGTTTGAACTTTAAACACGTGATTTCCCCAGCTGCCAGACTAAATTACTAGGCTGGCACTGAGTCCCTAATAGATTGATAGTCACTTCTAGACCAGATCATATCCATCAAGTCCATCCTTTACCCAGTAGTTTAAGTGACCATTCTCTGGTTATTTGCTATTGCAGTGCTTGTAGGATTCATTCCCCTCCTCTACATGTAACCTCCAGATCCACTCATAATCTAAGCATTAGTGAATTCTGGAATGCTGTTTCACAGATCGACTGGACCTCATTTGCATGCCATCCTCTTGGTAGAGTTGATGTTGGATTATATTATACAGAAATTTAACAGGGATTGGATTCACTTTGCCCCCATCTCTCATT
The DNA here is from genome assembly GCA_016271365.2 of Neoceratodus forsteri. Lineage (NCBI taxonomy): Eukaryota > Metazoa > Chordata > Ceratodontiformes > Ceratodontidae > Neoceratodus > Neoceratodus forsteri. The sequence continues at coordinate 142,745,800 of JADMNL010000027.1, forward strand.
TATGTGCTGAGAATAGATGTCACGAATGGATCACCCCTTGTCTGGTACAATTGATGCAGGAAAGAGACAGGACCTGGAAAGCTTTTAAGACACAATGTATGAATCCAACTTTGCTTGAATATAAAAAAATAAGGAATAAATGTAAACAATTGGTTAGAAGACAAACATGGAATAATATTTAAACTCCCAATTTCAATTCTTAAATGGGCAATAGGCAAGGTGGCAACTACTAAACCACCTCATGGGAAAGACCAGTTTCACAGTAATACCACTTCTGATTACTGAGCAAGGTAACTTGACAAATCTAAATGAAAATTGCCACAGTACTCAATACCATACTTTGTAGAGCCACACAAATTGCTCTGTTGGTTGCTCTATCAGATTTTGATCAGATTGGGACTAGCTGTGGTGGTTCTGATGCTGGTTTTAAGCTTAGATCACAAATTATAAATTAAACTTTACAGTATCTTATGCATACAAACTTAAAAACTAGAATGGGATTGGACAATATTGATCTTAAACTCTTTTCATTAGCAACTGGTGAGGTCCTGAGATTGTGGAAGCAGGCAACTGTGGTCCCTATTTTTAAATCAGAAGAGCGAACCCTGACCAAAAAATATCAACCAATTTCCCTACTTGCCCCGTTGTCCAATGTCTTTGAAATGACTGTTTTTGACCAATTTAAAGAGTTCCTGGATACTGACAATTTGCTAACACCTTGCTAGAATGGTTTTTGTGATAATCACAGAATGCTGACAGCTGTATTTAAAGTCACTAATGATCTTCATTGGGTCTTGGACAACAGGAACAGTTGGTGTGCTCTTCCTTCATCTTTCCAAAGCATTTGATCTGGCGTACAATGGTCACCTGCTTGCCTAACTTTGGGCCCTTGGTCTATCTGTATCTGCACTATCCTGGTTCCAGAACTACTTGACTGACAGATGTCAGTCTCTGAATTCCTTTTCTTCTGCACTCTTCAAAATGTCTTTGTCAATGGCATTGCGGATGAACTGGAAGGGAAGGTATGTCTTTTTGCAGATGACATCAACATTTGCAATAGGGTTGACACTCCCGGGGGTTGAAGGAAATTTTCAGAAACCTGAGAAAACTCAAGGAGTGGTCAAGGGCTGGCAACTGAATTTCTATATGTGAAAAAGTACAAAATCAAGCACCTAGGGCACAGAAACCCAGAGGCAGTATAGAAAATTGGTTAGAGGCATTGATGGTCACCAACAGGAAAGGACCCTGGGAGTAATCATATCTGGTAACCTCAAGGTGGTGAGACAGTGCAATAAGGCAATAAGTACAGTATGTAGGGCCAGTGGGATGCTGGGGTACATAAGGAGGGGTATCACCAAGAGAAGGATGGAGGTGGTATTGCCACTGTATAGGTCACTGGTGAAACCCCACCTAGAGTACTGTGTCCAGTTCTGGAGCTTACATCTCAGGAAGGAGAAAGGGTGGAAGCTGTCAAGAGAAAGGCAATGTCTGCACTGGAAACCCTGTGAGGAGAGACTGAAGACCTCAATATGTATACCCTGGATAGGGGGGAGGGCATGATAGAGATCTATAAATACTGCACAGGGTTTAATAAGGTGCAGGAGGGAAGTATATTTCAGAGGAAAAAGATGCATGAGGAGACCTACAATGAAGCTGGAGGGAAGAGATTTAGTAGAGATGTAAGGAAGTATTTCTTCACTGAAGAAGTGATGGATGCCTGGAACACTCTTCCAATAGAGGTGGTGGGGGTGAAAACAGTGGTTGGTTTCACACACACACATGGGATAGGCACAAGAGAATCTTAATAGAAAGCAGGGGCAGAGATTGAGTAGGGTCTGCGGTGACAGTATAGGCAGGGACAAATGGGTAGATTGGTTGGGCCAAGAGATCTTTATCTGCCATCAAATTCTGTTCCTAAGTAAATCACAACTGGACTACCCCAAGGATCAATCCTGGTGCCGTTTTGTTTAGTGTGTACATAAGGGTATCTAATGTCAGTGACATAGCCAGATATTTGCAGCCTGACTTTGAACTGGTACAAAAATGGTTATCAAAAAATGGCCTTCTAGTAAATACTGGTAAGACCAAGTATATGCACTTTGGAACAAAGCAAAAATTAAAGGCTTTGCACCCACCACTGACTTAATTAAAGATCTGAGTGGTACCTTTGTTGAGAGAGTGGACACTTTCAAGTATATCAGTTTTACAAAAGAGCAGACTTACTCTTTTAATGAACATAGCTTCACACTGGTAAAGTCAGTACATGCTCGCCTTGCTCAGTTTTTTGGGTTAAAAAAATTTGTCCCCTCACACTAAGATAGTCTTGGCTCAGTCCCTACTCCTGTCATTAGTGGACTATGGGTTTGCAGTCTATGCCGCTGTTAATGTCACTCACTTGCAAAGAGTTAAAATCCTATACAATTCTATGTGCAGATTTGCTGCCCCTCGCCCCAGAGTTTCTCATCACTGTCCTCTTTACAAACACCTTGGCTGGCCCTCACATCACTCACTCCATTACTTATTTTGCCCTCATCAGGTTAAGACATTTCCTAAAAGGCCCGATTAGATTTTTGTTTATGGCTGATGCTAGCCCCAGTGCTGGCTCCCTGTGTACTAGATCTGCACATGCTCATTTCATAACACACCCTCTTTTCCATTCCTCCCTGGACCAATGTTCTTTGTTTACAAAGCCATTACATTCTGGAATAATTTATCTGCTTTGTTACACTCTGTCGATTCGAAGGATATGTGTAAAATGGTGTTTCAAGAATACTGTTTGGACTTGTTTATGTGCAAGTGTAATGTCACCGGATTACCATGTACACTGATGTATTGTGTATTTGTTCCATATAGCATATTTTATTCTTTATTGTTGCTCTTGTTTACATCTCTGAGACCCCCTTGAAAATAGGCATCTAATGCTCTTGGGTCCTATCCAGTTAGCAAAATAAGTAATAATGCACAACAGGACTTGTGTCGTGCTGGGGTAACGTCACACCTTGGGTGGCTCTGCATGAGGCTGTAGGCTGAGTACATCCAGCACCTGAGAAGGGATGTTATCCCCATGACAGATGCCCTGTAGTGCATTATTACAATTATAAAATGGCTTGCTTTTTTTTTTATAGCACATTTTTCACTCACTTTTGCTGGTCCGGGCTTGGTGGCAATGTATTGCCAATCCGTAGTGCTTATCCCCCCCCTTGCGGGGATCATGCTGCACAGCAGTGGGGTTGGAAGTTTTATGTGGTTGCATAGGTAACTGTGTAGTCCCTAATACCACCCCCAGAGGATGCCAGTGTGAAGGACCGAAGTCCAGGCAGGGAGCTGTGCTGAGACTCGGCTGCCACCAAGTGCCTAATGGTGTCCTCCCCCTCCTGACACCATCCGCTAATTGGAACAGTGCCTAACCCACCCCAGGACAGAAGAGCTGCAAAACGTCAGCTCAGTCCAACTCCTCCCTCCGCCCACCCCAGTCAACCCCTGATGACCTGGGCTCATTCCTGTACCTGGATCGCCAGTGTAGCATGAGGTGTGGTGTCCAGCGCCTCAATTCTCAGTGTCACCAGGCTGGCTAAAATGGCTTGCTTGTACAAAAAGGAAAAAGGTGAATAAATGCATTTGTAAAATAAATTTTTAATTGCTTTTTGAAAATGTGTGATGTGCTGGGATAATATCACTGTTGAAGGTCAGCACTGACGAATCAGAGCCCAGGAATTTTTCTTACTATTTTATAATTACAGATAAAATTTACCAGGATAGTGCAGCTGAGAGGCAACATCTCAGTTTCAGTGCATGCCTGCTTCTACCCATTTCTGCAGCAACATGAACTAGAGTACTAGGAGGTTAGCTGACTTGCTCAGGGTCACACATAGAGTACTGGTCTGCATCAGGATTTGAACTTGGGGTCTCTTGGTTTCCAACAATGCTGTACCCAGTAAACCACAGTGCCTGTGAGGGGGGAGTGGGGACTGGGGTAAGCAGGAGATTGCCAGCAGTATTTTCCTGCTTCTATTCATTTCCACATCTGGGTGGACTGGAACACTGGGGAAGTTAAAAGACTTGCTCGTGGTTACACAGTGAGCATTTTGCTCTAGCAGGGTTTTGAGTACTTGCAATCCCCTGGTTCCCAACAGTGCTGTAATCTCTAGACCACTCTGCATTCACTGACTGTGGGGTTGGGGGGATGGTGATTGCTGGCAATGTTTTGTTTGTGTATAGTTTGCAATTTATTTACCAAGGGCAGCCCAGCTGAGTAGCAACATCTAATTTTCAGTGGGATCCTGTTTCTACTTGCAGTCTGAACTACAGTAGCCCCAGATAAAGAACTCTAGCGCACAATCAGCAATCCCTCTGATTTAGCACTGACACACTTAACCACAAATACTTTCCAATCACACTGCAAAACTAAAATCAGTTATTGCAAAATTCCAACTTCCCTTTATGACTTTGGTTACATCAGCACTGTACTTCAGCACCAATCCTCTGACTCCTCAATCAGCTGCCAGTCAGGTCAGGTGACTGTTTAAAAAATGTGAAAGCTGACCCATGGGATGGGCTTCAATTGCTGGTATTAAAAGAAGGTAAAATCCAGCACTGGAGAGAGACTTCCAGTGCCTGCATTAACAAGAATGAAAGCTGCTGCTGTTTAACATGAGTGGTTGCACCATTATAGCTTACCTGCCTAGCAGAGATAATGGTAGGGGATCTCTTACCTGGGTCCTGGGGAGCCTGGTATAAGGGGTCTTGGGGTGATGTCCAATCTTGCCTGTAAAATAAGCAGGCAATAATACTTGGCAGGGTGGGTGGTATTGGGCAATACCAGACCACCCATACTGAGGCCCAGCACAGCAGGCTAAGGGCCTTATACCCCTGGAAGGTCCAGTATTGCCCATACTGCCCACCAAGGAGGTTATAAGTGCACTTAGGAAATGGGCTTTCACACATTTTTTTATAATGATTTCATTAGTAAAATAAAGGCAAAAATTAAAAATGATCAGAAACAGCAGCTTCTATAAAATAGTCCCTTTATTGGTTGAATTGCCAGTAGAGGGTGCTGCTGCTTATGAGGACCCTTTTTTATTATAGTACAGTGTCTCTCTTCATTTTGTAGTGAGTACTTTTCAGTTACCCCCCATGAGTTTACTCATAGTGCTATCGTTAGACATTTTTTTTTACATTAAAAAAAATGTTTTTAGTTGCACATTATGAGTGGTTTATGATTGGCTCAGTGGTGGAGTGAGAATGGCACAGTGTCCAACTCTGGCACAATCAGAAGGGGAACAGTAAAGTCAGCTGATGAAGTGTTTCACTGCATCAGAGGTCGAGCGAGCTGGAAGCAAAATCAGAAAGTTAACTGGTAAAAACAGATACATTTCTGTATTTTCTACTGGCTTTCCTGTGCAGTTTTGAACGGCGGTAATCAGCACAGTAGAGGTTTAAAGCTGATGGTATCAGGGAAAATTGGGCTAAGTAGCAGTGGTGGCACTTTAGTAGGTTGGACTCCCCAAGATGGAAACGTGCTGCCGACTTGCACGATCTACTAGATCGGCCGGATTTTGGTGGAGCAGGGGACGCAGGTAGCTCTGTTACATTACAGCACTTTGCTGAGGGTGAAAACATTTTATTTTATATAAAATATGTGTTTTTTTTGTGGTAACTTATGATTTTGCGACCCAGGTTGGGGGGGTGGAGAGACTGTTTGATAGCAATTAATGGGGAATCTCCATTACTGATAAAAAAAAAAAAAAAAAATAGCGAGTCTGAATTTTGAAATTTGCCAGTGCCCAGCGCTTCAGATAAGTCATTTTTTGAAGTATTTTACGTTCAAAAATCAGCTAAAAACGTCCAAAAATGCACTATCTGGAGTCAATTGATGTCAGTAATACTTATGTAGTTTAATGCTGATACCTGGTTTTTATAGTGTGGACGCACATCATCATTTGTTTTACCTCAGTTTTGAGTAGTTCTAGCCACCGCGGAGACGACAAATGTTTTTTCCAGTGCAGTCCTGTCCATCTGCTGCACACGCACGCACCATCCAAAATGGGCCAATAATGCTCCTTCTGGCTCCTGCGACGGCATAGCGCGCCAACTTGTATATGCAAAATGCACCAATAATGATTGAGTAAGGAGGAGGAGCTGGGAGCTGCTTTGCTGGTGGTGCTTGCTAAGTTTAACCGTGATGCAATGCACCACGAGTTGGTGGGGAGAGTGTGCTGTGTACCACCAGCAGTCCGCTCAGAGGAGGCAAGGCAAGGAACAAGATCTGTGGCTGCACAGAGATCGACCAAATTCGATCGTCGGTGTGCGTGTTGTCCGTCCCATAAGCGGCCGCATTCTAAAAAATATAGTTCAATTCAATTTCAGTATCAGACAGAGATCTGATCTGATCTGTCTGCGTTGTCCTGGTCCACTTTTACTGTAGAGACAGTAGAGTAGAGAGGCCAAGAGCAGGCTGGAGACCCTGTGCGGTGTGGCCCAATCCCATCATCCCTGAGTGGCAGTACCACACCACACAACTTCACAACTGAAGCCAGACCAACAGTGAGGCCCCTGGAGCTGAGAAGGAGAGGGCTCGGAGCCACAGCCATCTGAGGGGACAGCCAGCCAGGAACAGCAGTGGAGGATCGAGATCAGAAGTGCTCCATGTGCATAAAGAAAATGGCCATATGATATAGCTCAGCCTGGGGGTGAGGCCTAGTTGGAGTGGAGCCACGAGTGCCATAGTGAGTGGACGGAGAATGGGACTGACCGAACGCCTACCAGTGCCATCATAGCAGCAGGCTGCAGCCAGTCAGTCCTCAGAGGTGCGTGCCAATTAAAATTAAAATGTAAAAGCTTTTAAGTTAAGCTAAAGGACTGTGTGGGTGGGGCGGGGGTGTATTTAGATTAGGATGGGGTCGGGAAGGGGCACACACACCACCAGGCAGCGCAAGCAAGTAGGTTGCAAGGGGAAGGCCTGCAGGCTGAGCAGCAGACTAATGGTGCTGGCAGTGCTGCTGCTGTAGAGGGGATCGGGGAGTGGAGCAAGTGGTGGGTCGGGCGACTCGAGCACACTGGATGGGGTTATGAATTAAGGAAGACCACCATTTTTGCAGTTACACATGATACATCATGGTCTTTGTGGGTTGGGGTTTATCAGAGCAGGTGCCCACTTCCTTCCCAGCATATAATTTAAAATGCAAATTTGTCAGCAATCCCACCAAGGCAACATCAGTGGGGTCAGCAGCACCAATTCAACACTGGGTACACAGGAACTTTATAAGGGAGCTCCTAGATTGGTTAAATAAATAATGTACACGGGGGTTTGTAAGTTCAGATCAGTAACACAAGTCCATCAAAATTTGCAAACAATCCTCTTTAGCTATGGTGCAGTTTTTTGCTTTTTCCTCTCCGTTGCTGTTATGAGTGGTTTACATGTCAGGAAGGGTGAAGGGTTAAGGGGTATCCACAAGCAGAGGGGTTTCATCTTGATGGTTTTGATTGAGGGCAGGCAGCCAGAACTGAACCTTACTATGAGGAGATCAATAGATATGGGAAGAACTATAACTGGCTATGCCATGCCATACTTGTCCCTGTAGCTGTCCCGCATGGCTGTAGGTAATACCTGCCATATTTTCAAATTCAGAAATGTGACTTGGTATGTATTCAAGAGACTAGCATGAAATCCACTAGCATGAAGTTACAATCTGGATGGTTTTCTAAAAAGGACCTATAGGGAAGTACATCTCACTGGTGTACAGAGATGCAATGTCGATCCCTACCCAGACATAGCTCTCCTCCAGACATGTTGTCTAAAGGTGTCCACTCCTGAAGCATGTTCAGGTCCTACCCCTCCCCCCCGGAGTCTCAACACTGATGCAGATTTTAGTATTGTCTGAAAAAATGGATACCTTCCCCTCTAGCCCCTCTGCAATGTCACTTATGAAGACATTGATCCCAGCACGGATCCCTGTGGCATCCTGCTGGTCACCCCCCTCTCCACGCATTGAACACCATTCACCACCACCCTCTGTGACTGTGTCCTGTCAGTCAACCAGTTTAATTTCTGATCCAGTTTGCCACCTTGGGGCCCACTCCCAGACTGCCCAACTTATTTACCAACCTCCTATGGGACAGTTTTGAAAACCTTGCTGAAATCTAGGTAGGTCACTCACATTCACCTGGTCACCCTGTCTAAGTACTCTATCAGATTTGTTTGACAAGATCTTCCCGCTGTGTATCCATGCTGGTTTCATGCCCAGGTTCCTAAACTTGTGCTGTAGCCAATCACAACTAGCCAGCCGGCAAGCACATTTGTGGTTTTGGATTGTCTGTGTGTGCCAGTCGGGTGGGGAGGGGGTGGGATCACTCCAAGTCTTGAAATGAAAAAGTTTGTTTTTCATGCATGCAATCACAATGTCAGTGCAAAGCATCTTGCTTCCAAATGTAATAGCCCATGTACAGTAGCAAGCAGTAGTAGAGTGGTTTCATACGAGGTGGCAGTGGCACCCTCCACAACCATAGAAGCACAGCACAGCACTAGCTCTATAAAAACTTCATACGTTTTGTTTCCTTTTTCCCTGATGCAGGCAGCATAGCATCTGACTGGCAGGTGGTGAGCTGAGCTGACTGAAGGAGTCACATCACACACCAGTAGAAGAAGTCAAGCAGCAGCAGGGTACCCTGGGTAGCATGTGGTGATCGTACACATATATTATTCCGAGAGGAAGCCATCACCAGCGACAGCATTTCATCACCTTTATTTGCAAGGTACTTACCATTACTGTTACCTCTACTGTACTTCTTCAGTAGAGAAATGTTAAAATGCTTTTTTTTTGTTGGGTTTGAGGCCAGGTTGCTGGGGGTAGTTGGTGGGGGGAGAAGTAGTACTGTGGATGTAGGGTAGCTACCATAGATATAGAGGATAATGCATGAGCATCAGTGGTTAACCATAATGATGAAAAGGGACTTGGCAAGGTTGGAGGAATGGTCAGAAGTATGGCAGGTTTCATTCAATGCAAAGAAGTGCAAAATAATGCACGGGGGAAATTGAACACAGTTGGGGGGGGAGGTATTAACAGCAACAGCTTTGGGCATGTGTACTAGGTTCAGTCTGCAAAGTTGGGGTCTGTGTTTACAGAATAAGCTGTGTATTTACCACCGGGTCCAGGAGATTGATGGGGCCATGCTAGACTTATCTTCTGGAGGGGAACCCAGTAAGTCCAAGCATAAAGCAATAACGTAATGTCCAGACCTGCAGTCTGCAGATGGGATCCTACAGACTAGTGTGACTTTATTAAAACAAATTCTCTTTAGAACAACTTAGGGTAGTCTGGTCACCCAAAGCTTTACAACATAACACTTGGCAAATGTATTAACTTCCATTAACCCCATACATTACAATGGGGTTTCATACTTGTTTTCTCACTATGTGATGACAGTCATGTGTGATTGCTGGTAAAGTAGCGTACACATGTTGAAACGACTTTTATAATTGCTTTAGATAACCTGCTGGCTGGCAACAACCCGAACCAACTGTGCATAAACAACGCCTCGTGACACAAATTTTGAGAAGGGAACTGTCGTGACACACCGAATATGTCAAGCTCAGGTCAAGCCAGTGCGAAGACCCAAAAAAGAACCACCACCACTACCATAAACTCTTTATTAGACTGCTGGTTAATAAAAAAATGTCCCGCAACTCAGTGCCTTACAACTGACTCTGGAGGGAGTTCATCATCTGTGAATGGACTGACTGCTGATTGTTCTTCCAATTCCAATACTGAAATGGAAAGTGACAGCTGCAACCTTGCTGTAACTTCAATTTGTTATTCTGATGACTTTCCTACACTTCAGTTATCAGATAGTGATGATTCTTCTTCTTCTTATGAGTGTATCCCACAATCTGCAGTTTCTCAGGGTCACACACAAGTGACACAACAATTATCAGTTGTTCAGAAATCATGCAGTGGTGACACTAGAAATCAGAACAGTCAATTATCAGATGCTGTGAAATCTGTTGTTATGCGTAATTACAGACATCAGTGGGAAACTGAATTTGATTGGCTGGAGGCAAGAGATGGGAAAATGTTTTGCTCTGTGTGCCGTTCAGATCGTCGTCTCACAAACAAATTTGCTACTACAGGTGTAGGTGCGTTAATGTGCATGCAGTATGTCTGACAGTAACGGGTCCGAGTAGCCTGATTGGCTGTCACAAAATGGGCTTTGGCTTCTCCAGTTGACAGTGGTGGTGAATTAAGTGGTAAGGCATGCCATGAGTGACATGATCGTCATGACCACCTAGGGAGAGTTATGGTGTGATAACGGCCCGCCCACCTCCAGATGGTTTGAAGCACAAGGTGCGTGTAGCAAAGTGCTTCCACCACCTGAGCAGGGCCCCCTATTACCCCACCATAAAGCACCCCATGAAGTGCCATATTGTGTTAATGAAATGTGTCCTTTTTGGAAACCATTATGAATTTTTAAACAGGTTATTTCAACTGGGCCACGTTGTGCTGTGATAACAGTCCAGCAGGAAGCATCTGTCTGCCAATCAGAATTCAGCATTTTTCTACAAATTTCATAATCTGATATTGAAATCGGTAGAAGGGATGCTGAATTCTGATTGGCAGACAGATGCTTTTTTGTATGACTGGCCCATAATCCCACCAGAACAGCCCAGGTTAACCTATTTAACAAATTAATAACATTTCAAAAAAATTACCAATTTTATTACTGCAATACAGCACTTCAGGGGGTGGCGGGGGTGCTTTATGTAATCAATAAGACATGACAGGGTGTGCATGGATGGAACAGATTTTACCGCACACATGGCCAGGGGCATAATTTGGCACAAGGCCTTGGCCGAGTACCTTTAGCCCTTCACGCGTGGTAAAATCTGTTCCATGCATACCCATCTTATTGCTTACTTCATATTCATCATAGTTCATCTAGTGAAGGCTTGCTACTTTTATTAATAATTTGTAACAGAAATGACAATTTCTGACTCAAGTATGCTGACTTTGTCACCTGTGTTTCAGGACTGCACTGTCCCTCCCCACCCAGATGCTAATAATTTTGATAACTTATAGCCGGACATAGCATGGTGGAGTGCACGCAACCGATAGAATCCTGCAGTCTATCTGTACAGAAAGTGTAATACTGAGTCACCACACCAGTATTATCTACTTTTAGAATATCACAGAACATACGTAGATCTTCTTTGGGGTGATCTCACTCATCAGGTAGGTATGGTACCAGTACCGCAGCAGCACCACTAACATCATAGCCATAGGAACATCACTGTCAGTGAATGGGAATCCACATGGAAGATTCTCCGCAGTACATTGCTCACTCCTCAGTTCTTTTCCACCATCGAGTTGCAAGCACATTCTCCACTGACGAGCAGCAGTGCAGTGTTGGTGGATTTAGCACCTTTTTCAAAGTAGGGCCTACTGCCACTTGGAGTACAGTAGTATCACAGAGTTGTTTCACCGAGGCTAGTATTACTGTCTTGATATATTTAAGAGCCCATGCATTTTTTGGAAGGGATGTCCTGCGGACTCCTGTCTTAAGTTTACGGAGTCACGGGTAGATTCACTTGCCGAGGTCTTCTGTCTTGAGCTTAAGAAGATCCTTGGCTTGGCCATTTGTTCCAAGTCCCCTGTCTTACGTTTATGGAGTCACGGGCAGATTCACTTGCCAAGGTCTTCTGTCTTGAGCTTAAGAAGATCCTTGGCTTGGCCATTTGTTCCAAGTCTCCTGTTTTAAGTTTATGGAGTCAAGGGCAGATTCACTTAGAAACATAGAATTTGACGGCAGATAAGGACCACTTGGCCCACCCAGTCTGCCCATTTCCCTACCTGATGGATAAGCTGCAGATCCTAGTTAACCAGCAGCCTACTTCTTCCTACCCCAACCCCCTAGAATTGCCTTATGACTGTCCCATGATTGCTTGAATTCCACCACTATTTCTGACTCCACAACCTCCTCTGGAAGGCGTTCCATACATCCACAACCCTCTGTGAAAAAATACTTCTTTAAATTACCTCTGAGCCTCTTCATCTATCTTCAAATTGTGCCCTTGTTCTTGCACACCTCTTTTTTGAAAGATGCTACCTCTTGGACTTTGTTGATTTCCTTGAGGTACTTGAAAGTTTCTATCATGTCCCCCTCTCCTCCTTTCCTTGAGGCTATACATATTAAGCTCCTTAAGTCTCTCTTCATATGTCTTCGGTGCAGACCCTGCACCATTTTAGTGCCCTCCTCTGGACAGCTTCCAACCTGTCTATGTCTTTGCAGAGATTGGGTCTCCAGAACCGCATACGCAGTACTCAGATGGGGTCTCACTAGCTGTCTGTACAGAGGATAATAACTTCCTGTTCCTACTGGTGATGCCTCTCCCTATGCATCCCAGTATCCCCCAGCCCTCCTTGCTGCCCTCTCACATTGCTTGCCCACCTTTAGGTCATCTGATATGACTACCCCAGGTCCCTTTCCATTTTTGTTGTTAGTATCTCACTCCCCATTGTGTACTCTTCCCTGGTTTTTGTTTCCCAGGTGCATTACCTTGCACTTCTGCATTGAATCTAAGCTGCCATATTGACCATTCCTCTAACCTTGCCAAGTCCCTTCTCATCCTTTCCACTCCACCTTGTGCATCAACTCTGTTGCAGATCTTTGGGTCATCTGCAAAGAGACATACTTTTCCTTCCAGTCCCTCTGCAATGTAGCATAAAGACATTGAAGGGGACGATCCTAATACTGAACCCTCGTTACCCCACTACTAACCCCTCTTTTTCAGAGTGGACTCATTTACTATTACCTCTGTGTCCTATTCTCCAGCCAATTCTTTACCCAGGTTGTCATCTTGGGACCCACTCCCAGGCTGGCTAACTTGTATATTAATCTTTTGTGTGGGACTGTGTCAAATGCCTTACTAAAGTCTAGGTAGGCCATGTCCACAGCCCCTCCTGATCAACTACTTTGGTCACCCAGTCAAAGAAATCTATCAGATTTGTCTGGCATGACCTTCCCGCTGTGAATCCATGCTGCCTTGGGTCCTGTGCCCTCTGGCCTCTAGATACTCAACAATTCTTTCCTTCAGAAGTGATTCCATCATTTTCCCTACCACTGAGGTTAAACTAACAGGTCTGTAGTTTCCTGCTTCTGCCTTGCTCCCACTTTTGTGAAGGGAATCACATCTGCCCTCCTCCAGTCCTCGGGTACCACCCCATCCTCCCATGATTTGTTAAAGAGGGTAGTCAGTGGTGTCACTAGTTCTACCCTTAGTTCTTTTAGAATTCTGGGATGAATCCATCAGGCCCCATTGCTTTGTCCACCTTCAGTTTTAAGAGTTCTTTCAGAATCCTTTCTTCTGTAAATGGGCTGGTATCAACTTCTGTATCCAGAGTGTTTCTACTGTTTGTTTTAGGCACCTCCCCTCTTCCTTTGTAAATACTGAGCAAAATATTTGTTTAGTATCTCTGCCTTTTCACAGTCACCTCTGTCCACCTCCCTCCCTTTATTAAGCCTCACTATCCCTCCTTGGTCTTCCTTCACTCCCTGATGTACCTATAAAAGGTTTTATCTCCCTTCTTAACTGAGTTGGCTATCTTTTCCTCGGTTTGGGCCTTTGCTGTTCTGACTGCCTTCCCAGCTTCCTTTTGCTTTAACTGATACAGTTCTCTGTCCTGTTCCTTCTGTGATTCCTTGTACTTCCTGAATGCTTTCTTTTTCTCTTGAACCTTCACTGCCACTTCCTTTGAGAACCATAGTGGTTTCTTACCTTGTTTCGTTTTGTTTATTTGCTTTACACAAAGGCTTGTTACCTCTGTGATGGCAGTTTTTATTATTCCCCATTGTTCTTTCACCCCTCCTTCCTGCTCATTTGCTAGTGCATTACTTAGGCACTCACCCATTTTGACAAAGTCAGCCCTCCTAAAATCCAGTACCTTTGTCTTTGTATGGCTTGACTCTATTGTTGTGTTTATTGTGAACCATACGGTTTGATGGTCGCTAGTTCCCAGATGGCTACCCACTTCTACATCTGTGATCCTCTCTTCATCTCCATTTGAGAGAACCAGGTCTAAGATGGCTCCCTCTCGAATGGGCTCCAATACTAGTTGTCTAAGGCATGCCCCCTATAGGGCATCTAGAATAACCCCACTCTTAGAAGTGGCTGCTGTAACTGCACTCCAGTTAACATCTGGCATATTCAGATCACCCATCAGCAATATCTCCCTTTTTCTGCCATTCTAAGTATACTTTCTATCATTTCCTTGTCCATTTCCTCCCCTGAGAGAGGGGGTCTGTATCTAACCCTGTGCAGATTGTGGTGCCATTGCCGGTCTTGCCAAGGTCTTCCCCCCAGGGCTTGCAAGTTGTGCGTTGATCTGATCCCTTCTTTACTAGAGTGATGGTGGGGAAGGACTGTGGATGGAGTGTGTGTGAATGACCAGTGCCACAACTATATCGGGCTGGTGAGGTCTTGCTGACAGTGCCACATGTGTGGCCAAAGTTGCAAACTTAATAAAAACCTGATGTGTTTACTGTCATTCCATGATGGTGAAGAGTGCCTATGGTGCACTTGTAATCCACCTGGTGAGTGAGATCACCTCAAAGATCTACTCTTTATAGTGCATTCTATGTATCTGTTATTTCCCTGTGTCACTGATGTATGCCATTTCATTGTGTGCATAAAAGCAGACAGCAGCTTAGCCTTTACAGTTTTATTCTCCTCTTATCCAATTCCATAGAATTTACAAGAAAATAATTTTCTTATTTTAGAAAATTGTCAGAAATCAACCCTCAGGAAGCACAGTCAGACAAAGGACCATCATACAGCACTGGAAGCAGACATTCTTAGAAGGAGACTGTATGCAGTTAGCGACAATGATGAGGCAGAAAGTACAGAAGATAACGATTCAGCTATTAAATTTGTAAAAGACAGTGAATGCAATCTGTTTAAAGCGGTGTACTTTGCAGCAAAGACAGATATGGCAAATTGCAGTGTCAACCAGCTTTTAGATTTCATTCGCTGGACAGGAGGTCAATGCTCAGTACATGATATAAGTGATTACACTGTTCATGATGTTCAGAGAAGTATTGTGAAAGTATTAGATAGCAAAGTCATAAAAGAAGCATTGCAAAGTCCTGTGTTTGGCTTTCTAGTTGATGAATCCACAGATCTTTCAGTCCACAAAACTGTAATAATGTATATTCGATATGTCAGTGAAGGGGAAATGAAAACAAAACTAATTGACAACATCAGGGTAAAGGATGGTTCAGCACATCATTTAACTGAGGCTATTGTAAACAGATGTCAGGCCCTGGGCTTCATCATGAGTAAACTTGTGGGGTTAGGTAGTGATGGGGCTAGTGTAATGATGGCAAGTCCAATGGTGTTGGTGCACTTTTGACTTCACTGCATTCACCTTTTATGGTTCATGTCACTGTTTGGCCTCATAGATTGGCTTTGGCCTGTTCACAGTCTGCTACTCACTTTAGATACCTACAAGACTTTCAGAGTAACATTAATGGTACATATGCCTATTTCAGTACATCTGCTGTTAGGCAGGCAAAGCTAGAAGATATGCAAAGGGTGATTGGTACAGTAAAAGGAAAGCTGAAAGAAGCAATTAACATACGTTGGCTGTCAATGCAAAATGCTGTAAATGCATTACACAAATGTTACCCTGCTATTCTCCCTATACTTAAAGAAGACAGGAATCATGCCAAAGCTCAGGGCCTTCACACGTTTCTCACTACTTATATTTCTGCAGCTGTTCTATGTATGTTCTGTGATATCTTAAAGTGATGGGAACTCTTTGTAAATCCTTTCAAAAGCAGGATGTGCTGTATGTGGATGTGAAACCACAAGTGTTCTGTGCAATTGTTGAGTTATAAAACATGAAAAGTGAGCCAGGCCCAATCCTGACAGCGTTTCAAGAGGCATGTGAAATTGAGACTAGCGATAATGGACAAATGACAGCATGTTGGAAAATAAAGGAATCTCAGCAAGATGACATTCAGATTGAACTCAAGTGTTCACATAAAATGACAGCACAATTCTCAAAACTGAGGGAGGAGTATCTCAATACTCTTATAAGCAACATGAAGTGTAGGTTGTGCCCAAATTCTAAAACGGAAGCACTTCTGGATGCCATTGCCAATCTGACTGACCCACAGTCTGTAATAGACTGTAATACAGTCAGTGTTCAGAAAAGTTTACAAATTGTTTGTGAAAAGTTTGGTTCCAACACACAATATGACATGGATCAAGATGATACTGAGACAAATATTCATAAATGCAAGCCTTTACTAGATGAAAATTGTCTCCGCTCAGACTGGGCAAAAGCAAAGGCAATGATGCTTGGATGCTATAGGAACCTTAGTTCCGAAAGCTTTATGAGAAGGGTAATTTCAAAGTACTCTGATACAATGCCAGTATATTCAACATTATGTAATATCACTTTATGCATTCCACTGACATCTGTAGAATGTGGCGAGGTTTCAGTGTGCAGAATAGGATAAAGACAAAATTTCTTTGTTAGCTAACAGAAGATAGCCTAGAGCTACTAATGAAACTAAACATGGGGCCTGACTTCTCTGACTTTGAAGTCGATAAATCTGTGGCGTGTTGGAAAAAGAGAAAAAAGGCACTATATGTCTTTGTGGCAAAATCAAAAGGAGGAGACTGGAGAAGCCAAAGTCCCAGACAGAGACAGTCAGGTTTCATGTTTCTGGTAGCAACAGCAGCAATACTGGTGGTAGCTGTGCCATATTATCAGAGGTAGCCACACATCAAACAATGATTATGTCAGTATGTCACCATGTATCAGCAGCAATACCTGTTCTGACACTGCAGATGATGGGTGCGCGGGTGCCAGTACCACTGCAGTTTATCCTACAAGCAGTACTAACAGAAGTGCTCATGATGGGGGGAGGGCTGAAGATAGTGAATTAGGCGATGAGGATTTCCTGGAAATAATAGAGGGCATGGATGACAACAATAGCGAATAATTACATAACTTTCAAATTGGACTCATTTGATCCAGGTTCAGGTACACATTTTGGCCCAAACACAACTTACTGACAGACATACTGCTGCACATTGCATCGGCAGAAGCAATTATCTGAAAACCAGTATTATAAATAGTAAATTCACTCGAAAGCTGTGAAGAAAGCAAAATGTTTATTTTCTTTTTTGTTGCATACTGCTGTCACAGTGCTGCTGTGTACTGTACATGGATGGAGTGTATGGACAAGGCAGCGGTAGCTGATGCAGGATGCATTGCAGCCTGGCTGCTGCAAAAAGTGCAGTGGTGATGGCTGGGAGGGGAGTGGGGACTGGTGTGACTGTGAGTTGCTGAACACAATGGAATATGGTAGGGCATTGGATAATGAAAAGTTAGTTGCTTACTGTTAAAAGAAGACGCAAAGTCTACTGTTCACATCACATGATGATGTGCTGTACCTTGGTTGGTGGCAATTTATGGTGACAGACACTAGCAGAAGTAGAGGTACATAATACATCTTGTAAGTACACAACAGGTTGCATTGCCTCACATTTCTTGCAAGTAATGGATGTGACACATCAGTCACATTACATAAAGCAAGAATGGGTTATTAAATGTATCATGGGGTCAGTCATACAGGGATAAGTGCATTGTTAAGGCTACATGTTTTCTGCATTACTCTGTCTCCCCCAAATCAATTCTCCACACATAACCAAAAAACTGGTTTGTGTACCCAGCAAGACAGCATCTTGCCAGGCCATTAGTCACTCACTGTTACATATTTGACAAATTTTAGCACTGACTCACACAGACAGATTTTTTTGGCCTTGATAAGCATCAAAAATGTCATCACTGCAGGAGTCACCCAATTTCTGCAAAGTGTCAAGTTCAACCAACCAAGTGCCAACACCTATGGTACCAGCAAGTTGAAATGTTTTTATGTTTCAAAGTATAATAATTGTGGCTTACCAATTTGAATGTTATCATTAGCACTTTTACCTTGTTAAATAAGTTCAAGTTAGAATGGTAAGGTAGGTTTTAAAACAGCTGTTCCTTGATTGAGAAAGACTGTACAGTTAAATCTCATGGATGATGCACACACAATACCCCAACCCAGGCACTGTCAGGCTGCAGCAGGCACCCATGTAGGCTTTGGCTATTTGTCCATGATGTGTTATGTATTACAATACATATACACAATACCAAGCAGGGCCAGCCAAATACATTGGGTAAATACATCATGTTATTTTGAAACAATTATGTAATTTTCACTTTATACAACATCATATATTTCACTGTACTACAATTTAATTAACTTGTTATAATGTTATTTCCACTTGTAGAAATGGAACAGGACAAAAAAACACACAGATAATAACAATGGGCCAGATAGGAAACTTACAATGGAAAGAAAGGCAGCTTTGAGATAATACAAGGTAAAACACAAAACTAATACAATACTGTAACAAACAGTACAGAACCATTGAAAATGGTGTTAAGGACTGCTGTTTTAAGTTTATGGAGTCCTTTGCAGATTCAGTTGTCCTTTTGTCAAGATCTTCTGTCTTAAGTTTAAGAAGATCCTTGCAGGCAGCCTGCAGGTGGCTCTATATAGCATGTGGTTGGTGGGTGTGTGGTATATAGCAGGGACTCCTGTCTTAAGTTTATGGAGTCCTTTGCAGATTCAGTTGTCCTTTTGTCAAGATCTTACATAGAAACATAGAAACATAGAATTTGATGGCAGATAAGGACCGCTTGGCCCACCCAGTCTGCCCATTTCCCTACCTACTGGATAAGCTGCAGATCCTAGTTAACCAGCAGCCTACTTCTTCTTACCCCCACCCCCCAGAATTGCCTTATGACTGTCCCATGCATGCTTGAATTCCACCACTGATTTTGACTCCACAACCTCCTCCGGAAGGCCGTTCCATGCATCCACAACCTCTCTGTGAAAAATACTTCTTAAATTACTTCTGAGCCGCCTCATCTTCAAATTGTGCCCCTTGTTCTTGCACACCTCTTTTTTTGAAAGATGCTACCCTCTTGGACTTTGTTGATTCCCTTGAGGTACTTGAAAGTTTCTATCATGTCCCCCCTCTCCCTCCTTTCCTTGAGGCTATACATATTAAGCTCCTTAAGAATCTCTTCATATGTCTTCTGGTGCAGACCCTGCACCATTTTAGTTGCCCTCCTCTGGACAGCTTCCATCATGTCTATGTCTTTGCGGAGATTGGGTCTCCAGAACTGCACACAGTACTCCAGATGGGGTCTCTCCAGCTCTCTGTACAGAGGGATAATAACTTCCTGTTTTCTACTGGTGATGCCTCTCCCTGTGCATCCCAGTATCCCCCCAGCCCTCCTTGCTGCCCTCTCACATTGCTTGCCCACCTTTAGGTCATCTGATATGACTACCCCAGGTCCCTTTCCATTTTTGTTGTTGTTAGTATCTCACCCCCCATTGTGTACTCTTCCCCTGGGTTTTTGTTTCCCAGGTGCATTACCTTGCACTTCTTAGCATTGAATCTAATCTGCCATACATTTGACTGTTCCTCTAACCTTGCCAAGTCCCTTCTCATCCTTTCCACCCCACCCTGTGCATCAACTCTGTTGCAGATCTTAGTGTCATCTGCAAAGAGACATACTTTTCCTTCCAGTCCTTCTGCAATGTCGCTATAAAGACATTGAAGAGACCGGTCCTATACTGAACCTCATGCGTACCCCACTAGTAACCCTCCTTTCTTCTGAGTGGACTCCATTTACTATTACTCTCTGTGTCCTATTCTCCAGTCAATTCTTTACCCAAGCTGTCATCTTGGGACCCACTCCCAGGCTGGCTAACTTGTATATTAATCTTTTGTGTGGGACTGTGTCAAATGCCCTGCTAAAAGTCTTGGTAGGCCATGTCCACAGCCCTCTCTGATCTACTACTTTGGTCACCCAGTCAAAGAAATCTATCAGATTTGTCTGGCATGACCTTCCCGCTGTGAATCCATGCTGCCTAGGGTCCTGTGCCCCTCTGGCCTCTAGATACTTGACAATTCTTTCCTTCAGAAGTGATTCCAGCATTTTCCCTATCACTGAGGTTAAACTAACAGGTCTGTAGTTTCCTGCTTCTGCCTTGCTCCCACTTTTGTGAAGGGGAATCACATCTGCCCTCCTCCAGTCCTCGGGTACCACCCCATCCTCCCATGATTTGTTAAAAAGGGTAGTCAGTGGTGTCACTAGTTTTACCCTTAGCTCTTTTAGAATTCTGGGATGAATCCCATCAGGCCCCATTGCTTTGTCCACCTTCAGTTTTAAGAGTTCTTTCAGAACCCTTTCTTCTGTAAATGGGCTGGTATCAACTTCTGTATCCAGAGTGTTACTACTGTTTGTTTTATGTACCTCCCCCTCTTCATTTGTAAATACTGAGCAAAAATATTTGTTTAGTATCTCTGCCTTTTCACAGTCTCCCTCTGCCCACCCTCCTCCCCTTTATTAAGCCTCACTATCCCTCCCTTGGTCTTCCTTCACTCCCTGATGTACCTATAAAAGTTTTATCCCCTTCTTAACTGAGTTGGCTATCTTTTCCTCGGTTTGGGCCTTTGCTGTTCTGACTGCCTTCCCAGCCTCCTTTGCTTTAACTGATACAGTTCTCTGTCCTGCTCCTTCTGCGAGTCCTTGTACTTCCTGAATGCTTTCTTTTTCTCTTGAACCTTCACTGCCACTTCCTTTGAGAACCATAGTGGTTTCTTACATCGTCTTGTTTTGTTTATTTGCTTCACACAAAGGCTCGTTACCTCTGTGATGGCAGTTTTTATTATTCCCCATTGTTCTTCCACCCCTCCTTCCTGCCCATCTTCTGTCTTAAGTTTAAGAAGATCCTTGCAAGTGGCTCTATATAGCATGTTGTGGGTGTGTGGTATATAGCAGGGACTCCTGTCTTAAGTTTATGGAGTCCTTTGCAGATTCAGTTGTCCTTTTGTTAAGATCTTCTGTCTTAAGTTTAAGAAGATCCTAGGCTCTATATAATACCACCACACCATTTGTAATGATTGTTTGTGGTGTTTATCTTTGTTTTACCTCAAAACTTCCTTTCTTTCCATTGGAATATCCATATGTGGCAGGGAAGCCCATTATTCTGAGTTCAATTACCAGGCTATAAGTGGAGAAAACATCTTGTAATACGTTACTAAATTGTAATGTAAGTGAAATAAATGGTGTTATAAAGTGAGAAAAAAATATTTAGCCAGTTTATTTGCATTGCCAGACAGTGCCACTGGAGTATTTATGACGCAGTGTGGCAGTCGGCAGAATAGCCCATTTTTCCAACATGAGTTGTGATGGTAATAACAAATTACTAAAGATTTTACTTTATAACTAAATAAACAATGGGTAGTAATCAATCACTGTTTACCACACTGTGAATCATAATGTAGGTGGCAGCAGCCTAGCATACTGCTAGCAGCAGGTATCTATCTGCAAGCAACTGAAAGAGCCGCTAATGCCAAAAGTGCTACATTGCAGATTCTGAATAAGCATACTGCCAGTAAATCTCATACCAAAAACTAGATTTTTACGTTACTTTGTTTTAAAGTCAGTAGCCATTTTGTAACCTTGACTGCACTACCTGTGCAATAAAAGCAGGTGTCGTTGAAGTGCTGTGTAGCTCTGTGACATACTAGATAATATTGTATACAGTACACAATGATTATTACTAATCTATGCCAAGCGATGATTTGAAGATACTGGCATGGCATTGTCTACTGTACAACAACTGAGCAATTCATGAAATAAACACATTGTCTGAAAACGATTACTGCGTGCTTACGTTTTCATTTCTTATCATTGAGAAATGTATTTATGTGGATGTAGCATGGATTACAGTAATGTACTCAGAAGGCCAGTGAGTTGACTTCTAAAACTATAGGAGTTGGAGTATTTTGACTGCCAAAATTTGTCGACTGGAATTATTTTGACTTCCAAAAAATTGACAACTGGAGTATTTTGACTCCAGTAAAACTGAAATGACTTCCAAATTTCAACCCATGGAAGTATTTGACTTCCACCAAAAAAAAATTATCTGAAGCCCTGCCAGTGCCCATTAATATTGGTAATGAGGTTGGTTGGGACTGGCACTTTTTATTTCCTGGGCATCTACTGTAAGTTAGTGTACCCCTCTAAAATGGGTACCAGCCAATCAGAGCCCAGAAAATAAAAAGCCCATTTTCTAAGACTGCAGATGTCATCACAAAGGATCTGTAGTTATTTGGGGACAAAAATAGGACAGATAGGTAAGGTTAAACATAGAAAAATATTTATCTGGTACATGGAAAGTGGATGTCCTGTCAGATCTGCAGAAATAAGAGGAAAAATAGGTTAGTATGGGGGAAAACATAGTAAGAGTAGAGACAGAGTTGCAGAGAGTTACAAGAGCTACAGAATGTGCATAAATGTTAATTAAAAGGTATTTTAGAGAAAAGTTACAGTTTAAAGTAAAAGTGAGAAAGTGAAAATAGAGAAACAAAAGAAATGAGACAGTGAAAGAGATGGAGACTGAGTGTTATAGAGCAGGAGTGTGATATCAGCCTAAGACATACCCGAGTGTCACAAAGCAGGAGTGTAGAATCTGCCTAAGAAGTGTCCATAGGGAATCTGTAGGGAACTCTGCTCTAAACTAGGCATAGGGGTAAGTCCAGAGGAAGGCAAAATACATGAATTTGACCAACACCCTATCTAGGGTAGGGTGTTAAAGGGAGTTACTAAAGGAGATTCAAGCAGATAGAGGGTAGTGCATGGCAGGGTGTTATTACACTGTAGGAATGAGTGATAAGATATTTTGGAAGGAGAAACAGGCAGGAGGGGGTGCAGGTGTCAGTGTAGCTCAGTCGGTAGCACATTGCATCTGGGCCAGAAGGTCATGGGTTCTTGTCCCACACCAGGAATGGGCTCATACCATAACTGCTGGCACCTGAGTGCAGTACTGGGGGTGCTGTACTGTTGGGGTACCATCCTTCAGATGAGATGTTAAGAACACGTGATGCAGGCAACCTAACAGCAGCACTTGCCTGGAGCTCCTGCTTCTCAACCTCTATATCCACCATCAAAACCCGAATTTAGCTGCTATTTCTACCAAAATCTACTCTTCAGCTCATTCCTGCCTTCAGCGACTTGTCACATCTGTTTATTTACATTGTAATCGGCTCATCGCCACAATGGACGCTGATATGAGACAGGCCCCGATGAAGCATATGCCACCTCCCACCCCAAAGAAAACACTCAAAAAGCCAAGAGCGCAGGGTACAGGGACTAACAAAGCGGGATCAGTGACTCCACCAGTGATCCCCCTCACGGAGGATCGGTTCCTGCAAGAGCTCCTGCCATTTCAGGAAATCCTCTCTGATATCTCCATGTAACTAAAAACTATCAGAGGAGACCTGACTAGTCTTATAAGGAGAGTCGGCAACACGGTGGCCCACTCCTCATCTCTAGAAACCTGGAAAGAAAAAACAGAACCAGAAATAATACATCTTCATCAACAAATCCACAAGCTCCAACTTAAAACTGAAGACTTGGAAGGGAGAAGCAGAAGAAGTAATATTCTTATTATGGGGATACCTGAAACCGAGGAGGGATCAAACACCATTCTATTTGTACAGAAATTCCTGCAAAAAGTGGTGGGCCCATCCCCATTAGGCTCCGTGTACCAGATAGAGAGAGCACACTGATCTCTCCGCCCAAAGTCACAACCGGGTGACCCCCACCCCCCGGCCAATCATCTTAAAATTCCTCAGCTTTGTTGGTAAACAACACGTTCTGGCCAAAGTAAGAGAGCTACAGTCAATCATGTGGGAGGGGAACAAAATACGGTTTTCACAGGACATGCCTTATAAAATGCACCAGAAACACTCAGCGTTTCACCCCATGGTCACAAAACTGATAGTGGCTGGCATCCCCTTCAAGATGCTCTACCCGGCCAAACTACAAGCTTCTCTTGATGGCTCCTGGATTTCTTTTGAATCATCCAGTCAAGCAGCTATGGACCTAGCCAACAAGCTGCCTAACCTTTTTAAAACAGGCTGATCTCCCTGTGGAAATAAACTTGCTTGCCAACTACGATGCCCCTCGCCTGATAATTGGAACAGTTTTTCCCTTTCTTTACAGTTCTTATAGTTAACTTTCATGGTTACCTAGTGATTTCTGCCAGCCGGGAAAGACTGGGCCTTCAGTGAGGGAAGGCCTTAAGCCTAGTTCACAGTATCTAGGCCCTTGTTTTGCTTCTCATGTGCAGTCAGTGGATTCTGCATCAGGGAACAACCATGATTCGGGCAGAGTGTTCCGGAGGACTTATTTGGTGACGAACCTTTTACTGGTCCCATA
This sequence comes from Neoceratodus forsteri, assembly GCA_016271365.2. Taxonomy (NCBI): domain Eukaryota; kingdom Metazoa; phylum Chordata; order Ceratodontiformes; family Ceratodontidae; genus Neoceratodus; species Neoceratodus forsteri. Next base: position 142,770,159 of record JADMNL010000027.1, read on the forward strand.
CTCATCTCTCCCCCCAGGCACTTCCCTAAACTCGCTTTTACAAGGACTATGGTCTGCCAACTTTATTTGTATTTACTTAGTTAGTTAAAATATTCCTTTACTCCTTATGTTTAACAATTGTAGGTTAAATCATTGGCAAAAGTGGTTTTGGAGGCACTGCAGCTAATAATACTGACCGGTCATATTATAGATGGCTCCCCCATGTTCACAAGGGTCCCGTTGTATTATTACATGACCTGATTATTCTCTTCAGAGGTCATGACTTTTTTTTCCTCTTAGAGTGGGGGAGTGATGGTGGGAGGGAGTGAGAAGGGGGCTCCTAGATGGAGCAAGCTCAGAGTAGAGCTGCACCACGTACCTGATTATGGGGGGTTTGGTTGGACACTTTGCCACCTCCTCCCAATTTTTTTCAGAATATGGCAATTGCCAACAGGTTTTACTACCTTACTAGACAAGGAGGACTCTGGTGTCATACCAATATTGTTACAATCCAATGTAGAGAGTGGACTAACTATCGGGGGCGGGCCTCTTGACACTTTTCCTGACAGAATACACCTTATTTCAGAGTTAATTAAGAGGTCTTATGTAAATAGTTGTTGGAGAATTGGGGAAGAGGGAGGGTTAGGGGGGTTTCTAGGAAGTAGTGCATGTCTATCACCTCTAGGTATTAGGATAGATCAAGTTAAAGAGGCAGGGATCAATAGAACCATGTTAGAACTAGCTTATTACAATGATTTCTTGCTGTTGTTGGGACTATTTGACTGGTCTCTTCTTCCTCTGAAATTCTGTGGATGGGTGGACGAAAAGAAGGGGAAGGGGAGGGAAGGGGAGCATGTTCAGTGGGGTATGACTGTATTTTTATTATGATATGCTGGTTACTTTGCAAATCTGAAACAAATGATGAATAGTCCTATTAAAATTGTAACGTGGAATGTTAGGGGAGTTAAAGATCCCTTGAAAAGACAACAAGTTCTTAAACATTGTTCTCTAGTCAATACTGACATAATCCTCCTTCAGGAAACCCACCTGTTAGCAAATGAAGCCACCTGGTTACGACGGCAAGGGGTCTCTCAGTTTTATGCCACTGGTGACTCTTCGTCAAGTAGAGGAGTGGCCATTTTAATTATGGGGAGGGTATCCTTCCAGGTTGAATCATCAATTGAGGATCCAGCTGGAAGGTTCATTTTAGTTAAGGGATCCCTTAACAATACAGGTGTGGTCCTAGGATCTATATATGGACCAGTAGGAGGGGACGCTACATTCCTCATGATGCTAGCCAATAAAATCGCACCCTCTCTACCAACTTCCCTGATACTAGGGAGGACTGGAACATTCCTCCAACACAGGATCTAGACAGATCATACTTACCTTTGAAACCTCTATCTCACTCTCAAACCGCCCTGAAGGATTTCACAGAATTTTGGGGTCTATGCGATTCATGGCATATCCTTAACCCTTCCTATCGCCTCTTCTCTTTCTATTCGACTGTCCATCAATCCTGGTCCAGACTGGATTACATTCTAATCAGTCTTCCCCTTCTCACTGGTATTTGTCATGTTGGTATGGAACTAATTGTACTATCAGACCACTCTGCTGCTTGGGTGACCCTTTCTCCTGATCCTGATCGCCAGAAAGATTCAGTTTGGAAATTAAACACTCAATTACTTAAAGATAAGTCCACAGTTACTAACATTCAATCTCTTATTCACTCCTTCATGGATCTGAACAACGGCACTGTCCAAAGGGAAGATACACTATGGCGTATGCTTAAATGCTATCTCCGAGGTGAATTCGTTAAACTAGCTTCACAGAAGAAAAGACAATGGGAAGCTAAAGCCCTATCTCTCCTATCTCAAATTAAAGTCCTAGAATCCTCTTTATTTATTTATTTATTTATTCAAGCGTTTAACCAGGAAGGGATACTGAGCATGCTAAATGCTTGATTCCAGATGCATCCTCCTCTGATACCCTGAAGGAATTACTAGTGGTAAGAAACAAATACGCCAAATTACTGCGGGAAAAGGCAGAACTTACTATTTTTAAAACAAAAACGAAATATATTGAGCAGGGTGAAAAAGCAGACAGGCATCTGGCTTTACGACTGTGTAAACTGGAGAGTTCCAGATTAATACCTTCTATTGCTGCCCAAGATGGCTCTATGAAAACCTTACCGCGGGATATTGCTCAGGTTTTTGAATTCTTCTATCGTACTCTTTATGGCAAAAATAATTCTCCATCGCCCCTGCAGGAAATTCAAGACTACTTGGATACTCTCGACCTTCCCTGTCTACCAACACATCTTCAAAACTCCTTATCTTCCCCAATCACCCTAAAAGAGATAGAGGAGGCAATCTCTAGTTTAGCTCTGGATAAGGCACCAGATCCTGATGGTTTTCCTTCCAACTTCTACAGGACCTTTTCTAAAGAATTAGCCCCTCTTTTACTAACTCTCTACCAATACATGTTTAACACCGCCTGGTTAGACCCGACCTTACTAGAAGCCATGATAGTCATCCAGATTTACTCAAACCAGGTAAACCCCCGACCAACCCAGCCAGTTACCGCCCTATCTCTCTCCTTAATTGCGACATCAAGATTTTAACCAAAGTACTTTCTCAGCGTATTCTGAAAATCTGGAATCACCTATTAAGTCCTGAATGGGTGGGTTTTGTCCCTGGCCGGTCTTCAGCTGATCACCTTAGGACAATTAAACACATCTTACACTTTGCCCAATCCTCTCAAAATCCTATGGCACTGATTTCTTTAGACGCTGAAAAAGCCTTTGATAGGGTGGACTGGATGTTTCTCTGGATGACTCTGGGAAAAATTGTCTTTCCCCTCAATTTTCTTAAATGGATCCAAACGGTTTACTCCTCTCCCTCAGCAAAGATATATTGTAACGGGGTTATTTTCCTCTCGTTTTCCTCTGTTCACTGGCACCAGAAAAGGTTGCCGTCTCTCACCCTTCTTGTTTAACCTTTATCTGGAACCTCTTGTCCGTCACATCAAAAGATCTCCTCAGATTCAAGGCATCTCAATACTTAACCATTCTCTTACTCTATCAGTATATGCAGATGACATTTTGCCCCACCTAGAACAACCAGTATCCTCCCTGGAACATACCCTAGAGATCATAGCTCAATATAGCAGATTTTTAAACTATAAACTGAACCTCACTAAAGCGGAGATATTTCCTTTAAACTACTTCATGCATAGAGCTGACTTCAACCACTTTGGGATGAAATGGTCTCCCAGTTCACGTAAGTATCAGGGTATATACATAACTACTGACCTCATGAAAGAAAAGAAGTTAAATCTGGATGACCTGGTAACCACCATTCAACATGATCTGCGGAGGTGGGAATCTCTTCCCCTATCTTTATGGGGCAGAATAAACATTATTAAAATGAATGTTCTTCCCCGCCTTTTCTATCCTCTCAACATGCTGAATTTCTGGCTTCCTCACTCCTTTTTCCAACAAAGACATGCTCTTATCACAGGCTTCATCTGGTTACATAAACGTCCCAGGTGGTCTTTTCTCAAACTAAGTCTTCCCAAAGGATTTGGGGATCTTCGCCTTCCTAACTTCCTCATGTACTACTGGGCTAGTCATCTTTCACGGGCTGGTAGATGGTTTCCTACCACTAACAATGAACATACCCCTATCTGGCTACAACTAGAAAGATGCCTTCTGACTTCACATAGTCTGTATCCTACAACCAACTTCTACTCTTCCAGACAATCTCTCCCTGCTCCACTCAGACACTCAATGATTGATACCACACTCAGGGTTTTCTCTCAGTGCTGGTCATACTATAAGATGTCTCCACAGCTCAATATGGCTCAACCAATTCTCTATAACCCTAACATTAGGATCGATGGTACCAATCTCACTCCCAATTGGTCACCTCAATTACATGGCACCTTAGTGGTAGACTTCTATTCACAGGATGCCATTCTTTCCTCTTCTGAACTCCTCATAAAATTCAATATTAAGCAACGGCACATATTCAAGATTTTCCAACTGAGACATCTGGTTGGCAGACAATTTGGTGTCAAACCGCAACCCACTAAGATAAATCACATTTTACACCAACTGCAAGATCTATCCTCAAAACCACACTGCATTTCCTCGCTCTATGCCCATTTTCTAACTATTACATTTTCGGATCCCATTCCTGGCTGCAAAGTCTGGAACTCCCTTTTGCCTGACTCATCCTTTAATTGGGAACATATATGGCGGGATCTATATATCTATCACCCCCAGGACAGATTCAGACTCACCCAGTATCAGATCCTAAATAATAAGTACTACAGTCCGATCAAATTGGTAGACTTCCAGACCCCACATGCTCCAGGTGTAGTAAACGAAAAGGGAACCTATTACACATTTTCTGGCAATGCAAAAAGGTTGCTCCATTATGGCAACATATCCAATCTAAGTTGGATCCCTTATTGGGGCTGGAGGACCTTTTCACAGCTGAAATATGCATTCTTGGGGAGTACTCCAATGTAAGGGTTAAGGAACGCAAATTCCATATGGCCTTAATATCCATCATAATTAAAAGGCTTGTGCTTAAACACTGGATGAACCAACTAGCTATATCATATAATGAATGGCTGACAGAGCTCTCAGCAAGCTTCAGAACTGAGCATTTAATAGCTGGCTCAAATAACAGGTTGGCGTCCTTTGGGAAAAATTGGGGAAACTTTATGCTTTGTATTTACATAAATTTTGTAAACTGACTTCATTGTTAACATCAATAGAATACCTAAAACCTTCTTTTATCTTTTTACTTAAATGGGCACGCTCTGGGGGGGGGAGGTAAGGGCTGTTTCAGTGTTGTGTAGTGTATTTTGTGTGTACCGAGTGTAATATACGAAGTTCATACTTTATGTTATGTATACCTTATAAAAACAATAAAAAGTAGAATTTCAGATGAGATGTTAAACTGAGGTCCCTTCTGCCCATCTCTGGTGCTGTCCTGGTGGCTGTCCAAGTGGAAGTAAAAGAACCCAAGGGATGTTTGCAAGAGTAAGGCATTTTCACCGCTGTCCTGGCCAGCATTCCCCTTCCCATAGAATTAGTTCATGCAATTGTCCAAGGCTGTGGGGAGGTGTTGATTTGTGAAATAGTTGCCACTACACATTTGCAGTCACTTCACTAGCAGTCTCTCATTGCTTGTAAAGAACTTTGTGACACAACGTGCATGAAAAACACTATATAAATGTTGATTTTTATTCTTTTTCTTCTACAGTGGAGAGACAGTCAACTGCAGGGACTCTGGGTGGAGTGTTCATCTCTCTGGCTATGTTGTAGAGGATTGGCCACTGCCCCTTATGTAGGAGATTTGTGGAGCTCCAGAAACAGCTGGCAGTGGCAAGAGAAGAAATATTTCTGCTGTATTACCAGCTGAGCTGGTACCCACAGGAACATCTCATAGCCCCACTCCCCCAGAAACCCACTGACCTGGGGGACTGAAGGGTGGTGGGGTGAGGGATGGTGGGGCAGTCACAAGTAGATCATCCGAGCTCCCTAAATTCTGACTGCAAATCACTTTGCACCACTTGGGGCAGGCACAGGTATCTGACTCCTTTGGGGGTGTGGCTCTAAACTGTTCAGGAAGGGGGAACAGGATGACTTGGGGACACCCAGTGGAGAGAACAGGGAGAAGGCAGAAAGACCTATCCTAGTATTTGGGGACTCTATGCTTAGAGGGGTGGAGAAGGTGGTGGGAGGAAGGGAAGGGGGTGGTCAGAAGCCTTCCAGGGGCATCTGCCATCCAGAATATTAATGGGATAGACACATTGAAACATAGACAATAACATAAGCAAAAGACCAAGGGTCCATCTAGCCTGCCCGTTGTTCTTCATCTTCCTCAGGACCTGCTACCCATACGGGGTTCTATCACACTGTGTCCACACCCCTGCTCCTCTCCCTACTGTTACCGACCTGAGTAACCACCAGACCCTTCACTCTGTCCCAGCAATGCCTGAAATTAATTATGTTCTTGGTGCCCACCACATCCACTGGCAGACTGTCCCTCAGCTCCACCACCCTTTCTGTAAAATATAACTTTTTCAAGTCCCTCTTAAACCTTCCCCCTGTCAGTTTCCACTCATAACCTCGGGTTCTTGACTCTTTACTGTTGCTAAATAGTTCCCCGCAGTTCACCTTATTTATTCCCTTCAGGTACTTGAAGGTCTCTATCATACCCCCCCTTGCCTGGTCTCCAACGAGTACATGTTCGGTGCCTAATTGGAACGATCCTCATATGATCTGCCCTGTTGGCCCTGAATCATCTTGGTCACCCTGCACTGCACCGTCTCCAGCCTGTTCCCTGTTCTTTCTTAGGTGAGGACTCCAGAACTGAGCACAGCTTTCCAAGTGCAGCCTCACCTTTGACCTATGTAGAGGTAGTAGTACCTCCTTTTTTGCTGCTGTCAGTACTGCACCCTATACACCCCAGCATCCTATTAGCCTTACTACAGGCCTTGTTACACTGGCTTGATTGTTGACGGAGTCACTAATAATGACTTCCAGATCTCATCCCTCTGCTATAGTGCTCAGTTTTACTTCTTGTATCCAGTACTCTCTACTGAGGTTTTTGTTCCCTAGGTGCATAACCTTGCACTTTTTGGCATTGAATTTCACCTGCCGGGTGTGTGTGTGTGTGTGGGGGGGGGGTTCTGGGACAGCAAGATGTCTGCACACATGTTGTAGAGCTCCATTGTTTGCGTGTTATGTTCGGGGCTTCTGCTAAGTTTTATTAAGCCAAATGGCCATACTGACCTGTTTCAAGTTTCTGAAAGTAAATCTGTGTCTATAGAGAAATGTTTTCCCCCAAAATTTGGGAAAGTGACTCCAGTACAGGGGGCTGTTGGAGTTCCCTGTATAGATGGAGAAATGGCTTCCCCAGTTCCAGGATGCCCAGAGCCAAGTGCCAAGCTGAAGCAACCCATAAAACCAACATTACAGTCTATTCAGACATTGCTCATGGAACTTCAGGGTGAGATTTGGACATCACTGAATAAAGTATGTTTCCCTGGGAGAGATATTGAGCCACTCTCAGCAAATTGAAGGGAAAATTTCAACTATCGAAGAGAGGTTGGATTCTGCTGAAAAATAAATCAAAAAGCTGTCAGCCAGAGTCTTGACTGTGGAGAGTGAGGTAAACGGTTCTTTGCATGAACAGCTTACTACCATATCTAAACTTGAAAAAATTGAGAACACACTTTTGCTCAAAAACGTATGCCTAATTGGATTACCAGCAGATATAGCTTCCAAGACCTTAAAGAGGGAGTACAGCCAACATCTCTAGCATCAATAAATTCAGAATTTGGATCAGCATATCCCCAATCAGCCTCATGCCAAAAATGATATCTCTAAGTTACTTTTTTAAATGTTACAAGTCATTTTGTAACCCTAACTTCACTCCCTGTTCAAAAAAAGCCAGTTTCAGTAAAGAGCTACTGATGATGTCAGAACCAGAACTCGCAGCCTAGTCCTTTTTTCATTTATTTAGCTTTTGTTAACCAGGTAAGCACACTAGACAAAACAGATGCCTATTTTTAGGTGTGACCCAGGAGATTACAGGAAATATGGAGGCAATTACAAACAGGATAAGGAAGTACAGAGTTTCATGTAAACGTTATATAGACATTTCAAGATGTTACAGGGAGACAATTTAAAATACAAAAATACATATCACAAGAAACACTACGAACAGGTACAGTTAAGTGGGCAACCAAAGCAGAGCTCTGGAAGGTGCCCAGCATGGAAAGCCAAAATCAAGTGTAATACTTGTGGAAAAGGTCACAAGTGTCATTAAGTGCAATTGCATGCCGAGGAGAGTAGCAAGTGATCCCAAAGGAAGTTTCGGAAACAGGTGTGGGAGGGGGTAGTATGAACATGGGCTGGGAGAGAGTTCCATAGTCTAGGTGCACATATAGCAAATGCTCTGTCGTCCATTTGCATACGAGTTGATGGCAACTGAAGTACTGCAGAGCCATGTGACCTTAGGGAATATGAGGAGTAGGCAGGTTTGAGGAGCTCTGCCAGGACAGGTGGGGTGGCAGCTCTGATAACACTGTCAGTGAAACATTCTAAAACAAAGTTCCGATGGCTGCCTGGGAAGAAACCTTTGTACATATTACCTTGTAAGACTCATTTCTCTCATGTTACATATACTGCAGTCGTCATAAACATCTGAAAAATGAAATCTGACACTGGGTGGGTCAGAGCATGCATTTCCATAATGTGCAGATGCAAGACACAGTACTTAAGAATGTGAGGGGGGTCAGAATACAGCGGCAAGCATGAATTTAGAATGATACAAATGTGTGCAATTTTTAGAATACTGTAGGGATGAGGTTTCGAAATGCCACCAGACTGCAACTATGGAATGCAGCAATGACACAATTCCAGAAAGCAGCTGGAACACACAGTTTTGGAAAGTGGCAGGGATGCTAAAATTCATAATGTGGTGGTGTCATATAGTTTTAGAGGTATAATCTTGAAAGACTGAAACTCAAAATACCGGGGGCCCCATTTTAAGATGCATGTCGCAACTCACAGGTGTATGCAAGTTGTGACATGTGCCGCTATGCCGGGGACCCTGTGCCCTATTCCAAGACAGGTAGGGTCCCCGACACTTACGTCCTGCGACTTGCAGCAGCCGCAGGGTTGCGTCACGGGAATGGCCCAATGGAGCTGGGTGCCGCAAGCAGCCAACCACAATTAACAACCCCCGAACCCCCCAGCCATGGAAAAAAAAAATGTGAGCCACCATAAGGGGGATGGCAGTGTGGCAAAGGTGCAAGGGTAGTGCCAGAGAAAACAGACACAGTTGCCGGAGGGTGGCACCCTGGAATTGTGGGGGGGGGGCATCTATGTGATGGGGGGAGTCTGTTGGGCATGTCTGTGTGCATGTTGCGGCACTGCGGGGGGGCAACCAAAAACTGGCATGGATGGATGTCCTTCTGAATAAACTACTAATTTTTATTGGCCTGGGACTACATAGTCAGGAGGGATGTGTCTGGGAAGGTATGAGGGTCTGAGGCAGGCTAGGATAGTGTATGGGGCATCCCAGTTGCTTGATTTATGGCCTTTTTTCAACTTCCCAGTGTCTGTCACCACAGCAAGGTGCTGTAGGGAGATTGGGACAGGGAGGAACAGTATTGTTCAATCGGGTCGGGGTGCCCCATGCACTGCAGGGGGTGGTATGATCATGGTAATTGGGTGCAGAAAGTGCCCTGGGATTAGACGGATCCTAGGCAGAGGCCAGACATGTTTAGTTCCCATCACCAGGGTTCCCACCAGACCGAGTGGGCAGGTAGCCAGAGGGGCTGCACTGTCCACCAATCCCGAGGGCAGTGCTTTGCAATGCCAGATCGGTCATAAACAAGAATGCAATTATTGTGGACTTGGTTTCTTTGGCTGATCTGGCTTGCATTACAGAGACCTGGATTGGTGATGATGCTGGCCCAGTTTTAGAGGCCACCATTCCACCCGGGTATACCGTATTGCACTGCCCCAGAGTGGAACGCAGGGGCGGGGGGTTGCCATCTGTTTTAGACCTGACCTAGGCTTCACCCTGTGCCCAGTGAGAGCACTACATTCATTTGAATGTGTGGAAATCCGTGGGGGTCCAGACGCAGGTTGTCGGATTCTCCTGATCTACCGCCCTCCTGGGGCGGCGGGAGGTTTCCTGCAGGAGGTGGCCTATTTCATCATCGGGGAAACATTGGAGACCCCCTGATATTTAGTGCTGGGGGACTTCAATGTTTGGGCCGATGACGAATCTTTCCAGCTTGGTTACAACTTCCTCCAGATGATGTCATCTCTGGGCCTGATGCAAGTAGTTTCTTTGGTGACCAATCAGGATGGTCACATGTTGGACCTGGAGTTCTCGCTGAGGCTTGAAATAAATAGTCTCAAGACTGATCGGGTCATTTGATCCGGTCATTGCACAGTGGAGTTCTTGTTTGGGGGCCCCCTTGAGAGCACTCCCCCTGCTGAGATGGTCAGCTACCGTCCTTTAAGGGGGTTGACCCCCGAGAGTTTTTTGGCGGTAGCTGATCTATCTAGTGTGGACAGTGGATGTGTTGGGGGTGTGTGCATGGCAGTTGATGCCTATAATAAGGCATTGTGTGGTGCGCTCGACTCCTTCGCACCAGTCCGTGTACAACCAAAGTCTTCTCACTTGCGGTCCCCATGGTATGATGAGAAGCTCAAGGTGATAAAGATTTTGGGTCAGAAATTAGAGCACTGCTGATGGAAGTCTGGTCTGGAGGTGGACAAACTGGCCCTACATGCGCACTATGGTGTGTACCAGAGGGCAATCAACTGTAAGAAGGCAGAATTCCTGTCCAGTGAGATTGCTGCCAGGAGGAACCGACCAACTGTGCTCTTTCGGACTGTGGACAGGTTCTCCATCTTTCCTGTCTACAGCAGAAAGTAGCCTTTTTGAATGCAGTATGCGAGGAGTTTGCTCAGTTCTTCTCAGACAGGGTGTCCGCCATCAGGCGGGGGTTCTGCCAGTAAGCTATGGTTTGGCAGACAGTGGTCACCATGGGCAACGAGAGAGCACTCCACCTAGTTGGGGTGATTTTAGAGCGGTGGAGGTGATGGAGGTCATTGAGATTGCTTCCAAGCTTCAGTACACATTTTGTGAACTGGACCCAGTGCCAGCTCATTTCTTAATGGGATGTGTCAACTCAGTTGGCCCGGTGTTTGCCAGGTGTTCCCTGTTGGAGGGGGTCTTCCCCAATGTCTTTAAGGAGGCATTGGTAAGACTGCTTCTGAAAAAAACATTGTTGGACCCTGACGTCAAGGCAAATTACCGTCCCATTTCCAATCTTCCATTTTTGGGTAAGATTGTGGAGAAGGTGATGGCGCTTCAGCTCGAGGAGCATCTCATGGCCCATGAGTTATATGAGCCACTCCAGTCTGGGTTGCATGCGAGGCATAGCACAGAAACTGCATTAGTTCAGGTGCATAATGACCTCCTCAGGGCAAGAGATTGAGGGGAAGGAACAGTTCTCGTCTTCCTTGATCTCTCTTCAGTATTTGACACAGTGGACCATTGTGTGTTACATGACTGCCTGAGGGAATTCTGCAGACTCATTGACACTGTCATCTGCTGGTTGAGTCTTTTCTATCTAACAGGAGGCAAAGGGTAGTGATGGGGAATTTCTCCTCCCCTAGCCTCCTGTCGTGTGGAGTTCCCCAGGGTTCGGTCTTGTCGCTGATGTTGTTCGCCATGTCCATGCTTCCCCTGGGAGAGCTCATTAGGGAGTACAGCCTGGGTTTTCATTGCTATGCTGATGATACCCAGCTGTATCTTTCCTTTGCCCCTGGGACATTTTGCACAGTGGAAGTGCTCAACAGCTGCCTCACTGAGATGACTGGATGGCCTCCAGCTGGTTGCGACTGAACCCCAATAAGATGGAGGTACTGGTGGAGGAGTCGAAAAGAAGGTGGGATAGGTTGCCCTCTGGTGCAGAGACAGGGCTTTTTCTTGGCTCTGTACTACTGAAGGCCTTCTCTAGGGTGCGTGATCTGGGCGCTATTCTTGACAGCCAATTGACGCTTGAGTTTCAGGTGTCGTCCGTTGTCCATACTAGTTTCTATCATCTGAGGAATATTGCCAGGATAAAGCCCCTAGTTATGCCTCTGGACCTCCCCACCTTGGTGCATGCTTTCGTGACATACAGGCTTGACTACTGTAATGCACTTTATCTCAGGGTCTCTGGGGGTACTCTTTGCCAACTGCAGCTGGTGCAGAATGCAGCAGCTAGGCTGCTGACAGGACAGCCTAAGTACTGTCACATTACTCTGGTGCTGTGTCAAGTGCACTGGCTGCCAGTTAGGTGGAGGGTCCTCTTTAAGGTGGGCCTGCTCACCCTTAAGGCCCTACATGGCCTGGGCCCTGGTTACCTGAAGGACCTTCTTACACCTGCTGTCTCAGTTCGCTCCCTCCACTCCTCCTCTAGGGGCCTCCTTGCGATTCCCAGGACGAGGTTAAAAACAGCAGGCGACAGAGCATTTAGTGTCACCTACCCCATCCTGTGGAATTTGCTTTCTCTAGCTGTTAGAGAGGCCCCTTCTGTTGAGGTATTCAAGGCATGCCTCTTGGCCCTCTTGTTTAGTCTTACCTTCCCATACTGTGTCTTATAGCCTCACCCTGATACCTGAATTTCATGCCTTAACTGGTCCTTGGCTATTTTTAACAGTTGTTGCAGTGGGTATTATTTATAAATTTTATAATAATTGCTGTAATACAGCACCGCATGTTCTTATATTTTTAGGTTCAATACTGTGTTGTTCATATATATATATATATATATATATATGTAATTATTATTGAGGTTTGTATGAAATTGTAATATGTTCGGCACCCAGAGCCTCCGGGTTGGATGTCTTTTTAAATAAAATTTGCCTTGCCTTGTCTTTAGACCAGCTAACTGCTGGTCTAACCTTGCAGTGCCGTAGTGTGTCTCAGAACTATGTAAGTGGGTTACGGCAGCTGTCCTTTCAGAATAGGGTGCAGTTGCTGCCGTAAACCCCCCTTCCACCATGCCATAGGGGCTGTGGCCAGCAGAAGGCCCCTTGGACACAGACCACCCGTGCCATGGCACAGACCACCTCTTGGAATCGCAAACGGCATAATGCATGTCACAAGGTGTGACTTGCACTATTGGGTTTGGCGCAAGTTGCCTTGCAACATGCGTAACCCATTTTAGAATAGGGCTCCGAGTGTCAGAATCCTGAAATTGATTGCCCAAAACTTGGAATCCCCACATTCAGTAATTGCCCATGGTGGAGTATGTTATCATAAGTGGAGGGGGGGATGCGGGGGGCGAAGCCCCCAAAACATGGAAAAAACCGCTGCTGCAGGCAACTACCAAGTGTTGGGATTCCGAGTTCCAGGCAATCAAACTCGGGATTCTGGTATTCTGTATTTAGAGTTTCAGTCTTTCATCATATATCCATTTTAGAATGTGGCAGAATTACATAATTTTGAAATGCGGAGACACATAGTTTTGGAAGGTAGCAGGGATATGTAATTTTGTAATGTGTCATGGGCACATTATTTTGGCACGTGCTGGTGATGCAGAATTTCAAAATGTGGTTGGTATGCTTGATTTCAGATTGTGGTGGCAACACTGAATTTCATAAGAATAAACTTTATTTTTAAGCTCCTTTTGAAATATCAAGGCTCTGTACAAAGATTAAAATGCAATTACATAAACAACAAATACAATAATAAATTAAAATAACAGATCCATTCAACTATGCATCACTGAAAGGCCTGATGCTACAAAAAGGGTTTAAACACTTGTTTAAATCCCCCCACAGTCGCGCACTCCCAGAGCTGACGGGGTAGAGAATTCGCGAGGGTAGGGGCCACAAACATAAATGCACAGGCCCCAGACGATTTCAAAGACATCCTCGGAATCTCCAGCAACCCCTCATCAGCTGAACGGCACCGTCACATAGGGCAGTAGGGAACAAGAAGCTCTTTCAGGTAGTAGGGGCCAAGTCCATGTATGGCTTTATAAGTCAGTAAACCAACTTTAAAGTTGATCTGCCACTGAATCGGCAGCCAGTGCAGGTCACACAGCACTGGAGTAATATGTAAGAACAGACATGGACACAGAATCTCAGAATGTGGCAGTGACACAGTTCCAGAATGAGGTAGGTCACATGGAATTTTAGAATGAGGCAGGGAAGCATCATTTTAGAATGTCACTTGGACATGCAATTTTTGAATGAGGCAGTGACACTCATTTTCAGAATGTGGTGGGGATGTGCAGTTTTGAAATATGGTGGGAATGCACATTTTCAGAATGTGAATGACAGGAAATATTGGATGTGGAAATTTACAAACATTTTCAGAATGTGACAATGACAGGCAAATTCAGAATGTAGTGGTGACGCTCAATTTTGGACTGTGGCAGTGATGCACAGTTTTAGAATATGACAGCAATACACAATTTCAAGAATGTGGTGGTGACACTATTTCAGAATGTGGCGGTGACACACAATTTTGGAATGTGTCGGTGATGCACAATTTCAGAATGTGGCAGTGACAACTTTGGAATGTGGACGTGATGCACGATTTCAGAATGTGGTGGTGACACAATTTCAGAATGTGGTGGCGGTACACAATTTCAGACTGTGGCAGTGATGCACAATTTCAGAATGTGGCAGTGACGTGCAGCTTCAGAATATGGCAGTGATGCATAATTTCAGAATATAGCGGTAATGAACAATTTCAGAATGTGGCGGGGATGCACAATTTCAGGATGTGGCAGTGACGCACACTTTTGGAATGTGGCGGTGACACACAGTTTTGGAATGTGGCGGTGATGCACAGTTTCAGAATGTGGCAGTTACACACATTTTCAGAATGTGGCAATGACTATTCTGGAATGTGTTGGTGACACAGTTTCAGAATGTGGCACTGAAACACAGCTTTGGAACATGGTGTGGATATGCAGTTTTGGAATGTGTTGGGGATGCGTAATTTTGAAATATGGCTGGGACGCAATTGTTGGATTGTGGTGAGGATGTGATGTACAATTTTGAAATGTGGTGGATGTGTACAGTTCTGTAATGTGGCAGGGACAAGCAGTTTCAAGATAAAGTGGTGTGTCCTGTCACATTCCCACAGTGTATATCCTTACTATAGTCCAGAATTATAAGTACCTGATAAATTGCTTGTTGTGTGTCCCTGTCACATTCTGAAACTGAGTGTCCCACCACACTGCAAGATGGTGCATCCCTGCCACATGCCAAGATTGCATGTCTTCCTCCCCAACATTCTAAAATTGTGGACCACTTTGACGTTCTATACCTTGGTTCAGCAGTGCATTTCAAAACCACCTCCTGATGCGTTCTAAAGTACAATACCATGCATCTGAACATTCTGGAAATTCAAGCACTGCAGCTTACCCCGTGTCCATTTTTTTTGTTTGTGTTTTTGTTTAATGAGTACTACAGCTACAGTTCCTCAAACTTCAGAGAAATAGGTCCCACAAGGTTGCTGACAGGGAAGAAAGTCTGTGAGTTCTGGTTGTGACATCATCAATGGCTCTTCACTGAAACTGACTTTTTTGAATAGGGAGTGAGATCAGGGTTATAAAATATCTCATAACTTTAAAATGAAGTACTGTAGAAACCTCATTTTCAGTATGAGATTTATTGGGGGTAGCTGGTTCTAATTCTGCAATGTAGTACTTTTGACCAGACTCCCTCTTTAAAGGGTTCATTGAAAATTTTATTTCTACAGTATTTTTACTAGAGACTCTTTTACTTTTCAAGTCTCTTTTCAGACTGCAAGTTAGAGGAAACTCCACAAATCCTCCTGGGGCAAGTCCGGGTGTGAGATATGTGATTTGTTTTTTCTTTTCAATATCTGAAAGAAATAAATTTTTTTTTTTTTTTTTGCTTTGTTCAGATCAAGTATACCAGCATCTGACCAATTCTGAGATTATTTTCTCAGTCTGGCTACTTTTCCGGTATTTAGTGCCCGTCATCATTTCCAAAGGCTTACAGTTTATACATGACTACAGAACCACTGCACTTATAAAATATTCCACTGCTGCAGAATGTGCCCTCGTGAAAAGGCATTTATTAAAGATCTATTCATTTTTCTATAAATGGAGACTATATACCTCTATATTTATCCCCATTATATTCCATATAATATTAAAGTCTCTCAAGTTTTGCTACAGTATATCTATCATCATCGATAGCCATTCCTTATAATTGGGTGGCACTGCATTTTTAAATTTTTACAGAACTAATTTCTTTGCTACCATAATTGCTATATTCACAGATTTATACTGATTTATATCCATACTTTGGATTAATGAATTTGTGTAATTTAATATTCCACCAGGATCAAATGGGAATTTAATTTCTAAGATCTTATATATAATGTTAAATATTTTCTTCCAAAAGGTATTCAAAAAGGGACATTCTATAAATGTATGTTTTAGTGTTCCTATAGTAGTATAGCATCTAGGGCAGAATTCTGAGACTGTAGTATTGAACTTATGAAGTTTTGCTGGAGTATAATAAAGCCTATGTAAGATAGTTAACTGTAAATCTGAATAATTTAGATACTGCAGTTGGGTAGCTTATTATATTCTCCCAAACGTTCCTATTTATTCCTAGACTTAATTCTTTTCCCCCAAGAGGTTTTATGTCTTGAAGAATCAGCTTGTAATTGGCTCTTTATCAAAGCATACAGTTTGCCTATAGTTCTCTTATGATTTTCCATATTCATAAAGAAGTCCTCTAATGGAGTTGCTGGAATGTCTGAGTCAGAGTTCCAATTTTTCTTAATATAATTTCTTATTTGATAATAAGACATATCATCATTTCTACAAATCTTACAAGTTTTTATTAATTCTTCAAATGTAGCTAACCTACCATTTATAAATAGGTCTCCTAAGTTATGCATACCTTTTTGATGCCAAGCATTCCAAATAGAATTAGAGTTTATTTTTGATAAGAATGGATTGTTTTGTATTGGCATATTTTTTTTTTATTTTAAGTTTATGCCCTAATAATTTATTAACTATTTGCCATGTTTTTATTGAAGTCATTAAAAATCCTGAGATTTGTTTTTATTTTCTAAGTTTTTATATGGAATATCCAATATTTCAGATAGAGAAGAATATGAAGTTATGCTTAATTCTATATTATTCCAGTGTACTATTGAATCATTGGGGTAAAATATATCACAAAGAGCCTCAAGCTGAGAGGCCCAATAATACCACTTGCAATTTGGAAGGTCTAATCCTGCTTTATCATTTGTAGTATACATTTGTTTCTAATTTCAGTCTTGTTTTTTTATTTTGCCATAAAAAAATTTTTTTTTTACCTCCAAGTCTGGGAAAAAGTCTTTTGGCATACCTATTGGTAAAGTCTGGAATAAAATTAAAAATCTTGATAAAATATTCATTTTTATGATGTTTGCCCTTCCTATAAAGGTCAAAGGTAGATAAGTCTATCTAGCCATATCTTTTGAAATTTCATTCATAAGAGGTACCCAATTATTATCATATAATGTATTAATATATTTGATTAAGATAACTCCCAGATATTTAAAAGATGTTTGTGGATCTACTATACATTTATAATTTGGATTCTTCAATTCACCCAGCAACATAATCTCTGTTTTTGGTACTGTATGTTCAGTTTATATCCTGAAACCCTTGAATATTTTTCCTATCAAACGAATTAACTTTTGACTAGTTTGTGTTAAATTAGAAAGATAAACCAAGATGTCACCTGCGTGTAGTGATATTGTATACTCCTTCCCCCCCGTGTTATACCCGTAGCATTATTCCTAATATATTGTGCCAGGAGTTCCAAATACAGTGCAAGTAAGGCTGGGGACAAGGGGCACCCCTGTCTTGTTCCCCTTACCAAATCAAATGACTTTGATAATTTAGAGTTTGCATACACCTTGGCCCTTAGTGTAGAGTATATTGCCCCAATCCATGCCAACAATCCCTGGCCCATTCCAGTCTTCAACAAGGTGGACATAAAAAAATCCCAGTCTACCCTGTTGAAGGCTTTCTCTGCATCTAGCACAATCATTGTTGTATCTGGCTCCTTAACCTGTTCTACAATATCTAAGGATTTTCTTACTGCATTTGATAATTTTCTGCCCTGTATAAATCCTACTTGGTCTGGAGTTACCAATGACGGAATAATTTCATTTAGCCCTGTAGCTAAAATTTTAGTAAAGATTTTATAGTCACTATTTAAAAGTGAAATTGGCCTGCATGAAGAGGGGTTGTCTGGATTTTTATTTGGCTTAAGAATAAGGACTATATAGGCATCATAAAAATATTCTGGCATTTTATATTTTACTTTTATCCAATTAAATATTTGCTTTAGTTTGGGGGCCAAAAGAGTCTATTTTTTATAGAGACTGATAGTGATTCCATCTGGACCAGGAGATAAATTCAATGGAAGACTTTTTATTGCATCCGTTATTTCTTTTAAAGTTATTTCCTGTTCTAATATTTGATTCTGCTCATTAGTTATTTTAGGGGGCTTTATTTTTCTAAGAATTGCTCTATATACTGTATATATTAAGAGGTTTGGTTTCTGGAGTATATAATGTCTGGTAGTAATCCCTTAATGTTTCCAAAATGTCTTCCTGATCTGTAGTCATATCTCCATTATTTGTGATTATTCTTGGTATTATTTTAGAGCATTCCTCTGTTTTTAATTGCTACAGTGTGCAAGTAGTTTACTTGTTTCCCCTAAATAATAATATTTTGCTCTAGATCTCCTTAAAGCAGCTCTAGATTTTTCTTCCATAATATTATTATATTCATTTTTTGTAACTAATAACTTTTGCAAATCTGACTCAGAAGCTGATTGAATATAATGTTGTTCTTCTATTTTTAATTTATACTCCACATTTTTTAGTTATTCTTTACATTTTTTATCTTTATATGCAGTATGTGAAATAACATGAGACAGAATTGTTGGCTTCATTGCTTCCCATATGTTTAATATGGAGTCTGTTCTTCTCTATTTTCCAAAAAGTAATAATTTAATTCTGCTTCTAAAGAAGTAGTAAAGTCATGATTTTCCATTCTGGCCTGGTCTAATCTCCAGATTTTCTTCTGCATAAATACTCCTGATAATCTAATTTCCCAAGTCATTAACGCATGATCTGAAATTCTTATAGGACCATATTGCATATTTTCGGTTGTATCTATTGATGTAGCTGTTATCACAATAAAGTCAATTCTGGAGTGAACATAGTGGACTTGGGAGTAAAAAGATCAAACCTCTGTATCAGGGTTTCTATATCTAAAAGGGTCCACTAAGTTTAGATTTTTTATATAACCTTTAATCAACTGTACTGCTTTTTTCTTTGATTTTTCGTGACCTAATGTCATATCTAATGTATTAAAGGTTAAGTTATAGTCCCCTGCTATTACATAAGGTGCAGGTAATTGTGATAAAGGTAAAAACAGGTCTGTGAAAAAGCTGCTGAATCTTCATGAGGTGCATAACGTCCTATAATTGTGAAGTTTTGTTTATTAAATTGCAGAGGAATCATCACAAAGCATCCATTTGAATCTGTCCTAGATGCTTTATACACTACAGGAGATTTTTTTTAATAAGAATAGTGACCCCTCTTGAGGGTTGATCATAAAGGGCGTAATAGCCTTTGGCCCTGAAGAGATTAGCACAATATTTAGCATCTTGAAGTAGAAAATGTGTTTCTAATAATACAAGAATCTCTCTGTTTTTTCATTACAATGTTGAATTATACTTCTCATTTTACCCTGTTTCTCGTACCCTTAGTGTTCCACGAGGCACATCCACAGCAGTAAATCTTATTCATGCTAGCCATGCCTGCAGTTGTCAGTAAAGCTTTTTGGGCACTTTTTCATATTTATGAAATAAAATTAATTGCCAAAGTTCTGAATCTTTATTATGTCTTTTTTTAGAAACTCCTGTTTTATAAAAAATTCAATGTGTGGTAAACCCATGAATGCACTCTCTTTAACTTTTTCTTTGCTTTTATGTCACTCCCCCACCCCTCCTCCCTTCCCCCTACTACTCTATTTGGAGAAAATCTCCATTGCTTACCCTCAAGATGATAAGGTGGACACTAACAGTGTCCATTGACTAAGTGTATGAAAGCAGAAGTAATCCATCTATTCTCCCCACCAATCCTCTCATAATGTAGACATTATCCTTTTAGCTAAATCCCCCCCCACACACTCAGAAACATACCCATTGTACCCAACCCAACCCTTTTTTAAGGGTGAGAGTTTACCCCATTTTACTATTGCATCTTGGGAGGGTTATCCTTCATCAGGCAGATTTTCATCACATTGTTTTTCATTCAATTTTTCTTTATGCACTTCTGAGCCATTTTCTTCATTAATAGCATTTGCATTGTCAGGGCAAGAACTTTGAACCTGTGGAACACTTTGTTCTGCTGATGTTGGGTCTTTTTTCTTTGATGAAGAAGAGTAAGTCATTTTAATATGACCATATAGATTAATTTCTGTTTCAGCTAAGGATTTTTTTATTATAGCTTCAGCTTCAGAAGTTGACTCCGAAGTGAAAATTCATACTCTAACCTTAAAAGTTAATTTTAGTTTTTCTGATGGAAGCATCATAAATTTTACATTGTTTTTCCAGAGTAGGTCTTTAGCTTTTTTAAATTCTTTCTGTTTTTGCAAAACTTGTTGTGGAAAGTCAGGGTAGACTTGAATTTTAAGGTTACAAACATACAAGCCTTCATTAATCCTTGCTCTTTTTAGTTTTTCTTTTCTGTCTTGATATTGTAGAAGCTTAATTAACACAAATCTTGGAGCATTTCCTTTGTAATTATTGCTTTTAAAGGCTCTATGTGCTCTGTCTAAGATTACTTTACCTTTTGGATATTACCTTCCCAAAGCTTCAATGATTAGAACTTCAAAATAGGTTATGTGGTTTGTACCTCCAGGCCTTCAGGAATCCCCCCAATTTTAAATTGCACCTTTGAGCTCTTGTTTCTATTTCTTCCACTCTTTCTTGTATGATTTTCAATTATTTTGTGTGTTCATGCATTTTTTATACATTGAAGCTGATTAATCCTCCATTTTACTAACTCTTGATTCTAATTCAGTAGTTCTAACATTTAAAATTTCCATTTGTTTAGCAACTGCAGCAATCTGCCCAGAGTTTTCTTGAAACATGTCTTTCATTGCTGAGAATCCTGTTTTCATTTCAACATAAATGTTGCTTGTAGCGTAGACTAAGGTTGGTGCAGATCCTTCCTGAAGGAAGAAGAAATAAGATAAAAAGAGAGACAGTATTAATACATTATATAGTACTCAAAACATTCAACAGACAACTGCTTTTCTCAAACTATTACTTTTTCCTAATTAGACAAATGGTTATACTATCAATCTAAGAACACAATCATTCCTCAATAAGGATCTGCACCTACCTTGGTCTAAGCTTCAAGCAACATTTATGTGGATCCCCAAATCAGTGGCCCAGGTGGGATGTGTACCTGAGGGGGTGATCACTAAATATACTGCTAAAGCAAATTCTTTCTGCCTTTTCTGACTGTTTGCAATGGCTCGAATGTTTGTCTCCATTTAAAAAGTTCCTATTTTTGCCTCTAATTCATGAATATAAACGTTCATTATAATGGAATACTTCTTCTTTACTAAAATATTTGTTCTGTGTGTCCATGACCATCTTGGAAATGAGCTGGCTCAATGATGTAACTGCCTGGTTAAATAAAGTTTGATTGATTGATTGATATTCACCATGGGTGGTTATGGGTGGTTATGGGTGCACCACTCTGGGCACTGGATTTTGAAAATGCCGGCAGAGAGGGAGGCAGAAAAAACAGATAAATTACAAATAAATAAAATCAGCAGAGATAAAATAAAGGTACTTTTTCTGTAAGTGCTAATTGGGCCCTGCCTCACACTGAGGTGGGGTCCATTTTTACATGAACATTTCCCTTTAAAGGAACCCTACAGGGATTTTACTCTTGTGCTGCCCAGGTTCTACCTAAGCTACACTACAGGGGTCCTAGTAACTCCAGGGGAACCCAGGTGTTACACTAACAGGAGAGGGGAGCAGTGCACTTGGGCAGAAATTAGATGTCTACATCGGAAATTTAAACTGGGGGGGAGACTGAGGCTGGGGGACCCACAAAGGAACATAGAAACAGAAACATAGTCAATGTCAGTAGAAAAAGACCATTGGTCCATTCAGTCTGCACAGCTTTACCCTACTCTACTCTGTGACCTATTGTCTAGACACGGGTTTCCACCCTCCCCTCCCCTCCCCTCCCCCTCTTCTTGCATTACTACTACTATCCCTTGAGTTACTATTAAGCCCTTTCCTATGTCCAAGACATGCTTGATGCATTAATGGTTTTCCATCCACCACCTCTGCAAGTAGGCTGTTCAATGGCTCAACCAGTCGCTCCGTGAAGTGAAACTTTCTTGCATCCCTCCTGAATCTATGTCCCACCAGCTTACATTCATGTCCCCTTGTTTTTGACCTGCCAGTCCCACTAACTAGTTAACCGCAGTTTATCTTGTTTATTCCTTTAAGGAACTTGAAGGCCTCTGTTATGTGGTACCTGTCCCCTTCTGACCTCCAGCAAGTACATATTCAGTGCTCCAAGTCAATCCTCATAGAATCTGACCTACTGGTCCTGAATAATTTTGGTTACTCTGTGCTGCACCGTTTCCATGCAGTCTCTGTCTTTTCTTATGTGAGGACTCCAGAACTGTGCACAGTATTCCGGATGTGGTCACACCAGTGATCTATAGAGAGGTAGCATTACCTCTTCCCTCCTGTTATCAAACCCCCCTTCCAATATAGCCCAACATTCTGGTTGCCTTTCTGTAGACCATGTTACATTGGTTCGTTTGTTTGATGACCTCCAGGTCTCATCCTTCTGAAGTAAAGGCCAGCTTAACCCCTCCCATCCACTATTGCTTCTCGGGGTTCTTGTTCCTGACATGCATCACCTCTCTTTAAAGAGGCTTTTGGGATCTGTCCTATATCGATGAATGCTTATAATTGATTTTTACTTTACTGTTACTCTACTGTCTGGTTTTAATCTGTGATTTCTTTCTTTTATTGGTATCTTTTGTGCATTGTAAAGCGACTGCACTGAGCCTCAGGGATAGGGCACTTACAAATAAAATATTACTTACTTACTTACTATCACCTTGCTCTTTTTGGCACTGAATTTTAACAGCCAGACCTTGGACCACCTCTGGAACCTTTTAGGTCCTTCTGCAACTCCCTTATCCCCTCCTCACGGTCTACCCTGCCACAGAGGTTAGTGTCATTTGCAAATAGACACATCTTGCCCTGTATTCCTTCTCCTATATTGCTGATGAACACTGAGGATACTGAGGAACCACTGAGGATAAAGAACAAAAGGGGAACCTAGCTAAGACCCCAAGAAATGGGGGGGCTAGGAGAAGTGTGGATAGAAACAGCAAAGCAGGGGTCCAAAGTAGGTTAACAAAACATACTGTGGAGGTGGGGGCTAAATATGTCAGCAGGATGCAAATTAACCAGGAAGTTAAGGAGGGAAGGGGGGACAAAGGGAGAGAAGATGACATGAAGTGGGAAAGGTAAGGACACAAGCTGGAAGGCAGTCTGCCTAAATGTTATAGTCCAGGAAACAAAATTAGTGAACTCCAGGCAATAGTGGCAGATGCAAATTAGACCTAGTAGCCATTACAGAAACATGGGCCACCAGGAAGAATGATTGTGACCTGGCACTACCACTGTATACCATGTATAGGAAGGATAGGGGTAAGAGAAAAGGGGGTGGGGTATCCCTCTATGTCAAGGAAAGCATAGAGGTGGTAGAAGATGGGTCCATCAGCAGAGTGGATGGGGTGAGAGAATCTCTGTGGGTACAAATCATGACAATAACAGGAAAGATGTTGTGCATAGGGTGATCTGTGGTCTATAGACCACCAGGACAGAAGGCAGGGGGAGTTGTGACCTGGGGTAGAAACTGAAAAGGTGGCTGAAAAGAGGGATGTAGTGGTAGTGGTAGAAAATCTCAGTCTACCAGACATAAATTGTGACATTCCAGCAGCACAGAGCACTAGAAGACAAGCCTTGCTAGATACATTGCAGGACTATCTGATAGTGCAGCTGGTCAGGGAACACACAAGGCAGGCTGCCATTCTCAGCATGGTGCTCCCCAACTTGGAAATAGTAGAAGTGTGGGTTGGGAAACCACTGGGTCCAGTGACCATAATACCATTTGGTTTGAACTGGCCCTGGGTAACACTATACACTAGTCAAAGGCTGTAGTTCTGGATTTCAGTCTAGCAGATTTTGATAAGATAAGAGAATTAGGGAAAGTTGGTTGGAGTGGACACAGTTTTCGAGTGGAGGAAATGTGGGGAGAAATTAAAGGGGGCCATTCCCAAAGCAACTTACTCATGCCTGAGAATGGTTACCAAGAGTAACAAACATAAGAGACCAATATGATTCTCCAACAAGATCAGGGAAGTTGTCTTTCCAATAGTTTTATATAGTGTATTCCTAAATATTTTATGCTGTTATCTACCCAAGTTACTCCTAGGGAGATTATGTCCTTCCTTGTGCATGTTCTGTTTAATGAGAAGAATTGTAGTTTTATAGTGGTGTGGTAGCGCCACTATAGTTAGGGTTGAGCAGGGGTTTCTATATTAAACCTTAAACTTTGCACTTTAATATCTTCGCAACTATTTAATGGAGTTGCACAAAAGTTTGCATGCCTAGTCTTGGGCGTAGATCTCTCGATCTGACAAGTTTTGTTCCATCGGATGTGCAGATTCTGAGATGCGGATAGCAAAATAACATTAAAAGTCACTTTTTTTTTTGCTATCGCCTAGTGCCCAGATGGTTTGGAATTTTGGTCAGAAATTTTCAGGGTAGAAAGGGTTTGGCCCACAGATGTGCCTTTCACTGGTTTGGTGAAGCAATATTAATCCATTCCAAAGTTACTACATTTTAAAATGCTAGTTCTGAGCATGCTCAGTACAGTCTTTTGGATAGCTGCTTGAAACAAAAAAAGAATTTGGCCCATACAAAAAGAATCCTTTTTCATATGGGGGTTCATGTTTTTTTGTGAGGAAAAATGTATTTTTCATATGGCCACCATCTTGTTTCTGTTTTTTTCTCAAAAATAAAAGTTTCAAAAGCCACAAAAATGACATCCAGAACAGACACCAACACATTTATCTTGCTCATCAGGACCCTGTTAGGTGGATTCTGCAGTTAAGTTTTGGAAACATGATCCTCAAATGTGTTTTTTTTAACAATTAAAAATTATTTTTTGTGACTCACTTCTGTTTTTCCGTATGGCCATATGAAAAAAGAATTGGGCCATACGAAAAAGGATCCCTTTGAACAAAAAAGAATCTAGAAAAAAACAAAGTACAAATTCTTGTTTGATATGAGGGCATTCCTTTTCATATGAACAAAAAAAGCTGCCAAAAAAGGATCCCTTCATATGAAAAAAGAATTGGAAAAAAAAATAAGTTACAATTTTTCTTTTGTATGAAGGGATCCTTTTTCATGAGCTTTTTTGTTTACATGAAAAAGGATGCCTTCATCAGAAAAAAGAATTTGGATTTAGTGTTTTTCAGATTCTTTTTTTATATGAAGGAATCCTTTTTTAAGAGATTTTTTTTTTTCATACAAAAAAGGATGCCCTCATATGAAACAAGAATTTTGACTTAGGTCCCCCCCCCGATTCTTTTTTTGTATGAAGGGATTCTTTTTCATATGGGTTTTTCGTTCATACAAAAAAGGATGCCCTCATATGAAAAGAATTTGGGTTTAGTTTTTTTCCCCACATTGGAACTTTACCAAGACATAACTCCCTAAACATTTGGACTTAAGGGACAATCTATATATCCAAACAAAGTTCTTAATGAGTACTACAGCAATAACACATACCCTCTCCCATAAACATTTAGGAGCAATATAAAAAAATACAAAATCAAAATGTCCATAGGATAACACTGCATCTTCAATAAGCCATAACTCCATCAGTATTTGGACTTAACAGACAATCCATATGTCAAAACAAAGCTCTTTATGAGTACTACAAGAATAACACATATCCTCCTAATCATTTAGGGACAATATAAAAAAGCATAAAAGAAAAAAAAATGCAATTTCCCTTAGGATAACATTGGAAGTTTAACAAGCCATATAACGAAGGAAATAAACTGCTGTTTTGCCAGAAATGGAAGTGCGCTTCCACAGCAACATACATGTACACACCTATGAAGGGATGTAAGCCCAGGGCCCAGAGGACCCTGCACTCCCACAGGCAAATGAGGATACAATTATACTATCTCAAAAAGTAAGGAAATTCATTGCAAATAATGTCATTAATGCACTAGTTAGGGTTAAACTGACAAAAGCAGGGAAATGTGGTGTTAGGGTTTCCAACCCTAACACCCAACCCCCACCCTACAGGCAGCAACAGGAAAACCAATTACGATTTGACCTCTCTTGCATCTTCACAAATCAGGCATGGTGTGTGCCTTGTGGCTGTCAACTCTAACATTCACCCCATTCTCATATACTGTACACATCTTAACTTGTTTACTAATGGAATGGGGTGAGTGTTAGGGTTGACAACCCAAAAGCACACCCCATGCCTGATTTGTGAAGATGAAGGAGAGGTCAAATCATGTTTTTTCTGTTGCTTCCTGTAGGGTGGTGGTGGGTGTCAGGGTTGGAAACCCTAATGCTACATTACCCTACTTTTGTTGGTTTAGCCCTAACTAAAGCATTAACAAAAGTTTTTGCAATTAATTCTCCATATTGATTTTATACCCTGCTCTTTTCCCAAAGTCCTCAATAACCTTTAAAGCAGCCATAACTGATTTCCGAGGATCAGAAATAATGAGTAAGATGTCATGAGCGTAGAGAGAGCAGTCAAATTATTACCCATCCATTTTATTCCATTAATTTTTGCATGCATAGTAAAATTTTCTTGCTAGAGGGTTAATAAATAATTTAATTAAGGAAGGGATAGAGGACAACCTTGTCAAGTGACACATCCTAGTTTGAAGAAGGAGGATATAATCCTGTAGGTCAAGACAGCTGTGAACAGGTCATTATACAGTGTCCTTACCCTTCTGATAAATTCTTCAGGGAAACCATAAATATGAAGTATTCTGAATAAGTAAGGCCAGTGCACACAATCAAATGCTTTGTCAGTGTCAACAGAAAGTATACCCATGGGTTCTTTAGCTTTTTCAGCATGTTTTATCAAATAAAAGATTTTGCGAGTGTTATCACCAGCAATTCTCTCCCTTAAGAATCATGTTTATAATGTCTATAATTTTGACAGAGTTGGATCATTATCTGGTTTCTGTATTACAGTAATAAACTCTTGTCTCATAGATGGTGGTAACATTTCTTTGTTATGATAAATTATTTCCACAAGAATTGGAGAAAGTTTATTGACAAATGTTAAATAAAAGTTGGATGTAAAACTGTGTAAGCCTGGTTCCTTGTTTTTTTGTGGGGTTTTTTGAGTGACTTAATAGCAGTAGTAATTTTGAAAATGTTCACAGTTTTTTTAAGGTCATCATCATCCTCCTTTTTATGTTGGCGTGCTTGCGCAGCCAACATCTTGCGGTAGTGCAGATTTGGAGGCATGGTCACTGTTGGGTGAATGCAGGGCACACATGAGTAGGTGCATCCCTCATTCCCCAATCAGCCTGCATGCCGGCACCACACCGTGCATACTTAATGTGGTCATGAGATCAAGTGAAAGGTCCGTTGCAATGCGAGCTAAGCTAGTCATACGCAGCGGACCTCCCGATGTGCTTTCCCTGGTGGTGAAAAAATGAACATGGTGGCACACTGCCTGCCATACTGCCACCTTCGGGGGTGCCCAATCCCCCTGTCGGAATGCCCTGCCTCAATGTATGTGCCGACGGGGGAGCCCACTCCCCACCGGCATAATGCATCCCCCCATTTGTTATGTGCTGAGGGGGGTGCCCCGTCCCACTTTCGCTGTGTGCTGATGGGGGTGCCCAGTCCCCTGTTGGCTACAGCATCCCCCCCCCACAAAACACTTAGGCAGTACGCTGGGAGCCCATCCCAGCATGCCAAAGCCCCTGCAAAAGAAAAACCATCCCCCGATTTTTTTTTTACCTGTAAAAAAGAAAACGGTCCCTCACGGTCTCCCTGCCCTCTTCCCACAATCCGAGCCCACCCACTGCGCACCCTGCCTCCCCACAGCCCCACTCATCCCATACTTACCTCCAGAGTCCGGCGCAATGGTCTTCGGTGGACCAGGAACACATCTGCGCTCTTCAAAGCTAACTGTGAACTGAGGAAATGCCGGTAAGCTGTATAATGGAATAAACAGGGTTTTTTTCAACTTTGATGCATATCTCAGGCACGTTTTGGAATTTTGGCACCAAATTTTCAACATGGGATTTTTGGGACCCCTCCTCATGAATTCTGACACTGTGATGGCATTAATCTGACCCAAAAGGTGATTTTGCGGTCACTGTGCAGAATCACCTTTCAGGACTGATTAACGAAATGACAGTGCCACTGTTCATGGGGGGCTCTCAAAAAGCCTATGTTGCACTTCCAGGGAAAATAAAAATGGTTGTTTTGTGCGGCGCTGTACCGTTTCCACGTACACTCATAACTGCGTGAATTTGTAATATTTTCACTCCAGATTTTCAAAATTGGCATTTTTCCACACCTCCTGATGAACAGTACAGCTGTCATTTTACATATCCTGACCAAAACATGTTTTCGCACATCCAGCGCTGAATAACGCGGTCGCTGTGCGAAATCACTTTTCAGGACAGTTTGAGGAAATGATGGTGACACTGTTCATGAGCAGGGGTCCTAAAATGCCTATGTTGAAAATTTGGTGCCAAAAGTCCATAAAATGATTGTGTTGCAAGTGTGTATTGCACAGTTTCCACGCACCCTTGTAGCTTCGCAAATTTGCAATATTTCCATGCCAGATTTTCAACACTGGCATTTTTTCACACCTCCTTATGAACAGTACAGCTGTCATTTTTCACATCCTGCCCAAAATGTGTTCCCACACCTGTGGCACACAGTGGCGTGGTCGCTGTGGGAAATCACTTTTGTGACAGATTAACAGAATTGCAGCGCCACTGTTCATAAGGGGTGCTCCCAAAATGCCTATGTTACAAATGGGGCTAACAAACTCCCAAAAATAATTGGGTTACAGACGTGTGTTGCGCAGTTTGTATGCATGCTCATTGCTTCACCAATATTTCATATTGTCACTCCAGATTTTTAACGTTGTAATTATTTTACGCCTCCTCATGAACAAAGCTGTCATTCTCCACATCCTGCCCAAAAATGTGTTTTCGTTCCTCTGTTGCCAAATGGCATGGCCGCTGTGCAAAACCACCTTTCAGCTAACAAAGTGATTGTGCCGCTTTTCATGAGGTGGCCTGACAAGCCGCCCATATTGAAAATGTGGAGTGAAACTACCACCACATGCCTATGGTGTTAGGTTTTCCAACTGTAGCACCCGACCCGCTACAGACTAACAGGTGTCAGGGGTGTGACTTGGGATCATCGGATGTAATGCTCATGCCATTCCACCCCCCACCCCCACCCTGCAGCCACTGACAGGCATTGTGGTGTGCCTTGCGCTGTTCAGCCAAAAAGTTCACCACACACTCCTACACTGCACCCACGTCAGTGTATTTTCTTATGGAATGGGGTAAGTATAATGCCCAAAGACCCCAAAGCACATCATGACACTTGTCCGTGTCAACAGGGTAGGGTGAGGTACAATGGCATGAGCATTATAGCTGATGACCCAAAGGCACACTTCAATGCCTGTTGCTGTCTACAGGGTGGGGGGGGTTGGCGTCACTTCAGTACTTCACTGCCATTCCTATTATGCG
Organism: Neoceratodus forsteri; assembly: GCA_016271365.2. Lineage (NCBI taxonomy): Eukaryota > Metazoa > Chordata > Ceratodontiformes > Ceratodontidae > Neoceratodus > Neoceratodus forsteri. The sequence continues at coordinate 142,799,643 of JADMNL010000027.1, forward strand.
TCTCTAGCTACAGCACTGTCAATGCCAATGCCAGCGTGACAACATTCGGCATTGACAAATGCTTGTTTAGTTTAGTTATGCCTAACCCTTTGCAGAATCCTTCAATTTTATTGTTAGCAACTAAATTTTGAGTTGCATATAAGGTTGAGTGAAAGGCCTCAAATTCTTTATTTACATCTTTAAATCCATATATTAACTCATTGACCCCATTTTCTTTATGCAATTTATGTTACTTTTGTTGTTTGCCTGGTTTAATCTGATAGCTAAAAATGTGCTTGCTTTTGGTCCACAGTCAATATGTTTAATTGTAGCATTCCGACAAGAAAAATCCACTTCTCCCATCAGTATTTCATTATAGTCCATTTTTAATTCAGACCAATTTCTTCATGTCTTTCTTTTTTTTTTTTGTTTGTTTTGTTTTTGGACAGATCTTGTTCGATTTTTTTACTTCATTTAATTTTTTTAAGAATTGCATTTTTTATAATCTTTTTTCCACCAGGCAGATAGACAAATAAGAATATCCCTTACAAAACATTTTAAAGCATCCCATTTTGTAGACCAATTTGTGTCTTTTGGGTTGCTACACTCAAAGAATTCATTAATATTCTCTTTGATTTTTGAATATCCTCTCTTTCAATAAGAAAACAGTTCACCTTCCAACAAGTATTTTTGAATCTGGATTCAGGTTAATGGATAATGCTACCAGACAATCATGAGAAACGGTCATGAGTAGTATGTGTGTTTGCTTAATATCTCTAATGTTATTCTTCAGGGAAAAAAAAAATTTGTTCTTTAACCTGCTTTAAAAGTGGGGGACCAGAAGATATAAGTCTCTAATTATTGGATTCATAACCCTCCATGCATCAATTAAGTTTAGTTGCTCCTGTAAGTTTGTTAAATCCCTGTCTGATCTCAACCACACATAATCTTAGTCAGCTCAAAAAAGTAACAAAAGACAAACAAGTTAAACAGTATAAATTACCCCTATCTTTCTGGGCCAGAATAGAAACCATGGGCCCCACATTCAAAAGTCCCAGGCTGTATCGCATAAGTGCCTGCACCATGCAACTGAGATGCACTGGCAGAAAATAATGGCATATTCAACAGCTGCTCTGTGGGATGCAATAGCGCATGTGCGGCTGAATATCTTGAACATGCGCGATCGCACAGTGGGAAATGTGCAGCGTGGGAGGCGCCCGATGCAGAGCATAAGGAAGTGCATGATGCAAAGCTACTTGCGCTGCATGCAGAATTGCAATAATCAGTCAGGATATGCAAATGGCCTCACTGCACAATCAGCACCCAAACAGCACATTTGCATCTCATTACTGGAATGTATTCAGGGCATCTGCATACCCAAGGCATGCACAGTTCCAGCTTTGCAGAGCTACCCCACCACAAAGGTGAACAGGAGGTGCTGTAGCCTAGCAGGTAGGTGTGCTGGAATGTTTGTGTGTGGTTGGGTGGGCTGCAGTGGCCTGCTCATGGTGCTCTTACCCATGGCCATGTACAGGGTCAGACTGGGGTACAGGGGACCCACCTGATTAAGAAACGGGAGGGTACAGGGTGACTCATACTGAGTGGTATACCAAAGGAATGTAATACACTAACTACACTGGCAGCCTACAGTCACCTGTTGTGCCCCCAACCCCCCCCCACATGTCAGGAACATGGTGATGCATGCAAGGAATGTCAGTGTTCAGAAGGTGACCAGATACCCAAGTGTGTGGGTCTCATCTGGACCATTCCAGGTAACCCAGTGAGCCAGTCTGACACTGGCCATGTACATGCCCATGGTGATCGCATGCTCAACACCAGAAGGTCAGGGGTCCATGAGGCATGCCAATGTTGCCCCCAGGCCACAGGTTGTGCCACCCCTGCCCTGCACTGCCCACTATTGTGCTATGTCCACCACAGGAACCCCACACAGAACCACTGCAGTGCCCCTGTGGTGGTGTCACACCACATGGCAGGCATCAGTGTCATGTCTGTGTCTCCCTGTTGTGTGGGCATGGCATGGATGCACTGTGTGCACCTATGGTATACCACCATGGGGGTATGCCACAGGTCAGTCCCTGGCCCGTGCCATGCTACCACTAGTACCACCATGCTACCTGGGCACCATTGCCCCAGATGTCACACCCTGGGTGCATTCCACCACCAGATTGTGCTCTGCAGGCCTCATGGGTGCAGGCCATGGCCTCTGGTACATGTGCTGTGATGTGGCCATCTGCTCCGCCAGTGTGCTAGGGGGGCACCCAACAGCACTGGCATGTGGCTGTTGTATGTTCATGTCCTGGGTGTGATGTGGTGTGGGGGTAGCTCTCTGGGTGGTGCCAGTAGTGTCCTGGCACCTGTGGCTTTGGGTTCTTCTGTCCTGGCAGGACTGCTGTGTGTGGGTGCCTGAGGCATGTCCTGGTGCACCTCCAAGGGCTGTCTCAGGATGGCCTTCTTGTAGTTCTGCAGCCTACCTGTGGGTGGCTGGCCAATTTATGTCATCCTTTTATCTGCCTAACTTTGTGTGGCACATTTCTGAGATGTGTGGGAGATGCGCAACATATTATGGCTAAATATACAGATGTGAGGCATATTCATGTACATGACCCCTTTTTTGTACCACGTATATTATTTCTGCACAATCGTGCATTCAGAAATGTGTGACGCATCTCTCCCTTTCTAATACTGCATTTCCACGCATTTTTTGAGATGCGTAACGCATCTCTATTTTGGGCCACACATCTCCTTTGAAAATGTGAGCCTATTAAAACGATACTTCTAATAGAATTTTTTTGTACTTTACTGTGATCCCTGCTATGATCACTAATGCCTGGTTTGCAAAAACTGAGAGCTTACTGGGTAAACTTTTGTGGGTTAACAATAATAACTTGCATACAATAAAATTACTACACCAACAAATGCAGGAGTTTTAAAAGCACCCGATTAAAAACTGTACAATATAGGGTATATAATGAACCAAATAATAAAAATGGGCAATTAATAGTAACACACATAATTATTACCCTGACTGGCTAGATATGGAAAGAATTTGGAGCCGGATTGTTTGCTCTCTGTGAAACCAGTAAGACTATTAGGTAGTCCAGTGATAAACTAATTTGTCCATATAAATTCTTGATTTTCCAAACTGCTAAACATAAACTTATCAAAATCCATGAAACAGCCAATATGGACGAATCCAAATGTTACAACAGATGGGGGAAAAATCATAAACACAGATTGCAAGGGAAAGGAATAAAATCAATTGAGAATGTAATAGAAGGTGTGAAGTTTAAAAGCTTCTTAAAGCTACAGAATGCATTTAAATTGAACCATCTAGGTAATCAGTTGTACACGAAATGAAAGCGGAGCATAAAAACACTCTACCAAAGTGAGGCATTATTATTTAAAGCATTTCCTAATACTGAAACATTCTTAAACATAATGCAAAACGGTATGCCGATCGAACAGCGACAATTTTACAGCGAATGACATTACAGCAGCAATTCAATGTTACATACTAACATATTAAAATGCCAGCAGAGCAGACCTCATGGTCTGTCGAGTCTGCTTGAGAATCAGCACCTGTTTGGGGCACCACTGCTGCCTTTCCTGTGGAACCCCCATCCCCAACTGAAGTTCTCCTCCAGTTCTGGCATTACTCAGTTTCACCTTCCCCCTATATCTGTCCCAGCTTTGCTTGAACCCCTCCACTGTATCCACATCCACCAGTTCTGCAGACAGTGCATTCCAAGGCTCCACCACCCTTTCAGTGAAGTAATCTCTCCTTATCTCTCCCCTGAGTCTCCCACCAACCAGCCTCAATTTGTGCCCCCTGGTGGCCCCCACCTCTCTCTGCTGGAACACCCTATCTAGGCTTACCCTATTTACCCCCCTTTAGGTACTTGAAGATCTTGATCATATCCCCTCTTTCCCTCCTGTCCTCCAGGGAGTATAGGTTGAGCTCCTCAAGTCTCTCCCCATAGGACCTCCCTCCCAGACCCTGTATTATTCTGGTCACCCTCCTCTGGACCCTCTCCAGAAGTGCAATGTCCTTTTTTAAGTGCAGACACCAAAACTGCATGCAGTATTCAAGGTGTGGTCTAACCAGGCAGTTATGCAGAGGGAGAAGCACATCCTGGCTTCTTGAGGTTATCCACCTGGCGATGCACCCCATCATTTTATTTGCTTTGGCCGCAGCCCTCCTACAATGTTCAGAGTTGTTAATTTTGGCATCCACCACCTCAAGGTCCCTCTCCCCACTCAAAGATTACAGTGTTTCCCCTCCCAGGGTGTACACATGAGCTGGGTTCCTAATCCCCAGGTGGAGAACCCTGCATTTCTCTGTGTTAAATTTCAGTTTCCAAGTATGTGACCACCTCTCCAGAGTCTCCAGGTCCTCCTGTAGGGCTACTCTATCCTCCTCCCCACCCACCACTGCCTCCAGCTTCGAGTCATCTGCAAAGAGGCTTATCTTACTCCTCATACCTTTCTGATGTCGGAGATGTAAGTGTTAAACAGGAGTGGGCCCAGCACTGATCCCTGTGGGACACCACTAATAATCCCCCTAGGAGATGAGACTTCACTCCCAACCACCACCTCCTGAAAATGCCCAGCTAGCCAGTTCCCTATCCAACTGACCATCCATTTCCCCACCCCCATTTCCCCCAGCTTATCCAGCAACCCAGTATGTGGTACAGAATCAAACGCCTTGCCAAAGTCTAGAAAGAGGACATCCACTGGCCTACCCTGGTCCAACGCTTTCATCACCCAATCGTAAAACTCCACAAGGTTGGTCTGACATGATCTGCCCAGAACAAAGTCATTCTGGCAATCATCCAGGTATCCCTGTGTCTCCAGAAACACCTCCGGCCTTTCCTTTAAGATGGCCTCCATCAATTTGCCCACCACCAACGTCAGGCTGACAGACCTGTAGTTCCCCAGCTCCTCTCCTGAGGTGCCTTTGTGAATAGGCACAATGTGGACTGACCTCCAATCCTGAGGCACCCTCCTCATATCTGGAGGGAAGTGTTAAAAAGGTCCACCAGAGGTGCAGCCAGGACATCCACCAAATCCCTTAGCACCCTGGGATGAACTCCATCCGGACCCAGTATCTTCTCCATTCTTAGGGACTTGAGGGCTTCCAGCACCCTACCAACAGGGATTTCAACATCTGTGACCCCCTCCCATCTGCAGGTCCAACCTCCCCTCCATACGGTGCAGCCCCACCATCCTCCCTAGTGAAGACTGAGGCAAAGTACTCATTGAGTACCTCTGCCTGCTCCTCTGCCTCCTCAGCCCACCCCCTCCCCGACCTCAGCCTATTAATCTGCTCCTTCACTTTCCTTCTTTCCCCTGATATACCTTAAGAACTCTTTATCACCCTTCCTAATCCCCTCTGCCAACCTCTGCTCCGACCTCACCTTGGTTGACCTCATCACCCTGGTGACCTGTCTGGCCATCATATCATACTCCCCCTTGTCCATAACCCCATGTGAGCACCTGTACTGTCTATAAGTAGCCTTCTTCTCCCTCACCGCTTCCTGGACCTCCCTGGTCCAACAGCTCAGCTTTCTGGCCCTATCAAACTTGCACCTCACCTTTGTGCAGGGCTTGGTAGCCTCCTGGAGCCCCCTTTTAATAATATCCCACCTGCTTTCAGTGTCCATGCTCAGCCTGATCCCCTCCAAATGACCCTTAAGGATCCTCTCCATACCCTTAAAATCTGCATCTCTAAAGTCAACTGCCACTGTTCTTGTGCAATCTTCTCATCCCCTCAGGTCCAGGGAAAATCAGACCATGGCATTACCACTCCCGGCCAGTGAGTCCCCCACCACTAGGTCCCTAACCAGGTCGCAGTCCGCCAGGACCACATCCAGGATATGTCACGCCCTCATCAGGTCAGCCACCTGCTGGTTAAGGAACGCATCCTGGAAGATGTCCAGCAGCCTCTGCTCCCTGGCCGATGAGGACGTCATAGTTCCGCAATCAGCCCCTGGCATGTTTAGGTCCCCCAGTACAACCGTCCTACCCCCCTGACCAAAGTGGTCCCTACAATTTGCCACCAGGCTTTCCTCTAGATCTTCTGTCAGCATGGCGCGGGCCTATAAACCACCCCCAGTTTTACCCTCTTGCCCCCCGGCATCTGCAAGGTGACCCATAATGTCTCCACATTAACCTCCACCCATCCACCCTACTTATCCCTATGCCGTTCTTAATGATGAGTGCTACTCCTCCCACCTGCCCACAGTCCTGTCCTTTTAGTATCAGGTCCTGCTGTAATGTATCCGCGGGACCCCAACACTTCTTTTTCTGGGTATTGCACCCCTCCCCGAATCAACTCTATCTCGGTTGATAATCCTAAAATATGGGGTGCTGGGGCAGAAACCCCCTCTTGGGGGTTCAGAGAGCAAAGCCACGCAAAAGACAGATAGAGTACTTGACGGATTTATGCCGACCGCAACTTGCAGTCGACATAAATCCGTCACTGTAATGTCGGTCAACAACATTTTTATTGAACCGGCATCGTAGATCCATGCAAAACAAACCAAAACATTTATGAGTCCTTGGTAGAGTCTATTAGAGGAAAATCAAAAGACAATATAACACAGTGATCTACTGCAATGAACTGAGACTTATTGAGATAGAATTGGGCCAAAATTTGAGAATTTTCTTATAAAGCATTTTCATCAGTCAATCATACACAATTTAAAATATTAAATAACATAAGTTACACAGCCTTGAAAATGAAAAAAAAAAGGGCATGAAAGAGAATGCTACATGCCCAAAATGTGATGGACCCAATGGAAATCAGATTCACATGTTTTGATCATGTTCTCACATGCAAAAATTTCTATCAGACATTTCTAAAAAGTTCATAAATGAAAACAAGATTAATCAAAACATGAATAAGGAAACACGTATAGTAGGCCACATTAATAAAGGAATAATGCACGACAGGGTGTGTGTCGTGCTGGGATAATGCCATGCCTGGAGGGGTTGGGCACGAGGCTGCAGGCATTATTCCTATTATACAATGCCTTGTTGTTATACGGAAAAAAAAATAATTCTAAAGAATGTTTTTGTTAGTCTGGAAAATTATTTTTGTTTCTTAAGAGAAGATGCAAATAGAGCAAATGAAGATCCAAATCCAAATTAATCAGTCAGGAGGTTCTCAGTCCTGTAACTAGACCCGTGGTGTTATGCTGGGATAACGCCATGGATCCAGCCCCAGACTGACCAATCACAGTCCAAGATGCTTTCTTGCCATTGTATAATAATGATTTAACACTAAATATTGGTACTAAATATGCAATAGCCCTAATCTCAATCGCAGCCAAAAATTGTATTTTAAGACTATGGGCAGAGACAATAGATCCTTCCATAGGTGAACTAGAAAATTAAATTTTAGAGGATATTAGAACTGAAAGACAGTCATATGGCTCAAGAGGAAATTCAACTAGTTTTAATAATAAACTAGGAAACCTGCACAACTTTCTACTTAAGAATAGTCAGGAGTAGATACTTGCAAAATTGATTTTTATTTTGTCTTATTTTATTTATTTATTTGACAATCAGAAATGATACCTCTGAGCCAAGACCTCATTTACAAAGGTTTCTCATCAATAGAAAACAACAACAAACACAAATGATTACAGCAGTTACAGGTGTGAAGGGGGAGGGAGCAAATCGCAGCAAATAAGCATCGTTAATAATCCAGTAAATGAGAGACATATATGCAAGTGTTGATTGTACCCAGACCTAGAATACACCTTCATTCAGTCTGAAGTACATAGGAGAGGTAGGGAGTGGGTCAGGTTTGGGGGAGATGTAGGGAGAAGATTTGGGGGAAGGGTCAGAGGAGAGGAGAGGATTAAGGAGGTGAGGTAGCAGAAGGAGAGAGGAGACTATCGTTTTCTGCTTTGCTCTGAAGCATAGTTATTAGGCAAGTAGTGGGACAGGGTGTGACAGTGCTGGGAAACAGGTATCTGGCCTTGTTGGGAAGTTATAGCATTCCTGAGTGGCAAGGGTATTCATTAGAGTGGTTTTAAACTGACCGAGGCATGTGAGGCTTACTATGATTTTGGATAGTTCATTTAGTCAGGTTGGGGCTCTGGTTGAAAAGGCACACCTGCCTAGGCTCATTTTCCAGAAAGGCACTATCGGGGCCTGCTTTGTCATCCGTCTAGTGACATGCAAGGAGGGGACAGGGCAGAATAAGGCCTGTATTGAGGGAGGTGCAAGTCCTAACAAAGCCCTTTTCCCTAATAGGGAGGTCTGGAGTTTGATTCTGACAGAGAGTGGAAGCCAAGTGGTCCCAGAGTACAGGTTGCAGGTGTGAGTGAGATGGCTGGCAGCTAGCACAAGTCTGCATGCCTTATTGATAGTTGAGTGAACTCAGTGTAGGGTGGTTTCAGAGGCTGCCCCATATACCATATTACCATAGTCTACAACTGGAAGAACTGAGCTGTTGACTGCTATCCACCTAGCCTCTGGTGTGAGGCAAAACCTGTGCCTATAGAGTGCCCCAAGCTTTCTGTTGGCTACAGCGGTGATATTATCAATGCGCTCAGTGAAGGATGGGGCCTCATCAGTTGTGATCCCAAGGTATCTAAATGAGCCCATTTGTTCCAAAGCAGTGCTAGAATTATTCATTATTGTGAGGGGAAGTGCTCCTTCCCTCTTTTTGCATCCATCAAAAAGCATTATCTTAGTTTTCTTACAATTGAGCACTAGTAAGTTCTTCTTAAACCATTCCTAGAGTGCGTTAATGTTGTATTTTAGGTTACTGGTGAGCGCTTCCTGGCATGAGTCATGGGAGAATAATGTATCATCTGCATAAAGCAGGACTCTGGATGTTGGACGGGCATCTGGTAGGCTGTTCACCAACAGGCTAAATAGAAGGGAACCCAAGATCAAGCCCTGGGGGACACCTATCATGACCTCCCTAGTCTCTGAGACAGCCCCTTTGATTTTGACTTTCTGTGAGCGGCCAGTCAGATAACTCCTGAACTACTTGGTAGTGTCAGGAGAGAGGCCTAGGATATCCAGCTTCTGTATCAGCAGCTGGTGATCCACCAAGTTGAATGCTTTGGTAAAATCAATAAAGATTGCCCCAATAAACTGACATTGGTCGAGTGCCTCATGGCTGAAATCTGCAAGTTCAATTAAGGCAGTGTTTGTGTTATGCATCCTATGAAAACCATGCTGCTGTGGGCATTGTGGGTTGTATTTGTTAAGAAGGTCCATGAGTTGGTCAACTATAATTCTTCCCAGTGCTTTGGAGAGGGGGGACAGGATTGATATGGGTCTGTAGTTGGTGACTGCCTTTTGGTCACCGCTTTTTAGGACTGAAGTAACCAGTGCGGTTTTACACCGAGACAGGAATTCAGAGATTCAGAGTGATAGGTTGAAGAGCTTGGTGATGGATTTGATAACATCTGTGAGTGCTATTGCAATCAGCTTCATGTTGATGCCATCACTCCCCATCCTGGTTTTGCCCAGGACTCTCCTAAGGTACTTGCTATTTTCTGTCTCAGTTATCTGTCTAAAGTAAAAGTTTGGGCTAAACATGATGCTTGAGTTAGTGGGAGGATGCAGTGTGGATGATCCCCAGTAGGGGGTCTGTGTCCTCTTTAGGGGGGAGAACTGTACTATAGTCAGTGAATGCTCTATTAAAAATCCTGGCAATGGTGGCATCCTCTAGGACAATCTCACCATCATGGTTTAGCATTGAGGGAGGTGTAGTAGTGAAGTAGTAAAATCTTTATTTTTATACAGGAAAACAAATCTTTAGGTCAATAGGCCCAGTTTACAAGACTGTCCTGTTTATAACTTGTTGCCTGTACATTTAAAATATACAACTATAAAATAACTTTTATGTACATGACAATGCCAGAACAATTAGTCACTCCATTATTCCCATGTCACTCAACAGGACATGCGCTATCCATTCACATCATAGCTTAATACATAAACAAGTAACACCCCTCAGGATTCTCTCAATCCATACTTAGCATTACCCGAAGCATTGACAAGGAACAGGACTTAATACACCCAATTCCCATTGAAACTGGCTGTACCCTGGAAAAGAATGGGCTGAGTTGGGTAAGTTATTCCAATATCTGGCTGCTTGATATCGTAGTCTCTTTTTTCCATATTTGTTTTTATTAACAAAAATAGAGATCTTGTTTGTTTGACAAGACCTTTTTGACCTTAGATAAAATTGATCACACCCTCTAAACAGACCTTCATTTATATAATTATCTGGATAGTCTACAAGATATTTATATATTAATTTTAGCCACAACATGGCACATTTAACTTCAAGTGGTTTCCACTGTAGTGTAAACAACACACAATGGTGAGTTCTTGGCTCACACCATAAAACATATCTAGCAATTCTATTATAAACTGTATCCAATTTATTTATAAGTGTATTGTTAGCAGTTTGGTGCACAAGGTCCCCGTATGTCAATACAGGAAGTATTAATTGTTCAGCAACCTTTTTCCTGTTACTTTTTGTTAACCATTTCGTTGTTCTTCACAGGGCTCCCCCTCTTTTATTCACCCTGTCTACTAACACTTCAATATGTACTTTAAAAGTCATTTCCTCATCAAAAGTAATTCCCAAGTAAGTATAATGGGAAACCTGTTCTAGACTTGAATCATTGCTTGCCTTTTTGGAAAGTTGTTTATTTCCTTTCAATTTAGATCCAAAATATAATATTTGTGTTTTCTTTGTGTTCTTCACAAGGCCCGACCTGGTGAACCACCCCTCCATATTCTCAAAATCCATCTGCATTTTTTCTTGTAAATCTCTACAGTTACATCCCACTGTTATCATCGCAGTGTCATCTGCATACAACCGTATCTGTGAATATAGAATACCTTGTAGGAGGCTGTTGTTAAATATTAGAAAAACAGGGGTCCCAATATGGACCCCTGTGGCACTCCCCTAGTTACTAACCTTTTTGTAGAATTGTCCACATTCACTGATACAAATTGTATGCGATTAACCAATCCCTGAGGCCTTCGGTGATCGCCATTCACTCTGCAGTTTGAAGAAGGATGGGGTGGTCCACCAGGTTGAAGGCCTTAGATAAAGCCACAAAGAACTGCTGTGTCCTGTCCCTTGTGTAACAAAGTGCTAATAATATCGCTAAATTCAATTAAAGCATATGTAGTGGAAAAGCCTTTTCGAAACCCTGATTGCTATGGTATATATGTGCCTTTTTAAAAAAGGTTTTTGTTATTGTTAATAAGATGGGACACATTAGGCACTTTATTGAAAACTGGCCCTTTAAAGATAAACACTATAAAATAGGGCTATCTGAATGAAATAATACGCACTGATAAAGCATCTATGATGTGAAACGTACGTCTGCGTGAGCATGCGGGGTGCTGCTGTGGCTTTGTATCTTCTGTTAGCTGCTATTTATTATGTAATAAATTGCTTTTTAACAGGACTTAGCTTAAAGGTTATTCTTTACACTTGCCAAAGCTGAGTAGCCCTATTTTTGGAGGTCTAGAAATTTTCCAAAAACTCCCTTCTAGGCAATCTGATTCCGTTGCCTTATGAGTGTTTATTTTAGTTAGTCCCTTTTGAACATTTGACACCTTTAGAATCTTAAATCAAAAAGGCAGGTGTGGTCCCTGGAAGTTAACTATACCCTGCTGGTTTTGAGGACCCTGACTACATGCAGTTTTAACGATACCAGGTAGGTCTATACAAAAATTGTTTAAGGCATTAGCAATTTCCTGAGTATCCTCGATCATAGTTCCATTAATTCTGAGACAGAAGTTTTTATCAGCTCCCTGCTCTGGTCTAGACAAGGAGTTGACAGTCTTCCAAAATTTTCTAGGATTTGACTCCTCGTTTAGTTTATCTTTATAATAATGAAGTTTTGCCTTCTTTATTTGTTGTTTACATTCATTTCTTTTTTGTTTAAACAAAACCCAATCATTTACCTGTTTTGTTCTTCTTGCTTTCTTCCAGCACCTATTTTTCACTCTAATGCTTTTTAAGATTTTATCATTTATCCAAGGAAATGTAATTGGGCATTTATTCAATTTTTTTATCCTTGGGGCATGATTGTCACACAATTCAGTTAAGGTCTCAGTAAAATAGTCCACAATTGAATCTAAATCAGAGTGATAAAACTCCTTAAGCCTCAACTGTCAATGAGTGAGATACAAACAACAAATCCAGTATTGTTCCTTTTTTTTTTGTCGTGTTTATATATCTTGTAGGTTCTTATATATACTGTTCTACTCATAAAACTGACACCACTTCTTTCAGGGACCTACCCCTCCTCTCTTCCCAATTACAATTAAAATCTCCCATGATGGCTAAATACTTGTCTCCTGCAACCCCTTGTATTATACTAATTATTTCCTCTAGCTGATCAGTTTTGTTTTTGGAGGGGAGTAAATCACGGAAATAACTAAGTCCAGTCTGCTAACTTTTACTATTATTGTTTCTATGTTGTTTAAACTACCTTTTTTTAACAGTTCAGTATGCCCTAAACTACTTTTTATATAGAAAACTACCCCCTCCCTTTTTTTGCCTGTCCTGTCAATATAATATATAGCCTGGTATCCTAAATTCCTCATCATCTATATCTTTTGTCAGCCAAGTTTCTGTTAACCCAATTATGTCTGGCAGTTGTTCCTAAATCATCACTCTTAAGGTGTTCATTTTGTTTCTTAAGCTTCTAGTATTATCATGTAAAACTTTAATTTTGTTATAGACTTCAGGTCCTAGATTCAACTCCACATCTCCTCCTAATGTTAACAAAATAAAAAAGGCAACAGTAGTTTGTTTCCCATGTAAGTCAATATTACAGTTATACGGATTTAAAACTTTTACCATGCCTTGCTGATTCCACTGTTTTCACCTATTTGTAAAAATATTTCTCCTACTTATGGTATTGAACATATTTTGAATTTGAAAAGAAGGTACTGGCCAATAGGCCCCCAATTTACCCTCTTGTGGGTCTCCAGTGTTTACTCCTGCAAGGTGATGTAAAGTTAAACACAACAACACCAGACAATACATCTTTGATACAACAACAATATACAAAACGTATATAATGATATTTAATAGTATTTACAGACTCCCTAGTCAGTTTAATACATTTAAGAAATAAGTATCAATCTAATCACCCATCTATAGTATAAATAAGTATAAGCTAAAATAAAAGGATAGAACAAGTACTAACCCCTCCAAGTATTTCCTAACTTAGTTTACCATCTGCAGATTATAGCCAACTTGCAGGTGGAAGCGCACTCAGAGTCCCGTAGTTAACTACAAAGCTGTAACTCTAAATACCCTTCCCTCCTGCAAGTTAATACAACTAACCAATACCTTTTTCATTTAACATCTAAGGATTACAAGTTTTAACTACTAAACTATAATCTAAAACAATATTGTAGCTTTTCCTTTTTTGCCTATAGCGTACCCCAAGATTCAAGTAATTGTTTTTTTTTGTCTTTTTTTACTACTCACGCTTGTGCCACAGTGCTTGTGCTGTGAGATGCACAAGGCTTTTATCTTGCTCTGCCCCTCCTCCTGTAATGACGAGTGTCCTCGTATCTCCTCCCTCCCACTACAGCTGGAAACCTTAATGTCTCGGTTACTGGGAAAAGATGTAGCAGCAGGAGATAGCCACTTCAGTTCTTTCGGTGGAGCTTTGGCACACAATAACGTCAGCTAGATAATGTTAGCATCAGACTTTAAGCAGGTTTCACTGTTCAGAAGGCAAACCCCCACACTGCTAATTCATTCAGGGGTATGGATGGAAAAGTACCTGCAGCACTGATTGCTGTGAACTGCATGAGGCTTTTATCTTGCTCTGCCCCCCCTCCTGCAATGATGAGTGTCCTCGTATCTCCTCCCTCCTGCTACAGCTGGAAACCTTAATGTCTCGGTTACTGAGAAAAGATGTAGCGGCAGGAGACAGCCACTTCAGTTCTTTCGGTGGTTGTCAGGTAGGTACTCCAGCTCACAATAACATCAGCTAGATAATGATAGCAGCAGACTTTAAGCAGATGCTTTATCACCTGTCCCTAAAAGGTCTTTCAACGAGGCCCAGAATCTCTTCTCATCTCCCCAGTGTTGCACTTGCTGGTCTTTATGGAACATGGCCTTGGCCTGTCTGATTGTCCAAAAGCATTTATTGCAGGCAGCTTTGTAATTCTGAGTATCTGTGGCTGAGCCTGTGGCTTTGGCCCTGAGCCAAAGGGCATCTCAAGTCTGCATCATGTCAAGGAGGGTGGGGGTAACCCAGTCCATGTTTCTGCCATTTATCATCCTCTTACAGAATGGGGCAAACATGTCCACAGCTGTATTAAAATGATCAATAAAGAACTCAAAGTCAAGAGCAACGCTGGGGCAGAAGTCCAAGAAGCTCCAGTCGATCTCCTCAAGGTGTTTTTTTTTTTTAAATCAGTCAACGTCCTTTTCTTGATAACCCTGTTTTACACTTGTCTGGGGGGGACTTTATCTGCTTGGATGACCAGCTACACAGAATTGGCGAATGGTCACTCAGTACTTCTGGGAGTACCTTGACCTCAGTTATCCTTTCGGGATGGATTGTTAGAGGCCAGTCAATTAGCATGCTTGTTACCATTCAGTAGTTTGTTCTGGTGCTGATATTAACCAACTAGGTGAGGTAAAGTCCAGCTATAAGGTCCCTGTGCCTGGACCCTGAGCTGGAGAACCAGTTGGTGTTGAAGTCACCCATTATGGGTGACATTATCTTAATGTCTTTCCATTCTTTCTTACAAAATAAGACAAAACATAATTTCATAGCACACAAGCAGTCACACAAGTCTATATTTGCCAGCTTCCTTTTCCTTTCTCTATTCTCTCTGTCTTCCTCCTTTTCTTTCTTATTATGTTCTCAGTTCTCCTTTTCGGTCAGAATTGTAGAATAAAAACCAGAATGTACTACCTGTTATAAAGTAAAACAGTATTATTCTACGTACGATGCATATTGCATAGAGTTAGAAGATGTGATTATTTAGATGTCTTTTATAATAGTTAGATATAGGCATTAGTCTTGTTGGTTATTAGAGTTTATCGATTTTTATGTGTGAACTTCATTATTATTATGAAAATAGTAAGTGTAATGTTACTGATTTAAGTTTTAAAAATTTCAATAAACATATATTCATAAAAAAAAGGTCAGTGAGGCAGTGAAGGCAGAACAAAGGCCTTCATTAGCTACAAGGAAAATCAGGGGGGTGAGGAATGAAGTTAGTACTAGGTTAAGATGAAGGTGGCCCAGGAAGGTGGCAAGGGACACAAAAGCAGACACAGAGCTGCATATTGTGGAAGAGGTCAGGAGGGGAAAGAATTCTTCAGGTACATCAGGGAAAAAAGAAAGATGACAGAAGGTATTGTATGGCTAATGGAGGGGGAGGGGGAGGGTATAGAGGATGATAAGTAGAAGGTTTTCACTCTAAATTACTACTTCTGCTCAGCATTCACAGTACAAGAAAGTGGGCCTCTACTAAAAAGTGGCATTAAGGCAGCTGCAAAGAAATGGGGCAGGTGGAAACAGTAGTACTAGTAAGAAAAAGGCATTTAGCCCAAAAAGCAGATAAGGCACTGGGGCCTGATTGGATGAACCTCTGGGTGATAAGAGAATTGGCAGTAGAACTGGTTAAATCCCTGACAGGGCTATTCAGTAGCTTGCTACAGTCGGGGTAGTTCTGAGAGATTAGAGGATTGGGTTCTGCTCCACAATGGTGAGGAAGAAGGAGGAGGAATTGGAAAATTACAGATCCATCAGTTGAACCTCCATTGTGCGTAAACTGATGAAGACATTAGTCAAAGAGGACCACGTAGCCTAGCAGGAAAAGAGTGGGTTCCAGGACAGTAAATAGCATAGAGATCATGAATGGGGTGCTTCAGGGGTCAGTTTTGGGATTTGTCCTTTCAATACGTTCATCAGCGACATAGGAGAAGGAATACTGGGCAGGCTGTGCCTCTTCATAGATGACACTAAGCTCTGTGGCAGGGTAGACAGCAAGGAGGGGTAAAGGAAAGGGACCTGCAAAGATTAGACAGTAGGTCTAAGGTATGGCAGTTGAAATTAAATGTCAAAAATGCAAGGTGGTGTGCATAGGAAATAAATAGTCAGAATACTGGATGAGAAGGGTTAGGCTGGCCATTACATGAGATGGAAGAGATCTGGGAGTCATCATAAGTGTGGCAAACTAGATTTCCCAGACTAGACTGTGACTGTTACCAGCTTTCTTGAACCCTTCAGATGCCTGCAAGGGTGCTCAGTAGCTGCTATCACTCAGCATAGACATTCTCTCAGGGTATCTCTAGGTCTGAATCTATCCAGAGCTATTGCTCACACAGTACAGTGCTCCTTGCTCAAGGGCAACCGACCTACCCCTCTCTATCACAGCTGAGAACTTTTTACTTTAGAAACAGAATATGATAATGGTAGCCTTCTCTTCAGAGGCAGAAACACAGGTTTCTGTCAGTTATTAATCAGTTAGTTGTAACTCAAAGGACTGAGTCACAGAAACATGAAGTATGTAAAAAATAATGTTTAATACTTGAAGACATTTACACATATGATACAGGATACTACAGAAAGACTATAGGGAACAGTAATTCTGCAGAAACAGAAAGATTTTTTTTGAACAGTAGGTTACATACAGAAAAATTTGTATATCTCTATTTAGCTAGGTAGAGTAGCTTACCATACAAGACACTTTGCTAAATCAAGGTAGACTCGAACCTTAGATGGTAGCTGTTTTATAGTCCCAAACCTGACTGTCTTTTTTAAGCTCTGCCAGATCTTAAGACCCTTCAGTTGCCTCCCATGACACATCATCCAGTATGTCACTCTAATATCATATATTCAACATTCTTTGTGTCTTGAGAGCTGGGTACTCATAAAAAATCTGGTCTGATCTGGATTCTGCGCAGGAGCTGCACTAGCTGCCGGTGAGGTGGCATATCTTCTATAAAGTTGGTTTGTTAACGTACAGTACAAGGCCCTACATGGGTTGGATCTGTATTATTTGCATGACCTACTGCATCCCTACATGTCCATGCACCCCTTTGCTCTGCCGAGGAGGGTCTCATTTGTTTTATTTAAGATTATTTTTATGACGGTGGTTGTGCATTTGTAATCTGTGCTCTGCACTGGTGCCATGGGCCTCCAGGGAAGGGTATCACAAATAAATAACACTTTCCACTAGTACTGTTACTCCAGACTTGGTATATACAAATACATCTGTTTCTGTCCCAAGTCCTGTCTTAGCCCAGCAAGAATGTCTGTTTAAAAACATGAAAGAAACATCCCCCTTTTGAAGCTCTCAAATAAACTGGCCAAAGAGAATGTTATCACTCTCCAGAGGCAGCTGGTCTGTTTTAGCAGACACACTGATAATAAAAATATTTTGACCTCTCCCAGTGATATCCACTTTGTCGCTGCAGCTGCTAAATTCTAAGTGATACCCATGCAGAAAGAATTACATTAAAAAATACAGTGCAGGTATACATAGCAAACTGTTACATCTAAATTGTTACCCCCTGAAAAAGAAAAAAACAAATCTTTTAGCAGCGTTAAATTATTTTTGTTTTTCGTGTGAGCCAGCTGGCTCCACCTACTATACCCCCAGTTCACTCCTTGTGTGACCCGTATATTAGTTTCTCCTTGTGTATCTCTTACTTAAGAAAAATAAAGGGCACTAGCTATTGTCTGGACAGTTCATCTGTGTTACCATGCTGGGACCCGCAGTGTCTAATGTCCATATTATAGGACTGCAGCACAAGGCTCCACCTTGGTTATTCTGAGTTCTGGCTGCTGATCCTATGCAATCATATAAGGGGGTTGTGATCAGTAGCCAGTGTGAACTCCCTTCCATACAGGTAAGCTTCTACAAAGCCCAAACAATCCCCAGACACTCCTTGTGTATTGTGATGTGGGCCTGCTCTCTGGGCAGCAGCTTCCTGCTCAGATACATGACTGGGTACTCCTCTCCTGAGTGTGTGACCTGACTCAGAACCACACCTAGCCCATTATCAGATGTGACTATGTGCACAATGAACCTAAGAAAATAGTGCAGGCTGGCAAGTACAGATGCCCAACACAATGCCTCCTTCAGCTGGTGGAATGCGGTATCACAAGTTTCAGCCCACTGATCCTTTTCCGTCATTTTCTTCCTGGTGAGATCAGACAGGGATTTGGCCATACTGCTGAAATTTAGCACAAACTTGTGGTAGTACCCTGCTGTCTCTAAGAAGGACTGCACAATCCTCTTAGTTCTGGACAAGGTCCTGTTTGGATAGAAGTTTTACTGGTTCAGGCAGGATGTTCCTACTCCCCCCACCGTGCCCAAGATGTGACACTTCTGCCATTCCTATCTGGCACTTCTCCACCTTGACTGTCAGCCCAGCTTCCTGCAGTTGGTGGAACATCTCAGTCATGTAACAGACATGATCCTCCCAAGTTTGGCTGTAGATGGCAATGTTGTCCACGTAAGCTACAGTGAAGTCTCCTGCCCCATTCAGAATGTGGTCCATGAGCTGCTGAAAGGTGACTAACACATTCTTCATCCTGAATGGGATTACCTTGAACTCAAATAATCCAAACAGGGTGATGAAGGACAACCTTTCTCTGGCTTCAGTGGTCAGGGGTACCTGCCAACAGCGCTTTGTCAGGTCTATGTTGGAAAGATAAAAGACTCTCCCTAACCTTTCTAAGACCTCATCCATCCTGGGCATGGAGTATGCATTGATTCTGTGCAGCTGCTGAGCTTGTGGTAGTCAACAGAAACATAGAAACTGTCGGCAGATAAGGACTGCTAGGCCTATCCAGTCTGCCCGTAGGCCCTATACATTGTATGTATCCACTGACCATATGTGATCAATGGCTTTTTCATCACTCCCTCCCCTCTCAAGCTTCCCTTGTGCCTGTCCCACACATGCATAAACCCCTCCACTGTGCTTGCCCCCACTACCTCCTATGGCAGACTATTCCAAGCGTTGACTACCCTTTCTGTGTATAAAACTTCCTCACATTACCGCTTAATCTACCTCTTCCAATTTCATGCTGTGCCCCCTTGTTCTAGTACTTTTTCTACATTGGAAAAGGTCCCCCACCTGCACCTTGTGTATGCCCTTGAGGTACTTGAAAGTTTTAATCATGTCCCCCCGCTGTCTCCTCCCTTCCAGTGAGTACATATTGATGTCCCTTAGTCACTCCACATATATTTTGTGGGGCAAGCCCTGCACCATCTTTGCTGCCCTTCTCTGGATAGTCTCCACCTTATCTATGTCCTTGCACAGGTGTGGCCTCCAGAACTTCATGCAGTACTCCAGGTGAGGCCTGACCAATGTTTTATACAATGGCATCACCACCTCCCACCTCCTGCTTGTGATACCCCTGCCTATGCATCCCAGCATGAACACGGGCCCTCCCTGCTGCCTTTGTGCACTGCTTTGATACCTTAAGGTCATCAGAGATGATAACCCCTAGGTCCCTTTCCTGTTTGGTGACAGTCAGCTCCTCTCCCCAACCTGTAGCTCTCCCCAGGTGCATTATTTTGCACTTCTTTGCATTGAACCTCAGTAGCCACATCTCTGACCATCTTTCAAGCTTCTCCAGGTCTCTCTTCATTTTCTGCACCCCATCTGGAGTATCCACCCTGTTGCAGATCTTGGTGTCATCTGCAAACAGGCAGACCTTTCCTTCTAGACCCTCTGCAATGTCATTAATGAAGACATTGAATAGAAATGGTCCTAGTACTGATCCCTGTGGAACCCCACTGGTCACCCCCTCTCCCCAGATTGTACCCCATTTACCACCACCCTCTGTCTCCTGTCTGTTAACCAGTTCCTAACACAGTTCACCACCTTGTCTCCCATGCCCAGACTACCCATATTGTTAATCAGCCTTCTATGTGGGATGGTGTCGAAGGCTTTGCTGAAATCTAGGTAGGCGACATGTACCGCCCCTCCCTGATTTATTTCCATAGACACCCAATCAAAAAAGTCTATTAGATTCATTTGACATGACCTTCCTGCTGTGAGTCCATGTTGCCTCAGATCCTGAGCACTGCTGGATTCCACATGTGCCACTATCCTTTCTTTCAGCAATGTCTCCATGATCTTTTGCACCACTGAGGTGAGGCTGACTGGCCAGTAGTTCCCCACCTCCTCCCTACTGCAACTTTTGTGCAGTGGGACTACATGTGCCCTCCTCCAGTCCTCTGGAATGACACCAGTGTTGAGTGACTCTGTGAACAGGGCCACCAGAAACACTGCTAGTTCCCTTTGCAGCTCCTTTAATATCCTCAGGTGGATGCCGTCTGGCCCCATGGCCTTATCCACCTTCAGCTTTGTGAGTTCTTCCAGAACTTTCTCCACTGTGAATGAAGTGGTATCCACTTCTCCCCCCCATTACCTCTGCAACCCAACTGTGGTCCTTGACCCTTCCCCTCCTTAGTGAATACTGAGCAAAAGTATTTGTTCAGTATTCCTGCCTTGTCCAGATTCCCTTCCTTACACTCTCCCTTCTCCCCTTTGAGCCTTACAATCCCCCCATTTTTTCTTCTTTCATTGATGTACCTATAAAATGCCTTATCCCCTTTGTTTACAGACCATGCTAAACCCACTTCTGTCTGTGCCTTCGCCCTCATAACAGCCTTCCCTGCTTCCCTTAGACATTCAAGGTACACTTTCCTGTCCTCCTCCCTTTGACTCCCCTTATATTTCCTGAAACTCAGCCTTTTAGCCCTGACTTTGTCCCCCAACTCTTTGGAGAACCATAGTGGTTCTCTTCTTTTGCCTTTAGCCTCTATCCTTACACATTGGTTTGTTATTTCCACTATGACTCCTTTCAGTTTCTCCCATTGTTCTTCCAACCCCTCTATTACCCCTCCCTTCCCCAGGACTGCTTGTGTACATCTACACATTTCAGTGAAATCTGCCCTCTTGAAATCTAATACTGTTACCCTTGTGTGGCTTAAGTGAGTCTATGTCTCCATGCTGAACCACACCATGTGGTGGTCACTGGACTTCAGCTGCCCTTCCACCTGTATTTCTTCAAATCTGTTCCCGTTGGTCCATACCAGGTCCAAAACTGACTTGTCCCTGGTCGGCTCATGCACTAGCTGCCTGAGTCCAACCCCCTGCAGGGATTCTAGGATAGCTATGATTCTGGCTGAAGCAGCCACCTAGGTGGCCCAAGCCATGTCCAGCATATTGAAATCCCCCAGTAGCAGGATTTCATCTTTAGTTGCCATGTTGTGTATGTTCTCCACTAATTCCCTGTCTATTTCTTCCCTCTGTGCCAGAGGTCTGTAGATCAACCCTGTGCGTATTGCTGTTCCATTCCCTGGCTCCAGGGTGACCCATGTTACCTCAGCCTCCCCCTGTCTTCCCTGAACTTCTGTAGCCTTAATACCATCTTTGATGTGCAGGGCCACTCCCCCACCCTTTTTAACCTCCCTGTCACTCCTGAACAGTGTATTGCCTGGTACACTGACTTCCCAGCCATGATTAGCAGAGCACCACATCTCTGTTATTGCTGCAATGTCAAAGTCTGCATCTGCCAACAAGGCCTCCAGGTCTGGAACCTTGTTTCCTAGGCTACAGGCATTTGTTAGCATGACCTTCCATGTTTTAGTCTACCCTCCCTCTGCTCTTGTTCTCCCTCTCCAGCATCTTCCCCACCTCAGTTTCCTTTCCTATGTGCTCTCGCCCCCTGTATCACTCATTATACATTCTTCACCTGCCTTCCCCTCCCTACCTGCTTTAGCTGTTCCTGTAGTCAACTTATGTTCTTGCATGTTCCCATGGGGGGTGTTCCTAAGCCTCCTGACCCTTCTGGCTGTCCCCACTTGGCCAGTTTAAATGCTCACTGCTGAAGCATTTAGAACTTCTTACAAAGGACCAAGGTTCCCTTCTCAGACAAATGCAGGCCGTCCTCCTTATATAATCTTGCATCTGCCCAGGTCAGGTCCCAGTCTACTATGAAGCAAAAACCCTCCCTTCCACACCAATCCTTCAACCAGGAGTTGACAGCATGGATGTGGAGTGCCCTAGCTTCCCCGTACCCTGGACAGGTAGCACCTCCAAGAATGAGATGGAGCATGCTATCTGTTTCAGGTTCCCCCAGCTTCCTGAAACATCCTGGACTCTGGCTAACTCCACCCTTCTCCTGGCCAGGTCATTGGTCCCCAGGTGGACAATGACATCCAGCTGCTCCCTACTAGCTATTGCCATGGCCATTCTATGGATCCTCTTCCCATCCCTCCATGCAGCGCTTACTGCGAGGCACTTGACCTCCCTTTCTCCTGCTAGCTGTTCCTAACTCCACTCCCTGGACAACAGAATACCCCACTAGGAGAAGCTTCCCCCTCCTTTGGGTCCCCTGCCTCCCTTTCCTGGGTCTTCATCCTGGAGGACCCTCCCATCCTCCCCAGTCCCAGCCTTGTGTTCCAGAGTGGGGCTTTCCCATTCCTCCAAAATGGTGTAGGAGTTACTAAACAGGACCAGCTGGGGGATGTGCTTTTGACCCCCCTCCCTCACCCTCCCTGAGCCCACCATAGTCCAATCACTCTTATTCCCCAGCATCCTTTGAGATACAGGTTGTGGACCTGGTGGTCTCTGGTTGGGGGTAGATGCAGCCTTCAGCTTGGCCAACTCTGCTCAGAGACAGGCAACCTCCTCCCTCAGCCCAGAGAGGTGCCTGCAGATAGGGCAGTATCACAGCCTCCAGAAAGTCTCCCTGAAGACAGCTGCTCCACAACCATGGCACTGCATCACTCCCATCATGTCTGTTTCCTTCCTCAATCTACTGCCTACTTAAGACAGCTATTTTTTATCTCACATATATCTGTGCAGAACCTTGTGGTCCCATCCTTTTTGGGAATCAGTACCACTGGGAAGGCCCAGAGACTACTGAACTCCTGGATCACCTGGAGAAACATCATCTTATTGTTCTCCTCTTAAATGGCATGTCTTACTCCTTCTGGGACTCTGTAGGGTGACTATCTCAATGAGGTTTGGGAACATATATCCACATAGTGCACTGCCAGTGTGGTATACCCTGGTTTCCCTGAGAACATTTCCGCAACACCCCATACATTTTGGTAGCCCGGGCTGGTGTCAGCCACTCAGAGAGTGGCAGCATCCACTGAGGATTCTCCCTTAACCTCTCACAGGAGATCCACCAGCAGGTCTGCTTTGGCCCCCTTCCTTTGGATAGCTGCACACAGCCAGGACCATCTCATCTCTGTCATGGTAGGGTTTCATCATGTTTACATGGCAAACTCACTGTTTGTGCTTCCTGCCTGGTAGCTCCACCATGTAATTAAGAGAATTTACCCTCCTGACCACCAAGTAAGACCTTCCAAAGCTTCCTGTAATTTGTTCTGCTGGATGGGGATGAGCACCATCACCCATTGCCTGATTTTGTACTTCCAGCCTTATGGTCATACCATGTTTTCCTCCTCTGCTGTGCAGCAGCTAGGTGCTTCTGAGCAAACTCCATGAGCTCCTTGAGCCAGGACCTGAAATTCAGGATGTACTCTACAGCAAATTGCCCTTGGGGAATGAGCTTACCCTCCTATTCATCCTGATGCTTTGTACACATGACAGCTTTGTAAATATGGCTTTTCAGTCCTAATAGTTCTATCCTGTATAAAAATAAAGCATTTTACTACTACATCACTTACCAAATCAAAGGGGCCCTGGGCTACACAGGAGCTCAAAGGGTGAGAACCCTGTAGACCCCCTGGGAAACATCCCTATATGTGAATAGGAGATGGGGTAGGTACCTGTCTCACTCTCTTATATGCTGGTCAGTGAGTGCCCTTAACATGATTTTAGGAGACCCATTGCATCGCTGAGCCAGACTGTTAGTCTTGGAGTAGTATGGTGAAGCCCTTAGCTGTCTTACCCTGCACTTCTTCTAGAGACTAACCATCAGCTCAGACATGAAGTTGGTACCCTAGTCTGACAGAATCGTCTGTGGGAACCCACCTCCCCAGCAGTTCATCTGCCACCTTCTCAGCCTTGATTTATTTATCAGATCATTGGTTTACAGACCTTTGAGTCAAAGACTCATTTACAAAGGCACCTCATCAAGAGAGCAATACATCACAGCAAACAAAACAATACCGTACATAACGCTTAGATTAAAAAAGCAACCAGTGTTACAGGCATTCACTGGTGGTACAAGCTTGGTAATAGGTAGATCACAGTAGTCATAATATAGGTACACGAGTATGAAGGGCAAGGGCACTGCCTTTGGGTATCACGTGGCATAATCTATAACCACCATAATTAACTGCTTGCCAGTGCAACTTGAGGCTGCTAAGTGGCCCCACAATGTTCACAGGCTGTTCAATACCAAGTAGGGAAATCAAAGCTGCTTTAGCTTTGTTCCAAACCTTTCTGCTCGTCATTCCTTCAGGAGTGCTTCTTGCAGTCAGTGTGGTTGTTTGGGGGTGATTTTGACTGTTTCTGTGTTGCTTGTGGGTTTCTTTTTTTGTTGCAGGACTATTTTCTGGACCAAGGAGAGAGGAAGCAGGTAGGCAGGAACAGGATGCCTCCAAGCCAAGTGCCATTAGGGAGGTTTGAAAAGGTCTGAAAAACAAAGCACACTCACACTCCTTCAGGAGTGTTTATTGCAGTCAGCGTGGTTGTTTGGGGGGTGATTTTGACTGTCTCAGACCCCAGGAATTCTGACGTGACCAAAATCACATGCGATTGATAACAATTAAATCTCATGTTATTGAGAATGACAATTACATTTTCCCAGGATTGATAACGATAATTATAATTTATATTCAAACATCCATTCTATGGGAATGTAGAACACAAAATGAGGTATTATGTATCATAGAAATACAAACATATATATATATATAGTTCCAATCCCAAGCAGTAGGATACAAAACACTGCATACAGAAATAGAATACAAAACTATAGCTTCAGTCCAAGGCAGACATGTAGAAGTAAGAACTGTTTCCTGCATGATTTCTGTGTGGTGAATGTGTTGATTACAGTCTCAAAACTAAGCGCCCCGTTGCATCCCAGTCAATAGAAAATATGTCAAGTGCATTAAGCTTATCCTGCGTCATTGTCGATCTCAGGCTGTTTAAGCCCATTTTTGATTTGGAGCTGTGTTGCATCGTTATCAGCAATAGCCCACAGAAATGCAAAATCATCAGAAAATTGTTGGTAAGATGCTCGACGCTGCTGTAGTGAAGCAAGTACCTAGTTGATTATCACAAGGAATGACTCAGCCTGAAAGCCTTGGGAGCCTGTAAAGATGACATGGGGCATTAACAAATCATCAGCACAGCCCTTCGGCTGTCTGGTTCTGGTACCCTCAGTTGAATAGGCCTGGGCCACATCTGGCATTATGTTCTTTGCTGCTCATTCAACATCTTCAAATTTATCTCTCGTCAGATCAATGAAATTCTCCAGCAATAAGAGCACAGCAACAATGGCTCTCAAATCCACTCATGTACTTTGGAGAAGGGTACTGCACTGCTGCAGTCTCTGCAGGATTCTGTTCAACAGTTTGCACATGAAGGCTGTCTCCAGATGGTGTAATGCATTGGCTAATGTCCTGACAGTGAATCTCATCTCTGCTGGTTCATCTGCATTGTCTGCAAGATTCATCAGTGTGTTGTAGAAGTTGCCATAGTTCAAAGATAGAACCCTGATGGACTCTGTATGACAATGCCATCTTGTCAATGATAGGGTCTTTAGTGTTAGGACTCACCCATTCTTACTGGCAGTCAGACCTTCTATCAATGAGTTCCACTGCTTTGTGGAATCAGTCACAAAAGCATACATCTGCTGCACCATGCTGAAGAGTTTAACTGCTTCTAGGCAACAACTGACACTTGCAGTACCGATGAGATCTAATGAATGTGCTGCACGGGGCACATAATCAGCCAGGGAATTGATCTCTTTTAGTTGTGCCTGCAGGTCTGCGTACTGTTCAGACATGTTGACCGCATTATTATTACTTTGCTCTGTACAGTTCTCACTAGCGAGGCACAGCTCTTTGTGTTTCTAACACGTAATCTTATAAGTTTTCGCCAGTGTGGCTGCCGATAGATAGACATTTCAGAAACTGCTCTGTAGACTTACCACTTGCATTAGTAAATTGTACAACAAATGTCAGTTGGTCTGTGTGACTCACATCTGGGGTTCAATCAATGGAAATTGAGAAATACTTAGCAGTGCAAACCTCATTGCATATGGCTGACAGAAATTCGGCGCTCATTAGCTGAATACGTTCATCATAAATTGTAGATGATAAATAGTTTGGATTCCCTTGAACACAGTTGCCATACCATGAGATATGGTCAGCAAGAAATGGATCAAACTTCGCTACTAGTTCAAGTATGTCAAAAAAGTTACCATTGTTGGGTGAACCTATAAGCTCATCATCTCATCTGAATGCCAATCCACTCTCTGACAGAAATTTGATAACCTCAGCAACTTGAAGAAGTACCGATCACCCGTAGTTCTTTTCATGTTCCTGCTGTGTCTGCAGTTCAGTATCTATGCAACACCTGGCCAAAGTTCTTTTTAGCCAGGCCAGCATTGCTGCCTGGTGCTCATCACTGTTCTTGTGCCATCTGATTAACTTGCTTGCATTACTCTAGTCACTAAATCCATCAGTGGCGAACTGCAAGGAGCTCATGAACAGTAACTTGCAGCAAAAACAATAAATGTTGCCAGTCACTGGTGAGTATAACAGCCATTCATGGTAATACTTTTCACCATTTGTCTTCATCCCGCAGAAAGACTCTTCAAGAAGTAGTGAACTCTGTTTGCATACTCCCGCTGGGAATGTTCTAAGGGTCCTTGCCAGTTTTGACAAGCAGAAGAGCCTTTTGAAATCCAGTATTCAGGGTCATCCTTTGATAACTCACCCCACAAACCAGATCAGATGATGTGTTCAACGTTTCAGATGCAGCACCACAACCAGAAGTGTCCTCTGTGATGAGATGTGCATAATACCAGAGGCAGCAGGAGTTTGCTGTGTGTCAGGTTCAAAAAGAAGACACCCGCTCTGTGTCCAAAGGCATAGATAGGTACTCATGGTCAGATGTAGTTAAGTTTTCTGTCCTCTCTGTCCTCACTGATGCATGCCCAAATAAAGTTTCTAACTCGAGTGTTTCGTCTACAGCATCTTTGTTTGCCTAATCTTGCAGCTGATGGTGTTTTCTCTTTTCGGCTCCACTGATATATTTTTGAAGACTTTTCGACATGTCACTTGACAAGCCTACAAACAAATGGGAAATTAAACCAAACCATTATTTTAATCTGAAATGATGTACTCACAAAAGTCACAATCATAATGTAACATTCCCTTCCCCATTAGTCCCCTTACCATCTGCATTGTACAACTGCTGGTACGGGTCTGTAGAAAAACTGGCACGCCATGGGATATGGTGCCTGTAGGTAGGAGTCAGCATCAGCAACTACCAGTCCCAGTGGCATCTTCTTAAAATGTGCAAGCCAAGACTCCAAGTTGAGCAAGCCACGTCCCTTGGCCCCTTTATTCAGTCCCTTAGCCATTCCCACTTTGACTCCCCCAAGTCTCCCCAGCTACTTAGACCCCCCATCAGTTCCAAATTACACATCCATCCAAAAATTCAACTCTACCTAGTGCAATTACAATGCAAGGTGCCCTCCATTTCTGAAAAAGGGCTTTAAAAGAACAATATCTACATACACTAATAATGCAGTGCCAACCACCCTGCCAACACTGGACAGGACCTCCCCTGGGGATCAATAAGACAGTTGCTACCTTCACCAATAAACACTTCAATCAGGTTACACAAAGTGGGAGCACACTCTGAAATGAAATTCAACAAATCAATGCCACTTTTATTTAAGAACACTGGCCTGGAAATGGGAGGAAAAGAGGAGATTAGGCTGTTGCAAGTTACTGTGAGCATTCCTACCCTGTGGTAATGTCCCCTGGGAGGCACTGTACTTTGGGTCACTACCACCCTCTGAGATCCCACATGGTCTGTGAAGCACCCACCCAATCAAGGGGCACAGAAGGATGAACTACACTACACAGGGTATGGTAAACTTTTCAGTTGGTATCAGTACTAAAACTATGATTTCAAGTATCCTCCCTAGCGTGTCATGCTGTAACTGCTTGTATGTTTGCTGCAATTATTTGTACTTATGCTGTTGTACTTTTTATATGATCTGTACCCACTGTCATCACTTGTGTATCCCTTTCCCCGGGGCTCACCTGGAAACGAGCCTCGGCTCAGTGTGCTTTTCCCAGTAAACAAATTTTAAATCAATAAATAAAAGTATGACACAAGACCAGTGACTCTGGGTACCCAGGAATTACACTAAAAAGTCCTGGTGCAGGACTGGCAGCTACATTCACAAAAGGGGAAGGGGGAGTTCGACCACTATGGGCAATCAAAAGCTACCACACTAAAGTTCTTTCCTGAAAACCTTCTGTATTTTACAGAACACACCAACATACGTAATATAAAAACATGCCTACAAATCCCCCAAAATGCTGATGTTACAATCTACAGATCTGCAAGATATATCAAACACATGCCAACTGAGCATTTTACAGTAAATCAGATGAAATTAGGTTAAGTGCAGGAAACACAAGTAAGTGCAATCCTTTCAGTGGGCAGATGTGCTATGCTACTAGCTACCACAGCTTTTAAAAAGGTCCCAGTACAAGTATAACATTGGTTGGACATGATAATTACCACTGTTTTTACTGTGCCCCTAACATTATAGCAGTGAACAATGACAGCTTCAAAGTATTCAAAGTTATCTGTATCTCTTTCATAGTAATAATACAACTGCACACTGATGTCATTATTCACTGCTACAATGTTACAAAAAATGTAATGTTATAAAAAAAAAAGTATTACAGTGTTGCTTTTGAATGCCCAAGCAAGGATTTGGAGCTGTGCAGGTTTCTTTCAGATAATGCACAAAATAAAGAGCACTCTCAAAACAACCCAGCCACAAAAACACCTCAACATTTCGCAGCAGGCACGCTTTGCCAAGAAGTTACAGTGCTCACCCATTACCTCCTTTTTATACACTAATAATTTAAACAGAACAGGTGAAAATAATTAAAACCAACATCTGATTCATCATACATAATAATACTTAATGAAGCCTTGATGTTAAAACGCCCTGTCAAAAGCTCCTTATTGCATCACAAGATTATTAGCAAACCTTTAATTAAAAGAACTGCACAGAGTTAGAAAACATACATAACAGGGATCCATTGTTTACAGAGATGACCAAAACCTATAGAAACAGCAGTGCAAATATAAACACTGATGCTAATAGGCTCTTGTGTGTTATGGCTTAACACAGCAGCAATAGAGGCTCATACTACATCATTTAAAGGGCCAAACATGAGAGCTGACATATATGCCTACATGTCTAAAATGTATGCTGGTATGGCCAATTCAACTATTGCTAATTAGCTTTCAGTTACAAAGGCTGCAGTGCAGACCTATCACATCCATTTAGAAGAAAACACAAAAACGAGCAGGAAACTGGTGGTAACAAAGAGAAAATTCAAACTCAAATGGACTATGAATGATAGTCTGGATGTTACCGTGTTTTTGTAAAATGTTTTTATGGTAGATATAACAGATATTCTAAAAATACTTTGTTTATATCTGTTTTCTGTCCCCCCCCCCTTAGCCATTATAATATTTACTTTTTTTCAGGAATATGTTGAATTAATTTTAATTCTATCTGTGTGAATAAATTCCTGAAAGTATCTGGTTCCTCAGGACCTATATATATATATTCATTACCCCCTTCCCCCTTTTTCTATTTTTTACTTTTTATTTTTTTGAAATATTTCTTTTTGACATATTTATTTTTGTCTTTTTGGTTTATCACAGATGGATTGTATTAAACAGAAATGGACTCCATATAAATATTAGAACATTGCAACGCATGGCTTTAAAGATTTGTGCCTGTACTATTATGTGCATGTCTTTTTAGATAGATATGAATGTCTATTACTTCAATCAAACAAACAACTTGTGCGCACTATTATCTTAATTGATGACTAAATAAAAAGAGCACAGGTAGTACCTAGGCAACAACCCCTTGAGAAAGGGTCATGATTTAGACCCAAAGTGCCGAGGATAGTGGCTGCGGGCTCCTTTGCATTTATGCAGTTCATTTGAGTTTGAATTTTCTCTTTGTTACCACCAGTCTGCTGCTCGTTTTTGTGTTTTCTCCTGATATTTTTTGAGCTGGCACCGGTTGTTAGCTGAGCACTTCTCTTTTGTGTTTTCATGACATTCATTAACTCTATCTTGAGTTATTGGGAAGCAGCCGCAGCTCATTTTTGTTGAGCAAACAGAGTGTGGTAATTTAATTGGTGCTCAGTCTTTCTGTTTGTTTTACTGTTTTTTAAGTGACTCACAGTGGGAGATAGGCATTATATACATATTCTTTATTTTTTTTTTACCACGTTTGTGTGAGTAAGCAGTACTAGATCGCTTTTTCTTGTGAGAAGCATATCAACTTCACAGTGGGATTTATGAAATTTCGACCATGTTTTTGTGAGTGTTATATAGTAGTGCTATTCTCCAAGTCAGCATTTGAAGAACTGAGATCCTGCTTTCATCTCAAATGGAGAACACACCAGATATGATGGAACATACATCATTCTCTTGTTTGGAGTCAGTGGCCACATTAGTACAACGCCGTCTATTGCAGTGTTCTACTAATGAAGGTCAGACTGTTCCTATTTCTGATACTAATGTCACTCTCAAAATAATTTTTCAACAGCTTGAAAAATTAAAATTTAAAGCAATTAATACTTATTACAACAAAGGCTACTTGAGTGACTATAAAGATAAAGGATGGACACCACGAGGGCTACATTTTGAAAAAATACCTAATGGGGGGGCTTTCTAAATGAAGTATATCAGGCTCGTTGGGAATCAGCCTTCTTAACATGCTCCAGCTCCCTAGTAGATATTTTAGTTGATATGGACATTGAGTTACATCAGATAATTTCAACAGATATTGATAAAACAACTGTGGAAACTTTAAAGCACAAAAATCATAATTTATTCCATAACTACGAAGAGAATTTAAACAAAAAACTACTGAAACATGAAAAAGAGATTATAAAAAGAAAGGAGGTAAAAACCATCAGGGATAAAGGTGACTATGAACTAAATCAAATTTTCTCATGGCAGAGACTTGAAAAATTACATAGCAGCAATTCAAGAGGACGTTCACAATCATGTGGAAAATCTACACAAAGAAGGACCAATAAACAAAAAGCTAATAGATTTCCAAATGACCCCAATATAGCAACTACTTCAGGCATTAGCACAATACAAAATGAATTCTCAGTTCCACTATATCAGAAACAAGTTACTTTTGATCCTAACACTAAATCTAATCCCCAAAAAAGGGAGGAAAACCAGATGTGGCAGAAGGGGAAGGAGGGGCATCAGACAGAATATCAGAACATCTGAGAAGCAAGATCTCAAAGTAATTAATCGTTATGATGTATGCCGAACTCCAGCACAAATCAGTGTTCATCAAAAGGGTTATCATTTGTTCCCCGACCTAGTGTTAATGAATTTGAGATGTATATGGATGTCAAGAAGTTGACTAGAAAATTATGTCTGAAAATTTTTTTCGCAAAAAAAATCATACTCTAGAGCGACTTAATTAATCTGTAAATTCAACACCTAATCATGATGACACTCTAGATGCTTTGGAACAATTGTGGAATGAAGCCTTACATGAATCATCAGATATAACATCACTTATATCAGATACCAGAGATAAAACTGTATTTAGACCAAAATCCACTTTCAGTCCTACTACTACTACATCTCCTGCTATCCATACATTTGAATCACTGGTTATAAGAGATTTAAAAAATCTTTTTTCTTCCAAATGGCCTCCTATACATAATAATATGATGCCAGAAGAGCAAATGGCTTTAAAACAACTAAGGGGCATGAAAAATGTCGAAATCAAAGAGGCAGACAAAGGAGGAAAAGTTATTATGAACAAAATTATGTATGAGGCTGACATTTACAGACAGTTGGGCAATGTGAATAGTTACAGACGACTCAAGGAGAATCCAACACAAACTATTCAATTTAAGTTGGACAGGTTCTTAAATGAATCTGCCAGGACTGGTCTAATAACTGAAAAAGAAAAAGGATTTATGACAGTTGATTTTCCGGTAACACAAACAATTTATGTATTACCAAAGATCCACAAGGACAGGACCAACCCACCAGGACATCCAATAATTTCTGGAGTAGGCTCCCTAACAAAGTGTCTACTTTTGTTGATTTTTATTTAAAACAACTGGTGATATCACAGACATCATATATTAGGGACTCCATGGATGTTCTTTCCAAAATAGGTGGGTTGATCTGGTCCTTAGAATATGTTTGGCTTACAATTGATGTAGTTAGTCTTTATATCTCAATTGAGCATCATTTAGGAATACAGGCTCTGGAGCACCATTTACACACCAATAAGATGGCATCCAGTTTCCCTTCTGATTTTTTGATTGAAGCTGCACATTTTATTTTACATAATAATTATTTCATTTTTGATCAGAAATATTATTTACAAACAACTGGTACAGCGATGGGAACCACCATGGCTCCATCATAGGCAAATCTTTTTATGGCATGGTGGAAGGAAAATTTTGTTTTTGACAGCTCTAGAAATCAATATACTAACAATATAAAATTCTGGGGTCGATTTATCGACGATTTACTGATAATTTGGAAAGGGGACATAACATCTGCTTTCTCATTTGTTGATTTTTTAAATACAAATGAACTAGGTTTAAAATTTACATCATATGCACATAGTTCAGTAATTTCATATTTGGACTTAGAGCTGAATGGCACTGATGGCAGTATAGTTTCAAGTTGTACATATAGAAAGCCAACTGCAGGCAATATGTTGTTACGTGCCACCAGTGCACATCCAGCACATGTCAAAAGAGGGATCCCCTATGGACAGTTTATTCATCTTAGACATAACTGTAGTAATTTGCAAGAATTTGAAAGGGAAAGTGTGGATTTAAAATGTAGATTTCTTGCAAGGGGCTATTCAACAGCACAAATTGATAACGCCTATCTAAAGGCAAAATCAAGAAATAGAGATACTCTTTTGAAGCCCAAAACTAATGTGCAGTTGGACACACAGCCTGTAATTTTTGTTACACACTATAATAGAGCTAGGCATACCATTTCAGAAAGTATTAATAAACACTGGAACATGCTGGAAGCAGACAGAGATCTGAGAGGTATTATAGGAAACAAACCAATTGTCTCCTATAAAAGAGGTAATAATCTAGCAGATCTCTTAACACAAAGTATGTATACAAAGAACACAGAAGGGACTAGAACATGGCTACCCCCGAAACCCATAGGGTGTTATAAATGTGGCCATTGCAATGTTTGTAAATATTGCCAACAGGGAGCTAACTTTAAACATCCTGTTATGGATAATAAAAACATTGCAATCAAACATTTTATTAATTGCTCCACAACACATGTAATTTACATTATTGAGTGTACCTGTCCACATATTTATGTTGGCAGAACTAAAAGAAGTCTAAAAGAGAGAATGCAGGAGCACGTTCGAGCAATTCAAAAACAAAAAGCCACTATACCCATTGGGATTCATTTTGAACAACATCACCAAAAAGATATTAAGAACTTTAAATTTATGGGGGTAGACCATATTCTGGATAACATTAGAGGGGGAGATAGAGTATTGAAATTGGCTCAATGTGAACAAAGATGGATTTACACAATGAAGTCTCTATACCCAATGGTCTAAATGATAGTCTGGATGTTACTGTGTTTTTGTAAAAAGTTGTTATGGTAGATATAACAGATATTCTAAAAATACTTTGTTTATATCGGTTTTCTGTCCCCCCAGCCATTATAATATTAACTTTTTCAGGAATATGTTGAATTAATTTTAATTCTATCTGTGTGAATAAATTCCTGAAAGTATCTGGTTCTTCAGGACCTATATATATTTTCATTACTCCCCCCCCCTTTCTATTTTTCACTTTTAATTTTTTTTGAAATATTTCTTTTTGACATATTTCTTTTTGTCTTTTTGGTTTATCACAAATGGATTGTATTAAACAGAAATGGACTCCATATAAATATTAGAGCATTGCAACATATGGCTTTAAAGATTTGTGCCTGTACTATTATGTGCATGTCTTTTTAGATAGATATGAATGTCTTTTACTTCAATTAGGCAAAAAACTTGTGTGCACTATTAATTGATGAATAAATAAAAAGAGCACAGGTAGCACCTAGGCGACAACCCCTTGAGAAAGGGTCATGATTTAGACCCGAAGCACCGGAGATAGTGGCCGTGGACTCCTTTGCATTTATGCAGTTCATTTGAGTTTGAATTTTCTCTTTGTTACCACCAGTTTGCTGCTTGTTTTTGTGTTTTCTCCTGATATTTTTTGAGCTGGCGCCCGTTGTTAGCTGAGCACTTCTCTTTTGTGTTTTCATGACATTCATTCATTTAGAAGCCTGGAAGGGCACAGACTTTGCAGAACAGACATGTATTACATATAGCTCCATAATGCAGTCGATTTACACAATTTAAATGACATAGATATTACTGGCTGAAGCCACAACTAACGCTTCTTTTGCACTGAGTGTAAAACTGCAACACACAAGCATTTACTTAGAGTGTATGCATACCAAATTCTCTGCCAGTAAAGCAGATGTAAAAAAACAAACAATGTCTCCAGATGCTGGATCTATAATACACACTGAACTGTAGGAGCAGTTAAACTATTGGCTAAGCTCTCAATTACTAAGGCTCCAAGCAGCAACAGAAGGACCTGTTGGAAGCCTGGAAAGGCCTAAAGTTTGCAGAACCAGCATATATTACGTACAAATCCATCCAGGCAGGTTTTTGCAATGGCAAAACAATTGATGTTGGTTTTGTGCAAATAATAAATAAATAAATAAATAAATATAATAATAAAAGTAAAATAAAGTGACACTTAACACTGCCATAGCACCAAGGCTGACAGAAGTTACCAAAGTTGAGTTTTTGGTTTGTTTCTTGGGCACACTGGGCTGGATATTCAAAATGGTTGCGCAATGCACAATAGGGTTGCGCTGCGCAAGTCCAAAAATGTGCCATTCTGCGATATTCAGCAGGAGGCAGTTGCGCCACTGAAAACATGCTGAGCAACAGTGCAATGATAATGAAGGCATGAGCAACCGAAGGGGGAGGAACCATGCATAAAGGGCGCAGTGCGATGTTCAAAGACTTGTGCAATGCGCAACAGTGGAGCAAGCGGAAGTGCGCTTGCTAGCGGAAATGAGCCAAAATAAAAAGGGAGCAAGGGAAGAGGCGCAAGAATGCTACAGGGAAGCCACATGAGGCAGGGGAGAGACAGGCACAGGAAACTGGGAGAAAGAGGGCAGGCCAGGGAAACCACACTGCAGAAGAGAGGCACAGGGAAGGTGTGTGGTGACACACATACCAGAGGCCAGCACAGACAGGTGTACCCGGTGCAGGGGAGGTAGCAGTCAGGACAGCGGGTGGAACAAAGCAACAGCTGATGGGGGGGACGCAAGCCAGGGACATGGCCAGTGCCACCTTCCACATGGATGCCGTAATGAGAGGGGGTGAGAAGGCATGCGGCAGGAGGACGTGGCCGTGGAAGGGCCCGTCGGCGGTATGCCCCCAACAGGCAGTACCGAGCCCGCACCAGCTTTGAGCTGTATACAGATATCAAGATTGTGGGCTGGTACCACCTGAACAGGGCAATACTGAGGCGGCTCTGTGAGCTGTGCAGTGATGTGATGCAGGCACCCACACGACAGAGTCATGCCCTGTCAGTGGAGACAAAGATAACAGCCTGCATGTGCTTGCTCGCCATGGGTACTTTCCAGAGACCAACCAGGGGCACCACAGGCATAACACAGTCGGCCACATCATGCATCCTCACCCAATTCCTCAACACACTGCTGCCACATGCTGTGGAGTACATCCATTTCCCCAGCACTGCGGCGGAGCGCACAGCAAACATCCAGGAGTTCTACAGGGTATCACGTATGCCTGGCGTGCTGGGGCAATAGACTGCACCCATGTGGCCATACACACACCACCTGGCAAGGAGGGGGCCACCTACATGAACCGAAAGGGCTATTCCAGTGTCAACTGCCAGGTGGTGTGCGATGCCAGTGGGCGCATCAGCAATGTCTGTGCCACGCACCCTGCAGGAGCACATGATTCATACATCTGGCACCAGTCGGCACTGTGCCACCGATTCGAGAGTGGGAACATCCCTACAAGTCATCTAGTGGGTGAGTATGTAAATAGAATTGACATATTGTGGGCATGGGGGTATGGCCAGAAGTGCCATGGGTGTGGCCCACAGGGCTTGGGGCAGTCTGAAGCTGAACATGACACTAACCTCCACTCTCTGCACACAGGTGACAGTGGATACCCACTCTGTCCCTGGCTGCTCACACCCTACCAGCGGCTCATGACCCCATCGCAGCAACGCTACAATGAGGCACATGCCACCACACGCAATGTCATTGAACAGGTGCTCGGGATGCTGAAGGCACATTTCCATTGCCTGGACACCTCTGGTGGTGCCCTACAGTATAGCCCCTCAAAGGCCTGTGAGATATTCCTAGCCTGCTGCATCATGCACAACATGGCCAAAGATTGTGGGATAGCCGTACAGGTCAAAGAGGGGGACAGCGATGGGGACGACAGTGATGATGGGGATGGGCAGCCCCCCCTTGGCCCACGGGACCCCTGACTGATCTGGCTGGCACAGCTGCACCAGGACACCATCACAGAGGAGCACTTCGGCCAACCCAGGTAAGTCATGGTGCCATGTACAACCACCAGTGGCTAAGACAAACCCACAGACATGCATAGACACACACCAGGGGTGCATGCTGGCAAGGGATGTGGCAGGGCACAGAAGCACACACATACAACCAGGGAGGGGTGAACAGTAACATGCCACGTGGACGGACACACACACACACACACACAATAGGCACAAAACGTGCACAGGGGTCAGGTGCAAAACTGAGCCGGAATGCCAACACTAGCAACACACATGTCCACAGGCCACCATGTCCACTGACTGCCCATGTGCGTGTGTCAGATGCTGGGCACCATTGCACTTTAGTGTACAGCGCAATGCAGGCATCATCATGCACACGTACCTGTGGCCAGCAGCCGGGAGGGTGTGCAGGTGGACCGTGTGTCCGCGTGCAGAGCCGGGCACCCACCCATGCACTGCCCACCAAAACACACAATGCACATAGGGCAGCACCAGACAGTGCCCACGCTGGGAGACAGGTCAGTCTTGCAGCACAGTGCTACGTCCACCTTGGATTCGTGGGCGGCCCAACCGAGACCCACCAGCACTGGCAGGCTGACCACGGGCCTCATGGGGTGGCACCGATGGTCCACCAGGGGTTCCACTGCGCGAACGCCACCGTGCCCGCACAGGGGTCTGCAGCACACCGAACATTCCTTCACCAGGAGTGCTCGGGATGCCCACACCTGAACCCAGCGTCAACAGGGTGGGTGTTGCACGATGCCGGGAACAGGGAGTGGACAGCGCACTGCATGGTGTGACACATGGGCATCTGACTGTGTGCCCATTGTGGCCATGACAGCAATTAATGGCTGTGCAAGCCTGTCAATGGCAGCGGTCACATCCTCCCGCAAATGGTCAATCCATGACACAATCCTATCGGTGTCCCTGCTGCGTCGCTCCTCAGCCCACTCCAGAGCCACACACAGTGCCTCCACGGATGCTGCAAGCCACATCTGCTGCTGGACTGATGCCTGCAGTAGGCAGGTGTGCTCGTCAAAGAGGTCGTCTGCCTCCTTGGCATTCCGTTCCTCAGGGTGTGCAAGGGCCTGATGTTCAGCACCCCTTGAGGGTGGGCACTGCACAACAGGACCAGGTATGGGCAAGTCCACAGGCGGTGCACAGACGCCACCGCTGAACCCTGAACCCCCAGTCCCGGTGGGAAACTGCTGCTGCTGCCCCTATGCCCGCTGTGCCCAAGGGATCAGTTGTGCGGCCGCTGTGGCCGCAACAGTCCCACTGTCCTGACCAGCCACCGGTGCTGCCCCACTGATGCTGACAGGCACAGCCTGGGACTGTGCTGACCGCAGCCTGCCGGCGCCAGCCAGAGCCATGGGCATGGGCGAGCCTGCTGCCTGTCCATTCCATGGCACACATGTGTCTACCCATGATGGTCGATGTCTTCATCAGTGGTGCAGGTCTCTGCCCCAGCCACAGCCACAGCATGCTGGC
This sequence comes from Neoceratodus forsteri, assembly GCA_016271365.2. Taxonomy (NCBI): domain Eukaryota; kingdom Metazoa; phylum Chordata; order Ceratodontiformes; family Ceratodontidae; genus Neoceratodus; species Neoceratodus forsteri. The sequence goes on from JADMNL010000027.1 coordinate 142,838,040, forward strand.
ATCCTTGGACACCGGCGCGAGACACAGGAAGGGCTTCCCCACACCTGTCTCAGCGACATCAGTGTGGACAGCCAGGCGGCCCACTGTTGCAATGCTCCACGTATACCTGTGGAGGTGGATGGTCCCTCCTCCAACTCCATCTGACTGTCTGCAGTGAACAGGCCTCACTGACCCATGCAGATGCACAGGATCTGTAATGGAAAGCAAAGATCGTTACTAAGTGTGACCTACCTGCCCCCCATAGACAGACCATGACTTACCATGCAGTGATGGGCCACCACCCGTCTGGAAGCCACCTCCGGAACTCCCTCTATGGCACTGCAGTGCATGCTTGCAGCAAGCCTGTCCTCTGCTGGTGTGAGCTGCCACCTCCCGCCTATTCGCACGCGTGCCGCCCTGATGGCAACCACCTTCTCCTTCACCCTCCTCCTGTCAGTACCCATCTTCTTCTTACACTCCTGCACAGAGTGCTGGTGGCTGCCGTGCAGGTTGATGGCACGTGCCACCTCCTCCCATGCAGCAGCATGGGCCGGAGGGGTGCCCCGCCGTCCACTGAGCAGTGGCTCCTGATCCAGGTAGGCCTCGAAGAGTGTCTCGGTCTCAGCCTTTGTGAAATTGGGCCTCCTCTTCCGCCCACCATCATTGTCCTCCTCACCCAGACCTTGCTCGGTCATTATTCAGCCTGTAAGGATGACAGTGGTTACCTGTGACTGTGCAGTACAAAGCATGTCCCAGATTCCACAGTCCAGACCCCCACACAGCATGCAACTCACCAATAAACTGCAGTAACCGAATATGGCTGCTACAGAACATTGTCGCACCTTTATAACGCAATCCATGCAAATTAGGTGAGGAGCAACTTTAATTAGATGCAAATCGCGTTGCTGCACCATTGAATGGCTGATCGGACGATTAGCATTTGACGGCTGAATATCGCGCCGTAGCACTTTGCGCAATTGTGTTGAACGTGCTGAGCCAATGGCACAGTTCTGTGGCATGCGTAGTACACTTCACTGCGCATGCCCAGGTAGCTTACACAGGCATCTGCCATGCTGATGACATGCTGTGCACAGTAGGTAATGCAGGGCATGGCCACTATTGTGCCAGTGGCGCTATAGCGAAGGTCACTACATGGCGCTGTGGCAATGGGCCTTCATAGGCGCAATGGCACAACTGCACGATAGTCCGCTGTGGCGCTAGCACACAGGCAGCCAATCAAGCTACATGCATTGTCGTCCGATGGCACTATGCATGGCCTTGTGCCAGGGACCCTTGACCCTGTGCTCGACCTTTGCCCCCTTGGCGTCATGCGTCAGGCATAGGTACACCTCTATCGCGCTGTTCGGTAACAGCGCAATAGGGAATGTCAGCGCTGTACCGCGCAGCATCTGCACATGGGGTACCGCACTGCATAGCACCATATTGCCTACTATAGCATTCGCAATGGCGCGGAGAAGGTCTGCTCCCTGGTCTGCGATAGAGTTGGCAAACCTGGTGGCCACAGTGGAGCCACAACATGGGCATCTCTTTGGGGAGGCTCCCCTGGATAGGCCTAGGTCCCAGGTGTGGAAAGAGGTGGCCACAGCCCTAGAGGCAGTGACTGGCAGGGGCAGGATGGCGGAGCAGTGCAGGCACCGATATGGTGACCTTATGAGGAGGGAGCCTGAGTTACTGGCCAGACTACAGTCACGTGCCAGGAGGGACACGGTACCACGACCAGGTAGGGGTTCCGTCAACACACTGTTATTGTCCATATGAGTCACATTGTTGTTTGTGTCCAGCACATAGGGGAGGGACTGTATGGGGTTGGCTGTGGCGGTGTTCACAGGGTGTGGGGTGGTGGGTCTGGCTGGGTGGGGGCACACTCCTTGGGGCAGGGGACTTTGCTTCAGGACTGCACTGATGTTCTTCTCTCCTTTTGTCCCCACAGGTCGGAAGAGGTACACTGCTTGAGGCGGAGCGCAGGCGGTGGAAGCCACAGCCAGGCAGGCCAAGGGTCACAGCGGCCACCCGACACCGTCCGATGAGGGTGAGTAACAGACATCCATGATTAATATTGCATGCTGTGTGACAAGGTGGGCAGCGGGGCATGGCCACCATTCACTGACATCACTGCCATACACGCCACTGGTTACGGTCAACACTGTCCAGTGGCAATGCATGCCTGGGTGTGTGTCATTGGTGGTGCATGCGTGCACCAGGTACATGGCTGTGCCACTGCCTTTGCACCGCATAGCCATGTCACTGGACAGCCACGGTGGTGCTGTGCGTGACTTAGCTGGTGGGTGTGTGCAGCGTTCCGCATGGCTGTATGCGCCTGGGAGGGCATGTCCTGTGGACGTGATCACTGCGGCTGGTCACACACCATCACAGTGGTATGTCCCATGGCCGTGTGCCATGCACAGTGGGCAGGCTGTATGGGGCTGTGCATTCCCACCTATTGACTGTGCTCCCTTGTCCTAGGTGCGAGACATCTGAGGGAGATTAGAGACACTCTGAGGGAGCTACTGGCCCTGGCCTGGGAAACAGTGACCATCCTGCGGAGGATTGATGAGGTGAGGGTCCTGAGGAGGTGCTGAGTGAGGGGGGAGCCAGAGCGTGGATCAGCGTGGGCAACATTAGTCCCTTGTCCCTGCCTTCCCATCCCATCCTGGACCCACCCTCCCACTCCTCCTATCCCATCCCATTTGTCCACCCCTTCCCCCTGACCACCCCCACCTTTTTTGTGTCCCCAACCCATATATATAGTTGTTGTTATTGTAAACAATTGGTTTATTTAGTTTTCTAATACATCTAACTTTTCTATGAATACCGTGGTGGTCTCTGATTTGTAATGGGCTATAGGTGCTCAGCTGCAGTGCTGTGCATGGCATCAGGGGTGCTGCAGTCATGGGTATGTGTGTGTGTCCATGTGGAGGTGTCTATGGTGTGGGGGTAGATGTCAGTCAGTGTCTGTGGTGTGTGTGCTGTTCCCCCGTGCACTGGATGGCTATGTGCAGTGGTCAATAGCACATGCTCTGTGTCCATGGTGAACCCATCGGCCTGTCCATGGCCTGTGCAGCCGACACCCATGCCTGTCTGTGACCTGCATGATCTGCTGGCATGTCAGTGGTGGCATTCCCTGCATGGTGGACACTGTAACCATCGCTTTGCTGGGTTGCCCATGTCACTGGTGTGGTGCATGCCTGGCTCAGGTGGCACTGTGGCCAACATGGTCATCCCACCTGCATGCTGTGGCTTGTGTGTGTTGCAGGGGATGTGCCCCACTGTCTGTGGCTTGTGCTCCGGGTGACTCATGGTGGGGTATTGGTCCATGGTGCTGGCGCAGGGTGGTTGGCACTCCAGTGCCATGGTGGACTGTAGGGTGTGTGTACATGGCTTACATGGGCCCATGATGGGGGCTTGGTTGCCCCACCACTGCGTCCCTGTGTTGTTGTGCCCTTGGGTATGGGTGGGTGTCTGTCTAGACCCTGTGTGGCATCTGGTGTGGTGCATGCTTCCACGCACCACTGTGGGTGTCTGTGCTGGCTGTTGTGGCCAGTGGTGGGCCGGAGTGTGTTACTGGAATACTGTGCGGAGCGCTGTACCACTGGGGGAGGTGTCACTTACACGATCATCCAATATGGGGTCACTCTTGTGCCAACACATGGTCGGTCTCTCAGCAGTACATCGGGGGACTGTGCATGGTGGCACTTTGTCTGCCGTTGTTGCATTGCTGTGTGCTGCAACCTGCTGATGGGTGCTCATGGTGGGGCTGGCTTGCATGGTTCTGTGGTGCACAGGGTTGCATTGCCACTGTGGGGGTGGTGGCATGCATGGGGATCCCTGCGGTGCTGGTCACTGCTCATGGGGGGTTGCCTGGGGGTCACGGTGCAGGGTGTGCTGTGCACTGGGGGATGGTGTGGCACAGGGTGGTCCGCCCTCCTTGTGTGCCAGTCACAGCTTGCCGGTAGGTGTGATGGGGCACCATGGCCAGGCTGTGGGTTGGTTGCTTGACTCCATGGACTAGTGGTTATTCCAGCCCTCCCCTGGTTGTGATGTGCTTGGGGTGTGAGGGGGACAATGTCTGTTCTGCTGTGTGTTCCTGTGCCCATCCGTGGCATGGGTGGTGGGCCCCTACCTCCCTGGTTGTACAGTTACATTGCTCTGCAGCTGTGGGGCTCCCTGCTTGCGCTATGTCACCTGTGACTGCTCATCTGGACATCCCTTGTTGTGCCATAGTGCATCATATCTGCTCAGCTTCCCTTCCCTTGTTGCGCTATGGCGCAGGTTGTGCGATATTCAGACGTTGGCTGTGGGCGCAATTTGGCTTGCTCCTGTTTTGAATATCGCATCTGTTGTGCATGGGCGCAATGGACTTGTGCTTGCTCCTGCTATTGCGCACATTTTGGGCGCGGTTTGAATATGCAGCCCACTAAGTGTAAAGCTATTTTTGAGTTCCAATCTGAAACAATAACTACAGCTGCCTTTTGCATTGCTTCAGTGCAGGACAGGACTTGGTGCAATTTGCATTGCGCCAGTGCAGGACAGGACTTAGTGCAATTTGCATTGCGCCAGTGCAGGACAGGACTTGGTGCCATTTGCATTGCAGACTTGTCTTTAACCTCCAGCAGGCATCAGATCTTTAGAGGGGTAACCAATTCTGGAAGAGCTATCTGCCCTCACTGCACAAAAAAATTAAAAGGAAGCTGCATCTAATAGAACTTTACATTTTTTAACTGTTTTTTTTGTCAGCAACAGTCGCTTTTGAATGTTAAGTTTCTTTCTGCAAAAGTTGATGAATTAGCACATTTTTATAAAATTCCAGCATAGAACTTAGGAGTTGTTTTGCAAATGAAAAAATGAATGACATTTCAGGTTTTCTTTACTTTGTATTTTAAGAAGGCAGTATAGCATAGTGGTTAAGAGCACTGAGTTGCAAACCTGGAGACCTGGGTTTGAATCCCATCAGCTCCCACTTGCGTACTGTGTGACCCTGAGCAAGTCACTTAACTTCCTCGTGCTCCCAGGTCACACCTGGCAACAAGCTCTGGCTTATTGTGCCTTCCTGGTTAAACAATTTCCCCTTTTCCGTCCCCCTTAACTGCATTCATAATAGTAAAGAGTTTCCCTCAGTCATGTGTAACCCCCCAGGGGGCACTACCCTTAGGGCTACTACCCCTGTCTGCCCCCATGGAGGCAGGGTGAGGGTCCCAGATCCGTTGACGGGTGCCTCCACCCAGAGGTCGGGGTTAGCACAATTAGGACTACCTCGGTTACAGCCCTCTGGGCTACTGCAACCCCCCTTTCGTCCCACTAGTGACTCACACTGGGTACCAACAATTCTGTTCACCAGTACACTGGCCCCACGGATAATATATTCCAGCTCCTTTCAGGGACCCCCTGTAAAGTAAGGCACAGTTATGTTGTAATCACCAGACAGCAGCTCACCAGTAATGTACACAATAGCCAGGATGTAGCTGTACGAAAAGCAATCTGATTTATTCAGGGGGGTAATAACAAGGACAGGGGGAAATCAAGCTGATTAGCTTATAACTATACTTATCTACCTAGGGCTCTGTGCACAGGCCTAACCCTACGATTTATGGTCCCTGAGTACCCAAGCCCTAATGGCTAGTCCACACGTGGCAGCTGGTTGGGGCCCTTAGCACAGACAAACATAACAGTCCTGAGCAGGTCAAGTAGGAGGAGAATTTAATTAGGCAGTCAGCAATACAATAATGCACTGAATCCACTGCGTAAACACTCTGCAGGAAACTACCCTGAATTAGTACTCACAACCCCAGCAACTAACGATTTCTTCACCGCTACCAGAATGGAGCCTGACTTCACCAGCTTTCTCACACATTTATATGGTGAACAGTAACAGAGGGGTACCACACCAGGCAGCTGCTTCCAATGCTCCTTCAAACTCACAGCCACTGAGATACTGCAACGGCAGCTTCCACTTTTCCCTCGGACTGAGCGCAATTCAGCAATTTTCTCCAGTCCTCCTACAGGTCGAGCCTGGTGGGTAGCTGTACGGGGCACAGCCTTTTCTGGCCGCCCGCCGGCGGATTTCAGAGCGAACTCGCTTGCAGAGAAAAACGGTCGACTTAGGCCTTCACGCGCTTCCCGCGCGAACACTTCCCAGCGCAGAAGCACAGAAGCTCATCACTCCTCACCAGCCACAACGCATCTAACCCCCAACAGCAAGGGGCTCTCCTCTCAGTTTGGGCGCGACCCGCTCTCATTGGCTGGCTGCACATGCCAGTCATTTCCTCCTGCTCTCAGTGGTGCGAAAAAGCGCCATAGCCCATAATGCCTTTCCCAATTACAAACAGTTCCTCTATTGGTCAGCCGACTCTGTAGGGTCCCAAGGTACTGATTGGTCCAATTCAGCAGTTCTGGACCAAAATGGAGGAGACAATCGAAACAGTCTTTGCTGCAAAAGAAGGCAGGTTAGCACAGCTGCATTATCATTACTATTTCCCAGTATTTAAAGCCAACATTCACATCCTCTTGTAGAACTCCCTCTGCACCGCTAGCGATGGCAGAAACGGACCAAAAAATCAGCAGCCCGGGCGGGACTCGAGCATAGCAACACTCAAACGCCCTCTCTGATCAATCATGACTGCAACCCAAAGCAACCCTTAAAGAGACAGCATACGGAGGCCACACAGGCACTCACAGGCTACCCATTTAAGACGCCTTAGACGCCGAACACCAACCAGGCAGGGAGCATTCAAACAAGCTCCAGGGAAGCTTTTAGGAACCCCCATTTGCAAGGGGGTTACACATGCATGTGGCGTCACGTAATGAATGGTGACAATGTTCCTGTCTGCTGCTTGTTCTGCATTGCCACTGCATATGGGAAGCAAATTAAGGGCAATATGGTGGGATATCATGTGCCATTTCAATCTGCTCTTCTTACCAGTCATAGGGGCCACTAGACATTCAGGGAGTAGGACTTCTGAGGGAGTGAGTAGAGGTCCACGTGGCAACCAGGGTTATTCAACATGGGGACAGAGAGGGAAGTTACTAGAACACCAGTGAGCTTGAAATGTTGTGGATTGGGGGGGGGGGGAGAGACCATTTTGGCCAAATGTCTATGTGGCCAGCATTGCTAACACAGTAGAGCATAATAGCACTACATGCCTTGCCGTGATGTGTTCACAACAGCATGCACGTGTATTGATGGGACAAATCCTAATTTGTGCCAGCCAACATTTACCGCTGGCTATTTGCACTGTGCCCCAGTTTCAGGGAAGGGGGGCTCCTCTCCTCTCCTCTGTGACCATTTGCCATCCTTTAAGCATTGCAGATTTGGTTGGTGGCACAATGTTGTGGGTGCACACTGAGCACTGTCAGCCACTCTGACTGCAGCTCAGACTCTGTTTCAAAATATTTTAGCTATTATAAGTGCTAGATGCCACATTACATGTCTTTTTTCCTTTCTTGGGATTCAAGTGCATATTTGTAATCAAGATGTCTGTACAAATAATGTTTGGAGTGTTGCCAACTGATCTCATTGTGTTCTTGCCTATGACAACATAGTGTGTTCTATGGTGACAGACTGTGATGTCACAAACACAGTAATTGTGAGGTCAGCTGGGGACAATCAAGTGCTTTTTGAAAGACATCAAAATAAGTGCTGCAGTCTGAACTATCAGGACAATCAATAATGGAAAAGGAGAAAAGAACAAGAACTAGAAAACAATAAAGTGTTATAAATTATTTTGTCTTTTATTTATGTAAATACCAGCAAGGACTGGGTTTTCAGTTCCACCTGTCTAATGTGCTCCTGGGGAATCTGGAAATGGATTTTTCTATAACCCTTGTCATCAGTTCAGTTGATGGACCCCACTGTAAATGAGCTTCAGCTCAACTGGGCTATCCTTTTCTTGATTTTCAAGAATAAATTGAATAAAGAATAAATACTGCATCAGGAAAACTCACATGCCAAAATCTGCCCCCGAATACTTAAATTCAGGCCCTCTGAATGCACTGGACACAGTGGCCCAGATAGTCAGACTGTGCCAGGCTGTGGCGCAAGCCAGGGCGCAGCGCAACATGGCTGCCCAGGGGCGTTGACTGGGAGATATTCAACAGAGCTGCGTCATGGCACAGCATCGTTGAATATCGCACCCATGCCACCCACAGTGCACATGGCGCAGTGGCACTGCGCCAGCGCAAGAGGCCAGAGTGGAGCAAAGGGATGCGCTAGCGCAAGTTCCATTGCACTATGCGCAACAACTGCGATATTCAAAAGTGCACATGCAAATGGGGCCATAATGTATACAAGGCGCAAATGGGGCCATTTGCATGTCATTGCTGCTTCATTAGCATGCAGGTGCACCGATCCCCAGTGACTTGCGCCTGGCATCCTGCCAGGCAGCGGCCGTCGGGGACCGACGCCCCCTGCACAGCGCGGCAATGTGCCCCACTGCCCGATTGCAGGCATATGTAGATTTAAATAATCATCCAATATCCCTGGTGGTTCAGTGGACCGCTTGCAGCCCGATCGCGGGCATATGCTAAAATAAAAACGTTCTATATCCCTGGTGGCCCAGTGGACTGCTTGCAGCCCGATCACAGGCATATATTAAAATAAAAACATCCTGGGCTTCCGGTGACATCACCACAGAGATGGCTGGGTGAAACCGAAGAGCTCCCTAAGCAGAGTCCTAAAAGAGCTTCCACACAGTAGGGACAGTTTTAAAACAAAAATTATGCATCCTAAAAGCAGTGGAAACCCACAGGGAAGCAGATTCAGCTCAAAACAGCGAAGGCTGAAGGCGAATGGTAAGGGATGTCGAGCAATTGAGGTGACTCCAGGCCGAGCAACCTCCCTGACTAACGTATCTGATTCAGATACGGACACTGAGGCAGAACATGAGAGACTATCGAGATCGCAGTTTGAGATGATAATGGCAGAAATCAAAAGCTTCAGAAGTGAAAATCAGCAAGAGTTTTCAAAACTACATACTAAACTCTCGAACCTTGAGACACGAGTTCAATCGGCGGAGGAGAGGGTTGCAACCACAGAAGATGGCCTGATTCAGCTCACAAGGGCAGTTCAATACTTAATAGATCAGCAAGAACAAACGGCAGCTAAATGCCTGGATCTGGAAGCGAGATCACGGCGAGACAATATTCGCATTTATGGCTTGCCGGAAGATGCAGAGGAAGGAGCGATGGAAGATTTTCTAGTGGATATGTTGAAACACACCTTAAATCTACCACAATCATGTAACTTTAAAATCGAAAGAGCTCATTGTGCGCTAATGCCAAAGCCAGCAGACCCTAAAGCAAGGCCTAGATCCATCATAGCCAAGTTCTCGAGCTTCAGGGACAAATAACTAATTCTTAGGCAGGCTTGGCAACAGAAACAGGTGCTTTATAATGGAAACCGCCTCTTCTTTGACCAAGATTATCCTACAGTAAAAATTCAGCAAAGACAGGCATATGCTCAGATTTTAAAAATACTACATGCAAAGGGGATCAGATTTCAAACTCCTTATCCCTCGAAGCTAAAAATCTTTTGGAATACAGGAACGGAAACTTACCCGGACTATGAAAAAGCGAGGCAAGCACTTCTGGAAAAAGGCTGGGGAGCAGAGATACTGCAGGCAGTCAGGCCTAATAGGCCCCAACTAGTGCAATGGCAACCCGCGAGCAGACACAATGCACGCACACAAGGAAAACGTTCAGCTCCAGCTATGATTCTGGACATCCAGAGGCTTTTACAGGACATCATGACAGCGAAAAAACCTCACGTCGCGGCGGAGGAGCAGGAAGGTCCAGCCTGAAAGGGGAGAGGGCAACGAGCTGGGTGAATACTATTAGGAAGGCAAGTGGTAATTTAGAAATCGAGGAGCAAGTAGCCCCCCTGAAGAGCTGGGTACCTACGGATAAAGTTTTGGAAGGGACTCTCAGCAGAAGATGAGAGGAGTTTATGGTTAGAAATACTCTTATGTGCAGGACCTTGAAAAGTATGACATCCGAGAGGATTTTTGAATAACACAGCATACCTTTGAATTTTTAAGGAAGCAGTATCAGACTGAAATGTATGGGGGACCCTCCAACCCTGGGATTCATCAAGCTGAAGGCATTCGGAACTTTCTTCTCCCCCTTTTTTTTGCATAAAGGAGGAAAAATGTCAAAATGTTTAGCCACTGCTGATATGAAGAATGTTAAAATTTTGTATGCTGGATCACAAATGAAAGTAAAGAGGGCTGCCAAATCAGCTTAGTCACTCATAGTTTTTGGTTTAGGACACACTGCGTGGGGGGGGGGGTTCACCGATACTGGGGAGGTATGGTAAACTCAGCGATGATCCCAACACTATTGCTGATTTACATTTGGCTATTTGGGCCAAGAAGAGCCATCAATGGGGATTCAGCGAAAGCTGACACAAGAGGCTATGAGCGACTCAATAACACGCTGTCTCTTAGCCAGGTCCCCCAACTAAGTTGGGGCAAATCCTGGCCAATTAAAGGGCAAAGGTTTATGCCCTTCTACCTTGGGAGAACGACTGTGTATAATAGTTATTACATGTTAATGTTATTACAAACCCTGTTGGTTTTGTTGGTTCTATTAGTAGTATTGCCAGATGTTTTCACTATCCAGGGAAGGTTAGCAAACAGGTTAGGTGCTAGGAGGTTACTTAAAGTAAGGAAAGGGGAATTAGGCTCTCAGACAAGTAAAGGCCTTTTCCTAATATATTACTGTGGACACTCTAGGGGCAGGACAGTCGGGGATGCCCATCCAGTCAGCATTCCCTGATATAAACTTTTATGGGTAAGGTATTGATATCTTCATGCAATGTTAATGGCCTAAATAGCCCTGTTAAGAGGTATAATGTACTCTCTCTCTGTTGAAAAAAAAACACCCAACTTTTATCCTGTTGCAGGAAACCCATCTCTCCCAAGTGGAGCATAGGAAGTTAACACGTCATGGTTATGTACATGTTGCTTCCTCATCGTATAAGTGGGGGAAGAGAAGAGGTACTGCCATTTTAGTATCAAAAACCACTCAATTTCAAGTAAAGGCTTCTTTTGCAGATACCGAGGGTCGGCTAGCAATGGTGAAGGGGAACTAGAGGGAGATTTGGTAACAATTGCCAGTTTATACCTCCCACCTGGTGCAGACAGGCAATCTATAATTAACCTCCTCCAGAGCATTACAACATTTCAAGAAGGAATATTAATAGTAGGGGGGATCACAACATGATATATTTGAATAGGGATACTACTAACCCCAGACCACAAAGATATACAGCTGCACAGAGAGCTACGGTAGACTATATGAAACAGGTAAAATGGACTGACGCGTGGAGGGTGCACAACCCCACTCTCAAGAAATATTCCCATTATTCGGCTCCGCATATGATTCACACTAGAATAGACTATATACATGTTTCCAGTGAACATGCTCACCTAATCCAGAATTGTGAAATGCAAGTGTTCCCACCCTCAGACCATCACATGGTCGAATTAAGCTTGAGCTGGCACAGGGAAAATAGAAATCTGCTATGGAGGTTCAATAATTTTTTTTTTAATCTTCCGGATTTTAAGGAGAAAATGGGTAAGTTAATTCCACAAATTCTAAAAGAAAATGAAAGTCAGGAAACCCAAGCAGGTATTTATGGGACACATTAAAGGTGGTTTTGCGGGTGGAGGTGATAAAATACGCCTCACATTATAAAAGAAAGCAGGAGGAGACATTACAACATTTGCAGACACAGCTTAGAGATTTGCAGGAACAGCACCAAAGAGGGGACCATACAGTATACCCCTTAGTGAAGGCCACACAGCAATGCCTACAGGAATTTTTAGACTTAAAAACAGAACAGGCACTTCAACGCATACAACAGAGATATTATGAAGGAGGTCATAGAGCTGCTCGACTTCTGGCACATAGGCTGAGAGTAAAAACGTCCCAAAACTCGATCACTCAAATTTATTCGGTAGCCTTGGCTAGGAGGACAAAAAACCCAAAAGAGATTAGGGAGGCATTCCGGCAAGTTTATGAAACCCTCTACACCCCAGAGCAGCAAACCACTGAGGAAGAGATTCGTTCCTTTCTAGACCGGCTACAATTACCCAAAATATCTGACACACAGAGAACAAGATTAACAGCCCCTATAACAGAAGAGGAACTGGAAACTACAATTAGCAATTTAAAAAATGGGAAAAGTGCAGGTCCGGATGGTTATTCTGGAGAATTTTACAAACAGTTCAGAAGGACATTACAGCCTGTACTTCTGAAAGCGTATAGAGGTATAGTGCAGGGTGAGACTGCACCCCCCCCGGCAATATGCGATGATAGCTAGCATCCCGAAGCCAGGAAAGGACCAAATGGTCTGCACTTCGTATAGACCAATATCGGTCTTAAATATAGATTATAAGATTTTCTCAAAAATATACGCTCAGAGGTTGGAAAGTATGCTGGGCTCAATAACTGAACATGATCAATGTGGGTTTATTCCAATGAGACAGACCCAAGATAATATCAAAAGAACCCTGTATGTAATGCACCATGCTGCCCGGTCGGGGGCCCCCTTTCTCCTGATGAGTCTGGACACGGAGAAGGCCTTCGACCGAGTGGCTTGGACTTTTTTGTATGCGACATTAAGGGCAATGGGTTTTGCTGAGTCTTTCATTAAAATTATTGAGGTGTTGTATAATCAACCTAAGGCCTATATCCGGATAAATGGATCTGTAACCCACCCAATCAACCTGCTAAGAGGCACAAGACAGGGCTGCCCCCTCAGCCCGTTGCTGTTCACAATCTATTTAGAACCATTGGCACAAGCAATAAGACAGGATAGGAAAATAGAGGGGCTAGAAATAGAAGGGGATTCACATAAAATCACGTTGTATGCGGACGATTTGTTGGTTTATTTGAAAAACCCAGAATTTTCACTACCACATCTTTGGGAGCTGTTAGAATCCTTTAGCAGTGTGTCAGGTTATAAATTAAATACGCATAAGACAGAGGTACTTCAAGTAAATTATACCCCTTCACAGAGAATAACCAAGCGATCCCCTTTCAAATGGGAGTTAAAATCCCTAAAATATCTAGGGGTCACACTAACCCCAGACCCCACTAAATTATTTGAGTATAATTACCTTCCGTTAATGGACACAATATATAAGGATCTGGATAGGTGGAAAGAGTTGCCGATCCCTCTGGTTCACCGGGTAGAAGCAGTTAGAATGAATCTGCTGCCCAGAATATTATACTCAGTGCAGACGCTGCCAGTGAATCCCCCAGAAAGTTCTATATACAATTAAACAAAAATATCTCCAGATTCCTGTGGAACTGTAAATGCCCACGGATCAAATTAGCTACCCTGCAGCTCCCAAACTGGGAGGGAGGTCTGGCTCTACCGGATTTTAAGAACTACCAGGTGGCAGCACAACTAAGGGTGGTATTCTTGTAGCTGCACAAGATGTATTATGCGAAATGGAGGGAGATTGAGGTTAAGGCAGAAGACATTACAAACCCCTATCAGATACTTCTCTCCTTTCCCAGCCCACATCCATCAAACTCATCAGCCAACCCCCATACAATCAGTATACTGAGAGTATGGGATGAATTCATTACATTGAAACAGTTTAACCCAGCCAGGGAATTAATTCTCTCATTGGCTAGGAATTCACAGTTCAAACCTGCTCTTTTGGACAGCGGATTCAAAAACTGGGAGAGACACGGTATTGTCATTCTCTGGCATTTGTTGGAGAATGGAATACTAGCTGACTTTGAGACATTATCCAGGAGGTATAATTTATCTACACATGATAGATTCAGATATATGCAGGTTGCGGCCTTTATTAGGAAGCTTCCGCAGAGTAATTTGATACAAGGCTACAATGCCCCCATTGTTGACCTTATTAGGAAAGCTTTGGAGGGTAGGGCCCCCCTTGGACACATGACATCCCAGATATATAAGGCCATAATGAGTCTAAGGAAGCATAATACACTCTATATAAAGCAGAAATGGGAGACGGATTTGGGAAGGGTGATACCTCAGGATATGTGGGAACAGAACTTCAGACAAATATATACTACTACCGCGTCTCCCACTTGGAAAGAGTTCAATTGGAAAGTCTTGGTAAGGTTTTTTATAACCCCAGCAGTGCAGCTGAAATATTCCAATGAGCATGGTGGAACATGCTGGTGGAAATGTGGCACCACTCCGGCCACTCATGGGCATATTTTTTGGACATGTCCGCTGCTTAAGCCTTTTTTTGAGCAATTACAGGATGCCCTGTCAGAACTAATTTCTTCCCCAATAATAATAACAGGGGAGTTATTCCTTTTTAATGGACATAGGGAAGTGAAGGCAGGGAAGATCATGCAAATAGCCATTCTGGTTGCAAAAAAAATGATCACAAAGCACTGGCTGTCAGCGGACATTCCAACTGTTAAGGAGTGGCAAAGCATGATGAATGAGATATATAGAATGGAGAAACTCACTGCATGGGTTCGACACCAAACTAGTTGGAGGCAGTGGGTGTTGTACATAATGAAACATAATCCAACATTTGTTCCCTGATGGTAAAAAAAGGCGAGAATAATTATGCATTTATTTATTTATTTATTTTTTCTCTTCTGCATGTGATTTAAAGTGGGAGAGAAAGTAGGAGAGGGAGGGTCGGTACTGAGGTCAGGAAAAGAGGTAGCCAGGAAAATGAACCTGGGGGGGGACAGGATAGAGATGAGAGAGAATGGGGAAGATCAGACGGAAGGGGAGGGATGGAGAGGCGGGTAAAATGAGTGGAATGGGGGAAGGGGGGTGAATCTAACTATAAGTCTGGGTTTGAGGGAATTCGAACAAATGTGGGCCCTATGAAATGGTAATCAGAGCTCATGATGTAAATTAAAGGAATGTTAAAGTTTAAATTTAAAGTGCAGGGAGGAATTGTCAGGGAAGTGAATGCATGGATCTGTCCTAAAATTTTTATTTTGGTGGGTTTATTCTTCAGTAATAAGTGATAGATGGAGGAGATCGGGGGGGGTAAAGGAGATATGATGGGAAGGGAAGGGTATGTTCACAGATGCATGTGCGTCATCGGTCTTGTGTGACCTATCCCTTGAGTGGTTTACTTGTGAAAACAAACTAATCCACTATAACACCTGAACCTGTGTACAAATTGTTTTCCTGTGTTTTAAGTTGTATGTGTAATATAAAAGAAAATTGAATAAAGAATTGAAGTTTAAAAAAAAAAATAAAAACATCCTATGTCCCTGGTGGTCCAGTGGACTGCTTGCAGCCTGATCACGGGCATATGTTAAAATAAAAACGTCCTATATCCCTGCTGGTCCAGTGGGACGCTTGCAGCCGGATCGCGGGCATATGTTAAAATAATAATGTCCTATATCCCCGGTGGTCCAGTGGACTGCTTGCAGCCCGATCGCAGGCATATGTTACAATAAGAACGTCCTATATCCCTGGTGGTCCAGTGGACCACTCACAGCCGATCGCAGGCTTCAGTATGAAAATAAATCATCAATATCCATGGTGGTCAGTGGTACCCCCCACCTGTTAACTGGGCCACCGCCCGCTCCCCGGTCAGCGGCAGGCAGCAGCACCCCACCCACCTGTCACCCGTCGCCCGCTGACTGACACCATACAGTAGGGCTGTCGCCCATTGGTCCCAGCGTGAGTTAACTGGGTGAGTCCATACTGTACTATTATTAAATTAGATATGTGAATGAATCCATTCACATATCTGAGTGTGTAGTACAGAGGCACGCCCATTGGCTCACGCCAGAACCAATGGGCGACTGTCCCACCGCACGGATCAGTCGGCAGGCGGTGTGGGGCGGCAGGCGGGTGGGTGCTGCCGCCCGCTGGCTGACCATGGGGTACAGCGGGCAGTGGGGCTCAGTGGGGCTGGTGGGAGGGAGGTACCGCTGGATCACCAGGGATTTTGGATGATTTCATACTGAAGCCCGCGATCGCTGCGAGCGGTCCACTGACCACCAGGATATTGGACAAATTATTTTATACTGAAGCCCGCGATCGGCTGTGAGGGTCCACTGACCACCAGGATATTGACTTTGATTTAAACACATGCCCGCTGACAGCTGCTAGCGGTCCACTGGACCACCAGGGATATCGGACTTTGGATTTAAAACATATGCCAGCGATCGGGCTGCGAGCGGTCCACTGGACCACCAGGGATATTGGACATGTATTTACTTCTACAAATACCCGCAATCGGGCATGGGGGGGCCGCCACGATGGTGCAGCCGGAGCTCGGGTGGCCACCCACAGGTGGCAGCTGCCTTGTTGCGCCTTGCACTACGGCAGCTCACCTGTGGGTGGTCAGCTGTTGTTCCTTTTTTTTTTGGCTCACCTGCGTGCAGCGCAAGTAGAGGTTGCACATGTATGGACTCAGCACATCCCAGGCTGAATATCGGGATGTGCGGAGTATGCATGGGCACGCCCCCCCCACCTGCGCCGCATACATTACTGATGCGCTCTGGCGCATTGGGATATGTGCCAGGCTCAATCCCCGTTTGAATATTGTGCTGGGGCGCATCAGTGGGTTGCGCATGGTGCATCACTGTTGCGTCATGTGCAACCCTTCTGAATATCCAGGCCTGTATGTCTACTTACCTGCCTTAAGCATGCCGACTAGTAACAGGTGTACTCAGCCACCGATGTTGACATTGCCCTCTCCAGCTTCCTGAACATTTTCACTAGAATCTGGGACTCCCATGCCCCCTTGAAAAAGACCAGAGTTAAGCAGTAACACCACAGGTGGATCTCGGCACACATTCTAGCTCAGTGCAAGGCCAGAGACAAAGCCTGGTCTATCTTCAAGTCCCACCCCACCCCAAAAACAGGCAAGCCTATAATACACTCCGCAATGCCTGCACCAAGGCCATAAGGCTAGCCAAAGCAGACTACTTCAAGTCACAACTCTCAAACTCTCAACCCACCAAATTCTGGAAAGTTGTACACTGCCTTCTCGACCCATCAGCCCAACTTAGTACCCCTGCTTTCATGAAACATGACCAGCCTTCTACAGACCCTATCAGCACTGTAGACACACTTAACAAATTCTTCACATCCTATGCCCTGCCACCTGGGCCTCCCCTTCTATCTTTGCCCCCAACCCCTCAACAACAACAATTTCCATTTCCCTACCATCTCTGAGCAAGAGGTCCTTAAAGCCCTGCAATCACTTAATATCGCTAAATCTAGCCCTGATGGGATCCACCCAAAGCTCCTGCAGATCTCAGCTCCTGCTATCACCAAACCTCTCACCCACATTCTAAACCTGTCTTCTTCCTCAGGAGCAGTCCCACAGGCCTGGAAATCAGCCTGCGTAATCCCTCTCCACAAAGTTGGTGACTCCTCCCTTCCTGGCAACTACAGGCCTATCTCCTTCCTCCCAGCTCTAGCCAAGCTTCAGGAATCCCTAGTTCACACCAGACTATTGGAATACCTCACCAACAGCAATCTCCTCTCTCCCCACAAGTCAGGCTTCAGAAAACAGCATTCTACCATCTCCTCCCTCCTACAGGTCACAAATCACATCCTTACAGCCTCCGATCAGGGCCTCCTAACTGTTGCTGTATTTGTCAACCTGACTAAGGACTTTGACACTGTATCCTATCCCCTCCTCCTACAGAAACTAGAAGCAGCTGGGCTAGCCTCTATCACCATCCAGTGGTTTAAGTCCTACCTCTCTAACAGGCAACAATCAGTTAAAATTGCCGACGTCGCTTCCCCCCCATCTTGATGGGTGACCCACAAGGCTCAGTCCTAGGTCCCATCCTCTTCAGCCTCTTCATTAATGACCTTCCCTCCTCCTGCTCCAAATCCTGCATACACATGTATGCGGATAACACTATCCTTTTTACCTCTGGTCCAACAATGCACGAAGCTCAATCTACCTTCCAAAACGATTTCAACAACATCCAGCAATGGTTCAGACAAAACCAACTGAAAGTAAACACCTCCAAAACATGTCTCAATGGTTTTTGGTACGGCACAAAAACTGAGCAGATCATCTCCCCCTCCCCCTGTCACATAGTTGGATGGCTCCCCTCTAGACCAGATAATAAAATACAAATACCTGGAGGTTTGGCTGGACCTACATTTATCCTTCTCTATGCACATCGATGCCACCATTTCAAAACTACACCCCAAACTTCGGATGCTGTAATGGCATAGAGACTCTCTCCCTGTACCAGCCAGATGGGAAATCCTATCTAAAATGTTCTTCCCCATCTTTGACTACACAGATGTGGACTATAGCTCTACCTCTGTAATCACCCTGTCCAGGCTAGACAGATTCCTAAATTCTTTCTGTTGTTTTGCAACAGACTCACCCCTTTGAACTCATCACTGTGATCTTTACTCCCTCCTTGACCCCACCCTGCTGTCACACAGGTGTTACATACACTCCCTCTCTCTCATATCTAAATTTTGGTCAAGTATGCTTCCCTCCTACCTAATGGACAGTCTCTCTCCGGACTCTCACTCCCCTATGAACTGAGGCACAGAAATGGAAGATATTTCACCCTACCTCAACCAGCTTCCTCAGCCGGCAAAGCTGCTTTCTCCTATCGACTCCCCAGTTTGTGGAACAATCTCTCCCCCCTCACTAGGAACTCCTCCTCCTCCTCCTACCTTGCCTGCAAGCAACAATTTTGTCTCCTCCCAACCCGTCTGTCGCTGTCATAATTGAACCTGCTCATGCTCCATTCTAGTCTCCCACTGAAAGATGCCCCCATAAAGCACTTATCTCACAAATGTCCTTGATGTTTACACACATACTGTGTAAAACTTCAAACTACTATCTCTTGTAATGTACCCTGTATTTTGTATTTTTGTCCTTTACGACTGCTATGTAACTGTATTTGTACTGCTTTAATGTTTACTTGTTGTGCCTTGTTAACCATACTGTAACGTGACTTACTGTACTTGGGTATGTTGTATTCCTCTCTCCCCTGCCCCCGGGTCGCACCTGGAATCAAGCCTTGGCTCAGTGTGCCTTTCCTAGTTAACAAATGTTTAAATAAATAAATAGAAATGAGTGCTACTACACTACTCCCAGATTAATTGTCAAAGACCTAAGAAGCCATTCCACCCCTGATCCGCCTGAGTGCAATTTTCAGCCAACAAATCCAAGGCTCACTGGATGTGAATGTGGAGCCATCTTTTAGATGATCTAGCACCTCCATCCATTTTTTAGCAGTATACCGTATTTCCATATCTCTATGAATGCTGTTGAAACGCAGGTCCAAATCTCAAAGCACAGTGGGCCACTGAAAATATCTGAATACATATACGAACATACGAAATTTGCCAGCAGATAAAGGCCTAGAGGTCTATCAAGTCTGCTCGAATGTGCAGCTAGCACCCCTAATTCTGCAGCTGCCCCTCCCTTCCACCCTTCCCATTCATTAACCTTCCCCCTTGTCCTGTCCCACCCTCGTTTGAAGCAGTCCACTGTTCTACTGCATACCACTTCTGCAGGTAACGCATTCCACCCAGCCACCACCCTCTCTGTAAAAAAGTGTCTCCTCATCTCCCTCCTGAACCTTCCTTGCTCCAGTCTCATATCATGGCCCCTGGTGGCCCTCCTCCTTACTTTGAACAGCCCTCTGTACCTGTCTTGTTTATTCCTTTCATGTATTTAAAGGTTTCAATCATGTCACCCCTCTCTCCTCTCCTCCAGTGAGTACATGTTCAACTCCTTCAACCTCCTCTTGTATGATAAGTCCCCCAGCCCCTTGATCATCTTTGTCGCTCTGCGCTGCACCCCCTCCAGTAACTTAATGTCCCTCTTCAGATACGGATGCCAGTACTGCACGCAGTACTCCAGGTGGGTCTAACTAACGACCTATACAGTGGCAGAATCACCTCCTCCTCCCGAGGTATATACCCTTGCAATACAGCCCAGCATTTTGTTGGCCTTTGCAGCTGCCTTCCACATTGTGCTGAGTTGTTCATTGACCCTGTAATGAGCACACCCAGATCCTTCTCCTCCTCTGTCTGGGCTAGCTGCACTCCCCCTAGCCGGTAACTCCTCCTTAGGTTCTTCATCCCAAAATGCAGCACCTTGCACTTTTTGGCATTAAACCCCAGTTGCCAGGTATCTGACCAGGTTCCAAGCTTTGCCAGATCATCCTGCAACCCCTGCCATCCCCCTAGGTCATCCACCACTGCACCAACCTTGGTATCATCAGCAAACAGATTGATCTTGCTCTTGATGTCCCATGATATGTCTGCAATGAATATCCCAAACAACACTGGTCCCAACACCGAGCCCTGTGGGACACTGCTCATCACTGCCCTTGGGTGTGAGAGCTCCCCACCCACCACCATCCTCTGTTGCCTTCCCTGCAGCCAGTTTCCTACCCATCTCACCAGCTTTGCACCCGTCCCTGTGCCTACTAACTTCCTTCCCAGCCTTTCATGTGGCACAGAGTCGAATGCCTTAATGAAGTCCAGATACAGGACATCCACTGCATGGCCCCTGTCCAGTTGCCTAGTTACCCAGTCATAGAACTCGACCAGGTTGGTTTGGCAGGATCTGCCACGGATGAAGCCATGCTGTCTGCTGTCCTGTAGTCCTTTGGCCTCTAGGAGGGCCACCAGCCTCTCCTTCAGGATAGTCTCCATTAGCTTACCCACAATGGATGTGAGGCTCACTGGTCTGTAGTTTCCCAGTTCATCCTTGGGGTCACTCTTGTGGAGGGGCACCACATAAGCCATCCTCCCAGTCCTGAGGTACACACCGAATGTAGTGAGGCATTAATAGGTCTGCCAAGGTCCTGCAAGGACCTCTGCTGCCCTTCAGTACCCTGGGGTGGATGCCATCTGGGCCTGGTGCCTTGTCCACCTCAGTGCCTTCAAACCCTCTCGAACTCTGCCTCCATGATTTCCCCATCTGTCACCACTTCCCCCCTGCTTCTGCCATTTCTCCCACCTTGGATGTCACCCCCCTCTTCTCTTTGGTAAATACTGAGCAGAAGTACTCATTTAGTGCTTCCGCCTTATCTTACCCTGCTTCCACCCAACCCCCTCCTTCCTAATCCTTACTATGTGGTCCTTACAGCTCCTTTTCTCCCTGATGTACTTAAAGAAGTCCTTCTCCCCCTTCTTAATGCCTTGTGCCAGCCTGAGTTCCATAGATGCTTTGGCTCCCCTTACTGCCCTTGTCACCTCCTTCGATTCTGTCAAGTACTCCTCTCTGTCTTCCCCCCTCCCTGTTTTCTTGTACTTCCTAAAGGCAGCTCTTTTCCTCCTTACCTTTTCCATGACCTCCTTGCTCAACCAGCTTGGTTTCTTAGCCCTAGCCTTCTTGCTCTGGGCTTTGCAGCAGGTTTTGGTTGCCTCCACTATCCCCAGCTTTATGAGCTCCCACCTCTGGTTAGTATCCATACTAGATTGAATTCTGGCCAGGTACCCTTTTACCACTTCTCCCATCCTCCCAAAGTCGGCCCTCCTGAAGTCCAGCACTCTTGTGCCAGATTCCACTCCTTCCTTGCCCATATCCAATGTGAGCCATACTGAGTGGTGGTCACTCCCTGACAGCGGTTCCTCCACTGTAAGTCCTCTCACAAAGTCCCCATTTGCCAGCACAAGGTCAAGGGTATTCCCTAACCTGGTTGGTTCACTGACCATTTGCAGCAGGAAGCTGTCCTGGAAGGCATCCAGCAGTACCTGCTCCCTTCTGTTCCTGGTTGTTGGGGTGCTCCAGTCCACTCCTGGCATGTTGAAGTCCCCCACAATCACCACACCACCCTTCCCGCAGGTCCTCCTGATCTGTCCCGCTAGTTCCCTGTCTAACTCCTCCGTCTGAGATGGTGGCCTGTACACCACTCCCATTCTAAGAATCCTATTCTTGGAATCCTGGATTTGCACCCAAAGTGACTCCGTACTACCCTCCGCCCTTCTCCCTTACACACTTCAGTCCTTCCTTCACATATAGTGCCACTCCCCTCCTTTCCCAATCACCCTGCCCCTACAAATAACCTGTACCCTGGTACAGACAGGTCCCAGTCATTGTATGGGTGGCCCATGTTTCCGTGATGGCTGCAATGTCCACCTCTCCTCTGCCATGAGAACCTGTAACTCTGCAGTTTTCCTCCCAAGGCTCCTAGCATTAAGGGTAACCACCTTCCACCCTCCCCCTCCCATCCTGCCCTCCTTTCCTAGCATCACCAACAGTACTTGCCATTTGTCCTTTGTCACTGTTATGGGGGGTAAGCTCACATGGTTTCGCAACCTATGGTCTCTGCATATCTCTTCCCCAACTGCCACCCCCCACTCCTAGTTTAAATTCCCAACTTCCTCTATATACTCTTCCATCCATATGGCAAAAGCAGATCCAAATGTCACAAATGCATTGCTATGGACCACTACAAATAGTTCTGAGGCATTTTAGCCTGGCTCAGAAACATCAGGGACGTATTTATGAGATGCATTTCTGTTGCTCCGTCTCAAAATCCAGCCCCTGTTCTTTGAAGGGGCATAGTGGCCCCACCAGTACTTCGTCAGAAACATTGCTATATCTTTTTCTTTCTGACTTGAAGCATTTAAAAACAGGGGTGTAGCCAGGGATTTCAGATTTGTACACCAAGCTGCCACTGCTACCCCCAGTTGTCATGTGCCCCCCGTTGTCTATGTGCCACGCCCCTAAGTTTCATTTGGTCTGTGGTGTACTCTACGGATGTAAAGATGTAGTGCACATACGGCCAGTTACCAACAATGTCATACTAAGACTGGCTTTTAGTTACAATGTTGCATTGTGTCAAGCCTCTGTACCACAACAAAGTAACCAGTCCCATGGAGGTCCATTCACACTCACTCACTCAAGCTGTAAAGCTTAGCACCCACCCACACCAGACAATAATTTTGTTACATTAATCCATCCAATTCTTTGATGTGTTATAATCTTTACTATCTGTTTAAAAAGCATAGGAGCACGCGTGGTGTGTGTGTGTGTGTGTGTGTGTGTGTGTGTGTGGTCTAGCCAGCAGTAGATGTTTTGCTTTCAAAGCTTTTAATTTTTCCATCATACTACCACAGCCACAAAAAGCCCACCAATTATCCCAGACCAGCAGTGCTGTAATTAGTAAAGATCCCGGCTGTTTTTGTACAGAAAAACACACTTAGAAAGCTGTCACAAGTCGGCCCGGTGGTGCTGAGGGTTGAGGCACTGGATGCCTTACCGCGCGCTATGCCAGCGTTCTGGGTTCAGGAATGACCTCAGGTCATCAGGGTGCCAGCCTGGGAGGGAAGGGAGGAGCGGGACTGAGTGAGCCTTCTGGCTGCTCTCCTCCCCCAGGGGTGGTAGGGGTGGGTTGTCGCCCATCTCATAGTCCTGTCCCCACCAGGTGAAGGTCTGGTGGGGTAACATAAAGTGGTCAAGGGCAGTAGTACAGGTGGGGCGGAGGGGCTGAGCTGTGACACGGCAGTGTCTTTGCTCCACGCCTGCACGTCACGGCGATGTGCCAGGGCCTTTGGGGGAGGATGCAGGAAAAAAACTACAAAAAGCTTAGAAAATGCTATAAAAAAAAAGAAAGAAAGCTGTTAAGTGTTTGCAAGGCAGTAGATAGAGAGCCTCCTCGGCCATATAGCTACTGTAAAATAGCTGGCTAATATAGAACTCCTAATAGCAGACAAAGGGAGGAACACATTAGGAGAACTCAATACTTTGCACAACATCAGTTTTTTGCAAATTCTTACTTTATCATTGTTTCCATCAGGACATACCAGGAAATAAGTAATTCAGCTCAGTATCACTGATCCATGCAATTCTCTGATCTGTTATAATTTTACCATATGTTTAAAACATCATAGGAAAGAATGCTTTGCACAACACAGGCTTTTGCAAATTCTGACTGTACTACTCCTTGCACAGAAAGAAACAATGACTCGGAGGGGAGACAGTAGTCTCCCTCCTCCCATCCTTATATTGTGCACCACTATTTCAATCAAGACATACCAGGAAATAAATCATTCAGCTCAGTATCACTGATCCATGCAATTCTCTGATCTGTTATACAACAACAATGACTCAGAGAGGAGAACACCAAGTGAAGTAAAAACCCAGTCACCGGTGTATGTCAAAACATTACGGCCCAGATATTCAAACTGCGCCACAAAGTAGCGCAAGAGCAGGAGCAGGTGCAAGTCCATTGCGCCCATGCGCAACGCGTGCGATATTCAAATACTGCGCAGGTCAAGATATGCCTGTGGCACATGACTGAATATCATGCCAACTGCACCATTGCGCAACCAGGGATGTGTAGTGGTACAGGTCTGATGCACAACTGCACAACCAGGGATGCTCAGTGGAGCAGGGCAGCAGCACAACAGCACAACCAGGGATGCGCAGGGACAGGATGCAGGGGCCCACCACCCATGGTAGAGATGGGCAGAGGAGCACATAGCAGAACAGACATCGCCCCCCACACCCCATGCACCACACAACCTGAGGAGAGCTGGAAGAACCACTGGCCCATGCCCCAACCCACAGCTGGGGCATAGTGCCCCAGCACACACCCCCGGCAAGCTGTGACTGGCACACAAGGATGTCCGGCCACCCTGTGCCACACCATCCCACCAATGTAGAGCACACCCTGCACCATGATCCCCATACACCATACCCAGGAGTAGTACCCAACAGTGCAGGAAACCCATGCATGCCACCACCCCCACTGTGACAATGCAACCCTGTGCACCACAGATCCATGCAAGGCAGCCCCACCATGAGCATCCTGCAGTAGGCAGAAGCAGACAGCGATGCAACAACTGCATACACAGTGCCGCCCTGCACGTCCCCCCCCCCGAGGTACAGCTGAGAGACACTGACCATGTGTCGGCACACGAGGTACCCCACATGTGACAGGACATGCCCTGGACCCCACCACCAGCGGTACAGCATAATGCACACCCTCCCAAGGACACACCCCATTCCAGCACTGGCCACAACAGCCAGCGCAGACACCCACAGTGTTACATGGAAGCATGCGCCACACAGGATGCAACACAGTGCATGGACAAACACCCACCCATACCCAAGGGCACACCAACAAAGGGACACAGTAGCGGGTCTACCAAGCCACTGGCATGTGGCCATGGCAGCCGTGTACACACGGCCAGCACCCTTCCATGGCACAGGTGTGCCAGCCACCCTGCGCAGGCACCACAAAGATGTACGCCACCAGCATGCAGCCGGAGCACAAGTGACAGACAGTGGAGCACATCCCCTGCAACAGACACAAGCGACAGCATGGAGGTGGGACAACAACAGCGGAGGCCACAGTGCCACCCGAGGCAGACGTGCACCACACCAGTGACAAGAAGCAACCCGGCATTGTGCTGAGTACAGTGGCTGTCCAGCATGGACAGCCACCACTGACATGCCAGCAGACCGTGCAGGTCACAGACATGCAAGGGTGTCAGCTGCACAGGCCATGGATGGTCTGACAGGGGTGCCATGGACACAGTGCATGCACCGTGGACCACTGCACACAGTCATCCAGTGCACAGGGAACAACACACAAACCACAGACAGTGACTGATAGCTACGCCCACACCATAGTCGCTTCCCCTACGGACACACGCACACACCCATGACTGCACCACCCCTGACGCCATGCACACCACTGCAGCTGAGCACCTGTAGCCCACTGCAAATTAGAGACCACCACAGTAGGCATAACAAAACAAATGTATATTAAAAGGTAGAATATAACTATTTACAAATATATACATAACAGTAGGAGGTGAGGGCCACAAACCAGGTGGGAGTGGGTAAGGGGCAGGGGTGAACTAATGGGAGAGAGAAGGAGGGGTGTGAGGGTGGGTCCGTGGGGGTAGGGTTGAAACCGGGGCATGGATTCTTCAGTGGGCACCCCGCTCCCTGCTCCTGTGGCACCTCCCGCTACGTCTCCTCTGGACGCCGTGCTGGTCCAAGCATTGCAGGATCTCAAGAGACACACGTGCCACCTGTAGCAGCTCCTGCACGGCCCTCTCCATCTGCATCATCCTCCGTCTACCTAGGACAAGGGAGCAAAATCAATAGGTGTGAATGCCCATCCCCCTGCAGCCCACCCATTTTGCATGGCATACAGCCATGGGACATGCCCCTGTGATGGTGTGCGACCACCCACAGTGATCGTGTCCACATGACCTGCCCACCCAGGCGCACACAGCGATGTGGACCGCTGCACACACCCACCGCCCAAGTCCCGCACAGCACCACCGTGGCTGTACAGTGACATGGCTATGCGGTGCGAAGGCAGTGGCACAGCCATGTACCCGGTGCATACATGGACCACCAGCGATGCACGCCCACACATGCAGTGCCACTGGACAGTGCTGACTGTACCATGTGGCGTGCACAACAGTGGTGTCAATGGATGGTGGCCATGCCCCGCCGCCTGCCCTGCAACACAGCATGCACAGAATATCCTGGAAGAAAGGCACTCACCCTCATCGGCCTGGACCTGGCGCTGTTCTACATTTGGACCAGTGGCCCATGGCTTTTGCTCAGCTCCTCTCTGCTCACGTCAGTGGCGGTCATCACATGCTCAGCGCTGCTCATCAGGGCCTAGGGTGCAAACATGGAGAGGGGAACATCAGTACAATCCAGTAGCAAAGGCCCCCCACCTCTGGGTGTGTGCGATCCTGCACAGCCTAGCCATGCTGCAACCCCCCCAACACCACCACCACCACCACTCACACTGGACGGCCCACCCCCCCATGTGGTGGACACATGCCCACCGCGATACCCATATGGACGCATCCAGTGTATGGATGGGGCACCTACCTGGTTGTGGCACTGCGCCTCACCTGGCACGTGCCCGCAGGTGGGCAAGCCTGTCCGGGTCCTTCCGCTTGAGGTCCCCATATCAGTGGCGACACTGCTCCTTGGTATGGTTGAGTCCTGTGGCCTCCGTCAGCGCTACTGCCACCTCCTCCCATACGGCATTCCTGGCCCTGTCCAGGGGTGCATTGCCAAACAGGGGCCCCAGAATGGGGCTCCACTATGGCCAGTAAATTGGCCAGCTCCACCTGGCTCCACACAGCAGCCCTCCATCTCGCCATCTCGGAATCTGGTTGGAGTCAAAATGGCATTCCATAGCGCATGTCCACCACGAGTAGATGCTGTGCAGTACAGCACTGCCATTCCCCATCGCACCGTCACCGAACAGCATGACAGGGGTGCATACATGCGGACACATGGCACCTGGGGGCAAAGGTTGGGCACAGGGTCAAGGGTCTCTCGCGCATGGACCGCCACAGCGCGACTGGTACTCCTTGCGTGTAGTGTGGTTGGGTGCCTGTGTGAGACACCTTGCAGTGGCCTACTGCGCTGTGGCACCACAGCGCCTATGGCACTCTGGGGCAAGAGCGTCATACATGTGAACAGCGCACTAGTGCCACTGGCACAGTGGTGGCTATGCCCTGCACTGCCTCCTGCACTCAGCACATCAGCAGCGCAGCAGGCGTCGGCGTCAGCACCCCAGGAATGCGCCGTGCGGTGCCTACTGCGCATGTCACAGAGCTGCGTCTGTGCCTGAGCACGCTCAACACAATTGCGCAAGGTGCAACAGCGCGATATTCAGCCAGCATATGCAAATCAGCTCATCAGCAATTCCATGGCACAGCTACTGCATTAGCATTCACTTAAATTTGAGCCTTGCCTCATTTGCATGCCTTGCTCTATATAAATGTGACATGGGGCTACAGAGGCCATATTCTGGTATTGCAGTCTATTGTGGTGGGTTGCATGCTGTTTGAAAGCGTGGACTGTGGTGTGTGGGAGATGCATGGGACTGCCCAATGAAAGGTAACACCTGTCATTCCCACAGGCTCTATAATGACCAAACGTGAGGAAGAGGAGGAATAGGAATGGAGGAAGAGGAGGCCCAGCTTCACACGGGCGGAAACAGATGCCCTGTTCGAGGCATACCTCGACAGGGAACCACTGCTCATCAGACAGCAGGGAACACTACAGGCCCGTGCTGCGGCATGGGGTGAGGTTGCACATGCCATGAACCAGCATGGCAGCCACCAGCGGTCCATGCAGGAATGTAAAAAGAAGGTCGGCATTGACAGGAGGAGAATTAAGAACAAGGTGGCTGCCATCAGGGCAGCACATGCTGCAACCGGTGGTGGGCAGCTGGATGTGCCTCGCCTGATGCCACAGGAGGAGCAGATGGCCGGCAGCATGTGGCGTTATGCTATAGAGGGCATTCCAGGTGGTGGCTTCCAGATGGGGGGCAGCCTGTCACTGCATGGTAGGTCCTGTGTTGTCACTGTGTGGGAGGCAGGGGGAGTGCCACAGGGTAGGGCGGAGACATTAACGCTACTGTGTTCCCTTACAGCTCCTGAGCATCTACATGGGTCAGCAGTGGTGGGTGTGTCCACCGTGTGTGAGGCCCTGGACTCAGAGGAGCGCACATCCACCTCCACGGGTGTCCGAGGGTCAGTACCACCGCATACCTGCCTGTCTGTCCGGACTGAAGATGGTGGTGCTGGTGTAGACGAGGCCCTGCCTGTGTCCCAGCGTGACAGCGCCACGGACTCCAGCGTGCTGGGACACGGACTGGTGCCAGATCAGGCACTGATGATGATGGATCACACATCCCAGACAGTGATACATGTGGGATGCAGGATGGTCCCACAGCAGGGAACGGCACAGGCGTAGCCATGGATGGTGCCGCCATGGAGGCCTGCATGACATCACAGTCTCAGCCTGTGTCTGTATGCCCCAGTGGGGCAGCACTGGTGTGCGTCCAGGCTGGTGGGGCTGTTGCGGTCGATGCATCGGCACTGGCGAGCCCTGGCGATCAGCAGCCAGAGGGGCAGTGCCAGCAGTTGGACAATGGGGATGGGGGGACAGTGTCGGGGGGCAGAGTCAGTGCACCGCATGTGGACGTGCTCAGGCATGGCCCTTGTGTGCAGTGCCCAACTTCAAGGGGTGCTGCCCAGTATGGCCATGAACACCATGAGGGACAGCATGCCGATCAGGCAGATGACCTCTTAGATGAGCACACCCGCATACTCCAGGATTCAGTGGATCAGCAGTTGTGGCTTGTGATGGCAGTGGATACACTCAGTGCGGTCCTGCGCCAGGCAGAGGAGCAGCGCAGCAGGGACACTGGTCTGCTCCTGGCAGGGATGGACCGGCTGCAGGAGGATGTGACCACCGCCATTGACAGGCAGACACATGCATTCACAGCTGTCATGGCCACAATGGGCACCCAGTTGTTGCCCATGTGCGCGCAGGCATCGCTGAATGCCATGTCCACCCCGTTCCCAGCGTGGTGCAGCACCCTCATGACAACACCAGGTTCGCTGTGCACATACCGAGCACGCCAGGCGCAGGCATGCTTGGTGAGCTACAGACCCCTGCGCGAACACAGTTGCGTTCCCACAGCGTCACCCCTGGTGGTACATCTGTGCCAACACATGAGGTCAATGGTCAGCCTGGCACAGATGGCAGGTCTTGGTGGGGCCGCCCATGCATCTGTGGCAGCCGTGGCACTGTGCCGCGTGACTGACCTGTCTCCCACCATGGCCACTGTCTGCCGCTGCCCTGTGTGCAGTGTGTTGTGCACCCTAAGACGCACGGGTGGGGTACCCGGCCCTGCACACACACAGTCCATGTGCACACCCTCCCGACTGCTGGCCACTGTGGCGTGTGCATGATGATGCCTGCGTTGCGCTGTCCACCAGTGTACAATGGAGCACAGCATCTGACACACGCACAGAGACAGCCACTGGGCATTGCCGTGTGTGGGCCTGTGTGTGGCTAGGTGTTGCAGTCGTGGTCAGCGTGCCTTCTACCCCTTCTGCATGTCTTGTGGTGTGGGGGTGTGTGTGTGTGTGTGTGTATATGTGTGTGTGTGTGTGCGCATGTCATGTTTGGCCATGCCCATCCCTGACGGCATGTGCAGATCCACGCTCAGTCCCATTCACTTGCCGCCATCCACCCCTGGGGTTCGTCCATGCCTGTGTGTGGGTTGTGCCCTTGCCCTTGGTGGTTGCACATGGCCCCGTGACCTACCTGTGTTGGCCGAAATGCTCCTCTGTGATGGTGTCCCGGTGCAGCTGAGCCATTCTGAACAGGTGGGGGTCTCTTCACCTAAGCGGTGGCTGCACATCACTGTCTGGACCAGCGTCCTCATCGTCCCATCGCTGTCCCCCTTTTCGACCTCTACGGCTATCCCATAGTCATTGGCCATGTTGTGCAGGATGCAACAGGCCAGGAATAGCCCGCAGGCACCGGAACCGTGACTTCAGCATCCCAAACACACGCTTGATGATATTACGTGTGGTGGCATGTGCCTCATTGTATCATTGCTGTGATGGGGTTGAGGGGTGCCGGTACGGTGTGAGCAGCCAGGGATGGAGTGGGCATCCACTGTCACCTGTGTATAGAGGGTGTACATTAGTATGGTGGTCTGTATCGCTCTGCCATGGGCAGTCAAGGCCAGTACCCATGGCACCTTTGACTATGCCTCCCCCCACACAGCTGCCCATGTCATCCTGCGTGTTGTGCATACTCACCCACTAGGTGGCCAGTGGGGATATCCTCATTCTTGAACCTGTGGCACAGTGCAGACTGGTGCCAGATGAAGGCATCACGTGCTCCCCCAGGGTGCATGGCACAGACACTGGTTATGGGCCCCCTGGCATCGCACACCACCTGGCAGTTGATGCTGGAGTATCGCATGCAGTTCCTGTAGGCAATGCCATCCAGGCCAGGTGGTGTGCGGATGGCCCGTGGGTGCAGTCAATGCCCTAGCCAGCCAGGCATACATGCTACCCTGTGGAACTGTTGTATGTGTGCTGTGCGCTCTGCCTGTATGATGGGGAAATGGATGTACTCTGCAGCATGTGGCAGCAGTGCGCTAAGGAATTGTGTGAGTAGGCGTGATGCAGCTGACTGGGTTATGCCTGCTGTGTCTCCCGTTGGTCTTTGGAAGGTACCCGTGGCGAGCAGGCACATGACAGCTGTCACCTTAGTCTCCACTGACAGAGCATGGCTCCATCGTGTGGGTGCTTGCATCTCATCACTGCACCGCTCACAGAGCTGCCTCAGGATCACCCGGTTCAGGCGGTACTGGCCCACAATCTCTGTATCACTATACTGCTCGAAGGTGATGCGGGTTTGGTACCGCCTGTTGGGGGCATACCGCCGACGGGCCCTTCCACGGCCACGCCTCCCTGCTGCCTGCCTTCTCACACCCCTCATTACTGCCTCCATCTGTATGGTGGCACTGGCCATGTCCCTGGCTGCTGATCCTCCCCTGGCAGATGTTGTCCCGTTCCCCCTGCTGTCCTCTGTGCTGCTCCCCCCTTCACCGGGTACACCTCCAGCCTTCTGCTGTCCTGCCTCCTACCACTGCCCTGACCGCTCTGCAGCACTGCCCTTTTAGTCCTGCTCACTATTACTGTCTCCCCACACATGTCCTGCGTGGCACAGGTGTGCCCTGTCCTGCTCCTTCTCTGTCCCTCTCTCTGGTCCTCTTTCTCCTGTTGCTGCCAGCTCACCCCCACTGCAGGCCTTCCTGTAGTGTTCTTGCACCTCTCTCTTGCTCCTTTTTTTTTGGCTCCGTCGGCTATCGCGCTTCCGCTACCTCCCTATTGTGCATGGCGCATGTCATTGAATATCTCGCACTCGCCATTTATTCATGGTTCCTCCCCCTATGGTTGCGCATGCATTCATTACCATTGCACTCTTGTGCACTGCAACTTGAGTGGCGCAGCTGCCTCCCGCTGAATATCGCAGAATGGCGCATTTTCGGACTTGTGCTGGTGCATCTCTATTGTGCATGGTGCAACCCTTTTGAATATCTGTCCCTACATCTACAGGACATGTACAGAGTAAGTAGCAAAATGTGAACATCGTATTGTTTTCATCAGGGATGTTCACACTACCAAGAATCTATACACACTGAACTGACAGTGGACTGGCAAAGCAGAAATATACACCCACTGGACAGTAACAAGAAGCCTTGTTATGAATTGATATGAATTTTTGATAAGAAAAGTACTGATACAAAAACCAGGGAATACTGAAATGCTAGAAATATTGCCAGATACGAAAGACATATTTTCTGAACAACCCTAATAACGTTATCAGTTCGGATCACAAATTGTTAGCTTATACGTGTATAACACTGTGCACGCCCTAAGCAATAAAGAGATAGTTGATAGAGGAGTCAATACACAAACATTAGACATACATACGCTACAAAACAGATAATTTCTTAGAACTGACACATGCCATATGCAAAAATACCAGAAAAGGAGATTCAGGGTGGGGGGCAATAAGTACAAAGGCAGTTACAGGAAACAGAAGTCAGAAAGGAGGGCTTTCAGGTAGTAGGGGAGGCAGTGCAGATAAAGAAAAAGTTTCCTTAAATTCCAGAACATGACATTGTGGGGGTTGAGGAGGCAAGGTCAATGAAGTGCAAGGCAGTTACTGGACTAAGTAGAGAAGTTGGAAAGGAGGGATTTCAGGTAGTGGGAATGAAATGCTGTCCACAGAATAGTCAAAAAGAGGATTTCAGGTGGGGGGGGCAGAGCAGATGATCCTTCACTTATGCTTTACCACTGTGGTATACACCACACGGAAGAACAACTGTGCTGCAGTGTCTACGTATGCACTACTCATAGTGTAAATATTGCACCTTATATTCCAGTGTTTTTCCTGCTTGTTTTTATACTGTACTTATAAAGTTCTATTGCTTCAGTTAATATATCAGGAGAACCCATTGCTGTTCATCTATTCATGCATAACCAAAAGCAAAAAAAAAGTCACCAATTCCTATTCCTAATGGAAATTATGGGATGTTCAATACAATAAAAGTAGAGTTAAAACACAGCACTCCTCTTATGATGCCTTGCCTTTGCATAACTCGCAGGGGAATTAGATGCATTCCATTGAGAAAGGAGGGTTTTCGGGTGGGGAAGCAGAGGCACTGCAGATACAGAACACTTTTTTTGTTTAAAATGTTTAATGGCACCAACTCACCCAGCACCTGATGTCGCAGCTAGATCCACCAATGCAAGGTGGTCTGATACCCTGGCCAGTCCAGTCTGATGAATGGGGCTACAATCCAGCCGAGTGTGGTCCTGCAAGTGTTCACCTACCCAAAGAACTTTTTAGAGGGTGGAGGGGGCTCACAGAGAAACTTCACAACTGTTCTGCTTATGCAGCTGGAAAATCCACCCAGTTGTAATATGAAACAGTCAGTGTGCAACCTCCATCTTCTCAGTCATTCACCGACCCTTTCAAATGCACTGAAACTGCTTACTCAACACATGAGTGAGACCAATAAGAGTCAGTGGCTTTTTTTTTTTTGGGGGGGGGGGGAGTCAGGACTGTAAAAAAATAATTCAAACATGCTGCTGCTGCACAGCTAAGGCTGGCGGGGGAGGGGACAAGCAGTGGAGTGGAAATTAAAATTAGCAGGGAAGAATTAAGGAACTCAACTGAGTCTACTCTATGTCTCTCTGAGCCAAAATAAAAACAGCCAGCTGTCTCAAAGAAAAGGAAAAACATTTTTGTAATTTTAACATCGCATATCTTACTCTGTGCTTTGTGGTCGGCGCTGGCTCCTCAGCTGGCTTAAAAGGCAATAAGGCTAGGCACTACTAGTGGAATGCTGTACGGGTTGCCGATCGTCCTCTGACCCCGAATATTCCTCTAGGATAAGTCTGACTGTTGCGTCCAACACAGCAAGCAGGCTTAGTAGCTGCAGCTCAACCCAGACCCAATATCCTGACCCTGGCTGGTGACTACACAAAACAACACCCCACCCTGAATGCTGATTACTCCCAGTCTCTCTGCAAATCTGCCCTCTGCCTGTCTCCTCTCGATCCTCCTCCAGCTGGCAGCGCAACCTGACTCTGAAAAAAGCCGATGAAGTGAAGACTCTGGTCCGACTCCTTGCTCATCAGTGTCTGCTTGCCTGATACCCGACCTCAGCTCACTCCACCTGTACTTCCCCAGCCTGACGCAGACAACAGCCAGCTTCCAGAAGCAGCAGCAATACCACTCTCTTGATAGTCGGGAAGACAAATCTAAAAAAGTGAGTGATTACAGCTCTTTTGAGATAGTCTTCCAGGATGCAGCTCCTTCTTCCTAGAAACTTGCCAAGTGGTGAACTCAGTACCAGGCTCCTCCTTGTTCTTTAAACATGACCGCTGGTACTAGCCATGCCCTCTTACTGCCTCTTGCAGCCAATCATCGTCCTTGACTAGCTTGGTGGACCTAATTGAGGACTTCATTTCTAAGGTCCACAAGCCAGGCACCTCCTGCCTCCCCACCAAACAAAGAGGAGTTACACAAGCAATTCAAAGTCCGCAAAACTGGAAAACAAACAAAGGAGCTAGCGAGCTGAGAGACGCCGGGGCGCAGCCATCTTTGTTACGCCCCTGCACTGAGTTCAGTATGCTGCGGCTTACCTGGCATGGGTAGCTACACCCATATTTAAAAAGATTATGATGCATTTTCATTATAAACCATGTTAGTATTAATAAACCACAGAAGGAGAAATTAACCTCTCAGTATATCTGCAAATGACAGTTTGTGCATGCAGGTTTTTTTTCCTTTATATAGTACATGGTGAGAGGTTTCCTATGTGTTTCCAGAACTAGAAAATGCATTCCTGTTCCTATATGAACAGCAAGTCTAAATGTATGGTAAATGTCAAAATTTGAATAGTTAACTGAGGGGAATGAAAAGTCTGTGCAGGAATGTTTGATTATGCTTTTGCCAACTTCAATAATTTGTACCGAATGCATAACTCATCACAGTACTGTCAGAGTGATGGATTTCTAGGGAATAAGGGGAAAATTCTGAAGCACAGTTAATATGTAGGAATCCTTTTGTATGGGGAAACTGCTCTTTGAAGGGCAAGTTTTGCAGAACATTAGCAGGGATTGTACTGCATGTTTCCTTCATGCTCGGCTCTTATAACCTACTGTATATGACATTTGAGAGGGGGTAGGGAATTCTGAGAGGTAAATATATTGAGCTGGCTTGGCCCTAAGATTAGTACCTTTAAGGGAGGATGGGGTGGTACCTGAGGACTGGAGGAGGGCAGATGTGATTCCACTTCACAAAAGTGGGAGCATAGCAGAAGCAAGAAACTACAGACCTCTTAGTTTAACCTCAGTGATAGGGAAAATGATGGAATCACTACTGAAGGAAAGAATTGTCATGTACTTAGAGGCCAGAGGGGCACAGGACCCAAGGCAGCATGGATTCACAGTGGGAAGGTCATGTCAGATGAATCTAATAGATTTCTTTGACTGGGTGACCAAAGTAGTAGATCAGGGAGGGGCTGTGGACATGGCCTACCTAGACTTTAGCAAGGCATTTGACACAGTCCCACACAAAAGATTAATATACAAGTTAACCAGTTTGGGAGTGGGTACCAAGATGGTAGCCTGGGTAAAGAATTGCCTGGAGAACAGGACACAGAGGATAATAGTAAATGGAGTCCACTCTGAAGAAAGGGGGGTTACTAGTGGGGTACCCCAGGGTTCAGTACTAGGACTGGTCCTCTTCAATGTCTTTATAAGTGACATTGCAGAGGGACTGGAAGGAAAAGTATGTCTCTTTGCAGACGACACAAAGATCTGCAACACAGTTGATACACAAGGTGGGTGGAAAGGATGAGAAGGGACTTGGCAACGTTGGAGGAATGGTTAAATGTATGGCAGCTTAGATTCAATGCTAGAAGTGCAAGGTAATGCACCTGGAAACAAAACCCAGGGAAGAGTCCACAATGGGGGTGAGATACTAACAACAACAAAAATGTAAAGGGACCTGGGGTGAGTCATATCAGATGACCTAAAGTTGGGCAAGTTGGGGATACTGGGATGCATAGGAAAGGCATCACCAGTAGAAAACAGGAGGTTGTTATCCCTCTGTACAGACAGCTGGTGAGACCCCATCTGGAGTACTGCATGCAGTTCTGGAGACCCAATCTCCGCAAAGACATAAACAGGATGGAGGCAGTCCAGAACAGGGCAACTAAAATGGTGCAGGGTCTGCACCGGAAGACATATGAAGAGAGACTTAAGGAGCTTAATATGTGTAGCCTTGAGGAAAGGAGGGAGAGGGGGGACATGATAGAAACTTTCAAGTACCTCAAGGAATCAACAAAGTCCAAGAGGGTAGCATCTTTCAGAAAAAGAGGTGTGCAAGAACAATGGGGCACAATTTGAAGATGGAGGGGCAGCTCAGAGGTAATGTAAGGAGGTATTTTTTCACAGACGGTTGTGGATGCATGGAATGGCCTTCCAGAGGAGGTTGTGGAGTCAAAAATAGTGGTGGAATTCAAGCATGCATGGGACAGTCATAAGGCAATTCTAGGAGGTGGGGGTAGGAAGAAGTAGGCTGTTGGTTAACTAGGATCTGCAGCTTATCTATTAGGTAGAGAAATGGGCAGACTGGGTGGGCCAAGCATTTCTTATCTGCCGTCAAATTCTATGTTTCTATGTTTAAAAAAAAAAGGTCTTACATTTACTTAGCATATTCCTTTGTCAAGCTTAAGATTAACCCATTTAAATACTCCCTGCTAATGAATAAAATGCAATCAATGCTTTCCTTCTTCAAACTTAATTAAAAAATTAAGTTTCACTTCCTAAAAATCAGTTTTTATGTAATGAATTATATTCTATTTGTGGTCCATTATAAAATGTCTATCCATGCTCATAAGCGTGGGCGGGGGTTAGTGGGGACACCACGGCATTGGGACTCTGATTAGTAAATTGTTGAGTGTCCAACAGACAGTCGGACATAAAGCAATTTACTGTTCAGTCAGTGTCTGAATTCTGTGCCCCCCCATCCATATGTGACTGAGAGGAGGAGGTTGAGATGGCAGCCCACAGCTAACAGCTTTCAGCACAAATGCAGAACAGCAGAGAGAGAGAGGGGGAGAGAGAGAGACCAAATAGAATTTTCAGAAAGGCCAGAACTGGCATGTTTTATGTATTACATAACATTATACACTAGAGACCAATATATATATCCTATATCAAAAAGTTTATTGTTCAACTTACAATCAGTTACTAGAGACAACAGTGTAGTGTGCATGTTTACACAATTTAAATGAGAGATGTTCTTATCATGTTACTATCTGAAGCCGTAACTAAGGCTTCTATTGCACTGAGTGCAAAACACTGCAAGCATTTACACTGAATGTATCATACACAACATTCTCTACCAGTAAAGCAGTCCAGATGTTAAACAAAAAAACAAACAAAACGGCAGATATAAAGGAGATGATATAGAAAATGATGCTACGGGCACGTAGGTTTAGGTGTTGCAGCTTGCTTAAGTCAGCAACAGAAGCCAATAATATATTGCATCATTTAAAGAACTATAGGTTAATGGTACTGACTTATGAAAGAAACACACTTAATGTCTCCTGATCTATAAAACACACTGGACCGTATGAGCAAGTAAACTATTATTACAGATAACTAAGCTCTCGATTATAAAGGCTCCAAACAGTAACAGAACAGAAAGACATATTGGAAGCCTGGCACTGGAAAGGTGCAAAGTTTGAGAACCAGCATATGCTTCATACTTACAAATCTGTAGTGTGATAAATCAACACATTTTTAATGATACAAATACTGAAAGTTACTGTCTGGAACAGCAACAAAAGCTTACATTGCATGATGCAATACAACAAGCTTTAGTTGCCATTTCAGACAGTAACATTTGTATCATCACAAATGATATAGATTTGATATACTATGGTTTACATGTAATATATCATGTACTATTTATGCTGGTGGTTCTGCAAACTTTGTACCTTTCCAGGCTTCCAAAAGGTCCTTCTGTTGCTGTTTGGAGCCTTTATCTAGTTTAACTGCTCATATGGTCCCTAAAGATCAGGAAACATTTAGTCTGTTTGTTTAATACTCGTATGGTCCACAGTCCAGTTAGATGAGAAGAGACATTGTGTTTCTTTTACATATCACTTCCCTTTAGGTATGGTTCTTTAAATGATGCAAAGCCCTAGTAGGTAACACATATTTGCCTGCCCGTCAGCATCATTTCTACATATCAAAGCTTGAGGACAGCCAAGTCAATTACTGTCCCCCTATTCACTGACCTACGCAGCCAGTATAGAGTTATGCTTGTGTAACTGTGTTAGTTTTGGTTGTGGCCGTTCGCTCTCTCTATTCCAGAGGAATTACCACCCTGTAGGGGTACGAAGCAAGGAAGTTTCAGAGAGGGTTCTGCCCCTAGAGGTGCCATGGGACAGTTCCTGTGGCTAAAGGTACCTTAGAAATCCCCCTAAGGAGAAAGCGCTGCCACTGGAGAAGGAGGGGAGGATAGTGGGGGCAAAGACAAAATGCTTCACAGTGAGGCTGAGAGGAACTGCTTATATAGCTCAGGAAGTGGGAGTGGCTGGTTGCTTGGCCACTGAATTACAGGCAAGCCTTTCAATTCACTGACCTACGCAGCCAGTATAGTGTTATGCTTGTGTAACTGTTAGTTTTGGTTGTGGCGTTCCGCACTCTCTATTCCAGAGGAATTACCACCCTGTAGGGGTACGGAGCAAGGAACTCTCAGAGAGGGTTCTGCCCCTAGAGGTGCCATGGGACAGTTCCCATGGCTAAAGGTACCTTAGAAATCCCCAAAAGAAATGTAGTATCATCCCCAAAGAAGGCAACATGATGCGTATGAGCAAGCAGTAACAGTAACATAGAAGCAGTAACTGGAACATAGTAGTAGAGAAGAACAGTGATGGCTTGCATTGAGAGAAGGGGATCCCCCAAGGAGAGATGGAATGGCACGACATCCTCCACCTCCATCCAACAACGGAGCCTACCTAAGGAAACTAGGGGAAAACTATGCTAAGTGTTATGACCCGAGGCAACGGAGGAGAGAAAAAAACCCTATGAGGAGGAAATCTCTGGGGATCCAAGGCCTAGGTCACCTTCCCTCCAGGCTTAAGAAAATGTATTTAGTGACATCTCTGCAGCTGCAATTTGGAAAACCCAATTAAAGGGAGGTTGAAAATATTCCAATTTGGAGGAAGGCTCTCACTCAAACCCTCTAGCGGGAATGTCTTGGAAGGTTGCGAGAAAACTCTGCAACAATACAAGCATCCAATGCGCAGGAGGAGAGCAACAAGTGCTGAGGCACTCACCTGGCCTAACCACCCTAAATCAAACCAGGTGAACCAGAGGCAGTCGTGGGGAGAACGCGGTGAAGGTGCCTTGCTAGGGAAACCACTAAAGTCAATGGCCAACTGTTATAGTGGAACACTAGCGCCAAAGGAGATTGTTGTAACCACCCTTCACCGCTAGTCTTAAATTCTAAACCAGAAGCTGCTGTCGTGTAGCAGGCTGCTAAAGCCAAGCCCGGGGTGAGGACATTCTCAGCTGCGGGCCAGGTGAGAAGCATCCCGCCCCAAGTTGGACACGCTCGATGATGTGGACTAAATGCAGAGCAAGACCGTCGGCTGCAGGAACCTGCACCAAATTAGAATGGCTGGCATGCCCCAGAATTGATTGAGAGATGTAAAGCTGGTGAGCAGAATGAGCATGGTGTGCTGAGATCGTAAGGAGCATTGAGTGCCGAGACCTTGCAAGGTCAGAAGCAGATTGAGAGCAGTAGAATCCCAGGCGAAGCAGAGTGGATGGCACTAGGCATAAAGCAATGGTTTGCTTAAGCAAGTGGGGACCCGATAGGTCTGTAAGCAGTAGTAGTAGTAATAGGTGGAACTGCATAACAACTGTATAGCAAGTAAACAGCACTGAGTTAGGGGCAAGCCAGCCAGACATGAATATCCAAATCAAGGTGACAAACTCTGAGGATTTTTGGCAGCAAAACAGGATTTAGAACTAAATTAATTAACCACATAGGCCACGACCCCCCAAACACCTCCCAGACCCCACTGTAGGACAAACAAGGAAGTGATGAAAGGCTGAGAACCACATGCAGATATAAAAGTTAGTTTAATAGCCTCAGCTCACCTCAGAGTAAACAAGATAGAATAGGAATGGGTGTAAACAATGCAGCAGCAGGAAGCGAGTGGGCCTGTACAGCAGTAGTTAAATGAGTACAGTGTTAAAACACAGGCACTGGGTACAACAGTAATTAAAGTAAACAGTCAGCAGCAGTGGCTGAAGTTGTAGGTAACTGAAAGCAGTAGCATGAGCTCTGAGTAGGTTTGCAGTTGCAGTGCAGTAAATTGAGAGTTGTAACTGAAAGCAAGCAGAATGAGCTCTGTGGTAGCAGTATGCTAGGAGTTTTAAAAATAAAAGCCTCCCCAAAAGAGGAAACCAAAACACAGCAAAACAGAGAATGGGGAAGGCCCAAAAAAAACAAGAAACAAAACACAGGGAGGCATACAGCCGGAGGAAAGATACAAACTAGAAGCAGGAAAACAAACACTGAAGTCCAGCAGAGACACACAGAAGCAGCAGGCTTGTGGAGGGGGGTTAGGCCCCAGCCAGCTCAGAAGACAAACCAACATAGCCTCCAGCTGCAAAGACAAAATGCTTCACAGTG
This sequence comes from Neoceratodus forsteri, assembly GCA_016271365.2. Classification (NCBI taxonomy): domain Eukaryota; kingdom Metazoa; phylum Chordata; order Ceratodontiformes; family Ceratodontidae; genus Neoceratodus; species Neoceratodus forsteri. The sequence goes on from JADMNL010000027.1 coordinate 142,878,581, forward strand.
AGCCTGAGAGGAACTGCTTATATAGGTCAGGAAGTGGGAGTGGCTGTCTGCGTGGCCACTGAATTACAGGCAAGCCTTTCAATTATTTTGGAAGAGCTGCAGACATCAGTGAGGTTTGCAGTGGGGCTAGGGATGGGGCAGAGGGGAGATTCTGGAATTCCCATACTCCGAGCTGAAGGATGGAAGAACAAAGGCGCCACTTTACCTCTGCCATTCTAAGTGCCCATATATAAAGCATGCCACGTTATCTTTTGTTAGCGATCACCAAAGTACCAACAGCAGTACTCCCCTGAGACAGATCTGTGAATTCTGTTGTGGTGATAAGCCCCACTTGGAACAGCTTTAACTTACTCAGTAGGAAAGTCCGACTGTCCGGCTCAATTTAAAAAAAAAAAAATGACAGTGAACATCTAAATACTTCTTTTGAACAAACTGGCCAGGATATTCAAAGGGGTTGCTCATGGCGCAACCCACTGATGTGCCCCGGCACAATATTCAAAAGGTGATGTTGTGCTGTGTAAATCCCGATGCGCCTGGTCGCATAGTAATGTATGAGGCACAAGTGTGGGGGAGTGCCTGATCGGGCTCATACGCTGCACAGGGGGTGCAATGATCCACCGAGAAAAAACAGGAGCAAGGGCTGGTCACCCACACGTGAGCTGCCGTATTGCAGGGTGCAACATGGCAGCCGCCAACTGTGGGTGGCCACCTGACCTCCAGAGCCACGGTCCATCATCGTCACCCCCCATGCCTGATCGCGGGCTTTGTACATGTACAATATCCCTGGTGGTCCAGTGGACCCTACCCCCTCGTCCAATCGTGGGCATAATTAAATAAATCATTACGTGGTGGTCCAGTGGACCTGCTCCCCAGCCCGATCGCGGGTGTAGTAAAATTAAGTCTATCCCTGGTGGTCCAGTGGACTGAATCCAGCCCAATCGTGGGCCTAGTAAAATTAAATCTATCCTTGGTGGTCCAGTGGACCGAATCCAGCCGATCGCTGGCTTTGTAAAATTAGTTCCATCCCCTGGTGGTTCATTGACTGAATCCAGCCTCTATCGCTTTTGTGAATACTTAATCCCTGGTGGTCTAGTGACCTCTCCAGCACGATTGCAGGCATTGCAGATAAAATTCTCGGTGGTCCAGCGTACCACTTTTCACTTCACCTACTCAGATCTGCCACCCCACCCCCGTCGTGGTGGCAGCCCCCACCCTAAGACATCCAGCTGCTTCGCCGACTGACTGTGTACAGTCGGTTGTATGCCCCATTGGTCCAGAGCATGCTAATGGCATGCAGGCTACACTGTAGTACATAGTCCCGATATGTGGAATGGATCCATTCACATATCAGACTGTGTAGTACAGTATGGTTTGCACGCTCCATTGCCCACGCCAGGGACCAATGGATGTCCAGCCGCATTGTATGCTGTCAGTTGGCGGGCGGTTGGGCGCTTGCAGGTGGGGAGCCCGCCCGACGCTGATGGGGGAGCAGGTGGCGGGTCTGAGTGGGCGGTGGGGAAGGGGGTACCACTGGACCACCAGGGTTTTTTCTTGTAAAGCCTGCGATCGGGCTTGGGAGCACTCCACTGGACCACCAGAGATTAAATTATTTTTACCAAGCCCTCAATCGGGCTGGATTCGGTCCACTGGACCACCAGGGATAGATTTAAATATACAAAGCCTGAGATTGGGCTGGGGAGCAGGTCCACTGGACCACCAGGGATACACTTGATTGTACTAAGCCCATGATCCAGCGTGGGGGCACGTTGCCACCGAGGGACAGGGGGTGTCAGTCCCCGACAGCTGCAGCCTGGCAGAGTGCCAGGTGCAAGTCACCAAGGATTGGCGCACCTGCATGCAAATGGGGCCATAATGACATGTAAATGGACCCATTTGTGCCATGCATGCATAATGGCTACATTTGCATATCTGCCACTGAATATTGCAGTTCCTGTGCCTAGCGCAGCCGCACTTGCGCTGGCACATCCCCCTGCTCCTCACTTGCCACTTGCACTGGCGCAGTGCCACTGTGCAATGCGGGCAGCCACAGTGACATATTTAATGGTGCTGAGCCATGGTGCAGCACCATTGAATATCACCCAGGTCACACGCTGGAGTATCCCAGTTGCGCTGCGCCCAGGCTTGCGCCCCAGCTTGGTGCAGCCTGAATATCCGGCCCACTAGATTTTAAGCATCACAGCCAAGCTATCTTTTTCAGAATCTGAGAAGCTTTTTTTAGGTTTGACATTTTCTAGTAGCCTGAAACAGACAGATGTGGTTCTGTACTGTAGCTCATCTTTGATTTGATCTCTGCGCTGCCCACACACCATCTCTCATTCTTTTTCCACTCACCTCCATTTCTAGCTTCAAGCCAGATTCCTTCAGTTTTTTTCTTCGGATCTGACTACCTGCTTTTTTATATCTGGACTGTGGACAGCTACACTAGTGGAGAATTTCATATGTATACATTGCTTGTGCCTTGCCTGTTGCAGTTTTTCACTCTGTACAAGGCACACAAGTTATTAAACAAACAACCCAGTCACAACAGGTTGAAGTTACCCTTTCATACAAGTGAGCCTAGAAGAATTAAGAAAAAGTCAGCATTATGCCAGTCTCTGCCAGCCCAGTCACTGAACCTCACCGCTGTGACAGACCGGGGGTGGGGGCAGGCAGAATGAATGACCTCTGCAGCAGCCACCAGCCCCTGGTAGCCTGCTAGTTCTACCAACCACCTCCAAATTTTACCCTAATTATTTAAATTTTTATGTTGCTTGCACACATGTGCAAGAAATATAGTGCCATCATCCAAGTTTTCAGAGGTGTGGCACCCATCTTCCAATTCAAGTCAGTGTGTTTGCAGGCATGGCCTCAGTTCCCTAATCACTGATGCAGCTGTCTATGACAGCAGTTGAAAATGCAGTGGTCGTACAGTTGAAAGGGAGAGGTCTGCTTCAGTGAGCAGAGCTCCCCCCCTCCACACACACGCATGCACACATGCATACTGCGTGCTCATGTGCCTTCCCCCCACGCACACACTGTACAGCCAACAGGGGTGCCCAATCCCCCGTCGGCTCCACACCCCCAAAGCTTCCAGGTGTCACGCCAGAGCCCACCCAGCGTGGCAAAATTTGTTATGGCTTGCCAGGTGCCCAATCCCCGCCGCTCCAGCCCCCCAAACAGCTCTTCCAGATGCCACTCTGGGAGCCCACCCCAGCATGGCAAACGTCCCTCGTCGTCTTATTAAAAAGAAATAAACCTGTAAATACAAAAACTGTCCCCCAGCGCCTCTCCCTGCCCCCCTCCCACAACCCGCACCCACCCACTGTGCACTCTGCCTCCCCACACACCCTCACCCCATACTTATCTCCAGACCTCGGCGCGACGATCTCCGGTGGACCGGGAACACGTCTGCACTCTTCAAAGCTGACCGCAAACTGAGGAAATGCCGGTAAGCTGTATAATGGGATAGATAGGGTTTTTTCAACTTTGCTGCATATCTCAGGCATTTTTCGGAATTTTGGCACCAAATTTTCAACATGGGGTTTTTGGGACCCCTCCTCATGAATTCTGTCACTGTCATGGCGTTAATCAGGCCCAAAGGGTAATTTTGTGGTCACTGCGTGAAATCACCTTTCGGGACTGATTAATGAAACGACAGTGCCAGTGTTCATAAGGTGGGCTCTCAAAAAGCCTATGTTGCAAATTTGGTGAAAAATTCCTAAAAATTACTGTTTTACGAGGTATGCTATGCAGTTCTCATGACGCCAGAAGTTCAAATTTGTAATATTTTCACTCCAGATTTTTAACATTGCCATTTTACCACACCTCCTTCTGAGAAGTACAGCTGTCATTTTTCACATGTCACCCAAAATGTGTTCCCATGCATGTAGCGTACAATGGCACAGTCGTTGTGCGCAATCAATGTTTGGGACAGATTAAGAAAATCACAGTGACACTGTTCATGAGCAGAGGTCTTAAAATGGCTATGTTCAAAATTTGGTTAAAAAATTCCCAAAAATGACTGTTTTACGAGCATTTGTACTAAATGAGAAAAAGACCAAGGTAGAAAGGTCAGTGGGGGATGCTGCTACAGAAGGAAAAGGCATCAAAATGGAGAGCAATGAGTACCAACGCCCGTAGTCTGGGCAACAAGCTTCCTGAATTAGTGGCCTTGATGGAGGAGGAACATCTGGATATCGTGGCAGTCACAGAAACATGGTACACACAGAACCATGACTGGGACGTAAACATACCAGGATACACTATCTACAGAAGGGACAGGGAGGGTAAAAGAGTAGCAGAAGTAGCTCTCTACATAAGGGAAGAAATACAAGCAATGAAACAAAAGGGTAAACAGGGAGGAGAAGAAGCAGTGTGGGTCAATTTGGAGACAGGCAATGGCACCACAATCCGCATAGGGGTTGTATACAGACCCCCCCCCCGTCAGGGGGAGGGAATGGACAAGGAAATTATAGAAAGTATACTTAGAATGACAGAAAAAGGGGAGATATTGCTGATAGGTAATCTGAATATGCCAGATGTTAACTGGAGTGCAGTTGCAGCAGCCACTTTTAAGAGTGGGGTTATTCTAGATGCCCTACAGGGGGCATGCCTTAGACAACTAGTATTGGAACCCACTCAAGAGGGAGCAATCTTAGACCTGGTTCTCTCAAATGGAGATGGAGAAAGGATCACAGATGTAGAAGTGGGTAGCCATCTGGGAACTAGCAACCATCGAACAGTATGGTTCACAATAAACGTAGCAATAGAGTCAAGCCATACAAAGGCAAAAGTACTGGACTTCAGGAGGGCAGACTTTGCCAAAATGGGTGAGTGTCTAAGGAATGTACTAGCAAATGGGCAGGAAGGAGGGGTGGAAAAACAATGGGGAATAATAAAAACTGACATCATAGAGATAACAAGCCTCTGTGTGAAGCAAATAAACAAAACAAAACGATGTAAGAAACCACTATGGTTCTCAAAAGAGGTGGCAGTGAAGGTTCAAGAGAAAAAGAAAGCATTCAGGAAGTACAAGGAATCACAGAAAGAGAAGGACAGAGAATTGTATCAGTTAAAGCAAAAGGAAGCTGGGAAGGCAGTCAGAACAGCAAAGGCCCGAACCGAAGCCAACTCAGTTAAGAAGGGGACTAAAACCTTTTATAGGTACATCAGGGAGCGAAGGAAGACCAAGGGAGGGATAGTGAGGCTTAATGGGGGGGGGGCAGAGGGTGACTGTGAAAAGGCAGAGATACTAAACAAATATTTTTGCTCAGCATTTACAAATGAAGAGGGGGAGGTACCTAAAACAAACAATAGAAACACTCTGGATACAGGAGCTGATACCAGCCCATTTACAGAAGAAAGGGTTCTGTGGAGCAGCAGTCTTCCAGGAGACGTTCTGGAGGATGCGGTGTTGTCCCATCTGCAGGCACCTCTCTGGGCTGAGGGGGGAGGTTGCTCATCTCCAGGCTGAGTTGGCCAGGATTTGTGGGACCTCCTCCTCCATCCAGGGACCATCAGGGCCACTGCCATTGCCTCAGAGGTTGCCAAGAAAGAGGAGCGGTTGGACCACAGTGGGCTCAGGGAGGGTGAGGGTGGTGGAACAGAGGCACATCCCTCCAGTTGTACCTCTCCACAATTCCTATGCCATTCTGGCAAAGTGTGGTTCCTCTATGGAGGCACCTACAGTGGAGACCAAGGAGGATGCTGGGAACCTTCACAAAGGAGACTCACAGGAGGGTGGCATGGGACCCCACGGGGAAGGAAACAACTCCTGGTGGGGGACTCCATTGTTAGGAAGGTAGAACTTGGGGAGAAAGGGGAGAGGGAGCTAAGGTGCATGCCTGCTTGGTGCCATGGCTTGGAGGGACAGGGAACGAATCCTCAGGATTGCCGGAGCAGCTGCACAGGGGAGGGAGCTGGATGTCATTGCCCACCTAGGGACAAATGACCTGGCTAAGAAAGGGATCAGAGCAGTGCAGGAAGAGTTTGTGGAATTTGGGAGGGGCCTTAGACAAGTAGCATGCACGGTAACCTTCTCGAAGGTGCTGCCTGTTTATGGCATATGAGAGGCTAGGGTGCTCCACACCATGGGATTCAATCAGTAGTTGAAAAACTGGTGCAGAGCTCAGGGATTTGGCTTCATTGGGGACTGGGGGTTCACCTGGAGTGATGCAAGGCTATACTGGCATGATGGTCTGCATCTGTCCAGGAGGGGAACCAGGATCCTAGGTGATAGGTTTAAATGCTTCATTGGCAAGTATTTAAACTAGCCAAGGGGGGAGGCACTGGAAAGGAACAGGGAAATCCCAGACCCCTCCAAAAAAGTCATGGTAGTAAGTGAAGTAAACACCAACATAGAGATGTCGATAGGGAGAAGGGCAGGGGTAAATGGAGAAAGTGACAAAGACAAGAAGGACAGGGATGTGGCAAAAAGGAGTAAGGCCATCAGGAAATGGAGGATAATGAGTACCAATGCCCATAGCCTGGGCAACATTCTCCCTGAACTGGTGGCCTTGATGGAAGAGAGATGCCTGGATATCGTAACAGTCACAGAAACATGGTACACAGAGAACCTTGACTGGGATGCTAACATACCAGGGTACGTAACCTACAGGAGAGACAGGGAGGGGAGAAGGGGAAGGAGTAGCTCTCTATGTAAAGGAAAGGATAAAAGCAACTGAACAAAACAGTAAACAGGGAGGAGAGGAGGCACTGTGGGTCATCTTGGAGACTGGAAGTGGCACCACAATCCGCACAGGGGTTGTATACAGACCCCCAGGTCAGGGGGAGGGAATGGACAAGGATATGATAGAAGGCATTCTTAGGATGGCAGAGAAAGGGGACATACTGTTGATGGGAGACCTGAATATGCCAGATGTTAACTGGAGCACACTTGCTGCAGCCACATCCAAATGCAGGGCCATTCTCGATGCCCTACAGGTGGCATGCCTCAGACAGCTAGTTTCGGAACAGGGAGCAATCTTAGACCTCGTACTCTCAAATGGGGACAGTGACAGGATCTCAGATCTAGAAGTGGGTTGCCATCTGGGAACAAGTGACTGTCAAACAGTGTGGTTCACGTTTAACTCAGCTACAGAGTCAAGTCATACAAAAGTGAGGGTACTGGACTTCAGGAGGGCTGACTTTGGCAAGATGGGAGAGTGCCTCAGAAAATCACTAGCAAATAGGCTGGGGGGGGAGCAACAATGGAGAATCATGAAAACTGCTATCACAGAGGCAACAAGCCTTTGTGTGAAGCAAATAAACAAATCAAAATGAAAGAAAAAGCCACTATGGTTCTCAAAAGAGGTGGCTGGGAAAGTCAGGGAGAAAAAGATAGCATTCAGGAAGTATAAGGAAACACAGAAGGAGCAGGACAGAGAGCTGTACCAGTTAAGGCAGAAGGAAGCAGGGATGGAAGTCAGAATAGCAAAGGCCCAAACTGAGGAAAGGATAGCCAACTCAGTAAAGAAGGGGATAAAACCTTTTATAGGTACATCAGGGAGTGTAGAAAGACAAAGGGAGGGATAGTGAGACTGACTAGAATGAACGGTGGGTGGTCAGAGGGGGATAGTGAAAAAGCAGGGATACTGAATGAATATTTCTGCTCAGTATTCACAAAAGAGGAGGGGGAGGTGCCTAATCCAATTAACAGAAGCACTCTGGATAGGGGGGTTGATCCCAGTCCTTTCACAGAAGAAAGGGTTCTGAAAGAACTCCTAAAACTGAAGGTGGACAAAGCAATGGGGCCTGATGGAATTCACCCCAGAATTCTAAAAGAATTAAGGGAGAACTAGTGAAACCACTGACTACCCTTTTAACAAATCATGAGAGGATGGTGTGGTACCCGAGGACTGGAGGAGGCGGATGTGATTACCCTTCACACAGTGGACCAAGACAGAGGCAGGAAACTACAGAACTGTCAGTTTGACCTCTGTGGTAGGGAAAGTGATGGAATCACTTCTGAAGGAAAGAATTGTTGAGTACCTAGAGGCCAGTGAGGCACAGGACCCAAGGCAGCATGGGTTCACAGTGAGAAGGTCATGTCAGACGAATCTAATTGATTTCTTTGACTGGGTGACCAAAGTAGTAGACCATGGAGGGGCTGTGGACACAGCCTACCTAGATTTTAGCAAGGCATTTGACACAGTCCCACACAAAAGATTAATAGTCAAATTAACCAGCCTGGGAGTGGGTCCCAGGGTGGTAGCCTGGGTAAAACAATGGCTGGACAACAGGACACAGAAGGTAATTGTAAATGGAGTCCACTCTGAAGAAAGAGGGATTACTAGTGGGGTACTGCAGGGTTCAGTACTGGGTCCAGTCCGTTTTAATGTCTTTATAAGTGATATTGCAGAGGGACTGGAAGGAAAAGTATGCCTCTTTGCAGATTACACAAAGATCTGCAACAGGGTTGATACACAAGGAGGCATGGAAAGGATGAGAAGGGACTTGGCAAGGTTGGAGGAATGGTCGGAAGTATGGCAGCTACAATTCAATGCAAAGAAGTGCAAAATAATGCACCTGGGAAACAAAAACCCAGGTGAGGATTACACAATGGGGGGGGGGGGGTTGTAACAAAAACAAAAAAGGAAAGGGACCTGGGGGTAATCATATCAGATGACCTTAAGGTTAGCAAGCAATGTGAGAAGGCAGTAGAGAGAGCTGGGGTTATACTGGGATGCATAGGGAGAGGCATCACCAGCAGAAAACAGGAAGTTGTTATCCCTCTGTACAGACAGTTGGTGAGACCCCATCTGGAGTACTGCATCCAGTTCTGGAGACCCCATCTCCACAAGGACATAGACAGGATAGAGGCAGTCCAGAGGAGGGCAACTAGAATGGTACAGGGTGCAAGAGAAGCCATATGAGGAGAGGCTAAAAGAGCTTAATATGTATACCCTTGAGAAAAGGAGGGAGAGGGGGGACATGATAGAAATGTTTAAGTACCTCAGTGGAATCAACAAAGTCTGAGAGGGTAGCATCTTTCAGAAAAAGTGACATGCAAGAACAAGGGGACACAATTTAAAGATGGGGGGGCGGCTCAGAGGTAATATAAGGAAGTATTTTTCACAGAGAGGGTTGTGGATGCATGGAATGGCCTCAAAAACTGGTGGAATTCAAGCATGCATGGGACAGTCATAAGGCAAATCTAGGGGATGGGGGTAGAAAGAAGTAGGCTGCTAGTTAACTAGGATCTGCAGCTTATCCATTAGGTAGGGAAATGGGAAGACTGGGTGGGACAAGCGGTCCTCATCTGACGTCAAATTCTATGGTTCTGTTTCTATGATCCTACACACGCTTGTAAGTTCAGGAATTTTCAATATTTTCAATCCAGATTTTCAACATTGCCATTTTACCACACCTCCTTATGAGCAGTACAGCTGTCATTTTTCACATCTCGCCCAAAACATGTTTCCGCCCATGTAGCGCACAATGGCAGTCAGTGTGTGAAATCAATGTATGGGACATATTAAGAAAATCACAGTGACACTGTTTATGAGCAGAGGTTAAAATGGCTATATTGAAAATTTGGTGAAAAGAATCCTAAAATGACTAGTTTTACGAGCCAGACGCTATGCAGTTCCTACTTCACCATAAGTTCACAAATTTTAATATTTGCACTCCAGATTTTCAACATTGCCATTTTGCCACACCTTCTTATGAGTAGTACCACTGTCATTTTTCACATGTCGCCCAAAATGTGTTTCCGTGCATGTAGTGCACAATGGCACATTTGGTGTGCTCAATCAATGTTTGGGACAGATTAAGAAAATCACAGTGACACTGTTCATGAGCAGAGGTCTTAAAATGGCTATGTTGAAAATTTGGTGAAAAAATTCCCTTCAGACATTCTGCAATGTTACTAATGAAGACATTGAACAGGACTGGCCCCAGGACCGATCCCTGCAGCACCCCACTGGTCACCCCCTCTCCCTAGACTGCACACCATTTACCACCACTCTCTGCCTCCTGTCTGTTAGCCAGTTTCTAACCCAGTTTACCACCCTTTCCCCCATGCCCAGCCTACCCAGCTAGTTAATTAGCCTCCTATATGGGATGGTGTCAAAAGCTTTGCTGAAATCAAGGTAAGCGTTGTCCACTGCCCCATCCTGATTCACTTCCTTTGTCACCCAGTCAAAGAAATCAACCAGATTTGTCTGACATGATGTCCCCACTGTGAATCCATGTTGTTTATGGTCCTGGGCTCTGATGGCTTCTAGATGCCCCACTATCCTTTCTTTAAGCAATGTCTCCATGATCTTCCCCACTACTGAGGTGAGGCTGAACAGCCTATTGTTCCCTGCCTCCTCCCTGCTGCCGGACTTGTGTAGAGGGACCACATGTGCCCTCCTCCAATTCACTCGTGTTGAATGACTCAGCGAACATGGCTGCCAGAGGTACTGCTATCTCCCTTCGCAGTTCTCTCACTATCCTTGGGCATATGCCACCTGGTTCCATCGCTTAGTCCACCTTCAATTTAGTGAGCTCCTGCAGGTCTCTTTTGCCTTTGAATGGACTATTGTCCACCTCTTCACCCTTTGGCAACTGCTGTGGCCCATGCCCTTCCCACTCTTCTCTGAATACTGAACAGAAAGACACAGTGGATGTCTTGGGCGTAAGGCATGGAACTATCACTTCCAAATGCCTAAACAGCACAAACAAGCAAGCAACATTCAGCATTGACAAATGCTTGTTTGTACTTACAATGATGGCACAGAAGAAAGCAGAATTCAGAAACAAGTTTGCAATGTTGCTTCCCCCCACCACTGATTATAGCAAACAAACAGCAGTGTGTAGCCGTCGGGCAGGTGACAAAAGTGCTATAGTCAGTCACTAGCTGAAGAATAAAGCCCGAATGAAGACAGCTCAAGTCTGTAAGAAGTCTGGTTGTGTAGCCCACTAACCAGAAAAAAGAGACGGTTGTGTGTGAGTGCCTAGTCTTACTTTTATACCAGGCTAGGCAGCTGGCGGCTTCTTCAGTTTTCCCCATTGTTTGAAATGAAATTGCAGCAGGCAGCTGCCGTTTGGAGGTACCAATGTAGGACAACTTTAACTCAAACTTCAAAGAGCCAGTTGCTCACTCACTGCCATAGAGTGCCTTTAAAAAAAGGTGTAAAGTGGTAACAGGAGATGGGACTAAAGTTGCAGAAGAATGAGGTGGCAACTTTTACTTAAGGGCCGACGCTGGGCAGGAACTAACCTCTGCATTGCCAATTTGTGGGACAATCTCTTTCGTTTAGTGTGGCAGCTTAGGAGCAGGGCAGTGCTCCAAAGAGTTTCTCGCACTCCATCGCTGCATAGTATCAGTGGCCCCCCCCCCATGTAAGGCACTGTCTTGGGCAATGACAAAAAAGTGAAGGGACAAGCACCTCCCCCACCGCAAGCTCCTGTACCTAACCAAGGGGCGGGGGCCCCCTGATCCAGGGGGCCCTACACAATGGCGTAATTGGCGCATAGGTAAATCCAGCGGTGCTCCTCAGCATCTGTCAAAACTTTGCTTTTCCCATAGTTTTAAACTTCTAGTTTGTTAACTCATGCACACTGCTCCTATTTGTTAGTTTCAGGTTAGTTAGCTTAGTTTTTATTATTTTTTCCTAATTTTAGCAGTTCTTCAGCAGTTCCAAGGAACAGATGGGAACCATTCCCTCAGCGGTGTTTACCGCGGTTTTTACTTTAAAATTTGAAAACGTTCCAGTTCCTATTTCTATGAATCATAATGTTTACTTTTGAAATATCCGAGTTTTATTGTGGTTCCCAGGAACTAAGCACTCTTGTTGTTCCCTGTCTTTCATTCCTGTCAGGGAACCGAGCATTTTTTTCCCAATTTCAGCTTACTATTTGTGGTTTTGGGAACCAACCACAATCTTTTTTCCTCCTTTTGGACTCAATGTGTACCAGTTTCTGACACTTGGCATGTCAGAGACTCCCCAAAACAACGCGGGACTGACTGGTTTTAAAACGATATTAAGTGTGGGCAGATCATTGCCAAAACTGGCTGGCACGATCTTTGTCTGGTGTGTCTTGATCCTAGCCACATTTTTGTAAACTGTGAGATTTGTAAAACCTTTTGCTCCAAGACACTTAAAAAGACAGCAAAAATGCTTGAAGAGACAGTTTTCCCTACTACTTCTCCCTCTCCAAAGCTCTTGGAAGATGTTTCTTCCCATCCTTAAAAGGATAAATCCAAGGAGTCAGTGGACCCCAAGACCACTGACAAGGGTGAGGCTTCGAAATCCAAGAGGCCTATAGAATCAGCTGTGGAACTGGTTCCTGCTAAATGAAAACAGAAAGAAAAACATGCCACTGCACTTCCTGCTGAAAAAGCAAAGGAGCTCTCAGCTGACAGGCTGGCTATGTCCTCTTCGGAGGATATTTCCAGAGCCCTGCAGGTTTTGCAGGTCCTCCAGGCTGCCGGTTCCTTGGTCCCCCGGTTCCCTCAGTTCCTCCTTCAGCTCCCCCTAGCCAGGAAGCATTATTCCTCTATGATGAACTGGAGGAGGAGGAGAAAGAAGCGGGAGAACTCATTAAACCAGAGTCTCTCTGGAGCAGGACTTTGGTTCCCCACTGCGTGGACCAGATGACTACTCATCTCACTATGTTTTTGTGAGACAGATAGTGGACACCCTCATCTTTTGTGAGATAGATGGTGGATACACTCAACCTTACCACACAGGAGACTGTGGAGGATGAGGAGGAACCTGAGTTCCTAGATATGATGGGGCTAGCCCCCACAAAATGACTTTTGTTGCATATCCACAAGTCTCTCAAAAAGGCTGCCCTCAAGTTCCTGCAAACTCCCACTTCCATTCCTGGGGTGAACAGAAAGGTGGACAAGAAATATCAGTTGGACAGGACAAATGCTGATTTTCTTTTTGTCTATCTGGATCATGAGGGAGTGGTACAGGCAGCAGCCTGTGATAAGGCCAGGGTGCCCTTGGCCTCTCACCCACTGGACAAAGGACTCCAGGAAGCTGGACACTATGGGGAAGAAGGGGTACCTGGTGGCTTCCCTTCTCCTCATGCAAGCCAGTTACATGGCCAATACAGCACAATACCAGAAGACCCTCTGGTCATCTGTCCTGGCCATGACTGATAAAGTCATTGGGGATGTGGCAATTGATCTGGCAGAAACAGCCAGATCCGCCTTAGATGCCACTAAGTACCAGTTCCATATGGCAGTGGATGCCAGTGATACAGCTTCCAGGCTCATGGCCCTTGCCATCTCCATGAGGAGATTTACCTGGCTCAGTGTTACTAACCTGTCCCAGGATACCCAGTCTAAAGCCATGGATTTCCCCTGCAAGAATAATTCTGTCTTTGGGGACAAGACTGAGTCTTATATGAAAAAGTTGGAGAATACAAGGTTACATATAGGAGCAACTCAGCTCAGGATAAGCCCTCCATGCCATACAAGCTCCAGGGCAGGGAAGGGGATCTATGATGCTGCATCAACAATTTCTTGTCGACGCAACATTTCCCCAACACTGCTATGTTGACCACAATTGCGGTTGGCATTGTGCTGTGGGAGGACAAGATGTTTTTTTGCAGGGGGTTGTGCCCCCCACACTCCCCATCTGGGGGGCTATGCCCCCACACCCCCTCAACTTAATATAATCAGCTCAGAATCTGAGCTGATTTGGGAAGGGGGTGCAGGACCTCGAGAAAGAGTGCAGGGGTCCCGAGTGGACTTTACAGTGATGCGTCGATGTTGTCAGTATCGACGAGGATAACTACAAGGAGGACTGACCCAGCACCTCAGGCCAAGTCCCAGCCCAAGCAGAACCCCTGACATGCTTGCACAGGTTACCTCCCCCTACCCTGTAGGAGGCAGGTTGGGTCACTTACTCCAAGCACGGCAAGCCATTACCACAGACAAGTGGGTCTTGGAGGTAGTGAGCCAGGGCCTGTCCCTAAGTTACAAAACATTTCCCATGCTGCAGGCCAGAAACTTCAGCCTGGCAACCTCAGCAGAAAAGGCTCTGTTGGAGTCAGAAGTTGCCAACCTACTGTGCATCAAGGCAGTAGAGCCTGTCCCCTGTCCCAAAGGAGGAAAGGCTTCTACTCCAGATACTTCCTTATCCAAAAGAAAAATGGGGACTTGAGACCCATTTTAGATCTCAGGCTTCTCAGCAAACGCTTGACAAAGCCAAAGTTCAAGATGGCTATCCTGACCATGATCATTCCCACAAGTAACTGAGAATAGAGACGGAGCATGGTCAAGATACAATTTGGAAGGGACAGCAACCACAACGTGGGGCCTACTACAAAAAAACACAAAGTCAAGTGTTAGAAACACAAAAGAAGCTGAAACAAAATGATAAGGAATACAATTTGCAATTGAAAGAACATATTTCGGAGATATTTATCTGGATTGCAGTATATCAAGTTTATGAAGGCACCTCCTGAGGAAGCCAATACTGTTGGGGAAATGTTGAGAGTATGGGCCAAAGAAAAACTAATAAAGAAACAAGTATTTGAGAACAAAACGGACTTGTCTGCATGTGCTACTGTATGTTTTTTGCACCCTCCCCCCCATCTTTTATGAGAGAGAACTTGCTTGATTGAACACATTCGGAGAGGCAGCATTTTGAATCATCCATTTAAATTGAACATTTCCCGTGGATAATCTGGATTTTTCCAGAACTTCATGTTTCCATGATCATTCCCACCCTGCAGCAAGGGGACTGGCTGGCATCCCTGGACCTCAAAGATGCCTATTTTTCCACATTTCCATCTGACACAGCCACAGAATGTATCTGCGGTTCAGGCTACCCTCGTGTCACTACTAGTTTGCAGCACTACTCTTTGGCCTAACTTCTATCCCCAGGGCATTCACCAAGTGCCTAGTAGAGGTTGTGGCACACCTCAGAAGGCTGGGAATCAAAGTGTTCCCTTACCTAGATGACTGGCTAGTCATGGGACAGTCTCCCCAGCACACCAGGGACTCTGTGGCCCTCACTCGGGACACCCTAGAGTCTCTGGGATTCCTGGTAAATGCCCAGAAGTCCCTGCTGGAACCTGTCCAGGTCCCAGAATTTATAGGAGCAGAATTGAACACTCTGCAAGTGAAGGCTTTCCTTCCATAGGACAGGGTGTACAACATTCTGGAACTAGCAGGCTCTTTCAGACTCAACAGACCCAGACCAGCAAGTCATTTCCTGCAGCTCTTGGGCCACATGGCAGCTACCACAGCTGTGGTGCCAGGGGCCGGATTTTAAATGAAGGACATTCAGTTCCACCTCAGGTCCCTTTGGTCCCAGAGGAGAGATCCTCTGTCCAGATTAGTGCCCACCACAAAGCCATTCTTGCAGGCCTTACAATGGTGGCAGGACAGAGACAACCTCAGGAAGGGAATGCCCTTTAGCCAAGAGGCTCCCTCAGCCATCCTTACCACAGATGCCTCCCTCCTAGGGTGGGGGGCACATCTGGGCAATTTGACAGTGAGTGGCACCTGGTCTGTCAGGTGACATTCCTGCATATCAACCTGCTAGAGCTCAGGGTAGTCTTCCTGGCCTTGCAGTCATTCACCCCATCAGGTCAAGGGCAAGGTGGTACAGGTCAGGATAGACAACACAATCACCATGTACTACATCAACAAGCATGGAGGCACCAGGTCAGCCTTGCTGTGCAAAGAATCCATGAAGGTGTGTAACTTGGCTTACTTTCTGCAGGTGTATCTGTCTGCAATCCACCTGCCAGGGAATGACAATGTTTTGGCAGAGTTTCTCAGCAGAATTGGCCAGAGCCATCATGAGAGGTCCCTGAACAAACACGTCTTGGACTCAGTATTCAGAAGGTAGAGCACATCATAGCTAGATCTCTTTGCCTCCATGACCAACCACCAGCTGCCACAGTTCTGTTGCAGACCTCTGGCTTGGGGCACAGTGCCATTAGAAGTTATAACACTGGACTGGTCAGGGAAGTTTCTTTATGCCTTTCCTCCCTTCCTCCCTTCCTCCCTTCCTCCTGCTGCTCAGAGTCCTCATCAAGCTCAGGACCCAGCCAGCCACTATGATCCTGACAGCACCATATTGGGCAAGGTAGCTATGGTATTCCCTCCTGCTAGCCTTGTCAGTGTCTCAGCCTATTCACCTTCCTCAGAAGCACAACCTCTTGACCTTATCATAGGGCAGGATCCTGTACCTCTGCTTCAGGTCTCTACACCTCAAGGCCTGGCTCCTGAAGGCTTAGAGTTTGCCACATTGCAGCTCTCTGAAGAAGGCCTTTGGTCTGTCTAGTCTGCTCGAGTATGCAGCACCCATTTAATTTAAGCTGCAGCTGCCCCCTCCCTTTGCAAGTCTGTCTGATTTATTGCCCCTACCTCCGACTTCCTTCACCCCATCTTCCCCTCAGTTTAGACCCTCCCTTTGACCCTATCCCACCCCTTCTTGAAGCTGCCCACTGTCCACAGAGATATCACTTCCCCTGGTAGCACATTCCAACCAGCCACTATCTTTTTTGTGAAATAGTGCCTCCTCATCTCCCTCTTGAATCTTCCTTCCTCCAATTTCAGACTGCGCTCCCTGGTGTCCCTCCCTCCTTTTTACTTAAACAAACCCTCTGAATTAACTGTGTTTAAGCCCTTTAGGTACTTGAAGGTCTCAATCCTAGCCCCTCTCTCCCTTCTATCCTCTAGGATATACTTGTTGAGCTCCCACAGTCTCTCCTCATATGTTTTGTCCCCCATTCCCAGGATCATCTTTGTCGCCCTACACTGGACCCTCTCCAGTAGTTTGATGTCCATTTTTAAGAAGGAGCACCAGAACTGCACATAGTACTCCAAGTTTGGTCTCACCAAGGACCTGTACAGGGCCAAAATGACTTCCTTCCTCCCCTCCTAGAGGTGATTCCCCTGGTGATGCATCCTAGTGCTGCCTTCCTACACTGCACCAAGTGATTCATGTACCCTGTTACCAGTACCCCCAGATCCTTCTCCTCGAACAAAGTGAATAACTGCACCCCCTACCAGTAGATATTCCCAGTGTTTTTAGCCCTCAAGTGCAATACTTTGCACTTTTTAGCATTGAACCCCAGTTACCATATGTCTGACCACTGCTCAAGTCTTGCCAAATCCTCTTGTAGTACTTTACCCTCTTTCTCACTATCCACCTCCATGCAGATCTTTGTGTTGTCTGCAAAGAGGTTGATCATACTCCTTATCCCATTCAATATATTGCCAGTGAAGATGTTAAATAGTACCGATCCTGGCATTGAACCCTGTGGGACCCTGCTGGTTACAGCCCTGGGTGCTGAAAGCTTCCCCCCAACATTCACCCTCTCCTGCCTGTCCTGCAACCAGCTCTTAATCCACCCAACCATTTTTTCCCAGTTCCTAGGCTGTTCAACTTGCTGGTCAGCCTACCATGAGGCACCAAGTCAAAAGCCTTGCTGAAGTCCAGGTAAAGGACATCCACCGCATGGCCGCTATCCAGTGATCGCGTCACCCAGTCAAAAAAGTCAACTAGGTTTGTCTGACATGATCTGCCAGATCCAAACTCATGTTGCCTGTCATCCTGTAGGCCATTCCCTGCCAGGAAACTCACCAGCCTTTCCTTAAGTTTAGTTTCCATTAGCTTCCTCACAATGGCTGTAAGACTCACTGGTCTGTAGTTCCCTGGTTCATCCCTGGGCCCACTCTTATGGAGGAGCACCATGTGAGCCATCCTCCACTCCCTGGGTATGTATCCAATACTTAGGGAAGTGTTGAACAAATCAGCCAGTGGTCATGCCAGGACCTCTGCCAACTCCTTCAGTATCCTAGGATGCACACCGTCAGGTCCTGGTGCCTTTTCCACCCTACGGAACCTTAGACCCTCCAACACCCTGTACACTGGGATCTCCACATCCATTATCTCCTCTCCCCCTGATCCCACCCCACCTTTCCTGTGTGGCATAGGCCCATCCCCCTCCCTTGTAAACACTGAGCATAAGTACTCATTTAGTGCTTCCACTATATTTATTTATTTATTTAGTTTTTGTTGACCGGATAAGTGCACTAGACAAATTCTGCCTATTTTCAGGCACGACCCGGGGGAGAACGGATACAGATGAATGCCAACTGACTTTTGAACCAGATTAAGCTGTTGGTGGTATTTTAGTGAATGGGGAGAAATTTGGCCAGGGCACTGGGGAAATTTCCCTACTCTGACAGTAGGGGGAACCTCTGGCCATTTCATGATGGATGAGTCAGTCTCTGGGCTGACAAGCAAGGAGAAGGGGTGTGAAGCAGGTCTGGGAGTTGGTCTCCTCCTCGGCTAAGGAGCTTACAGAGACTGAAGAATTTTTTGATGCAACGACAAGTATGTCTTTACCTGGAGCAGCAGAATCGGCACGAATGGAGACGAGAAATTCTGGGGTCTTGCCTAGTAAAAATACAGACGAGAAGAACAACAGTGAGAAAGATGGAGCAATGGAATCTACCTTGCAGCATCTCTTACTGCAGGAAGAAATACTATTTCAGCAAAGGAAACAAGAGTTGTTAAAACGCTTCTCTCCACCAGACAAGGATCAGAGAGGAGTTCCAAGCTTGCATACGGGACAGCAGTTACAGAAGGTTGTCATGGAACCTGACCACACTGAGGCAAGGAGTGAGCTGGACACTGTATTCTGGGGAAAGGATTGAGATCAATCTGCAGCTACCACATTTACTTTTTCAGCATCTGAGGGGATACATCCTAAAGACCAGATGAAAATTAAAGGTATGCCTAGTAAATTATGATGGGCAGATGTGCTGCCTGTAGATGACAGTTCATGGTCGGCAGAAGAAGCTTTGAAAGCAGCAGAGTGGGTTCACTCACCGGACACAAATAAATGGATCTCGGGCTTTGCCCCAATTAAGATAGCAGGGGTTTCAATGCCACTGACTGTTTCTTCTACTCCAGTGAGTGAAGAGGGTGGCACTCAAAGTATTACTGTTGACACTGTTCAAACATCGACAGATTTGTTAATATCTGAAGGGGAGAACTTGGTTCCACCTTTGGCCTTACCTGCAGAATTAGACCTGACACAGTACCCAGTTTTAGTAACAGTGCAGAACATAGGAGAAGTAGCAGCGGCGCAGGACAATTTAGAAGATCCTATGAGTGACTTTTCTGATTTTTCAGACATTCCTAAGAGCATACCAGCTAAAATTAGGAATGGGCCCGAACCTTTAGAGGAGGAGGGTTTCTCACATCCTTCTTCAGAACAAAATAAAAATCTTATGCTTCCTTTTTTTCCAATACTGTTTACCCAGCCAAAAGGCACAATGCAGTTAGACTAATATATAAAGGAGGTTTAGAAACATTTCCAGAGAGGGTCTATGTAGGCAGAACTTTGTTAAAAGACAGTTTGCATTTCACTGTTACAGAATTGTATGCTGTTATATATGTGTCTGGAGAAAATGTGTTTGATGTTAGTTTTAAGTTGGGGAGTGGATTAGACAAATTTTGGGCCCGGTATCATCAAGTCAAAAATTCATCACTATGGGCCCCCTTTGAAGTCATCCTTTTATCTAGGCCAACGCACAAAACCATCACTGTTTTATTCAGGAACGAGGGGGCTAGTGTTGCTGATTTACTCTTTTGGTTAAAGCAGAGATGTACTGTGACAGATAACCCTGAAGCTATATTTGATACAGAGGGAATTTGGACAGGAGTTTGGAAAATCTGTGTAATTTTGAGAACAGAGGAAGAAGGGGTTCAACATTTGCCTAATTGTTTTTTCTCAGGAAGGGACAGAGGGATTCTTTTTTATTCCGGACAACCAAAGACATGTTATAAATGGGGCCAAGAGGGTCACATGAGTAGTACATGTGATAGGTCTAAATGTACAGTTTGTCATGAGACTGGACATGCTAGTGGTCAGTGCAAGAGTAGAGTAAAATGTAATCTGTGTGGGAAAGAGGGTCGCTCATATGTAGCTTGTCCTGAAGCTGTGCACAGGAAACATTCTTCTTCTGATAGTGTGGAACAAAGACTTCTGATCACTACAGCTCAGAGAATACAACAAGCAAAGGGCAGTTGAAAAACCCTTAGAGTCTTTAGGCCAAAAAGATAAAATACCAAGGCCTAGCGGAGGGCTTTTTAGAGATAAGATGCTAGACTCTGACCTAGAAGTAAGGGGTGATGTTTCAACTCCTAGTGTGGAAATGGAAGTTGGAGAATCTGGAGAAATAGAGATAGACGTATGTCCTGGGGAAGATTTGAGTTCCACGGCTTCCATGCACCCCCCCCCCAGGAAGATAATAGTAGAGAAAAAAAGAAGTCTACTAGAAGATGTCCAGCTTGGTCTCAGCCAATACCCAAAGTCCCTAAAACTGCTCCACTTGAAATTTCTACTAGATACCAGGCGTTATTTGATGGTGAGGCCTCAGATAGTGAATCAGTGGGATCCTCTTTAGAATCTAATACACAGGAAACTTTGTTAGAAGGACAACCATCTGAAAAAGAGAAAATGGAACCTGGGGAAAAAAATCAAAGAGGGAAAGTTAAGAAAAAACAGAGAAGGTAGCTTGCACTTACCTACTTACAATGTGTCTAGCACCATCACTTAAAATTCTAACGTCAGATGTTAATAGCATAAAAAATAATTGCGAAAGAGGGGCAGTTTTCCATCTTTTACAAACGTACCCCGCTGGGGTTTTTCTTATCCAAGACATAAGATTACTTACTATTACAGAAATTACAGAAGTAACTAAAGAATGGTTCACAGGAATTTCTTTTTGGTCTATAGCAGGGTTTTATTTAACTCTAAATATTTATTAGCGTTTTGCTCATAAAAGTGCTAAAACATTGTGAAAATGCATAGCACTTGCCTGACTGTATTTAACAAACATAACACTTCTAGAAAGCCTATATGAATACTTTCTGTACAGTTAATATTGTCCCAAGAAAAAAAACTGCTAATCAATTATTTAAAACCCTGTATAGGTACAGAGAGATGTTAAGGGGTAGGTATTCTTTTTCACTGGTTACAACCTACCGTTGTAAAGCTTTTAGAGTTATTGCCAGGTAGGGTATTATTACCTGATTTTAGGGTTGAGAATGTGTCCTTTCATATTATAAATATCTATGCCCCACAATTAAAGGCAGATCGTACAGCTATTTTTAACCAAATTAGCCCTTACCTTCATATAGCTCAAAATGTAATTTTTGGGGGAGACTTCAATTGTGGACTAAGTAAACTAGATAGGGGATTGCATACGAAAACAGAGAAAATATTTGGAGACATGACAGCTTTAAACAAGGCAGTTCATATTACCAACTTAAAAGATGCTTTGCTAGAACACAGGGGAAATAGGGACAAAACATTTTTTAAAGGGAATTTATCTGCAAGAATGTATTTTTTCTTTATAACTAAGTCAATACATATTCAAAAATCATCAGTAGATTTGGTGGAATACTCAGACTATAAACTTTTATATATTGATTGTGGTTCCCCAGAGGTAGTAATTGGTCCAGGGTATTGGAAGCTGAACTCTAAGCTTTTATTGGAAGCTTTATGCTTACAAAATATCACATATTTTCTTATCTGTAAAAAGTCTTTGCTTGAATTGTACAAGGACCCAGTTAATTTATTTTAATTTTTTTCATTTATTTTTTTATTTATTGAATTCTCAGATTACAACCTTTGAGCTACAAACTCATTTACAAAGGTTCCACATCAGGAAAGATAAGGTCATCATACAATGATGATCACAGAGATACAAATAATCATACATTTAACATCGACAAAAGGCGTTAAGGATCTTGGTTAGTGATAGATCCTTAGTGGATAGACAAAGATAGAGCAACAGGAGCAGTTGCCAGGAAGAGTGGGGGGGGGGAAGAGGGTGGAAGGATTTTAAGGAGGGGGGAGAGGTGGAAGGTCACCTTGCAGTAACCCCTGGTTAGGGGGTCACCATGTCTGAGAGGGAATCTGAGGTAGGAGGGAGGACGGGGTTGCGAGCATGGAGCAGAATGGAGCCCGGGGAACAGGAGGTAAGAACCATGATGGGCACAGGTCTGTGGGCCAGGGGTAGGGAGAAGGAGGAGGAAGGGAGAGGGAGGTAGCAAGTTAGGTACTCATGACGTCCAGATAGGTGGGGTAGTCAGGATTTAAACAGAAGGGGTGGTCAGGTAGGACAGGTGCATTTCCCTCGAGTGGAAAGGTGGGACCTAAGTGCAGATTTGAACAGGTCAATTTTGCTTATTGTAGCTAGTTCAGATGGAAGAGAGGAGAGCCATAGCGGGACCAGGTATTCGAAGGAACGCTGACCTTGGGTAGTGCGACGATAGGGGATCTTGACTGAGATCTTACTGGATGTCCTAATGGTCCTAGTTGGAGCAACCTGGTGTATGAGGGAGCTGGGCCCCAGAGGCAATAGGCCCAGGGTTGCTTTTTTGGCAAGGAGGCAGGTTTGATAGTGGGCCCTATCGAACAGATTTAGCCAACCAGTTTCGTAGTAGAGGTGGCAGGTATGAGTCAGGCGAGTGGCACCCAGTGCGAGTCTGCAGGCTTTATTGAGCGTGGGTGGCAAGACGCCTCAGTGTGCTGGAAGTAAAAACTGAGATTAGGGCCCTTCTCATGTCCAATAGCAGACAATTAAAATGTGGAGATTATGTGACTTATTTAAATGATAGAAAACAGTTGCAACACCTGTATTCGCTTTCACAAACAACAAAACATAATTTCACCGATCAAATGGCACATATAAAACAGAAGATGTTAGTGTATCATGAAAAATTAACAGAAGGCCTTAAACAACAACAACAATATGGGATACAGGGCACTTTTGAGAACATCTGCCCTCTCATTAGAAACCAAGAGCGGATTAAAAAGAAAGTAATGGATGCACTTTATGACACACAGGGGAAGGTTCAAACTTCTAGTTCTAATATTTTAATATTGTGTCCCATTATTCAAAAGCTTTGTTTAAAAAGTCTTAAAATGAATGTTTTGATTTTAACCCCCTATTTCAGAAATTAGAAATCCCTGCAATTTCTCAAGATCTGGTAGATGATTTAATTAAACCTTTTTCTACACTGGAAGTATTGGACATCATTAAATCACTTGCAAAAGGAAAATCTCCTGGACAAGATGGGTTAACCTCAGAACTTTATGACATTTTAGGACAGGAAGTTCTGAATGAACTCACTATAGTCTATAATGCTATCTTACAAAAGGCATGATACCTTTAGACATAGCCTCTGGAGTTCTCATTTTTCTGCATAAAAAAGGGGACAAAAAGATTTGTCTAATTGGAGGCCCATCAGTCTCCTAAATAATGACTTCAAAATTTTGACAAAAATGTTAAAAGGTTGCTGGCAGTTGCTAAATATGTACTAATGCCCGTTCAATCTTGTACAGTACCTGGCACTAATATTACAGACCAATTGATTTTATTGCGAGAAGTATTTGATAGACACAATTTATCAACATTAAAAGGTTATGTATTATCATTGGATGAAAAACAGGCTTTCGACGATGTTAATCATAGTTTTTTATGGCAAACCTTATTATGCTATGGTATACCAATCACCTTTGTAAACTGGTTGCAAGCTCTATATAGAACCGCCATGGTTAGGCCTTGTGTAAATGGTTTTATTGGTCCTTATATACATATTCAAAAAGGGGTTAGACAGGGATGTCCAATAAGTCCCCTGTTGTATGTCTTTAGTATTGACCCCTCTTAAGGTTCCTTAATTCGGAAGTAGAGATTAGGTCTCTACATTTGCCAAGTACATTTGTCCCATACAAAGCCATGGCCTATGCAGATGATGTGGTAATACTGGTAGGAGATGTTAGCTCTGCTGAAAATGCGGTAGATATATGTACTAAATATGGCACTTACTCAGGTACCTGCTTAAATCTTCATAAAAGTACAGGGAAGCCTTTGGGTACTTGTGAAAGTTTTCAGGATAGTATAGCTAGAATTTCTGTTATGTCAGGCAGTATGAAAATCTTAGGGATAGATTTTGGAGGAACATAGATGGATATTGATAATTGGTATGCTAAAATACAGAATGGGGCATGGCTGGTACAAACCTGGAACCAAAGGAAGATGAGCTTTCAGAAAAGGGTGTATCTCATTAAAACCTATCTTATACCTATATTCATATTTATTAGAACAGTTTTTCCTATTCCTAAATCAAGAGAAGCATGACTTTATATCGTTTTTTTTTTCAGTCCTTTTAGGGAAGCAGACTAAATCCAATTAAATGTAATATTCTTTATCTACCAATAAATCAAGGCGGACAAAATATGATTAATCCTATACTTTTCTTTTTTTGTCAATTTTTGCATGCAAATTTAAAACCCTTACTGATGCAGACAGATAAGTGTTGGGGCGATATCCTTAAACAAACAATGTCACCATGTTTTTTAGATTGGGAGAAGGACCAGTTAAAACAGATTAAAAACCAGACTTGGGCGCCACCATATTTAAGAGAAGTTTTTGTAAAACTTAAAATATGGGGGCTTAAGAGGGAAAGGATCTTATTGCAAACAAAAAAAAACAGCTATACGTGTATATATGTGAAACTCATTTTAGAGAGAGAGAGAGAGACACCTTTCCTAAATGTTCTTTACAAAATAAGAAAAATCATTCTGGAGTTTGTTACAGAAAAAAGGATCCCTATAAAATTTAAGGATATACATTTGTTAACATGTCATGAAAGATTAAATGTGAAAGATAACCAAAAACATAAAACATTAGAAGAAAGAAGTTGTTCTAGACCTAAGTGCATTAATTTGTTAGAAACAATAACACATTTGTTTTTTACTTGCTCATATATTTTTAAGTTTTGGGATTTTTTATATCATAAACAAATGAGGTGTTCTTTCAGCAGGTTTCTTATAACTCTTTAATATATGGAGAGTATCCACATTCTTCGATGAAATGGGATAAGGGTACATTAAGAATTATTTTTGCAGTGATTAAATGGTATATTTGGAACTCTAGATGTTTGTTTACTTTACAACAGATAGATTTTACCTATGATGAACTGTATAAAAAAATTCTCAAAGATTTAGAAGACATTTATTTTAAAGAGGCAAAATATAAGGATAGTAGGAGATTACAATGCTGTTGGAGAAACTTGTTGTGGATTACTAATAATGATGTACCAATAACATGAAATAGTTGTGAGAGGAAGAATCTTGAGAGATAGGGTATGACTATTTTTTTGTTGTTTATTAAGGATGTGATAATTCTTGTCAATATTTTTTATATGAACCGGATGCTTGTTGTTCTTACCAATGGCACGGTCATTTTGTATGATTTCTAAATAAAAAAGTCCCCTACTCTGCCTGCAGGGGACCTTGCTTCCTGTGAGTGGAGGGGACCCTTTTGTCTGCAGTACCAAGATGGCAGATGACAGTGTGGTTGCTGGTGGAATTGCTGGAGATATTTTGGATTCTGATCTGACTACAGCTTCACCCATGGAGTCAAAAAATACCTGACATTACCTCTGAAGAACCAACAAGGCTGTAATCTGCAGGAAGAAATGCTGAAGGTACCACTTTAAATAAACTGCCAGACAATCATCAAGAAGACTTGCCTCAGACACCACTTTACCCAGTTTCAGGAACTCAGAGCACTTCTGACACAGAAATTTATCTGCGAAGCATGTATTCTGCACACAAGGACTTTCTTATTGGTCTAACTCACTCTGATTTGCAGTTTTCCTCACAGCCTTTTTTTGTCAACTTACCCTGCAGCAGCCACTTCTGATATGACTCCTAGCACCAGAAATGCCACAAACTCTGCATCTATGGGACAGTCATCGCACCGCAGAGGACATTGAGCGCATTTGGTCACCAACAGCAGCGCTCCATGCTGCTGGCTGGCAGCAAAATTCAGAAGAAGCACCCTGGACCTCCCCAAGGGCTGTTTCAGCCCAGCAAATCCTCTCTGAGGCGTGCAACAAACTCTGATCTTCAGAAGACACACCATTACCGATGAAAACAGCTCTGGAAGCAGTATCTTTCCCTAGTAATTCTTCAAGCACACCAGCCATCTTCCAGACAACACCTGACATCACAGATACCATCACGGGCCCCAACTTAGCTAGACATGAATATACTTCATCCTCCTTGACTCAGAACATAATTTAGCAAGTACATCTGAGCCACTTGGTCCACAGCCTGCAGGTGAGGGCACTAACTCGACCCCATTTAAACTCAGTGATCTGTTCACTAACTTAGGTGAGCCAGCGCAGTGAAGGAATGCTGTACGTATGAAGCTCATGGAGGACATTGCTACAAGCCCTGACTGAAGAACTGTATTGCATAGTATGTTGCAGGACTCTTTACGGATAGGGGCAACAGAATTATTTGCCTTCACTCATGTGCATGGGGAATCTGTGTATGACTTAAGTTTTAAAAATGTGTACACTTTGGAGAAATTCTGGGAAAAATATGAGCATGTAAAACATCTGCCATTCTGGGCACCCTTTATGGTCATCCCCTTCTTGAAACCAACAGTGAAAATTGTTACCTTACTGTTTCGTAGTGAGGGGGTGAGCATAGCGGACGTCCAGTACTGGTTCAGGCAGCACTGCGATATACTAGAGGCCCCTCATAGAGACATAGAGTTTGATGGCAGATAAGGACTGCTTGGCCCACTTAGTCTGCCGATTTCCCTACCTAGAGGATATGCTGCAGATCCTATTTAACCAACAGCCTATTTCTTCCTACCTCCCACAAAAATTGCCTCATGTGTGTCCCATGCATTATTGAATTCTCCCACAGTTTTAGACCCCACAACCTCCTCAGGAAGGCTATTCCATGCATCCACCACCCTCTCTGTGAAAAAATACTTCCTCACATTGCCCCAAGGCATTCCCCCCTCCTATCTTCAAATTGTGTCTACTTGTTCTTGCACATCTCTTTTTCTGAAAGATGCTACCCTCTTGGACTTTGTTGATTCCACTGAGGTACTTAAATGTTTCTATCATGTCCCCCCTTTCCTCAAGGGTACACATATTAAGCTCCTCTAGTCTCTCCTCATATGTCTTCTCTTACAGACCCTGCACCATTTTAGTTGCCCTCCTCTGAACTGCCACCATCCTGTCTATGTTCTTGCTGAGATGGGGTCTCCAGAACTGAATACAGTACTCCAGATGGGGTCTCACCAACTGTCTGTACAGGGGGGTAACAACTTCCTGTTTTCTGCTGGTGATGCCTCTCCCTATACATCCCAGTATCCTCCAGCCCTCCCTACCTCCTTCTCACATTGCCTGCCAACCTTAAGGTCATCTGACATGATTATCCCAGGTCCCTTTCCATTTTTGTTGTTGTTACTACCTCCCCCCCATTGTGTAATCTTCCCTTGGGTTTTTGTTTCCCAGGTGCATTATTTTGCACTTCTTTGCATTGAATCTAAGCTGCCATGCTTCTGACCATTCCTCCAACCTTACCAAGTCCCTTCTCACCCTTTTCACGCCTCCTTGTGTATCAACCCTGTTGCAGATCTTTGTGTCATCTGCAAAGAGGCATACTTTTCCTTCCAGTCCCTCTGCAATGTCTCAGTACTGAACCCTGCGGTACCCCACTAGTACCCCCTCTTTCTTCAGAGTGGACTCCATTTACAATTACCTTCCGTGTTCTGTTGTCCAGCCAATGTTTTACTCAGGCTACCACCCTGGGATCCACTCCCAGGCTGGTTAATTTGACTATTAATCTTTTGTGTGGCACTGTGTCAAATGCCTTGCTAAAGTCTAGGTAGGCCATGTCCACAGCCCCTCTCTGGTCTACTACTTTGGTCACCCAGCCAAAGAAATCAATTAGATTCGTCTGACATGACCTTCCCGCTGTGAATCCATGCTGCCTTGGGTCCTGTGACCCACTGGCCTCTAGGTACTCAAAAATTCTTTCCTTCAGAAGTGATTCCATCACTTTCCCTACCACAGAGGTCAAACGGACAGGTCTGTAGTTTCTTGTCTCTGTCTTGGTCCCACTTTTGTGAAGGGGAATCACATCAGCCTCCCTCCAGTCCTCAGGTACCACACCATCCTCCCATGATTTGTTAAAAAGGGAAGTCAGTGGTGTCACTAGTTCTCTGCTTAATTCCTTTAGTTTTCTGGGGTGAATTCCATCTGACCCCATTGCTTTTTCACTGTCCCTCTCTGGCCACCCACCATCCATTCTATTCAGCCTCACTATCCCTCCCTTTGTCTTTCTACACTCCCTGATATACCTACAAAAGGTTTTATCCCCCTTCTTAACCAAGTTGGGTATCTTTTCCTCAGTTTGGGCCTTTGCTATTCTGACTACCCTCCCTGCTTCCTTCTGTCTTATCTGGTACAGTTCTCTGTCCTGCTGCTTATGTGTTTCCTTACACTTCCTAAATGCTATCTTTTTCTCCCTAACCTTCATCGCCACCTCTTTTGAGAACCATAGTGGCTTTTTCTTTCATTTTGATTTGTTTATTTGCTTCACACAAAGGCTTGTTGCCTCTGTGATGGCAGTTTTGATATTTCCCCATTGTTGTTCCACCTCCTCCTTCTAGCCTGTTTGCTAGTGCTTTTCTGAGGCACTCTCCCATCTTGCCAAAGTCAGCCAGGGTTTTATTTAACTCTAAAAATTGATTAGTGTTTTGCTCATAAAAGTGCTAAAACTTTGTGAAAATGAATAGCTCTTGCCTCTATGTGTTTAACAAACACAGCACTTCTAGAAAATCTATATAAACACTTTCTGTACAGTTAGTATCATCCCAAGAAAAAACTGCTAATCAATTATTTAAAACCCTGTCAGCCCTCCTGAAATCCAGAACCCTCATTTTTCTATGGCTTGACTCTGTAGCTAAGTTTATCATGAACCATACTGTTTGGTGGTCACTTGTTCCCAAATGGCTACCCACTTCTAGATCTGAGATCCTCTCACTGTCCCCATTTGAGAGTACGAGGTCTAAGATTGCTCCCATGAGTAGGTTCCAAAACTAGCTGTCTGAGGCATGCCACCTGAAGGGCATCGAGAATGGCCCTGCTTTTGGATGTGGCTGCAGCAAAGGTGCTCCAGTTAACATCTGGCATATTACGGTCCCCCATCAACAGTATCTCCCCTTTCTCTGCCATCCTAAGTATGCCTTCTATCATATCCTTGTCCATTCCCGCCCCCTGACTTGGGGGTCTGTATACAACCCCTGTGTGGACTGTGGTGTCATTTCCAGTCTCCAAGGTGATCCACAGTGCCTCCTCTCCTCCCTGTTTACTCTTTTGTTCAGTTGCTTTTATCCCTTCCTTTACATAGAGAGCTACTCCACCCCCTCTTCTCCCTTCCCTGTCTCTCCTGTAGGTTGTGTACCTTGGTATGTTAACATCCCAGTCATGGTTCTCTGTTTCTGTGACTGCTACGATATCCAGGCATCCCTCTTCCATAAAGGCCACCAGTTCAGGGAGCTTGTTGCCCAGACTATGGGCATTAGTACTCATTACCCTCCATTTCTTGATGGCCTTACACCTTTTTGCCCCATCTCTGTCCTTATTGTGTTTGTCACTTTCTCCATTTACCCCTGCACTTCTCCCTATCGACATCTCTATGTTGCTGTCTACCCTCAACCTATTTTGGATGAGGATCTAGTATGGACTGGAAGATGGAAAGTAAAGGTACAACTTAAAAACATGTATAAAGGTATCTCTCATTTACCAGGCAGCTTTCACATAGGCAGGGACCATGGCTTATGTTTTCACCCTGGACAACCACAGACCTGTCATAAGTACGGTGCTTGCACCCACCTGAGCAGCACTTGCAACAAGCCCAGATGTACTTTGTGCTTATCCTATGGACATGTGAGTTTAGGTTGTCCAAACCCTCTATACTGCAATCTGTGTGACGAGCCGGGGCACTCCTATCACCAGTGTCCTTGGGTGGATCATAATAGGCTTGACTGCCCTCCCCAGGACCAGATAGCACTTATAACGGATTCCCAGACTCAGGCCTTATGCTGCAGAGAGGCCCCGGCCCTTGCCACTTCTACCCTGGCACAAGAACCTCCTCCCCCGCAAGATCCTGAACCTATGGCCAGACAAGGGGCCAATCCCAACTCCTCTGGCACCCCTATAGCAGCAGTACCCCCTTTTGAATCAGTCCCTGCTAGTACCAGGCTACCATGCCTCCCACCCCAAAGGACTCAGACCACTTTGTGGTAATCCCCCTTCTAAATGAGGTAAAGACAAATGAAAAGCAGAAGCTTCCACCCCCAAGAGAACAATCATCATGAGAAATAAATTTCAGGCCTTGGCCAAGAGATGACAATGGGGAGACACGAAGGGGAAGACGGAGACTCCGATTCTTCTCTAGCCTCTTCCTCCCATATGGACTTCTCCTCTGACTCCAGCTTGATCCCCCCCTTTCAGCAGATGGAGGTAGGACCCATGCTAACATTACCTGACACTTGCTCCTCCAGAATGGCACTGTACTTTCTGGGATGCACCACCACCAAAGACTCCGCTGCTTCACCCTAAATGCATGCAGTGTTAAATCCTATAGAAAACAACTCTCTACAATGCAGTACCTTTCTGACTTACACCATGACATCTATTTTCTCTAGAACACCTGTTTGAAATCTCATCATGAGCTTTCTCAAACTAAAACTCGTTGGCATCAGGGCTCTTCCTTCTGGTCATATGGAGAGGATAGGTGTTATGGCCTGGGTATTTTGTTTGCAAATTTTAATTTCCAAATTTCCCAGTTGGTAGACATAATACCAGGATGAGCCATACCAACAACACAAACTCAGGCTCATTAATGTATATGCCCCCCAAGAGTATTGCCTCCAGAACAGACCTATTTAACAAAATACACCCATACCTGTATTCCAACTGGCAAATCTATATGGGAGGTGATTTCAACTATGGTCTTACTCTCTCAGGTCAGGGCTGCTCCACCCAAAAACATTTCACAGATTCAATTGCTCTGAACAAAATTATTTAGACTGTGGCCCTCATATTTGGACATAACACTTTACATGGTCCAGGTGCCAAAACCTAACATAGAGGCCCATACACTACCAGGATAGATTTTCTTTTTTTCACACAGAATATTTCAGTCACACAGGCAAGAATCATACCCTGTGAGACTTCAGACCATCTGGGGATCTGTCTGGTTTGACCCCCCTCAGGGAAATCTTTTCCTGGCCAACCCCACTCTAGGTGGAAATTGAATAGTTCATTGTTGACAGACCCGGTCATTTCAATGCATTGCACAGATCTTCTAAGGGCCATGCTGTCCATATTGGAAGCATATAATTCCCCTCTGCAATGGTGGGAAGACACTAAGAGTGATATCAAGACTTTCTTCCTATGTACAGGGAGGAAGAGAACACTGAGTTCATATCTTCGATACTTTACTCTTAGACAAAACCTACAACAGACCATATCTCTTTTTTTCACATCCCACATGGACTACTCTCACACAATAAAGTCCATGAAATGGAACAGTTCCAGTATCACCGAGCACATTCTTTACGGATGGAAGCTCAACATGGGACACAAGACTCCGGTCCCTCCTTAGATATCTATAAAAGTTGCACTGACTGGGTAAATGCAACCCACATATAGGAACTTTTTTATCCTGCTTCCAATACCCCCCACAATTCCTTGCTGGACATAAAGCGTATCGCCATCTGTTATCTAGCTACGATGTTTGGCACCACAACTCCTGTGGATAGTATCATACCTTTCCTTTCAGGTATTTCTATTCCTCCTCCATCCCAAGATACATTGAAACATCTCCTTAAACCTGTAACACTAGAGGAAACCCAGCAGGCTATAAAACGCCAAAGGAAGTGCACTTCCCCTGGATCAGATGATCTTACTACAGAATTATATATACAGTTTATGTTATTTTTTACCCCTTTCTGACGTTAATATATAATACCATCATAAGCACTAATTCTACTCCTAAAGGATTTTCTGATGCTATTATGATTTTATTATTCAAGAAAGGGAACAGAGCCAATATACAGAACTGTAGACTGCTAAGTCTGCTAAACATAGACTATAAAATATTCACTTCCATCTTGCTCAATAGGATGCTCCTTGTTGCTGCTCAGATTATTTCTGAGGTGCAGACTTGTGCCCTTCCCGGCAGATCTATTCTTTCCAACCTATCCCTCATTCGGGACATTATTTCACACAGTGCCCCCTCTTCATCTGCCCTGTTAATCTCATTGGATCAAGAAAAGGCTTTTGACTGGGTCAGCCATGTTTATTTGTTCCAGGTTCTTGCACACTACAATGTTCCCCAGAAATTCATCTCTTGGCATAAACTCTTACATAGTACTGCTTGGATACAACCCCATATAAATGGTTCTCCAATACTCCCTTTTTTAGGCCTTAGAGGAGTGCGACAGAACTGCCCCTTAAGTCCCCTTTTATATATTTTCCAAGTGGACCCTTTATTATGAACCCTACTGCTGTACCCATCTTTACCTGGAATCTCTCCCCCCATTGGAAGACCTCTACCTCCAGTATGCATATGCTGATGATTTGTGCATTTGTACTACCCCATCTCTTTGGGAGACAGTGCTTCCCCCTATTTTCAAAGCATTTGAGTCAGCTTCAGGCTCCAAAATAAATATAGCAAAAAGCACAGCACTAGTGGTGCCAGCTTCAGCCATCATGGACTTACCAACGCATATTGTAGATATCCCTCTGGCAACCGCTCCAATAAAAATCCTGGGATTACATTACGGCACCTCAGATGATGCCAGTTATAACTGGACTATAGTATTAAATAGAGCAGCACACTCCCTTTCCTTTTGGAAAGGACATAGCATTGCAAAATGGAAAAGAGTGTTTTTATTGAAAACTTTAATACTTCCCCTTTTCTTACATGTGGCATCAGTGTTTCTGATCCCTTTTTCTCTGGAGGAAAGAGTTTACAATATTTTTTTTCAAGGCTTCTGGGGCAGCCATTTAAATCCCATAAAAAGATCATGCACATATATGGACTATTGTCATGGTGGGGTAAGGATGCTGAAGCTGATAGTATTTTTCCATAGCTTATTTCTGAAAATCACGATACCCCACTTACTCCATGATCCACCCCTTTTTTGGCATTTAATTATGTATTCTTTTACCACTAAGGTATGCCAAATATGGCAACAACTCCTGCATGACATCCCTAGGAACTTCAGAAAACTAGGTATCCTCAGCTTCCTCTTCCCCCCTTTTCTGAAGATCTGGCAATGGAAATGCTCCCCAACACATATATTGACTAAAACCAGGAGACAGCTTTATAACTTTGTTTTAGATACCCATTTTTCTGACTTACCACAGATAGTATCAACACAAGGCTCCCTTCTGGAATTAGAAATGCCCTTCTCTCAGTTAACTGACCCCAGAATCCCCACACAATTTTGGGATATCTTCTGGCTAGCCTGTCATGGAAGATTGGGTGTCAAGAAAAACCTAAAACATAAATCGGTAAAGGAGTGAATATACCTCCGAGACTCTTGCACAGCTGTACTGGAAACCATGCATCATTTTTTTATTGACTGCCCATATAGTCAAGTTATTTTGACCCTCCTTTTACATAAATGGAAAGAAAAAGCACTTCAGAATATAACATATGATATCCTGGTGTACAGGATATACTCCCCCCCGGATTACAGAAATATCACACAGGGACCTTACGTCTCATCTTTGCATCCTGCCGCTATTATTTATGGCTGGCCAGGTGTGCCTTTCTCCTGCAACAGAAAATGTTTCCTACAACACAAATAGTTGCACAGATTGTTTCTAGCCTTGTGTTAATCCAAAATGAGGAAAAAAAAATATTGACTTCTGCTGAATACAGTTCATATTGGAACAATTGTGCATGGATTGAAACTGCAGTACCCTGAAGATGTTTTTCTTTTTTTCCCTCTCTGTATTAGTCAGCATTTATTGCTCCATTTAAAATGAAATGTTTCTTTTGACTTCTTTTTCCTTTTTTTTTTCTCGCCCTTGTTTATTGTTTTTTAATTGTGGGTTGATTTCCTTTTGTCTTTCTTGCAAACCTTATTTACAGTTTCTGTAAAGTTGACATTGTATTTTGTTTATTGAATGTACTGCACTAATGTTTCTTTAAATAAAACATTCCCCTGTTCACCTCTAGGGGACCTTTTAACATCCTGGCCTTTGGCCAAGATGGCTGCCCCTGTGGATCCAGGAGGAGGAGGAGGATTGCAAGCAGGAAAGGCAGAGGAGAAAGAACCAACATCTGAGCCTTCATTTCCAGAGCTTGAAAAGGATTTACAACCCATGTCTGAGGAAGAAACTGATGTTCCTGTAAGTTTTTCTGAGAATAATAGGGATTGGTCTCAAATTGTGGAAGATGCTGAGAATACAGACCGGGTACAGCATTCTTTACCAACTAGTTATACTACGACAACAGACAAGGAAAGATTGATGAAAGAATTAATGCAAACAGAAGAACAGTCAAAATTTAAATAAGAAGCGTTACAGAAGGAACTGTCAAATTTGCAAAATGACTTTGTGACAGGAATACTAAATGACTCGCCTGAACTACAGCTGAGTGGTGATGCAGCAGGCTGTACTCAAGCACCTACAGCAGAAACTAGTCTGAAAACTAAAAACTTTCTCCCAGCTGGCAGTAACAAACAGTTTAGTGCTGTGTACCCAGAGCTGGTAAAACAAGAAGAGAACATTAAACCTCCGTGTCCAGCAAAACGTATACTGGGGCTCTTGAATGTCCAGAAAGCACAAAATATTCATGATGCTGCAATAAAAGTAGCTCTGATGCAAACAGAGCAAGAGCCTGTAAATGTTTCAGAGGACATAATTTCCCCGGTGAAAGAAAATAGGACTAGTGCTAACTTATTAGCACTACAACAGGACTGGTATCCAGCTTGAGCACTTGAAGGTGCAGCTTGGCTACAAAATGAAACAGGAAACTGGAAACCCGACCCTGCTGATGATACAATAAAAAAATACCACGTGGACATCTTTAAATCTGAAGCTTCCCCCTCCAATGTTGCTGCTAAAATTCAGTGTATATCTGATATGGGCCCCAATGTTGAAAACAAGTGTGATAGAAAACTGATTGCAATTCAAGAGACAGAAGGAGCAACGCAGCCAGATGAACTATCTAATAGACTGGGACCTGCAGAGCACATTTTACAGGACCCTAAGAAAAAAGCTTGGCTAGATCCCATGTTTAGATTGTCTGACCTGTTTCAAAACAAAGGGGAACCAGCCCCTGGAAAAAATGCAGTAAGGTTAATATTTAAAGGAGGCTGAGAAGAACCTCCTGATAGGTTGTACATAGCTAAACAGTTGCTTAAATGTACTATGCATTTGTTCTCATCAGAAATCTTTGCTTTAATACATTTGGGGAATGGAAATTATGATGTCAGTTTTAAAACAGTTTCCAGTCTTGACAGATTCTGGTCACAATACCAGACATTGAAAAATAACCCTTTGTGGATTCCCTACATGGCAATCCCTCTTACGAAACCAGCTGTTAAGTACACCACCATTATGTTTCGTAATGTGGGAGTCCATGTAGAGGATATCCTTTTCTGGTTAAGGTAGAGATGTGAGGTACTAGACAGGCCAACCCCCATTTTAGACAGTGAACAAATTTGGAATGGGAGCTGGAAAATAAAAGTAAAACTCTACGAACAATGGACCGGTACGTCTACCAAACACTTTCTTCTTGGGAAGGGATAGAGGGGTTCTGTTTTACATGGGACAGACCAAATCTTGCTTTAAGTGTAGCTCCATACCTATTTAAGCTCTGCTTGTGATACTCCCAGCTGCAGTCACTGTCTGGATTTTGGGCATACTTCCCCCACATGTGTTAATCTCTTCAAGTGTAAATTATGCAAAAACACACGATATGGTTATGGGAAGTGCCCATGAGCCTCTCATACCCAGGAAGACTGCCTCACACAAGATGGCCTAATCAATACGGCCCAAAAAATGCAGGCCCAAAAGGTAGCTGCAGAAGCTAATGAAGTCTCGGATATGCAAGATCCTACATCATCTAGTAAACTCCCAAAGCCAGATGAAGGGGAGAAGTCCTCAGAAGTAGGTAACGAAGATACTCCAGAGACTAGAAATCAGGCAGAAGAGCAGCCTAGTGCTGAGGCTTCAACTTCTGCTGTTGAAGTAGAAGACAAAGGGACCCCCACACCTCCTAGTCAAGAAACCAAGTATAGGAAAGTAGCTACAAAAAGAAATAGGTCAGGCAAAACATTGAAAAAAAAATACTGAAAACATGAAAGAGAAATAACGTGCAACAGAGATATGGAAAAAAGAAAATAAATATGCTGTTATAGCACCAGAAAAATCTGACGAAGACACTGAAGGGGAACTATCGGACACATCATACACAACTTCAGGTGCTACAGAGGCAGCATCAGATACAGAAGAGAGGGAAAGGGGGGAAACGCACATTTCCCAGAGGACTAGGAGAAGGAGATGGAGTAAAACTTCCTGATAGTAGTCTGTTGCAGTACCTCTCCTGATAGTATGTGTTTAATACATGGATTCCCTTACCCTAACATCGATAAATGTAAATAGCATTAAGGGGAATGCAAAAATGCTTACAGTCTTGAGTTCTTTAGCTTCAGAAAGGAGTGATGTCATATGTTTACAAGAAACACGGTTTAAAACAAATGTTGAATTACAGCTAGCTACTAAACAATGGTCTAAAGGATCTTCCTTTTGATCATTAGACCAAGATAGATGTGATGGGGTAGAAATTTTATTAAATAACTCAAGCAATAAAGTGGCAAAATTAGTAGATATAGACCCACGGAGAGCTCTAATGTTAGATATTTCCCTATATCAGGAAAGGTTTTAGGTAATAAACATTTACGCCCCCCCAGACTAAAGCCCTTAGAGTAGCTTTATTCCAGAAAATACAGCCATATTTACACACATCCAGATTACTGTTGTGGGCCCGGGATTTTAATTGCGGGTTAAAGAAATCAGACAGAGGGCTTAAAACAGATAAGATCTTATGTGACTCCACAGCTCTGAATAAAATAATCTCAGATGCTAAACTGATTGACTCAAATAGATCTAAACATCAAACTGGAGGGAACTCCTTTCTTTAAAGGAAGCCTATCAACAAGAATTGATGTTTTTGCTTCAGAGATTCTAACCATTTTAAGTGTTAAGCTCCTGGTTAGAGAATTTTTAGACCACAAATCAATAACAGTGAAAATAAACTTGGAAAGATACTGCAAGATGTAAGAAAAACTTATGGAGGTTAAACAACTCCATTTTATCTGATAAACATGTACAGGAAATTTGGAGGCAAGAATGGCAAGCCAGACTCTCTACAGCAATAATGAATGTAATGCTGCCCTCTGGTGGGAGGACACAAAAACATCCTGGAAGCATTTTTTTCAGAAAATGACAAGGGACAATGTAAATGATAGATATTTTTAATACCTCCAATTAAGGGTGTAATTACATACACTGATTTCAAAATCTGAAACCTTGAGGCTGAATTTAGACAATCATATCTCAGAAGTTAAAAAGCAGATGTGTATGTTACAATATGATAGAGCTAAGACTCTACAACATGAACTAAGATTCAGTACTAATTTGAAAAAGGGATCCATTGATCCATATAAAGAATGCAAAGACAGAATAGATCATAGAATCCTAAAGAAACTAAAACTAAAATCCGGTCAGATTACCTCCTCACTAGAAGAAATATTACAAGCAGTAAACTCTCATTTTTTAGAGACATTTGGGACAGCACCACAAACATTGGAGGAGGAGGATATGTTACAGAACTTACCACAACTTGAGGAGGAGGAGGAAAGTGAGTACTTGGCAGTCCCAATACAGAGTGAAGAAATAAAAACAGCAATAAAAGATCTTAAGAGCGACTCTGCCCCAGTGCCGGATGGAATAGGAGCAGAATTTTACAAAACCTTTAGTAATGATTTGACCCCAGCCTTAGTGATAGTATACAATAGCATGTTACAGGAAGGCATTTTAGCAAAATCCATGTATCATGCAACATTAATACTGTTGTTCAAAAAAGGGGAAAGAGAGGATCTGAAAAACTGGAGACCCCTTAGTTTATTGAATGCAGATTTTAAAATAGTAAGCAAACTTTTATTGAATAGATTAGTGTTAATTGCAGATAAATTGATCAGTCCTAGCCAAACTTCTGCAATCCTTAATAGAAAACAAGTTGATAACCTCATTATGTTAAGGGAAGTATTCTATAAAGCAAAAACGCAAGAATTGCAGGGGTATATAATAGGAATTGAGCAAGGAAAAATCATTTGACAATATTTCACATCATTATATGTGTAAAGTGCTTAGGGCCTATGGGATACCCAGCAAATTCGTAAAATAGATAAAAGTGTTATATAGTCAAGCCACATTAACACCAAACATAAATGGATGGGTAGGGAAAAATATTGGTGTGCAAAGAGGAGTAAGACAGGGCTGCCCACTAAGCCCCTTGCTAAACGTGTTTTGTGTAAGTGTTGTCTTAAGGAGACTACAGCAGGACAACAAGATAAAAGACTTAAGGACGAGCCCTTCTGCTCCTACGGTAAAACATTTGGCATATGCAGATGATCTGGCCTTATGTATAGATCCTTCAACAAATGAAGAGTTTTTGATGGAACACTATAAGAAATTCTCAGATCATTCAGGGTCTAAAATTAACTTACAGAAAAGTGTAGGGGTGGTACTAGGTGATACCCAGGTCCCAGAAAATAATACTTATTCAGGGATTAAGATAGATAAAGGCACAATCACGTTGTTAGAAATAACTTATGGTAGCCCAGATATGGCCAGACAGAATTGGGAGACAAATCTCCAAAGAGCACAAAGGCTAATAAACACATGAAAAGGTCAAACTATTGGAAAGACAAAATGAGTTATGTTGATAAAAACTCTATTAATACCCATTTCTTTATACATAAGCTATGTTTTCCCTCCCCCACAGTCTTTATTATTAACATTGTACAGTGTGTTTTTTCAAGCATTGTAGGGGAGTAGATTAAACCCTATAAAAAGAACTGTGGCCTATAGAAGAGTAGAAGAAGGAGGCCTAGGGATGGTGAACCCTGTTATTTTCTATTTCAGCTTGTTTAAAACAAACAATTGGGGGCAATGCGACCAGGAGTCAAAATTTGGAAAGAAAAAGTAATAGAATAGATTGATTTATGTTCCCTACATTGGGCCCGGAGAAAATTGAATGCATTATATAGAATCACATCAGTCCCAAAATATGTGGTAGAACAAATGAAAAATTTAATAAAATGGAATATTACAAAAGAAATAGTCCTACTGAAAGATAGGAAAGAGCCGTACTCACATATGATGAAAATGGAGGATAGGGAAGACATCTCCTTGGGAGAATGCCCAGAACAGACGCTACAATGTAATCTGGACATACTGAAGTCTAAACGTTTACCAGAATTTGTATGGGACATGGCATGGCTGAGTCTACACGGAACATTAGGAGTCAGAACTAACAATAAACATAAACAGACACAAGACAGATACTGCCTAAGACAGTCATGTACCCAAATAATGGAAACACAAGAACATTTGTTTATAGAATCTGATTATGTGCAAGGTTTTTGGAAATACCTAGCAGAGGAACGGAATGAGCCAATGTTGAGTAACTTATCATATGGTTCTCTGATATATGGACAGATGGAAAAGGGTATAGGTAAATATTTCCCTGAAACACTGCAGATAGTATTCATAATAATAAGATATTATATTTGATAGTCACGTTGTCTATGGGCAAGCCAACAAAGATGGGTATCATATATTGAAATGCAGGGGAATATTGGTATTTCATTACAAAAAATGAAGGCATTAGATACAAAGAGATGCACTGAGGAAAGAAGAAAACTATTATGGATTAATTGTGAACACTGGGCTAAACCACCACGAAAAGGGAAAACAAGTACTGATTAGTAACTATTAAGTATTCTGAATTGTTGTATACCTAAAAAGAATCTGAAATATGTAAAATACAATATTTATTGGGATGTATATATTGTAAATATGTATAATATGTATATGAATTTGACTGTAAGTCCTCCCAATAAAAATTCCCCTACTCTTTTCGAGAAGTGCCATGGGATCTTTAACATCCACCTGAACTACCACCAGAACAGGCAGATGGGACCTCAGTTTAACGTCTCATCCGAAAGACGGCACTTCAGGAGTGCAGCAATCCCCTCATGCTGCAATGCAGTGTCAGTATTGGGATATTAACCCAAGTGCCTGATGTGGGGATAGAACCCACACCCTTTTGATCTCCCGGCCTCAGAGGTGAGTGTGCTACCTGCTGAGCCACCGACACATTGCTCTGCCTCCTTATCTGCCCACCCTCCATCTTTCCTAAGCCTAACTATCTGGTCCTTCCAATTTCTCTTCTCCCTTATACACCTGAAGAAATCCTTTTCCCCTTCTTTGATCCCCTGTGCCAGCCTTAGTTCTCCTGAAGCCTTCGTTGCCCTTACTACTCTACTCACCTCTCTGGGTTTCTTCATGTATTCCTGCCCGTCCTTATCCTGGTTAGATCTCTTATACTTTCTAAAGGCAGCTCTCTTTTTCCTCACCCTCTCCACTACCTCTCTACTCAGCCAGCTCTGTTTTTTTATTCTGGATTTTTTGCGTTAGCATTTTGTACAAGAGCTAGTGGCCTCTGCCAGACCTAGCGTTATGATAGTCCATTTGTTTGGCATTCATGTCAGGTCTGATGTTCCCTAAGTGCCCTTCCAAAATGATTCCCATCCTGGCAAAGTCTGCTCTTTTAAAGTCCACAACTCTTATTTTTGTATTGGCTACCCCCTTCCCTAGATTGAGGGAGAACCACACTGTGTAGTGGTCACTTCTTGCTAGGGGGTCTTCCACCCCTATGTCCTGGACTTGATCTCTGTCTGTCAGCACCAGGTCCAGAATGTTCCCCTCCCTTGCTGGCTCTGTTACTAGGAAGACCTATGCTTCCAAATGGAAAAGATTTTCCTTCTAGTACAACAACAGGAGTATCAGTCCATCACAGGCGGGGTTACCTAACCTCCTGCACTACTTAACCCACCTACACTCACTGAACCTCAGGCCCTCTACCTTAAAGGTTCACCTGGCTGCTATTTCAGCTGGCAAAGACAAGTCATTGACTTCTCACCCTGTCTTTAGGAAGTTCTTTAAGGGTCTTCTTCACCTCCATCCTCCCCTTACAAAGCGAGTCCCTCATTGGGACCTGAACATTTGCATGGACAAGCTCATGGAACTTCCTTTCGAGCCTATGGTAACAGCAGACTTGAAGTATGTTACTTGGAAGACTGTCTTCTTAGTGGCCATTACCTCAGTCAGGCAAGCCAGTGAGTTGCTAGCCCTGTGCACAGATTTGAATTACATCTCCTTTCACAGAGACAAGGTGGTACTTTGAACCAGTAGGAAGTTTTTCCTTAAAGTGGTATCAGATTTTCATCTGAACCCGTCCATATCCCTGCCAATCTCTTTTACAGCTAACTCCAGCTCAGGTGAATGAAAATTACATGGCCTAGATGTCAAAAGGGCACTTGGCAACTATATTGACTGTACTAGGCTGTTAGGGTCTGAGCACAAACAATTTTTTCTGACCTATGGGGAAGTGGACAAAGGTAAACCAGCCTCCAAAAGAACCATTGCATGCTGGATAGTAGCCTGCATACAGTTTTGCTATGGCAAAGCTGGCAAGCTGCCACCTCAAGGCCTCAGGGTCCACTCCACACATGGCACAATTGCATCAGTGACTGCAGCAAGAGATGTTCCTCTACTGGACATTTGTAAAGCAGCTACTTGGAAAACTGTATATACTTTCACAAAGCACTACTGTTTGGACATACAGTCCAGAAGTATTGCCAGGTTTGGCACTTCAGTCCTGCAGAACCTTTTCCCTAAGTAGGTTCTGTACCCAACCTCCAAAGGTACTGCTTGGTAATTTGCATCAGTTAAGCATACTGAGGGATTCCTGGGGTTTAAGGAAAAAATTACTCACCACAGTAATCTTGTTTCTTCCAGGGGATCCCTCAGTATGCTTAACTCTCCCACCCTGCCTCCCCTTCCAGAACCAGATGGGGGAGATTCTGCACCCTGCTGGTTACTTCTTATCCTGTCTGTTACATCTGTTATAGTTAAGGTGGTAAACCAGTCTGTTCGGTTCCCTTCTTACAGGGTTCTGATATTTTTTTATCTACCCCCCTTGGGGGAAGACTATTTTTTATTAGGATAGTGTAGTTAGGAGGGTCTTTACCCCTTAGACTCTGTAATGAATCTGAGCATTTTAGAATGTTGCAGTAGGGGCAGCAGTTTAAAATGTGGGATGAGCCAATGATAGTTCATCATTTACATACATCCCAATTCTCTGAGGCAGTTCAACACAGGAGGCTGACTGCATCAGTTAAGCATACTGGGGGGATCCCCTGGAAGAAACAAGATTACTATGGTAAGTATTTTTTTCTTCTGTGCTGCCTGTGGGTTTCTTTCTTTGTTGTAGGGTTACTTCCTGGACCAAGGAGAGAGGAAATGGGTAGTCAGGAACAGGACACCTCCCAACTAATCAGATTATGGCAAATGCTGTTAGGGAAGTCTGAAAAGGTTTGAGAAACAGAAAACACACACTCTTTCAGGAGTGCTTCTTGCAGCCAGTGGGGTTGTTTGGGGGTGATATTGACTGTTTCTGTGCTGCCTGTGGGTTTCTTTCTTTCTTTCTTTGTTGCAGGGCTATTTTCTGGACCAAGGAGAAAGGAAGCAGGTAGGTGGGAGCCGGATGCCTCCCAGCCAGTCAGATCATGGTAAATGCCAATAGGGAGGTTTGAAAAGTTTTGAGAAAGTAGAAAACACTCACACTTCTTCAGGAGTGCTTCTTGCAGTCAGTGTGGTTGTTTGGGGGCTGATTTTGATGTTTCTTTGCTGCCTGTGGGTTTCTTTCTTTGCTGCAGAACTACTTTCTGGACCAAGGAAAGAGGAAGCGAGTAGGCGGGAACAGGACACCTCCCAGCCAATCGGATCATGGCAAATGCCATTAGGGAGGTTTTGACTCCTTCTTAAGGAAGTATCCATCTAGTGGTCCCCCACGCTGTGGCCTTCCACACTAAGAACCCCCAAGACAAGAATAGCACAGCAGAATCTGCCCACCAGAGTCAGCCCAATGAGGCAGCCAGTAGCCATGGGCTCTGTATCCCAGAACAGAGGTTGGGGAATAACAAGGGACTGAGGTAAGCAGAGGGTTGAAACAAGGAACCAGGAAGTCATACCTAACAACTGAGGTAAAATTCCTGCTAGTCTACTGTCATAGCTTACAAACTGCAAGGAGGGGGAAGTGTAAAGGTCACTAACAAAATTAGAGACTTAGTGTTAACACCCTATCTAGGGTAAAGAGTAAAGAGTAAAGAGGGTTTAAAGGTAGGAAAAAGCTTGGATTTGTCCCAATGCCCTATAGGGAGTACGAGCTAAAATGGATTTAAAAGTAAGCAAAAAGTGGGACTAGGCCAAATGCCCTATCAGGGGTAGGAGTAAAAAGGGATTTAGAAGTAAGCAAAAAGTGGGACTGGGCCAAATGCCCTATCAGGGTAGAAGTAAAACAAGCTCTAAAAAAGAGCAAATACAGATGAAAAATAATGGTATTGTGGGGAGTGAGAAATGTGTAAACTAATACATATACATATCTATGCATATAATATATATATATATATATATATATATATATATATTTCCAGTGTAACATAGCAGTGTACTGTGATGGAGGGACTTTTTTCTTCTTTTCAGGCTCTGAGGGACATCCAAAGGTGGGTGGTTGCCACTAGACACCTCACTTAAATCAGCAATGACATGCATAAGGCTGAAACTGATCTAGATAGCGGGGGAATGTAGACTAGCAATTTTAACGCTAACCACTGAGCCACCTAACTACACTTTCTAATTGTTGTGATATACACACACTGATAGCCTCAATTATAGTTGAAAGGCTAAGTTGACATGTTTATGAGCTATGAAGCTTTCTTGAAGGATAATTCTTCCCACATTGAAGCTAGTAACCACATTATCACACAAAATAGTAACACTGCTCAGCTCAATGAACACAGCAGACTGTTTCTATTAGTGCAGTGATTCCATAAAATCTCCAATTTTATCTAGTCCATTAGGAATCTGGAGAGCTCCCTTTTTCTACTAATTGCAAAACGTCTGCAGGGCTCCACTCACTGCAGCCATAAAAAGGCGTTTAATGATAGATAAAAAGTTGGGAGTAGGCAAAGTGCCCTATCTAGAGTAGGGGTACCAAAAGGAGTTAAAGTAAGCAGAGTTCTGGGACTAGGTCAAATACCCTATTTA
Source organism: Neoceratodus forsteri (assembly GCA_016271365.2). NCBI lineage: Eukaryota > Metazoa > Chordata > Ceratodontiformes > Ceratodontidae > Neoceratodus > Neoceratodus forsteri. The sequence continues at coordinate 142,922,875 of JADMNL010000027.1, forward strand.
GGGCATGGGTAAGAAAGGGTTTAATAGTAGGTAAACAAAAAACAGGCAGGGTAGAAATTAGATATGCTGGGGGTGGTGCAGTGCAGTGGCTGTGGGGTGGCAGTGTTCTGGGAGACTTTCTAGAGACTGCAGTTCTGCCCCATCTGCATGCACCTCTCTGAGCCGAGGGCACAGGTTACTTGACTCCAGGCTGAGCTGGCAGGATTCAGGATCCTTCCCCCCACCCAGGGACCACCTGGTCTGCCACTGCTGCCTCAGAGGCTGCCAAGGAGAAGGAGCGGCTGGACCTCAGTGGGCTCAGGGAGGGCAAGGGTGGTGGGTCAGAGGCACATCCCCCAGAAGGTACCACTACAGAACTTCTATGCTGCTCTGGTAGGGCAGGACTGTCCCAGGGAGGCACCCACAGTAGTGACCAAGGAGGATGTGGGGGTTCTCTGTGGTGGAGACCCCAAGGTAGGGGGCAGAGAACCCTAGAGGAGGAGGAAGCAACTCCTGGTGGGAGACTCCATCATTAGGGGGTAGATTTGGGAGCAGGAAGGGAAGGAGGGAGAGAGGGAGGTTAGATGTCTACACGGCAGCACAGCTCAGAGGGATAAAAAGTTAATCCTGGGGATCGCTGGGGCAGCAGGACAGGAGGGAGAGCAATATGTCATTGTACACCTGGGGACAAATGACCTGGCTAGGGAAGATGTTAGGGTAGTGCTGGAGGAGTTCAGAGAGTTGGGGAGTGGTCTTAGGCAGGTAGCATGCTTAGTGGCCTTTTCTAAGGTGTTGCTAGTCTATGACAGGAGGGAGAACAGGGTTCTCTGCACCAGGAGCTTCAACACATGGTTGAAAGAGTGGTACACAGAGGAGGGATTCGGCTTTATTGGGGTCTGGGGTCCCACCTGGAGGGATGTAGACCTATACAGGGGAGATGGCCTGCATCCATCTGGGAGGGGGACCAAGGTCCTCAATGAATGGTTTATATGCTTCATTGGCAAGTATTTAAACTAGCTGGGGGGGTGGCAGAAGGAAGCAGGAAGGATCAAACTGCCCCTCTCAAATGGAAGTGGTGAGTAGGCAGAGTACTAAGGGAGGAAAAAACACAGAGGTACCAGAAAACAGAAAAAGAAGCATGGTAGAAAAAAGAGGGATGAGAATGAAGGCAAAGGGAGCAAGGAGAGTAGGCAAGAGGGGAAAAGGGGGGCTTATGGGGGGGTGGTACTAGAATTTGGAAGGCCATGTGCACAAATTCTCGTAGTCTGGGAAATAAAATCCTGGATCTAGTGGCCGTAATGGCAGAGGCTGACCTGGAGACTGTCGCTATTACCGAGTCATGGTGCAGTTAGAACTATGACTGGAATGTAGCTATACTAGGCTATACTCTATTTAGGAAGGACAGGGTAGGTAAGAAGGGGGGGGAGAGTGGCTCTTTACGTGAAGGGTGGCATAAAAGGAACTGAAATACAGGGAATACAGGGAGAGGCACAGGCACTGTGGATCACCCTAGACCCAGGAAATGGAGCTCCTATTCACACTGGGGTGATCTACAGACCTTCAGCACAGGGGGAGGAGATGGACAGAGTTCTAGTGGAAGCCATCTATAAGATGGCAACTAAGGGGGAGATGCTGCTGGTACGAGACTTCAATCTGCCAGATGTGGATTGGAGTGCCCTGGTTGTAGCTTCGGCTAGGAGCAGGAATATCTTGGACTCCCTGCAGGGGGCATTCCTGAGGCAATTAGTAAGACAGCCCATTCATGAGAGCAATATTGGACCTAGTACTCACCAACGGGGATAGTGTTGCAGACGTTACAGTGGGCGACCAGTGATCACCAAACAGTGTAGTTCAATATAAGAACAATGGCTGAGTCAAACCACACAAAGAGGATGGTCCTGGACTTCAGGGGGCTGACTTTACATGATGGGGAATGCCTCAGGGATTCCCTGGTGAGGGGGGACTTGGGTGGAGTAGAGGAACAGTGGAAAAAACTAAAAAGAGTTATAGTGAAGGCAACAAACCTCTGCATTAGGCATGTAAACAAGAGCAAGAGGAAAAAAAGGCTGCTAGGCTTCTCAAAGTAGGTGGCGGGGAAGGTAAGGCCAAAAAAGTTAGCTTTCAGAAGGCATAAGGAGACTCGGAGGGAGGAGGACAAGGAAGTGAAGCAGGTGAAGAAGAGGGAGGCAGGGATAACAGTCAGGTGTACAAAGGCCCAAACAGAGGAGAAAATAGTCAAGGCAGTAAAGAAAGGGGACAAGGCATTTTTCAGGTACGTAAGTGAAAGGAGAAAGACTAAGGAGGGATTGCAAGACCAAGGAGGGAAGGAGGGAAGTGTGCGGAGGGAGACCAGTACAAAGCAGAGAGGAAGGGGAAGGAGAGGGACCACAGTTAAACGACAGGAGTACCAATGGAAGGGAGGTGGACACCAGTCCATTTACGGGGAGAGGGTCCTGAAGGAACTTGCAAAACTGAAAGTGGACAAGGCAATGGGCCCATACAGGATCCATACAAGAATTTTGAAGGAGCTCAGAGAGGTGCTGGCACACCAATGACAGTCCGGTTCAAACACTTGCTGGAGATGGGAGTGGTTCTGGAGGACTAGAGGAGGGCAGATGTAGTCCCACTTCACAAAAGTGGGAGCAGGGAGGAGGCTGGCAACTACAGACCAGTCAGCCTGACTTTGGTGGTGGGGAAATTAATGGAATCACTGTTGAAGGAAAGGGGTTGTGGAATATCTTGAATCTGGCGGCATACATGATTCAAGGCACCATGGATTTACTGGGGGGAGGTCATGTCAAACAAATCTGATAGATTTCTTTGACTGAGTGACCAAGGAATTAGATCCAAGTGGAGTGATGAATGTGGCCTACCTAGAGTTCAGTAAGGCCTTCAACGTCATTCCACATAGGATAGATAGATAGATATAGACAGACAGACAGACAGACAGACAGATAGATAGATACATAGTTAGATAGATAGATAGATACTTTATCTTTAGAGTGCCCTTTCCTGGAGGCTCGTAGTACTGTACAATTTCTTAAAAACAACACCATCCAAAGATTCCAACAAACACATCACAGAATATAAAAACAACATCAAAATGGAACGGGGTCATAATGTCGCAGATAAATATGTGCACATCAAGACTGCACAGCACGATAGAATGTCAGACAACACCTGACTGTTTTTTTGTGCTTTGTGGAGGGCTTTGCCCCCCACATTCCCCACACACCCTGAACTATTATAATCAACTCTGAGGGGGTGTGGACACAGGGGCAAGAAATGTAACTGTTAAAAAAAAGTCCCAAGAAGAGAATCAAACCACTTCTCCCCAACCCCATCTACTGCTGGGTAGGGTGCTCTAGCCACTCCACCATGAGAGTGGCTCGACTGAGCAGCATTGACTACATCCATTTCCTTGTTGCTGGTGAGCATCAGGGGGTAGTGATACTTTCTATCACTGTTAACTCCCGTCGCTGTAAACCCACATGCGGTAGTAGCAACGCAGTCTTTCTGTGTGCGGTATCGTCTGCGATATTATGACCCGCTAGGTATCAAAATCTATCTATCTGTCACTTAAAACATGACAGTCAGTACAATATAAGACCCTCAGTAATTATTATAGTAGCACGGTCATGCCCCTATAGTTAGAATTGAGTAGCATGTTTAATGTTAAACCTCAAAATTTGCACTTTAATAACTTTGCAACCGATCAATGGATTTGCTCAAAATTTGTTATGCGCTGTCTCAAGGGGTAGATCTCTTGATGTGGTAAGTTTCATTCCAGTTGAGTGTGTGGATTCTAATATTCAGACAGTGCAAAAAGTCATAAAGTTGTCTTTTTTTTTTGGTGAACTTTATTTATCTCCAGCTACTCAGGGCATCTCTCAGGCATACCCCCCTCGACTTTGGCACCTAACTCCCCACCTGAAACTCCCTGACTGGGAAATCAGGGACAGAGATACCCCACCCTGCTTCCCAGACCATAGCCGACCCCCCCAGATCTACACCCCCTGGGGTGGGGCCATCTAACACCTTACCTGAGTGTCCAGTCTGAAATCTAGACAGCTGAGTCAGGAGCAGAGCTAGGGCTTGGGAGAGCCGGTCAGGAAAGTCCAGTGCTGGGGATGTGGGCCACAGTCACCTGGGGCTGCCATCACCTCCTCCAAGAGCCAGGGTTTTCCTTTGGTTTCCCCTGAAGCATGGCGCCACTCCTTGTAGTGCCTCCAGTCTCCATCAGGGGCCAATAAGGAGCGATGCTCAACCCACAACCCACCCCAGGAGAGCCGAGCAATCCTCCGGACACTCAATCCTCTCCTATCCCTGCTGACCTCCAGTGGCCCGAGTTCATTCCCAAACCTGGGTCACCGGCGTGACATCCAGAGCCTCAACCCTTAGTGCCACCAGGCTGGACAAGTCACCTTTTGTTGCAGTTTTTTCTTCATCACACTGTGTCCGGATGGTGTGGAATTTTGGTATGATTTTTTTTTTATGGTAGAACTAGCTTGGGTAACAGAACAGTCATGCCAAGTTTGTTTTTTTTAAATCACAGTTTATTAAAAGTTTTTTCCAGATTACATACATATAACAACAAAAGACGTACAGATACACAAATGCATCGTTGACAATTGAACCAATCCAGAATTAACAAACACAGAAAGAACAAAAAAAAGAAAGAAATGATCCCAAGTCCTCTGCGCTTAAAAATGTTGTAAAATCATCTGCCATTACAGTTGCCATATTTCAATGCATTATAATTACAATTGTAAGGTGGGGATAAGATGGGGGGGAGACAACAAGGAGGGAGGGTCTCAGATAATTGAATGGCCCACGCACCTCAACTCCAAAACAGGTAACCACATGTTACTTGATTGGATCGTAATGAACAGAGAAGACATGGTAAGCATCTCAGGAGTCATGACACACTCCATCAGCAACCACTCCCCTACCTTTTGCACGTGGTCATGCCAAAAGATCAAGCCCCCATCAAGGATCATCTCTATCAGGAACTTTGTTAAAGTAGGCAGTGATGCACTGAATAGTGATCTGGGTGGCATAGACTGGTTCACCCTCTATTCATTGAAGAATGTGGACATAGCACTGGGATTCTTCATTGCTGCCGTAACCTCGATACAGGATAAACACTGCCCTATTACTACTCGTCGTGTAAGGGGTGGAAACACAAGATGGGTTACCAGAGACCTGGTGGCACTGATGAAAGAGAAAGACAAGGCACGGGCAACTTATAAGGCAGCACCCACCCTGCGTAATTGGGTCGAGTACAGGCATCTACGAAACAAATGTAAGCAGGATATAAAATCCTTAAAAGCCTCATATTTCAAGGCCCAACATACTCAGAACCTTAGCGATCCACACAGATTCTAGGCTACAATTAACTCAGTCATCAAACCAGCTAAACACCAAGGAACTATCTCTCTAGCAAGTGACATGGGCCTACAAACAGATCCGGAGTCAATGTTGAACCTCCTGAACAACAAGTTCTCAAACCTGGACTCATACCTAGACCAGTTTCCCACTGTAACCCAAAGCACTGGAAAGCAGGGTAAAGCAACCGGCTCTCCACCTTTCTATTTTAAAGTAACATCATGGACAGAGATATATCACCTTCTAAAGTCCCTACCCAAAACAGGCAGTGCAGGAAGTGATGGGCTCATGCCACAGTTCCTCAAGCTGGCCTCAGCAGCCATAGCAAAACCATTCTTGCACATTATCAATCTATCCTTGATCACTACAAAGGTGCCAGCACACTGGAAGGAAGCCAGAATAGTCCCCATACTTAAGGCAGGAGACTCACACCTTCCTGACAACTACAGACCCATATTCATACTGTCGCACATGGGTAAAATGCTGGAAAAAATGGCTCACCATCAATGATTGAAGCACACTGAAAAATATGGCCTGCTATCCAAGGACCAACATGGTTTTCACACAGGCTTTATACTGCCACAGCCCTCACTAAATTCACAGACTACATGCTTGGCGAAGCAGACAAAGGTAACCTCACAGGGGCTATATTTGTAGACTTATCAAAATCCTTTGATATGGTGGACCGTGGGTTACTACTAAACACCCTATCTTCCCTGAACTTCCCCAACAATGTCACAAACTGGGTCCGAAGCTACCTAACCTACAGGACCAGCTAGTGAGAACAGGACATACTCTATGAACCCCACTCCAAGTACGGATTGGCGTGCTCCAGAGCTCCTTACTAGATCCCTTGCTCTACTCCCTCTGTTAATCCTTTACTCGTGGTAGCCTCAAACAGCAACAGAATAATGTATGCAGATGACCTCATTATCTTCAGAAGCGATAATGACCTCCCTGGGCTTAACCTGATCTAAACGGGGACTTTACTGCTACAGCACACTGGTTCACACAGCACAGGCTTCTTGTAAACACCACGAAAACCAAATGTATGCTGTTTGGCTCAAAACCAAAGCTTGCGAAGTGCACCTCCAATAATGACAAAACTCTCAGTATACTAACCCCAAACGGCTCAACCCTTGAGCAGGTAAGAGAATTCACATACCTGGGGGGTCACACTCAGCTCATCTCTTATGAGCACCATATCTGCTCAGCAATTTGGAAGGCGAATCAGAGAACAGGAATGTGTTATCGACTGAGGCACCTACTGACCCCTGATGCACGAGTTGCGATTGGTAGAGGCCACCTCTTCCCCATTCTGGAATACTGCTCCCCAGTAACTGCCATCACATCCCCATCATTATTAAATTGCTTGAACACAGCCTATAATAATATTTGCAGATTCATCACCCAAGCCCCATTCCGGACTCACCACTGCCATCTCTACCAATCCTTAGGATGGCTCCCCCCTGCCGATCGGCGAGACCTCATGCTTGGATCGTTCATAGCAAGAGCCTTACAGGCCAGGGCTGGATTGCCTCTGTCAGGGTTGCTGATATTAAAATGTAACAGGCGAGAACTAAGGTCATCCACCTGCAGAGTGTCGGAATGCCCCAGGTGCTCTACCGAGCTGGGAGGAAAAGCCTTCTCTCATGCTAGAAGGCAGAACTTCACTGTTCGCTGATGACACAAAGCTCTGTAACAGAGTAGACACCACCAGAGGGTGTAGACAGAATGAGAAGGGACCTGCAGAAACTTGAAGAATGGTCAGGGGTTTGGCAGTTGAAATTCAATGCAAAGAAGTGCAAAATAATGCATATGGGGCACAAAAACCCTGGCACAATATATCAGTTGGGGGGTGAGGATATAGCATGCACCAACATGAAAGTGATCTTAGGGTTATCATCTCTGTGACCTCAAGGTAGGGAAACAGTGTGACAAAGCAGCAGGTAAAGCAAATAGGATGCTGGGATGCATAGGCAGGGCATCACCAGCAGGAAAAGGAGGTCATAATTCCACTAAACAAGACACTAGTGAGGCCCCACCTGAGTACAGTGTACAGTTCTGAGACCTTACCTATATAAGGACATAGACAGGGTAGAGAAGGTTCAGAGGAGGGCAACAAAGATGGTGCATGGATTGCATCACAGGTCCTATGAGGACAGGTTGAAGGAACTGAACATGTACTCCCTGGAGGAGAGGAGGGAGAGAGGGGATATGATAGAGACATACAAGTATCTTACAGGGAGGAACAGGGTGCAGGAATACACTATTTTTAAGTGAAAAATCTGTTCCAGGACTAGAGGGCATGGGATGAAGTTGGAGGTAGGAAGATTCAGAGGAAACGTGAGGAAGAACTTCTTCACAAAACAGGTGGTGGACAAGTAGAACACCCTGCCAGAGGAAGTGGTGGGGCTGAAACAATCATGGGATTTAAGAATGCATGGAATAGACATAAAGGAATTCTGGAGGTCGGGGTAAGGAGCAACAGACTTCTAGGAAAACATAAACTGAACTTACAAGCTCAAATGGGCAGACTGGGTGGGCCATAGGCCCTTATCTGCCGACACTGTCTATGTATCTATGTATGCTGCACCCAAGTACTGGAACTCCCTCCCCAATGAATTGCAGACACCCGTCTTACCCCACACATTCAAACGGAACCTCCGGGAAGCTATGTTAGGAAGGCCCTTATGTAAATGCCATACCAAATGATGGTATACATCACCTTTAGCATATGACCAGTTTGATAACATATATATGCACGTAATGCTGGATGTTGATGTCATGAACGGCCAAAGGCCTTGGAGTTTTTGACCACTTGTCCTGTGCATGTACACCATACTGCCACTGTTTGCCATACTGTTTTATATACTCCTTCTCCACTATGATTGTAATGTAACTGTGTTTGTATTAGATGTGCCATCTGAGTGGTCCAGGTTGTGCCTGAAAATGGTCCTTGGATCAGTGTACCAACCCGGTAAACAAACAAATAAATAAGTTCAGTTCTGGAATGTTTATTTTATGCAACATCCACCAGAATCTCCGTGATATCTTTGTTTTCTTTAGCAGTTTATAATGTAGGAAGGGAAGCCATCTACCCACAAATTTGTCAGCTTGAAGCCGCAGTTTAAAAGTAAGGTGTTCCATGTCAACAATATTCAGGCAGATAGCATACCAAGAATCTAAAGTATGAGGCACTGGGGTTACTAAGCATTGTGCAATTGCCTTCTAATCAGCTCCCACTAAAATTTTCAATAAATACTTCTGTGCCTTTGAGCATACTGCAGCCGACGGAAGCCAAAAATCCATCCCTTAGCACCCAATGGCAGAGGAATCTCAAAGATTTTACCCACCACCTTACTAACCGCATCCCCGAATGGAGTCAGCCCCGGGCATTCCACAAAAATATGGGTGTGTGTACCTTTATCTTGGCAACCCCTCCAGCACAGATCCAAATTATTTCTTCTGCAATGCTTAGCAACCACTGGAGTATGAAAATACCTTAATACAACCTTCCACCAGAATTCTTTTCAAAATGGGGAAGCCATAGTAGTATGTATCCCTTCCCAGGTTTTACTCCATTCTTTTTCCGCTAACTGTATCCCTGCTTCCAAAGTCCATTTATCTTGTAGATGTTCTAGGTGATTGTCTTCCTACTCAGAAAGTGCTATAATGATACTGGACATTTTACCCCTAGCCTTTAGATTGTGGGCCAGGATAGTTCAACACTCCTGTAGAAGGTTTGGGTCCAAAGTCAATTGCAATACCTTATTTCCCTCACTTAAATAATGTCTGAGCTGCATAAACCTGAATAACTCTCTATGAGATAAGTCAAATTCCTCCCTGAGTTGTTGCAATGATTTTAAAAACCCACCATTAAATAGCTAGCCTAATTTGTAAAGGCCATGTCTAGCCCTCTCTTAAAACCAAGATCTCATTTGTATGGCAGGAAATCCAATCAGGCACTGATTGGAGTGTTATGTCTGAGTTTCATTTCTATTTTGTGATTCTGGCAGACTTCCAGGAGGTCAACAGCACCTCAGACCAAGGGTTATTCGTACAAAGTTTTTGGAACCCTTCCCAATCCATCTTAAGCAAGTTCCCCAAAGGAGCACCCATTGATGAATGATGAAATAGCTTGGCAGAAGACACCAGGAGAAAGGACTGCTGGGTGACTGAACTTCTCTGCTGGGACTAAAGTAGAAGAACTTTTGTATTTGACCTTTAATTTAGGGTAAAAAAACTAACATACAAAAAAAAAAGTGTGTGTTTGGGTTAACTGAACTGAATGGGTGTCTGAAGAGTTATCTAGGTGTAAATCTCAGGTGACTGAAAGGACTTAACTGCTGTGAGGTTTAAATTACTTGTAGAAAGATCTGGTAAGTAGGGGGAGTGGCTTAGCTAGAAGGAAGCTACATTTAAAGACTGCCTTAGAAAGTTTCTGCTAATAGCTCGGCAGAAGACACCAGGAGAAAGGACTGCTGGGTGACTGAACTTCTCGGCTTGGACTAAAGTAGAAGAACTTTTGTATTTGACCTTTAATTTAGGGTAAAAAAACTAACATACAAAAAAAAGTGTGTGTTTGGGTTAACTGAACTGAATGGGTGTCTGAAGAGTTATCTAGGTGTAAATCTCAGGTGACTGAAAGGACTTAACTGCTGTGAGGTTTAAATTACTTGTAGAAAGATCTGGTAAGTAGGGGGAGTGGCTTAGCTAGAAGGAAGCTACATTTAAAGACTGCCTTAGAAAGTTTCTGCTAATAGCTTGGCAGAAGACACCAGGAGAAAGGACTTCTGGGTGACTGACCTTCTCTGCTGGGACTATATTGCCCTCCTTCCCCCTCCCCCCCCCACCCAAAGCTAGTTCTATTTTTATAGGCACAGAATTTGACTGACAACAGGAACTTCCTGTTTAGGGGCAGGAAGTGAGTGATCACAGAACCACCAAGGACCCACCGTCCTAGAAGGGCAAGAGTAGCTCTCCGGCCCCCTCTAGCTGCTGGAGGTCTGCCTCTGAGCAAGTAAGTGGTCTACTGCGAAATATAGGATATTCTTGTCTCAGAACAGGACAATCAGGAGCTTAAAGGGCACACAGGCAGAAAGTAAGGAGAGAGAGAAAAAACAGAGGAAAGAGTAAGGATTGCAAACAGTTAAGGGGCCAGAAATAAGACATGATTGGAGTGGTGCAGTGCAGTGGCTGTGGAGCAGCAGTCTTCCGGGAGATGTTCTGGAGGATGCGGTGTTGTCCCATCTGCAGGCACCTCTCTGGGCTGAGGGAGGAGGTTGCTCATCTCCAGGCTGAGTTGGCCATGATTTGTGGGACCTCCTCTTCCATCCAGGGACCACCAGTGCCACTGCCGTTGCCTCAGAGGTTGCCAAGAAAAAGGAGCAGTTGGACAACAGTGGGCTCAGGGAGGGTGAGGGTGGTGGAACAGAGGCACATCCCTCCCATTGTACCTCTCCACAATTCCTATGCCATTCTGGCAAAGTGTGGTTCCTCAATGGAGGCACCCACAGTGGAGACCAAGGAGGATGCTGGGAACCTCCACAAAGGAGACCCACAGGAGGGTGGCAGGGGACCCTGCAGGGGAAGGAAACAACTCCTGGTGGGGGACTCCATTGTTAGGAAGGTAGAACTGGGGGAGGAAGGGGAGGTAAGGTGCCTGCCTGGCGCCATGGCTTGCAGGGACAGGAAGCGAATCCTCAGGATTGCCGGAGCAGCTGCACAGGGGAGGGAGCTGGATGTCATTGTCCACCTAGGGACAAATGACCTGGCTAAGAAAGGGATTAGAGAAGTGCAGGAAGAGTTTGTGGAATTAGGGAGGGGCCTTAGTCAAGTAGCATGCACGATAACCTTCTCGGAGGTGCTACCCATCTATGGCATAGGAAGGGGCTAGGGTGTTCCGCACCATGGGATTCAATCAGTGGTTGAAAAACTGGTGTGGAGCTCAGGGATTTGGCTTCATTGGGGACTGGGGGTCCACCTGGAGTGATGCAAGTCTATACTGGCATGATGGGCTGCATCTGTCCGGGAGGGGAACCAGGATCCTAGGTGATAGGTTTAAATGCTTCATTGGCAAGCTTTTAAACTAGCCAGGGAAGAGCACTGGAAAGAACGAGAAAATCCTAGCCCGCCAAATAATCACGGTAGTAAGTGCGGCAAACACCAACATAGAGGTGTCGATAGGGAGAAGGGCAGGGGTAAATGGAGAAAGTGACAAAGGCAAGAAGGACAGGGATGGGGCAAAAGGGAGTAAAGCCATCAGGAAATGGAGGGTAATGAGTACCAATGCCCGTAGTCTGGGCAACAAACTCCCTGAGCTGATGGCCTTAATGGAAGAGGGATGCCTGGGTATCGTAGCAGTCACAGAAACATAGTACACAGAGAACCATGACTGGGATGTTAACATACCAGGGTACATAACCTACAGGAGAGACAGGCAGGGGAGAAGAGGGGGAGGAGTAGCTCTCTATGTAAAGGAAGGGATAAAAGCAACTGAACAAAAGAGTAAACAGGGAAGAGAGGAGGCACTGTGGGTCACTTTGGAGACTGGAAAGGGCATCACAATCCGCACAGGGGTTGTGTACAGACCCCCATGTCAGGGGGAAGGAATGGACAAGGATATGATAGAAGGCATTCTTAGAATGGCAGAGAAAGGGGAGATACTGTTAATGGGAGACCTGAATATGCCAGATATTAATTGGAGCACATTTGCTGCAGCCACATCCAAGAGCAGGGCCATTCTTGATGCCCTACAGGTGGCAGGCATTAGACAGCTAGTTTTGGAACCCACTCGTGAGGAGCAATCTTAGACCTCATACTCTCAAGCGGGGCAGTGAGAGGATCTCAGATCTAGAAGTGGGTTGCCATCTGGGGACAGGTGACCATCAAACAGTGTGGTTCACGTTAAACTCAGCTACAGAGTCAAGCCATACAAAAGTGAGGGTACTGGACTTTAGGAGGGCTGACCTTGGCAAGATGGGAGAGTGCCTCAGAAAAGCACTAGCAAACAGGCTAGAAGTAGGTGTGGAGCAACAATGGGGAATTATCAAAACTGCCATCACAGAGGCAACAAGCCTTTGCGTGAAGCAAATGAACAAATCAAAATGAAAGAAAAAGCCACTATCGTTCTCAAAAGAGGTGGCTGTGAAAGTCAGGAAGAAAAAGATAGCATTCCGGAAGTATAAGGAAACACAGAAGGAGCAGGACAGAGAGCTGTACCAGTTAAGGCGAAGGAAGCAGGGAGGAAGTCAGAATAGCAAAGGCCCAAACTGAGGAAAAGATAGCCAACTCAGTTAAGAAGGATAAAAACCTTTATAGGTACATCAGCGTGAAAGACAAAGGGAGGGATAGTGAGGCTGAATAGAATGAACAGTGGGTGGGCAGAGGGGACAGTGAAAAGCAGGAATACGGAACGAATATTTCTGCTCAGTATTCACAAAAGAGGAGGGGAAGTGCCTAATCCAATTAACAGAAGCACTCGATAGGGGGGTCGATCCCAGTCCTTTCACAGAAGAAAGGGTTCTGCAAGAACTCCTAAAACTGAAGGTGGACAAAGCAATGGGTCCTGATGGAATTCACCCCAGAATTCTAAAAGAATTAAGGGAGGAACTAGTGAAACCACTGGCTACTCTTTTTAATAAATCATGGGAGGATGGTGTGGTACCCGAGGACTGGAGGAAGGCGGATGTGATTCCCCTTCACAAAAGTGGGTCCAAGACAGAGGCAGGAAACTACAGACCTGTCAGTCTGACCTCTGTGGTAGGGAAAGTGATGGAGTCACTTCTGAAGGAAAGAATAGTCGAGTACCTAGAGGCCAGTGGAGCACAGGACCCAAGGCAGCATGGGTTCACAGTGGGAAGGTCATGTCAGACGAATCTAATAGATTTCTTTGACTGGGTGACCAAAGTAGTAAACCAGGGAGGGGCTGTGGACATGGCCTACATAGACTTTAGCAAGGCATTTGACACAGTCCCACACAAAAGATTAATAGTCAAATTAACCAGCCTGGGAGTGGGAGTGGGACCCAGGGTGGTAGCCTGGGTTAAACATTGGCTGGACAACAGGACACAGAAGGTAATTGTAAATGGAGTCCATTCTGAAGAAAGGGGGGTTACTAGTGGAGTACTGCAGGGTTCAGTATTGGGTCCAGTCCTTTTTAATGTCTTCATCAGTGACATTGCAGAGGGACTAGAAGGAAAAGTATGCATTTTTGCAGATGACACAAAATCTGCAACAGGGTTGATACACAAGGAGGCGTGGAAAGGATGAAAAGGGACTTGGCAAGGTTGGAGGAATGGTCAGAAGTATGGCAGCTAGGATTCAATGCAAAGAAGTGCAAAATAATGCACCTGGGAAACAAGAACCCAGGGGAAGAATACACAATGGGTGGGAGGTAGTAACAACAACAAAAAGGAAAGGGATCTGGGGTAATCATATCAGATGACCTTAAGGTTGTAAGCAATGTGAGAAGGCAGTAGGGAGGGCTGGGGTATACTGGGATGTATTGGGAGAGGCATCAGCAGCAGAAAACAGGAAGTTGTTATCCCTCTGTACAGAGACAGTTGGTGAGACCCCATCTGGAGTACTGTGTCCAGTTCTGGAGACCCCATCTCCACAAGGACATAGACAGGATAGAGGCAGTCCAGAGGAGGGCAACTAAAATGGTGCAGGGTCTGCAAGAGAAGCTGTATGAGGAAAGACTAAAGGAGCTTAATATGTATACCCTTGAGGAAAGAAGGGAGAGGGGGGACATGATAGAAACTTTTAAGTACCTCAGTGAAATCAACAAAGTCCATGATAGAAACTTTTAAGTGCCTCAGTGGAATCAACAAAGTCCAAGAGGGTAGCATTTTTCAGAAAAAGAGACTTGCAAGAACAAGGGGACACAATTTAAAGATAGAAGGAGGGCGGTTCAGGGGGCAATGTGAGGAAGTATTATTTCACAAAGAGGGTAGTGGATGCATGGAACAGCCTTCCTGAGGAGGTTGTGGGGTCTAAAACTGTGGGATAATTCAAGAATGCATGAGACAGACATAAGGCAATTCTTGTGGGGGGCAGGAAGAAATAGGCTGTTGGTTAACTAGGATCTGCGGCCTATCCTGTAGGTAGGGAAATGGGCAGACTAGATGGGCCTAGCGGTCCTTATCTGCCGTCAAAGTCTATGTTTCTATGTGTTCAAGGTTCACTCATAAAGGGTTTTTTAATCCATTTAAAAAGGGAGGTATCACTTGTAATTGTGCGGCCCAACAGTAATTATGAAAGTCTGGTAACCCCAATCTGCCCCTGGGCTTTGGTGCCAGGATTATTTTCCATTTTATTCCGGGTGCTTTCCCTGCCCATACAAATTTAGATAAAGTTACTCTAAGGTCCTTCCAAAATTTTCTAGGTGGTCTGATCAGGAGGGATGAATCTGGTTCAAGGTCAGTTGGCATTCATCTGTATCCCCCTCCCCCGGGTCGTGCCTGAAAATAGGCAGGATCTGTCTAGTGCACTTACCCGGTCAACAAAAACTAAAATAAATAAATAAGATAAATAAATAAATAAATAAAACAAGAATAAAAATCTAGACAGGATATTCATTCTAACACATTTGACTCTGCCAAACAGGGATGAGGGCAACTCCTTCCACCTGTTACAGTCTTCCTGAACTGTCTGCAGCAGCTTTAGGTAATTAATTTGATATAAAGTACCCATATCCCTAGGTATCCATATACCTTGATAGCGGAAGCCAATTTAAAGTGACCAAGAGACGGGGGAGAGACTGACCTTTGGGGCTACCGACTAGGATCATCTTGGTCTTAGTGGCATTCATTTTAAACCCTGAAATTTTTCCAGAGTCTTTCAGGTGATCTAACACTTGGGAAAGCGCCTGCTCAGGGTTACCAACATATAAAAGAGTGTCATCTGCATAAAGTGAAAGTTGCACCTCTGTTTCACCCACTCTGATGCCCTGAAACAATTCAGATTGCCTAATAGAGGCTGCTAAAAGCTCCATACTTAAAGCAAATAAAAGGGGAGAGAGTGGGCAACCCTGCCATGTGCCCCTCTCCATTTCAAAGGCAGGGGAAATAACCCCATCAACTTTAACCTGTGCTCTTGGGCTTCTATATAAATTGCTTATCCAACTACTGAACGTATTCCCAAACTCAAATTTTTTCAGAGTATCATCTAAATATTTCCAATCAAGGCGGTCAAATGCCTTGTTCACATCTAATGATATGACCGCCTTCACTATGTGCGAAGAAGGGTTTTTATGGGCTGATAAAACATTAACGAGTAAGTGAATATTGTCTTGAATATGACACCCAGGGATAAACCTCATTTGGTCCAGTATGAACCAAAAGAGAAATAACCTCTTGAAGCTGGGAGCCAATCATTTTAGAGAAAATTTTTGCATCCTGATTTAACAGAGATATAGGCCGGAAATTTGAACACACTGTCGGTTTTTTCCTTGAGTTAGGTATCACTGAGATAAGGGCCTCATTCCAAGTGTCTGGAGCTGTTCCCTCATCATGGGCAGTATTACAAATTTTGGTTACAATAGGGACTAGTTCAGCTGTGAAATAGGGTTACCACCTGTCCCTATTTTCGGAGGACCGTCCTGATTTGGACAGCTGTGTCCTGCAAAAAAACATGAAAAATACTATTTGTCCTGACATTATAGTAGAAAAAATATTTTCAGACTTTCCTCTAAATGTTGCAAAAACTATAGTACCTTAACTAAAACACCTTAAAATGATAAGAAACACCAGGAACACCTAAAAAACGGCAACACTTAGTCTTAAGTTCGATTATTTAGAGAAAAAAGTCTATTGCATTGGCTGAGGTTAAATAGTGTCCTGCGAAAAAGCATGTTTCAGTAAGAAATGTCCCACTTTGGGCTTCTTAAAAGGTGGTAACCCTACTGTGAAACCCTTATAAAAATCAGCAGGGAATCCATCAGAGCCAGGAGCTTTACCAGTCTTGAAGGATTTAATAGCCCCAAGTACTTCCTGTTCTGTGAATACCATCTCCAGCCTCTCATGGTGATCTTCCAATAATGTAGGCAGCCTCACTTTCTGTAAGAAATTGTCAACTAGTTGGGTGTGGTCCGTCTCTTTCCCTGCTATACAACTGTTTATAATACTGAAGGAATTCCTCAGCTATTTGATTTGGCTGCATTACTGTCAACTGGGGATTACTAATAGAGTGAATGATGGGAACATATCTATCTACCTCCTGCTTTCTGAGATGCTGGGCCAAGTGTCTACCCACTCTCTCTCCCATTCATAGTACCTTTGCCTAGTATATCTTAAAACATCCTCTGTACATCTCATCATTAAATCATTATAAAGTTGTCTAGCTTCTTTCGGCTGTTTTAAAATACCTGCAGTTCTGGAACATTTATACTCTTCTTCAAGTTTTGAAATTAGCTCTAATGCCCCTTTTATCTTAGCCTGATGCTGTTTATTTTTGTGTGACGCATAAGCAATAGTATGGCCACTAATCACTTCCTTTAACTCATCCCAAATAAATGTAAGAGAGGAATCTTTCTCTCTATCCTCGGCCAGATAATGCTTTATTACTTCTTTAGCTGAGTCAACATACCCCTTATCTTGCAATAGCCCTGGATCGAACCTCTAGATAGTTCTCTTCCCTTGTGGACCCCACCTTATTTGAGATCATGGAATAATCCGAAAATGTTACTGGGTGTTATCTGAATATCCTGAAAAGCATGGGCATAACCTTTTTAAGTGTAAAATCTGTCTAATCAAGAATAAGAGTTGGATACAGTTGAGTAGAATGTACAAAGCAGCCTGGCTGGGGTTTTGCAAATGCCAGGGGGTCAACTAGCTTCAGAGTGAAGCGTTCAAAGAAGCCTAGAGCAGGCCTTCTGCCCTTTTACATTAGGCGGACCCTTATCAAGAATCGAATCTTCAACATAATTCCAGTCTCCTACACATAGAATCTGTCCCTCAGGGAGAGCTGCATTCATCCTGAATTGGGTGGGAGCATAAATCAAAACCACATGTAGGATTCTCCTACTATAAATTACTGAAATCAAAACTGTTCTCCCCGTGCCTGCTATAGTGATCTTAGTAGCCTGAAAGGGTAGCCCTCTTCTCAACAAAATTGCTACTCCCACCTTTTTAGCCTTTGGGTGAGCATCCGAATGTACCATACCCACCCAGGATCTACGTAATTTTAGATGTTCTGAGGTCGAAAGTTTAGTCTCCTGCAAACATGCTATGTCACAGTGTTCCTTTTTCAGTTCTTGTAAAATTCTGGCTGTTTTTACTATATTATTAATCCCCTTCACATTGATAGAACATATATTTAGGTTAGTTATATTGAAAACACTCTAGAAAAAAAACTTGTCCAAATCTCTGACCAGTCCCCTCCTCCCCTGACCCCCCAACAGAATCCTCTCCTGGATTTAGCATAGACGGGAAATCTTGGGAAAATACAAAATTAAATACATCAGAAAAACATAAATAAAATACTAGACAAACATGCAATAATATCATCACAGATGCACACAATCCCAGTTCACTTCACTGGGCAGTATTATTGTAGGTACAGGGAAATATAGAATAGAGCCACTAATTAGCAGTCAGATAATAATATCTGACTACAAGGGGTGAAAACTCACCCCAGAGGGAAAAGTCACTAAACCAGTTGTGACTAAGGTCAGCAACTCCAGCCTACATCACAGCCAGTTTAACCAGTACGCTGAAAGAGAAACTTGAACAATTCCTGGAGTCTTCAGCCCAAACAAACAGAGACCCGAGTGAACAATCCCCGATTTGCTGGGGCCACGAAAATATGTAAGCCAAAATAATGGTGGTTTTAATAATATGTTCCATGGGTACAGAATTCTTGGAACCCAATAGACTGCTTTACTTCTTTCGTGACCCATCATAACAGAAAAACTTAGAATTGTCACCAGTCACCGTTATATAATCCTCGCATGAGCAAGTGACCCAAGTTGGGTACCAAATCAAAAGTGCTTCAACAAGCTTCACTCATAAAAATTAAATTGACTGATTCCCAACCCAGTACTAATCTCTCCTCCCAAATACAAAATAATTGAGAAAAATCAAAGTGTTCCAAGTGTCCAATTTCATACTCTGCTTACATAGCCAGGTCCACGGTATCTTTTATAAGTTCTATTGAAGATCATCACACAAAAAAAACATTTCTAACAGTTTAGAAACCGAACTATAAAAAGCAAAATACAACACATCTGGATGTCTGGCTAATGCATAACGTCCCTTGATGTAAATCCCGCTATCAAAGTAAATCACAGTTTAAATAAATAATTTATCAAACTGAGAAAACATCACTGGGAGGAAGTATTTGCACATATTCATCCTGCAGGTCGTATGTTTCACCCGATTGCTTCAGAAGAAAGGAAAAGTACCTTTAAATAAAACTGATAATGAGTTTCTGGTTCCCATCTTTATACTCAGATCCTGTCCCTCAGGGGGAGCAAAATAAAGGACGCACTGTTCTGGGTCCCACACCGCAGGAAGTGTGACCCAGAAACCAACCTTCTGCATTAAAGTTCCACTTCCCCATTGTAACCCATAGGTGGCACTACCCCAAGGGCTACTACCCCTGCCTGCTTGGCTAGTTGCAGGTTAAGGACCCTGGGTACTGAAATGGGTGCCTCCACCAGGAGGTCAGGGTTGTTAGTGGTCAAGCTAACCTGGGTACAGCCCTCTGGGACACTGTAACCCCCCCCCCGTGGCCTAAACAATATACAATAATCACTTTTACAATAACCCTTGTTCACCGTACATTTACCCACACTGTTTGCACTTACTGCCAGGGCTGGTTCCACCAGTTCGACCATGCAGACCCCCTGTAAAACAAGATTAGACACAGTAAACAACAACAGTACAGTGCTTTTGGTACAAACTGGAACCACAGTCAGGTTAAATGCAAAAAGAATTAGATCTGATTTATTAAGGGTGCTTGAACAAGGAAGGGGCATTATCAGGTTGATTTGCTTCATGGCTGGATTAATCAGACAGTCATGCATGCACTTCAGAGTCCCTACACAGTCACACACTCTGGGTACCCAGGTGGGAGTAAGGAATGCTGCCCGGGGTAGGCCGGCATTGCAGCTGGTTGGGGCCTTGTGTTGGAAGAAAGAAACATGCACAACACACACTATTTGTAATCCGGAGCTGAAGGGCTCAGTTCATGAAGAAAAAGACAACAAGGCAATCAGATGACAACACTTTAGATTTAGCTGTTGTTGCAGGGAGCTACCCTGATGTTTACTCATGATACCCAATACAAGACACAGGCAGGATGAAATTGAGACTGCAGATGGATGAGCTGGAGTGCCAGAAGAAGCAGGGCCCACACGAATCACCGAGGCGTCATTCATGTTCAAGGCTTTGAGCAGGGGGCTGATCCCCAGGCAAGTCTGTCATCGATGGCTTTCTCTGGGTAGTGGGTAATCTGGCTGGGCCAGTGTGACAAGGCCCAGGCCAAGTGGAGATGAATGCAGATTCAGTCCGGTGTGGCTGGATGCAGCCTCCAGCAAGCAGAACACAGTTCAGCACACAGTGGAGACCCAAATCACGACACACTAGCAGCACACTGCACATTTATAGTAAGGAAATACCACTGTACCAGGCGGCTGGCAGTCAGGTCGCAATTACAGAGTCTCTGAGTAAAACCAGGATTCCAGCAGTAACTGAGGTCCTGACAGGCCGAACGCATACAGCAAATCTTCTGTCTTCTTCAGGGTTTAAACCTTGTCACCACCCCGTGGCTTTAATCTCTCTCCCTTCTGATTCAGTCTGAAATATCTACAAATTCCCTCTCAGGGACAGCAGACAGGCAGGTAGGCCAATACTCAGTCCTTCCACGGTTCTCCTGCACAAACTACAAAGAAGCTATTGCTCAAAATATCTCGAGCTGTTTACTCTGTCACTTCCCAACTCACATTCACTGTAGCTGCAAGTAGCCTGGGACTTTCCCCAGGATCCAAAAGGTTTGGTTGGCCGATATGTCTGTCAATCAGTTCAAGGGCTCCCCCTCCAGGTCCATTTGGGCGCCAAAGCCCAAAACTACAATTCCTACAGAGTTTTGCTCCCACAAGGCTCCTGGGGGCAAGCTCCACTTTAGAGTCCCAAAGGTACTGATTGGTCCATTCTGGCAGTCCAGAACCAAGATGGTGGTGAAAAACAGAACTGTTCATGCTGCAAAGAAGGCAGATTAGACAAACTACAATATCATTATTATTCTAATAGATAACCAGCAGATAAGTATAGCTTCTAACAGAACTCCCTCTGCGCAAATAGCAATGGCAGAACGGAGTGACTATCTGGAAGCCCGGGCAGGACTCGAGCATAAAAACGCTCAGCCCCCTCCCAGCTTAAATAAGCACCACATTATTGGTAGCTCTTAAAAAGACTGGGACAGAGGCATTAAGGCACTCTCATACAAACACTTTTAAACCGCTAAGACACAGGATACCAGCCTGGCAGTGGGCATTTAGGTACACCAAAGGAAGACTTTTTGGGAACCCCCATTTGTAGGGGGGTTACACCCTTCCCTGCTTAGAGAAAACTTGGCATCCGCATCACGTCTGTACCACCACAATATTGAAGAATCAGTATATACAACACATATGTGACATTAGTATACTATGGAAATATTATCAGATGCATCAGTTAACGTAAACTTATCACATTGCTGTACATTTCACTATACCACATCTTCATTGACAATACTGTTGCACATTTCATACACTCTATACTGATTCTATTATGAGTAACATACTATGAACAGTGACTTATGACTTCACTTTATAACTTCTTGTACAGTTAACAATGTAAGAGGGGGCCCTGCCCTATCAGCTAACTTGGGGCTGGATAGGGCAGGGGCACCATACTGAGAAGGAAGAACAATCAGTCTGAATTGGCAGTCAAGCTCAGTTTGGGTAGTGAGCTCTGAGAAACATAAACCCCTTTGTGAACCACATTTAGAAGCAAATCTACTGGCCTCCCAGGAGAATCACAACTGAGGTGCACTACTGGCTTGACAGCTCGGCCAGACTTTCTGGGGGGAACAAGCAGGGTCTCTGTGCTTTCGATACTGTCTTTGGCCTTTTCTTCTGTTGGGAGGGGTGCCCCTGCACTGATTGAAATGTCCACATTGGAAGTACTATCACCTCTTTGCTCTACAGATGCTGGTTCCACAATATTTCATTCATTATTATCTTCTGAAGAGGGCCCAGGCTGCTCATTCTGGGAAGATTCTGGCACAATTAGGCTGTGCGGCACTGATGGAGTGCTGTCAGCACTTTCATATTGTTCTTCAAGTTCTGGTACGTCACCAGGGAAACTCAAACCATCAGCCCCTTCTTCGTGCAAGTCAAACAGTTCTACAAGACACAGAGAGGCCGCAACCTCAGATGTGATACTTTGCACGTCACTTTCAGGGGGCACTGGGTCCAGGGAAGAAGCTGGGGGGTTAGGCAGTTCTGAAGGCCCAGCTTCATCCCTACAGCTCTGCAGAGGATTGCCTCGAAATAACTGACTCAGTTCATATGAGGGATAATAGGCATTATCACAGTCACTCTTATCAGAGGTGGAGTGACAGTCACTATCATTCGGGGCCCGCCGGGGAGAAGACCTTGAATCTGTAACAGCTGGAGCAGGTTGACTCTGTCTCTTTTATGCAACAGCATGAGTCACTGGCCCAGGAGAGGCAATTTCTGATGGTTCAGCATCAATCATAATTTGGCCGATGGACAGTCGGTGCATAGTCTTGACAGCTTTGGAGTTATTTTCTGGGCGTAACTTGTACACTGGTAGATCATCCAATTTGCCAACTACTATATGGGGAAGATGGTGCCACCTGTCAGCAATTTTGTGCTTGCCACTTAGTCCCAAACTGTGTAACAACACACAGTCTCCAGGCAGTAGCTCTTGAGCCTTAACTTTCTTGTTGTACCTCTCTTTTTTGGCAAGGTTTCTCTTGGCAGCCATTATCTGGGCCAGTTGATACGCATGATTCAATTGAGCTTTCAATTTCTGCACGTACTGCAAATAGTTCTCAGCTCAGACCCCATCTGGGAAGACCCCAAAGCAAACATCTACGGGCAACCGGGCTTCCCTCCCGAACATGAAGCGATAGGGATAGAATCCAGTAGCATCACTTTTGGTACAATTGTAGGCGTGCACTAAGGTGCTAATCTGCTGACTCCACTTAGATTTGTCTTTAGGATGGAGAGTACCCAACATGTCCAGAAGGGCGCATTTAAAGCGTTCTGGTTGTGGGTCCCCCTGCGGGTGGTAGGGGATGATTCTTGACTTCCTCACCCCCCACAGGAGTGCATTTCTTTAATTAACCTACTTTCAAAGTCTCTGCCTTGGTCAGAATGAATCCGATGGAGTGTACCATAGTGGACAAAGAATTTTTATACTAGCACCTTGGCCATGGTAGAGGCCTTTTGGTCTTTAGTTGGGAAAGCTTGTGTGTACCGTGTATAATGATCAGTAACTGCCAACACATTGTCAGTGTTCTTTTGGTCAGGTTCTATGCACAAAAATCTATGCAGCTCAGTTCCATGGGAGCACTGGTAGTGATAGTGACAAAGGGGGCAGTCCTCTGAGGCAGGGCTTTCCTTTGGAGGCAACGACTGCAGGTCTTTACATGGTACTCGACATCAGCCCCCATCTTTGGCCGGTAGAATCGAGATCATACCAGGTCGAGAGTTCTGTCAATACCGAGGTGCCCCATGTGATTGTGGAGGGACCTGAGTACCAAGTACTTAAAGGCCATGGGTAGTACCAACTGTTGCTTGTTTACTTGACCACTATGATCCACTATCTTTCTGTATAACAACTGGTCTTGCAGTTTTAACCTAGAGCCTTCCTTGAACAATAGAGTAGTTCGCAGGTCGGGGAATGCAACTTGGACACATCTTTCCCAGCATGCAGGGCATCAAGTGTAGGTTGGATCATGGGATCTTGGGATTGAGCCCACTGGATACTGTCATTATCGAGTTGAGGAAGGGCACTAATGTCTAAAGCAGAGAAACGGCAATAGGTAGCCAGTAGGCAGGTATCAGGAGGTCCCAAGCAGTCCACCAGACACTTCACTGTGTCTGCAGACTTCTGTTCATCTCTGTCAAACTTTTGGCACAATGCTCTGATGTCCGGTTCAGACAGTCTGACCCAATTACTTTTAGAAGCTGGCCTTCGTGACAGTGTGTCAGCATCAATGTGGTTTAGTCCCGGTCTGTATTCAACAGCGTAATCATGAGTCAATAAAGTGGAAAGTCACTGGCGTCCAATTTAGCTGAAGTCTGTACATAGGTCAAAGAGTTTTTGTTGGTCTTCACCAATATCTTTGCTCCATAAAGATACTCATGAAACTGTTCGACTATGGCCCACTTTAGTGTGAGGAATTCCAGTTTCTGGATGGGATAGTTCCACTCTGATGGGGTCAAGCTCCTACTGGTGAAAGCTACGGGTCTCAAACCATCCTCATGGTCTTGATACAGCACAGCTCCTAGGCCCTGCAAACTAGCATCTGTATGCAGCACATAGGGCTTGGTAGGATCGGCATAGGCAAGGATTGGGGTGTGGGTGAGTTGGTATATGACTTTATGGAAGGCTGCTTCACATTCAGGGGTCCACTGGGTCCCAAAAGGTTCACCTGTTTGAAAATACACTTTCTTGGGTTCTTTGATAGCTCCTCTTTTGTACTTGCGGTTGGTAGGTGGGTAGCCTTGAGTAAGGTTGAGGAGGGGTCGAATCACCTTCAAATAATCTTTGATGAACCTGTGGTGGTAGCTGCAGAACCCCAGAAAATGTTGTAGTGCTTTCAAGTTGTTGGACTGGGGCCAGGTGGTCAGAGATTCAACTTTACTGGGATCTGTCTGAATCCCTTCCGCAGACACTATGTAGTTACTTGGTTACTTGGTTTATGGGAAAAAAGAAGGCAAGTGCCTATAAATATTGTCCTCCACATAAGTGGATCATTATTGATGACCCTGTCTGGTCAATCATTTGTCCAGTTTAGATTTAAAAATCGAAAGTGAGGGAGAGTCTACAATGTCCTGGGGAAGTGTATTCCAAAGTCTCGGAGTTCTTATTGAAAAAAAATTCTGTCTAATATTAGTTTTATATTTAGCAATAGTAAGCTGTTTATTATTTAGTCTGGGACCAGTTTTCCTATTTGCAAAGGAAATACCACATTGCTTCATTATGATGGGATTTTGAATAATCTTGAAAAGTTGAAGTAGGTCCTCCCGTGTTCTTCTTAATTTAAGCAAATGCAGACCCGTTTTTTGTAATCTGGTGTCATAATCTTCCTGGGCCAAGTGTGGTATAGATTTTGTAACTTTTCTTTGAATCTTCTCCAACCTATCCACATCACCACAAAGATATGGACTCCAAAACGGAGAACCATAATCCATATAAGGCCTAATGTGTGATCTATAAAGTGGGATAATACACTGCTCAGTTCTAGAAACGAAAATATTATTAATTCTACGAAAGAGTGAATTTGCTTGATTTGCAATTTTTTTACAGTGAGAGACTTGTGTCAGTTTGTTATTTACTAAAATCCCCAAGTCTTTTTCTAAACAAGAGGTTTTAATAATGGAATTGTTCAATGAATATTCTTGTTGTGGGTTGTTTTTTCCAAAGTGCAAAATGGCACATTTGGATGTGTTAAACTCCATTTTATTTGTAAGTGCCCATTGCTCAATTATTGAAAGGTCATTGAGTAAAGTTTGTCTGTTTATAGCATTATTAACTGCACCACCAAGTTTGGTGTCATCAGCAAATTTTATGAGAGAAGATTGGAAGACTGATTTTCATATCACTGATAAAAATATTAAACAGAGTTGGACCCAGGACCGAGCCCTGTGGCACTCCGCTCATCACCACGGACTAGGTCAGACAGAGAGCCATTTACCGCACCCTCTGGGATCTGTTAGTCAGCCAGTTTTTATCCATAACACAATGTTTGTTGAGAAACCTAATTTAAAGAGTTTAGAAATAAGTATATTGTGAGACACTTTATCGAAAAGCCTTACTGAAATCAGTAATATAACATCAGAAGGAATATTTAAATCAAGGTTGAGACTGATAAGATTATAGAAAGTTAATAGATTAGTAGTGCATGAAAAACCTGTTCTAAATCTGTGTTGCATAACATCTGTAAGATTAAGGGATATTATTTCCTTGTCCAATAATGATTTGATAATCATTATTGGACAAGGAAATAATATCCCTTAATCTTACAGATGTTATGCAACATGGATTTAGAACAGGTTTTTCATGCACTACTAATTTTCATGCACTACTAATCTATCATATACCCTTTTGATTAGAGATGTGCTCCATATATTTCACAGATGTTTGGAAAAACTGGCACTTGTCAATGGATAACTTGAGACCAAATTCTTTCAATCAATCTAGGACTTTGAACAGCCATGTCTCATGCTCCTCTAATGTACGTCTGAAAACAATGACATCATCCAAGTACACTAAATACTCCAGTAAGTTCATATCTCCCACCGCACACTCCATCAATCTCTGAAATGTGGCGGGGCCACCCGAAATCCCTTGTGACATTCTCAGAAATTCATAGAATCCCAAAGGACAGATGAAAGCTGTCTTCTCATGGTCTTCCGGGGCCCTCTGAATCTGGTAATATCCACTATGGAGGTCTAATACTGAGATCCATCGACTCCCATTCAAGCAGTCCAGGGCATCCTGTATACATGGCATGGTGTATTGATCTGGGACAGTCTGTCGATTCAAGGTTCTATAGTCCACGCACATCCTCACAGACCCATTCTTTTTCCGAACAACTACAATGGGAGAGGCATATGGGCTCCTTGATTCTTGGATGACGCCAGCAGCAAGCATTTCCTGCAAGTGCCTTCTAACATCATCTATGTCCGCTGGGACATGGCGTTGGGATCTCTCTTGAAATGGCCAGTCATCATGCAGGCGTATGTTATGCTCAGCACCTTGGACACATCCCATGTCCCATTCTTCTAACGAAAACACCTGATCTCTCTGGGAGAGTTTCTTGCTGATTTTCAGAGTTTTCCATTTGGCTGACAGAGGGAAATCACCGAAGTCAAAGAGGTCTGGGATCATCCTCACCTTGTCGTTTGAGTGCTTGTTACTGGGTAATACTGCAGTGTCTGCACAGTGTACTATAGCTAGTGTGCACCATCTGTTCACTCGGACTTCTCAATCTGACACATTTCGAATCTGGACCATCACTTGCTGTGCATAGGCATGGGCATGGGCAGGCAGGATGCTGGGTTTGACTAATAGTCCCTCGGGCAATTTCCCTTCCCCTGGTGCATCCAACATTAATATTTTGTTCTTCACATCTTTCCTAAGATGAACCTCCCCGTGAATGGTACACTGGGCATTGGGTGCCAGTACCAGAGAGTCAGGATCCTTCTTCCACACGATCCCCACGGGCTCATCTCAGTCTACTTCATCGGGTTTCTGTTGCAAGTCATATACCCTTTTGATTAGAGATGGAATTCTTAGTGCCCATCCAGTCCATCACCCTTGTTTCTCATGGCAGAGTTGCACTAGTCTCCGAAACATGTGGGCGTTGGTTCTGATCAGCAGAGGAACCCCATCATACAGTCCGGTGGGGGGACACACTACGGTAAGTGTCTCAACTTGTTCATCTACCCTGGCTATGGTGGTAGGAAATGACAACTAGATCCAGATGTACCCCAAGTACGGGTACGACTTCTCGCTCAACCCCCACATGTGCAACCCTTCCAAGGGCTGTAGAGGCACATCAGGTAGGTGTTTCTGGTACCAATCTTGAAAAACTATAGTTACTTGAGATCCGCTGTCAAGCATGGCCCATGCGGACACACCGTTCACCGTCACAGTAGTTTCCATTGAGGGGCCCACCACATCAAACCACTCAGGGGGCATAGACCTGGATATTGGTTTTGCAGCTGCCTTGGATGAGTAACTTTTCTGGGCAGCCCCCCTTTTTGGCCATGTGTTGCTCTGTTGAATTAATGCCAGCAACCTACTAGTAACATTTCTCAGATTTTCAGCCGAGCAGCAGGTGAACTGGGTGTGCCCGTCCTCTTCACAGTGATAACAAAAGATGGGCTTCCTTGAATCTCTGAATGGAAGTGAGCTGCCTCCTTGCTCGGGCATGGCAGGTGCATCTCAGGGCCCTTCTTGGACTCGTGATTGTCTTTTCTTGCTTTCTGGACTTCCACCAGGGCAGGTGGCTTGCATAGTTCACAACAGGTCCCCCACCAAGGCCCTAAATTTGTGTACTTCTTCCAACAGGTTACTATCAGTCCGAGTTTCAGGAGAGATGACGTGTACCCCACCCCACCAGGTGGGACCTCACTCTTTTGCTCAGGAGGGGCCTGATAGCAGTTAGCATCTCTGGCTGCCTAAGCAGCTTGTTGACTGGCCCTCAATTTGGCCAATTCATTGATCAGTTCTCTCATTTGCTGCAACTCAGTCTCGTCACTTTTCTCAGGGGGCTGACAGGTACGGGCAACCCCAGCATAGGGCTCTCACCCCTCTTCGTCATTCTTGGCTTCATGAATCTCTCTCACGAGGTGGCAATATTCAGGAGGATCAGTCTTCTGGTCTTGCAATTTAAGTTTCAGCTTCATCACACTAGAGTACCTGGCTGATTTGAGGATATGGTCCAATCTGACCCGATTCAATTCACTAGCAGGCACCCCTCCTTTCCTGTGGGCCCTTTGCAGAGCCCTCTCAATTCTGGTAACAAAACATAGACAACTTCTCATTCTTCCACTGCTTTGCAGATCTAAATTTCCACAGTAAATCATCCCCTGACTCAGTGCTTCCAAAAACCCCCTCCAAGGCAGAGAAGTATTTTGCAGCAGTAGCTTCTGGGCTAGTGGCTTGTAGAAATCGAATGGCCACCAGTGCAGGGCCTCTCAAACTCTCCATGAGTCTTTTTTTTTTCTCCTCCTCAGAGCACTGCCACTCCTGGACTGGAGGGGGTTGCATAATACATCCACATTTCCAGGTCATCCTCCCCTACGTGTACTGGTACTGTGCCCCAAAAAAGTCTAAGTCTACGGTAAAAGTCCAGGTGCACAGATGAAATTACTATGGGGGAGGTGACCATGGGGGAGACCCTAGGGGTGGCAGGAGATGCTGTCAGGGACTGCAATGGTGTGGGTTCTTCAGAAAGGTCTAGCATCTTTACTAACTCTTGGGGCAGATCACCCCTCAGAAGTTAACAATTTAAGCAGCTTATCCGTGAGTCCCTCTATACTGTGGGACCCTCCTGGGGCAGCCGAATCACTGTGCAAATGAATGACCCTTCACCCCTTCTGGGACCCTTCTGAAGGAATGATGGGAGGTACTTTCTCTGGGTCTATAGGAAAGCTACAGGAGAGGAGGACCACCATGGTTTGGTCAAACAGGTCCGAATCCCTCCCCTTCACTTCAACCTTCCCCAAACACTTAACATGCTCCACAGCCTCTACAATAAAGCATTAGTGGTCCCTAATGGGACATCTATTAACAGAAGGGCCTGTCAGGGGTCCACCCCCTCAGCCTCACTCTACCCCATCATTCGGTGCACAAACAGCTTATGGGGGGAATCTTGAGCTTAGGCATAGCAAGCGCCTCCATTTTGTCACAAGTTCTAAATGTAAGGGGGTAATTCCCATCTCCGGCCACTAGAGGATGCTAATCCCAGTGGTGCCTCCAAGATGTAATCCCTAGGTGGCACTACCCCAAGGGCTACTACCCCTGCCTGCTTGGCTAGTTGCAGGTTAAGGTGCCTGGGTACTGAAATGGGTTCCTCCACCAGGAGGTCAGGGTTGTTAATGGTCAAGCTAACCTGGGTATAGCCCTTCGGGACACTGTTACCCCCCTCTTTCCCTTCTAGTGGCCCGAACAAAATACAGTAATCACTTTTACAATAACCCTTGTTCACCATGCAATTACCCACACTGTTTGCACTTACAACCAGGGCTGTTTCCACCAGTTCGACCCTGGAGACCCCCTGTAAAACAAGGTTAGGCACAGCAAACAACAATAGTACAGTGCTTTTGGTGCAAACTGGAACCACAGTCAGGTTAAATGCAAAAAGAATTAGATCTGATTTATTAAGGGGGATTGAACAAGGAAGGGGCATAATCAGGTTGATTGGCTTAATGGCTAGATTAATCAGACAGTCATGCATGCACTTCAGAGTCCCTACACAGTCACACACTCTGGGTACCCAGGTGGGAGTAAGGTGGGCTAGCCTGAAACATTGCCCAGGGTAGGCCAGCATCACAGCTGGTTGGGGCCCTGTGATGGAAGAAAGAAACATGCACAACACACACTATTTGTGATCCAGAGCTGTAGGGCTCAGTTCGTGAAAAATAGACAACAAGGCAATCAGATGACAACACTTTAGATTTAGCTGTTGTTGCAGGAAGCTACCCTGATGTTTACTCACAATACCCAATACAGGACACAGGCAGGATGAAATTGAGAGTGCAGATGGATGATCTGGAGTGCCAGGAGAAGCAGGGCCCACCCGAATTACCGAGGCGTTATTCCTGTTCAAGGAGTTGAGCAGGGGGCTGATCCCCAGGCAGGTCTCTCATCGATGACTTTCTCTGTGTAGTGGGTAATCTGACTGGGCCAATGTGACAAGTCCCAGGCCAAATGGAGATGAATGCAGATGCAATCCAGTAGGGCTGGATGCAGCCTCCAGCAAGCAGAACACAGTTCAGCACACAGTGGGGACCCAAATCACGACACACTAGCAGCACACTGCACATTTATAGTAAGGAAATACCACTGTACCAGGAGAATGGCAATCCAGTCGCAATTACAGAATCTCTGTGCCAAACCTGGATTCCAGCAGTAATTGAGGTCCTGACAGGCCGATCACATACAGCAAATCTTCGGTCTTCTTCAGGATTTAAGCCTGGTCACTGCTCCATGACTTTAATCTCTGTCTCTCTCTCTCTCTCTCTCTCTCTCTCTCAATTCTGATTCAGTCCGAAATATCCTCATGTTCTCTCTCAGGGACAACAGGCAGGCCAATATTCAGCCCTTCCATGGTTCTCCCACGCGAATTACACAGAAGCTACTGCTCGAAATATCTCGAGCTGTTTACTCTGTCACTTCCCAACTCACACTCAGTGTAGCTGCAAGCAGCCTGGGACTTTCCCCAGGATTCAAAAGGTTCAGTTGGCCGATCTGTCTGTCAGTCAGTTCAAGGGCTATCCCTCCAGGTCCATTTGGGGACCACAACCCAAAACTGTAATTCCTACAGAGTTTTGCTCCCACAAGGCCCCTGGGGGCAGGCTTCATTTTAGAGTCCCAAAGGTACTGATTGGCCCATTCTGGCAGTCCAGGACCAAGATGGTGGTGACAAACAGATCTGTTCATGCTGCAAAAAAGGCAGGTTAAATAAACTGCAACATCATTACTATTCTAATAGATAACCAGCAAATAGGTACAGCTTCTAACAGTGCTCCCTATGCGCAAATAGCGATGGCAGAATGAAGCGATTATCTGGAAGCCCGAGCGGGACTCGAGCATAGAAACGCTGAGCCCCCTCCCAGATTAAATAAGCACCACATTATTGGCAGCTCTTAAAGAGACAGGGACAGAGGCATTAAAGCACTCTCATACAAACACTTTTAAACTGCTAAGATGCAAGATACCAGCCTGGCAGTGGGTATTTAGGTACACCCAAGTAAGACTTTTTGGGAACCCCCATTTGTAGGGGGGTTACACCAATTGGAAAAAAGGCTCTGATTACCACCACCAAAACTGTATGGCCTAGGATGGGAGTAGTAATCCAATGGGTAAGAAAAAGTCAATTCACTTGCTCAACATATTAACATTTAATATAAAGGTGGAACCCTTCAGCCAGATCTCTGTAAATTAGTGAAGTACCGTTCTACTTCAAGCAGCAAACAAATTGGAAATTTAAGCATACAGTTCAGTCAAGTTGGTTTTTAGGCACAATCCAATGAGCCACATCTGAGTGTATGGCAATAAGGGAGTCACCCCTTTCCCTACCCAACAGCCTCCCTCCAGGCACTATGGATCATAAAAGCTCCTCTATTTCATGCTCAGTTTCAAATCTGGAAGTGAAATCTCAGTGGTCTCTAAGTAGGGCAAAGCAGCAAATAAAGTTTCAGACTTCTTTGTGCCCTCCTTATGTAACCCCCCTGCAAATGGGGGTTCCTAAAATGCCTGCCTGGGCTTACCTTAGCCCTGCACCTTCTGTCCTCTTTTTGCTGTCTCCCGGGCTTCACCCGAATTCCTGCCACCAAGTTTCTGGTCCCCCAGGTCTTATTTGCTCCTCTAGTGCTCTGCAGCCTGATTAAAGATCCTGCCCCTCAGGGCTTAAAAATGTCCAATCGCACTCTCCCATTGTAAAAGTGCTGCCTCCAGGGCAGCGGAAATAGCACAGGCATGAAAAGTACCTTTGAAGTTAAACCGCTATGTTTACGGTCACCTCAGAGACTGTGCCATGGGTCCCGGGATCCCTTCCACCTATTTGGGACCCGGTGACCACGGACAGCCTACTGGGGGGCCGCTCCTGTGCGAATTGAGCAAGTTTGACTGAGGATCATGGAAATATGCTTGAGCTGGGCCCTGGTCATCTGTATAATTAAATATGAGTGTCTGGCTGCCCCCAGGGTAGCTATGATTGGCTTCAGCTGAAAAGTGAGGGAAAATAAATATTTTTTAAATAATAAACTGTTGCTGCATGGGGGGATTTACTGTACATACAGGGAGAAGTATGTAAATTAAAACTAGATGCTTTTCCCAGTGTAACCCCCTTAAAAATGGGGGTTCCTAAAAAGCCTCCATGGAGCTTTCCTAGGAGTTCCCCTGCCTGCTGGCATTCAGCGATTAAGCCGTTAAGAATGGCACTGTGAGTGCTGGTAGAGCCTCCTCATACTGTCTCTTTAAGAGCTGTCTGCTTGCAGACATGATTACTGTTTTCTAGGGGGGGGGGCTGGTGTTTCTCTGCTCGAATCCCGCCTGAACTACAGGGAAATTGCTCCATTTCTACAGTCGCTAAGAGCGCAGAGGGAGCCTAAATGAAAGATGCAACTGTTTGCCTGAAACCAGTTAGAGTGTTAGTAAAAATGCAGTTTGTCTAACCTGCCTTTCCTGCAACTGGGACTCTGTGTGTTTTGCCCATCCATTTTGGATCTGAACTGCCGAATGGGTAAAATCAGCATGGGGGGGACCTTTAAAATGGAGTCTGTTTGGACCAACCAGAATTCGGACTCTCCTGGGAGCCAGCTTACAATGAGGAGGTACAGCCAGTAATTCTGGGAAGTGAAGTTCTGGACTTTGGCACCTATTTGCACCAACAGAGAGAGAGTTTCTGAGTAATTGACAGCTGAGTCCACGAACTGGATCAGGTGGCACCAGAAGAGAATGCTCTGCCTTGTGACTGGGAGGTCAGATTGGTTGTGACCATGAGGAGAGAAGGAGCTCTGTGCTTCTGCGTTGTATAGTTTCACGAGGGAGGCACATGAGAGGCCTAAAGTCAGGCCGTTGCTATTGTCAACTCGAATCGTACTGAATCCGACAGTACCAAAAGGAAGGAAGGCTGAAAGAGTGGAAACCAGGCTCACCCTGTAGAAGACTGGAGAAATTGCTGAATCACGCTCAGTCTGACAGGAATTGAAGCTGCTGTGTGAACTCCCTGGTATTTGCAGAAAGTGTGTTGGGACCTGAAAGCAGCTGCCTGGTATAGTAATTCCCTTTACATATAATTGTGTTGAATGCTCATGAGAAATAGCTATTCCGGTTCTCTTGTCACCGCGCAGTGTAAGCAGAATGTTGAGCTGAATGTATTCGGACTGAATCCGACTGCTGATCAAGGCAGTGTGGCCTGGGCGGTAGAATCTCGTCTCCCTGCTTGTGTGTCTGGCAATTCAGAACCACTATCTGTGCCAGGTTTCATCAGCGTGGGGTAGCATGAGTACAAATCAGGGCATCCCCTGCGACCTGTTAACAATCACCAGTGTTTCATCTGATTTTCTTTCTTTCATTTCCTCAAGGACTGAGCCATCCGGCTCCGGATTACAATTGGGTATTGTGCATATTTCTCTTACAGGGCCCTTTCCATCTGCACTTCTGGCCAACCCTGGGCATCGGACCTGGCTAGCCCCTCAACCTGGGTACCCAGAGTGTGACTTTTATGACTTTATATGAGTGCACAGTACTGTGATTTATTTCTGCCAATCAGCTTGATCTCCCCCTCCCTGTATTTTACTCCCCTAAATAAACCAGATTGGATGTTATTGACTTTAACCTGTTTAGAGTGTCAGTACCTATACAGCAGGCATTGCACTATTTTGTGTGAATTGACTAACCTTATTTCATAAGGGGTCCTCCGAGACAAACTGCAGAATCGATCTCGAGGGTAAGTAGTACATTATGATTGAATACAGTGTACATGTGGGGTATTGGCATTGCAATTTTTGTATATCATGTGGACCATTAGAGGGAACAAAAGGGGATCTCAGTGTCCCCGAGGGCTGTGACCAAACTCAACCAACCAGTACCAACCCTGACCTCTGGGTGTAGGCACCCGCCATAGAACCTAGGCCCCTCAACCTGTTGCCGGTCCAGTAGGCAAGGGTAGTAGCCCTTGGGATAGCGCTACCTGGGGGTTACATCTTGGAGGCACCGCTGGGATTAGCGTCTTCTAGTGGCCACGTCAAGGAATTACCCCATTATGTTCAACTTACAGGGAAAAATGGAGGGGAGTACCACGCCCAAGTTAAAACTTGACCCCCTTAAGATAAGGGTGCACAAATTGATTGGGTGGTGCGAAGCTGAGTAAATGAACTCCCAAAAGACTGTTTTATTGCTGGATGTCCCCTTGGGGATTAAAAGCACTGAAATTGTCTCTACTGTAGAACATGTTAAGTGTATGGGCAAAGTGGAAGTAAAAGGGTGATATGCTGACTTGCTCGAACAAACCCCGCATGTGCTACTTTCATGCAGTATCCAGATAGACCCTGAGAAGGTGCCCCCATGTGATTTTGCCTGAAGGTGCCCAGAAGGGATGGAGGGTTATTCACATACGTAGTGGCCTGGCCACCCCGGGTGGGTCCCCTAGTACCAATATCTTTAAAAAAAACTGCTCAAACTGTTAGCCGCAGAAGGGAGGACTGCTCAGGAACTGGTAAAGGTATTAGACATCTCAGGTGACCACACTCCCCTGCCTTCCTCAGGTACCCCTCTCGGGTCCTCTAAGAGCTCCAAACTAGCCACACCCCTATGGTTATTCCCCCCATTAAACTGTATTCCTATCGGAGATTGAGACTTTTCTCCCGTACTGTCCCAGTGCCTTCAGGGGAACATGATTTGGAGACCTGGATGGACTATGCTACCCCTTTAGTACAAGAGTGGCAGTGTTCTGAGGGGGAAAAGAGGAAGCGGTTGATGGAGAGTTTGAAGGGTCCTGCACTGGAAGCCATTCGATTCCTATGGGCTACTAGTCCGGAGGCCACTGCAGCAGAATATCTTTCCACATTAGAGGGGGTATTTGGCAGCACAGAAACCAGATATGATCTATTATGGAAGTTCAAGTCAACTAAACAGTGGAGAAATGAGAAATTGTCTACTTTTGTTACCAGGATAAAAAGGGCTTTGCAAAAGGCCCACCGAAAAGGGGGATTGCCTGCCCAAGCGTTAAACCAGGTCCAATTAGACCACATATTGAAGTCAGCAAGATTTTCAAGCGTAATATTGCTGAAACTCAAATTGCAAGACAGATGGGCCAGCCCTCCCGAGTATTGCCAACTGATGAGAGAGATCCGTGAGATTGAAACTGATGAAGAGGGCTGGGAACCCTATGCTGGGGCTGTGAACCCTTGTCAGACCCCTGAAAAAAGTGAGCCAGATGAGGCTCAACAGTTGAGAGGTTTGATTAAGGAATTGACTGAGACTTACAGGGAACCAGATCTGTATCAGGCCCCCCACCGAGCCTAAAAGTGGAGTGGAAGTGCATGTCATTTCCTCTGAGATCCGGGTTGAGGGCAACCTGAGAGCAGAAATAAGGGACTTAAGAAAGATGGTGAGGGAATGTCAATGGGTTGCTCTCACCCTCAATAGAAGTGGAGACCCAGAAGCCCAACGGTATAAACCCCCAGTTCAAGAAGAGCCCTGCAGGGCCCCAGAGATGCCCAACCAGATAAGAGATCTCCCTACCTCCAAGGACAACAGAGACACTAAGTTCTGGTACCATTGTGGAGAGGATGGACACTTTCAGTCTGCTTGTTGCCTGCCAGAGAACTTGAGAAAAGTTACCAACAAGTTAGTGGCCTGGCATCGCAAAACCTATGCCCGGTCACCAGGGGGAGCCACCTGGAAAGGTTTTGCCACCAGGGCCAATGCCCGATTGACATCCCAATCAATGCCTCCCAAATGATCCGAAGTGGTGGGTCCCTCCATGGAGACTACTGTGAAAGTGAATGGGGTACCCACAAGAGCTGTGTTAGTTTCTCCCAAGTGACAATTATGTTTCAGGACTGGTATCAGAAGCATTTGTCTAATGTACCCCTGCAACCCTTGGAAGGACTACATGTTTGGGGCTTGAGTGAAAAGGACTACCCCTACTCTGGCTATATCTGGATTTGGTTGTCCTTTCCCACCTCTGTGGCTGGAGTGGCAGAGCAAGTGGAGACCTTATCCTTAGTGTGTCCCCCTACTGGACTGTATGATGGGGTTCCATTGCTGATTGAAACTAATGCACATATGTTTGGGTGACTGGCACAGTTGTGTTATGAAAAACAAGGGTCCCAGACTGGTAGGGCCCTAAGAATTCCGGCCTTGATCAAGAAGGTCTATGAGGCACAGAGAGATGCTGACAGAATGGAACCAGAGGAACCGGCTGGGGTTGTCTGGAAGAAGGATCCTGAATTTCTGCTTTTGGCACCAAATGCCCAGTGTATCCTGCAAAGAGAGGTTCATATGAAAAAGGATGTCAAGAACAAAATATTAATTCTGGATGCACCAGAAGATGGAAAACTGCCCACAAGGAGCTGCTGGTCAAGCCCAGTATTCTGCCTGCTAGAGTCCATACTTTTGCCAGAAGAGTGATGGTTCAAGTTCACAATGTGTCTGACAGGGAGATTCAAGTAAACAGAGGTTGCACCCTGGCTACTGTGCATTGTGCAGATACTGCCATACTACCCAGTAACAAGAGTTTGGAAAAAAGTGACAGAGTAACGTCTGACTTGTTTGATTTCGGTGACCCCCCATTGCCAGCTGAATGGAAAGCGAGGATCAGTAAGAAGCTTGCACAAAGGGACCAGGTGTTCTCTCTAAAGGAGTGGGACATAGGCTGCATGCAGGGGGCTGAGCACCATATCCGGCTGCATGATGATAGGCCATTTTGTAGAGGTCTCAATGCCTGGCACCTGCTGACATAGACGATGTGAGGAGACATCTGCAAGAGATATTAGCTGCTGGTGTAATACAAGAATCCAGAAGCCCATATGCTTCTCCCATTGTAGTACTGAGGAAAAAGAATGGGGCCGTGAAGATGTGCATAGATTATCACACCTTAAACCGGCGGACTATCCCTGATCAGTATACAATGCCACGCATTCAAGATGCTTTGGACTGCCTGAACAGTAGCAAGTGCTTTTCCATGCTGGATCTTCAGAGCGGGTACTACCAGGTCCCGATGGTCCTGGAAGACCATGAGAAGATGGTCTTTATCTGCCCGCTGGGTTTCTATGAATTCATGAAGATGCCTCAAGGTATTTCTGGTGTCACAGCCACTTTTCAATGATTGATGGAGCGTGCAGTGGGGGACATGAATTTATTAGAGTGCCTGGTGTATTTGGATGATGTTATTGTGTTTGGCAGCTCACTGGAGGAACATGAGGGCAGATTGTTCAAGGTGTTGGACCGACTAGAAGACTTTGGCCTGAAGTTGTCCATTGATAAGTGTCAATTCTTGCAAACATCCGTAAAGTATGTGAGGCACATAGTTTCCACCGAAGGGATAGAGACAGACCCGAGTAAAGTTGAGGCCCTGACCACCTGGCCACAGCCCCACAATCTAAAAGAACTGCAAAGATTCCTGGGTTTCTGTGGTTATTATCGGCGTTTCATCAAGGACTATTCAAGAGTGATCTGCCCTTTACTTAACCTTACTCAAGGGTACCTTCCAACCCACAAAAGATACAAAAAATCAGCATCCCTTGAGACTGGGAGAGTGTATTTTTGTCCAAATTAAGTATTTGGGGCCCACTGGACTCCTGATTGTGAGACTGCTTTTCACGAGATCATATATCAACTTACCCATGCTCCAGTATTGGCCTATGCAGATCCAACAAAACCCTATGTCCTGCACACTAATATTAGCTTGCAAGGGTTGGGGACTGTGCTGTACCAAGAACATGAGAATGATTTAAGACCCGTGGCTTTTGCCAGCAGGAGCCTGACCCCTTCCGAAAAGAACTATCCAGTACACAAGTTAGAATTCCTAGCTCTGAAGTGGGCCATTGTGGACCAATTCCACGAATCTTGTATGGGGCTAAGATAC
Source organism: Neoceratodus forsteri (assembly GCA_016271365.2). Classification (NCBI taxonomy): domain Eukaryota; kingdom Metazoa; phylum Chordata; order Ceratodontiformes; family Ceratodontidae; genus Neoceratodus; species Neoceratodus forsteri. Next base: position 142,960,816 of record JADMNL010000027.1, read on the forward strand.
TGGTAAAAACTGACAACAATCCCTTGACTTATGTCCAGACTTCGGCTAAACTGAATGCCACTGGCCATAGGTGGCTTTCTGCATTATCTACATACGACTATGCTGATGAATACAGAGCAAGCCTGAACCACATAGATGCTGATGTTCTCTCACGGAGGCCTGTTCCCCAGAATGACTGGGTCAGACTGTCAGAACCTGATATTCGAGCACTCTGCCAGACGTTTGACAGGGAGGAACAAATGTCCACGGACACAGTGGACTGTATGGTGGATTGTTTGGGGCCCTCTGAGACTTGCATTCCTGCTGCTTATTGCCACTTCTCTGCCTTGGACACTGGTGCTTTGCCTCAATTCAATAATGACAGTATTCAGTGGGTTCAATCCCGAGATCCCATGATCAAATCAGCTCTAGAAGCCCTCCAAGCAGGGAAAGATGTGTCAAAGTTACGTTCCACTGATTTGAGAACTGCATTGGTATACAAAGAAGGTCCTAAGTTGAAACTGATCAATAGACTGTTATATAGAGAAACGTAGACAGAGGGAGACAAATAGACAAGCAACAGTTAGTTTTGCCCACTGCTTTCTGAGACTTGGTGCTGAGATCATTACATAATCACATGGGACACCTTGGTATAGACAGGACACTTGACTTGGTGAGGTCCAGATTTTATTGACCTAAAATGGGGGCTGATGTTGAACAACAAATTAGAATTTGTAGTCGCTGCTTACAGAGAAAAGCTTTGCCACAGAGGGCTGCCCCTCTTGTTAACATCCACCAGTGCCCCCATGTAACTGGTCTGTATTGACTTTCTGAGTTTGGAGCTAGATCAAAGAAACATTAGTAATGTGCTGGTGGTCACTGACCATTTCACCCAATATGCCCAAGCTTTTCCCACCAGGGACCAGAAGGCCTCAACTGTGGCCAAAGTGCTTATAGAAAACTTTTTTGTTCACTATGGGGCACCACAAAGAATCCATTCTGATCAAGGAAGGGATTTTGAGAGTTGTCTGATCAAAGAGATGCTTCCTCTGTAGGGGGTCCAGAACCACCCCTTATCACCCCCAAGGAGACCCACAGCCTAAATGTTTCAACCGCACTCTGCTAGATATGCTGGGCACCCTTCACCCTAAAGACAAGCCTAGATGGAGCCAACAAATCAGCACATTGGCACATGCCTACAACTGCACTAAAAGTGACGTCACTGGGTTCTCCCCCTACCATCTGATGTTTGGAAGAGAACCCTGACTGCCGGTAGATGTGTGTTTTGGAGTTTCCCCTGATGGGGTTCAAGCAGCTAATTATTTACACTATGTGCAAAAGTTAAAGGCCCAATTAAATCATGCGTATCAATTGGCTCAAACCATGGCTGCCAAAGGAAATCTGGCTAACAAGGAAAGGTACGACAAAAAAGTGAAAGCCCTGGAGCTCCAGGAAGGGGATCATGCATTGCTACAAAATCTGGGACTGCATGGCAAACATAAGATTGCTGACAGGTGGCATCATCTCCCCCACATAGTGGTAGGCAAACTAGATGATCTGCCTGTATACAAACTGAGGCCTGAAAACAATTCGAAAGAAGTGAAAACCATGCATAGAAACCATTTACTGCCAATTGGCCAAATCTTGATTGAGGCTGAGCCTCCAGAAAATGCTCCCTCTGGACCAGTGAGTAGAGCTTCTGCAAAGTGAAAACAGAAAGTCTGCACCTACCAATGTTGAGTTACAGTGTTCTCCACCAATAACCCAGCTGAACCGGACTGTCAGTCCATGTCCGAAGAGAGTGAGTGTGGTCTTGAATATTACCCTTCTTACGAACTGAGTCAATAGCTTGGCAGAAGACTCCAGGAGAAAGGACTGCTGTGTGACTGAACTTCTCTGCTGGGACTAAAGTAGAAGAACTTTTGTATTTAGACCTTTAATTTAGGGTAAAAAAAACTAACATACAAAACAAAACAAAAAAAAGTGTGTGTTTGGGTTAACTGAACTGAATGGGTAACTGAAAAGTCATCTAGGGCCCAGATATTCAAAAGGGTTGCGCCATGCGCAACAGGGTTCGCATCATCTGCCAAGTCCAAAATAGCCATTCTGCGATATTCAGCAGGAGGCATTCACGCCACTGGCAACAGGTTGCGCAAGAGAGCAATGCAAATGAATGCATGCTCAACAGGAGGGAGGATCCATGCATAACCTCGCAACCCGATATTCAGTCGGGTTCGCAGAGTTGGCCATCACGCCAACCAACCTCGCCCGCACAAGCTTGAGCCCAAAAAGGCTAAGTTGAGGCCACCCACAGGTGAGCTGCTGCATTGCAGGCGCAACACAGCAGCTACCACCCTGGCTGGCCCAACTCGGTCCCTGTGCCCCCGCAGCCCGATCGCGGGCAGTACAGGCAAGAACCCCCACACACACACATCTCCCACAGCCCGATCGCGGGCAGTACCGTACATATCCCCCTCCCACACATCTCCCACAGCCCGATTGCGGGCAGTACGTACATGTCCCCCTCCCACCACATCTCCCACAGCCCGATCGCGGGCAGAACACGTACATGTCCCCCCCTCACACATCTCCCACAGCCCGATCGCAGAAACCACGTACATGTCGCCCCCCCACATCACCCACAGCCCGATCGCGGGCAGAACCTGTATGAACCCCCAGTGCCCGATCGCGGGCAGATGTAACCCTCCCCCAACCCGAATAACTCCTGGTGGTCAGTGGACCAATAAAGCCCGATCGCGGGCAGAATGTCTGCACAACCCCCAAACATCTCCCTGGTGTCTAGTGTCCCCCCACCCACCCAGATGCCCTAGCAGGGTGACCAGAGCAAGTCCTCGAGGATCAGGCAGCACCTACTCTATAAATGGCATGCAAATGAGACCGCAATAGATGCAAATGGCCCCCCTCGCATGCATAAATTATGGCCTCATTTGCATGTCACCTTTTGAATATCGAATTTGCGCCAAGCAATGGTACTAAGCCACCATAAAGGTTTAATGCTCAACTCTACAACTTCGCGGTGGCGCCAGAGTTCCACTGGCATCATCTTGCATAGAGTCTGTCTTTCGGGGTGATATTCAAAGGAGTTGCTCAACAAGCAACTCCTTTTGAATATCACCCGACCCTCTTTAATATTTTGAGCAGCGCAGGGGCTTGCGCCTCAGACTGGCGCAGTTTGAATATCTGGGCCAAGGTGTAAATCTCAGGTGACTGAAAGGACTTAACTGTTGTGAGGTTTATATTACTTGTAGAAAGATCTGGTAAGTAGGGGGAGTGGCTTAGCTAGAAGGAAGCTACATTTAAAGACTGCCTTAGAAAGATTCTGCTAATAGCTTGGCAGAAGACTCGAGGAGAAAGGACTGCTGTGTGACTGAACTTCTCTGCTGGGACTATATTGCCTCCTTCCCTCCCCTCCACCCCACCCGAAAGCTAGTTCTATTTTTATAAGCACAGGATTTGACTGACAACAGGAACTTCCTGTTTAGGGGCAGGAAGTGAGTGATCACAGAACTACCAAGGACCCACCATCCTAGAAGGGCAAGAGTAGCTCTCCATTGCCCCAGCTGCTGGAGGTCTGCCTCTGAACAAGTAAGCGGTCTACTGAGAAATATAGGATATTCTTGTCTCAGAACAGGACAATCAGGAGCTTAAGGCACACAGGCAGAAAGTAAGGAGAAAGAAAAAAAACAGAGGAAAGAGTAAGGATTGCAAACAGTTAAGGGGCCAGAAATAAGACATGATTGGAGTGGTGCAGTACAGTGGCTGTGGGCAGCAGTCTTCCGGGAAGATGTTCTGGAGGATCGGGTGTTGTCCCATCTGCAGGCACCTCTCTGGGCTGAGAGAGAGGTTGCTCATCTCCAGGCTGAGTTAGGCCAGGTTTGTGGGACCTCCTCTTCCATCCAGGGACCACCAGTGCCACTGCCGTTGCCTCAGAGGTTGCCAAGAAAGAGGAGCGGTTGGACCACAGTGGGCTCAGGGAGGGTGAGGGTGGTGGAACAGAGGCACATCCCTCCAGGTGTACCTCTCCACAATTCCTATGCCATTCTGGCAAAGTGTGGTTCCTCTATGGAGGCACCTACAGTGGAGACCAAGGAGGATGCTGGGAACCTCCACAAAGGAGACCCACAGGAGGGTGGCAGGGGACCCTGGGAAGGAACAACTCCTGGTGGGGACTCATTGTTAGGAAGGTAGAACTGGGCAAGGAAGGGAAAGGAGGCAGGGTGCCTGCCTGGCACCATGGCTTGGAGGGACAGGGAGCCGAATCCTCAGGATTGCCAGAGCAGCTGCACAGGGAGGAGCTGGACGTCATTGTCCACCTAGGGACAAATGACCTGGCTAAGAAAGGATTAGAAAGTGCAGGAAGAGTTTGTGGAATTGGGAGGGCCTTGAGTCAAGTAGCACGGCGGTAACCTCTCGGAGGTGCTACCCATCTATGGCATAGGAGGCTAGGGTGTTCCGTACCATGGGATTCAATCAGTGGTTGAAAAACTGGTGTGGAGCTCAAGGATTTGGCTTCATTGGGGACTGGGGTCCCCTGGGTGATGCAAGCCTATACTGGCATGATGGCGGCATCTGTCGGGAGGGAACCAGGATCCTAGGTGATAGGTTTAAATGCTTCATTGGCAAGCTTTAAACTAGCCAAGGAGAGGCACTGGAAAGGAGCAGGAAAATCCTAGCCCCCAAACAATCACGGGTAGTAAGTGTGGCAAACACCAACATGGAGGTGTTGATAGGGAGAAGGGCAGGGGTAAATGGAGAAAGTGACAAAGGCAAGAAGGACAGGGGATGGGGCAAAGGGGTGAGCCATGAAATGGAGGGTAATGGTACCAATGCCCGTAGTCTGAGCAACAAGCTCCTGAGCTGGTGACCTTAATGGAAGAGGATGCCTGGATATCAGTGATCACAGAAACATGGTACACAGAGAACCATGACTGGGATGTTAACATGCGGTACATAACCTACAGGAGAGACAGGCAGGGAGAGAGGGGAGAGAGTAGCTCTCTATGTAAAGGAAGGATAAAAGCAACTGAACAAAGAGTAAACAGGGAGGAGGAGGCACTGTGGGTCACCTTGGAGACTGGAAAGAGCACCAATCTGCACAGGGGTTATGTACAGACCCCCATGTCAGGGGAAGGAATGGACAAGGATATGATGGAAGGCATTCTTAGAATGACAGAGAAAGGGAGATACTGTTGATGGGAGACCTGAATATGCCAGATGTTAACTGGAGCACATTTGCTGCAGCCACATCCAAAAGCAGGGCCATTCTTGACACCCTACAGGTGGCAGGCATTGAACAGCTAGTTTTGGAACCCACTCGTGAGGAGCAATCTTAGACCTCGTTACTCTCAAGCGGGGGCAGTGAGAGGATCTCAGATCTAGAAGTGGGTTGCCATCTGGGGACAAGTGACCATCAAACAGTGTGGTTCATGTTAAACTCAGCTAGGGTCAAGCCATACAAAAGTGAGGGTACTGGACTTTAGGAGGCTGACTTTTGTAGATGGAGAGTGCCTCGAAAGCACTAGCAAACAGGCTAGAAGGAGGTGTGGAGCAACATTGAGAATTATCAAAACTGCCATCACAGAGGCAACAAGCCTTTGTGTGAAGCAAATGAACAAATCAAAATGAAAGAAAAAAGCCACTATGGTTCTCAAGAAAGTGGCTGTGAAAGTCAGGAAGAAAAGATAGCATTCCAGAGTATAAGGAAACACAGAAGGAGCAGGACAGAGAGCTGTACCAGTTAAGGCAGAAAGAAGCAGGAGGGAAGTCAGAATAGCAGAGGCCCAAACTGAGGAAAGATAGCCAACTCAGTTAGAAGGGATAAAACCTTTTATAGGTACATCAGTAGCGTAGAAAGACAAAGGAGGGATAGTGAGGCTGAATAGAATGAGCGGTGGGTGGGCAGAGGGGACAGTGAAAAAGCAGGAATACTGAATGAATATTTCTGCTCAGTATTCTAAAAGAGGAGGGAAGTGCCTAATCCAATTAACAGAAGCACTCTTGATAGGAGGTCGATCCCAGTCCTTCACAGAAGAAAGGGTTCTGCAAGAACTCCTAAAACTGAAGGTGGACAAAGCAATGGGTCCTGATGGAATTCACCCCAGAATTCTAAAAGAATTAAGGAAGGAACTAGTGAAACCACTGGCTACTCTTTTAATAAATCATGGGAGGATGGTGTGGTACCGAAGACTGGAGGAAGGCGGATGTGATTCCCCTTCACAAAAGTGGGACCAAGACAGAGGCAGAAACTACAGACCTGTCAGTCTGACCTCTGTGGTAGGGAAAGTGATGGAGCTACTTCTGAAGGAAAGAATAGTTGAGTACCTAGAGGTTAGTGGAGCAAAGGATCCAAGGCAGCATGGGTTCACAGGGAAGGTCATGTCAGATGAATCTAATAGATTTCTTTGACTGGGTGACCAAAGTAGTAGACCAGGGAGGGGCTGTGGACATGGCCTACCTAGACTTTAGCAAAGCATTTGACACAGTCCACACAAAAGATTATTAGTCAAATTAACCAGCCTGGGAGTGGGTCCCAGGGTGGTAGCCTAGGTAAAACATTGGCTGGACAACAGGACACAGAAGGTAATTGTAAATGGAGTCCACTCTGAAGAAAGGGCGGTTACTAGTGGGGCACATTGAGGTTCAGTATTGGGTCCAGTCCTTTTTAATGTCTTCATCAGTGGCATTGCAGAGGACTGGAAGGAAAAGTATGCCTTTTGCAGATGACACAAAGATCTGCAACAGGGTTGATACACAAGGAGGCGTGGAAAGGATGAAAAGGGACTTGGCAAGGTTGGAGGAATGGTCAGATGTATGGCAGCTGGGATTCAATGCAAAAGTGCAAAATAATGCACCTGGAAACAAGAACCCAGGGGAAGAATACACAATGGGTGGGGAGGTAACATAACAACAAAACAGGAAAGGGACCTGGGGTAATCATATCGGATGACCTTAAGGTTAGCAAGCAATGTGAGAAGGCAGTGGGAGGGCCGGGGTATACTGGGATGTATAGGAGAGGCATCAGCAGCAGAAAACAGGAAGTTGTTATCCTCTGTACAGACAGTTGGTGAGACCCCATCTGGAATACTGTGTCCAGTTCTGGAGACCCCATCTCCCAAGGACATAGACAGGATAGAGGCAGTCCAGAGAGGGCAACTAAAATGGTGCAGGGTCTGCAAGAGAAGCCTGTGAGGAGAGACTAAAGGAGCTTAATATGTATACTCTTGAGGAAAGAAGGAGAGGGGGACTTGATAGAAACTTCCAAGTACCTCAAGGGAATCAACAAAGTCCAAGAGGGTAGCATCTTTCAGAAAAAGAGACTTGCAAGAACAAGGGGACACAATTTAAAGATAGAAGGAGGGCAGTTCAGGGGCAATGTGAGGAAGTATTATTTCACAGAGAGGGTAGTGGATGCATGGAACAGCCTTCCTGAGGAAGTTGTGGAGTCTAAAACTGTGGAAGAATTCAAGAATGCATGGGACAGACATAAGGCAATTCTTGTGGGGGGCAGGAAGATATAGGCTGTTGGTTTAATAGGATCTGCGGCCTATCCTGTAGGTAGGGAAATGGGCAGACTAGATGGGCCTAGCGGTCCTTATCTGCCGTCAAAGTCTATGTAATTGTTTCGGGGCAACTCCCTAGTAAATTCTGGAGATGAAGCGGGGCCTTCTGGACTGTCTAAGCCCCCAGCTTTGTCCCTGGAGCCACTACTCCCCAAAAGTGAAATGCCAACTACTAAGTTGGGTGATCTAGAATCACTGTGCATGGTGGAATTGCATGAGCTGCCCGAGGAGGAAAATGTTGAACTAGAACAGACTGGTGATATACCAGAACCAGAGGAGTATTTTCAATGCAAGGATGATTCACTGGCAATGTCACCAAACTCCCCCTGTGGACTAAGTGTTGTGGACTCTGAGCTTGCCACTCCTGGAGCTGAAAATGCACCAAGTTCTAGCCCCTCTACCCCACTGGCAGTCCCTCTGACGTATGAAGACACTGTTGAAGGTGGGGATCAGAACACAAGAGATTGTCACGGTTCCCCCTAGAAGAACTGGTCGAGCTGTGAGGCCTGTGGTACATTTAAGTTGTGAGTCTCTTGGCAGACCTGTGGACCTGCCCCTTAACGTGGTCCATAAGGGAGTGTATGTGACTCCAAGCTCGTTGCCCAAACTAAGCCTGGGAAATAAATACAGATTACTTGTCTTGCCCTCTGAGTATGGTGCCCCTGCCCTGTCCAGCCCCAAGGTAGCTGATAGAGAAGGGCCCCCTCTTTTCCAGTTTCATGTGCAGGAAGGGTGACCTAATGCTGAAATGTTGTTGTGTATACAATATGGTAACATGTAGTAAGCTGTGAAATACAGAATAAGTACATATGATTGTGATTTAAAGAATGCAAATCTAATGGTTAGTAATGTGAATGTATTTAGTAGTTGTTTTAAAAATGTTATAGGGGTATCTACTTGATGCAGACGCCAAGTTCTTTTCAGGCCACGAAGCGTGTAACCCCCCCTACAAATGGGGGTTCCTAAAAAGCCTCTGTGGAGCTTGCCTAGGTGTTCCCCTGCCTGCTGGCGTTCGGCGATTAAGCCGTTAAGAATGGCACTGTGAGCGCTGGTAGAGCCTCCTCATACTGTCTCTTTAAGAGCTGTCTGCTTGCAGACATGATTACTGTTTTCTAGGGGAGGCTGGTGTTTCTCTGCTCAAATCCTGCCTGAACTGCAGGGAAATCGCTCCGTTTCTGCAGTCGCTAAGCGTGCAGAGGGAGCCTAAATGAAAGATGTAACTAACTGCCTGAAACCAGTTAGAGTGTTAGTAAAAATGCAGTTTGTCTAACCTACCTTTCTTGCAACTGGGACTCTGTGTGTTTGGCCCCTCCATTTTGGATCTGAACTGCCGAATGGGGCCAATCAGTGTGGGGGGACCTTTAAAATGGAGTCTGTTTGGACCAACCAGAATTTGGACTCTCCTGGGAGCCAGCTTACAATGAGGAGGTATAGCCAGTAATTCTGGGAAGTGAAGTTCTGGACCTTGGCACCTATTTGCACCAATGGAGAGAGTTTCTGAGTGATTGACAGCTGAGTTCACCAACTGGATTGGGTGGCGCCAGAAGAGAATGCTCTGCCTTGCAACTGGGAGGTCAGATTCGTTGTGACCGTGAGGAGAGAAGGAGCTCTGTGCTTCTGCGTTGTATAACTTTGCACGGGAAGCATGTGAGAGGCCTAAAGTTGGGCCGTTGCCATTGCCAACTCGAACTGGACTGAATCTGAGAGTACCAAAAGGAAGGAAGGCTGAAAGAGTGGAAACCAGGCTCGCCCTGTAGAAGACTGGAGAAATTGCTGAATCACGCTCAGTCTGTCAGGAACTGAAGCTGCTGTGTGAACTCCCTGGTATTTGCAGAAAGTGCATTGGGACCTGAAAGCAGCTGCCTGCTTTAGTAATTTCCTTTACATATAATTGTGTTGAATGCTTGTGAGGAATAACTACTCTGGTTCTCTTGTCACCGCGCAGTGTAAGCTGAATGTTGAGCTGAATGTATTCGGACTGAATCCGTCTGCTGATCAAGGCAGTGTGGACTGGGTGATAGAATCTCGTCTCCCTGCTTGTGTGTCTGGCAATCCAGAACCACCATCTGTGCCAGGCTTCATCAGTGTGGGGTAGCGTGAGTACAAATCAGGGCATCCCCTGTGACCTGTTAACAATCACCAGTGTTTCATCCGATTTTCTTTCTTTCATTTCCTCAAGGACTGAGCCATCTGGCTCCGGATTACAGTTGGGTGTTGTGCATATCTCTCTTACAGGGCCCTTTCCATCTGCACCTGCCGGCCAACCCTGGGCATCGGACATGGCTAGCCCCTCAATCTGGGTACCCAAAGTGTGACTTTTATGACTTTGTTTGAGTGCACAGTACTGTGATTTATTTCTGCTAATCAGCTTGATCTCCCCCGCCCTGTGTTTCACTCCCCTAAATAAACCAGATTGGATGTTATTGACTTTAACCTGTTTAGAGTGTCAGTACCTATGTAGCAAGCATTGCATTATTTTGTGTGAATTGACCAACCTTATTTCACAGGGGGTCCTCCAAGATAAACTGCAGAATCAGTCTCGAGGGTAAGTGGTACCTTATGATTGGATACAGTGTACATGTGGGGTACTGGCATTGCAATTTTTGTATATCGTGTGGACCATTAGAGGGAACAAAAGGGGGTCTCAGTGTCCCAGAGGGCTGTGACCAAACTTGACCAACCAGTACCAACCTTGACCTCTGGGTGGAGGCACCCGCCATAGAACCTAGGCCCCTCAACCTGTTGGTGGTCCAGCAGGCAGGGGTAGTAGCCCTTGGGATAGCGCCACCTGGGGGTTACACCTGTATCAACCAGAACTTTGGGACTCTTGTGGTCAGCCTGTCAGCTGCTGCTGCAGGGGGATCTTGTGTATGTGCACTAGCGACAGAAAAAACAAAGGAGCCACACCCTTCATCTGTGTAGTGACTGCAAGTACACCATCTGGGCTACCAAACTGTGAGGCATTGAGGCAAATAATTATTTCTTTCTGGCTGCACCAGGACATTATTCAGGACTGTATCTGATCTGCTATAAGGGACAATGGATTAAGCAGCCATTGTAAGCAGTCACAGCCAATCGGAAAGCCAGGGAAGGAAAGCTGTGACTTGTGGTCATTCACTGCACCTCATAGGTCAACACCCAAGTACTCATGGGGACTTACAAGGACATCGTTTTAGGCACCAATTCACCCATCCAATTGTGCCTCGAGTGTTCTGATTGACAGGTCTCTCAGCCATTTAGAAATCTGTCACCTCATCTCTGCTGCCAATCAGGAATCATAAAAGGAGCCCTATAAGAGACAATGTTTGCCAGTATTTCTTCAGATCTGCCAGACTGAGACAGGCGAGAGCAGGCCCCTGCCATGCTTCCAGGCCTGGGCCACTTAGCTAAGCCCCTCCAGTCATCAGGGGGTGTTTGTTATTTTCTAGTTACAGTTTAAAAGTTAGAGTAAATGAAGTGTTCTGCAACTGCTAGTCTGGAGGTTGCCAGAAATGCCCTCCAGAGGCTAGCTCTCCCTTCCTTGTCAGGGAAAGATGTGGAAAGAAGACCATCTAACCATACCTCAGTTGTGAGAGAGCTGAAGAAGAACATCAGGATGCCTTCGATTGCAGATGTGACCCATTGAGGACCTGAGTGAGTACCCTCATACCCCCTGGTGCAAGGGGAAGCTTCAAAAGTAATCTTGGGGGCCTCAAGCCCTGCTACCAGATATTTTCTGCTGTGAGATGAAATCCTTGAGTTATCAGTCTGGGATGATAAGCCCCTACAGAGACTGCCTTGTTCAAAATTAGTGTGGATGCATCCTGCCTGCTGCCCAAATGGCTCATGTGCAGGTGCATCGAGATGTCTTGATAGTGAATCACATAAATGTGTTGGAATTTGTCATTGCCCTATGGGTTGGTGTCCTGCCTTCGTACAGCTGACAGCCATTCAGCGTTTGCCACTTCTTAGGACAGGAGGCCCTAGAGCATATTGTGTCTTATTTATTCTGGAGAGAACTTATTTCTGTCTTGGCAGGATTTCATCTGAGAGCGCTTGCCAAAAGTGTATGATATGTAGACGTGCTGGATGAGACTTTGTCTATAGATGCTTTACTTGGTATTTAAATGTACTGGATGTGACTTCGTGCAAAATGAATATGGACGCTTGATAAAAGTGTCATCTTTTGCTGCTACTGTGTGGATGCCAGTTTGGTATTTAAATGTACTGGATGTGACCTTGTTTCAAGGGAATTTGGATGCTTGATAAAAGTATCACTTTTCTAACTATACTGGATGGGACCTTGAATTATTGTGTTGAATGTTCAGGATGTAAAATCCAAGATCTAGCCATGTACAGTAGCTTGTCCTGGAATATTCGCTGTGTAATGCACAGGGCAATCCCTGTCTTTCTGTGACCAGCAGGATCAATTCCTGCTAATTCTGCTAAATGCAGGGCAATCCCTGCCTTTGTCATACCCTATGTCTACAGCCATTGTAGGATTCATTCTCCAAGTTTGCCCTTCCCTTCAAATCAACAGCTGGCCAACTTGACCAGCTGCAATGTCCACCAGGCTTGCAACATCTAGGACTGTGGTATCTGGGTGTCTAATATGGTATGAGATTGAGGGGTTTCTGCTGTATCTGGGACTGGTACCAGTGTGGGTAAAATAATAATTGTTTATGTACCATCTGATTTGTCAGCAGCTAGATAGCCAGGGCTCTGGGTATCATGTGTTGAACTGAGAAACGTAATTGCCTTTAATCTTTTAGTATGTAGCTACCCAGCTGGAGGGTTCACCAGCAAAATACCAGTCAAACCTGTTCATATGTAAACAGTAATCAGATAACCTCTACTCCACATCCCCATTCCTAACTCCTTATACTCCTAAATAAATCTCTTGTTACTGTTTTTGAAAGTTTGGTGTGGGCATATAATTAGAGAGAGTCATTAAATGCAAAGTATTGAAATGTGGGGAAATGTTTATTGGGGCATGTCTGATGAAGGTAAATGGTTATTATGGGTGGTATATCATCTCAGGGGGCAATACCTATAACCAGCTAGCCCATGTAAAGCACCCTGTGTGCAGGCACTGCGCAAAGGTTTTAAAATAATTATCTGTTAGCAAACCCAAACCCCTCAGCCTAGCTTGTAAGTAGTAGGCAGGGGTGTAATACTGGGGATAGTGCCACCCAGGGGTTACACTTATCTTCTACCCAGAGTCTAGCAGGATATCTTAGCTGTGCTTTTAAGCTTCTCTCCCAAAGTTGTTGCACCACAAAAATAACTTTCTTCTTCTTTGCCAACAGTAGAGGCGGGTAGTCTTGATCAACATATACTCTAGTACCATCAAGATTTAAGTCCTTTTCCCCCCATGCCATCCTGATGATCTTACTTTTAGTGGGAAAACAAAGGAATTTTATTATTGTAGATCTCAGGGGAGCACCCGGTTTGGGCTTTGGTGTTATCGCCCGATGCACTCATTCTATCTCCAGGCTGAAGTCCTCACTTAGACCTAGCTCCTGCTTGAACCAGCAGTCCAGGAACTGTATCACATCATCTTGTTCTGCTCCTTCTGGAACCCTGAACAGTCTAATATTATTCCTCATGGCCCTGGCTTCCGCATCTTCAGCATGAAGAGTTAAAGCTCTATCCCTTTTATGTAGATAAGCCAGTGATCTCCCATATGCCATGTGTTCATTTTGCAATGACTCCACATGCATTTCAACCATAGAGGTATGGGCTTCCAGTTTTTTGAAATCATTTTGTATGCCAGATACTTTGCCATCTATGCACTGCAGGAGGTGGAGAATGGTTTGGTTGTCTGCTTTGGTGATATTGGATCCTGTTTCGGAGCCCGAGTCCTCCCCTTCATCTGCTGAGCCGGTTGGCAGGGAAGACCAAGATGGCATGGGGCGTAGGCCTACACGGCGTTGGCCAAAGTTCCCAATGCTATCATTTTATCTCTTGTAGGCTATGCTTTCTGGTGTGTCCCATCAATATTCCAGTAGTACAGTGTATATATGTATTGTAGAGTTCCAATAATCGAAAATACGGTGACCGATTAGCTTAGATTGTGCATCCGCATTGTAGAGCTCTGAGTTAGGCTTCCATGCAGCATGCTGTTGTCACTGGAACTATGGCATGTCAAGTTTTGTGAAAAAAATATTGATCTGTTGCAAAGTTATAATAATTTTTCATTTCCCATTGTTTTCAATTGGAAGAGCACTTTTCAGGATACAGTGAGAAAAATTGATGGAGGAATTTGCTCTCACGAAAAAAGATTCACTCTCACGAGACCGTTCCTCTTTCATGAGAGCAAAATCCTTTTTCATGAGAAAAAAATTCCTTGTTCACGTGCTGCCATCTTGTTTTCCATTTTTCCAAAAAAATAAAAATTGAAAACTCACAAAAATGAAGTTAAACAGAGACACCAGCTCATGTATCTTAGACATCGGGACTCCATTAGATGGATTATGAAGTCATTTAGTAGAAAAGCAACCTTGGAAGATTTTTTTTCTTAACATTTTAAATCCTTTTTTGCGACTCACTTAATTCCTTTTTTGCGAGCCAATACCTTTTTCACGCACTCACAGAAAAAGATTCCATTTTCTCGAGCTGATTCTTTTTTCATGAGCTCATGAAGAAAGAATTCCTTTTTCATGAGCCGATTCCTTTTTTGTGAGCTCGTAAAATAAGATTCCTGTTTCGCGAGCTGATTCCTTTTTTCACGAGTTTGCAGAAAGGATTCCATTTTCATGACAAAAAAAATTCATTTTTCACACAAAAAAAATTCCTTTTTTGTGGAAAAGGATCTTTCTTTTTTGCGAAAAATGAATGCAGTGTTAGAAGTACCCTACGTTCCCACCATGAAACTCGGGAAGAGGGCAGGGTTTAAAGGACCCTGTGCTGCCACCTCAAAAAGTGTGGGACCACAGGGTATGAAGGACCCTGCGCTCCCACCACAAAATGCAACTCTGATCCCACCTCAAAATGCATAAGAGTGCAGGGTCTGAAGGATCCTGCACTCCGGCCCCAAAACTCATGAGAAGGGCCCTGCACTCCCACAGCCAAAGACGGACACTTACAGAGGGTAGGAGTGCAGAGCCTGAAGGGTCCCTGTGCTCCAACAGTCAAAGAAGGACAGGACAGTTATGGAGGGTGGGAGCACAGGCCCCTTGGGCAAATAAGGATACAAGTAAACTATCTCAAAAAGTCAGGAAATTGATTGAAAAAAACATTGTTAAAATGTCCAACCCTAAAACCCCACCACCACCCTGCACAGACCAAGAGGTGTTGGGGGTAGCTTTGGGGTTGTTAGCCCTAACACTCACTCCATTCTACTATGCTGTACCCACCCAGCTTATTTTCTAATGGAATGTGGTGAGCGTTAGGGCAGACAGCCCCAATGCCACTGTTGACACCTCTTGGTCTGTGGAGGATGGTGAGGGGGGTGTTAGAGTTGGACACCCTAACACCACAATTCCCTGCTTTTGTTGCTTTAACCCCAGCTGATGCATTAACAAAGTTTGTTGCAATGAATATATTATGTATATCTATATGCTGTAGGTCATAGGTTTGGTTAAATAAAAATGTTTTAAGCCCTTTTGTAAACATTTCCACTGATGGTGCCTCCATCATATAGTCTGGCAGATAATTCTACAGGGCTGGTGTGGCAACGGAGAAAGCACGATCTCCAGATTGCCGCGGCCTAGCTCTGTGGACCACCAGGATGCATCCCTTGGAGGAAAGGAGAGCACAAGCCGGGCAGTGAGGAACCAGAAGGTCTTGTAGGTAGTCTGGTCCCTGGCTGTGCAGGGCTTTATAGGTCAGTAATCTGACCTTGAAGGCAATCCTCTACCTGATTGGCAGCCAGTACAGTTTGCAGAGGAAAGGTGTGATATGATATGATCTTGAGACACCAGTCTACTGCCTGGCTACCATGTTCTGCACCAGATGCAGACAGTGAAGATTGCCTCCAAATAGCCCCAGGTACAGAGCATTGCAGTAATATAACCTGAACATGACAAAGGCGTGTACTAGAGTGGCAAGGTCATCAGCTGGTATCAAGGCCCGGATCCAGGCAATGTTCCTAAAATGGTAAAAGCCACTTTGGACAATGGCTGACACCTGAGTATCAAGTGTCAGACTGTCATCAAGGACCATGTCCATATCTGTAACCTGAATAGAGGGGGTCAAGGGAACACCTCCCAGTATCACACCAGGATCATTCCCCAACCCTCCTCCATTCTGCTGATGACCAGCATCTACCCCCAGTACCTCCATCTTGTCTGGGTGCAGTCATAGCCTGTTTTGAGCCATCCAGCGTGAGGGAATTTTTATATATCCTAAAGCTATATTTGCTATTATATGCCTTGAAGCTATGCTTGCTTTGTAAGCCATGCTGTAACAAAGTCATAATGAATGTAGTAGAAATTTCTGAGTTCATGCTGTTTTCTACAGGGTTATAGAATGATACTGAGGTTACTTGAGGTACATTTGTAGGAACAGAAAGCAAGATAAAACTGGGCAGAACTGGTTGTACCAGCCTGAATAACGGGCTCGGGCAAAATATAAGATAACAGCACGTTGAGGCATTGAAGACAAGCTGTACGTTGCTATGGTGTGAGTGAAACTCATTGTTTCTCTCAGGTCAGATTGACCCAGGCATATGTATCAAGAGGTATTGGGGAAAAAAATGGAATAAGCAGTGGAAAAGTACCTCATACATATCAACTTGTTTTTCTGTTACATTGCTGAAAATTTATTATGCTGTCTTATGATTGGCTTATACTAAAATGTTGGTATTTTTTCAAGATAAGAAGTGCAAAATCTAGCTTATAAAAAGTTGCTGTAAATTGTAATCAGAGAGCTTTCTCCTTTGCAGAATCTCCCACATGCATGTGTAAGGTTTGATCAAATAAAGCGACGTTAAGACAAAACCCAGTGGTGTGGTTTTTGCCCCGTGACGACGGGAGCGGTTGCTCAGGTAATACTTACAGTAAGAGAATTTGCGATCACACCAGCTCCGAATCTTACCCAGGCAGATGTTAAGCACAGGGGCCACCATCTGGCTTCCAGGTGCACAAGACAAGTATAGCTGGGTATCATCAGCAAAGCAATGAAAATCCAGCCTATACCATCTAATAACGTCTCCTGATGGCAACATGTGCACCATGAACAACAGAGGTAACAGGACCAACCCTTGTGGAACTCCACAGCGTAGGGGCATCTGGCTAGACAAGGATAACCCCATTGTCACCCTCTGCACTCTACCCATGCGGTAGGACCTAAACCAGCTGATGACATTGCCAGGTCATCCACACCAGTTCTGCAGTCAGTCCAGTAACACCTCATGGTCCATTGTGTCAAATGCCACAGAGAGATCTAGGAGGACAAGGATGGTACGCTCTCCCTTATCTCTTGCTATAAGCAGATCATTCAGCACTTTCACCAGGGCAGTCTCTGTGCTATGCCTAGATCTAAATCCAGACTGGAAATGCTCAAAAGTGGCAGAGGAGGTAAGACAAGTCTCAAGCTGAATGGCCACCACTTTTTCTAGCACTTTCCCTAAAAATGGGAGGTTTGAGACTGGTCTGTAGTTGGTGAGACACTCTGGGTTCAATGAGGATTTCTTCAAAAGGGGTCTCACCAAGGCCTCTTTCAAGGCCATAGGAAAGACCCCACTCCCCAAGGAACACCAGACAATCTCAGCAACCACAGATCCAATTTGGTCAATGCAACCAACCAAAAGTCAGGTTGGAGCTGGGTCTAGATCACAGTTGGTTGGTCACAAACTCGAGACTATCTCGACTACCTCATCCACTCCAACTGGCTCAAACTCACCCCACACAAGAGGGGTGCCCTGGCTTATCACCAGTCCAAACCCACAAGCTCTTTAAGCAGCACTGGAGGAGATCTCTGTCCTGATAGAAGACACTTTGTGGACAAAGAACAGAGCAAACTCATTGCACCTTGTGCTTGAACTTGCTCCTCCAGTACGGAGACAGGCTGGGTGCAGCAACCCATCCACCATATGGAAGAGCTTAGTCAGTCTGTTTCTTGCCACAGCAATCCCACTCAACAGAAAATCTGCCTTTTTGGGGGGAGATTGCCCTGTGATAGTCACCATAATGTGACCTCAAAGCTAATTTGTCCTCCATCAGTCCCAACATCCTCCAGCTTCGTTCTGACCTCTGGCCCCTTATCTTTAACTCCCTGAGTTCCCCATCCAACCAAGGGGGACTCTGGGCCAGGTCTCTGTGATGCAAGCCAGGTCTACCGAGGAAACCAAGTCTGTTATTATAGCAGTCTTGTTCCTCATCGACCTGGCATTGCAAAGCACAGCCCCGGCTGGATGAGTGGGAGCTGTTGGACCAGCAACCACCTGCCCACTATCTAGAGTGACATAGGACATAGGAGACTCACACACAAGCTGGGAAGCCTGAGAGTGGGTACTAAGGTGGTAAAATGGGTATGAAATTGGTTGAGGGATAGGCAACAGAGGGTGGTGGCAAATGGAGTTTAATCCAAGGAGTGGAGAGTGACCAGTGGGGTGCCACAGGAATTGGCACTGGGGCCGATCCTCTTTAATGTCTTTATTAATGACATTGCAGAGGGGTTAGAAGGGAAGGTATACCTTTTTGCAGATGACACAAAGATCTGCAACAGGGTTGACACTTCAGGGGTGGTGGTGGAAAAATGAAGAGAACTCTAATAAACTTGAGGAGTGGTCAAGAGTGTGGCAACTAAGATTCAATGCGAAGAAGTGCAAAATCATGCACTTGGGGCACAGAAACCCAGGGGCAGAGTACATGATGGTGGACGTGGTACTGATAACCACCAAAGAGGAAAGGGACCTGGGGTAATCATATCTGATTACTTAAAAGTGGCCAAGCAGTGTGATAAGACAGTGGGGAAAGCCAGTGAGATGTTGGGGTACCCCTTCCTTTGGCCTTTCTTGGGAACCCACTCATGGTACAGGAGCCCATTCTCCCAGTGCACCTCCCTTTTCCCAGAACTCGAAGAGTCACCTTCCACACTGGCTGCTAACTTCCTTAATTTTTGCAGGGATGGGTCTGCTTGCTGAGCTCTCTCTAGCTCAGCATGCCCAACCTTTCTCAAAACACACTCTGCTGTGGGAGAGCTGCCCAGGGCTGGGCTCTCCCCAGTCTGTAGCTGTAGCTCAGAACTGCTTTTCCCAGCCCATTCTTTGGCTAGATCTTCTCCTGCAACTGAGGTAGGGGATGCTTCCTGGTTTCAAAACCAGAAGATGGCTCAGGACACACCGGACAGGGCTAAAATCAGCAGAACGACTACAGCAAGAAGAGAATGTTGGCTTAACATCCAAAGAAATGAATCAGACCCACTGCTAGGATACTGTAACTTTTGCATTCATTTGACAAAAATGCAGAAAAAAACACAGCTTGTCTAGGTACATAAAAACAGGTAGTACCTCCCAGGTAGTGTGCTTCAATGGTATGGTATGATATGGTAACATTTTATTTATACAGTGATAAAGCCATTAGGGTTCCAAAAATCCCTATTCACAAGGCTTACCTGTTTACATTATTCAAAAATAGTTACAACTTTATATTTATAACAATACAAAATTACAAAAGATACAAAACAATACATTACAGATTTTTCAAATTTGTCAAAAACAGGCATATAATCATTTTAACCTTTATGTTATTTTCACCTATTGCAACAACAGCGAAAACTGAGTTCATGATTCAGGCCGTTTTTAAAAACGTGGTCAGTGATTGTTAGTTCACGTAAAAAAGGAGGAAGACAATTCCAACTAGTGGCTACCTGATATTGAAGAGTCATTTCACAAAATCGATTTTTTAATTTTGGTATTATTAAGTCCCTAGCACCAGTTTTTCTTAAATTTAAACCATGTTTAGATTTTTGTAATTTATTTTTTAAATTATCTAAAGATTAATTTTTAAATATATTACAAACCTGATTTAGCCAGATTCCCCTAGCCTGCAAGTCTAATGGAATCCATCCTAAACATGTATACATAATAAAATGATGGGTTTTAGGGTCACACCTTAACACAAATCTTGCAAGCTTGTTATAAGGTGTATCCAAGTTATTTAAATATTTTGTTGCAGTATGTCTATATATATGGCTTCCATAATCAATAAATGGCATTATTAGTGGATTAATCATGATCAATCTTGTTTCTCTTGTCATACAATTCGAGATTCGTCTCATAGTTCCAATCTTAGCATTTGTTTTCTTTATTAAATTTGTTATATGATATTGAAAAGTAAGACATTGATCTATTTGTACCCCTAAATACTTATATGTTTCAGTTTGTTCTAAAAACTTACCCTCTTGTGTCTTTATTTTTAGTTTTGAAATACCCTTTAGGTCCAATGCAAATGACATAACCTGTGTCTTTTTATTATTTACTAATAGACCCAAAGATGAAAAATGACCTTGCATTGTGCAAAAGTCACTCTGTATGCTTAGTTCTACTTCACTTATAGTTTTTCCCACTGCTACTAAAACCGTATCGTCTGCATAAGGATGAATTTTTGAATATTCAATATTCTTTGGTAAGTCATTTAAGTAGACTATGAACAAGAGGGGGCCCAGGATAGATCCTTGGGGGATCCCTCTTGTTACATAGTCTAGTCTTGACTGTTGTCCATTTAGGACAACAAATTGTGACCTTTTATCCAGATATGATATAAACGAGTTATAAGTTTCTTCCTCCACCTCTATTTTCATCAGTGAATTTATCAAACTGCTATGATTTACTAAATCAAATGCTTTAGATAGGTCCACATATACAGTGCAGTGTCAGTGGCTCAGTAGGTAGCACACTCGCTTCTGAGGCCGGGAGATCAGAGGGCTGTGGGTTCAGTTCCCACATCTGGCACTTGGGTTAATATCCCAGTACTGACACTGTAATGCAGCATGAGAGGGGTGCTGCATTTCTGAGGTGCCGTTTTTCGGATGAGATGTTAAACCGAGGTCCCATCTGCCTAGATTGGTGGTGGTTCAGGAGGATGTTAAAGATCCCATGGCACTTATCGAAAAGAGTAGGGGTGTTTTTATTGACATAAAAAAACATAAACAGCAACACTTTAAAGTAGGATAATCGATAGAACAACACTTTTCCATAACATATAACATAACAAAATCAAAGAGATGTGCAAGTCTTACATTGTAAACGCTACGAGAACACAAAAAATCATGAGAAGTAAACTATTAACAAATATCCAGTCCACTTTTAACTCTTATTATTTGAACTTAATAAAGTGAAGAAAACCTTTCCACCATTTACGTAAAGTTCCTGGGGTCACTCTTGATGCGCCCTGTGTATAAATCAGTATAAGCTCCTTGATGACTAACCGACTTACACAAGAGTAAGGCATTCTCTTTGATAAAGAACCCATTGAATCCTGGCTTGCCATAAATAATATCTTAGACATCCAAAAATAAGGATAATGTTTCTTCGTGAAATTCAGACAAATTCTTGGGATAACATCCTAGAATCAAAATTCATAAGACATATTACCTAACCATTTAAATCCCCAAAGCTTTTCTAGGTATGACCATAAACCGTCGCATATGAACATCTAAGAAAAAATGTTCCATCGATTCTTCTACATTAATACAATCCAAGTATAGGCACAATCTTTCCTGTAAAACCATGCCATTTCCTCGACATTCAGTTTCCCAAAAGATCAGCCACTCGTCTCCCATTGTTTTGAGGCATCCTCTTACAGTTTAATTGAGCTAATACACTAGAATTTAAAGTCATAGGACAATTTTAAATCCTGGTTCTGAGGGAAGAGTCAACGACATTAGAAAATGATAAAGCCCCTTCATGTTGTTATTCAGAATTACCTGTTTCTGTGTTTTCCATTTGAACAATTTCTACGCCGTTAGCCTAAAATATGATGGAATATATAAGTAGCGATTCAGTTTAGGGGCTATAATGTACCAATTCTTAAAGTATTTACCCATTGTTTTCAAGTTCCATGACTCTACTGCCTCTAGTTCTACTTTTAACCCTTCTTTAATTGAGTTTGATAAAACAAAGCATGCACAAAAATCACTGGGTCTACCATTCCTAAACCACCCTTATTTTTCATTAAATACGTATAGCTCCTTTTAACAGGATTTAAGCGATTTCCCATAACATTTGAAAAAACACACTATATATTCTAGTCTCAAGAAACACAGGAAGCGGAAAATCAGCCACATACTGTATCGTTGGAAGAAGAAATTGCTTGATTACCTGAACCCTTTTAAATTTGGTCATTTTCCACTGTTTCCATCTATTAACCTTTCTCTCTATTTTAATAATGACATCTTCCCAATTTTCAACAGGCATGTTCTGGGAACGAACAATATCCCTAATATTTTAAGAGGTTTACGGAGATGTTAATACCCTCCTGACACACTTCCTCAGCACCAGTAGCTCCAATAAATAATCCCTTTGTTTTATTTAAATTTATTTTTGCATTTGATACCTTTGCAAAGGCCTCAAATGCAGTCACAAATGAATTACTGAGGCCTTATCTTCCAAGTATACTACTAAATCATCAGCATAGGCTTGTATCCTTAAATGCAAATCCCTCTGCCCATTCACTGTAACACCCTTCCAAATCTGTCTCAAACTATCGTTTGCAAAAGGGGTCTAGGCGAAAATATAAAGAAGAGGGCTTAGAGGCAACCCTGTCTAACTCCTGTAGTTAACTTAAAACCTTCCGCCTTCTGATCTTTTAAATATGGAATTACTGTATAATTATCATATAATTTCTCAATTATTTTCACTAATTGCTTTGGAACCCCATAATGCTTAAGGGTAAGGAAAAGGAACGCAAATGAACTCTATCGAAGGCTTTTTCTAAGTCAGCTGCTATTAAGCATCTAGTTGACCTAACTCAGTAAAATACTCAGTTACATCTCGAATCAACATCAGAGCAGACTGGACTCTTCTATCTGGTAACCCACAATATTGAAAGGGTGAAATAACTTCTTTAGCTAAATTCTTCAGCCTATTATTTAAAATACCAGTAAAGATTTTATAATCAGAGTTTAAAAGAGTGATTGGTCTCCAGTTAGTAATATTTTGCTTATCCCTGACTTAAATATATAAATCAATAACCCTTCTGTAAAAGAGGGATAGATTGTAGCTTTGTCTAAAAAAAACCTAAATAAGAGACATAGGCACTGACTAAGTTCGTCTGAAAATAATTTATAAAAGTTATTGGAAATCCCATCTATTCCGGAAATATTTAGTTTCAATAACCTAATGGAGCTTGAAATCTCTGTTGGAGTGATAGGTTCCCATACCTCCGATCTCCCAACTAGGTTAACTGGAATTAAAATATCTTTTAAATAGCGGCCATAGCTGAATTGGGGATTGTTTCAAGAGGCTTCAAAGAGCGGTAATGTTCTACAATCACTTCTCTTAGTTGGGCCACAGAGGATACCAAATTACCATCTGAATCTTTGAGTTCCTCCATTTTCATAGAATCTCTTACCTGTTTACACATTTGAATGGATCCCCAATGGGTGATTTTTTAATTCCATTAGTTAAAATGGCCTGCATGGTTTTCCCTCTATCATACTGAAACTCTTTCATTTTCTTTAAGATTAGCAATTTGTTCTGAGTAATCCATCCTAGAAGAATAAGCTATAGTCATAAGCCTCTGTAATTGTTGTCTTAAACCTAAATAGTGCAGGAATTTGTCATTCTTTGCTCTAACTCCTTGCAATTTAAACCATTTCCTTAAGTCCGATTTAGTCTCTAACCACCAATCTCCCAAATCTGAATATAAAAGGCTACTGATAACCTGGCTCTTAATAGGTATCTCACCCCAGCTTGTATATAAGGGAGTTCTAATGAGGAGTTATTGAGTTTCCATCTAACTAGCCTTTTTCTTGCCTGTCTGAAAAGCTAAAAGAACTTAATAGAAAGGAATGGTCAGAATTCACTAGGAAATATTTTAAAAGATTCTATTTGCATATTAGGTGACACTAACATATGATCTATTAGAGAAATCTCTTCCCTTTTTAAGCGAAAAACCTTCTCCAACCTGTAAAGCATTATGACAGTTCAAGAGTCCAGCACTTTTTATAATTTTACATAAAGCATTAGAGTCACAGTATATGTTTTTTATTTTTACTAGCATGGGTCGAAATGGGACAATTAAAGTCCCCCATAATACTCTAACTGTTGTTAATAAAAGGGCTGTACTGATTTAAGACAATTAACTCTACCTGCTTTTGTTTGGGGTTATAAATGTTGATAAACCTATAGCTTAGCCCTTGCCACTTCCCATCGATAATCAGGACCCTTCCTGGTATTAGATCTATCAAATTGTGTAACTGGAAGTCATATGAATTAAACACTATTCCTATACCATCTGCAGAATCTTCCCAAATGACCAAAATGAAGGGCCCCAAAACCAATCTCTTTTAAATCACCAACTGATCTATGGAATACATCCATGTCTCTTGTAAAAACAAACAGAAACAGGAAATTCATGTATATAATGAAGAAGGGCTTGTCAGCTTAACCATATTCAATAAGCTATGAACATTCAAAGAACCCCAAACCAACCTCATTAACCTTTTAAGTATTTAAATCATTGTTTTCCTCTTTTCTTTTTTTTTATCCTTGTAATTATCCGTGATTTGTGACCTGGTTGAAAGTGAGAGTTTTGAGAGTCTGAATCTTCAACCTCTATCTCAGTGTTACCCCAAGAGGAAAACAGAGCCGCATATGGTTACTGGTATCAATCTGTTCCACTGGGGCGGGGGATTATTGATAGTGAATTCCGTAAAGATCTTCTTTGGGGCAGTACAGTCACTGGTTTATCAACGGGCTGCCACGCCACACATCTGTGACCCTTCCATATAACACACTGGAGGAAATCTGAGAGGTTAGGGGGACCCATGTTGCCCTTAACTATCTTAACCATTTCTGAGGATATCTCACGCTGATCCTCCCCACTTGGTGAGTTTAACTTTTTTTTGTTCAACACCTTCCCTTTTAAACCCCCTTCTTTTCCAATTTCTCTCTTGCCTAGAGGGAGTTTCATCTGATTTGTTGCAGGGGGAGGGGGGCACGTATCCTGGAGAGTAGCTTTAACCATGGATTCTTGGGCTTTTTGAATAAAAACCTCAGAATTAGAACGAAAGGATTTTTAGGGCAGCCAAGGACATAGTTTGAACACATGGCCTTTAGTTTCGCACAAATCGCAACTTGATAGATTGCTGCAAAACATGGTTAAATGTCCTACCTCCCACAATTATCACAACGGGGCTGATGGCATACACTTGAAGGTGCGTTTCTAGCCCCACACTTCTCTTATCATGCAGGGCTGCCCGCTGTAAAACATACCCCTCTATCTTTTCCTAACAAAAGGAGTTAGGTATATGTTCAATTCCAGCCTCTGTTTGCCTTAATTTAACTTTATACTTCCATCCTCAGTCCAGAACCCTCTGTATCTAAAATAGGCTCTGGCTCACTTAGTACTTCACATTTTTTTATAACCAAAGGTTATGTCTTCCACCATACCCTTCATTTGAACATAACTGTAACAAACTTAATCAGGGTTTTGAGAGTGGTATAACAATAAAGGGTGTCCACATAGGAGAATACTTAACTTGACCATACCTAACCCAGAACAACTCTAAAGCCTGTTGAGAACGAAAACTTATGTCATAATTGTCCTCCCCTAGAAATATTAATGAAAGCATAAACATCCTGAGGGTGAAATGCAGTGAGTCTTTCAACAAGGTTTTCCCACATAATGCCTATCTGGCCTAGTTTCTAACCCTCCTTTATACCTCAGCCTCACAGCATTCACCTAGGGCTGCTTCCCTATGGGAATTTGAGAAAAGTTCGGACATCAATGGCTTCTGTGAAAGGAGGGGAGGTTGTACAGTGACCTCATCTGTACTAAACCGAATGGGCTCCTGCAGAGAATTTCCTCCCTTTCTGCTGCTGGCCACCTGGAATCCCTCAGGAGAATGCTGAGATAAAGATAAGTTAGTCCCAAGCAGGATCAGGCTTCCATACACCAGCTACTGTCTGTTTCCACCCTGCTTCACTTAAAAGCTTTATGAGGTGACCAAGAATCTTGTGAGCCTTTTTATGTAAAAAAGGGTCTGCCATCTGTATATCAGCTGTAGACTTTTTTTGGTTCATTTTGTCAGAAAAAAAAATCTGTAGCCCACTTTGGGAACCGTCAGTCTTTTGATATGTAACAGCTGAGTCAGTTGCTGAAATCTCTTGACTCTGCTGTTTGAGCACAAACCAGCTACCTTGTTCAACTGTGCTGTTTTATTTTCACAAAAGTAGATGGCAATATATTCTGTGCAGATAAATCATTTATCTTCTTCACGTTACTTACTTCTGACATTATCAGAGACCCGAAACTGGCAGTAAGCACTCACTTTTAGCGAGAGATAATACCAGCCTGTACTGAATTCAGAGAATTATTTGTTCTTGGGAAATGGAGCTCAAGCCTTGCTGCTCTAAGCTCTCTTCCACAGAGCTGTTGACAATCTTGGGATCAGCCTTAACTCTGCCTTTGTGCTCTTCATTACAATCAGGCTGACACCTGCTGTAGTCAGGAGCTCAACACACTGCAGTGAGCTTCATTAAACAAGGACAGAGCATTCTTTTTAACACCAGAGGCAAACTCTTTTGCTGGCAACTCTATCCTGCCAGAACTATAACTTAAATAAGACACAGTACCTTTTTTGCTCCATATTTTGCGCCACTGTCCTGCAGTCTGTTTGCTGTGTTTAATATCTTGGCTTTCTCTGTCAGCCTGCAGTTTTAAATTCATCTGCTTCCTTTGGAGCTATCTGATGAAATTGGTTCTTCCATTTCTGCAGAAAACATTATATAGCATTTTCCTGTTTCAGACCCACATTTAGAGGTTTAATAAGCGACTTTTCTGTAGAGGTTGCAGGTTCAAATACCGACAATACCTTTTCTCTTCCTGTTGTTGCAATTTCCAACTGTCCAGTTTCTTTCTTTGTTTTATCCAAAACCGATTGCTCCCAGCTCACAAAAGCATCCTGAAGTTCAATATCTGATTCAATTTCAGCCAAATCCACGGCTGGAGCCTCCACAACACCTGGAGCAAGAGTCGAGGCTAGCTCTCTCCTGCTCACAGACTTCCTTCTCCTTCCTTGTCCACTGGAGTAGCCATCTTGGAAATAGCCTGTCCCCTACTGGCCACAATGCAGAAACATCAACACAGCAGCATCAGAGTAGGGAATTTCCCGGTGTCCTGGCCAAATTTCCCTCATTCACTAAAAATACCACCAACAGCTTAATCTGGTTCAAGGTCAGTTGGCATTCATCTGTATCCCCCCTCACCTGGGTCGTGCCTGAAAATAGGCAGGATTTGTCTAGTGCACTTTCCCGGTCAACAAAAGCTAAATAAATAAATAAATAAATACCGCACCCACGGACTTTGCTTCCCCAAGTGGAGTTGCTGTAAGATCCAAAAAGTCAGTGAGTGCAGTAGCAGTGGACCTACCCTGCCTAAAACCATACTATTGTTGAGTCAGTTTCGTTATACTTTTCCAAGTAGTCCATTAACTGATCATTGACAATTTTTTCAAATAACTTGGATACTGTGGACAACAGAGCTATTGGACGATAATTTAAGACATCCACTGGATCTCCTCCCTTATCTATTGGTATCACTTTGGCTAATTTCCAACTGGAGGGAAACTGTCCCTCCCTTAAACTCCAATTAAAAATATCCTGTAGTATAATTGAAAATTCTGTGGCAGCCTCTTTCATTAGTTTGTTGTCTATTCTATCTGGACCACTTGCTTTATTTATTTTTAGTCTACTTATATTTTTTAGAACTTCTTTGTTAGTCACTCTCTTGAATCTAAATTTAGGTACTTTTTCATCTTGGGAACTCCCATCCTTTACTTCATTCATGATGTTAGTTTTAGTTATAGGATTTAATTTCAGATTGGGGAGATTTATAAAATAATCATTCAAAATTTCAGCAGCTTTATTTGTTTCAAACACTTTTCCATTCTGACTCAATTTTATCTCACTTTGTTTACTGTTTAGATTCATAAGATTTTTTATAATGGACCAATAGGCACCAGGATTTGTTGATTCTTTAATCCGCTGTTTATAGTAACTACCTTTTGATTTCCTGATTTCCTGTACTACTTTATTCCTTAACCTTTTATATTGTTCCCAAATTTCACTATTTAGTGTTTTGTTTGCCTTTTTCCAAAATTGATTTCTAATTCTAATCACTTTTTTTTATTTTTACAGTTAACCATGGCAAGTGTTTTAATCTTTCGTTTACTTTTTTATATGGGGCAAATTTATCACAGGCATTAACAAACATTGTTGTAAATTCTTGTACAGCCAAATTTAAATCTGGGATAAGAAAAATCATATATCATGGAAGTCCCTGGAGGTACTTTCTAAATGATAAGCTATTAAATTTTGAATAACATATTTAGATATTTGTGGTACTAATTTTACAGGGATAGTATTTTTAATCGTAGAAAACACACACTTGACTATGTTATGGTCTCCTAAACTAGGAGCACATACACTTTTCTCCAGAATGGTCAATTCAGGTGAAACAAACATCAAATCTAAAATATTACCTTTACTTAATAAGGAGCCTTTCCTTGTGGGAATATCTATGATTTGTATCAAGTTTAAACAACTCATCGATTTCTCCAACTTTTGACCCCTGGGACAACCCCAAGCTGCATTGAAATCACAAGCCAAGATTACTTGTAATTGACCCAAATGTTCCATTAAAACGTATGAAAATTTGTCAAAATGGATAGGGTTTATTTTAGGTGGAGAATAAACTACTCCAATAGCCAATTTCAATGCTTGTATCTCAATTAACAAGCGTTCAATGCCCACAATTGACCCAGAAAATAAGATTTTAGAATTACCAATTGAATGGTTTATATACATCAAAACTTCTCCCCCCCCCGTGTTCCCCGATCCTTCCTAAAATGATAGAAGTCCCTTATTCTATCTCTTTATATTCAGTTCCCTTTTTTAACCAAGTTTCCATTAACATTATTATGTCCGGCTCTTCGTGTTCTACCAGATTCTAAGATAGTCCATTTTTTTTATCATACTTTGGGCATTATCTAAGACCATTTTAATAGCAGGACCTGGGTTCAATTCGATGTCTCCACAAAGAGCCAGGGACAATAATAATGCCCAGTCACTTGAATAAGTATACCCTGTTTGAATTACCATGTGCTTAACACAAAGTTCTTCTTTGATGAGGTTGAAAGAGTTTCGCCGCGAGGTCAGCTTAGGTGTTTGTTTTAATTTAAGATTATAAGAACAATTTACATAGGCACTTGGGCCCAGATATTCAAACTGCGCCAGGCTGTGGTGCAAGCCTGGGCGCAGCTCAAATTTATTGCGCATGGGTGTGGCCAGGGTGATATTCAACGGAGTTGCACTATGGCGCAACTGCTTTGAATATCGCACCCTGGCCACCCCCACTGTGCATGGCGCAGTGGCACTGTGCCAGTGCAAGTGGTCAGAATGGAGCTTTGAGATGCCATGGCACAAGTGCCATTGCGCCATGCACAGCACCTGCGATATTCAAAGGGGGACATGCAAATGGGGCCATAATTTATGCAAGGCACACGGGAGGACATTTGCAAATGATTACAGCCCCATTTGCATGCCATTAGCATGCAGATGCGCCGATCCTCGACAACTTGCGCCTGGCGCCCTGCCAGGCAGCAGCTGTTGGGGACCGACGTCCCCAGCAGCCCGATCGTGGGATGTCCCATAAGGGCAAAGAATGTCCTTTATCCCTGGTGGTCCAGTGGACCGCGATGAGCCTAATCACGGGCATCAGACATCCCCCCCAAAGTCCAAAATCCCTGGTGGTGCAGTGGACCACACAGAGCCCAATCGCGGGCAGCATTCCTCACCCCCCAAGTCCGATATCCCTGGTGATCTAGTGGACCCCCGACTGCACCCTCCCACTGGCTCCACCACCCTGCTCCCCATCAGCTGGCGGGGCAGCACCCACCTGCCTGCTGCCCGCCGCCCTGCTGACAGACATCGGTGGGGCTGCATGCCCGATGGTTCAGAGCATGAGCCAATGGGTGGCAACCCACCATACTAGTCAGTCCAGATATGTGAATAAACCATATCTGGACTGACTATGCAATATGGGCTGCATGCCCCTTGGCTCATGCTCTGAACCAATGGGCATGCAGCCCTACCAGCTGTCAGTCAGTGGGCGGGGCAGCAGGGTTGGTATGCCGCCCGCCAGCTGACGGGAGAACGGGATGGTGGGGCTCAGTGGGCAAGTGGGGTGGGGGGCCCACTAGATTGCCAGGGATATTGGACTTGGGGGGGTGAGGAATGCCACCCATGTTCGGGCTCTGTGCGGTCCACTGGACCACCAGGGATATTGGACTTTGGGGGGATGTCTATTGCCCACGATCAGGCTCATCACAGTCCACTGGACCACCAGGGATATTGGACTTTGGGGGGGCAGTCTGATGCCTGTGATCAGGTTCATCGTGGTTCACTGGACCACCAGGGATATTGGACTTTGGGGGGGGATGTCTGATGCCCACGATCGGGGCATGGGGGCGCTGCCAGGTGCGGCAGGAACAGGTGATGGTCACCCATAGGTGGCAGCTGCTGTGTTGCACCCTGCAATGCAGCAGCTCACCTGTGGGTGGCCCTTGACTTGTTCCTTTTTTTTAGGCATAACTTTGTGCAAGGTGCAGGTAAGGGTTGCGCCTGCATAACTCTGCATGGCCCAGGCTGAACATCAGGCTGTGCAGGTTATGCATGGGCGACCCCCCTCCACCTGTGCCTGCATACGTACTGATGCCCGGTGCGTAAGGTTGTCCTCAGTGCGCTTTCCTTTAAATATCGTGCGGGTGCATCAGTGGGTTGTGCATGGTGCAACACCGTTGCGCCATGCTCAATCCTTTTGAATATCTGGACCATGATCTTTTTGTTAAAATATCAGTTCCCATGATAACATAGCTGAACCACACAAACCAAACCCACTACCAACACCATCATCTTAAGTGGCAACTTCTTTTTCATTTTTACAGCTATGTCCAAGTACAAAAAACACTCTACAAATGCCTGTTTTGTAAAAATTTAAAACAAAAGCCCTAAAACGAAAAGAAAAAACCTATCACAGAATAACCCATAAAAAACATTAAAGTTTGCTTAAGTAACAGTGCCCTACAAAAGTCAACGTTACCAAAGTATAGTCCCTAATCTAAAATACTGGAAACTTATTTCGGCAATAAACCTCCTGTTTAAGGTTACCATACATTTCAATATGAATATTGTTAAAATTTATTTAGCATTTATGGTAAGCTTATCTAATAATTCACTTTCAGGAGTAACACCTCTATCAGTATTCTTACTATCAGAAACAGGGCAAAAATCAGCAATTTATTTTAAATAAATACTTTCTCATTTAATACTCTAAATACACTCTGATATCTATCTATGGTCTCAAATACTTTAAACAGTTATTTTAGATCTGTTACCCCCGTTTGTAAATTCCAGATTAGTGCTTCTTAAGATGTTTCAAACTCATTCCCATTTCTCTTTCGAATGTTTCACGTCACTCTGATGCTTTATTAAATCTTGAACTATTTTTATGTACCTAGACAAGCTGTGTTTTTTCTGTGTTTTTATCAAATAAATGCAAAAGTTATAGTATCCTAACAGTGGATCTGAATTGTTTCCTTAGATGTTGAGCTGACATTCTCTTCTTGTTGCTTCCTCGTGCACTGCTCCCTCTGTGTTCTCAGGAGCTGGCTCCCTTGTATTGATATGAGTAGTAACTCACAGTTTTGGCCTTACTATCAAAGTCATTACCCATGATTACATACACAGCAGGGTTTTAAATAATTGATTAGCAGTTTTTTTCTTGGGACAATACTAACTGTACAGAAAGCATTTATATAGGTTTTCTAGAAGTGTTATGTTTGTTAAACACATTGAGCCACGTGCTATGCATTTTCACAATGTTTTAACACTTTTATGAGCAAAACGCTAATCAATTTTTATAGTTAAATAAAACCCTGCACAGGCATGTCTGGTACCGTACAACACCCACCTCCCGTATGCCTTGGCCACCTTTCCAGCTTAGAAGGATCCAGGCCAGGGACACTGAATCAACAGGACCAATCACTTCTCTATTCCTAGAAAACTGGCCAGGCATGATCTGTTCCTCTTCAATCAAATCCTGCTTCATCAAAGAAATGGATGCCCCAGTGTCCCTCAGTTCCTGGGTCACCATCCTATTTACATACACAGGGTGCTTGTGTGCAGTGGAGTTAGAGGGTACTGTACTCTGTGTACAGGCTGCTAACTGCTGGGAGCTTCCTGAGCTACCCCCTCCAACTGTTCTTGCACCTTTTTTTCACATTTTTTGGACATTCATAAGACAAAGGCCCTAGTTTCTGGCAGATGTAGCATTTGCGTTCACCTGTCTCCATGCTTTTGAAACCAAAGGCTTGTACAGCAGTAATATTGTTGCAGCAAGTGGGCACCATGACTGATACATCCCAGCATCCTATTACCTTCTCCATATACTGTATTGCATTGGGAGAGGACTTCAAACTGTTGTTTATTATAACCCTAGGTCCCTTTCTGCCTTTAAGGAACCTACTTGGACCCCATTGCTGCCATATTCCCCTTGTGGATTTTTGTTTCCGATGTGCATCACTTTTTGGCATTGGATTTTAGTTGCCATACGTTAGACCAGTGCTTCAGCTTCTCTACATCCCTTTTCATTGTTGCCGATCCCCTTTTCATTAGCTACCCTTTCACGGAGTTTAGTATTATTAGCGAACTTGTGCACTGTACCCAATACCCTGTAACCTCTCTCCAATGCCGCTGATATATATGTTAAAGTGTACTGTCCCAAAGACAGACCTTCAGTTATGGCACTCCACTGTGACTTTCCTGACAACAAATAATTTACTATATTGGACGACTCTCTGTGTCCTCTCTGACAATCAGTTGCCAATAAATCTGTTTAGTTCTTCCCCTAGTCCTATTCTTCCCACTTTCTTGCTAAGTTTCCTATGTGGCTCCATATCAAGGACCTTTCTGAAGTCCAAGAACAGAATGTTGACTGGCTGACCCTTGTCGACCATGTGCCACTAAGCTGAGAAAGTCAATCAAGTTCATTTTACATGATCTGCCCCTTAATGAACCCACACTGATTCCTATCTGTTATGCTGTTTTCTTCTAGCAAGTCAGCTGTCTGTTCATTTATGACTGACTGAAAAAGCTTTCTCACTATTGTCGTCAGCTTTACTGGCATGTAATTCCCTGGGATTTCCCTATCCCCACGCTTGTGCATGGGGACCACATTAGCTACCATGCAGTCCTCCGGCACCTCTCCTGTACATTCCTTGAGTAATCTCAAGTCTTTCTATGCTTCTGCAGAGCATCGGAAGATAATAAATTGTTAAAATGAATAGAAGTTACAAGTTGGATAGAGCTTAGTACGAGTAATTTCTCCCCTTCCCCCTCCCCACCATCGCTTCTGACATGAGGTGACTTGTGTTATCCAGCTCTGCTACAGGGCAGATGTGGGCAGCAATGTAGACAAAGTAGTTAGGGTACAGATTTGTGAACCAGGAGGCCCATATTTTAATCTCACTGCTGCTATTTACTTCCCTTGGGACCCATCAGGACGGCCACATGTTGGACCTGGTCTTCTCACTGGGGTTTGAGGTTAGGAACCTCAAGATTGACAGGGTCATTTGGTCCGATCACTGCACAGTGGGGTTCTTGCTCAGGGTTCCCCCTGAGAGCCCTCCCCCTACTGAGATGGTCAGCTACCACCCTTTGAGGGTCTTGACCCTGGACAGATTTCTGGCGGTGGCTGATCTGTCTAGTGTGGACAGCGCATGTGCTGGGGTTTCGGGTGTGGTGGTCGCCACCTATAATAGGGTGGTGATGATGGCAGCACTTGACACCCTTGCACCAGCCCATATATGACCAAGATCTTTTCACTTGAGGTCTCCTTGGTTTGATGGAGAGCTCAAGGCAATGAAAACTGTGAGTCAGAGGCTGGAGCGCTGCTGGTGAAAGTCTTGCCTGGAGATGGATAGACTGGCCCAGCGCTCAAATTATTGTGAGTATCAGGGAGCAATCACTCATAAGAAGACAGAGTTCTGTCCAGAGAGATTGCTGCTGGGAAGAACCAATTGACTGTGCTTTTTCGAACTGTGGACAGGCTCCTAAACCTAGCCTGTCTCCAGCCAAAAAAGATTTTTTCTGATGCCTTGTGTAAAGAGTTCACTCAGTTCTTCTCGGACAGGGTGTTTGCCATCCGGCAGGGCATCCCACTAGTGAGCCTTAAAGTGGCCTACAGTGACCATCTGGACTGTCCAGTGAGCTCTCTGCCTAGTTGGGGGAGTTTAAACCAGTGGAGGTGTCGAAGGTCATTGGAGTTGCTTCAAGGTTGAAGTACACATACCGTGAACTGAACCCTGTGCTGACGTGTTTCTTGATGAGATGTGTCAACACTGTTGTCCCCCTGTGTTCACCTTGATTGTCCAGTGCTCTTTGACAAAGGGGATTTTTCCAGATGCCTTGAAGAAGGCGCTGGTTCATCCCCTCCTGAAAAAAACATCATTAGACCCTGACATCAAGGCAAATTACTGATTGATCTCTAAACTCCCACTTCTGGGAAAAATTGTTAAGAAGGTTGTGGCACTTCAACTTGAAGTGCACCTCATGACCTTCAGTCTCTATGATCCATTCCAGTCTGGTTTTCATGTGAGTCATAGTACAGAAACTGCACTACTGTGGGTGCATAATGACCTCCTCAGGGCTAGAGATCAGGAGGAGGCGACATTTCTAATGCTTCTCGATCTGTCCTCAGCCTTTGACATGGTAGACCATTGTGTGTTGCTTGATTGTCTGAGGGAATTTTGTGGGCTCACCGTCTCTGTCATCTGTTGGTTTGAGTCATACCTTATGAACAGAAGGCAATGAGTAGTGATGGGGAATTTCTCCTCCTCCTCCTCTAGCCTCCTGTCATGTGGAGCACCTCAGGGATCGGTCTTGTCACCGATGTTGTTTGCTGTGTACATACTGCCCCTGAGTGAGCTCATTAGGAAGTACGGCTTGGGCTTTCATTGTTGTGCTGATGGTACTCAGCTGTATCTTTCCTTTGTCCCAAGAACTTCTAGTGCAGTGGAAGTACTAAACAGCTGCCTTACGGAGACAAATGACTGGATGGTCTCCAGCTGGTTGCGACTGAACCCTGACAAGATGGAGGTACTGTGATGAAGTCGAACAGAAGACGGAAAAAGTTGCCCTCTGACCGCGAAACTGGTCTATTCCTGGGATCTGTGACATTGAGGACTTCTTCTAGGGTGCAGAACCTTGGCATGACCTTTGACAGAGGATTGTCATTTGATTCCCAGGTGTTATCCATTGTCCGGACCAGCTTCTACCACCTTAGGAATATCGCCATGGTTAAGCCCCTAGTTCCATCTCTGGATCTCCCCACCTTGGTGCATGCCTTCGTGATGTCCAGACTCGATTACAGTAATGTGCTCTACCTCGGGATCTCAGGGGTAACTTCTGCTGACTGCAGCTAAAGTAGAATGTGGCCACTAGGCTGCCGACTGGGCAGCCTAAATTCTGTCTTATCGCCCTGATTTTGTGTGATCTGCACTGGCTGCCAGAGAGGTGGAGGATCCTCTTTAAGGTGGGATTGCTAATCTTTAAGGCCCTACATGGGTAGGGTCCTGGCTACTTGTCAGATATTCTTACACCTACTGTCTTGGTCCGCTCCCTCTGGTCCTCCTCTAGGGGGATTCTGACGGTTCCCAGGACAAGGCTTAAAACTGCTGGCAACAGAGCATTTAGTGTTGCCGGCCCCATCCTGTGGAACTCGCTTCCTCTATCAATTCAGGAGGCCCCTTCAGTTGAGGTCTTTAAGGCCCACCTCAAGGCTTTCCAGTTTAATTAGGCCTTCCTGGATCTTAGGGATGAGCCTCTTGAGTACCCTGGGTCTTCTTCTGAGATTCAGTTTTAATAGAGATATTAATTAATTATGTAACCCCTAGGTGGCACTATCCCAAGGGCTACTACCCCTGCCTGGTTGGCTAGTAGCAGATTAAGGGGCCTGAGTTCTGAAACGGGTGCCTCCACCTGGAGGTCAGGGTTGGTAGTGGTCACGCTAACCTGGGCACAGCCCTCCAGGGCACTGCAACCCCCCTCTTTCCTTACTAGTGGCCAGAACAATACACAATAATCACTTTCACAATACTCCTGATGGACAACACAAGTACCCACACTGTTTGCACTTACCACCAGGGCTTTCCTCTGGCTTGGCCCTGGGGACCCCTGTAAAACAAGGTTATACACAGCAAATAACAGCAGTACAGTACTCTTGCACAAACTGGAACCACAGTCAGGGTAAATGCAAAAAAGTTAGATCTGATTTATTTAAGGGGCTTGAACAAGGGAGGGGGTGTAATCAGGTTAATTTGCTTAAAGGCTCTATCGATCACACAGTTATGCATGCACTTTAGGGTCCATAAACAGTCACACACTCTGGGTACCCAAATGAAGAATGGTGGGCTAGCCAGGAACGTTGCAGCTGGTTGGGGCCCTGTGATGGAAGAAAACAACATGCACAACACACACTATTTGTAATCTGGAGCCAGAGGGCTCAGTTTGTGAAAAGAAAAAAAGAAGACAATCAGATGATACACTTTTAGATTAGGCTCTTGTTGCAGGGAGCTACCTTGATGATTACTCACGATACCAAAGACTGGACACAGGCTAGATGAAAAATCGAGACAGCAGGTGGTTAATCTGGAGTGCCAGGAGAAGCAGGGCCCACACAATTTGCTGAGGCATCATTCCTGTTCAAGCATGGAGCAGGGGGCTGATCCCCAGGCAAGTCTCTCATTGGTGGCTTTCTCTGTACAGTGGGGTATTCTGGCAGGGCCAGCATGGCATGGCCCAGGCCGAATGGAGATGAATGAGGATTCAGTCTGATTAGGCTGCATAAAGCTTCCAGCAAGCAGAACACAGTTCACACAGTGGGGAACCAAATCACGACCCACTTTCAATACACAGCACATTTACATGTAAGGAAATTCTACTGTACCAGGCAAACCGCTCTCCGGTCACAATTGCAAAGTCTCTGCACAAACCAGGGATTCAAAAGCAGCTGGAAATCCTGACATGCCAATCGCATTCAGCAAATCTTCAGTCTTCTTCAGGTTAAAGCCTGGTCACAGTCCAGTGGCTTAAATAGTCCTCACAACTCGGATTCAGTCCGAATAAACTCAATTTTCCCTCTCAGGGACAGCAGACAGACAGGCAGACCAAAACTCAGCCCTTTCACAGTTTTCCCATGCAAAACTACACAGAACTGCAGCTCAAAAATCACTTGAACTGTTACTTCTTCACTTCTCAGCTCAAAAACTGAAACTAGCTGCAGCAGCCTGGGAAATTCCTCAAGATCCAAAAGGTTCGGTTGGCTGATCCTCCTGTCAGTCACAACAAAGGCTCTCCCTTCAGGTGCAAAAAGGTGCAAAAAGCCCAAAACTACAATTTCTACAGATTTTAACTCCAGACAGCTCCTGTAGTCCGGCTCCATTTTAGGTCCCACCAGTACTGATTGGTCCTATTCGCAGTCCAGGGCCAGGATAGTGGAGATAAACAAAACAGTCCTTGCTACAAAGAAGGTAGTTTAGACAAACTACATTATCATGATCACTCTAAATGATTTTCAGCAAATAGTTACATCTTTCAACAGAGGTTCCTCTCAGATTACTTATGACTGCAATCCAGGCAGCTCTTAAAGAGACAGTACACAGAGGCTATACAGGCACTCTCTGGCAATCACATTTAAACAGCTCAAACGCAGGACACCAGCGTGACAGTGAGCATTTAGGTAAGCTCAAGGAAGACTTTTCAGGAACCCCCATTTGTAGGGGGGTTACAATTATATTTATCTATGCTGTTATTTTATTGTTTTTTTTACATTGATTTGTTTATTGTATTGATAGCATGCTTTTACTGTGCAGCGCCCAGAACCTCCGGGATTGGGTGCCAGAAAAATAAAGTTTGCCTTGCCTTGCCCAAGAAAGCAACTTAAGCTCCCTGTGCTCAGAGATAGGGTTAGGCACAGGCAAAGCTAGTGGCCACCTGGTGTGCCAGTACAGCAGAAACACTTTGCAATAGAAAACAGAAGCAGGGCTCATCTTGAAATTCAAATAAGTGTTACTATAAAAAACAAAACTGTTGTCATCAACATTTTTTCCCATAAAGCTTTTCCTCCAGGTGACATGCAGGCAGGCTATCAACCCTGTCCCTGCTCTCTTCGACTGGCAGCCGCCTCCCCTAGTACTTACTGGACTCCAGTTCCCCCCCACGAATTGCCCCCCTATGGCAGGGCCAGGAGGTGGAGGCCACCACCCCCCGGAACACATATTCAGAGCTGGTTATGGTTTTCCCTGGTGGTGGCATGGGTCGGGGCAAGCAGACATGGCTTCATAAAGCTCTCATATCTTTTCTTTTTTCTGTCCCAAGTCGTGGACAGGCAGTAGTGCATGCCCTGTAGAGTCACATGCACATGACGCCAAACCAAAAGCCCCTCCCATACATGCCATCCCAGCCTGCACTACCACCAGGCCTCCACCTGGTGGCAGTTAATGGTGGGGATAGCAAGCCTTCCCCATGGAAGAGGAATGCAGTCCATCAAATACTCAGTCCTCTCCCCTCCTGCCTTACCCCCAGCAACTCAAGTCTGTTCCTGAACCCAGGTCACTGGCATGGCAGCAGAGGTAAGGTGCTCAGCACTTCAGCTCTCCATGCCACTAGGCCAGCTTCTTACAACTTTTTTGATGCAGGAAGGAGTAGAGGGGAGAGATTAGTGGGAGGAGTGAAAGGATGTACCACAAGCGTGACAGCTTGGATCACCACTAACTTTTAAAGAAGCCCTACCTATGCCCCTCTGTAATCTCTCTCTAATCTATCTCTGTGCTGTTTTGAGTCTCCTTTTGTGCAAAAAATGGCAGCAACATTCTCTCCTGCCTGCAAAGTGCTTTAGGATAGAATGTGTATGAAAGGCACAATGGAAAACCAAATACCTTGCTTTCTCTTCACTAAATTTACAACAGTACTTCGTCAAAGAAATAAAAGGGGTGGTTCCTGGGCCACCTCTCCCCCACCTGACACCCCCATCTGCCATCCTCACAGCGATTTTTAATTTTTTTAAAAACAGTCCACCCTTGTCTGATGCTGTGCCAGAAGCCAGCCATGCTGTTTGGCACAAAATAGAAACTGCAGCAATATCATGGTCTTTTTAGGATCAACACCTGCACGGGGTAATCCCTTTAATGAAAACAGAGACAGGACAGAGATCCTTGCTTACTTATTACTTGCATATGTACGTTGAAATATAATAGAAATATCATATCATAGAAGCTTGACGGCAGAAAAGGACCATACCGGCCCATCTAGTCTGACCTTTTTTCCCCCTACACCTCCCCCTCCCTGCCAGCCCCCACCCTCCCCACAATACTCAGCCCCATATGCTTGTCCCATGCCCTCTTGAATTCGTCCACTGATTTAGCTACCACCACTCTGTCTGGTAGTCTGTTCCAGGGCTCCACCACCCTCTTCGTGAAGAAACGCCCTCTCACATTGCCCCTGTATCTTTTTCCTTGCAGTCCGAGGCTGTGCCTCTAGTTTTGACCCACTCCTTCCTCTTAAGCAAACCTTCTTCTCCCACTTTACTGAGACCCTTTACATATTTAAAAGTTTCAATTATGTTTCCCCTTTCCCTCCTTGTCTCCAGCGTGTACAGATCCAGCTCCTTACACCTCTGCTTGTATGACTTTCTCTGCATGCCCGGTGCCATCTTGGTTGCCTTTCTTTGAACCCTCTCCAACACATCTATATCTTTGTGGAGATGTGGCCTCCAGAACTGAACCCTATACTCCAGGTATGGCCTCACCATGACTTTGTAAAGGGGCATTATTACCTCCCTCTTTCTGCTAGTAATGCCCCTTTGTTTTACTAAAT
Organism: Neoceratodus forsteri; assembly: GCA_016271365.2. Lineage (NCBI taxonomy): Eukaryota > Metazoa > Chordata > Ceratodontiformes > Ceratodontidae > Neoceratodus > Neoceratodus forsteri. Next base: position 143,000,455 of record JADMNL010000027.1, read on the forward strand.
GAGTTTTGTGATCCTGTTTAATTGGACAATGCACTTTTATTGTACTGTAAATTATTGTACTGTTGTGCATTGCATTGAATGTACTTGTTTGTGCTATGCACCCAGGTCATCTCTGACAATGGGGCACTTGTGCCCAGTGGCTCTACCTAGTTAACAAAATTAACAAACAAACTTGGCCTCATGTCTGTGTGTAACCCACCCCCACCGGCCCCTCTTGTCTAACTAGCAGGGCTGCTCCTCTCACCACATGGTGCCAAAGAGAGGGATGGGGGTTGTCACTACAAACAGTTTACTAGTGCATCTTCTTCTGAGCCTGCCATACAAAGACAGGCAAACCAAGTGTGGCAACTACCTGGTGGGACCATTTACCATGGCCAACAACCTAGGTCCCTGGGAGAAAATGTTTGCTCACAGTTATGCTAGGTTTGCACTTCTGGCCAGGGGCACCCAAGTAAATCCAGACATAGTGGAAGCAATAACAGTACTGTCCAAACCAGGTTGGGATTCTAGAGTGTGGCTTTTATTCACAAACACAGAGAATAATCACAAAGCAAAGATGGACCCCCACTGGGCTACTCCCACTGGTAATGCAGATTACTGAGGTGCAGACATTCCTAAATTCCCATTTAGCATAGGCATAATGAACACACACAGCAAATTCTCAAGTTCTGACTTGAACTGGGAACTCTCTGGTGCTGAATTACACAGCAGACTCTCTGGTTCTGAATTAGGAGGCTGGCACACATGGCCAGAACTGGTACATTTCCTCTTGACTAGGCACACACGGCCAGTACTAGGACACTTTCCCTTATTTCATAAGGAATTACTGGTGGCATCCTCAACCACCAAAGGGCACATACAGGCTCACAGATAATCCAACCCACATCTGGGTAAACTATTTTCTTGAAGCACTGGCCAAATGCACTGAAAGAAAACACACGTACCCAAACTGAACCCGGAGAGGTAAACTGGTTGCTCGAGATGGGTGGTCTCCCACCTTTTGCTTCCGAATTTATACTCGACCATTCATCTGGTTAATAACACCCTCACATAAAACTTGTAGATGCTATCTTGAAATGTCTTTCACACTTAACATACTACATTACACACCTCTGAGGTGTCAGAAAGTTAAAAGTTCTGTAATTGCCACTATCTCTTCACTAGACCTCAACTTTAACAGACACTTTTAAACAGGAAACAGTCTAGGTGACAGGATCACTTTGACAGAGAAAAATCACAAGGAATGCAGGCACCCCAGGGCTTTTCCAAACAAAAGGCACAGGTACTCATAGAGCAGTTGAATCTCAGGCAGCTTCAACACAGTCCAGATTGGGTGAAGGGATTGTCCCTGAACCCTGAAGATCGCCCCCATCCTTCCTGGGATGGGGCAAAGGAAAACCCACTTGGAACAGTTTCCACCACTACAATCTCTGTCTTCTATGTTCTTTGTCTAGAGTGAGAACAAACTACCCAACACACAGTGGTAGCTCTCTGTCAGAGCTAAAACCGAGGACCTACTGCAGGCTGCAGCCTCCTCCTGGAACTCCACTCTACAGACTGTCTCACTCTAACTGAACATTCCAAAGCTAACTCCCTGCAGCTAGCTCGAGTGTGGCTTATGCTGCTGTGACAGTTCCATGAGTACATCATCCTCCAGCTCAGCTGAGACTGAAACCAGAGAATGACAGTGTGAAATCCATTTAACTGGCATTTCACTAGCTGCCTCTCCCTGCCTGCCACTGATTCTAATGGGATTTTAGTAACCCCTGGGAACAAGGGGGTTACATGTGGAACTCCCTTCCTCCCCATCAAAGCTTGCCAGTCCCCCAACCCTTTAAGCTAGCCCTCAAGGAACACTTCCTACCCCCAGCCAAACGTAACTGCTGCAACCCTGCCTATGTAATGGGTCAATGGCCTTCTGCAGCCTACCTATAGTGAAGCTCGACAAGATGAAACCCACTTCTAAGGCATTTTGCAATATGCTGCAGCAGAGTTACTGCAGTAAACAACGTAATTTCAATGGAAATTGAGCCGTTTTGTCATGCAGGAAACTGTGACACTGCCAGGATGAAGTGAATGTCACAGTTTCCTGCATGACAAAAGGGACTAATTGAAATTGAAATGACATAGTTTTCCACAGTAACTCTGCTGCAGCATGCTGCAGAGTGCTGCAAAATGCTGCTGAATTGGGTTCCATCCTGGTGAGTGTCACTGTACATAATCTTGCTTCCTACCACTATTTGTCTAGTGCTAATCTGTCTGTTTACTGTGGATCTGTTGAAACTGTAGTCCTCTTGTACCAATTTACACTAATGGTTTTTATGCAAAATACCCTAATACTTACACCTAGTTATGTACCCACCTATGTAACTGATGCTTGTACTATGTTCCTTGATGCTTGGCTTTAATATGTACTGTTATCTGTAACTAGTCCCAGGTCACCACTGAAAAATGAGACTTGTGTTCCAGTAGGCCTAACCAATAACTAACTAAGTAACTAAATAACTGTCCAGAGAAGGGCAACTAAAATGGTGCAGGGTCTGCACCGGAAGACATATGAAGAGAGACTTAAGGAGCTTAATATGTATAGCCTCGAGGAAAGGAGGGAGAGGGGGGACATGATAGAAACTTTCAAGTACCTCAAGTGAATCAACAAAGTCCAAGAGGGTAGCATCTTTCAAAAAAAGAGGTGTGCAAGAACAAGGGGGCACAATTTGAAGATAGAAGGGGGGTGGCTCAGAGGTAATTTAAGGAAGTATTTTTTCAGAGAGGGTTGTGGATGTATGGAGCGGCCTTCCAGAGGAGGTTGTGGAGTCAAAAACAGTGGTGGAATTCAAGCATGCATGGGACAGTCATAAGGCAATTCTGGGGGGGGTAGGAAGAAGTAGGCTGCTGGTTAACTAAGATCTGCAGCTTATCCATCAGGTAGGGAAATGCACAGACTGGGTGGGCCAAGTGGTCCTTATCTGCCATCAAATTCTATGTTTCTATGTTTCTATGTTGAGATAACCTTTTCTCCCTAGCCTGACCAGTACTGCACTAAATATTTTGTTTATAAGGTGGCCCCCCTTTCTTGACCCCTGATCCATGATTTTGGAGGGCAACACTGTTTTGAAACCCAATAAACTAATTCACACTCCTCCTGCAATGTGCCCAGTCTGAGTACAAGCATCTGACTGTGAGCATGAGCTACAGGAAGGAGGGGCAGAATGATCAGTGGCATTGATGATTCTTGGTAGACTGATTGTCATCAATGACACCGTTGGCTCCACCCTCCCTCTCTGTAGCAAACCCGATTGCACTTACAATCATACAGCTGACTGGCCAAAGTATATATGGAATCAGATGCTTAGGGGATGGGGTAACTGAGTTTTTTTTCTGTGATTCTGTTTATTGCCCCTGGGGCACTGTGACATCGACCTCCTTCCACTACTGCCATGATGCTGCCTACCCATCCACAGAGTACTACCTGGATGATCATCCAGGAACCCCAAGACACCCGTTTCATACCTTCCAGTCTCCCTCATATACCTCGCGAGGCACTGCAACTCCTTCCTCCAGTTGACTGAGTCCAGTCTGCTCTTGAGGAGAAATCACCTCAGATGACCCCCCCCCCATGGTGGGGATCTCCAAGTCCACCTATAATATCAAGGTTTTAGAGGAGGCATGCAAGATTATCCTGCGTAGTGGCTAGCTGGAACTGTTTATGGATTTGTGGGGGCAGCCAGAGCTTCATCCTCCCTGCTGTGACCTTATTTTCTCTTTTTTTGACACCCTGCCACCTAAGAGCTCACAAGATAATGTCATCAGGACAGAGATAGGCGCTCTGACATCTGCGCACCCTCCCCACTCCAAATGTACTCTGGCTGCACTGCCATCTCTGGTCAACAAAGTGGTGGCATAACAGCAGAAGGTCCACTCTCCTCTTCCAGAGGAGGAGAGCACCCATTCAAAAACTCAGTCCACCTCTCTCAGTGACTATCCACTGGCCTGAGATCATTCCCAAACCTTGGTCATTGGCATGAAAAACAATGCCAACTGGATGACTTTAGCCAGGATTTTAAAGAGTGACCCCTCTGAAGTCACGGATTGGGAATGGTGGCACTTTTAAATAAAAATACTTGGGAAACTAGAGGGGAACAGATTAGGGAGCAGGGGTTACCACTACATGATGCTGTCAGTTGCATTCACAGTGCTAACAAAAGACAAAAACAGGTGCACTCCTAGACAGAGTAAAGGCAGCTCAACACACAAATGATCTGCTACTTAAACACTTACTTATTGTCATGCTGATACTTATTTCCAAATTAAACAGCAAAGCAACATTTAAAGATGTGGCGCAGACAGCTTGCCAAATCACTGATTGAGAAAAATACCCCAGCACTTCACCATTAAGGCTTTGTCAAGAGGTCAAGTGCAGCTGAAATTGTGGAACTTACTGAAGCGTGGCTGGAACTGTGGGTCCATTCACGATGTCAGCCAGGGACTGATATTTTTGCTTTTTATTAAAGGCTTAGCCCAGTGGCGCCAGCTGTTGGGGCACTGTTTCACTAAGGGGGAGACCCAGGTTTGATCCTTGGCCCTGACTTCTTTGCTCGTGCTAATCAGGCCTGGAGTGCAATGTGGAGGCATTGAGCACTGATCTTGAGTGGAGGGTGCTGAGCTCCCTGCTCTCGGAGCACCATCTTCAGATGGGAAATCAGACTACCTTGGCACTGCGGGTGACTGCGCAGTGCTGGCAGCTCCCTGCCTTCAGGTCAGTGCCATGGGTTCTCATTGACTGCATGCTGGGGAGGTGGGAGGGCCTAAAACAGAAAAATAATCAGAGCAGGTGGCAGAACAGCTGGGACATGTATTTATTCATTTATAGCATTTTGATGATCGGGTAAACCCACTGAGACCAGAGGTCCCTTTTTCAGGGGCGACCCAGAATTAGTTAAATACATTTATATAATACAGCAAGTACAGTGCAGTAGATTACATACATGTAATTAATACAGCATGTACATTACAGTGGATTGCAGCAATCCAGATAAGAGGGGCACATTAGAGATGTGATACATACAGTAGTTACAACATTATCACAGTAAAGGTTAGTCACAACAAGTCACATAGCAGATTACAGCAAGGATCTGGGGAAAAGCGACAAGTGCTCAAGTAGCCAAGCTAATTGTGGGCGAAGACATATTAGGCGAACTCTTAGGTTTAGTCGAATAGGATGTCTTCAGGGATAAGGTAATGGTTCAGTGGTAGCAACTGCAGTGGCAGTGTTCTGACATGTACACCTTAAGCCCAGTTTTGAAACCTTCAAGGGTTGTGCAGGTGGTCAGATTCTCAGGGAGTGAGCACCAGTAGCAGGGTGCCGAATATCTGAAGGATCTTTTATCAAAGTTGGTGCGGGCCTGGTGGGGGGGATTTCAAGTAGCGGGCAGCGCTCTTCATTACCGGCCTCTCCAACCCCACAGAGTATCTCCCATTGTGTTAGCTGGGGCAGTGTGGGATGATACCTGGCTGTGGTCAGGCCCTACCATGGGAGTAAGCTGTGGGCTCAGAGTGAGGGAGCAAGCGGAGGAGATGCTGAAGGATGGGGCAGGGCTGACCCAAGGGATGGGGAAGCTGTGAAGAGAGGGGGAGACTATAAGTATACAATGGGGTATGAAAATTCTGTAACCTCATTGGTCAAAACACATCACATGACCATGATATATCCTGTAATAACCCACGGCTGAGAAATGACATTTATAAAAAACATACCTAAACACATTTAAATTTTATTTTACACATGGATCCATTACATAATCGCAATAAGGCACTCCAGAGTGTGGGTTATTGGGGGATTTACCCACTTCTTGTGTGGTTAAGTCACTCAGCTGTGCCTTGTGACACACCTCACAAGGTGTGGGTAAATCTCCCAATAACCCACACCCTGTCATGTCTTATCACTTAAATGAAAAAGGGTCTGTGAGGATGAGGATGGAAAATGGGGTGGAGGATAGGAAATGACTAACCTGTGGAGGGGCGGCCCAGGAATAGCCCTGGCCCCCTGGGTATGGCTTCAAGCTTTTTTTTATTTTAATTTTATTTTTTATTCACCCAAAAATGATTTCTACCAAATACCACAAATAATGAAACCTATTTTATTTTTTGGTACTACATATTCTGGATCCTATTATTCATGGTGTTCAGGAAATAATATTCGGGGTCTCCACACTCCTAGTGACCACCTATTCCAAAACGTTCCCTGACAGTTCAGAAATCCCATATTTTATATGTTTATATGCACAGTTCCTGTGTCTATTATGGTTCTATAAGTATATTCTCGAGTTCTTTGGGCAAGAGAACTGTGAAGTGAAGTTGAGCAGCTCTGGCACACAAAGGACTTAGAAACTCATAGCCATTAGTTGGCTAGGCAATAGGAGTCAGAGGGCAGTGGGTAATGGTCTCCACTCTGGAGAAGGCAAAGTGACCAGTGGGGTGCCACAAGAGTCAGTACTAGGTCCAGTCCTCTTCAATGTCTTATTAGCAATATTGCAGAAGGATTGGAAGGGAAAGTGTGCCTGTTCGTGGATGACGCAAAAATCTGCAACAGAGTAGACACGCTAGGTGTGTGTGTGGAAAGAATGAGGGATGATCTAAAAAAGCTGGAAGAATGGTCATTGGTTTGGCAGCTGAGTTTCAATGAAAAAAGTGCAAAATCATGCACTTGGGGCACAGAAACCCAGGGACAACGTATCAACTGGGAGGAGAGGTATTAGCAGTCACAAAACAGGAAAGGGACCTGGGGGTAATAATTTCTGATGATCTGAAGGTAGTGAAACAGTGTGACAAGACAGTGGGGAAGGCTAGCAGGATGCTTGGATGTATAGGCAGTGGTATCAGCAGCAGAAAAAGGGAAGCAATAATACCCCTGTAAAGATCACTGGTGATACCCCACCTCAAGAACTGTGTCCAGTTCTGGGGACCCCATCTCCAAAAGGACATATTTATTTATTTATTTATTTAAGAAATATTCGGAATTACAACCCTTTGAGTCTTAGACTCCTCTACAAAGGCTCCATATCAGAGAACAATGAGGAAATTACAGACAATATAAGAAATACATAGTTCAGGTAGGGGAGACAAGTAAGGGAATACATACAAGGGGTAGCAACAAATTGTCTTAGGGAAAGGAGGACCCAGCATTGTCCATGTAGTTTAGATTAACACATGAGTACACATCACATTATACCATAGAGTTGTCCACATGTCACTCGTGTAACACATTTATATCTGTAGATAGATATCATAACCATTTATGGGGAGAGGTTGTTGAGTAAGCCTAGATGCGTGTGGGGGCAGGAGAAGTGGAGAGTTAGGGACAATCACATATGGAGGAGTCTAGTAAGAGGACTTTTATATTTGCTTTAAAAGTGTCAATCTTGGGCTCCAGGGAAATAGGAAGGTCGTTGAGCCAGAGGTGGGGCTCTGTATAAAAAGGCTCTTTGGCCAAGGGAGGTATGACAGTGGGAGACTGAAAGGGAGCTCCCAGTGGTACTATGGGAGAATCTGATACACAGGGCAGGTCGAATGAGGTCGAGAAGGCCAGGCGGGGATTGTCCAAGGTGGATTTTCTTGGCGAGGAGGCATGTGTGGTACTTAAGATGGGCATCAAAAGGCAGCCATTCAGCAGACTTGTACAGATAACAGGTGTGTGCCTGTCTGTTGCAGCCTGTGACCAGCCTGCATGCTTTGTTGAGGGTGACTTTGATGCATCGCAAGGTCGAGGGGTCAGCTGTACTGCAGATGACAATGCTGTAGTCTACCAGGGAGGGGACAGATGAGGTCATGGCTAGTCAGATAGCCATCGAAGGGAGACAATGTTTGTGGTGGTAAAGAAGTTCAGTCCTGGAGTTTATGGCTGAGGACAGTTGTTGGGCATGGGCATGGTAGGAGAGGGTTATGTCCAGGGTAATTCATAGTATTTGAAAGACTCAACCTGCTCAGGCAGGTATCCTAGAGAGTTGATGATGGTCATAGTGAAGTCACAATGTCGGCTTTGTCAGTGGGCAAAGATCATGGACTTAGTTTTCTTATAGTTTAGGACTAGGTTGTGGGAGCTGAACTATGCCTCAGCTTTGGAGAAGAAGGTCTGGAGGCAGCTTTGGGGAGATTTGGGCTTCTGGTGACTCCAGAAAATTACCGTATCATCTGCATAGAGCAACATTTTACCAGTGCAGGAGATGGAGAGGGAGTTAAGGAAAAGACTGAAGATGATGGGACCCAAGATGGAGCCTTGGGGCACTCCTGAATGGACAGGAAGGTTGTTGGATAGGGTAGAGTTGATTTTCATCTGCTTGACCTGTCAGTGAGGTAGCTCTGAAACCAGGTTATTGTTTCATCAGAGAGCCCCAAGGTAGGCAAGGTGGCAAGAAGGAGAGCATGGTTAACCATGTTGAATGCCTTTTTGAGGTCAATGTATACTGACCCTGCCAGGTGACCATGTTCAAGGGCTCTATGGATGAAGGAGGAATATTCTAGGAGGGCAGTGGTGGTGCTGTGCCCAGGGTGGAAACCATGCTGTTCGGGGCACAGTAAGTGATGTTTAGTCAGGTGGTCCATCAGCTGGTCCGCCACAATTTTTTCGAGGGCTTTGGAAGGGGGGAGGAGAAGGGAGATAGGATGGTAATTGTTGGGGGACAGGCAAGCTCCACTTTTGAAAATAGGTGTGATGACAGCATGTTTCCAGAGGGTAGGAAATTGTCCAAGGCAGAGGGATAAGTTTAATAGTTTGGTGAGGGGTTTTAGGACCTCCTTGAGGGCAGGACGTAGGAGATTCAGGTCAATGGACTCATCACCAACGTAGGACTTGGCGAGGGCTTTGGAGGGGTATCTCCTAGCTTCCTGAACAGAGATGATATGAAGGTGAAACAGGGAGGATGTTGGGAGGTGAGCTATGGTAGGTGGTAAGATCTAGAGGGGCGAAGAAATTAGGGGGAAGGACATACTGAAGTCAGAGAAAGTGGCGTTTAGGGTGTCTGCAATGGACTGCGGATCCTGAGTTAAGTTACCATGTACCAAGAGCTGGGCAGGTGTGAGGGAGGGAGGTAGTTTTCCCATTAAATTATTTTATCCCTGAATTTTCTTCCCAAGCCCCAGGTGGAGGAGAGTGCCTGTTGGTAGTGAGTTGCCTTGGCTTGGTGAAAGGCCCAGGTACATTTGTTTCTGGCCTCTCAGTAGTGTTGTTTGTTCATAGGGAATTGGGAGTGTAGTGCCTTATTTCATTGATTACCCCGGTGTTGCATTTGATCAATAGATTTACAAAGGAGGGCAACCAAAATGGTGCAGAGCCTGCATCAAAAACCCTATGAAGAAAGGCTTAAAGAATTAAATATATACTCCTTAGAGAAAAGGAGGGAAAGGGGGGGATATGATAGAAATATTCAAATACCTCACAGGTATAAACAAGGTACAGGAAGGTAGCATTTTCCAAAGGAAAAAGGTGCTTGAAGACAAGAGATCACACCATGAAGCTAGAGGGGGAGACTCAGAGGAAACGTGATGAAGTACTTCTTCACAGGATGGGTGATGGATGCTTGGAATAGCCTTCCAGCAGAGGTGGGTGGGCTAAAATGGTTACAGGATTCAAGAATGCATGGGATAGACACAAGAGGATATTAGAAAGGCAAGGGGTTGGGGGGGTGAAACCAGGAGAGTGAGCAGGGTCTGTCATGGCACTGTAGGTAGGGAAAATAGGGCAGACTAGGTGGGCCATGAGCTCCTTATCTGCCGATAACTCTCTGCTTCTGTGTTTTTTTATATTCCAAGGGAGTGCTCCTGACTAATCGGAGCACTTTTTTTCCCCTGCACATGAGACACTCTTATTCTGTGAAAAGTGTCTCATGTGTGGTTGCCCTCAGCTAGTCTCAAATACATCCTTAGGTCCTTTGGTCCTCAGCTCTCATACCCTAAGACTGCATGTGAGACCACTTACAACTGTAAAAGCTGTCTCGGGCAGTATTAACATACAAAGGAGACACAGGAACTGCACATATAAACATATTATTAACCATGTTAGAAACCTCTAAAATTGAATTTGAATTTAAAATCAGAATGTCTTACTATGCCAGATATTAGAGAATTCCCTTTGAGGGAAACAAACTATGCCTACTGAACTGAGCACTTCAGAATTGTAGAACTACGTTCATGACAGACACCCTTTTATGCTTATAAGAGCACCTTAAATGTTCAGAAATAAACAATCCTGAGTGGCTAAGAACAATGTCATTATTTATAAAACCCACAATGGGTGACAACAGCCTGTCCAGACATAGCATTTGATCATACAAGTAAAAATGTGCAGTATGGGGGAATTGGCTCTGTCTGAAATTGTATGGGACTGTCCAAAACTATATTGGGACAATTCTATATTAGAGCAGTAGTCTGTATTCTGTATTGTGTTATACTGTGTACCAGCCCTCATTTATGTATGACGTGGAGCCTTTGCAAATGAGTCTCTGACTCAAAGGGCTGTAATTCCTAGACCATTTATAAATTTACGTTCAGTATGACATGGTCTCCCTAGTTTAGAAACCCCCGATACAGTACATAAGATGAGAACTGGGCTTTTTTCATGACGTACAAGTGACGAGTAGAAAGTAAACATTCACAAATGGTTGTGACAACATTGCCTCGGCTCTTCCTGTGCCACTCTGTCTACCACATAAGATAAGCTGTTGGTAACACCCGTAAGTATCCCAGTAATACTGAAACTTTTCTGGTTTTATAAAACCAGACAGTGTGACCTGCTGAGGTGAGGTGTTTAAGAATTTGGCAGCCTGCGGCTTTGTATTCCTGCCGTTAATCCAGCAGTGCTGAAAAAATTTCAGTTGTAAAGTCCCTGCCTGTTCTTAGAATTAAACCGTGTTTTTTATAATTGCTTTGAAGACTGGCTTTTGTTGAATTCAGTGGTCTGTAATAAAATGTTAAAGAGCCTCCACCTCACAGGCTATGTTGCATCATGTATATCTTCATAAACACTGTAGTCATGTCTCTCAGCTGTTTCTCATTTTTAGGAACATTCCTCAGTTTTATTATCTCAAACACCCTCCTCTGTCCCTCCTTAATGTGGTATTTACTGAAAACTTAGGATCTGAAGCCTAAAATAATGCCAGCAATTAATTAAGTGGCCAGGCAATCAGGAATAATGGGTGGAGGTGTTACATAACCAATAACAAATGACGAGGTGTGAGTTAGTGTGAATAAATGCACAGGGGTGTAGTGAGGCACGAGGTCACAGGCCGAGTGCATTTACTGCCCCTAGAAGTGCACTTATCCACATTAACTCCCACCCCAGAGTGTGTTATTGTGCTTATAAAATGAGCATATATTGAGAAACTTTTTAAAAAAATGTGTAAAATATAAAGGCTTACTTAATGTAAGGCACTGAAAAGAAGCATGGAAATTTCACCCCAACCCCCTACACAAAACAGGGTAGTTAGTGAGGTGAATACTAAGGTAGAAAAGTCAACAGGGAGCAGGACAGGGGTCAATGGAGAAAAAGGCAAAGACAGTAAGAACAGGGATGGGGCTAAACAGGTAAGGCTATAAAAAAATGGAGGGCAATGAGTACCAAAGCACATAGTCTGGGTAACAAACTCCCTGAACTAGTGGCCTTGATGAAGAGGGGCATCTGAATATTGTGGCAGTCACAGAAACATGGTAGACAGAGAACCATGACTGGGATGCCAACATACCAGGGGACACAATCTACAGAAGGACAGGGAGGGTAAAAGAGGAGGAGGAGGAGGAGCTCTTTACATAAGGGAAGGGATCAAAGCAACAGAACTAAAGGGTAAACAGGGAGGAGAGGAGGAACTGTAGGTCATCCTGGAGACTGGAAATGGCACCACAGTCCACATGGGGGTTGTATACAGACCTCCATCTCAGGGGGAGGACATGGACAAGGAAATTATAGAAGGCAACCTTAGAATGGCGGAAAAGGGGAATATATTGTTGATGGGGGACCTGAATATGCCAGATGTTAACTGGAGCACCTTTACTGCAGTCACATCCAAGAGCAGAATAATTCTCGATGCCCTACAGGGGGGCATGTCTCAGACAGTTAGTGTTGGAACCCACTCGGGAGGGAGCAGTCTTAGACCTGGTACTCTCAAACGGGGACAGAGAGAGGATTTCAGATTCAGAATTGGGTAGCCATCTGGGAACAAGCAACCACCAAACAGTGTGGTTCACGATAAACACAGCCGTGGAGTCAAGTCACACAAAGGTGAGGGTATTGGACTTTAGGAGGGTTGACTTTTGAAAATTGGGGGAGTGCCTCAGAAAAGCACTAGCAAACGGTCAAAAAGGTGGGGGAAAATCAAAGCTTCCATCACAGAGGCAACAAGCCTTTGTGTAAAGCAAATAAACAAAACAAAATGAAGGGAAAAAAAACTCTATGGTTCTCCAAAGAGGTGGCGAGGAAGGTTAGGGAGAAAAAGATAGCATTCAGGGGGTATAAGGAAACACAGAAGGAGCAGGACAGAGAACTGTACCAGTTAAAGCAGAAGGAAGTGGGGAAGGCAGTCAGAATAGCAAAGGACCCAAACTGAGGAAAAGATAGCCAACTCAGTTAAGAAGGGGGATAAAACCTTGTATAGGTGCACTAGTGAGTGAAGAAAGACCAGGGGAGAGATAGTGAGGCTTAATAAAGGGAAGGGGGTGGGCAGAGGGTGACAGTGACAAAGCAGAGATACTGAAGGAATACTTCTGCTCAGTATTCACAAAAGAAGAGGAGGGGAAGGTACATAAACCAAATGATAGAAGCACACTGGATAAGGGGGTCAATACCAGTCCATTCACAGAAGAAAGGGTCCTGAAAGAACTCCTAAAACTGAAGATGGACAAAGCAATGGGGCCTGATGGGATTCACCCCAGAATTCTAAAAGAACTAAGGGGAGAACTAGTGGCACCACTGACTACCCTTTTTAACAAATCATGGGAGGATGATGTGGTACCTTGAGGACTGGAGGAGGGTGGATGTGATTCCCCTTCACAACAGTGGGAGCAAGGCAGAGGCAGGAAACTATAGACCTTTTAGTTTGACCTCAGTAGTAGGGAAAATGATAGAATCACTTCAGAAAGAAAGAAAGAACTGTTGAGTACCTAGGGCCAGAGGGGCACAGGACCCAAGGCAGCATGGATTCACAGTAGAAGGTCATGTCAGATGAATCTAATAGATTTCTTTGACTGGGTTACCAAAGTAGTAGACCAGAGAGGGGCTGTGGATGTGGCCTGCCTAGACTTTAACAAGGCATTGGACACAATCCCACACAAAAGATTAATAAACAAGTTAGCCAAGCTTGGAGTGGGTCCCAGGGTGGTAACCTGGGTAAAAAATTGGCTGGACAACAGGACACAGAGGGTAATAGTAAAGAGAGTCCACTCCAAAGAAAGGGGAGTTACTAGTGGGGTACCGCAGGGTTCAGTACTGGTACTGGTCCTCTTTAATGTGTTTATAGGTGACATTGCAGAGGGACTGGAAGGAATAGTATGCCTCTTTACAGACCACACAAAGATCTATAACAGGGCTGATACACAAGGGAGGGTGGAAAGGATGAGAAAGGACTTGGCAAGGTTGGAGGAATTGTCAAAAGTATGGCAGCTTAGATTCAATGCAAGGAAGTGCAAAGTAATGCACCTGGGAAATAAAAATCCAAGGGAAGAGTACACAATGGAAGGGGAGATATTAACGACAACAAAAATGGAAAGGGACCTAGGGGTAGTCATATCAGACACCTAAAGGTAGGCAAGCAATGTGAGAAGACAGTAAGGAGGGCTGGTGGATACTGGGATGCATAGGGAGAGGCATCAGCAGTAGAAAACAGGAAGTTGTTATCCCTCTGTACAGACAGCTGGTGAGACCCCAGCTGGAGTAATGCATGCAGTTCTGGAGACCCCATCTCCACAAAGACATAGACAGGATGGAGACAATCCAGAGGAGGGCAGCTAAAATGGTGCATGGTCTGCACCAGAAGCCATAAAAAGAGAGACTAAAAGAGCTTAATATGTATACCCTCGAGGAAAGGAGGGAGGGAGGGGGGACATGATAGAAACTTTCAGGTACCTCAAGGGAATCAACAAAGTCCAAGAGGGTAGCATCTTTCAGAAAAAGAGATGTGCAAGAACAAGGGGGCACAATTTGAAGATGGGGGATGACTCAGGGGCAACGTGAGGAAGTATTTTTTCATGGAGAGGGTGGTGGATGCATGGAATGGCTTTTCTGAGGAGGTTGTGGGGTCAAAAACTGGGGGAATTTAAGAATGTATGGGACAGACATAAAGAAATTCTAGTGGGAGGTAGGAGGAAGTAGGCTGTTGGCAAAACTAGTATCTGTAGTTTATCCAATAGGTAGGGAAATGGGCAGACTGGGTGGACCAAGCGGTCCTTATCTGCCATCAAAGTCTATGTTCTTATATGGACGTAGGGTAAGTCGGTCCCTAGACTTGATCCAGGAAGACTGGGAAGGCAAGCACGCCACTCAGGGAACTCCCATAATGGATTATGTCCTTAAGTTTAGGAAGAAGCTAAAGGAGCTTTTGGGGGCAGCCCAAAGTAACCTGTCAGCTGCCCAACAGAAGCAAAATGTCTGGTAAGATCGCAGAGCCAGAGCTCGCATGCACAGTGCAGGTCAGGAAGTCATGGGCCTAATCCTAGTCCGGAAGGACAAACTGCAGGCCGAGTGGGCAGGACTATATAAGGTAGTCCAACAGCTAGATGATGTGAACTATATTGTAGAACTGCCTGACAGGAGACATACCCATAGGACGTACCATGTCAACATGATGAAGCCATATGCAAATAGGGCTGACATGGTATTTCCAGTGTGTAGTCCTGGGGAGGGGACGGACGAAGAAGACTCCCTACTGGACTTGTTGGAGGAAAGCAAGTGGGAGTCCTCTGTGAAGACAATCAAACTGTCACCCCAGTTGACCCCAGAACAGTCCCAGGAAGTGAGGGAGGTTTCAGGGGACTTTGCCCTTTTGTTTATGGCCAAGCCTGGATGAACCCCCTTAGTGACACATGACGTAGATACAGGGGCGCAAGCACCCATACAACAGATAGCCTACCAGGTGTCTGAGGCCATCCTAAAGGACATTAGGAAGGAGGTGGAGGAAATGCTGGATTTAGGGGTAATCCAGAAATCCCACAGCCCCTGGGCCATGCCCATAGTCCTTGTTCCCAAGTCGGATGGCTCTACTCGCTTTTGTGTGGATTATCATGGACTCAATGCAGTCACAAAGTCTGACACCCACCCAAAGCCATGGACGGATGAACTACTGGACAAATTGGGAGGGGCAACATACCTCACTACAACTGAATTGACAAAAGGATATTGGCAGGTGGAGTTAACAGCCAGAGCTAGAGAATGGTCGGCCTTCCTTACTCCAGTAGGGTTATTCGAGTGCCGGGTAATGCCTTTTGGAATGAAGAACATCCCTGCCACCTTCCAAAGGTTAGTCAACCAGGCATTACATGGTACTGAAGAGTATGCAGTGGTTTATCTGAATGATATTGCCATATTCAGTACCAACTGGAAGGAACATCTGTCTCACCTGAAGGAAGTGTTGGGCAGAATACAGAGGGCAGGGCTCACTGTCAAGGCTGAAAAACATCAAGTGGCTATGGTGGAGGTGGCATACCTAGGCCATGTAGTGGGGTGGGAGCAGCTTCATCCCAATCAAGCAAAAATTGAGGCAATAGAGGTGTGGCCCACACCTGAAACCCAGAAGCAGGTTAGGAGCTTCCTAGGGACCACAGGGTACTATCAAAAGTTTGTACCAAATTACAGTACCCTGGCAGCTCCCCTATCTGGCCTGCTAAAGAAAAGAATGCCCAAAAAGGTAGCCTGGGAGCCATACTGTGAACAAGTCTTCATACGGCTGAAGGAAGCACTGTGCAGTGCCCCTATGTTAGCCAATCCAGATTACAGTAAGCCATTTGTAGTCCAGACAGATGCCTCAGATGTGGAGATTGAAGCAGTCCTCAGTCAGACATCTAATCAGGAAAAGATCACCCAATCGTATACTTGAGTAAAAAGTTGCTTCCCCTGGAGCAGACATATTCCACAGCTGAAAAGGAATGCCTTGCGCTGGTATGGACCTGAAGAAATTAGAGCCATACAGTACCTCTATGGGAGGCACTTTGAGGTATAGACTGATCATAACCCCTTGGTGTGGTTAAATCAGATGGGTAAAACAAATGGTCATCTCTTAAGGTGGAATATTGCCCTCCAGGCATATGACCATTACGCACAGAGCAGGATCAGCAAATGCCAACGCAGATGGCCTATCTCACCAGTTAGAACAATAACAGAATTTGTGAAACTCTTACCATGTGTCGGAGGGGGGCGTGTTCCCACAAATTCAGTCTTGGAGGGAGGGATGTTGCGAGCTATGTCACTGCCAGTCAGATTTACAGATGTATGGTGTTATATTCTGTTATATTTTGTGTATGTTTAAACTGCCACAAGGAAAATGGATGACAGGGTCACATAGAGAGAGAGAGACTGGATTTTTAAAATGTTTGAACTTCCTCTGATCTGAGGGGGAAGCTTGCTGGGCAGGAAGCCAAATTACGTCTAGGGCTGCTCAACAAGGATATGCCAAAATCCATTTGCTTGTAATAAACTTACTTCAAGGGTTGCTCAACAAGGATGTGCTGGAAAACCATCACCTGTCATAAACCTTTGCACTTGAAAGGCAGGATGCTAGGGAAACCAGGCTTTGGGAACTAGCCCTTCTTGACAAGCTGGTGTAAATTATCTTACCAGTAAGGCAGTAGGGCATCAGACACAGCCAGAAAATTGGGTTATGGGGAAAGTGCAAGAGTGACCTCTACTAGCCTAAAAGAGAAGGCCACCCTCTAAGATCAGTTAGAGTTTGGCAGTCTGGACCCAGACTATTTAAGCAGCTCTGACACAGAGCAAACACTCTCATTTTCCTGGCGCATTTCATTCTGGACACTCTCCTCACAAGACAAGACCAACTGCCAGCAGACACAGAAGGTCAGTGGCTGCAAGAGAAGGAAATGATTCTTCAAACTTTATTCTTTTATACTTTTCATTCACTACAAACGTTAAGGCAGAACTTTAGATAACAGTTATAGTGCATTTTTTTATGCATATTTTCCACTTTTATTTGTGTTATTCTGTGACCAAATTGATAAAACCTTTTAGTTGTAAATGTAAGATAATTATTTAATAAAAACATTTTTTTAAAGAAACCTGCCTGAGCGAAATTGTTATATTGTGTGTGTGATTGTGGAATGTTTCAGTAATAATCTGTGAGTAAACTGTTATTGTTAAGGGGTGTCATCCTAAGCTACCAAATTGAACAAGGGTCTGAAAAGGGAAAGTCTGGGTGATGTCAGCATGCCTAATGGAAGCCTGACTCAGAGCTCCACATCACCGGGGGCACAACAATCCAATATAATCTGTTACCTAAGTTTGTGAGATACACATCCTTGATCTAGCTGTATAAAAGTGGTACAGATGGTTTGAAACAAAAAGTCAATGTCCGCGGGCGCAAAAACTCATAATTCAGATTTGATGTCCCAGTGGCCTAACCGCCTGAGCCCTGTGCCATCTCGCTCTTCTTTGCTGATGGGCTTGGTGGAGGATGAAGATGGTTCAGGATCAGAAACAGGATCTACAATCACCAGAGGAGATACCCGCAAAAGCCTAAGATTATAACAAAGAATAGATGGAAAAGTGACGGGCATCCAGAGAGATTTTAAAAAGTTAGAGGCCCGCACCTCTAGCATCAAACCCCACATGGAAAGCATTCAAAAATGAACATATGACATTTGGGAGATCACTAGCCTATCTACACAGGAGGGAGAGAGCATTAACCCTTCAAGCAGAGGATGCAGAGGCCCTGGCCCTCAGGAATAATATCTGTATTTTTGGAGTTCCAGAGGGAGTCGAGCAGGATGATGAAACACAATTTATGCATTGCTGGCTGAGAACTGAACTGAATTTGGGTAATGATCTCCTGTTGGACATTAAAAGGGCACACCGGGCAATAGCTCCAAAACCCAAGCTGGGTGCCCTTCCAAGATCAATTATAATTAAACTCCTCTGATATCCTACAAAAGAGAAGATTCTGAGATTGGCCTGGAGGAAGAAAGACTTGAATATGGATGGCAACCAAGTGCATGCAGACCAAGACTCCCCCCCCCCATGCTGGCCAAGTGGAAACGAGTGCTTTCAGTGGTGAAACAACTTTGGGAGCATGGGCTGAAAGCCCTGCTCAGATACCCTGCTAAACTCTGGGTAGAATACAAGGAAGGTATTAAAACTTTTGATACCTTGTATGCTGCCCTACCTTTCCTGAGAAGTCTTGAGATTCCCTTTCCAGACCTGAAAGTGGATAAAGCGTGTGTCCATTTCTGCACCATTCTCACCCCGTGTACTCCCTTCAGACCCATTACCCTCCTCTTCCTCAGTAAAGACTGTGTTATAGTCTTCTTTTTACAGGTACATAAGTGTACATAAGTGAAAAAAGAAAGGCAAAGGGAGGGATAGTGAGACTGAAGGGGGAGGATGGGAGCCGCGTGGAGGATGACAACAGTAAAGCTGATATATTGAACAGGTATTTCTGCTCAGTCTTTACTGAGGAAGAGGAGGTTAATGGGTCTGAAGGGAGTACAAGGGGTGAGAAAGGTGCAGAAATGGACACAAGTCCCTTTACACGAGAAAGGATCCTGAAGGAACTGGAAGTAATAAGAGTTGATAAAGCAATGGGGCCAGATGGGGTGCACCCCAGGGTCCTTAAAGAACTAAGAGAGGTGGTGGCTGAACCTCTGGCTATCCTGTTTAGCCGATCACTGGAAATAGGGGAGGTACCCAAAGACTGGAGGATAGCAGATGTAGTCCCCTTATACAAAAGTGGGAACAAAGAGGAAGTGGGGAACTACAGACCAGTCAGCCTCACCTCGACAGTGGGGAAGATCATGGAAGCACTACTGAAGGAGAGATTGGTGGAACATCTGGTTGTCAATGGACACTAAATGGGACACGGCACTCAGAGATTGGACCAGAAGGGGTTTGAAACATTTTGGGTCAGTTCTATAGTGGAGATACCCTAAAATCATTCCAACAACTCTGAGTCAAATTTAGTTTAACCAATAAGGATCATTTCAGATTTCTGAAAATACGACACTATCTGCTTGAAAATAACGGGCTGTCAGCAGAACCTGGAGTCTAACCCCTTCCAGGAATGTCTGTCGACACTGGCCTGCAATACAATTTCTAGGGGAAAGACTTCTAGTATTATAATCACATTGTCTGCTCTGGAATCTGATCAACTGAATCACCTTAAGGAGAGTGGAGCTTCAGAAGCTGGACTCTCATTGGAAGAGGGAGTGGAGGAGGATTTGGGAAGGCATGCATTCCACCACAGCCTATCCCTTTTGGAGAGAATTCAGATGGTGGGTGTTACTTTGCTATTTCCATACCCCGTTGATCACCGAACATTTTGGGCATAACTCCTCAGACCTATGTTGGAGGGGCTACCCAGATGGAGACACATACACATATTTTCTGGGAGTGTCTGACATTGGTGCCTTTTTGGGGCTCTGTAAGTGATGCAATCGGAAATATTTTTAACATTCCACCGCCAGTGGGAGTCACTTGTTGGCTCTTCGGACTACCACCGACACACATTAGGTCCAAAACCCATAGATACTTATACAATATTGTAATGGTGGCCACTTTGAAGGGTATAACCCAGAGATTTTTTTTTTATTTATTTATTAAAATCTCAGATTACAAATACCTTTGAGCAGAAACTACTTGTTTACAAAGGTTCCACGTCAAAGGATGAGGGTCAACATACATACAGAGGTAGTAAAAGAATGCACAATAAACAACCAAAACAACTAAAAGAAAAAATAAAGATACTCAGTTATAACATACTTTGAGATAATATTCATATAACGAGCAGCTTGAGTAGGCAGCTGACTGCGGTAACAATAAGAGACAGAGGGCACCATAGGCAGTTAGTATTGCAGGCATGCGACCGGGAGAGGAAGTTGGCAGGCTAATGGGCCACTGTCCGATGGTGGTGGAAAATGTCTTGTACCAGTGGAGATGTGAAGCAGGAAAGGAGTCACAAGGAAGGCCGGTGCCAGAGGGAATGAGACTGGGAAAGGGCGGGCTGTGAGACATGAGTGAGCTGGGAGGTGTTTAGAGAGATCTCTGTTCAGAGAAGCAGTCACATTGAGTGGTAGAGGTGAGGTAAAGTTTGAGATTCCTTTTGAAGGGTCCAAGTGTAGTAGAGGAAAGTGCTTCTTTATTGAGGGAATTGAACCATTGAGTGGATCTATAGTTAAAGGACCGCTGACCCATGGAGGTACGACATCTGGGAACCTGAAAGGTTAGAGATTGGCTTTCATTGACTGTGACCCACCTAGACTGCTAGGCCCAGATATTCAAACTGCACCACAAAGGTGCGCAATAGCAGGAGCAAGCACAAGTCCACTGTGCCCATGCGCAACACGCACGATATTCAAACACTGCGCAGGTCACGCTGTGCCTGCGGCACACAACTGAACATCATGCCAAATGCACCATAGCACAACCAGGGATGTGCAGTGGCGCAGGTCAGATGCACACTAGCACAACCAGGGGTGTTCAGTGGAGCAGGGCAGCAGTGCAACAGCACAACCAGGGATGCACAGGGACAGGATGCAGGGGCCCACCACCCATGGTAGGGATGGGCAGAGGAGCACACAGCAGAACAGACATCGCCCCCCCACACCCCATGCACTGCACAACTGGAGGACAGCAGGAAGAACCACCGGCCCAGGGACACCAGCAACAAACCCACTGCTGGGGCATGGTGCCCCAGCACACCCCCTAGCAAGCTGTGACCATCACACATGGATACCCGTCCACCCTGTGCCACACCATCCCAATGATGCAGAGCACACCCTGCACCACGATCCCCATACACCCTGCCCAGGAGTAGCACCCAACAGTGCAGGACACCCCAAGCAAGCCACCACCCCCACTGTGACAATACAACCCTGTGCACCACAGAACCATGCAAGGCAGCCCACCATGAGCACAAGCACCCTTCAGTGGGCAGCAGCAGACAGCGATGCAACATCTGCATACACAGTGCAGCCACACACATCCCCCCTCAGGTACAGCTGTGAGACCGACCATGCGTTGGCACACGAGGTACCACACACGTGACAGGGCATGCCCCTGACCCCACCACCAGTGTTACAGCACCCTGCACACCTTTCAGGACACACCCATCCCAGCACTGTGCAACGACCAGCGCAGACACCCCACAGTGTTGCATGGAATCATGCACCACACAGGATGCAACACAGTGCACAGACAAACAACCACCCATACCCAAGGGCACACCAACACAGGGACACAGTAGCGGGTCAACCAAGCCCCTGGCGTGTGGCCACAGCAGCTGTGTACACACGGCCAGAACCTCTCTACGGCACAGGTGTGCCAGCAACCCTGTGCAGGCACCACAATGCCGTACACCACCAGCATGCGGCTGGAGCACAAGTGACAGACAGTGGAGCACATCCCCTGCAACAGACACAAGTGACAACATCGAGGTGGGACAACAACAGCGGAGGCAACAGTGCCACCCGAGGCAGATGTGCATCACACCAGTGACAGGAGGCAACCCAGCATCGTGCTGGGTACAGTGGCTGTTCAGCATGGGCAACCACCACTGACATGCCAGCGGACTGTGCAGGTCACAGACATGCAAGGGTGGCAGCTGCACAGGCCATGGATGGCCTGACAGGTGCGCCATGGACACAGCGCATGCACAGTGCACCACTACACACAGTCATCCAGTGCACAGGGAACAACACACAGACCACAGACAGTGACTGAGAGCTACGCCCACACCAAACTTGCCTCCCCTATGGACACACACACACACACACACCCATGATAGCACCACCCCTGACACCATGAACACCACTGCAGCTGAGCACCATTAGCCCACTGCAAATCAGAGACCACCACAGTAGGCATAACTAAACAAATGTATTATAAGTATAAACAAAACTATATACAAATGTACAAAACAAAAGGGGTGAGGGCCACAAACCGGGTGGGGGTGGGTAATTGGCAGGGGTGAACATATGGGAGAGGGAAGGAGGGGTGTGAGGGTGGGTCCAGGGGGGTTGGTGTAGTCCAGGGGTGGAAGTATTTCAGCAGGAGCCCCACTCCCCACTCCTATGGTGCCTCCTGCCATGCCTCCGTCTCACTCCATGCTGCTCCACCCTCTCTAGTATTTCCCGGGAGGCCCTGGCCACCTGAAGCAGCTCCTGCAGTGCCCTCCCAATCCGGACCATCCGCCGTCCACCTAGGACAATGGAGCAGAGTCAATAGGTGTGAATGCACAGCCCCCTGCAGCCCACCCATTGTGCATGGCCTACAGCCGTGGGACACGCTCCTGTGATGGTGTGCGACTACCCACAGTAATCGTGTCCACAAGACCTGCCCACCCAGGTGCACACAGCCATGCGGACCGCTGCACACACCCACCGCCCAAGTCCTGCATCCTGCACAGCACTACCATGGCTTTACCGTGACATGGCTTTGTGGTGCGAAGGCAGTGGCACAGCCATGTACCCGGTGCATGCATGGACCACCAGTGATGCACACCCACACATGCAGTGCCACTGGACAGTGCTGACTGTACCATGTGGCATGCATGGCAGTGGTGTCAATGGATGGTGGCCATGCCCCGCCACCCACCCTGCTACTCAGCATGCACAGAAAATCCTGGATGTAAGGCACTCACTATCATCAGGCTGGTCCTGGCACTGAGCCTGTATGGGACCTCCAGCATGGGGATGTGGCTCATGTCTCTGCCTCTCCTCCCTCACACGGCGATGCTCTTCAGGGCCTAGGGTGCAAACATGGAGAGAGGAACATCAGTACAATCCAGTAGCAAAGGCCCCACCACCCCCGGGTGTGTGCGATCCCACACAGCCAAACCATTCGGCCCCCCACCCCATACCACCACCACCACTACTGCCCACACTGGATGGACCATGCCCACCGCGATACCCATACGGACGCAACCAGTGTATGGATGAGGTACCTACCTGGCCGTGGAGCAGCGCCCCTCCTGGCTCATGCCTGCAGGTGGTCAAGCCTGTCCGGGTCCCTCTGCTGGAGGTCCCCATACCAGCGTCTGCACTGCTCAGCTGTCTCCTGGATCCCTGTCACCTCCTGCAGTGCCACCGCCACCTCCTCCCACATGGCACTCCTGGCCTTGTCCAGGGGTGCCTCACCAAACAAAGCACCAGCATGGGGCTCAACTAGTGCAACTAGGTTTGCCAGTTCTACCTGGATCCAGATCGCTGCTCATCGCCGTGTCATCTTGGGACCGTGTCTGATTCAAAATGGCGCTCCCTAGCACATGTCCACCATGTGCAGCTGCTGCATGGTACTGCGCTGCCATTCCCCATCACGCTGTCACCGAACAGCACAAGAGGGGTGAACCCATGCGGACGCATGGCGCCTAGGGGGCAAAGTTCAGGCACAGGGTCAAGGGTCTCTTGTGCACGGACCACCACAGTGCCATTGGTACTCACTGCGTGTAGTGTGGTAGGGCACCTGTGTGGGACTTCCTGTAGTGGCCTACCATGCTGTGGCACCACGGCACCTACGGTGCCCCAGGACAAGGGTGCTATACATGTGATCAGCGCACTAGTGCCACTGGCACAGTGGTGGACATGCCCTGCACTGCCTCCCATGCTCAGCACGTCAGCAGTGCGGCAGGCATCAGCACCCCGGGCATGCACTGTGCGGTGTCTACTGCGCACATCACAGAGCTGCAACCCTGCCTGAGCACATTCAACACAATTGCACAAGGTGCAACAGCACGATATTCAGCCGGCATATGCAAATTAGCTCATCAGCAATTCCATGGCGCAGCTACTGCATTAGCATCCACTTAAAATTGAGCCTTGCCTCATTTGCATGCATTGCGCTATATAAATGCCACATGGGACTGCAGAGGCCATAGTCTGGTATTGCAGTCTATTGTGGTGGGTTGCATGCTGTTTGCCAGTGTGGACTATGGTGTGTGGGAGACGCATGGGACTGCACATTCAGAGGTAACACCTGTCATTCCCACAGGATCAATAATGACCGAACGTGAGGTGGAGGAGGAGGAGGAGGAACAGAGACGTGGGAGACGGAGGAGGCCCAACTTCACCCGGGCAGAATCAGACATCCTGTTTGAGGCCTACCTTGACCAGGAACCACTGCTCAGTGGACAGCGGGGAACACCACAGGCCCGTGCTGCAGCATGGGATGAGGTGGCGCGTGCTGTAAACCAGCATGGCAGCCACCAGCGGTCCGTGCAGGAGTGCAAGAAGAAGGTGGGCATGGACAAGAGGAGGATAAAAGATAAGGTGGCTGCCATCAGGGCAGCATGTGTTGTGACTGGTGGTGGACAGCCGGCCGTGCCATGCCTGATGCCACAGGAAGAGTGGGTGGCTGGCAGCATGCAGCATTGTGCCCTAGAGGGTGTTACAGGTGGTGGCTTCCGATTGGGTGGCAGCCTGTCACTGCATGGTAGGTCCTGATCTGTCACTGTGTGGGGGGTGGGGGGAATGCCACAGGGTAGGGCAGAGACATTAATGCTACTGTGTTCCCTTACAGCTCCTGTGCATCTACATGGGTCAGCGGTGGTGGGTTCATCCACTGAGGGCAATACCCTGGACACAGAGGAGCACCCATCCACCTCCACAGGTGTCCAAGGGTCAGGACAACAGTGTACCCGCCTGTCTGTCGGGACTGAAGTTGGTGGAGCTGGTGCGGAGGAGGCCCTGCCTGTGTCCCAGCGTGACAGTGTCCATGGATGCCAGCATGCTGAGACTCGGACTGGTGCCAGATCCATCACCGATGATGATGGAGCTCACATCATGGACAGTGATACGTGTTGGCCGCAGGATGGCCCCTCAGCAGGTAACAGCATGGGCATAGCCATGGGTGGTGCCACCGTGGAGGCCTGCGTGACATCACAGTCCCAGCCTGTGCCTGTCTGCACCAGTGGGGCAGCACCGGTGTGCGTCCAGGCCGGTGAGACTGTTGCAGCCGCTGCAGCAGCACCGTTGAGCCCTGGCAAGCGGCAGCCAGAGGGGCAGTGTCACCAGTCGGCCAATGGCGACGGGGTGACAGTGTCAGGGGGGCGGCGTCAGTGCACCGTGTGTGGCCATTTCCCAGCATGGTTGTGGTGTGCAGCGCTCTTCATCAAGGGGTGATGCCCAGCGGGGCCAGGAACACCATGAGAGACGTCATGCTGATCCGGTGGATGACCTCTTTGATGAGCACAGATGACTACTCCAGGCTTCCGTGGATCAGCAGTCACAGCTTGTCAGGGCAGTGGACGCACTCAGTGTGGTTCTGCACCAGGCAGAGGAGCGGCACAGCAGAGATCATGCTCTGCTCCTGGCAGAGATGGCCCAGCAGCAGGAGGATGTGACCGCTGCCATTGACAGGCAAACACGTGCATTCACAGCTGTCATGGCCACATTGGGCACACAGTTTGTTGCCCACGTGCTGCAGACACCACGCAGTGTCATGTCCACTCCTCATTTCCGGCGTCATGTGACACCCTCCATGTCGACACTGGGTTCAGCTGTGGGCATCCTGAGCACGCCTGGCACAGGCATGTTCGGTGAGCTGCAGACCCCTGCTCGAGCATGGTCGCATTCCTGCTGCATCACCCCTGGGGGACCTTCGGTGCCACCCCATGAGGCCAATGGTCAGCCTGTCATGGCTGGCAGGTCTTGGCAGGGCCGCCTACGCATCTGTGGTAGCCATGGCACTGTGCCATGTCACTGACCTGTCTCCCACCATGGCTACTGTCTGACGCTGTCCTGTGTGCAGTGTGTTGTTCAACGTGCGATGCACGAGTGGGGTACCCCGCCCTGCACACACACATGGTCCATGTGCACACCCTCCCAGCTGCTGGCCGCTGTGGCATGTGCATGATGATGCCTGCGTTGCACTGTCCACCACTGTGCAATGGTGCCCAGTGTCTGAGACATGCACAATGACGGGCACTGGGCGTGGTCGTCTGTGGACCTGTGTGTGGCTAGGGGTGGTGGTCAGCGTGCCTCCTACCCCTTGTGCATGTCTTATGGGGTGGGTGTGTGTGTATGTGTGTGTGTGTGTGTGTGTGTGTGTGTGTATGTGACCGTGTGCCATGTTAGGCCTTGCCCATCTCTGACGGCGTGTGCGGTTCCACACTCAGCCAATTCCCTTGCCGCCATGCACCCCTGGGGTTTGTCCATGCAAGTTTGTTGGTAGTGCCTTTGCCATTGGTGGTTGCACATGGCCCCATGACTTACCTGGGTTGGTTGAAGTGCTCCTCTGTGATGGTGTCCCAGTGCAGCTGTGACATCTGGATCAGGTGGGGGTATCTTCACCCAAGGGGGGGGCTGCCCATCACCGTCTGCACCGGTGTCCTCATCATCCCCATCACTGTCCCCTCTTCGACCTCTACAGCTATCTCACAGTCACTGACCATGTTGTGCAGGATGCAACAGGCCAGGTATAGCCCTCAGGCCTTTGAGGGGCTGTACTGTAGGGCACTGCCAGACATGTCTAGGCAACGGAAATGTGCCTTCAGCATCCCGAACACCTGCTGCATGACATTGCGTGTGGTCGCATGTGCCTCATTGTACCATTGCTGTGATGGGGTCGCGGGCCGCCGGTATGGTGTGAGCAGCCAGGGACAGAGTGGATAGCCACTTTCACCTGTGTGTAGAGGGTGGACATTAGTATGGTGGTCAGTGTTGCTCTGCCATGGGCCATCAAGGCCAGTACCCATGGCACCTCTGACTATGCCTCCCCCAAAATCCATGTCATTCTGCGTGATTTGCATACTCACCCACTAGGTGGCCAGTGGGGATGTCCCCATTCTCGAACCTGTGGCACAGTGCAGACTGGTGCCAGATGAAGGCATCATGTGCTCCCCCAGGGTGCGTGGCACAGACATTGGTTATGTGCCCCCTAGCATCGCACACCACCTGGCAGTTGATGCTGACATAGCCCTTGATGTAAGCAGCACCTTCTGGGCCAGGTGGCATGCGGATGGCCACATGGGTGCAGTAAATGGCCCCGAGCATGCCAGGCATATGTGCTACCCTGTGGAACTCTTGTATGTGTGCTGTGTGCTTCGCTGGTGTGCTGGGGAAATGGATGTACTCCGCAGCATGTGGCAGCAGTGCGCTGAGGAATTGTGTGAGTAGGCGTGACGTGGCCGACTAGGTTATGCCTGTTGTGTCCCCTGTTGGTCTCTGGAAGGTGCCCGTGGTGAGCAGGCACATGACAACTGTTACCTTTGTCTCCACTGACAGAGCATGGCTCTGTCGTGTGAGTGCCTGCATCTCATCACTGCACAGCTCACACAGCCACCTCAGGATCACCTGGTTCAGGTGGTGCTGGCCCACAATCTCTGTGTCACTGTAGTGCTCGAAGCTGGTGTGGGCTCGGTACTGTCTGTTGGGGGCATACCGCCAATGGGCCCTTTCACGGCCACGCCCCCCTGCTGCCTGCCTTCTCACACCCCTCATTACCGCCTCCATCTGAAAGGTGGCACTGGCCATGTCCCTGGCCGGTGTTCCCCCCCCCCGGCAGCTATTATCCCGTTCCCCCCACTGTCCTTTGTGATGCTTCCCCTGCACTGGGTACACCTCCAAACTTTGGCTGTCCTGCCCACTGCCACTGCCGTCAGTCCACTGTGGCACTTCCCCTGTCTCTCATGCACAGTAGCACAGGTTCCCCACTCCTGTCCTGTTGCTGTTTGTTCCCAGGTGTGCCCTGTCCTGCTCCTTTCCAGTCCCACTCACTGCTACCCTCTTTTCTGTTGCTGTCACCTTGCTCCCACCTCTGGCTTCCCTATAGCGTTCTTGCGCCTCTTTCTTGTTCCTTTTTATTTTGGATCATTTCCGCTATCGCACAACTCCGCTTGCTCCCTATTGTGCATGGTGCATGCTGTTGAATATCGCACTGCACCATTTATTCATGGTTCCTCTCCCTACGGTTGTGCATACATTCATTACCATTGCGCTCTTGCGTATTGCAGTTGCAGTTTGAGCGGCGCAGCTGCCTCCCGCTGAATATCGCAGAATGGTGCATTTTCGGACTTGCACTGGTGCATCTCTGTTGCGCATGCGCAACCATTTTGAATATCTGGGCCCCAGTATACCATCTGTTTGAGGATCATGAAGATGGAAAAGCTAACCGCTAAACTCCAGCTCAATACAGATAGGTTTATCAGCAGATGGCTTCCCCTTTTCCATTACATAACGACCCAAGAAAATAAGGATATATTGGAAATCCTAGTTGAGCAGACGTAAGTCAGTTTACTGATAATGGCTGGCTTCATCCTTTCTTCACCTCCGTTTGCCCTTCCCTTACTCCCCCTCCTCCTACTGCACCGCAAAGGTTATACTGAAGGTATTTGTAACCCCTTAATTGTTTTGAATTTAACTTTTTGAGCCAGTTAATATTAATTCTTGGACTGAATGCAGGATAGATGTACCCCCTTTTTTTTCTCATTTTCTTTTTTCTTTTGTGATGAGTATTTCTGTTCATGGTCTTCAATATTTTATCAAATGCCATTTAATTGTTGTAACAGCTACTTTGTTGATGTGTGTATATGTTATCTGTGTGATATTTGTTTATTGTGTTATGAAAATACAAAATTCAATAAACTACGATTTCAAAAAAAAGAAAAGGGAAAGTCTGGATAAAGACAGAGGGAATCCCAAAGTCTCAAGGAAGGGTCTGTGGGGATTTGAACCAGGTTATTGCACGCCGTGTGAGAGAAGACAGAATCAGGGTTACAATGCTACCCCAAAGAGGTTGTAATGCTCGGATCTTCCCTCTTTGTGTAACACCAAGAAGGGTTCATATTTGGCTACAAGACTCAAGACTAGTATTGTAACCTGATCCAGAGTAAAGAGGGGATCCTGGGACTTTGAGGTGCGTGTTCAGTTGTGAACTCAGCAAGCACTATAGAAGGACACAAAGAGGGTGCTCCGTCTTTCCCCTTTCCTGTCATGGATTGCACTTAAGGGTGGCACCATGAGCTCAGTGGACTTGACCCTCAGGAGTGGGTTCATGATGAGACAACCACCAGTGTACCCTGAAGAAGGAGCAACACAACTCCAAAACATCGGTGGGCATAATTTTGCATTTGGTGTTGTTTGAGTTACCAACATAAACCAGGCAATAGTATTATAATGATGGGTTAGTAGGTCAATCATTTCCAATCTGCCTAGGATGTTTTAATGATTTAAGTACAAAGACCTACTGTGATTCTTTCTGCAGTAAGATATGGATCCTAGCTCCCCCATCAACTGGGCAGAATGGCTTCAATACCCATGTACCAGATTTTGTAGGCACCAGCATTGTGTTTTTCCAAGATGTGATCAATGATAGAATAGTCTGTGCATTCATTGGCTATTGCTCTGTGCAGCTCCTGAATTCTTTCCTTTAGTGTCCTCACTGTTTGACCAATGTAGACCTCATCACAGGAGCACCACAGGGCATGGACAACAAAGCAAGTGGTACCTGAAATAAACTGGTTTATGATTACTTCTTTCCTTCCTTCCTTGTCTACCCATATTGATGAATTTATTTTGCATGGCATGTTTACACATGATGCATTTTCTCTGTGGGCGGAAGCCTGTGGTTCTTGCTGGAAGCCCAAGTAGAATTAGTTGTTTTTTTTTCACTACTGAAGTTACTGGGAACCAACTGGTCCCCAATACTTCTGGCCTTTCTAAAAGTAATTCTAGGGTCAGTACTAGCAATCAATGCCAAAACAGTATCTAAACTCAGCAAATGTCAATTGTCTCTGATACATGTTCTCATATCCATGGCCACTAGGCAGTATGCTATTATGAATGTGAACTGGTTGTAGCTCTCATTTTATTTGTGATGGGTTCATTTCTATCTAGCAAACCCACTCTTTCAAAAGCCTGTTGTAGAACACCTTCATCCTAACCCCTCACCCTGAAACTAGTCATTAGTTCCCTTGCTGATGTATTGAAATGTTCCCCCTTAGTACAATTTCTGTGGAGCCTTACTAGTGGGCCATAAGGAATACCGTTTACGAGGTGACATGGATGAGAGCTGTCAGCATGTCATTACTAAAGATCATACTAAAGATTGTACGGAGCTTAGAAGGCAATATGCCCATAATTGCTCCTGTCCATTATCTGTAATAAAAAAGGACCTCCAATATGTATCTGACCAGTCTAACCTTAAAATTCCTTTTTAATCTCTGCTTATTACTACGTCAGTTGGAAATATATTCCACATATTTATAATACGTTGTGTGTAGAATTGTTTTCTCTTGTGTGTATGGAATTTTAATGGTGTAATTTGCAAAGGGTGCCCTCTAGCGCAGATGTTATCAGCCTTGAATTCAAGATTGAACTCATTAATTAGATTTCCATCCTATATAATATTGAAGCACAAGAGTAGAGCACCCCTTTTCCTTCTTGTCTCCAGTGACACCATATTCAGATGCTTAAACCTATCAGAATAGCTAAGATCTTTCAGTGCATGTATCATTGTTGTGGCTCTATGCTGCATTTTCTCCATTTTCTATATTTTTCCCTGATCTAGCAGGTACCATACTGGGCTGCAATAATCTAATAATGGTCTCACATACACTAAATACAAAGGCATAATGACATTCGCTTTCCTACTCTTAAAAATTATTTTAACTGAATGCAATATGCGATTTGCCTTTGCTATCTGTAATGTACAACGATCTGTGAACTCAAATTTTTGATTAACTGTGACCCCCAGATCTTGTTCATGTGTCGACTCCATGAGAATC
This sequence comes from Neoceratodus forsteri, assembly GCA_016271365.2. Classification (NCBI taxonomy): domain Eukaryota; kingdom Metazoa; phylum Chordata; order Ceratodontiformes; family Ceratodontidae; genus Neoceratodus; species Neoceratodus forsteri. The sequence goes on from JADMNL010000027.1 coordinate 143,031,369, forward strand.
TTATTTCTGAGCCTATGCAAGTGTTTTATTATTTGTTTTCCTAGATGTAATACACAGCACTTTTCAAAGTTAAAGGACATCCCCCTGTTTACAGCCAAACTATATATGATGTTTAGATCTGATTGAATAGAGGCTCTTTCTTCTGTTGTATCTACAGCGCCTGCTAATGTAGTGTCATCGGCATATTTGCCTGTCCAGTTCTCTGTTTCTTTGCACATATCTGACATGAAGAGTTGAAGTAATGTAGGGCCGAACACGGATCATTGCGGGACACTGCTCATGATGGATCTGATAGGTGAAAGGTGCCCCTTTATGGATACTGTTTGTATCCTGCATTTAAGTCATCTTTTGATCCATATAATAATACATAGGCTAATGTTAAGATCCATCATTTTATTGATTATGGCCCCATGTGGTACAGTATTGAATGCTTTTGAGAAATCCAAGTATATGCAATCTATAGTCCGGCATGTATTGTCTCATGAAAACAGAGCAGATTTGCTACACATATAAAAGTGCATTACCCGCTGTGGACTTTCAGTAATCAGTCGTGTACACTAGCTTACCCGCCTCACCACGTAGCTCCGTATCCAAAACATTGATAACACTTTTGTCAGAGTTAGCTCTGAATGCCAACCCTGAATCATTTTCATTGATATATTTCAGAAAATGTTGCAGCTCTTCATCTGCGCCACCCCAAATACAAAGCACATCATCTCTAAAATGAACCCAAAGTGCTATCTGTTATAAAATGGGTTCACCATGGGGTAATGGATGCCTCTCCACCAACCCATGAATAGATTGGTGTAGGAGGGGGCTATCAATGTCCCCATGGCTGCCCCCCATGTCTGCAAGTAGTATATGCCATTGAAACAAAAAAAACATTACTGGGCAAGTAACTCAATTCCTGTGACACTAAATTCAGTGAATTCAATGACCTGTTCTGTATGGAACCCAGGTGCCTGCAGCTGCTCAGGGCAATAGTGGAGAGTGGCACTGTGCCATGGTCACATGAGTACAGCGGCTGTATATATGGTTGCTGTTGTGTCCTGTGTGCAGTGCTACTCCCATGATACTGTACATCTGGGTTACTGTTTCTAAGGGAATGTCCACAGTACCTGTGTGTCCCTGTTGTGTCTGCTCTGTCCTATGGGACCTGCCCCACTGTATAGTCATATATAACCAATGCAGATGTATGGGATCACTGTTCCCATAGATGTTCCCAGCACTCTACAACACAGGACCTGCTGTGGATTTCAGACCCACGTACTTGCCATAACACCAAAGGGTGTGCGCTACCACATTGACACGTTTATTGTTGTTGTGTAAGGTTGGATGAATATGTCATGTGACACAGAGTCTAAATGTAGCCAGGGTGGCAAGGGTACCAGACAGCAAATTGCAGAGTCACTGTCGGTATACCGTTACCACAGCAACTCCAGCACAGCAAAGACCACTACAGTGACAGGAATCAGGAAAAACCCACCCGTCGCTGTGGTGGTCTGTGTGCCGATCGAGACTGCCTCGTTGGGTGTTTGCCCCCCCAATCCAACTCCGACTTGGAGTTAGAATCCTAGAGATCATGGGGGTGGGGCGGAGCCCCCCACAAGGGGGGGGTTAGGGGGCACAGCCCCCCGATTGTGTGTGCCGACATTCCCATGGCTACAATGCCGACAGTCGGCATTGCAGCCGTCGCTGTAGGGGATGTTGGCGCTAGCGCTGTCGAAGCGCTATGGGTAAACCACCACTGTCTGTTCTGTGTACATTGTCTGTGTTACATATCATGGGTGCTGGTACACATATGCCATGTAATGCATTGTATACTACTATACTGGAGTGAGTGTGCCACTCTAGGTCTTGCCATTGTGATGTGCTACACCTATGGTACAATGTCTACCCATACTGTTGTACAGGTATGCTTCCTGTGCTCCTGTTGTGTACGACCTGGGGCTACATGCATCCCACTATGTAATATGAGGCATACATGGAGTGTAGCTGACATGTATGGGTACATTAAATAGAGGAGGTGAGGACAGCTGGACAAGGGCACTACACATGCCTTGCTTACACAATGCTAGGTGATAGCTACAACACAAGTATGTAGTGTTGTGGCTGGGCCTATGCCATGGAACACATGTCTGTGTTGGCTGCCATGGTTGTCCACAGTGGTGAGACATGGCCCTACATGGTCCTGTCCATCCTCACCAAGCACATGTGGCAACTGTTGCAAAAATGCCGACATATAAGCGTGTGTACAGTTTAGGGTTGATAGTAATGTCCCATGTGTTCTGCTGCGTGCTACTGATCACGAATCTCCTTTGTTCTCCTCCAGAGACACCAGGGCCAAGCCAGAGACTGAAAGAAGGAGCTGGGCCACCAGGACCAGTGGCAACGGGAGGGATATGCCCTGCCATGATGGGGCCCAGCATGGCCAGCCCATAGAAGAACAGTCCAAACACACACATTTATTTGTTTCATTTATTTAGTAATTTTGGTGACCGGGTAGGCCCACTGAGCCCCGGCGGTCCCTTTTTTAGGGGCGGACCAGGTGAACAATACATAGTAGACACAAATCAATTATACAAACACAGAGTAGATACATAGCAAATTACAGGGATTGTTGTTGTCATTATACAAGATTGACAGAGAGATACACAGTAATACAATATCATCAACCATTTTAGGAGTAGGGAGAACAAGGAAGGAGGGTGCGGTGCTAGATAGGGGGAGCCAGCATAAGGTAAGGTTGCCTGGCTATGGATGGGGGGTATCAGGTGCCCTGGCAGTGGCATATGCTGGGTGCAAGCATGTGAGCCTTGAGTCTGGTGCAGAAGGTTTTAGTGGATGGGGCTTCCTGCACCGTAGGTGGAAGTTTATTCCACAGGAGAGGGGTCATGTAGGAGAAGGACTTTCCACCAGTTTTTGTCCTTACTCTCGGTACATTGAGAAGGGTTCTGGTAGAAGTCCAGAGGTTCTGAGGGTTGTACTTGGGGGCAATGAGCCCAGTGAGACTGGGAGGAAGGGATGGACCTAGAAGCTTGTGTGCTAGGATGAGCAATTGGTACTGGAGTCGGGCGTCAAGAGAGGGCTATTTTAGAGTTGCTAGGATGTCACAGTGGTGGCTTCTGGAGTGAGCCAGCTTGGCAAAGTGAGCCACCTTATTGTACAAGACCTGCAGACTGTTAGTCTCTAGCTTGCCCAAGCCGTGCATGATGGGGGCGGCATATGTCAGTGTGGGTAAGAGCACACTTTGGGCAATTGAGATCCTGACTTGTGGGATAAGCTGGTCCTTGAGGCGGTACAGGGAACCAAGTTTGCTGTGGATGGCTTTGGCCACTTGGTCGACGTATTTTTTTAAGGTGAAGCCTTGGTTGAGTGCGAGGCCTAGGTATTTGAGGAAGGTCACAACTTCAATCCCATTGCCAGAGGTTGAGGTAAACTGTAGGGCTTGTGTTCTGTCTTGGCCAAGAGATCTTGGTCCAAACAGCATGGCCTTGGTTTTAGCAGTGTTGAAGACCATTTTGTTTTCTTTTAGCCAGGTCTCCAGTGATGTTAAGTCTGCTTGGAGGAGGTGGCCAAGGTCAGCCAAGTTGTCCAGGGAGCGATAGATGACGACATCATCGGCATACTGGACAACTGAGCTGCCTCCACAGTTCCCGGTTAAGTCATTTGTAAACAGGGAGAATAGGAGGGGGCCCAGTATTGACCGTTGCGGTACTCCCTCTTTTAGGGAGAGTGGGTCAGATACTGCACTCTTCCACACCACCTTCTGTGTATGCCCTATGAGGTAGCTATCAAACCATTTGAGAGCATGGGGATCAAGGCTTAGCCTGCCCAGTTTAGACAACAGGAGCTTATGGTCGACAAGGTCAAATGCCTTGGAGGGGTCAATGAAGACTGTTCCCGTGGGAACCCCTTGGTCAATTGCGGTGAGTACATCAGCCAAGATTTTCGTCAGGGCTGTGTCTGTGCCATGGTTTGTTCTAAAGCCGTGCTATGTAGGAGCGAGAAGCTGATGAGTCTCGAGGTAGTCCCTGATCTGGCCATATACGAGCCTTTCCTGTATTTTCACCAGTATGCAGAGCAGGGAGATTGGCCAGTAGTTACCAATCGGTTATCGAGGGCCGCCCTTGTGGATAGGGACTACTTGGGCCTGTTTCCACAGGTCTGGGACAATACTCTCCAGGAGGGATCGGTTTATGAGCCAGGTCAATGGTCTGGCGAGGGCTGGGGCTCCAGCCTTAAGCAGCCTTGGGTTTAAACCTTCAGGTCCTCCTGATCTCTTTAGTTTCAGGGACTTGATTACGACTAGGACCTCTTTTGCCTTGACCAGCCGTAGGTGGAATGCCAGTCGGTCAAGGCGGGAGACTCCCGTGTGTGGGCTCTGAGTTTTGGGGTGATAGTCCAGTCTTATATGCATCCAGATTGGTGAAGTCGTGGTTGAGTGATGAGGCAATTAGGAGGTCATCACTCAGCAGCTGTCCATTGACCTGAATGGGGCCAGGAACTGACTTATTTTTGCCCTTGATCAGTTCATTGATATGGGACCAGAATAGTCTAGGGTTGCCTAGATTGGATTGCTGGAGGTGCTTGACGTATTCCCTTTTGGCAAGTTTCAATTCCTTTTTGCGTCTGTTTCTAAGGGTTTTGTATGACACAAGGTCATCGGGGAGTAAGGAGTGTCTGTACTTTTTCCAGGCCTTGTCACAGCTGACCATTAGTTTTTTAAGAGATGGGGTGATCCACTTGTAGCAGCTGCCTTTTGCACGGAGCATTTTAAGGGGTGCGAAGAGGTTAAGTGCCTTCGTGAGTGTTTTCTGGAAGTAGTTCATAGCCTCTACCAGGGTAAGGAGGAGTCTTAGTGGACTCCAGTCAAGGTTACCAAGGTGGTAGTTGAATTGACCAGCATCAAGTTTAGAGTAGTCTTGTGTAGTGATGACCCTTGGTTGTACCTTGGACGCACTGTTTTTCCAGACACAGTATATTGGTGAATACAAAGTCACACATGCCCCCACAATGCAAAGCATCATGGGCTACATATGCAAATCACCACAGAATGTTATGCTGGTCCAACTTTAAGCAGAATTGCATGGTGCCGAAAGGCCTCTCACACAGTTTGCAAAGGGTGCTAACAGAAGACATAGACACGTGTTTCATCCTACCAGGACTCATCAGTATGCCTCATCTGTTTAACACCCCAGTGGACTGGACCAGCTACCCTAAGGCAGTGTACCTGGGATATTAATAGTGAACCCATTAAAATAAAAACATTTAAAGACAAAGAACCTCTGTGCGTAAACACTGAGGCAAGGGTTACCCAAAGGGCATTTGGCTGGGAAGCCAAGTTTCAGAAAATACAAAGTCACATGCCCCCACAATGCAAAGCATCATGGGCTGCATATGCAAATCACCACAGAATGTTATGCTGGTCAACTTTAAGCAGAATTGCATGGTGCGAAGGCCCCTCCACACACAGTTGCAAAGGGTGCTAACAGAAGACATGACACGTGTTTCGTCCTACCAGGACTCATCAGTATGCCTCGTCTGTTTAACACCCCAGTGGACTGGACCAGCTACCCCTAAGACAGTGTGCCTGGGATATATTGTGATGAACCCATTAAAATAAAAAACAATTTAAAAGACAAAAGAACCTCTGTGTAAACACTGAGGCAAGGTTACCATGATGCTTTGCATTGTGGGGGCATGTATGACTTTGTATTTTCTTGAAACTTGGCTTCCCAGCCAAATGCCCTTTAGGGTAACCCTTGCCTCAGTGTTTACATACAGAAAGTTCTTGTCTTTAAATATTTTATTTAGTAGTTCCACACAATATATCAGGCACTGCCTTGGGGCAGCTGGTCCGACCACTGGGGAGTAGCAGTAAGGTTGTGAGTAGGCACATTAGTCTTGGGTTGATGGAAGGAAGAAGGTCCTTCCATAGAAGTCTCTTGGAGTGCTGGAGCAAGAGGTAGCAAATGCCCTTCTTGGCAATTTTGTGGGCTATGAGAAGGGAGTTCATGCTACAGGGGGAATAGCAGAGGTAGTGGTGTGTGGGATGAGTGTTTTGGCACCAGGGTCCTTTGTTATCTGGACCTCCAAGGCCCATGAGCCTATCCACCCAGAGGAGCACTAGGATGTACAGAGATACCAGCAGTACACCCCTGTTGGGAATGCAGGGGTAGTGCTTACCTGACCCATTGTGCAATAGAGCTATGGGCTGACAGTTCTACTAACCACTGAGGTGGAGAACTTCTACAAACTGGAGCAGAAAACTCAAGCTGTCTTAGTTTAACACTGTGGCAGCTCTTAATGGTCTAAATTGGGCATGCACGATAGGTCTGTGTTGCAAGGCAGGACTACAATCTGCTATTGCCTGACTGCTGTACAGGGAGAGACTCTACCACCAACAGTATTACATTGGCTACCTGGCTGCATTTGTTGTTCTATGCTAAAAATTACAAGACAGGTCTACTATCTAGAAGAGGCAAGTGCAGTCAGCTGTTTCACTTTTTCAACCTAGCAACACTTGCTGAATCTATGCTAGGTACAAAAGAACAGGCGGCACTTATTGAGCTATGCTAAATTTCTAGATAGGTCTAGTATCTAGTATAGCATTACAGCTGTAAGGAGAGGCATCTGAAATCAACTGCTTAACTTAAGCAGACTGACAGCACATGTAGAGTTTATGCTAGGTGCAAAAATCAGGTTTACTGACCGCTAATTCAGGTAGAAATCCACCCGTTATACTGAGACAACCTAGGAGAGGCTTAAGGTTATACTGTATCTAGTGCACACTATTTGATAATTAACAGTTCAAGGTTCAGGTATCAGTGTGTACTGTAAGATAAGAAGCAGTTTTGGGTTAGAGTTTGAGTTCTAGGTGCTGGAGTAACTGACTTTAGGTCCTGGGCAGTACATGATCAAGAAGGAATTAGAGTTAGGCTGTTGTCTCTGATTTGTCCCCTTGTGCCAGTAGGAGGAGTTAGAGTGCATTTAAGGGGAGGAGAGAATGGGGTGGGGAGGAGGGACAGGGTGGGTGGGCAGAAAATTTACTTCAAGTGTTGTAGGTCCTGCAGCTTGCTCAGGGAAATCACCCGACACGGAGATCAAAACCAGTGCCTCAGCAGATTCAACTTGGCATTTATTTGAAAGTCCGTGGCAGGAGGGACCCACTGCTCATGATCTCCCTCACCTCCCCTGGTCACAATGTCTCTGCTGGTGCTGTGGGGCTCGGGTGCAGCCTTATGTTCTAGGCTGACTGAGCATCACAGGGAAGTAGCCAATCAAGCTCAGTTGCTTGATTTGATTTGGGTGCCCAGCGATCAGACGCTCGAACTCCAGCTCCAGTTCCTGCAAGTAGGCGAATTTAAGCAACTGTAGCAAGGAAATCCCAAATCATAAGTACCCTGCATTGTGTGTTTCACTGCCTGGGTTATAAGTCTACAGTATGCCACATGCTTCTGCTGTTAGAGTGTGATGCTCATGTGTGTTTTGCCAGGTTGTATGCATACCTGTGGGGGCAGCATCTATGCAGTTGTGATTGGAGACACTCACCTGGCCCTTGGGGCATTGTCCCACCACTGACACTGTGAAGTGTCAGGATCTGTGCAGTCTACTGTTTTGCTCTTCATTGTGACAGGCATGCTGCCCTGTGTGTACTGTTCCTTGGCATACATTACATTGTGTGGTGGCATGTTCCCTGTGCCACAGATCTGGTACACCAGGGCATTGGCAGTAATGCTCACAGCCCCTGGTGGGATACCCACCGCTGTCAGTCAAGTCTGTTGTGCCACATAATTGGGATTAAGTATATGTATCTGTCTGGTGGAGATAGGCACAGGTCACTGTTGTACCAATACACCCCTGTGACATACTGCAGCATATAGCATCCGTGGCAGTCTGCTGGCATCTGTGCTATCTCCAGTGCCATATTTACTGTGTGTTATGCCACTGCACCTCACCTGAGACAGTCTTATGTGGCATGGGTTAACAGCAGGGGGAGTCCCTGATGGGCCTTGAATGTACCTTACCATATTCGTTCAAAATTGTGATGCATAGTCAGTACTGTCTAACCAAAACAGTGATGTCCAGAGTGTGATCATTCTACAGTACATGGGCAGAGTAATGCATACATTACAATACAACTGTGTCTTTGCAGGGCCAATTTTCTGCACTGACTCTGTGTGAAGGATAACTCGCTATTGAGAGTGGGACTAGTGTCTGCTGGGACAGAGGGTGCCTCCAGGTGGCTCTGCATCTCACAAGGTGTTGTGGTGACCACGGTGCAGTGTGTCAGGTGCCTGCCTGCATACAACATCGCTGTACTTGTGTGTTACCCTGTCAGCTGCACACAGTGCTCCTTGACGGTTCCATTTGTATACAACTGTGCGGTGTGTGTGCCTGGGCCCCACCCCTGCTGCCGCCTAGGGTGGCTCATGGATGTGTGTCATTCTGCATGCCTATGTGGGTGGGTGTGCTGGAAGCCTGGTCTGCAGAATGCTGGGTGTATGGGTGCAGCTGATAGCCACATGGGCCTTTACACTCCCTATCATGCCACGGCGTGGTGCTGGTGTTGCATGTGCTGCATTTTCATATCTGGCATGCCTGCCGGTGTCGTGTGTCCCTTGAATGGCTCAGTCATGCTTTGTTGCAGCATGGCATTCTCATTGTATGTACAGTCCTCTACTATTCAGGTCCACACTGCTCTCTCTAGTATGTCACACACATTCCATTGCAGCTTTATGACTCTGTCCACCTGTGTGTGGCAAGCTGGCACATGTGTCGGCTAGTTGTACATCTGGTATTCACGTTATGCCACTCCTGTGTCCTATGTCCTGTGTGCACAGCTGGCTGAGTTCAGACCTGGAGGGACTATTGGCATTAGCTGACCTATCAAGAGTTGACGCAGCACGTGCGATTGGCACTGGAGAGGTGGTGGCCACCTATAACAGGGTGGTTGCCGAAGCTGTTGATGCCATCACACCAGTCAGTATACGACCCAGATCCTCTCACTCGAGATCACCTTGGTTTGATGGGGATCTCAAGGTGATGAAGATCAGGGGTTGGAAGTTGGAGCGTTGATGGTGGAAGACCCGGCTGGAGGCCGGCAGGCTGGCCCTGCATTCTCACTATGCTGATTACCAAGGGGCAATTTCCTGTAAGAAGGCAGCATTTCTGTCAAGGGAAATTGTTGCAGGGAGAAACAGACCATCTCAGCTGTTTCAGATCATGAGCAGGCTTTTACATCCTGCCTGTCTCCAGCCAAAAATAGCTTTTTCAACCACTTTATGTGAAGAGTTTGCTCTGTTTTTCTCCGACAGTGTCGGCCATCCGATCAGGAATTCTGCCAGGGAGACTCGTGCCTCACAGTGATTGAGCTGGGAGTTTCAGAGGCACTCTGTCTGGGAGGAGTTTAGGCCAGTGGAGGTGTCTGAAGTGACTAAGCTGATCTTGGAGCTGAAGCACACCTGTTGTGAACTGGACCCGGTACGGACACATTTCTTAATAGGATGTGCCGATGCCATTGGCCTGGTGTTCGCCAGGATTGCCAAGTGCTCGATGGCAGAGGGCATCTCCTCGGTTGCTTTTAAAGAAGCACTGGTGAAACTCCTCCTAAAGAAATCATCCCTTAACCAAGATGACCTGGCAAATTACCATCCAATCTCCAATCTGCCATTTTTGAGCAAGGTTGTTGAGAAATTTGTGGCACATCAGCTTGAGGATTGCCTGGTGTCCTCGGATATCTATGAGCCATTCCAGTCAGATTTTTGTGCCACACACAACACTGAAACTGCTCTAGCGAGAGTGCGTAATGATCTGCTTAGGGCTAGAGATAGAGGAGAGAGGTCAGTTCTTGTGCTCGTCGATCTCTCCTCAGCTTTTGACACTGTGGATCACGTCATGCTTCTTGATCGACTGTGTGAGTTTTGTGGACTCACCGGCACCGTCATCAAATGGTTTGAGTCCTGTCTCTTGGATAGAGTGCAGTGGGTGGTGATGGTGAATTTCTCCTCCTCCCCAATGCCTCTGTCTTGTGGAGTACCTCAGGGTTTGATCTTGTCACCAATGTTGTTCGCAATGTGTATGCTGCCCCTGGGTGAGATCATCCGACAATACAGTGTGGAGTTTCACTGCTATGCAGATGATACCTAACTATATTTGTCTTTTGCACCCAGAACATCAGGAGTGGTTGATGTGCTTAACAGCTGTCTGGCTAAAATCAATGACTGGATGGCTTCCAACTGGCTGAGACTCAACCCGGCTAAAACTGAGGTGCTGGTGATTAAGCCTGGACACGGGTGTGATGGGTTGCCACTGGGGGCTGACTCTGGACTTGTTCTGGGGTCTACTCCATTGGTGGTTTCTCAGAGGGTGCAAAATCTGGCATAATCATTGATTGCAAATTGACCTTTGAAGATCAGGTGTCAGCTGTAGTCAACAGTGGTTTTTACCACCTGTAGAACATTGCCCAGATTAAGCCCCTCATTCCTTCTGAGGACCTGCCGACACTAGTACATGCCTTCATGACTTCTAGGCTTGACTACTGTAATGCTCTGTACTTCAGGGTCATGGGAGGGACCCTCCACAGGTTTCAGCTAGTGCAGAATGCAGCGGCCCGGTTCCTGATGGGCCTTTTGAGGTCCAGTCATGTGACCCTGGTTCTGCATGCTCTGCACTGGCTGCCAGTCAGGTGGAGGGTCCTTTTCAAGGTGGGTCTTCTCACCTCTAAGGCCCTATATGGGCTGGGTCCTAGTTACCTGTCTGAGCTCCTGACACTGATGTCCTCTGCTTGCTCCCTCCGCTCCTCCTTGAGGGGCCTCATGGACATTCCCATGGTTCGGCTCAAGACCTTGGGAGATCGTGCTTTTCATGTTTCTGGGCCATCCCTGTGGAACTCGCTTCCACCCACAGTCTGGGAGGCTCCCTCGATTGAGGTGTTTGAGGGGAGGCTAAAGGCCCACCTCTTCAACCTGGCCTTTGACTGCTGCTACCATCATTAGCTTTGGCCAGTCCCTTGAAGACTGACTTCTTGAAACCTCTAGTCTGCTGAATTGTAATCCTGTTATGGTTTTAATTAGATTTTATGATGTTTTCATTTACTGCTGTATGTCCTCATTTATGTTCGGCACACAGAGCCTCTGGGATTGGGTGCCTTATAAATAAAATTGCCTTGCCTATTACTTTCTATAGGTGCCTGGCCAGATGCCTGTGGCAGGATGGATGCCTGCCATGGGAAGGATGGAACAGACTTCCTGCACAAGCAGCTCTGCCTACAGAGGATCCTCATAAGGAGGGTGCAGGACACCAACCAGACCATCCGGGACCTGGCCGCAGCTATACAGGAGTAGCAACAACCACCACCACATGCTACAGCCCCTTGAGGGCATGGACTGTGAAGGGTGTGTGCCCTTCTTCTTGTTTAATATTCATGGGTAGGTGCCCTTTTTCTTGGTTTTAATGGGTGGGGCCCTTTCTTTGTATTCATGGGTAGGTGCCCTTTGTTTTATTTAACATTCATGGGCGAGTGCCCTTTCCATTTGTTTTTATGGGCGAGTACCCTTTCTTATGTTTTCATAGGAGATTCCCTTAGTTTTTGCTGCTGCTAACCTTTTGGTGGATGTTTTTAGTATATTTTATTATTATTATTGTTGTTCTTCTTCTATGGGCCGTTACTCACTTTTATATTAAATACCTTTGCTGCTGTGATATGTGCCTTTTCATTGGTGCAATCCTCTCACAACCACAGCCACCCCTCAGCACTGCACTTGTGTGCAAGGCTGTATTCAGTGCTATGTACATGCCTTCTACTGCACCTCTGTTATTCTGTGCTGCACCACCTCTATGCATTTGCGCTGCAAGGGTGCACAGCAGTGAACCCTAATATGCAAGTGCTAGTGTTGGGGCAATTCATCTGAATATCCCAGTGGCAGCATACTGGTGCTAATGCAAGCACAGGGCAGGTGCTTTTGCCTGAATGTGGGGCCCTATGTGTTTCATGTTTTTCTGGCCATTTCGCCAGGGCTGCTTTGGGAGTCTGTTACTATAGCAGTCTGTCACCCCCCCTAGTGGTCTATGAGCATGATGAAAGGCTCACATACCCTTAGGATAAGCTGAGGTCAGACCCCTAGTGGGAAGCACCAAGTCTGCGCTACAGGAAAAATATCAATGTCACGCAGACCGACAGCAAAATACTGACACCGGCATTGTGCCATCCAAAAGGTAGTGATTTTTTGCAGGGGGCTATGCCCCCTCACCCCTGCATAGTAATATAATCAACTCCAGGCCAGAGTTGTTCTGGGGAGGGGGAAGAACACCCATGGAAAGCAGCACTCAAACACAGACCATTACAGCAACTGTCTCTGTAATGGTCTGTTTTCGGGTTTCTCTGTCAGGGTGTCAAGCAGAAGGGGGCAACCGCCCCATGTGCTCCCTATGGGACAGAAACACTGAAAAGGGTTCAGACCAGTTTCTTAATTGATTATCACCCTACTTCTGAGTTTCTAGAGGGAAGAATGTGTGCTTATATAGTGCCATTCATAGACACTGTAGTAGCCCATGAACTTTTGGCAGCAGACGTTACAGCAGATGCGCACAGAAGATTTTGTAAGACCTAAGAAGGATAAAATGCAGATAAGACGATCATGTGTTATTTTTGCTGATTTTGGCCCCAGATTCTAAACATAGCCCTTATGTTACCCTACCTCATGAACACAATGGGTGTCATTTTTCAAATCTCCTCAAAACATGTTTTTGCAGTCTCTCCATGAAATCACCTTTCAGTCGAGATTCAAAAAAGTCTACCTTTCTTGACCATAAGGTGGGGTTAAAAAACTGTGTTAAAGATCTGAGGTCAAAATGTCAAAAAAAAAACAATAAAAAAAAAACAAAGTTGTAAGAAAACCGTGAATGTTTTCAATATCTACTGATAACTTTGTGAGTTTTGCAGATTTTGGCTCCACATTTTCAACATAGCCCTTTTGGTACCCCATCTCATAAACAAGACAGGTGTCATTTATCAAATACCCTCTGAAACAAGTTTTCACAGTCACACTGTAAAATCACCTTTTGGACGGGATTTAAAAAATTCCACCTGTCTTGATTATGAGGTGGCATCAAAATAAGAGACTATGTTGAAGATTTGGGATGGGATATTCAGACATGTGCCAGGCAGGGGCGCAAACCAGGTGCAGCGCAACTGGGATGTGCCAGGGAGTGTGCCAGGTGATATTCAATGGTGCTGCACCATGGCTCAGCACCATTGAATATGGCAACGTGGCCTCCCACATTGTGCATGGCGCAATGGCACTACTCCAGCATAAGTGGCAAGAGAGGTGTAGGGGGATGCGCCAGCACAAGTTTATTTGTGCTAGGCACAGGAACCACGATATTCAGTGGTGGATATGCAAATGGGGCCACAATGCATGCAAGGCGCAACTGGGGCCATTAGCATGCCATTATGGCCCTGTTTGCATGTAGGTGCGCCGATCCCTGGCGACTTGCGCCTGGTGCCCTGCCAGGCTGCAGCCGTCGGGGACTGACACCCCCTGTACAGCACTGCAAAGTGCGCCAATGCCTAATCGCGGGCATATGTAATAAGTAAATATAGTCCTATATCCCTGGTGGTCCAGTGGACCGCATCCAGCCCAATCACGGGCATACGTATGCTAATGCTGTTTAACCTAACCCTGATGGTCCAGCGGTACCCCCCTCCCCACCCATCCGCTGAGCCCAGCCACCCCGCTCCCCCAGGTCCGCGGTGGGTGGCAGCTCCCCACCCTTCAGCCGCCCAGCCACCCGCCGACTGACTGCGTACAGTACGACTGTACACCCATTGGTCCATAGCGTGGGCCAATGGGTGTGCTGCATTGCAATACTACACAGTCCAGATATGTGAATGGATCATTCACATATCGACTGTAGTATGGTATGGTCCAGATGCCCATTGGCCCATGCTGGGCCACTGCGTGTACAGCCGTACTGTACGAGTCAGTCGGCGGGTGGACGGGCGGTTGAGGGTGGAGTTGCTGCCCGCCGCTGACCATGGGGGGAGCGGGTGGCATGGCTCAGTGGGTGGGTGGGGAGGGTACCGCTGGACCACCACGGTTAGGGTTAAACTGCATTAGCACAATGTGATGCCCAATGCATCAGGCTGGATGCAGTCCACTGGACTACCAGGGAGATAGGACTTCTTAATTATTTACTACTGCCCGCAATCAGGCTGGAAGTGGTCCACTGGACCACCAGGGATATAGGACTTCTTTATTTATTACTGATGCCCGCAATCGGGTGTGGGGGGGTGCAACACTGACAGACCCTGGCACGGGGGCTCGGGTGGCCATCCACAGCTGTCGGCTGCCGTGTTGTGCCCTGCAACACGGCAGCTTGCCTGTGGGTGGCCGGCTCTTGCTCCTATTTCTTTGTGGCTCAACTTTGAGCACCAGTGTGTAGCACAAGTAGGGGTTGCACCAGCATATGCGCCGCACATCCCAGGCTGAATATCGGGATGTGCGGAATATGCATGGGTACGCCCCCACCACACTTGCGCCGCATACATTACTGGTGCGCCCTGGCACATCGGGATCTGTGCAGCGCAACATCCCCTTTTGAATATCGTGCCTGGGTGTATCAGAGGGTTGTACATGACGCAACACTGTTGCGCCATGTGCAACCCCTTTGAATATCCCACCCTTGGGATCAAAATGTCAAAAAAAAAAAAACTAAGTTATGAAGAAATGTTGAATTTACAGCTTTTACTCATAACTTTATTTTTGTAGATTCTAGCTCAAATTTTCAATATAGCCCTTGTGTTACCCCACCTCATGAATGTGATAGGTGTCATTTTTTAAATCATCTCTGAAGCACATTTTTGCAGTCTATCCACAAAATCACCTTTTCGGATGGTATTTAAAAAATTCCACCTTTGTTGATCATTACGTGAGGTAATTCAAAGATTATGTTGGAAATGTGGGGTCAAAATGTCAAACAACAACAAAGTAATGAAGAAACTGTAAACTTATAAAAGTGTTCTTTATTTTTTATAAGCCTGTTGTGTTTTATTTTTAGTTTTTATTTATTTTAAAACATTTCACCAGGAAATACATACTGAGCTGGTAACAGCTCGTTTCCAGATGCATCCTGGGGGGAAGGAATTGTATTACTATTTATCATGTTATTGTATTATTGTTTATTGTACTCTGGGCTGGATATTCAAACTGCGTCATTCTGAGGCGCAAGCCCTTGCGCTGCGCAAAATAGTTGCGCAGGGGTGTGGCCCAGGCGATATTCAAAGGAGTTGCGCTATTGAGCGACTCCTTTGAATATCACCCAGCCACAGCCACTGTGCATGGCGCAGTGAAACCTGTGCCACCGCAAGTTGTCAGAGTGGAGCATTCAACTTGCGGTTGCCAAGTACCATTGCGCCATGCGCAAAATCATGATATTCAAAAGGTGACATGCAAATGGGGCCATAATTCATGCAAGGCGAAGGGGGGGCCATTTGCATCTGATTATGGCCCCATTTGCATGCCATTAGCATGTAGGTGCGCCGATCCCCGAGGACTTGCGCCTGGCCCCTGCCAGGCAGCAGCCGTCGAGGACCAACGCACCCTGCAGCCCGATCACGGGCACCAATGTGCTCCACACTCCTCCCGTACATCTCCTGGTGGTCCAGTGGACCGAAATGCCCGATCGCGGGCAGAATGTAAAATGAACCCCAGAACATGTTCCTAGTGCCGATCGCGGGCAGTAAGTAAAGTGCCCCCACCCGAACATCTCCCTGGTGGTCCAGTGGACCATAATGCCCGATGTGGGCAGAATGTAAATTGACACCCCCCAAACATCTCCCTGGTGGCTAGTGTCCCCACCCCACCACCCACGGCCCACCACCCGCTCCCCCGGCGGCGGCGGCGGCAGCATCCACCCGCCTGCCGCCCGCCCGCCGCCACTGACTGCCGGTAGGGCTACTGCCCATTGGTGCAGAGCAAGACCAATGGGCGTGCAGCATCTTTGTATGACAGTCAGATTTGTGAATGAATCATTCACAAATCTGGACTGTCATACACGTATAGACTGCACACCCATTGGCTCTTGCTCTGCACCAATGGGCGTGCAGCCCTACCGGGCAGTCAGTCGGCAGGTGGCGGGTGGCAGGGGGGGATGCTGCCGCCCGCCGCCGCCGGGGAGCGGGTGGTGGGGCTTCATGGGTGGGTGGGGTGGGGGACACTAGCCACCAGGGAGATGTTTGGGTGGGGGTGTCAATTTACATTCTGCCCGCGATCGGGCATTACGGTCCACTGGACCACCAGGGAGATGTTGGGGGGCACTTTACATTCTGCCCACGATCGGGCACTAGGAACATGTTGGGGGGTTCATTTTACATTCTGCCCACGATCGGGCATTACGGTCCATTGGACCACCAGGGATGTGAACGGGAGGGGAGCCACATTGATGCCCGCGATCGGGCTGGTGGGAGTACACTATGCCCGCGATCGGGCTGGGGGCACAGGGACTGAGTTGGGGGCCAGCCACAGGTGGCAGCTGCTGTGTTGCGCCCTGCAATACAGCAGCTCACCTGTGGGTGGCCCTCTACTTAAGCCTTTTTTTTGGCTCAGGTCCTGCAGGCTCAGGTTGGGGCTGCGCCTGCACAACTCTGCACAGCCCGGCTGAATATCGGGCTGTGCAGTTTATGCATGTTTCCTCCCCCTCCTGTTGAGCATGCATTCATTTGCATTGCGCTGTTGCTCAGCCTGTTTTCAGTGGCGCAACTGCCTCCTGCTGAATATCGCAGAATGGCGCAATGTAGGACTTGAGCATGGCGCAACCCTTTTGAATATCTGGCCCTCTGTGTTTTTTAATGCTGTCATGTCCTTTGTTTCACAACATCTGTAATGAATTGTATGTTTGTTGAAAATCTCAACAAGAAATCTAATGTTAAAAAAATAAAAATGTTCTTCATTCTCTTCACCCTTTTTTCAGCTTTACGCCCCTTAGCCCAGTGGAAACCAAAGTCAACGAGGCTATGGCTACTAGGCAAAAGAAAGATCTGCCTGCAGCCTCAAGATACTGTTGTTCTAACTTTTAACAATATGCAAGCAAACATGTTCAGCATTGATAATGTTTAATTCTTTTAGAAGTTCCAGAACCCAGTGACACCAGTTAAGCCTGTTTATTTTGGTGTTCTTCTTATCAGTGCATCCAGTGGAGATACATCTTTGTGTAAGCTGAAACCCAAGCCATCAGGCACAAGGCTCCCAGAAAGCTACTATCTAAGCTGTGTGGCACTGCTGTGTGTATCAAAGGCAGGAAGTAAGCATCACCGTCTGTTTTAAACCTACGTCTGTACATTGACGTGCACATTTACAGCTATGGTAGCTGCATAGCAAAAAGTGCCATCTGCGTCAGAGGGAATATTTCCAAGAAAAATGTAGTCAACTATCCACTATTTTTCTTTACTGTAACCACCTCATGATGTAACTCACAATGCCTCAAATGTTCCTTATGTCCTTGTTCATTCTTATAACTTGTATTGTTACCTCGGGTCGCCCCTGAAAAAGGAACCTTCGGGGCTCAGTGGGCCTACCCGGTTACCAAAATTTAATAAATAAATAAAAATAAAATGGTCCATGGTGGTGAATTGTAAAACGCATGGTGAAAAGTACAGCTGCAGCTAAAGAGCTGCTGATCCTCAAAGAAAACTTTGAAAAACATAATAGGTACAATTCAGCTTCCATTCCATATGTATTCTATAGATTTCTCCTCCCCATTATGCATTACTGAGGAAATTTAGAAACATAGAAACACAGAATTTGTCGGCAAAAAAGGACTGGTAGGCCCATGTAGTCTGACATATTTTCCCTATTTCTACAACCTGGGCCCTATTTAGTCACAGGTGTCCCTCCTTTCTTTCCTTCTTCTGCCTACAGTATTATGACCATGTGCCTATCCCACACATGCTTGAAGCTCCCCACTTTGATTGCCCCCACCATCTCTTCTGGCAGGCTGTTCCAGGAGTCCACCATCCTTTCTGTGAAGTATTTCCTTACATCCCTCTTAAACCTCCCCCACGCTTCACTGCATGCCCCCATGTTCTGGTTCTTCTCCTCTGAAAGAGACTCGCTTGCTGCAGCTTGTTCACTCTCATGAGGTATTTATAGGTGTCAATCATGTCTCCTCTCACTCTCCTTTCCTCTAGGGAGCACATGTTGAGATCCTACAGCCTCTCCTCATATGGTTTCCTCTTGCAACCCTTGCACCATTTTGGTAGCCCTCCTCTGGACTGCTTCCACCCTGTTGATGTCCTTTGTGGAGGTGCGGCCCACAGAACAGAACACAGTACTCTAGTAATTTTTATAAGTACATTTTTTTATTTAACTGTAAATTTGCCCATGTGTAAAGTCTGTATAATTACCCCCAGCACATTGTTTAGTGTGTTTGTTTTAAAATAGTTCTATTAGAAACATAGAAACATAGACTTTGACGGCAGATAAGGACCACTTGGCCCATCTAGTCTGCCCATTTCCCTGCCTACAGGATAGGCCGCAGATCCTCGTTAACTATTTTTTTCCATTTTTAAGGCTCCCCTATTAATGCAGCCTTTTTTCCTGTCCAATATTCATGTTTTCTAATTACTTAGCAGTTCTGGAACTCAGTGACACCAATTGAGTTAAATGCTACAGTGAAGCGAAACACAGCGACATCCGTGGAACCAACGCCACTATGCTAGGTTTCACTGTAATCTGTAGTTTCTAGTAAAGAGAATCGTGTATGCAACTGAAATCTAGGCAGCAAAACAATTGCTGTGGCTAGGTGGCCAGTGGTCACTTAAAAACCATCCATGGCAGTCAGCTGACTAGCGAAGCTGTATCATTACTGTGCGCTATGCTGGCGACCCAGGTTTGGGAACAGACTCACATTGCTCGGGGGCTGGCTGGGAGAGGGAGGATCAAGTGACCAAGGGACATCTCTCCACCCTTGGGAAGGGGGAGGGCACAGCATTCCGCTGTTTGTCTGGCCAGGAGGCAGTACAATGGGACTACAGCATGAGGAAGGGGCGGCCTCCAGGTGGCGCTGGCACGCACACACACCACTGTACACATGTGTGGCATTACATGTTAGCACCCTTAGGGAGAAAACAAGGAGCTGGAGAAAAAGGCCCTGGCCCTCTATTGTGCAAGTAGTGCCCCTTGCAGGCCTATGTGCAACTGTCACTGCAAGCCACCCGCCACTATTGTGGTTCTACACAAGTGGCGGATAACTGGTAAGTTCATGAGGAGATCAATGACATGGCCATGGGGGTGCCATCAGATGACTCAGGGAATGAGAAAAAAGCTTAGTTTTAAAAGAAATATCATTAATGGTTAATAAAATGATGCTTGAGTGGCCAGATAACCATTATGTTGTAGAAACCTACTCCGTATAGTTGCATAAAACAGCCACCATTATAGGAGCTTCGGACACTAAAAACTTTACCTAGTGACCACATAACCACCAGCGTTTTTTGGTTTTTTTTTACATCTTAAGAACCACTCAGTTCTTTTTACTCAGCAACTATTCATTGGTAGGGCTGTGCAGAGGAAAGAAATTTGGTTTGATAAAGCACCTTTCATACAAACTGCATCCCAAAATGCTTAACATATAGGTTAGTGTATGGTAGCCCATACATAACAATGCTATTCTTACAATGAGTGGTTACCATGATGTCAAGGATCTCGAGAGGTCCCTTTGACATCATGGTGACCACGAGGTGTAACAAGAGCGTTGTTGTGTATCAGGGCTACCATGCACTATTCTATATAGTGTATGGTAAAAAAAAACAGCCAAAATTGCTTACTTTTTGTGTTAAAACAAGCAGTCCTTACATTCCGCTGACCGTAATTCGCCACCATCCACCCTCTGGCCAGCTTGCTCACATGACGCTTCAACCACCCGCTGCCATGAACAGCGCTGATGGGGGCAGTTGCACTGTGATGTGACTACTAACACTGAACAAAGAGTCACTCTGCATTAGTAGCTATGTCACTACTGCAGTAGAACAACTTTTTCTAGTGTATGGCTCTCCATACACAACAACCTTCCACCATACACTATAATCCAGGAGTGGGACAGGATGGAACAGAGTTGCCTTTATGTGTACGGGGAGAAATAAAATAGTAGAGAGCTAGAAACATGGAATTTGTCAGCAGATAAGGATGGCTTCTCCCTCCCAGTCTACTCATTTTTCTCTGCCTAAGCTTTCACTACAGGCACTACCTGATCTCCGGCTACCTACCCCGATATTTCCCAGCTACTGTAAGATTCCTTTAAGCCTATCCCATACATGATTGAAAATCACCACTGTTTTTGTTCCTACTATCTCAACTGGAAGACCATTCCAGACATCCACCACTCTGTCAGTGAAGAAGTACTTCCTCACATCCCTCCTAAATTTCCCCTTCCAGCTTCATTGCATGTAACCCCTTATTTTCATGCACCTTCTCATCTGAAAAATACTCCCCTCCTGTACCTTGTTCCACCCTGTAAGATATTTATAGGTCTCTGTCATATCCCTTCCTTACAGTGTGTACATATTGAGATTCCTTAGTCTCTCATAGGGCCTCTGAGGCAATCCCTACACCATTTTGGCCGCCCTCCTCTGGATAGCTTCCACCCTGTCTATGTTCTTCCTGAGAAGTCATTTCCAGAACTAGACACAGTACTCACGTTGGGTCTCACCAATGATCTATACAGAGGCAACACCACCTCCCTCCTTCTACTGGAAATACTCCTCCCTAAGCACCCCAGCATCCCACTGACCCTGCCCACTCCCTTGTTGCACTGCCTCGCCCCATTGAGGTAATCAGATATGATTACTCCCGGGTCTCTTTCCTATTTGGTGACTGTCAATACCTCTCCCTCCATTTTATACTCTGCCTCTGGGTTTCTGTGCACCAGGTGTATGATTTTGCACTTTTTTACATTGAAAGCCAGCTGCCATACCCTTGACCATTCCTCAGGTTTTCTCAGGTTTCTAAAATTCTCTCTGACCCGCTGGGGTGTCCACCCTATTGCCGATTTTGGTGTCATCTGCAAAGAGGCACACCCTCCCTTCCAGCTCTTCTGTAATGTCACTTATAAAGACACTAAAGAGGACCGGTCCCAGTACTGAGCCTTGAGGTACCCCATCAGTCATTCTCCTTTCCCATGAGTGAGTTTTGTTCACCACCACCCTCTGTGGCCTATCCAGCAACCAGTTTTGTACCCAGTTTACCACCTTAGCACCCACCCCAACTGCTCAGTTTCCTAATGAGCCTTCTATGTGGTACGATGTCAAAGGCATTGCTGAAGTCTACATAGGCCACGTCCACCACCCCAGATACATTTTTTATTGATTTTATTTTTTATTTATTTAACTGGGTGGGTGCATTGGTCCCAGGGATCATTTTTAGGCATGACTTGGGCTATCAAGATGGCACAAAATAGTCAACAGTGAAAAAAAGCACATGCAAGAACAAGAGCATGGCACAATACTTTTAGAGGGTAAGCACAGGGAGGTTAAGTGACTTGCTCATATGGTTAGTAATTAGCAGCTGTGGTATTCAAACCTGGGTCTCCAGGTTCACAGATGTATCTCTAACCACTAGGCCAATCTGCATCCCAGGTATCTGGACCACAGCAATCCCAAACCGAGCAAGTTATGGCATTATCTCAGTATTGTCAAAAATTTCCAAACCGCTTGGCTCAGTTTACCTTCTTTTCATTTTTCTTGGCGTCACTGTGCCAGAGGGGTTTATTAACTTTTGTGCTATTGATTTGGGACAGTTGAGATGGACGTGAGAGCCATCCCTCCTGATGTGGGACAGTTGATGGATGCTATACAGCGCTCTGCAGGGAGCCCTAATACTCCCGAGCTGCCACCATAGTAACTCATTATACTGTAAATAGAGATACATTTACTCAGGCGGTAAACTTCAGGGGGGCGGACTTTGGGAGGATGCAGGAAATACTGAAAGGGAAACTGGAGGGCATGAGGCAGGAGAAGGATGCATTGCAGAAATGTGATATTATTAAATGGGGGATTACAGAGGCAACAGAAGGCTGCACCAAGACACAGAATAAGAGGAGCAGAGCAAGAAAACCATGCTGGTTGAACAGCGAGGTAGCGGAGGTGGTGAGAGAAAATTGAGAGGCGCACCAGAGGTATTGAAGGACAGGGAAGGAAGGGGACAGGGAGGAGTATGCAAGATGGTCCAGGGAGGTTGTGACAGGGTCAGTCCCTGCCATTTAGACTTTGGACCTTCTTTTTGGTTGCAACAACTATCATTTTTTTTCTTCTCTTATAGCTATCCCTGAATTTCTGTATGGAGGCAGCCACCTCCTTACAACGACCCTCTTTTCCCCTCTCTAATCCCCTCTTTCATATTTCTCTGCATTTCTCCAGGTCCTAAATAGTTGGTTTTTTTAGCATATCTAAGATATGTAGCTTGGCAGATTGTCTGCTGGAAAAAAGTGAAATATTAAACAAAGAGCAGCATTCCCTTTCCCCTTTTATTTTATATTCCCTATGCTGCATTTGGTTTGGAGTGTAGCATCAGTGTAAAGAAAAGAAATATTTGCATCCAAACAAATGGTAGAAAGGGATGCCTGGATAGTTCAGGTAGGAATACCAGCAGTCCCTATGAGCCCCCCCCCGTTAAAATTGGTTGTTATTGGTAAGTGAGCACTTTATTGTTGTCAGTGCGACTGTTCTCACGATCGTGAAGCCCTCTCAATCATGTGCGCTCTCACGCTCCATTTGTTATTTTTAAAATGCTTCTTTATCTCCGAGATAGTCTCTGTGAAGGAGACTCACCCCCATTTGTTTAACTGCTGGCATTTGTAGCTCCTATGTTAGTAGAATCCCCTAGAGTGTCATTGACATCAATTAGGGAAAGTGCCAGTCATCAGTTCGTAGATTTCAGCCGACAGCTTGACTAAACTCTCTGAAGCTGCTTTTATCAGCTATCTTTCCATGTGGGAATTGACTGCTATAACAGTCTTTTCTGGCTGGTTCTCAATTTCTTTTTTTAAACTCTTGAAATAGGGTTTTGTTTTTTAAAATACAGTTAGAGCATTTATAAATTGATGTTGTTTAGTGCACTCGACGGCTTGATATTTCAAGAGGCTTCTACTGCCATTTCCCCCAAACTCAGCCTCTCCTATTAAAATAACCAGAGGTTTTCTGTGCCTCATGGGAAGCTTGGGGGAAAACTAACTGGTGTAGGAGTAGGGCCAAAAACGATGAACTGGATTACAAGCTGGCTGAGTGGGAGGCTGCAACGGGTGATGGTGAGAGGGGAGCTGTCAACTCCAAAGCCGGTGATGAGTGAGGTGCCACAGGGCTCTGTGTTGGGGCCAGTATTATTAGGGGTCTTCATATCAGACATTGCACGTGGGGTGGTGAGCAAGGTAAGTCTGTTCGTTGACAACACCAAAATCGGAACAGTGGTGGATGGAGGGGAGGGATGGAAGCAGCTGTAGGGGGACCTAAGCAAGCTAGAGGAGTGGTCAGAGAAGTGGCAGCTGAGGTTCATAGAAACATAGACTTTGACGGCAGATACGGACCGCTTGGCCCATCTAGTCTGCCCATTTCCCTACCTACAGGATAGGCCGCAGATCCTAGTTAACCAATAGCCTATTTCTTCCTACCCCCCACAAGAATTGCCTTATGTCTGTCCCATGCATTCTTGAATTCTCCCACAGTTTTAGACCCCACAACCTCCTCAGGAAGGCTGTTCCATGAATCCACTACCCTCTCTGTGAAATAATACTTCCTCACATTGCCCCTGAATCTTCCCTGCCATCTTTAAATTGTGTCCCTTGTTCTTGCAAGTCTCTTTTTCTGAAAGATGCTACCCTCTTGGACTTTGTTGATTCCACTGAGGTACTTAAAAGTTTCTATCATGTCCCCCCTCCTTCTTTCCTCAAGGGTATACATATTAAGCTCCTTTAGCCTCTCCTCATATGGCTTCTCTTGCAGACCCTGCACCATTTTAGTTGCCCTCCTCTGGACTGCCTCTATCCTGTCTATGTCCTTGCGGAGATGGGGTCTCCAGAACTGGACACAGTACTCCAGATGGGGTCTCACCAACTGTCTGTACAGAGGGACAACAACTTCCTGTTTTCTGCTGCTGATGCCTCTCCCTATGCATCCCAGTATACCCCCAGCCCTGCCTACTGCCTTCTCACATTGCTTGTGTAACCCCCTTGCAAATGGGGGATCCTAACGTGCCTTATGCCTGGTTGGTAATCGGTATAAAGCCGCCTAAATGGGGACCTGGTGAGTGCTCTTTTAGGGCTTCCATATTCTGTCCCCTTTAAGGGCTGCCTGTTGCAGTCAGAGTTAGTTGAAATGGGAGGGGGTTTGAGTGTTGCTATGCTCGACTCCCGCCCGGGCTGCAGAATAATCGCTCCATTTCTGCCATCGCTAATTGCACAGAGGGAGCTTCGTTAGAAGATGTGCTTGTTTGCTGACTATCTATTAAAGTAGTAATGATATTGTAGTTGTTCTAACCTGCCTTCCTTTGCAGCCAGGACTGTTTTGACTGTCTCCCCCATTTTGGTCCAGAACTGCTGAATTGGACCAATCAGTACCTCGGGACCCTACAGAGTCGGCTGACGAATAGAGGAACTGTTTGTATTTGGGAAAGGCATTATGGGCTTTGGTGCTTTTTTTCACACCAGTGAGAGGCAGAGGAAGTGACTGGCAGGCTCAACCAGCCAATTGGATCGGGTCACGCCCGAATGGAGAGGAGTGCCCCAAGCTGTGGAGAGACAGATGCATTGTGGCTAGTGAGGAGTGAGGAGCTGTGTGCTTCTGTGCTGCAGTGTTTGCGCAGGAAGCGTGTGAAGGCCTGAAGCGGTTGTTGTGTGTTGTCGGCTCCAGCGGATGAAACCTGTCGGCGGGCGGTCAGAGGAGGGTGTGCTCTGTACAGCTACCCACCAGGCTCGACCTGAAGGAGGACTGGAGAAAATTGCGCTCGGTCCGAAGACAAGTGAAAGCTGCCGTTTGCAGTATCTCAGTGATGGTGAGTTTGTGGGAGCATTGGAAGCAGCTGCCTGGTGTGGTACCCCTCTGTTGCTGTTTACCATATAAATGTGTGAGGAGGCTTGTGTAGCTCAAGTAAATCTTGCTGCCATTAAAGGACTTTTGCCTGTTGCTGTTTACCATATAAATGTGTGAGGAGGCTTGTGTAGCTCAAGTAAATCCTGCTGCCATTAAAGGACTTTTGCCTGTTGCTGTTTACCATATAAATGTGTGAGGAGGCTTGTGTAGCTCAAGTAAATCCTGCTGCCATTAAATGACTTTTGCCTGTTGCTGTTTACCATATAAATGTGTGAGGAGGCTTGTGTAGCTCAAGTAAATCCTGCTGCCATTAAAGGACTTTGCCTGTTGCTGTTTACCATATAAATATGTGAGGAGCTCAAGTTAAATCCTGCTGCCCTTAAAGGACCTTGCCTGTTGCAGTTTGTCCTATAAATGTGTGAGGAGTCTCGTGGAGCTCAAGAGTAGCCCTGCTGACGTTGAAGGACCCTATCTTGTTTGGAGGTCGTGAGTACTAATTCAGGGTAGCTCCCTGTTGAATTGCCACATTGAATCCAAATGGAATTACTGTACTGCTGACTGTTTAACTAATTTTTTCTTTTCTCTGTGTGAAAGGGCCCCTACCAGCTGCCACGGTTTGGATTAGCCACTAGGGCTTGGGTACCCAGGGACAGTAACTGGTAGGGATAGGCCTGTGCACAGGACCATAGGTAGATGAGTATAGTGATAAGCTAATCAACTTGATTCCCCCTGTCCTTGTTGTTTTCCCCCTGAATAAAACAGATTGTTTTGTACAGCTACATCCTGGCTATTGTGTACATTAATGGTGAACTGCTGCTTGGTGATTGCAACATAACTGTGCCTTACTTTACAGAGGGTCCCCGAAGGGAGCTGGATTATATTTTCCGTGGGGTAAGTGTACTGGGGAACAGAATTGTTGGTAACCCATGGGAGTCACTAGTGGGACAAAAGGGGGGTTGCAGTAGCCCAGAGGGCTGTAACCGAGGTAGTCTTACTTGGGCTAACCCCGACCTCTGGGTGGAGGCACCTGTCCATGGATCTGGGCCCCTTACCCTGTCTCAGAGGGGGCAGGCAGGGGTAGTAGCCCTAAGGGTAGCACCCCCTAGGGGTTACACTTGCTAACCTTAAGGTCATCTGATATGATTACCCCCAGGTCCCTTTCCTTTTTTGTTTTTGTTACTACCTCCCCCCCACTGTGTATTCTTCCCCTGGGTTCTTGTTTCCCAGGTGCATTATTTTGCACTTCTTTGCATTGAATCCTAGCTGCCATATTTCTGACCATTCCTCCAACCTTGCCAAGTCCCTTCTCATCCTTTCCACGCCTCCTTATGTATCAACCCTGTTGCAGATCTTTGTGTCATCTGCAAAGAGGCAAACCTTTTCTTCCAGTCCCTCTGCAATATCGCTTATAAAGATATTAAATAGGACTGGACCCAATCTGAACCCAGCGGTACCCTACTAGTAACCCCTTTCTTCACTGTGGACTCTGTTTACTATTATCCTCTGTGTCCTGTTGTCCAGCTAATGTTTTACCTAGGCTACCACCCTAGGACCCACTCCCAGGCTGGCTAATTAGTTTATTAATCTTTTGTGCGGGACTGTGTCAAATGCCTTGCTAAAGTCTAGGTAGGCCATGTCCACAGACCCTCCCTGGTCTACTACTTTGGTCACCCAGTCAAAGAAGTCGATTAGATTCATCTGACATGACCTTCCTGCTGTGAATCCATGCTGCCTTGGGTCCTGTGCTCCACTGACATCTAGGAACTCAACAGTAATTCCTTCAGAAATGATTCCATCATTTTCCCTACCACTGAGGTCAAACTGACAGGTCTGTAGTTTTCTGTCGCTGTCTTGCTCCCACTTTTGTGAAGGGGAATCACATCCACCCTCCTCTAGTCCTCAGATACCACACCATCCTCCCATGATTTGTTAAAAAGGGTAGTCAGTGGTGTTACTAGTTCTCCCCTTAGTTCTTTTAGAATTCTGGGGATGAATCCCATTAGGCCCCACTGCTTTACCTACCTTCAGTTTTTGAAATTCTTTCAGAACCCTTTCTTCTGTAAAAGGACTGATATCACCCCCCCATCCAGAGTGCTACTATTGACTGGATTAGGTACCACCCCCTCCTCTTCCTTTGTGAATACTGAGCAGAAGTATTCATTCAATATCCCTGCTTTTCACTGTCCCTCTCTGCCCAACCACCCTCCTTTTTATTCAGCCTCAGTATCCTTGCATTAGTCTTTCTTTGCTCCCTAATGTACCTATAAAAGGTTTTATCCCCCTTGTTAACCAAGTTGGCTATCTTTTCTTTGGTTTGGGCCTTTGCTATTCTGACTGCCTTCCTCGCTTCCTTCTGCTTTAACTGGTACAGTTCTCTGTCCTGTTCCTTCTGTGTTTCCTTATACTTCCTGAATGCTCTCTTTTTCTCCCTAACCTTCCCTGCCACGTCTTTTGAGAACCATAGTGATTTTTTTCTTTCACTTTAATTTGTTTATTTGCTTCACACAAAGGCTTGTTACCTCTGTGATGACAGTTTTGATGTTTCCCCATTGTTGCTCTACCCCATCTTCTTGCCTGTTTGCTAGTGCTTTTCTGAGGCACTCTCCCATTTTGACAAAATCAGCCCTCCTGAAGTCCAGTACCTTCACTTTTGTATGGCTTGACTCTACAGCTAAGTTTATCGTGAACCGCACTGTTTAGTGATCACTTGTTCCCAGGTGGCTACCCACTTTTAGATCTGAGATCCTCTCTCTGTCCCCATTTGAGTGTACCAGGTCTAAGACTGCTCCCTCCCGAGTGGGTTCCAACACTAGCTGTCTAAGCATGCCCCTGTAGGGCATTGAGAATGGCCCTGCTCTGGATGTGGCTGCAGCAAAGGTGCTCCAGTTAACATCTGACATATTTAGGTCCCCTATCAGCAATATCTCCCCTTCCTCTGCCATCCTAATGATGCCTTCTATCATTTCCTTGTCCATTTCCTCCCCATGAGATGTGGGTCTGTATACAACCCCTGTGCAGATTGTGGTGCCATTTCCAGTCTCCAGGGTGACTTACAGTGCCTCCCCTCCTCCCTGTTTACACTTTAATTTCATTTTTTTAATCCCCTCCCTTACATAGAGAGCTAGTCCTCCTCCTCTTCTACCCTCCCTGTCCCTCTTGTAGATTGTGTACCCTGGTATGTTGACATCCCAGTCATGGTTCTCTGTGTACCATGTTTCTGTGAGTGCCACGATATCCAGACGTCCCTCTTCCATCAAGGCCACCGGTTCAGGGATCTTGTTACCTAGACAATGGGCATTAGTGATCATTACCCTCCATTTTTTATGGCCTTATCCCTCTTTGCCCCATCCCTGTCCTTACTGCCTTTGTCTTTTTCTCCGTTTACCCCACCCTTCTCCCTATCGACTGCTCTATCTTGGTGTTCGCTTCTGTTCATTTATGTGAGAGTGCCATGCTATGCCTCCACACCTGTCTCTTTAAGAGTTTAACCAATATGTGTATAGTGACTGGTCTGAGCTGTCTCCAAGTGATTTAAGGCTTGCAACCAGCCAGCCACTGTTCTGATTTGCTTCACTCTGCCATTGATTATAGTGCAGAGGGAGCCTGTAAGGGAACTGTACTTATTTACTTCTGATGTGTTATTGTATTTGAAATAAAGAAGTTTGTTTAACCTGCTTTCCTTGCAGTTTACCTCTCTGAATGGGAACCACCATGTTTGGTCAGGGACTTCCAGTAAGTGGACCAGTAGGACTCCAGGGATCTCAAAGGGTCCTCAGCCCAAGTGTCTCGTGGGAAGGAAAACTGCAGTTTTTAGATTGCCACCTAAACTGGACAGAAGGGGGAGCCCAATCTGTGACTGATAGCTTCCCTCATCAACCCAAATCCTGGATTCCAAGGGAAATGCCCAGTACTGCAATCAGTTAGAGTTCGAGCTTGAAGTGTGAGCAGCTTGAGCTTTTGAGCAGCTGCTCCCTGAATGGAGTTAAGGGGAATTGGCGGGAAGAGGCCTAACTTTCTTCCCTGCCGCTGTTTCTCCTGCATTGGACTGCTTGATTGCAGAAGTCAGAATCCTCCGATTTAAGACTAGAACTGCGGCAGAAAGTATCAAAGAATTTGAAAGCACCACTTGCGGTTTGGACCGAAGATTTCCTCCTGTGAAGTGATCAGCCCAGCTAGTGTGTGAGACTAATTTTGGATTGAGAGGTTTGCTCAGTGAACCTACTGCAATAGCAATCGGACTGTATCCGAACTGTAGAAAGTTGATGCTGTTCAATCTAAATGTGCTGAATGTTTCCTGTGGGTTGAAGGCCTGTCTGTTCATGACCCAATTGCTACGCCAGCTGGAGGCTTCACCGGCAAAACCCAACTGAACTTTGCCAACGTGCTTATCATGCCTGGGCCTTTGCCATCCTGGCCCAGACCAACTGTCTTGCACCAGAGACTGCCTTCGGTGAGAGACCGGCTTTGGGGATCCAGCCCCTGCACAGAAACAACTCGCAGGTTGTGGCCACCTGGAGGGAAGGCCGTGAAGAGGAGGTGTGTCGTGATGGCCCTGTTTCCCCATGCTCATCAGTGAACACCAACATCATGAGGTCTCCATATCACCTGCAATTCCACAGCAATCTGGTAGCGTGAGTACAATCAGGGTAGCTCCCTGCAATGGGTTATTTAAACATCTATGGTACCATCTGACTTTAGCTTTCTGGGTTTCAAGAGACTGGGCCAACTGGTCAGGATTACAAATAGTCATTTTGTTGTTGTGCATGCTAACTGCCTTTTCTTTCCATCAAGGGCCCCAACATCAGCTGCAATGCCGGCCACCCCCGGGCAACGCCTCTGGCTAGCCAACTTTCCATCCTGGGTACCCAATTTTGTAGGACTATTTGTTTGGGACTTAGCAGTGCATACCATAAACCTGACTTTAATCAGAGTACTAATCATTTAACTAAATTCACACCCCTTCCTTGTTCACATCGCCTAAATAAATCCAATTGTTGTTTCATGCTTAACCTGGCTATTGTGCATATTATTAGTCGGGTTACAGTTCCAAAAGTATGCAGTTGTTTTGCTAACCTTGTTTTACAGGAGTTCTTCAGGGATATTGCTGAAGGTCCAGCCCTGGTGGTAAGTGTGAAGGGTGTGTGCATATTATTACTGCTACTTACTGACTGTGTGTTAACTGCTGTTAAAGGTTCCAAGCCACTAGGAGGAATAGTGAGTGGTTGTAATTTCCCAGAGGGCTATAACAGGCTAGACAGACACCCCCAATACTGTTACTCTGGGTGGAGACACCTAAATACTGAATCCAGGCCCCTCAACCAGTGCTTAGAAATACAGGCAGGGTGGTAACCTTAGGGATAGCCCCATCTAGGAGTTACATCTTGGAGGCACCACTGGGATTTGCACCCCTCTAGTGGCCAAACTATAACATTTCAGTCGGTTGTGAATTTTGTGCCAAATTTAAAATGGAGAGTCTCACTACAGCTAAGTTAAATATTTCTCACCATAAACTGGTCATGCACCACATGATGTGGTAGAGTGAGGCAGAAGGGGTTGATCCTCATCACGCTTTATTGTTACTAGATATCCCCATGGGGATCACCAATGCTACCATAGAAGAAACCCTGGGGAATCTTTATTTAACCAGGCGATCACCGTTGAGCATAACTAATTTTTGAGGTGTACCTGGGGTATACAGGATAAAACAGATCAGAAAGATACAATGAACAATGTACAAGGCATGAATAAATACAATAATAAATATATATATATATATATAAATATATACAGTATATATACACACACACAATAATTAACAACAAGAGGCATGTACAGTAACAAAAGACAGTTGGGATATGGGTGGTGCGCAGCCACTCTAAGGAAATGGCAGCATAATGGGAGCTCTCCCACAGTCTGTTAATTTTTTTCGTAGTTACAGCATTAAATGATCATGGTGCATATTCTCAAGTAGATTGGTCATTGTTTAACACTATTGTGCAACTAATTACGGAATTTGGGGCAAATCGAACTTACAGTACCTGAGTTATCAGCGTTTGTATATTCAGCACTATCCCTCACTGAAGTATGCCATTTGACAGTTGCAACGGAATGGCGGGGCTCTCATTTCACAGTGGCTCCTCTGCCAATGGTTCTCTGGGGGGTCAAGAAAGGAAAACTTCCAAAAATGCAGCTAAAGTAAACAAAGGTACCATTGAAATCAATCCAAATGACATGGATTTTATAAAAGAAAAACTACAAAGCATGCACAAACACAGGCTAACATTGAGAGAAATAAAACAGGGGTTATTGAAAAAAGACTTAATGTTGTGGAGGAGAGATTATCTTTTCTAGAGGAAATGTTTAGTAAATTGGAAGATTTATCAGTAAGATCCCTCACAAAAATAGACTTTCTGGGTTCTAAAGTAGATGACTTGGAAAATAGAAGTAGGTGCAATAATTTGTGACTAATGGGGTACCAGAATTCGTGGAAGGCAATGACATGGTCAGATTTTTAACAGAGTTTATTCCATCTATCTTAAATACATCTTGGTAATGGCCCTTGGAAATACAGTAGAAAGGGTGCATAGATCTTTGAGACCACCTCCTAAACAGGGGCAAAAACCCAGGCCCATTATTGTACATTTTCTGCGCTTTAATATTAAGGAAGAGATTCTTACATTAGCCAGACAGAAAAAAATCACTTTATTCGGGGAAAGAAAGGATTTTCATATTCCAAGACTATTCAGCACAGATCATGGAAAAGAGGAGGGCATACAATGACATTCATTATGTTTTACAGGAGCTTCAGATACCTTATTATGTTAAATATCCTGCATTGCTAGTTATGTCTATAAATGGGGGTACACATAGCTTTGCAACACCGGAAGAAACCTGGAATTTTATGGTTAAATCTTGGCCAGAAGCAAGTCTCATACTGAAAAAAGGCCCAAATATAGCTTTAATCAGCAAAGTACTTCATTTTCCCCCAGAAACTTTGAAAACCCTGTAGATTCTATTATAGAACGTCAAGCACAAGACTCCACTTCTCAGAATGGGCTTGTCGATGCGCCTGGAGCTTCCAGTGCTTCAGTGTCTCCTCGATCAGCTCTACACAAGAATACTCATATTCCTGTGCCTAAATCAAAGCCTGCTTCTAACAAAAAACTGCTTCCAAAATCTGCTGTCTGGCCCTCAAAGATTTCTCGTAGGACACAGACCTTCTACAAAAGCAAACAAGCTATTCTTTCTTCTACAGTTTCTAAGGCTCACAGGGATCCAATGTGGAACTTGCCCCCAGCCAAATCCCCTAAACTTTCTTTTGATGAGCACTCTCCTAAAGAAATACCTGAATGCTTATTAGATCCATGCAGTCCTGTGGCGGATATGTTTGTCGAGCCTTCTTCTCCTGAGGCGATCCCTGAGAAGTCTGATGTTCTGGAAACATGAAAGACCTGCAGAGCAATGTTCAAGTATGCTCATGCTGCAGGAAATGATGCTATGATGAGTTTACATGGATAGGCTGTTTAAACTGAACAGTGTCAGTGGCTCAGTAGGTAGCACACTCGCCTCTGAGGCCGGGAGATCAGAGGGCTGTGGGTTCAGTTCCTACATCTGGCACTTGGGTTAATATCCCAGTACTGACACTGTAGTGCAGCATGAGAGGGGTGCTGCACTTCTGAGGTGCCGTCTTTCGGATGAGACGTTAAACCAAGGTACCATCTGCCTGGATTGGTGGTAGTTCAGGTGGATGTTAAAGATCCCATGGCACTTATCGAAAAGAGTAGGGGAATTTTTATTGAAATAGAGGACTCCAAAACAATAAGACTCAAAAGCATACATACATATAATAACTGAGAAATAATAAACTACTGAACATTAATAACAGGAGAGAAAATCAAACACAGTACACCCACTGAGCACAATTAACCCATAAAAACTTGCCCTTAACAAAACCCAGGAAATGAAAATCAGTATTATAAATTTTCTGTAAGGTAAGAGTCACGTTAGAAAGGATCTCATCAAATGATACCAGGCGTTGTTGTGAAACCCATAAACATCTGGATTGCCAAATATAAAAGCGAAGAATAGAAAACACTAACAACAAGGTGTCAGCCAGATACTTGGACTATTCACCCTTTTGTACTCCATACAACAGTGTACAATAAGAAAAAGAGGAAAATAAAGGCTCATGCCATTTGGTAGCTAAAAAAACCCAAAAAGCACGAACATAGGGATATCCCAAAAAGAGGTGTTCCTGAGTTTCCAAAAGAGTCACACAAGAATCACGAGTACAATACCTATCACTAATTTGTTTATGCTTGTTAGAATTACCAACTGGTAATCTACCATATGAACTCAACCAAACACTATCCCAAACGAATCAGGTAATTGCGTATTAGAGAGAAACAAAAGAACCTTTTCCAAGGAGTCTGGCGGACAATCAGGAAAAAGCACAACATCAGTAAATTCAGAACAAACAACATGATTATACAATTTCCTTCTATTCATGGTTTCCAAATGAGAAACGGCAACACCCTACTTCAATAAATGCTTAAAGATCTCCAAACCATATTTAGGAAAAAAGGGGATCTTAGCAAAAGGAGCAGGTTTTCCCAACTTCCAAAGTGGTAATCCTTTAGAAAACCAGGACCATACATACGAATGCCAATACTTACTACCAGGTCTAAAGAGAGGGCTCAAATTATATGAAACAAAAAGACATACAAAAAAGGCCACAGGGTGAATCACAGCTATACCACCTTCCCTAATACTTCTATACGTACAACCACGTTTGATGGGGTTTAACCTACTCCCCCAAAATGCCTGGAAAAAAACACTAAATAGGGGAGTAAATAAAGACACAGGGGGAGGAAACACATAACTGATGTACAAAAAAATAGGAACCACCAAAGTTTTAATTAACAGAACCCTCTTTCGCTTAGCAATTTGCCGTCCTTTCCATCTGGACACAAGTAACTGAGCCTTATCAAGTTTTTTAGACCAGTTTGCATAAGCCATATCGCTAGCACCAAATTCAACTCCTAAAACAGTCATAGGGTCCATACTAGTGGAAATACCAGAAATATGACCAGACTCAGGAACCGGGGAATCACCCAAAGGGAAACCTCTGCTCTTAGCATAATTAATCTTAGAACCAGAACATCTAGAAAAAAAAAAAAGTTAAAATATCATATACAATAGGCCCTTCTTTGATATCAGAAATGCAAAGAACCAAGTCATCAGCATATGCCAAAATCTTTACCGGAGGGACTCCATCACCAATACTCAGCCCAGCAAGACTTGTATGATTAACAATCAATCTAAGTAAAATATCAATAAAAAAGACATACAAAATAGGGCTCAGGGGACAACCCTGATGTACAGCATGTTGTATTTGAATTGGACTACCAATCCATCCATTAACATTAGGGAGAAGTGAAGCAGAGCTATACATAGTACGAATCCAGTCAGTAAATCTAACAGGCATACCATATGCTTGTAATACCAAAAACAAAAAATCATGCGAAACCTGATCAAATGCCTTTTCCTGATTCAGGCTCAAAATATACCCATTCAAATGTCCAGACTGAGCAACAGTAAACAATTCCCGTAAGACTAATAAATTATCATATTGGGTCCTACCCGGTATAGAACACGTTTGGTGTGGGCAGATTAAACCATCAACAACCTGGGACAACTGAAGTAATAAAATCTTACTTAACATCTTCAAATCAGTATTCAATAAACTTAGCATCCTCCAATTTTTTAAATCTTCTTTAGGACCTTTTTTATACAGTTAAAGGACCAAAGCTTGATTCATAGAGGATGCCAAGGATGAATTAGACAACATCATATTGAAAACCTGAACCAAAACAGGGATAAGGTCTTCCTTGAATGTCTGATAAAATGCAGCCCCCAAACCATCTGTACTAGGAGCAGAATCAGAGTTCAAGGAAGAAATAGCTAGACGTACTTCGCCTTCAGAAATATCAGCCAACAAATTCTGGTGGTTCACAGCAGACACCTGCGGTAAATGTAAAGATTCAAAATTAAAAGAATCAAATTCAAGACCTGTATCTTTCTGATAAAGAGAACCTAAATACTGACCAACAACTTCAACCAACTGTTCCGGGGAAGTAACCAAATCATTAGTCTGAGAAGTCAACTGTGTAACAAGCCGATGGCTCACGCGATCTTTACAATCTTGAAAAGGATCCAAAGCACCCTTATGCATTTTTAAACCATACCGATGTTCATGTTCTAAGGATTTAGATCTATCATATTGATAAGCAAACATCTGTTTCTTAACATTTTATATCTGAACTCCATAATCAAGCTTCTCAGTTTCTGTTAAGGAAATCAACCTCTGCAATTGAGTCTGGAGACGTAAATATTCAAAATAATGAGAGGTAACCACAGCACGAGAGTGGGCCTGAAAAAAGGACTTCCAATCCCTCTTGGTATCCTCCCACCAGGATACTAAATCATCATACATATCAATGACAGAAAGCCTAGCAACCCAGTCCCATCTCCAAGTCTTCACAATAGACTTATCAGACAACAAGGAACTGTTTAAGTGCCATAAATTCTTCTCGCAGCTAGGTACCCCACCCCAGGAAAGGTGAACCGTAAGAGACCTATGGTCAGAAAACTCCCAGGTATACAAAACAACAGAGGAAACTTGTAATACAGCGGAAAGAAAAACAAAATCAATCCTAGTGGACAGAGAAGACTTAAAAAACGTATTACCACCAGAGGAATAAACACAACGATAAGCATCCTTAAGCTGAGCAGTATCAAGCACGTGCAGGAGCTTATTTGAATCACAGAACAACTTTGAGGTTCTTAACCCCCTGTCAGAGGTACTCAGAGCACAATTAAAGTCACCTGCCCCCCAAAAAATGAGAAGTATGAAGATAAGGCTGAATGTCCAGAAATAGTGCAACTCGCTGAGCCTTGGTCTGTGGGGCATAAATGTTAATCAATTGAAATATGTCACCCCAAAAATTAATGTCCAATAATAGAGCCCTACCTGGGCAAATATCAACTAATTTGGAAACTTTGAAAGCCGGATTGGTAAACAAGACCCCAGCCCCATCACAAAGAGATTCCCCATTAGACAAAAAGGTGGCACCCTTAGACCATAGGTTACTAGTAAGTTGAACTTCAAAAGAAGTTTTCAATCTAGTATCCTGGAGACAAAAAATATTACTGTGATA
This sequence comes from Neoceratodus forsteri, assembly GCA_016271365.2. Lineage (NCBI taxonomy): Eukaryota > Metazoa > Chordata > Ceratodontiformes > Ceratodontidae > Neoceratodus > Neoceratodus forsteri. The sequence goes on from JADMNL010000027.1 coordinate 143,067,666, forward strand.
CTGTTGTAAACTGGTCAAGATGGTAACCATTTTCTTATGACTTTTAATACTATTAACAATAATAGCTGAAATAGTCAATGAAGCCATAAAGGGGAAAGACATGAAAAAAAGAAAAATCAAAACAAAACCTAGTGTTAAGGAGCCTTGACTACCCTCCTACGCCGAGACCTCCAAAGGTTAGCCTCCACCATTTTAACTTCACTCTCCTCACCCTCCGAAGCAAAATCAGTAACAGTAGAAGCCCTAGAGGAGCGGTCAGAATCTTTACCCTCAGACTTGTCCCCAGGAACCAATGCTGAAAACTGATTATCTGCTTTCCAGGAATCTGAGGATCCACTGCAGGAGGAGACCAAAGCCGAGGATTTAGATAAAATAGCTTTACCAGATCTATTACGCTTCTTTGCAGTAACAGTTTTAAAAGGCAAAATCGGGGAGGGGGGAGGCATACCAGAATCCTCTGAGATGTCCAAAGAAGGAAGGACAGAGGTAGATGGTACAGGAGGAGCAGAAGAAACAACTGAAGATAAGGGAGGAGCAAGTAGTTCCTGCTCACTAACAGAACCGGCCTCAACAAGCTCAGCGTCCGGAACCCCTAAGGGAGGCTCCACAGGAGGCAAAACAGGCGGGGCAACCGTACTATCAGTAACCACCCCCGTATTGACTTGCATATGCTGGGCCACAACAATTAAACCTTCATGTGAAGGACAATCCTCCCTATTATGAGATGCCCAAGGACATTTCGCATAGCCATGTCCAGTCTGCTCACACAAATTACATTTAAACAAATTAAGGTATGCAGCAGCTTGATGACCAAATTCAAAACAATGTGAACATCTAGGGGTATCGCAAGCCGTATTAAGGTGCGTCCAGGAACCACACTTAAAACAAGACTTGGGTTGGCCAAAGTAAAACAAACTGCCTCTGTCCCTCCCAAGAAAGAAACTATTGGGTAGGTGTTGAGGCCCACAGTTCGAGGAAAAAAGTTTCACCCTCAATTTCCAACCACCATTCCAGATTTTTTCATTATCAAGGATGGGAACAGGCCTATCCAAGACATCACATCGTTTCCTCAACCGAAAAAGAATATCCTCAATATGCACCCCTTCATTATGAAACATTACAGTAATCAATTTAACAGTAGGCTTAGTTAAGGGAACCACTAAAAAAGAAACCCAAAGAGGAGAATTCTTAAGTTTGTGATACAGAGCCCAAAATTTATCCAAACAAGAAACAGTTTTAAAGCTCATGTCATAATTCGAACTGCCAATGTGTATAAGAGCATAAATGTCAGAGAAAACAAACTGCATTGAACCCTTTAGCAAACTTTTAGCAATATACAGCCTATCAGGCAGGTCCTCCAAGCCACCTTTATATATTAAACGAACAGCGTTCCTTCGGGGGGCAGGTTCACCCTTGTTAGAAAATAAATCCGATAGTTTAAACTGAGGAGTAGCCCAAGCAGACTTCTGAGGTACAAAGACAACAGTATCAGGTTCCACAGATATAGAGGGGTGTGGAACCTTCGAGTCAGCATCATGTAAAGCAATCCCAGTAGACCCAGTACCACTACAATCCTGTAAATGAACCTCAGACCCAGGAGGGACAGAAGAAGTAGAAGGCAAGGGTCGCAAAGCAGGGTCAGCAGGAGACAAGGAATTATATCTTTGTACCACAGCATCAGTCGGGTCAGGGATCCAGTTACCATTTGAGTGCCTCAACCACCCAGCCCCTGCAATGGCTCGGTCAGGGGACCATCCCTCGCGTACCGGGGGAGGAGGGGGAGAAGTAGACCCACTCTTAGCCATAGACCCCCCCATAGTCGTAGGGGAGACAGAAATCGAACTGCCAGCCCATTGTTCTAAAGCAGCATTAGAAAGACAGTCCATCGAAGGTCCCAAACCATGCATTAATACTTTACCATGCATGCCAAGTCGTTTAGGGAGGACCAAAGGAACAGCCGTGCAGGAGTCAGAAGGAGGAACAGCGTTAGACGGCTTTCTGCACACGTCAGCTGGACGCTCAGCACTGCCAGCCGCCACAGGAAGATCTGTAAGCCAAGATGCACACTCTGCTGAAACCATGTGTGCGTCACCAGAGAGCAACTAAACAGGAAGGGAAACAGAAGGGGAAGCAGGAAGAGGAGCGGAGCGCATTGTAGCAAGTTCGGACAGTAGAAGTGATTTCCAATGTGTGCAGTGCTCCTCTTCAGTTAACAGTTCGGCAAGCAACTTTTCTTTAGCAGCAATAGCAACATCAGTACCTTCATTAGTAACAGGGACATCATTGCACACAGGAGAAGCAACATTAGAAACAGCCCAAGGGTGAATCAAAAAACTCCTCAGGCACATCAGAAATAGAAAAATCCTTGTTCAATACAGCAGCCTCTAGAACAGCAGGTGCAGAGGAGGAGGCCCACTCCTCTGTCCCATCCACGTCCATCTCCTCCGAAGGTTGAGAAAAAGTGGCCATCTCCACCAGACAGCCAAAGATTCCCCCTCCTGGAGAGTAGGGGAATTTCCCCAGTGTCCTGGCCAAATTTCCCTCATTCACTAAAAATACCACAAACAGCTTAATCTGGTTCAAGATCACTTGGCATTCATCTGTATCCCCTTCCCTGTGTCATGCCAGAAAATAGGCAGGATTTGTCTAGTGCACTTACCTGGTCAACAAAAACTAAATAAAAAATAAATAAAATAAATAAATCACATGACATTTGTAGTACTTTATAACTATGTAAAATTACATATTGCCTTTCGAATAATAGAAGTCATAAGCTTCAACATGCTTAAGTCATTCCTATGTCTTTATTATAACTCTGATGTTATTTTCTGAATGTTTTTTTAGTGCTTGTGACCTTTAGGAGGGTGGGAGTTTAAAGGTCAAGTACATGAGGTCATTGGCATTTGCTGTTTTTTTGGGCTACCGAAAAAGGAAAAGGGGAAAAAAGAGCATCCTTTTTTGGTATGTAAGCTCTGAATTTTAATTCTGTTTGTTTACTGATGTCTATTTTCCTGACAAGTATATACTCATGTTAGCCAGGAAAGTCCAAGTTGCAGGAACTGCTGCGTATGTCACAAAGAAAGGGTTGGTTGCTTTCGGACATCAATGAGTTGTGACTTCTCATAAAACACAAGCAGAAATAGTTGGAAACTCAGATTTATTAGAAGGCATATAAGGTTACTTAGGTACAGAATATGGGGATAGGATTTACAGTATTCTTAGCGTATTATAAGGTTTCCTTTTTTTTAATATCTCTCCAGTCGCAAAGATATTTGTTAACTTATTTATTAGCAGGTTTGCTGGATTCTAGTTTACACTCAGTCTTGTTGCTCTTATTCATGCATAGAAATTTCAACTTTCACTGTTAAAACTGCCACCTAACGTGACTTTATACAGTCAAAATATGGATAAAATCTTATAATTTCAGAATGTGTGTTGAACATGCGGGTTAGTGTTGTTTTTCTCCCTTGAAAGGACAAGGCCCACTTGTTTTCATCCTTGTTTAAAGCTTAAAAGCTAAATTCATGCTGGATTTGCTTCAACACGCTTTTGTAATGGGAAACAGCAAAGAAAGTACCGTATGCTACAGTGCACAATGGTTTATTTTTTATAGTTTAATGTGGGGGAGCCTACTAATTACACTATTTAGGGACCATGTAGCGAATGCCTATCCTTTTTAGAGATAATCCTCTTTCTGCAGGTTGACTGAGTATTTAAAAAAGGAGTATAGAATGGCTTATGAGGTTTTGTAGACAAGATGAGTACGGTCAATATGCATACCTTTCCTTACAGGCAATAATCTAAGATTATGCTCCTAACTGTTCATCTGTTTTGTAGGAGGATTCAAGGACAGGTGGTGAAATACTACTTTGGTTCTCTATGAGGCATGAAGTTTGAGCGTAAGAAAGCTACTGAGGGTAAGGTAAGTTTACAGTGCAATGAATAGTGTGATTAGTATGCTTCTTATCCTTATGATGTGCTAATCGGGTCTCACATGTTTACTGAATATATAATGTAGAATACATGCTGCAGGATTGATACTTTTGTAATTCTTTGCTGCTTCATTCATCTCAACATTGATGTCCTGTTATATATAATACTGGTAACATTGACATTGGGCATCCTTTCGGGGAGTTAAAACAATACAGACAGAAGCTTTATTATTTCTTGAAATACCTAGTTGTGGTTATTTTTTGCTGTACAAAATAAGGTTGGGGTTCCCATAGTGCTGCCCATGAGATGTGTGTTTCACTTTGAGGAATTCCTCAGTGAGTTTTTCATACATCTTCTTGTTGTGTTTGTTGTGGGGGGAGAAGTAGTGTGGGATAGCTATTACAGTGTGTCGTTATTGTGTCTGGACATACAGTTTTATTTTTGGAATACCATTCACCTATTTATATTTCTTGTTCAAAATGAGTTCAGTAATTGTTAGCTCCTGGAATGTACAAGATTTGGGATCACCCATTAAGAGGTACAGGGTGCTTAATCATCTCAATAAGCATAAAGTGGATATTGCTATGATTCAAGAGACTTACCTCATACCTCAGGAAGCAGAAAAATTGTCTCGTAGCTGGGTAGATAAAGTACACCATTGTTGTTTTTCATAAAAAAAGGGGGAATTGCCATTTCAATACAGAAAGGGGTTAATTTTGTCAAGCATAATCATTTAACTGATGCAGAAGGAAGGTTCCAAATACTTTAAGGGAAATTATATGGAAGGAATGTGGCTCTTTGCAATGTATATGCTCCTAACAATCAGAAAGAACAAAAGGTTTTTTCCCAAAATCTTTCCTTTGCTTTTGCCAATTTTTTTTTCAGCTAGTTCTTTTATCCACCACTTGGTACCCTGACGGCTGCCATCTCATCGGGCTCTCCTAGCCCATCTCCCTCTCGCAGCTTACCTCTCCAGCTATCCCACAGCTTACCCCCTGTGGTGGGGCAGTGGGGAATCCCTCTACCTGCCTAACTCCGGATTCAATGCTGGAGGGATTACTGCCCGTTGAGGGGGCGGCACTTGTGGGGACCAACCATCACCGTTGCTTTAGCCAATTTAGGATAATACGAAATTCTTTTGGGAGGAGATTTCAATACTGTTATGGATCCATTGTTAGATCAGCTATTCAGTGCCCAGGAAGTTTAACTCCTTCTCAAGAATGTCTACATAAAATGCTAGATGATCTGGGATTGTTTGATGTTTGGAGGCTGATCCACCCTCAAGTCAGGGATTACTAATTTTTGTCAGACAGATTTGGGACTTTCAGTAAATTAGATTATTTATTCCTTCCATTAAAGATATGTAATGATACTAGTCACATTTCGCATGAAAACCAATTTATTTTGGACCACTGTCTTCTGAAGAGTTCTATCATGTTTGCAAAGAAATTGAATAGCTAGCTGGAAATTTAACGTGTCCTTATTACATGATATTAATTTCTGAGAGTGGATTCAAACAGAATCCAAAATAATCTTTAAGGTTAACTGTAATGGTGCTGTTGAGCTTAAAATAATTTGGGAGGCATACAAAGCCTTTATTAAAGGTGCAATCATTAGTTATGCATCCAAAAAGAAAAAAGAGAGAGAATGAGATCCCTAAAGGACAAAGAAGATACACTGAGGGGAATCTTGTCAAACTTAAAGCATGGGTCGTCAAATTATAAAGAGCTGTTATTTAAGGTTTGGGGACTTAAGTATGAGACTAATAAAATATATTCTGAAAAAATTGAATACTCACTTTTCAGAGTCAAACAAAAATATTGGGAGTCAGGAGAGAAAGCAGGGAAGCTACTAGCTTATAGACTACTCAAAACTGAAAAGCAAAATACTATTAAGGGAATCAAGGAGGGCTCAGGGGAGGTGACATATAATATTAAGAAAATTAACAACTGTTTTAAAATATTTTATGAGAATCTGTATAGGACTAAAGGAAGTATACAGGTAGATATGATAGACTCTTTTCTTAACTCAATTAAGTTACCTTGTCTAATACCTGAAGATAAAGAGAAACTTGATCAGCAAATTAGTATTCAAGAAATTTTGGATGTCACTGGGCAGGCTGCAAAGGGGAAAGCTCCTGGTCCAGATGGGTTTTCTTTGGAGTTTTATAAACACCTCAACAGTATTGTGGTGCCTCATCTATTAAATGTTTTTCAGTCCTCTTTTGTAGATAGTGCCCTCCCGGATTCTATGAATGAGGCTCATATCTATCTCTTGCAAAAAAAGGGAAAGATCCCTTGGATTGTGACAACTACAGGCCGATTTCACTATTAAACTTTGACTATAAGATTCTGACTAAAGTCTTGGCGAACAGATTGTCCAACATCTTAAGTAAATTAATAGGTAAGGAGCAAGTAGGCTTTTTAAGAAATCGACAAGCTGCTGACAATTTCAGAAGACTATTTTCTGTGCTATGGTTGACCCGTTCTGTAAAAAACTATTCCTCTCCGGCCATGGCTATCTCCCTAGATATAGGGAAAGCTTTTGACACACTTGAGTAGAACTATCTATATAAAGTTTTGGTGAGAAATAATGTTGGCCTTAACTTGTTGAAATGGATACATATGATTAATGTGTCACCTAGAGCTTGTGTAGTTACAAATGGAGTTAGATCCTCCTTTTTTCAGTTATACAGAGGTTCCAAACAAGGGTGTCCTCTTTCCCCCTTGCTACTTATATTAGCAATATAGCCTCTTATCAGGAAACTTATGCAGTCAGACAACATAACTGGGATTGTTACTGGCAAATATACAAATAAAGTTTTTGCCTTTGCAGATGACATACAGTACTTCTTGCTTTAACTTGTCCTACCTCCTCCCTGATGAATGTAAAAAAACTATTGTCACAAACCCACTCAACAGGTCAGGTCCTCTACTCCCTAAGTGCCAACCTCTGAGCGCAGTCTTGTGAACAGTGTAACAGACAAGGTAACCCTCTTGTCTGTTTTTGTGAGTTTGGATCAACCTTTGGTCTCAGTTCTGGAGGGATTCAAACTATTAACCTCTTGTTAGCATACCCAATGCACAGACTCAGATATATCTGTCTTCAGGGAGGCCAGATATCTTTGCCTATGGGCACCTAACCAGGTATTCAGAGATGAACCCTTTAAAACTTTAATAATGACCTCAGATTTAACGCTTCTCTTTCCAGTTTGATACCACCATTCAAGCTTATGTCTATTGTCTGCTATAACCATGGACTTTTCTTACAAAATAAAAAGAAGTCAAAGACAGACCAAGTAAGTTGTAAAAAGAATTTTATTAAAATAGTTAAAAATATGTGAACCACAAAATACAGAACTCTTATATCAAAAGACATACAAATCTTTTGAAAAGAAACAAGGTTTAAACAGTGCAAATTCCTACTTCAGTACTTAGTCTCTAAATACTTGCTTAAGTGCTCCCCAAGATGTTTCGTGGTCAGAGTCCAGGTCAGAATGTATGTCTCTGTAAAACAGAATTATTCCTAAACAACTGTATTGGCCAACCCCTTTTTGGTGAGGTCAGCTAGCTCCTCCTCTGTCAGATTATATTAAAAAATATACAGTATATCTTATACAACCACAGGATGTATTTTCAGAGTATTACATTCTGCAATCCTCAGCATAACTCATGTGTGTCAAATGACATCTCTTTGATATTTAAACAGTATCTTCTGTCACACAGACACCAAAGCATTTATGATTTCACACTAATACAACACAACCTGTTTTTCTTCCTTCAACGTCATAAACCTTTTTTATGATTTCCCTGTTAACAAATTTAACTTAAACAACTCTGTAATTAGCTTCTGTTCTGCTATGTAACACATTGCATCTAAAAACTGAGTGTGTGATACACATGCTGTCAGCATTTCTCTTAGCATGCATCTGTCCTTCAGCTGAAACCGGGGGGGGGTGAGTGAGGTTATTTCAAGGGCACTTGATTTTCAGCAGGAGACATTCAGTAATACATTTTATTAAAAAGAAATGATACAGCACTCAGAACATGGCTGTCTACATCACACTCCTCCCCACCTAGACTAAATTTGAGGGATCTATACCCCTACATGGGATGAGCTTCCCAAATCAGTTCACTCCTCATAGACCCTAGACAGTCCATTTGAGTTTTGATTATTCACTCCAGCCCTATGTACAATTTTTAGATCATACCTTTGTAAAGCAAGACTCCATCTTAGCAGTCTCCCATTGTTCTTCCCCATCTGCATCAGCCAAATCAGGGAGTTGTGGTCAGTCTGCACTACAAAATGCTGCCCATACAAGTATGGCTCTAATTTCTTTAAGGCCCGTACTATGGCAAGACATTCTTTTTCCACTGTAGAGTATGCTTGCTCCCTGGGGAGCAGCTTTCAACTCAGGTACACTACTGGGTGATCTGTCCCTTGGCTAGATGTCTGGTTCAGTTCTGCCCCAATACCCACGTCTGAGGTGTCCATCTGAACTATAAAGGTTTTGCTATAGTCTGGACTTGTCAAAACAGGAACACTGCAAAGTGCCTCCATCAGTCTGGTAAAGGCTTCCTCACAGGCTGGTCCCCAGGTAATTTTCTTTGGCATTTTTTTCTTTGTCAGGACAGATAGGGGAGCAGCCAGGGCACTGTAATTGGGTAAAATTTCCTGTAGTACCCTGCTGTCCTTAGAAAGCTCCTGACCTGCTTCTGGGTTTCTGGTCTGGGCCACACCTGGATCACATCTATCTTTATCTGGTGAGGGCAGAGCTGTCCCTGGTCTACCACATGCCCAAGGTATGCCACTTCTCCCATGGCCACCTGGTACTTCTCGGCTTTGACAGTGAGCCCGGCCCCCTGTATCCTGCCCAGCACTTCTCTAAGGTGGGATAGGTGTTCCTCCCCGCTGTACTAAAGATGGCAATTTCATCCAGGTACACCATGGCGTACTCCTCAGCACCATTTAACACCTGGTTCACCAACCTTTGGAAAGTGGCTGGGGCATTCCTCATTCTGAAAGGCATTACTTTGAACTCAAATAAGCCTATCAGAGTGATGAAGGCTGACCTCTCCCTAGCTCTGCCTGTCAATTCTGCCTGCCAATACCCCTTGGTCAGGTCAATAGTTGTAAGGTAGGTCGCCCCTCCCAACTTGTCCAGGAGTTCATCTGTCCAGGGCATCGGGTGGGCATCGGACTTCATGACTGCATTCAGTCCACAATAGTCCACACAGAAACGAGTTAAGACATCTGGCTTGGGCACAAGGACTACGGGTGAGGCCCAAGGGCTGTGGGATCTCTGGATTACCCCTAAATCCAGCATCTCCTCCACTTCCCTCCTAATATCCTTTTGGACAACCTCTGACACCCGATATGCTGTCCGCTGTATGGGCATCTGTGTCCCTGTCTCCACATTGTGTGTTGCTAAGGGGGTTAGTCCAGGCTTGGCGCTAAACAATGGGGCAAACTCTGCCAAAACCTCCCTCACTTTCTGGATCTGGTCTGGGGCCAGCTGGGAAGACAGTTTTACTGCCTCCACAGAGGACTCCCACTTACTCTCTTCCAGCAAATCCAAAAGGGGGTCTTCTTCGTCCATCCCCTCCCCATGACTACACACTGTGAACACCATGTCAGTCCTATTTGCATATGGCTTCATCATGTTGACATGGTACATCCTTTTTGTCTGTCTATGGTCAGGTAACTCCACAATGTAGTTCACGTCATTTACCTTCCTAACCACTTTGTAAGGTCCTGCCCACTCAGCCCTGCAGCTTGTCTTTCCGGTCTGGAATAAGGACCATGACTTCCTGACCCACCATGTATGAGTGAGATCTGGCTCTGCGGTCGTACCATACTTTTTGTTTCTGTTGGGCAGCTACTAGGTTGCTCTGGGCTGTCCCCATAAGCTCCTTCAGCCTTTCCCTAAACCTAAGGACATAATCCACAATCGGAGTTCCCTGGGTGGCAAGCTTGCCTTCCCAGTCCTCCCGGATCAAGTCTAGGGGCCCATGTACCCGGTGTCCATACAAGAGATCGAAGGGGGACAATCCTGTTGATTCTTGGGGCACCTCCCTGTATGCAAACAACAGGTGGGGAAGGTATTTCTCCCAGTCCCTCCCATGCTGTTCAGCAAGTGCTCAGAGCATTGACTTTAGGGTACCATTGAATCGTTCCACAAGCCCATTGGTTTGTGGATGATATGGTGTCATGCATCTCTGCACCACCCCACACTTCTCCTATAAACATTTCATTAGGTCCGACATGAAGGAATCCCCTCGATCGGTGATTACCTCCTGTAGAAACCCAACATGGGAGAAAATCCCAAGTAAGGCATCTGCCACTTTGTTTGTCCTCAGAGAGGATAGGCTGACTGCTTCTGCGTACTGGGTGGCATAATCCACCACAGTCAGGATGAATCTCTTCCCTGAGGAGCTGGGGGTATTTAAAGGCCCCACAATATCCATTACCACCTTCTGGAATGGCTCCTCCACTATGGGCAAGGGGATCAGGGAGGCTTGGGTTTTCTTGCCCGCCTTTCCTATTTCTTGGCACAGGTGACAAGATCTGCAATACTCCTCACCTGCTGAGTGAAGTTAGGCCAGTAGAAATTCTGGGCTAACCGCTGCCTAGTTCATGCGATTCCCAGATGACCAGACAAGGGAATATCATGGGCAACTTTGAGCAACTGCTCACAATATCCCTGGGGAATGACAAGCTGCCTGCCTAGCATCCCTCTCTCTGTCTGTACTGCCTGTATATACATAAGTCCATTTTCCCAATAAACCTTATGTCTGCCATCACCTCCCTGTGTGCCCTCCAAGTCTGCCCAAGCCCTCAACTTCTCTAAACTAGGGTCACTCCTCTGCACAGCTGCAAACCCCTCACACAGTCCCAAGGCATGGGACAGGTCCCCTTCTGTCACTAAACTAGGGTCCCTAGCACTATCATCAGAGCCCTCAGTATCACTGTCAATCCCAACCCTCTGATAAGGGGTCATCCCTCTCTCTTCAGAGTAACCCTCTGTAGCTGTGTGGTTACTTGCTACTGGGGAAATTTCTACCCCCTTTTTATCAGTCTCCCCATCTGGAGACTCAGACTGGGGAACCAGCCTCTCAGTGGTTTCCACACTAGTTTCTGTGGGGTTCAGGGAACTATTATTTTCCTTTGCCGCTTGGCTATGGGTAACTGCACATACCATCCCCTGCTGGAGATTGTTACCCAGGATCACATCCACTGCTAGTGTGTGGGCTACAGCCACCTGTTGCACAGTTCTCCCTGTTTCACCCCAGTCCAGGAAAACACTAGCGAGTGGCAATGTTTTCTCCTCACCAGTAAACCCTTGTACAGTTATGTATTTATTGGGTATAAGCTGACCAGTCTGTACCAGATACCCCTTTACCAATGTCAGGGATGCCCCTGCATCCCTTAACCCCCGCATCTGTACCCCATTTACTATGACTGGGTGCATGTGTTCCCTCATGTTCACTGGCATGCTCTCAGGGACACACAAACAACCCACTTCTTTTCTAGTACCCTGATGTGTATTTTGGCTTGCCTTTTTGGGGCACTGTCTGGCAATATGCCCAGTTTCCTTACACAACCAACAGACATTTCTTACTTCAGATAAATCTTTTCGTTGAAACCTGGGGCTAACTGGTTTTGGTAGAGGCAGTGAGGGTTTTAGCTGCCCTGAAGGTGCTTTTCCCTTTCTGTGCTGCCACGCCTGCCCCATTCACTCTCAGAGCAGGTCTGCTCTTGGCATAGCAGTCCGAGAGTTCAACAGCCTCTTGCACTGTTTTTGGATCTCGGTCCTCAAGCCAGATTTTTAGCTCTGCTGGGCATGCCCAATAAAACTGTTCTAATAAAATCACATTTTCAGTTTTATCAACAGAATTTACCTCAATTCCTTCCCACCAACATTTTAAAAATTGACGTTGTTTCATGGCTAGCTCCTCATAGCTCATATCAGGGCCTCTCCTGAGCTTACGGAATTTAGCTCTGTATGTTTCAGCAGTTAATTCAAACTTTTTTAACAGTGCAGCTTTTAGCCTTCTGTAATCATTGCTGTCTTCATTGTCCATTTGACTCAATGCATCCTGAGCTCTCCCGGTAAATAGCGGGGATAGCTGGCAGCTCCAGGACTCTCTAGGAATTTTAGCCTGAATACAAACTTTTCAAAAGAATTTAAAAAAGTGTCCATATCTTCCCCTTCCTTAAACTCAGCTATTAATTTGGAGTTCAATTTGTAACCCAGTCCTGCAGTCCCAGTTAAACCCAAGCCTGCTCTGGTGCTGCTGGTCAGAGTCGTATCTTCTCCAGTTCATGTTGCCACTGGTGCTCCTCTCTCTTCTCCTCTGCAGCTCTGCGTTCTTGCTCTGCCTTCTCTTTTGCAGTTCGCTGGTGCTCACGCTCCTCACAGTCTGCCTCCCTCTGTTGTCGGTCTGCCTCATGGTCTGCCTCTCTGCGTTCTCACTCTGCCTCCAGTTCCATCCTGTGCAACTAAATTTGCAGTTTGACTACCTCTGTATTCAGGATACTGGTGGCCATCCCCTGCTGCTGTGGCCCTTCACTAACAGTGGCCCTGCTGTCCTTTTTAGTAACGGTCGGTGACTTGCTGCTCTGGGTATCTGCTACCATCAGGGCCTCTATGAGGTTCTGCTTTTTGGCTGTCACCTCAAACGGGACTCCCCTGTCCCTGCACAACTGCTTCAAGCAATCTACAGTGTGCCTGCTGTAGTCGGAAGCCATCTTCTTCTTCCCTGACTATGGCTACTCTGACTGCACTTTAGAGAAAACAAATAAAATGGGTAGGAACTTTGACTGTAAGCCAAGTGATATATAGTTCTGTTTCCTTTTTAAAATAAAACTCAGTCTTTTTTCTTTCTTTGCAAGAGAGCTTACGGTCTCAGCTGACACAGAACAGTAAAGCTTGTGATACCAAAATATGCCACCGCTGCCAACCAATCTGTCACAAACCCACTCAGCAAGTCAAGCCCTCTACTCCCAAAGTGCCAACCTCTGAGCACAGTATTGTGAACAGTGTAACAGACAAAGTAACCCTCTTGTCTGTTTTTGTGAGTTCGGATCAACCTTTGGTCTCAGTTCTGGAGGGATTCAAACTGTTAACCTCTTGTTAGCATACCCAATGCACAGGCTCAGAGATATCTGTCTTCTGGGGGGCCAGATATCTTTGCCTATGGGTACCTAACCAGGTATTCAGAGATAAACCCTTTAAAACTTTAATAACGACCTCAGATGTAACGCTTCTCTTTCCAGTTTGATACCACCATTCAAGCTTATGTCTATTATCTGCTATAACCATGGACTTTTCTTACAAAATAAAAAGAAGTCAAAGACAGACCAAGTAAGTTCTAAAAAGAATTTTACTAAAATAATTCAAAATATGTGAACCACAAAATACAGAACTCTTATATCAAAAGACATACAAATCTTTTAAAAAGAAACAAGGTTTAAACAATGCAAATTCCTACTTCAGTACTAAGTCTCTAAATACTTGCTTAAGTGCTCCCCAAGATGTTTCATGGTCAGAGTCCAGGTCAGAATGTGTGTCTCTGTAAAACAGAATTATTCCTAAACAACTGTGTTGGCCAGTCCCTTTTTGTTGAGGTCGGCTAGTTTCTCCTCTGTCAGATTATACTAAAAAATATATCTCTTATACAACCACAGGATGTATTTTCAGAGTATTACATTCTGCAATCCTCAGCATAACTCATGTGTGTCAAATTACATCTATTTGATATTTAAACAGTATCCTCTGTCACACAGACACCAAAGCATTTATGATCTCGCACTAATACATCACAACCTGCTTTTCTTTCTTCAACATCATAAACTTTTTTTATTATTTCCCTGTTAACAAAGTTAACTTAAACAACTCTGTAATTAGCTCCTGGTCTGCTATATAACACATTGGTCCAGGGTTGCGCATGCGCAAGTCCTACATTGCGCCATTCTGCGATATTCAGCAGGAGGCAGTTACGCCACTGACAACAGGTTGAGCAACAGCGCAATGCAAATGAATGCATGCTCAACAGGAGGGGGAGGAACCATGCATAAACTGCGCAACCCGATATTCAGTCGGGTTGTGCAGAGTTGTGCATGCGCAACCCCCAACCTGCGCCTGCACAACTTTGAGCCAAAAAAAAAAGGATCAAGTTGAGGCCACCCCACAGGTGAGCTGCTGTATTGCAGGGTCAACACAGCAGCTTCCACCGTGGCTGGCTCTCAACTCAGTCCTATGCCCCCACCAGCCGATCGCGGGCAGAACATAAAAACAACCCATCTCCCAATGCCCGATCGCGGGCGAAAGTAACATGAAACACCCCCAACACATCTCCGATGCCCGATCATGGGCAGAATGTGAACAAACCCCTCCCAGTGCCCGATCGCGGGCAGAATGTATAAAGCCCCCAACTCGAATATCTCCCTGGTGGTCAGTGGACCGTAATGCCCTGATTCGCGGGCAGAATGTCAAGTTACAACCCCCAAACATCTCCCTGGTGTCTAGGTGTCCCCCCACCCACCCACGAAGCCCCTCCACCCTCCCCGGCGGCGGCGGGTGGCAGCATCCACCCTGCCCGCGCCCTCCGCCCGACTGACTGTCGGTGGAGGCTGCATGCCCATTGGTGCAGAGCTACAGCCAATCGCATGCAGCCCATACCAAACCATGACAGTCAGATTATCAAAGGCTAGAAGCCTGGATACACTGGAGGTGAACAACGCAGCAGGGTATATACATAGATACATAGATACATAGACAGTGTCGGCAGATAAGGGCCTATGGCCCACCCAGTCTGCCCATTTGAGCTTGTAAGTTCAGTTTGTTTTCCTAGAAGTCTGTTGCCCCTTACCCCTGACCTCCAGAATTCCTTTATGTCTATCCCATGCATTCTTAAATCCCGTGATTGTTTCAGCCCCCACCACTTCCTCTGGCAGGGTGTTCCACTTGTCCACCACCCGTTCTGTGAAGAAATTCTTTCTTATGTTTCCTCTGAATCGTCCTCCTCCAACTTCATCCCATGCCCTCTAGTACTGGAACATCTTTTCACTTAAAATAGTGTTTTCCTGCACCCTGTTCCTCCCTGTAAGATACTTGTATGTCTCTAACATATCCCTCTCTCCTTCTCTCCTCTAGGGGTACATGTTCAGTTCCTTCAACCTGTCTTCATAGGACTTGTGATGCAATCCATGCACCATCTTTGTTGCCCTCCTCTGAACCTTCTCTACCCTGTCTATGTCCTTACGTTAGGTATGGTCTCCAGAACCATTTTACTGTACTCCAGGTGGGGCCTCACTAGTGTCTTGTATGGCGAGATTATGACCTCCCTTTTCCTGCTGGTGATGCCCCTGCCTATACATCCCAGCATCCTATTTGCTTTACCTGCTGCCTTGTCACACTGTTTCCTACCTTGAGGTCATCTGAGATGATAACCCAAGATCCCTTTCCTGCTTGGTGCATGCTATATCCTCACCCCCAACTGATACATTGTGCCAGGTTTTGTGCCCCATATGCATTATCTTGCACTTCTTTGCATTGAATTTCAACTGCCAAACCCTGACCATTCTTCAAGTTTCTGCAGGTCCCTTCTCATTCTGTCTACACCCTCTGGTGTGTCTACTCTGTTACAGAGTTTTGTGTCATCAGCGAACAGTGAAATTCTGCCTTCTAGGTCCTGGCCATGTCACTGATGAAGATGTTGAATAGGACCGGTCCCAGCACTGATCCCTGTGGTACCCACTGGTCACTCTTCCCTCTGTGGAGTGACAGCCATTTACCACCACCCTCTGTGTCCTGCCACCCAGCCAGTTACCTACCCACCACACTACTGTCCTGCCACACCCATATTCCCCAGTTTGTGTAATAGTCTTCTATGTGGCACAGTGTCAAAGGCCTTGCTGAAGTCCAGATAGGCCATGTCCACTGCCCTCCCCTGATCCACCTCCCTAGTCACCCAGTCAAAAAATTCAATGAGGTTGGTCTGACATGACCTCCCCCTGGTGAAACCATGCTGCCTTGGGTCCTGTAGTCCATTGACAACCAGATGTTCCACCAATCTCTCCTTCAGTAGTGCTTCCATGATCTTCCCACTACGGGTGAGGCTGACTGGTCTGTAGTTCCCTGCTTCCTCTTTGTTCCCACTTTTGTATAAGGGGACTACATCTGCTGTCCTCAGTCTTTGGGTACCTCCCCTGTTTCCAGTGATCGGCTAAACAGGATAGCCAGAGGTTCAGCCACCACCTCTCTTAGTTCTTTAAGGACCCTGGGGTGCACCCCATCTGGCCCCATTGCTTTATCAACTCTTATTGCTTCCAGTTCCTTCAGGACCCTTTCTCGTGTAAAGGGACTTGTGTCCATTTCTGCACCATTCTCACCCCTTGTACTCCCTTCAGACCCATTACCCTCCTCTTCCTCAGTAAAGACTGAGCAGAAATACCTGTTCAGTATGTCAGCTTTACTGTTGTCATCCTCCACGCGGCCCCCATCCTCCCCCTTCAGTCTCACTATCCCTCCCTTTGTCTTTCTTTTTTCACTTATGTACCTGTAAAAGGTTTTGTCCCCTCTACCCACTGATTTTGCAATGTGTTCTTCTGTCTGAGCTTTGGCTTCCCTTACTGACCTCCCTGCCTCCCTTTGCTTCTCCTGGTACTTCTCCCTATCCCCTTCTGCCTGTGTCTTTTTGTATTGCCTGAATGCAATCTTTTTGGCTTTCACTTTCTTTGCTACCTCTTTGGAAAACCATAATGGTCTCCTCTTCCTTTTCCTCTTGCTAACCTGCTTAATACATAATTCTGTTGTTCTTGTAATCCCCATTTTAAATACTGCCCACTGTTCCTCAACCCCTGATTCCTGTCCCATTCCCCTTAATGCCTCTTTCAAGTATCTCCCCATTTTCCCAAAGTCTGCCCCCTAAAATCCAGGATACATGTTTTTGTGTGGTTTGGTTCTGCTCTTTCTGTGATTTCAAACCACAATGACTGGTGGTCACTGTTTCCCAGGTGCTCCCCCACTGTTACCCCCATCACACTGTCCCTGTCAGTGAGCACAAGGTCCAGTAATGCCTTCTGCCGAGTTGGTTCCATGACCAGTAGCTTGAGGAAGGCACCCTGAAGGGAGTCCAGGATAAATCTGCTCCTAGTTGATGCTGCTGCTGGGATGCTCCAGTCCACGTCTGGAATATTGAAGTCTCCAACCAGTACTACCTCACCCTTGTCTGCCATCCTTTGGATGGCTAGCATCAGCTCCCTATCTGTTTCTTCCTCCTGGGCTGGTGGATCAAAAGGGACTACCCCCCTCAGGGTTAAATGAGGTAGAGCGCATATAACTTGCCCCATTTCCGACTGAAGGACCCTAGATTATGTCTGGAGCTAGCAATAAATTTCTCAGTATTAAAACAATGGGACATCTCTTTAAGCCATTCCTGGTAGGTGATAGGTTCCTGATCTAACCAGTGTCTAAGGACCAGCTTTTTAACAACTATTGAGATTAAAGACATGTGGTACCTGCGTTCCTTCACCACAATGCTAGAGTAAACTACCAGAATACAAACTTCTAGGGTGAAGAATTCTTTGAGCCCCAAAAGTGGATCCAAACTATCTCAGATTGTGTTCCATAATGGAGCCACTCTATTGCATTCCCAGAGAACATGCAGCAAATTCCCTTCAGCGACTCCGCACCTCGAACATATACTCGACTTAAGTTTGCCAAATTTGAACAGCTTAACTGGAGTATAGTAGAGATTGTTTAGAATATAATATTGGATCAATCTATGGTTATCTTGGGATAAGTAGCGGTACACGTCCTTCCAAATTGCTTCCCACGATAAGGGGGAGCTCAAGTTGGGAAGTGACCAGATTACGGACCCTTCCAGGGAGTTAGGAAAAAGGTCATTTAGTAGTTTGTTATATATGATGGATATTCCTTTGGGATTGCCAGCTGCCTTCTGTACTTTCTCTAGGAATGGTCCTACTTTGGGAGGGAAGGAGACAGGCCCAAAAATTTTTAGAATGAGATGCCTCAATTGAAATACTTTGAAGATATGTCTCTGGGGGATGCTAAAGGAAGTTAAGATTCTATCCGATGAGAGAAGTGAACCTTGCTCATACAGAGACTCCACCCATAGGTTGTTTATTTGTGGAAGCCATTCAGAGGTTAGCCAACTACCACCAATTTTAATATTGGGATTTAGGGTGAGAGGTTGTCCTGGATCTTTGGTTTGTGATATGTTGAAAAGTTCCAGCATTGAAGAAGGATTTTAAGAGAGACCAATAGTGGAGTCTCGGATATCTGGGGGCAGCGAGGAGAAGGTGCCAAAAATACAGGGGGAGTAGGTTAAACTGATCTAGTAGATTTAGCTCTATCTGTAGCCAAATTGGTTGAGGAAGTTAGACTGTGCAGTGGACCACTTACCAATTCTGTTTAAGTGACTAGCCCAGTAATATAGTAAGAAATTGAGCAAACGAAGGCCCCTTTGTCTCTAGATGCACTGAGAGTTTAAGAAAAGACCATATGAGGTTGTTTCCTCATTCCAAATATATTTGATAGTAAAGAGTTAACTTTGACTGGAAGTATTTCTGGGAAGCCAAATACTAAGGAGGTTCAGGGTAGAACAGTCAGGGTAAAATATTCATTTTGATTATGTTAATTCATTCTCATATGGATAATGGCAGTTTTTGCCATCGATCCAAGTCCTGCTGGATTTTTGTTAATACATCATCCAAATTAAGCTTCTTGACCGTTTCCAACTCCTGAGCCACATGGATACCCAAGTATTTGAATGAAGTCGGGGCCCATTTCATACCGAACCATGTGAAGCCTGAGTGAAAGGTAAAAGAATTTAATGGAAAAATAATTGATTTGGAGATGTTCAACCTGAAATTAGAAACCTGACCAAACTGGTCGATGATTCGTAATACTTGTGTTAAGGATGACTCAGGATTGGTAAGGTGCAACAGAATGTCATCAGCAAAAGCTGATACGGTCACAGGGAATTGAGAGATGACACAGCCTGACACTGTGGAGAATTCTTGATGCTGATGAGTAAAGGTTCTAGGTATAGATTGAAAAGGTAGGGGAAAGGGACATCCTTGTCGTACCTGCACATAAAGGGAATTGGGAGGAAAACCCCATTACAAAACTTTTGACGAAGGGGACTTATAATTGCCATGATCATATGAATAAGGAGTCAGGGAAGCCCATTCTCTTCAGAGTGGCCCATAGAAATTCCTGTTTCATCTTTATTGAAAGCTTTTTCAGCATCGAGAGCAACTAGGACCATGGGATCTTGTGAATGCGGCCACTCGGAAGACATGGGACAAAGTTCTCAAATGGTCGGTTGATGATCTACCCTGGACAAACTCGCCTCGTTCGGACTTAGCAGGTGTAGCCATATCTTTTAATTCTGAGTGATAGAATTTTGGATAGAATTTTGATATCATAATTTAAAAGCGAGATTGGACAGTAACTGGCTGGATCTGTTAAGGGTTTATCAGGCTTGGGGATTAGAATTATTGTAGCTTCTAGGAGAGAAGGATCTATTGAATCCTCAATGAACATGTATTCGTAAAGGTTAAGAAGGAGAGGGGAAAGTTCTTTGGAAAAAATGTTATAAAAATTCGAAGGAAAGCCATCAGGGCCGGGGGCTTTCCCTAATGCCAACTCGTTGATTGCATCTTCGACTCGCCTAAGGTGATGGGAGCTGATAGAATATCACAGTGGTGTGGCTGGAGGAAGGGAGATTGATTTCGATCCAGGAAGAGCTCTCTATTCTCTGGGAATGCAATGGAAAAGGAATGCCTACAATAAATGCCTGTGTAGAAAGACTCAAAGATTTGAGCTATGTCCCTAGGTAGCTGCCCTATTAGTACCATCTTGGGCTTTAAGAGCGGGATTGACGGAACTCTCCATCTCTCTCAGTCTAAGGGCTAGCATATTGCCAGATTTTTGCCTGATCGATGTATCTGATCTTAGTCTTAAATAAAGCATATTCAACCTTTTCCCAAGCAAGTCAGGTCGTTGTATTCATTCCTGAGTTTAATGAGAGCTGTTAGGTTTGCTGAGGAGTTGGAAAGGAGAAAATTGTCCTCGGCTGCTCTCAGCTGTTGGGATAACAAATTTATTTTGGATTCCTTATTTTTTCCTAGTAGCAGCAATCTTAATAAGTTCCCCTGATGAAACATTTGAGGAGCACCACAGTATGTCATCTCTGTGGACAGACCCTTGGTTCAGTTCTAAGTAAGAGAGGATCATGCCCTTGATTTGGGAAACCATGTGATCATCCTTAAGGATCTCCGTATTAAGTTTCCATGATGTGTCCCTTTGTCCTTGGACACCCAGGGAGATCTTGACCCACACCAGGGAGTGGTCTGAAATAACTATTGGTTCTATACCCACTTGGTGAACACTGCTCATTAAGGAAGAGCTAATTAGAATATAGTCTATTCTTGAATCAAGTTTGGTGTACGTGGGAGTAAAAGGAATAGAGACGGCTATCTGGGTTAAGAAGGCGCCAGGGATCACAGAGTCCCAGTAGGTGGATAAAATCAGCAAGGGCTAGTTGGGGAGGAGACATCGGCTTTAACGGTCTATAAGTCTTATCTAATTCACTAGAAGGAGCTATGTTCCAGTCACCCCCGAGGATAAGAAGGGAGGGCAGAAATCTGCTCAGATTGGTTACTAGGGACATTAAGAAGGATGGGTCACCACCCACAGGTGCATATATTGCCCCTAGTACCACACTACTGTTGTCAAGCTGGCCCTTGACCAATACAAATCTACCATCTTGGTCAATGATACTGTCTTCTGCTATAGAATCCGGACATAATGCTTAATGATTATAGCTACCCCCTGCTAGCTTGTGAGGCGGGGACGCAGTGAAAATTTGGGTGAACCCTTGCCTGCGCAATCTTTTAGCCTCAGAGGCAGCCAGGTGAGTTTCCAACATGAACCCTATGTCCACATTCAAAAGGGAATAATTCAGAAAAACCTGCTGCCTTTTAAGAGGGTCATTGATGCCTCAGACATTCCAACTTGCTAATTTAAGTGGTCTCACAGCCATACTGATTGGTACAATATTTGAAGGGATTTAGAGACTTCAGCCCCTCCAGTGTAGCTAATGGTATGCGGATTACATTTCCCATTTTTAACATTTCCACAAAGTTTGAAACTCTCCGAGGCCCCTTCCCCCCCAGAAACCCACAAGAAAATAACCTTTGGTGATTAGCCAAGTCCCCAACGAATTTAACTGCAACTGGGGGAATATAACTACCCATCTAGAAAGATAAATCCTAATGACACCTGGCCCTGAGATTAATATATACCTCCCTACCCAACCCTCCCAATTATCCTGAACTTTGAGTAAACCCAAAATCCCCCAAAAACTATTTACAAGCAATCCCTTAAAATTCAGGAAAATGGCTATACCAACTTTGTGTCCTGTATAGGGATCAGATCCAGGACCGACAGACCCACCCTTACCTGGAACCAACCCCTGCTTGTTGCCCCCTGGTATAACTTGATAAAGTATGGGTTAACAACATAAGGCAGAAAGGAACTGCAGTCCCCCCAAAGTGAGACTCTGAGGCAGCTTCCCAAGGCATGCCAATCTCGTCCCCCCCCCCAGCATAAGGGTAATAAAACATCGGGGCTAGTAATCCATAGCCAAAAGACCAACAGTGAACAGCATTTCAAAATACAAATTACGCGACCACAAGGTAGTAATCCCACCTACCAGAGCAAAAGGGAGCCGCTAACGTGGAGAAAGGTATGTGACAAACTGACTAATATAGCGATCGTTCCCATCAGTTAATGCGAGGATCAGGAGTAGAAGGGGCAGATCTCCATGCATGCGGGAAGGCCTTTATCTGACAGGAATAGGAGGGGGAAGGTAAACCGGATCGAACCTAATTGGTTCGGCCGACACACAAACCGCCGGAACCGAATACCAGAAAAAGCACCCATCCCACCTCCTCGACAGTAGGGAGCGCCAGTCAAGAGTGCAAATAGGGCCGCAAACCAGGCCCCAACGAACACTACCACCCCAATCACCACAGAAGACCATCTAGCCCACCACCCCAAGAACTCTATCCCAGCTAACCAGAAAAAACAAAGGAAGGCAAAATTTTTAACCACACAAAGTCACTCAACGGAGGTAAGGAAACATTAGTCTAAAATTGGCATTGCAGGTCAGCCAATTCTAAACAAATCTGGCAGTCTCTGGGTAAGATCAGCTTTGGCTTGTTCCGGATTTTTAAAAGAGAGCCATGTATTGTCGAGTTGAACTTGTAACCTAGCTGGATAGTTCATATGAAATTTGATCCCAGCAGCTATCAGCTTGGTCACTATCGGATGGAAATCACGTCTCCTCTGTCGGGTTTCAAAAGGCAAGTCTTGGGAGAGTCTCAGTGTGGTTTTCCCACAGGATCACTTGGAGGCCTTTTAACTTTGCTCAAGATGTGTTGCCTTCGAGGTAGCTGAGCAATTTAATTATTATAGGTCGGGGGGAACCAGGTGGCTTTGCTTTAACGATCTATGTGCTCGCTCAATGTGATAGAAGGGATTGATGGGTGAGGGCCAACAATCTTGTTCTGGAGCTTTTGAATGAAAGATAAGATGTCTGGCCCTTCCTCCGCCTCTGGCAGACCCAGGATTAGAATATTGTTCCTCCTGCTGCGTCTCTCGAGGTCTTCCGTCTTTTGCTTTAATTTTACAATTTGCTGTTTGAGCGTGACAATTTCTGGTTCCCATTTAGACTTCCATGATTCTAAGGATCAGGTTCGAGCTTCAGAGTCACCGACTCGGATGTTCAGCGAAGCAAGGTCGTTGCGCATGGACTTCAGCTCCGAGGAGATATCCTGCAGCATTTCTTGGAACAGGATTAGCTCCTGCAGAAAGCGATCTTCGGTGAGCAGATTAGTAGAGGCGGCAGTGAAGCCAGATTTAGCACCAGAACCCGTAGGTAGGGTTCTTGATTTTTTTGCTGCTTTCTCCGGTGTGCTCGGTGGCGTGTGCTTGGCCCCAACGGTCTTCATCTCGGCCTCCATAGTCGTTTGTTGCACCCCGGCGTAAATGATTTAAAAAACCACTTAACTGCCAATAAAGGGTGTTGTTGGTCTGCTGAGAGCTGTGATCAAGGAGCAAATGCTAAGCTATTGTCCCCGAAATCGGTAAAAAAAGAGATTTAGCTGGTTGAGAGAGGGAGAGCTGTGGACTATGCTGCCATTAGGAGCGCTGCAGCACGTGACCTCATTGCTCAAGTTATGATCTCAGAAGCCCAGTCCTGTTCAGTGCCTGGCAGAAGTACCAGTGACCACTTAATACTTTTGAGGGAAGTAATAGAAAGAGGGAACAAGGTACAATTATCTGGCTTTTTGATATCCCTCGACCAGAAACAGGCCTTTGATTCTGTTTGCCGTGAATTTCTTTGGTCATCTTTAGCAGCTTTCCAGGTACCTGGAACTATGATTAACTGGATAAAATGTTTATATAATACAGCAACAGTACCTCCAGTAACCAATGGATGGAAGGGACCCTTAATCAGCTTTAAAAGAGGGGTCAGACAGGGCTGTCCTCTAAGCCCCATTCTTTATATTTTTTTCCTAGATCCTTTGCTTTGATCTACTACTACCTCCCCTATAATACAACCAATATAATGCAATCAATGCAAAGAAGTGCAATGTAATGCATCTGGGAAACAAAAACCCAGGGGAAGAGTACACAATGGGGAGTGAGTTAATAACAACAACAAAAATTGAAAGAGACCTAGGAGTAGTTATATCAGATGACCTAAAGGTGGGCAAGCAATGTGAGAAGGCAGTAAGGAGGGTTGGGGGGGATACTGGGATGCATAGGGAGAGGCATCAACAGTAGAAAACAAGAAGTTGTTATCCCTCTGTACAGACAGTTGGTGAGACCCCATCTGGACTACTGTATGCAATTCTGGAAACCCCATCTCCACAAATACATAGACAAAGTGGAGGCTGTTCAGAGGAGGGCAACCAAAATGGTGCAGGGCCTGCACCAGAAGACATACCAGGAGAGACTAAAGCAGCTTAATATGTATACCTTTGAGGAAAGGAGGGAGAGGGGGGACATGATAGAAACTTTCAAGTATCTCAAGGGAATTATGAAAGTACAAGAGGGCAGCATCTCTCAGAAGAAGAGATGTGCAAGAACAAGGGGGCACAATTTGAAGATAGAGCGGGGGTGGCTCAGAGGTAATGTTAGAAATTATTTTTTTCACAGAGAGGGTTGTGGATGCATGGACCAGCCTTTCTGAGGAGATTGTGGAGTCAGGAACAAAGGGAGAATTCAAGAATGCATGGGACAGACATAAGGCAATTCTAGTGGTGGGGGGTAGGAGGAAGTAAGCTGTTGATTAACTAGAATCTGCAGCTTATCCATCAGGTAGGGAAATGGGCAGACTAGGTGGGCTAAGCGGTCTTTATCTGCCATCAAATTCTATGTTTCTATGTAGCAAATGAGATAAGCACTTTACCATATAATGCATTGGCCTATGCGGATGATATGAGCCTTCTAGTATCTGATGAAATCTCTATTGAGGAATCTATATGAATCTGCAGAGACTTTGGAGCAATGTCAGGGGAAGCTTTGAATTTGCGGAAATATATTGGATGATAACTAGATATAAATAATACACTCTCTACCAATACCCTGAGTGGGATATCTATAACATCTGAACCAATGCAAGTATTGGGGATCTAATTTGGTAATGGGCAGCTAGATATAATGAACTGGGAGTCCGAGCTTGCAATAGGGAAACCAAAAGTAAAATCATGGAACAAATCAGTTATGTATCCCCCACACACACACACAAAAAAAAGTTTAGAAATCTGTATTCTTAGTATTTTCTTCCAGACTTTACTGGACAGTCGCCTCAACCCAATCAAGAGGAACATCACTTACCTTCCCATAAAAATGGGTGGGTTGAACATGATTCATCCACTACTTTTTTACAATAGTATCTTTTTTATCAGAAATTTTAGACCACTTCTTATTCATATGGGTAAAGTATGGGAGGCCTGGCTATATGAAAACTGTAAGTTATGGTTTTAGCAATGAGAAAATAATTCCTTAAGAACTGTAAAAAATATCCCCTCTGCGCCAAACTGCCCTAGAGACACTTTTACCAGAATAAGACAATAGCACATCACTAGTCAGATGATTATTACCCTACATAGGAAACTATTATATGCTACCTTACTTGAGCAGGTGAGTGCAGTCCCAATGGTGTTTGAAAACTGCCCAGATAATAATAAACCTGCTCTTTTACATTTATTAAGGAATCCTAGAATACCCCCACATATGCAGGCGATCCCATTGGTTCAGCTGCCATGAAAAGATTAATGTAAAAGCAAATCATAAGCATGAGCAGCTCTCGGAGAGATTATGTAGTAAACCACAATGTATACAACAGCTTGAGACAATAAAACATTTATTTTTTTCAGTGTACAATTATAAAACGTTTTGGAACTTTATAGCAAATACCTGGTCTGCACCTATTTTTTCCCCTAGTATCATACCAGAATATAATGTATGGAGATTCTTCTGTGTCCTGGAGGCATTGGCATAAAGACACATTGGGCAGGATTCATGTATGGGGAAGAAGGACCCGCAGCTGTGGGAAAACCTCAACGCTAGTGGGAAACCACTTGCGATGCCGCAGGTCGCCCACAGCTGCAGGTATTCACGTAGGTGGAGCCAGAGTACAACCGGCTCCACGGAATACGGCAGCTTGTGAATGCTGTTGTCATGGACAGCACTGCAGCTGCGGAAGACTGCTATGGGCAGTGGAACCTGCCATAGCACCCTCCGCAACTGCCGTGGCTGTAAATCGCTACCGCCGCAGCTGCGGATGATTCCAGTCCGCAAAGGCAGTTGCGGAGGGAAACTTAGAAATGTTTCCATTGTGGATCCTGCCCATTGTGTGTTATTTTCACTTGTATTTAAGTGGCAGATATGGACTGCACAATATCTTTTTACATTGCAACAAAAAAGAGGTATCCTATCAAGAACTGTTAGAAACATAGAAGTTGATGGCAGATAAGGACTGCAAGGCCCATCCAGTCTGCCCATTTCTTTTTCTACCTTATGAATGTGCCATTGGCCTTTGCTCTGTCAATGGCCTATCTGTTCATACTCATCTGTATTACTCCCTTATGCCTATCCCATGCCTGTTTGAAGCCCTGCACTGTATTCATATCCACCACTTCCTGGGGTAGAGGCCATTCCATGCATCCACCACCCTTTGTGTGAAAAACAACTTCCTCACATAACCCCTTAATTGGCCTCCCTCTAATCTCATGCTGTGTCCTCTTGTCCTGCTATTTTTCTTATATTGAAACATGTTAGACTCTTTCACCTTGTTAATGCTCTTAAGGTGTTTGAATATTTCAATCATATCACCTCTCTTCCTCCTTTGCTCTAGGGTATACATATTGAGCTCAGTTAATCTGTCCTCATATGTTTTCTGATGCAGTCCCTGCACCATTTTGGTTGCACTTCGTTGGACTACCTCAATTTGGTTAATGTCCTTGTAAAGGTGTGGCCTCCAGTACTGCATGCAGTACTCCAGATGGGTCCTAACTAGTGTCTTGTAAAGAGGGATTATTACCTCCCTCTTCCGACTTGTGATACCCCTACAAATACACCCCAACATCCCTCTAGCCTTACCTACTGCTTTAGTGATCTGCTTGGATGATTTCAGGTGATCAGTGATGATGACGCCTAAGTCTCTTTCTTTCCTTGTGACTGCCAGCAACTCCCCTCCCAGCCTATAGGTGACTTCAGGGTTTCTCTTCCCTATGTGCATGATCTTGCACTTCTTTGCATTAAACCCCAATTGCCACTCTTCTGACCATTTTGTTAGTTTATCCAGATCTTTTCTCATTCTGCCCACCCCATCTGGATAATCTATTCTGTTGCAGATCTTGGTGTCATCTGCAAACAGACAAACCTTACCCTCCAGTCCATCTGCAATGTCACTGATGAAGATATTGAAGAGGACTGGCCCCAGGACTGATCCCTGAGGTACCCCACTTGTGTCCTGCATCTCTTCTGACTGTATACCATTTACCACCACTCTCTGTTTTCTGCCTGCCAACCAGTTTGCCACCCAGTTGACCAAAGTCTGACCCACCTGAGCCTACCCAGCTTATTAACCAATCTTCTATGTGGAACAGTATTGAAAGCTTTGCTGAAGTCAAGGTAAGCAACATCAACTGCTTCCCCTTGGTCCACCACTCTGGTTAGCCAGTCAAAGAAATCTATGAGATTAGTTTGACAGGACCTTCCTTTTGTAAATACATGCTGTCTTGGATCCTGTGCTCCTATGGATTCCAGGTGTTGCACTATCCTTTCCTTAAGGAGTGCCTCTATAATCTTGCCCACTACTGAGATAAGACTGACTTGTCTGTAGTTCCCTGCCTCCTCCCTGCTACCGCTCTTGTGGTGCAGGATCACATGAGCCCTTCTCCAGTCTTCTGGTACCTCTCCTATGCTCAGAGACCCACTAAACAGTTCTGATAATGGCTCTGCTAGTTCCACCTTTAGCTCCTTTAGTACCCTGGGATGTATGTTAGGTCCCATTGCCCTGTCCACCCTGAGCTTATCGCGCTCTTGTAGGACCCTTTCTTCTGTGAAGGGACTAGTGCACACCTCCCTCCCCCCATGTCCATGGTGCTGAGCTGTGGGCCCTGCCCTACCTTCTCTTCAGTAAATACTGAGCAGAAGTATCTATTTAGGATAGATGCTTTTACATGGTCTTCCTCTTCACACGTTCCCTTATCCCCTTTGATCTTAGCAATACCTCCTCTGGACTTTCTCCTTTCACTAATGTATCTATAGAAAGTCTTGTCACCTTATTTTACTATTCATGCTAATATTTCCTCGGTTTGGGCCTTTGCCTGCCTTACTGCCTTCCCCTGCTTCCCTTAGGGAAGTTTGGTATGCCTCCCTATCTTCATCCTGCTGAGTTCCCTTATATTTCCTGAAGGCCAGTCTTTTGGCTCTGACCTTTTCTGCTACTGTGTTTGAGAACCAAAGTGGTTTCCTTCTTCTTTTGCACTTCCTTTTCTCACTAACACAATGGGATGTTGCTTCAAGTACTGCATCTTTCATGCTTGCTCACTTTGCCTGTACCCCCTCACCCGTATTTCTTTTTGCCAGTTCTAACTTAACTCTGTTGGCCATCTTATCAAAGTCAGCTCCTCTGAAGTCCCATATTTTTGCCTTGGAATGGGATGATTTTGTTCTAGTGGCCAAATTGAACCCTGCCATGTGATGGTCACTGGCACCCAAGTGACCTTCTACCTGGAGATCTGTGATCTTTTCCCTATTAGTCAGTACTAGATCTAGGATAGCCCTGTCTCTTGTGGGTTGTTGTAGTAGTTGTTTGAGGCCCTCCCCCTGCAGGGAATCCACTATGTGTCTAGTTCTGGCAGATGTCCCTGCTGGTATTGACCAATCTGTATCTGGCATGTTGAAGTCTTCCATTATCAGAACCTCCCCTTTAGCTGTCATGTTTTGTATATCTTCTAACAGTAATGTGTCTATGTCCTCCCCCTGGTCTGGAGGTCTGTACACAACCCCAATTCATATGGCTGTCCCATTTCCTGTTTCCAGGGTGACCCACATTTCTTCTGGCTCTTTACGTGTATTCTGAATTTCTGTAGCTTTGATATTTTCATTGACATAAAGGGCCACTCCCCCCCCCTTTTGCACTTTGGTCTCTTCTGAACAGTACATTGCCAGGTACTGAAGTTTCCCAAGTGTGGTTACTGGTAAACCATGTCTCGCTAATGGCTACTATGTCCAGTTTAGCCTCTGTCATTATTGCCTGCAGGTCTGGGATCTTGTTTCCCAGACTGTGAGCATTAGTGTACATGATTTTCCATTGGCCAGATTTCGGTGTGTTAGTTGTTGGGCGAGGTCTGGCATTTCCTGTGTGTCGTATGG
Source organism: Neoceratodus forsteri (assembly GCA_016271365.2). NCBI lineage: Eukaryota > Metazoa > Chordata > Ceratodontiformes > Ceratodontidae > Neoceratodus > Neoceratodus forsteri. Next base: position 143,096,593 of record JADMNL010000027.1, read on the forward strand.
GGAGCCGGACCTTTTTCTTTACCTGGTGATGCAAATGAACTACAAACATGCTGAACTCCTGTTTGACCACTAGCTGAAGGGGGAGGGGTGTTCTTCCCATTCGACATATGGGGTGCTGCACCCCTCTCCCCATTTGCTAGTTTAAATATTCTGCAAAGATGTAAAACTTCTGCCCCAATGCACTGACTCCCTCCTTAGTCAGATACAGTCCATCAAATTTAAAGAACTTTTGCTCTCAAAACTGTTGCCAGTTCCCTACAAAGTTGTGTCCTTTTTCCTGGCACTAGCCTTTGGGCCACATGTTTAGCTCCCCTATCTCCCCTTCTCTGACCATCTGTCCATCTGTCCCCCTCTCCCAGACTGGCAGGATCTCAAAGGAGATACCGGATGAAATGGATGATAGTTTGTCACCCAGCCTTGTCAGGTGTTCCTTGGTCTCCACAACTGATCAGCTGGCGAGATTGTTAGTCCCTATGTGTACCAGGACGTCAATGTTTTCTCCTGCTTCCTGAACAATTTTAGCAATGCAGTCAGTGTCTCTCCATGTTGATGTACTTGGGAGACATCTGACCATTACCCCTGGCTGGAGATATGTATCAACTCCCTGAATCATGATGTCTCCTATGATAAGAAGTTTTTTGGATTTCCTTTTTGCTTTTTTTGTTTTTGGCTCCTGTTTTGGGTGAGTTTTGTTGTGCTAGCTCCTGTGCTGCAGTGTCCTGCTCTGCAGTGTCCTCTGCCCCTTTGTTTGATTTTGGAGATTGAGGCAGATACCTGTTTGTAGTTTTTATATGGTTTGTGGAGGTGATATGTTGAAGAGCACTGAGTGATGGGGCACCTGATTTGCCCCTCCTAATCACCTGCCAAGCTCCTGAACCAACTACCCTCTATGGTCGAGGTCCTTCTGTTAGATGTTGGGGAAATGGCAGGTGGTTCTTATTATATAATTCCTCTTGAATATGCTATTTGAGTCGCGCAGTCTCTGCCCATGCTGCCTGGAGCTGAGCCCTTAGATCTCCAATGGCCCAGCATGTAGGACAGTGTCCTAAATCCTGTAAAACTGCCCTTCTGAAAAGTGTTCTGCAGTACCTGCAGTTAATGATATCCATTCCAGGTAAGTTAGTGAAAATCACAAAAGACGTATGACAAATCTATTTTTTTAAATACAAAACACAACAATTGTGGGCCTCTCAAACACCTTTGTGTGTCCAGTGTGGTGCTATTAGCTAAATAACTGAAGTGGGGGGAGGAGGTTGAAAAACCCAAGCTAATGCACAGGACTAAGAAGCACAGCAATGCTTTCTAAATATGAAACATAGAAATGCTTACTATTCATAGCAAATTTCTTTTTAATGTTCAAAAAGTGCCCAACATCATCTCACAAACAGTGCAGAACCTACATCCAGGAGAAATAAATAAATCCACTGGCTATAAACAAATAAATACATGCTGACACCACAAATGGTGTAACTGCAGCAATCTAAGGGAAACGTCAGCTGATTGGTCGAGCTGTGCCATGTGACACGCTCGAGTCCATGCTGGTTAGATTGCTACGGTTACACCATCTGTGGTGTCGGCGTGTATTTATTTGTTTATAGCCAGTGGATTTATTTGTTTCTCCTGAATGTAAGTTCTGCACTACTTGTGATACGATGTCGGGCACTTTTTGAACATTAAAAATAATTTTGCTATGAATGGTAAGCGTTTCTATGTTTCATATTTAGAAAGCAAATGTATTTTTTAGAAATGAAATGTGTACAGGTTAATGAACTACAAGAAAGATGGAAAGGCCTACCATGGATTACTGATTCTGACTTTATGATTACATTAATGTAACAGATGCTTCTTGCTTGTTTAATTGAAGGATGTATTGTTTGAGATTTGATTATGACTTTACTACTTGTGAATGTATATAGTTTTCTTTGAATAAAGTTTCCCCTACTCTTCATCAATAAGTGCCATGGGATCTTTTACTTCCACCTGGACAGTGACCAGAGACAGGCAGACAGGACCTCAGTATAATGTCTCATCTGAAGGATAAATGAGACATTAAACCAACCTCTTCATATTATAATTGAAAACCAACAGTTTTCAGGGGCTATACAGGAAGTCCAATTTGTGCCTACACTTAGTGAACATAAGGATCATTAAGCTGAGTAGGCTGATCATTTTTCTGATTGGGACTTTTTGAACATTATAAGGGACTGGTCTCTTCCACTGGCTGTGCAATGGTTCCATCTGAGGCTGGTTATATAGTCTGTATTAAATGTTTCCCCTACAGAGGTACCAACAAGGAATGAGTTACTCTAGTATACTGTATTAATTTCCCTGTGCTAGGATTAGTGTTAGGTTGTTATACAATTTCTAGGATGTATATATTGCAATGTATTTATACTTAAAGTGCAGTAAAATATAAATTAAAGAACCCTAAATGCCAAATAGTTTGCCAGATGTTAGGGTGTGTGTAGCTGATAACATGCTAATTAGCAACACCCTAAGAGTTGCAGCATGTCTGTTACCATTTGTGTGGCACTGTGACATGCTGTAACTGGCATATGGGTATGCCTATCAGATGTTCCTCCCCCCAACCTGTTCCCTCTCTCACTTCAGTGGTTGCACACCAAATTTCAGGCCCAGTGCTACTGGTGGTAGTCCAGTGGTATGACTCTCTAGTCCCAGTCCACTGTATTCAGCAGCTTTAGGTGGCATCCCACCCTGTAATGACTCCCCCACAGGTCCTGTTATTTCCTATTACAGGGGGTCACAGGAAGCTGCAACAGGGTATTCAAGAGCCACCATTGTCTGTGAATGGACCTGCAGACCGTTTGCAGGGCAATCCTCACTCCCTTCCCTGTAAGGTTGTGAACTGTTTTGGGACCATGTAGGGAAAGGTTACAACCCTTTTTCTGTATAGCTCAGCAGTCACAAAATTGCAACATGTGCAAAGTGATCACAAACCTGTGACCATGTGACACCAACTATTACAACTGAGCATACAACCCCATTTTTGTGTAGGTATGATGAACTATACGGCCCTATGTTTTTGTGGGTATGATTAACTAGCATGCAGCAGATTGTGCTCCCTGACCTTATGGTACACTGGGGACATCAGGACTAACTCTAGGCCACAAAGCATGCAATAGACACAGCATGATATAGTGCCACAGGGAGGACCTATCCAGAGAGGCTGGAGAACCTAAACATGCCCTCATTATTATTACTTGTAAGTTTTGACCAGGAAAGGCACACTAAGCTGTGACAGCTTGTTTCCAGGTGCATTCTGGGGGATGCATTGCATGACCTTCTTTTACTGACAGGAGGAATGTTGGCCATAACACGGTGGGGGGAACTCCCCTATTCTTCTCTCCCCACAGGCACTTCTGGAGATGTGCATGTCTTCATTACTTTCTGTGGGGGAGCAGACTGAATCTACTTAAGAGACACATTACATATCTTCCTATAAACAAAAAAAAAGGTGGTTTAGCTCTGATAAACCCAATTGTTTTTTTTTCTTTGGGATATTTAAATACTATATAATGTATGGGATAAGGTTATTAATGATGGAATTCAATTAATTTCCTATCATTCAAAAAGGTAAATAGAGGTAAGCACAGGAGCGGTGGTGCTTACTGTTTGATTCCTTGGAGTGAAAACAAAATGAGCAACAGCACACACCAACCACACTGGTTTCCACAAAAATGGAACTGGGTCCAAGGATTAGTCCACCACCAGTCTTTATTTAATCCTTTTGTAACATGGTGAGACCAGGAAAGGACAACAGTAATAGTACACTGCTGGCTTATGTATTGCCTTCTTGTCAGGGCTTCTTCAGAACTATTAGATCTTTACAAACATAGGAGCCTTAATACACTTTCTTGATTAATCACATGTTCTAATCATACAGACAAACAAGGTGAAACTAGTATAACGGCAATTAACCCATTAACCCCACATCCATGTGATACCAGTCAGAATCATCAAAACAATTAATAAAGTAATTCAAAATAATTGCAACTAGTGCTATAACAATTGGTATCGTAGTTTTCCTCATGTGTCTGGGCTTCAGTTTTTGAGGAGTTCCAGTAGCCTAGAACAGAAACACAGGATAATTAAAAGCAATCCTATATAGTTAATAAACTTTCACATTTGATTCATGCAAAAAACATTGCTGTAAATATACTTACTATACTGACAGCTTGTTCTGTGTGTGAGAATGAGATGGGGGGTATTTTAAAGAAAGGAAAACGTTCCACTATTTTTACTTTTTGGCCCCTTATTAAAAAGGGTAAAATTTAGAATTTGCCATCAAGTCCAGGGTATTGCAGAGCACCAGTTCTATAGATCCATTCTTGCTCATGGCAGTTTAGTATATTGTCCAAGTCCCCACCTCGCACATTTTTAGAGATACTCTCTATACCAGTCATTGAAATTTTATGTGTGACTCTGGGCTGACTATGGACATGCATTGCATATGTCAAGTTTTTATTTTTAATGGCACTTGTATGCTTGTAGATCCGGTATCTCAATTTCCTTTTTGTTCTACCAATATAAAAACAGCCACATGAACACTGTAAAAGGTAAATTACCCTCTCAGAGTTACAATCAGTAATACCCTTGATCTGTTCTGTCCTGCCTTTAGACGGATTGTAAAAACAACATTATCTTTTCATGTGTTGGCAGGCCTGACAGAACCCACAAGGTTTATTACTCCACTTTCTTTATTGGATTTTGTTCAATTGGCTGGCTGGTAGCTGTTAACCAAACGGTCTTTCAAGTTCCTTCAAGCTCTTCTGTAGGAGACACGTATAGGCCAATGATGCTGCTTAACTCTGGTACACATCTAAGAGTGGCAAAATTTTGTTGTACCGTATTCACCACCTCTTTAGTTTCCCCCACAGAAGTTAATGACAAAGGTCAAAGGTGAATCTGCTGATCTTTTCTTTTTCTTTTTTGGAAGAAGCAGTGACTCCCTTGTTTTGTGATCTACTTCAGTCTTTGCATTCTCTAAAACCTGTTCTTTATATTCCCTATCTAGAAACCTATCAAACAATTCTTTGGAGCATGACTCATATTGTTCTAACACAGCACAATTTCTCTTCATTCGCATACATTGCCATTTATTTATTTATTTAAGCGTTTTACCAGGAAGACATACTGAGCAGGCTACTGCTCGATTCCAGATGCGTCCTGGGGGAAGGGGTGGAACAGACACAGTTGAGGAAGCAAATACAAAGTATAATGCTTAATTCATTGAGCATAGTATCTATGGGGTCAGACACAACACATTTGGTACTGATACAGAGACACAAATAGTAGGAGATACAATTGATACTGTCTCGTAACAGGTACAGTTTAAATATATTACACTAGCAATAATAGGATAGGCAATCAAACAGTAAGTGGACAATAGGCTGTGCAACCAAGGCTGCCACACTTTGGGCTGCTATAGGCCTAGTCACATGAGCAGGTAGGGGAGAAGTGAGCTAGAAGCATGACATTAAGATGCGGGGGGAAGAGAAGTGACGGATGTTAGCAGGGAGAGAGTTTCACAACTTAGGCATTCGGTAGCTAAAGGCTGCCTGGCCATGGCAGTAGACCCATGTGGGATGACTAGGATCCGTGGGTCATTACTTCTGAGTGAATATGCTTGGGTGCTTGTGGCAGCAAGGGCAGAGGTGAAGTAGGAGGGAAGCAACTGGGACCAGTATTTGGCCGAGATTTTGGCATTGTGGGATCGTCTACGGATATCTAGAGATGTAAGATTCATTGATTGGTAGAGGGCACAATGATGGCTGGAGTAAGGGCAGTTCAGGACAAAGCAGCTGAAAGAGTGGAAGAGGGGTCCAGTCTGGCTAAGGTAGCCTTGGACCCTGGACTATAGACAACATCCCTTTAATCGAAGACAGAGAGGATCATTTTCTGCATGATGGCCCTATGGGCAGAGACTTGGATATTGTCACGGTTGCAGTAAAGTGCACCAAGCCTGGGGTGCAGCTTCTTGAGTATGGAGTCAAAATGTGTGGAAAGGTTGGGGTGCTGATCGAGCCAGATCCCGAGGTACCTGAAAAAGGAACAAAACTCGAGGGGCATCCCATCCAGGATATGGAATGTGATAGAGGAGAGGAGCCTCGAGAGTCTCTGCCTAGTGCCAAAGGTCACAGAGATGGTTTTCTTGGTGTTGAGGGAGAGTTGATTTGAGTTTAGCCAGAGCTGGACCTTGGCAAAGTCCAGCCGCAGTCTGGTCATAACCTCTGTGGCCGAGGGGCCAGATGTATACAGCACAGTATCATATGCATACATGTGAATGGAGGTGTGTGGACAGGTGGATGGCAGGTCATTAAGAAAGATGGAGAACAGGAGTGGGCCTAGGACTGAACCTTGTGGTACCCCAGTAGTAACAGGGAAGGGGGCCGAGGTGGCAGAACTGACTCTGACAGATTGGGACCTGCCTACAAGGTATGAGTGGAACCAACTGGAGGCCCTGCTAGACAGCCCAGCATTGGTGAGTTTGGTCAGCTGGAGTGAATGGGAGACAGTGTCAAACGCCTTGGCCAGGTCGATGAAAATGGCGGCTGTGATGTGGCCAGCATCCATACCGGTGAGGATGGCATTGGTGAGCCTAAGAAGGGAGGAGATAGTTGAGTGGGATTTCCTAAAGCCAGACTGGAAGGGGGTGAAGAAGGAGGAGGAGTCAAGAAAGGGTGATAGGCGAGAGAGTACTAGCTGCTCTTGGCGTTTTGCCAATATAGGTAATAGAGAAACTGGCCAGTAATTGCTTGGGTTAGAGGCATCCCCACCCTTGGGAGGGGGATTATGGTGGCATGTTTCCATTTACAGGGGACTTCACCATGGGAGAAGGATAGGTTGAAGAGGGCAGACAGAGGTTTGGCTATAGCGGGGGCTGAGAGGTGAAACATTTTGGAGTCCTATCCTGTTGGGCATTTGTCCTTATTAGGATTAAGGGCAATCAGTGCATTACATACTTCAACCTCAGTGACATGTTGAAAAGAGAACGAGTGGGCTGTGGCTATGACTGTGACTGGGGAGGTAGGACTGAGTTGCTGTGCCGGGCGAGGTGAGGGCAGGAGAGTTGCATGCAGCTTGTGAAGTGCAAGTTAAACTGTGAGGCCATGGCTGAGGGGTCAGTGACAGTGAGCCCGCCTACCTGTAGGGTAGGAGTGGGGGGCTGCGATGGAGGGCTGAGAATCGATTTTACCACTTTCCAGAATTTGGCTGGCTGATGTGAGGTGGAATCGAATGAGACTTTGAAATAGTTAGCTTTTGCTTGACGGATTTTCCTTGTACCAACACTGTGTTACGAACGATAAATCTGGAGGTCAGCTGGTGAGCAGGAAGACTTGTAGGCTTTCCGGGCTTTTTCCCCTGCTCCTGAGAAGGGCTAGGATTTTAGTTGAGATCCAGGTGAGGTGTGTGCCTCTGACTCTGGTACGCCTTGGGGGGGGGTGTAGTGGTCCCAGACAGCAGAGAACTTAGTCTTAAAGAACTCCAGGGCCACATCAATGGAGGATGAGGATTGGCTGATGAATGACCAGTCAGTACTGGTCAGGTCAATTAGTAATGAGGTGAGGTCCAGGGACTTGTAGGATCTAGTCATTAGGATTCTGAGGGTGGGGGCTTTAGGCCTGCAGATTTTTCTTATGAATAAATGCCGTGATGGTCACTTAAGGCATCAGGCAGGAGTTCGGAAGCTAGGATCCTATGAGGGTGTGAGGTTTCTAATCAGATGTGGGGGATGGCCACTGTCTGCTCGTAGCAAACTGTTGCAGTCAGTAGGTTTTGTGTAGAGGTCAGTATTAAGGGTACCATCAGTATTTTTTGTAATCAGTAGGTCCAAAAAGCGAATCTCTTGTTGATCTGAGTTTGTTGAAAACTTAAGATTTGGATCTGAATTTTCCAAAAACTTAAACTCTAACAGTTCCTCTTGTGATCCCCTCCAGATGAGAAAAATATCGTCAATAAAGACTTTATACATGTCTATTTTCTCATAGAAGGTTTTTTTTGATCTATCATATATCACTGTATCCTCCCATTCAGCCAGAAACAAATTGGCCAGACTGGGTGCCAGTGTTGCACCCACGGTAGTTCCCTTGATTTGTTTATACAACCTGTCTTCAAATATGAAAATATTATTGCTAAGTACAATGTTTGTAAATTCTACCATCATGTTAATTCTGGATTGTGTCATGGAAGTATATTTAAGCAGTGAATATTGCACAGCTTGTAAGCCCCCTCCTTGGGTATGTTAGTGTAAAGGTCATTTATGTCCATAGTGACAAGTAGCCAATCTGGGTCTAGCTGAAGGCCACCAATGATTTTTAACATTTGTGTTGTGTCTTTAAGATAGCTTCTAGTATTATCAACTAGTGGGTTTAAATGGCTAGCCACAAATCTAGAAATGGGTTCAGTTAGCCAGCCAATGCCTGATACAGTGGGGTACCCTCGGGGTGTTAACAGGGTTTTTGTGCACTTACAGGAGTACATAGAAAAGGTGGCGATCCCTCATTACCAGGAAGCTACAGGCCCATCTTGCTCCTCCCCTCCCTTGCAAAGGTCCAGGAATCCCTCATACTATCTAAACTGTCAGACTTTCTCTCCTCCAACAACTCCGTCTCACCCATGCAGTCAGGATTCAGAAAACACCACTCCACCATCACTACTCTGCTGCACGTTACCGATTCCATCCTCTTGGCTATGGATCATAGCTAAACCTCTGTCACCATCTTTATTGACTTGGAAAAAGCCTTCAACTTCATCTCCCACCCACTGCTACTCCGTAAACTCAGCTCCTTTGGCATCGCCCAACCTGCTGTCCGACTGGTTCTGCTCATACCTCCAAAATAGACTACAGTCAGTTCAAATAGGCGACGCCCTCTCCTCTCCTCTCCTCTCCCTATCCTATCAGATGTCCCCCAAGGTTCTATCCTCAGCCCCATCCTCTTCTCTCTTCATAAATGACCTTCCCTCTGCCTGCCTCTCCTCTAATGTGCATCTCTACACAGAAGTTACTATCATCTTTGCCTCTTGCCACTCCTATGATAGCATCTTTCCCCATCTTCAGAATGACTTCAACCGAGTCCAGTCCTGGTTCCTGGAAAACCAGCTAAAACTAAATGCCAATAAAACTGTCACCATGGTTTTTGGATCAAGACAGAAGCTTGCCTCCCTTCTGGCCCCCCCCCCCCATAATCACCACACTGGTTGGCTCTGCCCTTGAATTGATCCCATCCTTTAAGTACCTGGGTGTCTGATTGGACAGCCACCTCAGCTTCTCTACTCACATTGAGACTATCTGTGCCAAACTCTGGCCAAAACTTGCCATCCTCTATCAGCACAAAGCCAGCCTACCCCTTCCCACCCAGTGCGAGCTCATACGTAAAACGATCTTGCCAGTGTTGGACTACGCTGACATTGTTTATGGAATGGCCCTAACCTCATCTATCTCCAGACTGGACCTTCTACTCAACTCTTTCTGCCACTTTGCCACTGCCTCCCCCCTACGCACCACTCTCCCTTGCCCACTCTCCCACAGAAGAACCATCCACAGTGCCTCCCTCATAGCAAAATTCTGATTTGGTTTAATCCCCCCCCACCTCACTTCCCGCCTGACCCCAGCAAACTCCCTTGATTACCCTCTCTGACATATGGATTTGCGCACCTTTCACATCCCCAGCCCACAAAATGTTACCGGCCAAGCTGCCCTTTTGTACCATCTTCCCCCTTCCCTGGAATAGCCTTCCCTCTGACCTGCACTAGGCCTTCTCTTCCATCCATAAAAACGCTCCTCAGGCTCCTCCTGACCCCCATCTGCCCCAAATGCCCCAATAGTCCCCAAACACCCCCCAAGCCCTACCACCTGTTAATATAAATTTTGCAGCAGTTCAGTACATTTTCTGTGTACTGGTCTACTTTATTGTGAATGTAAAATGTTGTGTACTGTGTGAAAAATGGTTGTGTATACTGTCTTTTTGGAATTTCTTTGTGTAACTCTTCTCATTTCTGTGTACGCTCTGTACCCAGGCCGCACCTGGAAATGAGCTTCGGCTCAGTGTGTCTTTCCCAGTTATCAATTTTTAATAAATAAATAATAAATAGAATGCAGGTTTTACTGGTTGCCGTACTGACAAGTCACACATTTCATCAGTGTCAGTCATTTCATTTTCAAACAATTCCAGCAAATGTTTCTATTTCTCTTTTAATAGTGCAAGTGGGATCAAAATGTAGACTTTCATAAACTTCACTACCAGACAATTGCTTATACACTTTAGCTTTGTAAGCCTCCTTATTCTGTATCACAGTACTGTCCCCTTTGTCTGCTGGTTTTATTGTGATAGTGGGATCTGAGGCAAGACTATTAACATCTAACCTTTCTGCTACAGAGAGATTGCAATAGGGTAAACGTGGAGGATTATTATAAATTTGTTTTAGGTCATGAACACAACAATCTAGAAATGTTTGTACTGGTGCAGAAAGGGGAGGGCAGAAAGTTGAAGTGGGTCTAAATCGGGCCTGATCATGTGGTTCATTCACAATGTTATCATTTGAGGAAACATTTTCCCGCGTATTGTTATGCCCCTTATCTGAGTCATCTCCTTTACTGTGAAAAAAATACTTTAAGGTTTATCTTTCTAGCAAATCTTTGTATGCCCAGAGACATATCAAATTCTTCTACTGTGTAACTGGGAACAAAGAATAAACCTTTAGAAAGTACCTGTATTTGTATTTCAGTCAAAGTGCGACTAGATAAATTAATCACATTCAGTAACGATTTCCCCTGCTCATGAATGGTCCCGTTCTGTTTTTCCTTTTGCCCCTCTTCCTCTTCTTACGGTGTTGTCGTCGATAGAGATGTTGAAAACAAAGTGGGTCTGCTCGGTGCTCCTCCTGGGCAGGGTTTATCCAGGAGGACCATGTTCTAAAAGGATCCATTTCTGGCTCGCTTTCAATCTCCGATGTGCTTTCCCCAGTGCTGTAGTCTGTTGAGGCTGATGTGGAGGGTTTCAGAATAGATCTCAGCTGATCTGACCCAGTGGATGTTGCTTCCGGTGTAATTCCTCCGTTCTGACCCTGTGCAGTTTCTGTGACCTTCTTAGATTTTTTCCAACTAAAGATGCGGTGTAAGAGGTAGTCATTTGTATCTCACACAAACTTTTTATGTTTTTGTGCCTGAAGTTTTTTTATCATAAAATGTCATGTAATCTTTATATTTCTCTTGGTAACCAGCAAAGTTGTCATGTGTGCAATATGTGACAACCGTGTTTTCATGTGTTTGTAACTCTATGGCTACTTCTTTCATTTGTTCCTGCCCATCTTCTATAATCAGGTCTATCAGTTTTTGGGATGCTTCTTCCATTATCGTTTCCCATTTTTTGACAAACCCCATTCTTTCCTCAGAGGATGGCCTTTTTAACATATGCAATCCCCTTGGTGCACGTTTCACAGTTCTGTATGCCTGCATAGAGAGAGTTTGCCAATGCAGGTGTCTCACTTTTGTAGAGATTTTTTCAAGCTTGTAAAATACATCCCTAATGCTGTTACCTGCATCGGTTGCTGTTGAAATATCAGTAGCTGTAGTGTTGTCCTGGTCCTGAGCTAGAAAGGGATTTCCAATGCCCGTAGAATCTGAAAAAACAGATCCAAAGATGGTATCCTCGATCGCTCCTGCAGTGGCATCCTCTTGACTGGTCGATGCTTCCATGATGATAAGATACCTGGAATATTTCCGTGGTGGTTTTGCAAACCATGCTGTAACCCCAAGGAGAAGTACAGAGAGGTAAATAGAGGTAAGCACAGGAGCGGTGTTGCTTACTGTTTGATTTCTAGGAGTGAAAACAAAATAATCATAAGGGGAAAAAAGTAAAAATAGTGGACATTTTTCCTTTCTTTAAAATAACCCCCTCATCTCATGCTCACACACACACACACACACACACACACACACACACACACACAGAACAAGCTGTCAGTATAGTAAGTATATTTACAACAATATTTTTTGCATGAATCAAATGTGAAAGTTTATTAACTATATAGGATTGCTGTTAATTATCCTATGTTTCTGTTCTAGACTACTGGAACTCCTCAAAAACTGAAGCCCAGACACGTGAGGAAAACTACGATACTAATTGTTGTAGCACTAGCTGCAATTATTTTGAATTACTTTATTAATTGTTTTGATGATTCTGACTGGTATCACATGGATGTGGGGTTAATGGGTTAATTGCCTTTACACTAGTTTTACCTTGTTTGTCTGTATGATTAAAACATGTGATTAATCAAGAAAGTGTATTAAGGCTCCTATGTTTGTAAAGATCTAATAGTTCTGAAGAAGCCCTGACAAGAGGGTGATACATAAGCCAGCAGTGTACTATTACTGTTGTCCTTTCCTGGTCTCACCATGTTACAAAAGGGCCCAGATATTCAAACTGCGCCAGGCTGTGGCGCAAGCTTGGGCGCAGCGCAACTTGGCTGCACAGGGGCGTTGACTGGGCGATATTCAACGGAGCTGCGCCATGGCACAGCATCGTTGAATATTGCACCCTGGCCACCCACAGTGTGCATGGCGCAGTGGCACTGCACCAGCGCAAGTGGCCAGAGTGGAGCATGGGGATGTGCTAGCGCAAGTTCCATTGCGCTATGTGCAGCAACCGCGATATTCAAAAGTAGACATGCAATTGGGCCATAATGTATGCAAAGGCGCACATAGGGCCATTTGCATGTCATTATAACCCATCGACGACTTGCCTCTAGGTGCCCTGCCAGGCAACAGCCATCGGGACCCGGCGCCCCTGCGAGTGTGGCAATGTGCTCCACAGCCTGATCGCGAGCTAAGTAAATAAATAAACCTCTCAATATCCCTGGTGGTCCAGTGGACCCCCACCCACCACCCACTGAATCATCGCCCCGCCCCCAGTCAGTGGCGGGCGGCGCTCCTGCCTGCTGTCCGCCACCTGCCGACTGACACCATCGGTAGGGCTGTATGCCCATTGGTCCCTGGCGTGAGCCAATGGGCGTGCAGCCTGCGTACTACACATTCCAGATATGTGAATGGGACCCATTCATATCTGGAATAATAATACCGATATGGGCTGCATGCCCATTGGCTCACGCTGTGGACCAATGAGCGTACAGCCCTACCAACGGTGTCAGTCCGTGGGCGGCAGGGTGGCAGATGGGTGGGGTGCTGCTGCCCACTGCTGACTGGGGGGGGAAACAGGGCGGTGGGATTTAGTGGGCAGGTGGGGTGGTGGTCCACTGGACCACCAGGGATATTGATGAAGTTTATTTATTTACTTAGCCCACGATCGGGCGGGCAGGTCCACTGGACCACCAGGGATATTGATGGATTTTATTTATTTACTTAGCCTGCGATTGGGTGGGCAGGTCCACTGGACCACCAGGGATATTGATGAAGTTTATTTATTTACTTAGCCTGCGATCGGGTGGGCAGGTCCACTGGACCACCAGGGATATTGATGGATTTTATTTATTTACTTAGCCCGCAATCGGGCGGGAAGGGGTCCACTGGACTACCAGAGATTATGGACAAATTTTTTTCTACTGATGCCCACAATCGGGCATGGGGGGGTGCCACCAGGGAGGTGCAGCTGGAGCTTGGGTGGCCACCCACAGGTGGCAGCTGCCGTGTTGCGCCCTGCAATGCGGCAGCTCACCTGTGGGTGGCCATCAGTTGTTCGGGTTTTTGGTTAATCTTTGTGCTGGCGCAGGGTAGGGGTTGCACATGCATGGCTCTGACATCCTGGGCTGAATCTTGAGCTGTGCAGGTTATGCATGGGCACACTCCCCCTACCTGTGCCTGCATACATTACTGATGCGCTCCGGCACATTGGGATTTGTGCCGCGCACTTTTCCCTTTTGAATATCGCACCGGGCGCATCAGTGGGTTGCGCATTGCGGAACACTGTTGCACCATGCGCAACCCTTTTGAATATCTGGGCCAAGGTTTAAGTAAAGACTGGTGGTGGACTAATCCTTGGACCCATTTCCTTTTTTGTGGAAAACAGTGTGGTTGGTGTGTGCTGCTGCTCATTTTGTTTTGAATTCCTATTGTTGTTATGCTATTGTGGTGACATCAAGAGATTGTTATAACTTCTTGAGTACATCGCAAGGTTAGTATAACAATGTGAATGTATTTGCGCTTGCATGCCTTGCAATGTTCTTGAATACTGAGAAATGGCCGTGGCAGTGAGATCCCACCCCCAAAAGTGAGCAGCACCAGCAAAACATTGCAATGTCACATTCCCGATGCACCATGGAAGGTGCGTTTTGCAGTATTTAGTATTATTTTCAAATGTGTCTGTGGAGAGGGGAACCGTGGAAGGAGCGAAGCTTATTCTTGTTGTTGGGGGGGGGTGTAAACAGCAGTGCAATGTACAGCTGCCCTCAAGAAATGTTCATCGTTTGTTTAGCTGGTGGCCATACACTACAAAAGACCATGGATGGGCCACAGTTAAACAACAATGCTGAGTTCACTTCTTGAGGTGTCATGACAACTGTAATCCTCTCAAGCTTCGCGCTTGAGGTTTACTAGGTTGTCATGACAACCCCTCGAAGTGAACACAGCATTGTTATTCACTGTTGCCCATCCATTATCCTCCATAACATTTGTCCGCTGGTATTATGAAACATAGAAACATAGAAGTTGATGGCAGATAAGGGCCTCCAGGCCCGCCCTGTTACCTTACCTATTGTGACTTAGCAGGCCCTAGTCAGCCTGCTGTCCCCTCCCCTTGCTTTTTCAAGATCCCTTTGTGTCTGTCCCATGCATTCTTGAAAGCTATAACCATTTCTGCCTCCATCACTTCTGCTGGTAGGCTGTACCATTTGTCCATCACCCTCTCTGTGAAAAAGTGCTTCTTCACGTTACCTCTGAACCTGCACCCCCCAGCTTCATATTGTGCCCCCTCATCCATTAGCATCTTTTTTCTTTGGAAGATGTACCCTTCTGTACTCTGTTTTTCCCCGTGAGGTATTTGAATGTTTCAGTCATGTGCCCACTTTCCCTCCTGTCCCCCAGAGAGTACATATTTGACTCCCTCTGCCGTTTCTCCCTGGACTGCCCTCCCAGTACACATCATTGTGACTTCTACCATTCCCTAGATCTCCCTTCTCTCCACAGTCAGAGATTGGTACACTGTGCTAGAACCGCTGCAAAATTCTGGTCGCAGTCCCTCCCCTCCTACCTTTCGACCACCCAAAATGTTCTTCCCCCACCAGCCTACTCGCTCAGGAACTTTGATTCTCGTCTACTTCACATCCCTCACAGGTCCAATGGGTCTGAACAGGCTGCTTTCAGCTTCCGGATGCCTAAGTTATGGAACTCTCTGTTGGCTGATATTAGACATGCCACCAGCACTCCTCACTGCAGTGCTCTACTCAAGACACATTTCTCCACTACTTGCTCATAGATTCTGCTCCGCTGAGGCCCATGCAGTCTTGATGGCAGCTGTTTATTTTCTTTGCTTATTTTACTCCTGCTGTTGCCTACGCTGCTTATTGTTATGATGTTGGATGCTGTGTAATTATGTGCGTATAGCTACCTTGTCTATGCTACCCTGTCTGTATATATGTATGTGTGTGTGTGTGTATATATATATATATATATATATATATGGATTTGCCCACTCTGCTATGACTGTATTGAAGGTTGTACATTTGTAATTTCTATTTACACTGTATTCTACCTATCCCCCAAACCCCCAGGGCACATCTGGAATTGAGTGGTACCCTGCTCAGTATGTCTTCCTGGTAAAACTCTTAAATAAATAAATAAATACATTTTGATTAGCAAAGGCTGCTAATCAAGCCTCCAACACTAATTTATGCCTTGTAGTTGGAGAACAGTGATGTCCAAACACTAGCTTCTGCTCCAGACATGTAGTCAATGCTACTTCTGTGCGTTCGGTGTACCCCTTTTCCAAGGCAAACAAAATAGCGCAACTTGCACAGTGCAGAAATGTCTTCAATCAAGAACTGTCAAACTGAACTGCATGCAGTGGGATTGGCCGATCTGTTTGTGCTGCTGTGAATAATGGGAGCTGGCATTAAAATTTTGGTAACCATTCCTCCAATTTTACTGAAGAATCCAAAGGTGTTATTGTGCTGCAATTAGGCAACATTAGCAACTCTGGCAAACTCAGTTACTAGTAGTCAGTTTAGTGCCCATTCACATATCTGGACTGCCTTGTACGGTATGGGCTGCATGCCCATTGGCTCTTGCTCTGAACCAATGGGCATGCAGCCCTACCGACTGTCAATGTGGCGGGTGGCGGGGCGGCAGGCAGGTGGGGTGCTGCCGCCCGCCGGCTGACGGGGAGGCGGGTGGTGGGGATCTGTGGGTGGGTGGGCTGGGGGCCACTAGATCACCAGGGATATTGGTCTTTGTGGGGGTTGAACTCCATTCTGCCCCCAATCGGGCCAATGGGGGTTTTCAATTATGTTCTGCCACGATCGGGCCAGTAGGGGGTTCAGTACGTTCTGCCCACGATCGGGCTAGTCGGGGAGTGAGATCTGCCCACGATCAGGCTAGTCAGGGGTGGGGAGTGTGTCGGCCCGCAATCGGGCTAGTGGGGGTGGGGAGGTGTTCCTGCCCACGATCGGGCTAGTGGGAGGTGGGGAGTGTGTTCTTGACCCGATCGGGCTATGAGGGGGTACTATTATGCCCGATCGGGCTGCAGGGGGCACAGGGAACAAGTGGAGGCCACCCACAGGTGGCAGCTGCTGTGTTGCACCCTGCAATGCGGCAGCTCACCTGTGGGTGGCCCTCGACTTAATCCTTTTTTGGCTTAAAGTTGTGCAGGTGCAGGTAGGGGGTTGCGCCTGCACAACTCTGCACGGCCCGGCTGAATATCGGGCTGTGCAGTTTATGCATGGTTCCTCCCCCTCCAGTTGAGCATGCCTTCATTAGCATTGCACTGTTGCTCAGCATGACTTGGGGGGTGCAACTGCCTCCTGCTGAATATCGCAGAATGGCGCAATTTCAGACTTACGCAGGCGCAACCCTTTTGAATATCTGGGTCCTTGTGTGTAAGTATTCTTAACCAACAAGTACTAAAGATCAGCACAAGCAGGATTGCTTTTCCAGAGTGTGTTTTTCAGAGGTCCCTAGAAACTCCTCCAGTTAGACAATGTATATGAAATGAGAGTTGTGTATGACTGAACATTGTGTTCTCTTACAGAAATCGCAATGCCCACTATCTACTGGACATGCCTGGGCCAGCTGAAATCCACAGATGCCTGTGTGGTGATGTTACCCATGATACAATTCTACCAGCCAACCAGCGAACAGCCAGTGCCAGATTGCTTCAAGTGGAGTGGTGTGTTGAAGTTGTGTCTCCTGTTTTTACATGACTGTTAAGAGTAGTTTTAAGTCCTTTGCAAACAAGTCTATGGTGTTGGCCGGTGACCCAGAATAAACATTGATGCGTTACTGTATGTTGTATTAAGTTTCATTATTCAGACTGCACTACTCAGTGCCACACACTCATGGGCACCCATACGTAGACCTGTAAAGAGAAATAATGCGGTGACAGAGTGCTGGCTTGCTGCCACTGCACTGCCCATTGCATGCAAAACCTCAGTTCCTGGAGTGTGAAATGCACTTCCACTCTCTCCACACAAACGGTGGAAATAGAGAAACAGGGTGGAAATACATCAGTTGCAGAGGGTGGAAGGACTACTGTAAGAAAATGTGGCCCCACGTAGTGACACTGCCTGTAAGGTTTATATTTTTCATAATCACAGATATTGATCACTTGTGCACATATTGCAGCAGCCAGTGGGAGGAAGTAGGAAACACCATATTAAATTAAATAAGGAGGGTAATGCGGCCAAAGGGAGTACAAGGGGTGGGAATGGTGCATAGATACACAAGTCCCTTTAGACGAGAAAGGGTCCTGAAGGAATAAGTTAATAAAGTGATGGGGCAAGATAGGGTGCATCCCCAGGGTCCTAAAGAACTAAACAAGGAGGCGGCTGAACCTCTGGCAATCTGATTAGCCAATCACTGGAAACTGGGGACGTGCCCAAAGACTGAAGGACAAAAGGTGGGTGTTTAGCTCATCTAGCGTACAAATACAACAAATAATAAATGAAATGAAAATTAAAAAAGTTTTCAGTGACTGTGCAGGACCTGGAAGGCCAAATTTCCAGACTCGCTGATTACAAAGCTCTGTAACTGGATAATACAGGGTAGAGAAGGTTCAAAGGAGGGCAACAAAGATAGGACTTGTGATGCAATCCATGTAGCATATGAGGATGGGTTGAAGGACTTGAATATGTACTCCCATCCCTGCAGGAAAAGAGGGAGACAGAGGGGATATGATAGACATACAAGTATCTTACAGGGCGAACTGGGTGCCTCAACATTTTCAGCAAAAGAGATGTTCCAGGAGTAGTGGGCATGGGATGAAGTTTGAGGGAGGGCAATTCAAAGGAAACATGAGGAAGAATTAACAGAACAGGTGGTGGACAAGTAGAACACCCTGCCAGAGGAAGTAGCGGGGTCTGAAACATAGGATTTAGGAATGCATGGGATAGACATTAGGGAATTCAGGAAGGGCAAGGGGCAGACTTCTAGGAAAACAGTGAACGAACAAGCTCAAATGGGCAGACTGGGTGGGCTGTAGGCACTTACCTGCTGACAGTGTCTATGCACATCATGCAGAAACAGGCCAGGGGTGTTCCAAGCTAAAAGGTTTAGGGCTGCAGGCTCTGCCCTTGAACAAATATTTACTTGTAACAGGAGTGCTGTGCATATTTATGGATCATAGTCTGCTTTAAGTGTTGCATACATTTGCACTTCACACTCCTGTGTGCCAAAGGACAAGGTTTACCCAACCTAGTCAAGCCATAAATGTAATGCAACAGTTTCTCCCGAAGGTCCAAACCCCCCCGGTCTGGAACCTGGGCTGTCCAGCACAGCCCTCAAATGCACAACCCAATGGCAATACAAATATTTACTTGTAACAATCACACAGGAGTGCTGGGTGCATATTTATGAAACACATACAAACAGGAGATAGAAAGTGCCTCAGCTGAGACTTGAACCCAGGCCACCAGGGATACTGGTCCAATTGTGCCAATCAGCTGCACAGATATAATTTGTCTGGAACCTGGGCTGTCCAGCACAG
This sequence comes from Neoceratodus forsteri, assembly GCA_016271365.2. Taxonomy (NCBI): domain Eukaryota; kingdom Metazoa; phylum Chordata; order Ceratodontiformes; family Ceratodontidae; genus Neoceratodus; species Neoceratodus forsteri. The sequence goes on from JADMNL010000027.1 coordinate 143,115,762, forward strand.
TACTGAAATGCACAACCCAATGGCAACTTACAAGCTCAAATCATGGGCACACTGGGTGGGCTGTAGGCACTTATCTACCAACAGTGTCTATGTATGCCATGACCACCGCACCCTCCCCCCCTGCCCCTGGTCAGCTCGTGGACCCAAGAATAAAGTCTGCTTTTGCCATACTATGTAGAAGTTATAAACTGCAGTTTAAAATCAGGCTGGTTTCCCCTGACCACCACCTCCAAACAGACAGTGACACTCAATGAGTTAATGCCCCCCAAAGTATTAATTCAGTTCCAAAGTAATATTTAAAGATAATGAACTGCGCATTTTGGCTGCCTAACTTTGCAGCTGTCAGCACCTGGATAATGCTTTAGTGTAAGTATTAAAACAAGCACTTATTTCATAACAGAAAGTAATGAATTAGCAAATATAGCACATCACCTGTGTTTCATGGTCAGCATTAACTTTAATCATTGGCCTGTAACCATCAAGTGCTCATTTTAATAGTTACAGTAAAGCATTATCCTGGTGCTGACAACATCAAATTTAGGCTGCCACAAGTGAATGTGTAGTTAGCATCATTATTTTTTATATACATCTCGGACTTGGAAATGGTGAGCCATTTTCCAGCAGTAAGTCAGTGAACATGTTGGACTTGGCAAGTACCCCCGTCACTGCCACAATAACACTTAACGAATATTATCCCCCCAGTACCTGACGGAGCCTGAGCAGAGTTACACGTGTTTGAATTTGTACCCCCACCCTAGAACGCTGCATGGAGTAAGGGGAGAAAATTTAAAAATTCCAAATGCCAACAACCTTCCAGAATCCCTGTCTGCATCAACTGGTGGTGGGGGAGGAGATGGGACTGGGAGATCGCAAGAAGGATACCCAAATAGAAGCAGCATGTGGCAAACCACCAGAATGCTAAACAGCTAGATAACACAACAAAATTGTGAATAGAAAATGTTGCCACCGTCGGGCTGGCGGGCAAGTGAAGATTTTTGTTAAACCTAGAATTTCAAGCAAACCAAAAGGCATTCATAGTAAACCACCAGATATTTTCATTCCAACTTATTTACTCAGACTATCTCAGCTCTAATACAACATTCCACTTCCAGTGGGCTCCTGCTTTAGTTCTACCCAGGATCACATCACAGTCAGTGTCCATAGTGGGTTTTGAACCTTTGATGATCTCCAGGTTCCAGATCTGGTGCTCTAATCAAATAGATCACATTCACGCAGTAAGCCCCTACTCCTGTCCTCTTTCCTATCAGTCTCTCTCCCACAAACAGACAGCCTGAGCAGAGTGTATAAGCAGTCTTACCCTGCAGCCTCTGGTAAAGAAACTGCTACTTTGTAATCTTGGCTTATGCCCATAGGCCACCTTCTTTTCCCTCACCACCCCCTGAACCTCCCGGGTCCAACAGCAGGGTTTTTGGGCCCTACCGCATTTGCCTCTCACTCTTGGACAGGTGCTGGTAGCATCCTGCACCCCCTCCTGATGATTTCCCACCTACTGTCAGCGTCCATGTCTGGCCCTATCCCATCCAAATGCTCCTTTAGGATCCTTCCCATTTCCTTGAAATTCACCCCCCTGAAGTCAGTTACCTCCGTCTTTGTGCAGCCTTCTACCCATTCTAGGTCCAGGCAGAGCCAGACCATGGCATGGTCACTCCCTACCTAGTCCCTTACCTCCAGGCCCCCAATCTGGTCACTGTCCATCAGAACCACGTCCAGTATCCATGCCTCCCTGGTCAGCTCCCCCGCATTTAGTGGGACCACCCTCCACCCCTTCCCAATACTCCCATTTCCGCTGCTCACATTCCCACGGGGCCTCCATCTCTCCCCAGTCTTCCCCTTACCAGTCGGCCTTATCCTGCATTTCTCCAGCTCCCTAGGGGGGTGGAGACAGAGTCCCTCCTTTTTTGGACCTCCCCCATGAAAGCCTCTTCCCCCATCCCTCCCCTTTCACAAGTTTAAACCCCACCTTTCACCAACGAACCCTTTCACCTTTCTCGCTACAGTATTACCTGGAAAGGGCATTGGCATTAAAGGCAAGTTTCAAGAAAATGTAAACTTACACATACCATAACATACCTTACCTCTGGCTGGCTACCACAAATAGACTGCTGTGTTGATGGGATTAATTTTCTGCCTCTCCCCCCAACTTTAAATTAAAACTTGTCAGAGCCAGATCAATAAAACAATGCCCATTTCTCTAATGTCACCCCCCCTTGCCATTTGCTATTCAAATCAGACTAGATAAATTACAGACAGTACATGTAAGGGAACAGGCTAGCGAATTAAGACAGGCCTTTAGAGGACCATTATTAATCTTAAGACAGTAATATTTCTTCCTGACAGAACACAGGGACTTACAGACACGCTTCATACAGATTGAAATATCAGCTGCTGTTACAAAAAAATCAATAGTGCTTGAAACAGTAATTTTTCCTGTTCTTCAGGGCCCAAGAACCAACACCACTTTTGTTTCATTTTCTTTTATACAACTGCACTCAATATTAAAGGGACACTGTCAGCTTTCTCCCTTCGTTTATGGGCATATGTATGCAGTATAATTTCTGGCACAGACCTATTCTACATGTGCTGCAAAATACACCCAGTGATATAAAAAAACACAGCTTTGTACCTGTTTTGCTCATTTTTCATAAAGGTCAACATTCCCGACTGGCCCGGTGGCACTGAGGGTTGAGGCGCTGGACACCACACCTCACGCCACGCTGGCGACCCGGGTTCGGATGCGAGCCCGGGGCATCAGGGGTCGGCAGGAAGGGGATGGCATTGAGCATCCAGAGGACTGTTCTCCCATCCTGGGGAGGTATCCAGGGAGTTACCATCCTGTAGCGGCCCCCGGTGATGATCGGGGGCACCACTAGAGTGGTGCAGAAATGGGTGGAGTGCGGCAGACGATGGTGCCTATGTGACATCATTGCATGCTCGCACTACAGGGGATCGTACATGGAGGAACATGGCAGCACATCCCCATGGTAGCTTGATAGCAGCAGCTTCACCAGCCGGCGAATGCCTGTATAGAGGCGTATGCTGGTAATGGATCCTGGCCATGCACAGGGGCATCAGAGGGGGTCCTTCTCGATGGTACAGCTGCGTATGCCAGCTGGATACGCACAACTCCGGGGTCGGCGGTGAGAAGGAGCGATGGCTGGAGGTAGGCAGGGGAGTGTGGCTGCAGGAGGAAAAAATAGAGATGTGATAAAAAAAAGTCAACATTCCCTCGGCCCGATCTGAAAGTACCCGCCACCGGAAGCATCACCAGGTTCAGAACGTGCGTCCAGTGCAGTCGAGAGGCATAATTTTTTACCATGCCATGCTCTCAGTGCTCGGTTTTGGTTTTTAGGTACCACAAATAATTCAACATTTAATCATTTATTGGAGAAACCTCTAATTGCAAGTGGCATGATAAAAAAATTGTGCCTCGTGACTGCGCTCGTGCCCGATGCGCGTTCTGAACCTGGTGATGCTTCTGGAGGCGGGTAGAGGGACTGTTGAATTTTGTGAAAAATGAGCAAAAGAGGTACAAAACTGTGTTTTTTATATTGCTAGGTGTATTTTACAGCACATGTAGAATGGGTCTGTGCCAGAACTTGCACTGTATACATATGCCCACAAACGAAGGGAGAAAGTTGACAGTGCCCCTTTAAGTGTCTGCAACACACATAGAGCAACTACACACACCATATATACAGTATAGCAAGCACATGACTAACATTCAGGTGTATATAAACCATTCATGTGCACAGCTGTGCGCATATGTATGCATTACATGCAAGCTTAAGAAATACAGTATGCATTCAGCTGCATTTCCACATGCCCCCAGGTGTAGGAGAGGTAGGAGGTGCAGCCGAGTGTCTCCACACAGAGGAGGTAAATCCTATGTAATGCACATTCCTGGGGTGTTATTTCCCTTATAAAATAGATAAAATGCCAATATACAACCCAAAACGAGCCCAGCCCAGTGGCATGGAAGGCTGAGGCTCGATTGCCTTACCTCATGTATGCCCGCAACTCATGTTTGGGAATGAACGTGGGTTGCCAGTGTGAGATAGATAGTGTCCCAGGGGCTGTTCTCCTGGGGAGGGGTGGCCAGCTGTCAGTCCTTGACCACCACTGGATGGAGGCCTGCTGCTGGTGCAGGCATGAGCAACTTGAAGGGAGGGAACACGATCCCACTGGGCGTGCACAATTCCGCACACACACACACACACATACACACACACACACACACACACCCCTCTGATGTGCTGTCACAGCAGTGGAAACAGGCAAAAAACATTGGGTTGGCATGGGCTACATGAAGGCCTGCCCACCTACATCTGCCCGCACCTGCCCAATCTGGATGTGTGTCACCAACTGGGGTAAACAGCCTCCCCTACAGTCCCACCACGGGGGGCAATCTGGGGGGGCTCTCAGACATGATGGTATGGTACAGCAGGTGCCAGCTGTGAGGACGCAGACAGGGACAGAGCAGAAAGCCCGCCCACACACCACCTGTGAAGAAAAACCTATATAGAAAATAGAAAAAAACTATATATAAAAAAAAAAAAACCACTTTAAAATTACCTGTCACGCTCAGGCTGCAGACTCTCCCTTTCCCTCAAGAAACCCCAACATATCAGCTGACAGGTTAGACCTGCCACAGCTGGATGTCCACATGGTAAGCATTTTTTATAAACATATCCAATCCTTAGCTGCAGTTTCATCGGTATGTAGAGTGAGCACAGTGATTTAGAATCTGTTGTGCTAGATTTTAATAGCATAGTAGGTCTGCAGCGCTTTGATAGAGGATTGTCTAAAAACAAATCAACTCTTCACAATCACGCTAAAAGAACTTAATATTTCAGCTCTTTCCATTCCCTCTATACATAGATGATCCATCTCCATCTGCCCTTACATCTATTCACCTATTTACTGAACCATCCCCACCCACGTACCTGCCATCCATTCCTCTATTATTTCTAGCCATCCATAAACCAACCCATCGATTTACTCACTCACCTATTCAGTTCATCCAAGGCTTTCATCCAGCTACTCCCATCCTCCTACCATTTCCACGCAACTATCCAGCTGAGCCAGCCAGTCAATAGTGCCAAGCTGCCAACAATGTGTTATGTGCTCCCAAAGAGTCCCAAGCCCCCATCCCTCCACTCCTTTCCTTTTTCCTTTTTTACTCACCACACACAGACACCATGCTCATGCTGCTGCTTGCTGTAGTCTTCAATCTGCTGCTGCAATGGTGCAAAAGCTCCCTCCCTCCTCGACTCCACTGGCACTGACAACTGAGTGGTCAGCAGTGTGGCACAGATACAGTCAGTCACTGTCTTCCTCAGCGCTCAGCACCTGTGGGCAGTGGTGGCTCCGATTCCTATCCAACGTGACTCATTAAATCCTGCCAGGAGCTCAGTCAGCTGTGTGCTACCTCTCAACAAGCCAGGACCATCCATCCAGTCCCACTCCAGGCATACTCCAGAGTCCAGGCCTCCTCACTGGCACACACACGCATATAGGCTAATAGTAGCGAGTCTGAGGAGTGTGTTGTGATTTTACAGCTCTTTCACCTTTCACTCTCCCTCTACCACAATAGCCTGCCTGGGCTCAGAGTCAGCACTGGAGTTGGACTGTGAGGACCTCCTGTCCTGACCGACCATGGACCGACCTCACCAAATCAAGGAAGACCGAACACTTGTGTCCCTTGACAGCAGCAGCAGCCAGCTGTGTACTACTGGCCCGAGTCCCGTGTGGCCCACCGCGTCTCACTGACTGACTTACCCTGAAATACCTGGCTCAGATGAAAGAAATTAATAAACTTTACTTACTACAGTGACAAAGTTCTGTTGCTGTACCACCACTGCCGATTTTTCTTCCTAGTTTCCACAGTCACAACTCTGGCTCTAAAAGCTTCCGCCGACCCGCCTCCCCTCGCCTTCTCTGTCCAACTTAACCACCGGTGCCAACTTAGTAGCTGCTGCAAAAAGAAAGCACTTGCCGCTAGTCGCTCGTTCTCCATGTCTTGAGTAGTCCACGTCTCCAGAGAGGAACAAGAATGAGAAAATGCAATGAAATCCATGGATATTTAAAGAGCCCTCACGACCCGCCCCTTACTATAGTCACGCCTTCATTTCTTACAAAGCGTACCTGATTGAGATATGTTTGCTGTCTCAATCAGGTCCACTGGCTGGGGCACGTCATATGTTTATGTAACATATCTATAAATATATATATCTACGGGTTCGGGGAAGGATGAGGTTACCTGGCACAAGAGACCTAGGTTTGGCTACTCTGCACAGGGGCACCCAAGTAAATCCAACTACAGGAAGCAATAACTGTAATGTCCAGAACCAGAATTGGGATTTTTTAGTGTGGCTTTATTTATTAACTAACTGAACATAAACAAAGCACTGCATGGTCCCCCAAAGGGCTACGTTACTGTATGTGCAGATTAGAGGTTAAACACAGAGGTCCATTTGAGGAATGAACACATTACTACAACTGTCTGGCTTTGGACCCACCAGGCACTCAGCCCGGACTTTGCATGCGCATTGGATACATAGCCCGACTGGCCCGGCTCCCCTGCTGGCCACTCGACTGACGGTCCACTTGAAGAATGAACCCAAACTTTACTTGGAAAGACATCCCATCAAACAAGGAGACTCCCAAACTGTGGCTCCCCACACCACTTGAAGTCTGCGACTCCTAGAGAGATTTGTTTTCGTACTTCCAATCAAAACTCCCATCAAACAAGGAGACTCCCATCCAATAAGGAGTAATTTTCCCATCCTGTGGCTCCCCACACCACTTAGAGTCTGCGACTCCTAGAGAGATTTTCAAGTTGCGACCCACGTCTGGGTACCCACCCCATCACTGGCCAAGTGCATGAGGCAAGTAGCAAAAACACAGAAGAAATCCGTAGAGGTGGACCTGGCTACTAAAGATGGGGGGTTTTCCCATCCCCAGCTCCCACAGCCCATACCCGGCCATTTCTCTGGACACACAGAAAACTTTAGACTTTAAAATGTAGATTGAATGGTGGATGGCCTGAAGCACCCCCTCTACAGCGAACTTTAAATCCATTTAAAACTTTAAACAGTTGACTGCTCTATTTGTTTGTCCTAGTTGACATAGTTCTCCCAAATAGCAGTCCACATTTACTTGAAATCCAACTGAAGAAAACAAGATGTTTGCCCCTTCCAATGGAGCCAAACACTCTCCCATTCATTGCAGGTGCCCCACAGGCGAAGTACTGTAACCTTTGCTGTTATACACGAACAGACTGAAATTAAATCAGGCAGCTTCCTTCCCAGGGTGGGAGAAGGGGATTGCCCTGGAACCCACAGAGAACTTTCCTCCCCCCCCAGAGGAAGGGGGGCACTGAGACCAGGGGAGCGGACTCCACCATTTTGAAAAAGGTAAAATACAGGAACACTTCCTTTTTTCTTAGTGAGAGATCAAACTGCAGACTAATGCTTCCTTCTTGCTTAAGGACAACGGAAGACTCCTTTGAATTTCCCAAAGTTCTAAACTTCACTCCCTGAGCTGGAGATTCCAAAGTGGCTCATGCAGCTCGACAGTTCTATAATGATGTCATCTCTCAAGTCTCAGCTGTGACTGAGGACAGAGTGAGACAGTGTGAAACCCATTTAACTGGGTTTCACAAGCTGCCCTGCCTACCACTAGGTCTTAATGGATTCTAGTAACCCCAGGTAACAAAGGGGTTACTCGCCCTTGACCAGGAAAATGATTGTCCCCAGTCATTATGCACCTGGCCTTAGGCCATCCCACCCTATGCGCTACCTGCGGAGGGGGGTGATCAGGCCCCCTCCTACCATGTACAAGCACAGGTAGGCAACACTAAGGGCCTAGAGGCCTATAGCTGACATGTCAGCCTCTACTCTATCCACTTACTATGGACACCTAGTGGCTCTGGTAGAACCGTCCACAGCATAGCCCTGATAGATCAGCACTGCAATCCCTACGGCCGCTCAGGACCACAGCCTGTCTATCCCCCCTAACCCTCTAGGGAAAACCTATCTGCCTCTAACATAATATCCCAAACAAAACAAAAACCTGGGGACCTCCCCGACCTTGGACAGCCTGCAACTACAACCATTAGCAATAATAACACAGTACATTTAAATTCTACACCATAAGCACTGACGAGGAACTCCGATGAGCCCCTCCTCCTCTTCTTGTCTTCTCTTCTGTCTTCCAGGAACACCTGTAAGAAAAGACAAAAACAAAAAAAAAACACATCCTAATCTGCATGTACAGTCTATCTAAACAACAACAATGACAACAACAACCTTACCACACAGAAAAAAAAAAAAGCACTGAACAATCCCAAAAAAGAAAAAGATTTATTTTTTTAGAAAAAGGTAGAAAAACAGTATTTACATTAAAGTACAGTAATGACATTGGTAACAATACACCTTTGGGGGGGATGGAAAGCCCTAAATGTCCCAACTAGTGACTACAAGGCCCGAAGGCCAGTCCATTAAAGAGTCTCTCCTGGGCCGGAGCCCCGTGAACATAGTCCTTTAAGGCCATAATCCTGAAGGGGAGAGTCTTTGCGGACAGTTCACATACTGTTTGAAGTCTGTAGTGTAGGGTGTGTATTGCAATGTCATAAAGATAGAATAAAAAGATTTTTTCGGACTTACCAGCCTCTTGAAGTATTCGGATTTCACAAACCTGGTCCCTTCCGAAGACTCTCCCTGGCAGCATTTCTTCTGATACAGCTGGGCAGACATCTTCCGGGAACCCACAGGAGTGCACAACTGGAAACAGCTGGGCTGATGTCATAACTGGAGAAGGAACCTTAGAACAGGAACAAAAAGAGAAACAGCTGGTCTGGCATCATCCGATTACCAGACGATGAGCAGGAAACAGCTGGGCTGGTGTCCTTCCTGGATCTGAAGTCATCTGGTGGTGCCAGTAGATGGGTGCTGAACAGGACAATACACTGTGGACTGAAGAATATGGGGCACCTGATTCCTTGTTTATTCATATTGGCAGTTCAATAAGGGCACTTCACAGTCTTAGTGTGGCAGTATTGACTACCACTGCTCGGCTCTCCATTTTGTAAGCACGGGCTTAATTACTGGGAGGTCCTTGCACTGAGGCCAATAGTAGAGGGGGTCAGGGGCTTGAATTATTACTCCGTCTGGACGCACATAATTCACACAGTGAGAGACTTGCGTCCTCTCCGTCCACTATTCTCCCTCTGTCCATAAACAGTGTCCTGCCTCTCTTCCACTGTGTATACTTTTCGTGGAACAGTCTATTCTTTACATGCTGGTTAGCCCCAGGATGCACATGTTTCATTGCTTCATCCCAGATCCAGGATTTCTTGCAGTTCTCAATCTCCTCCCAGACTCTCCGAGGAAAGGCAGGAAAGGTCATACCAAAGATTTCATTGGCCTTTCTACGAACCAGTCTCTCCTCTTTACTTGCTTTGGTCAATCTGAGACCGCTGGCCTGGCTTGGGGGTGGCCAGTCCTGGTTCTGCCAGCTTCGCATCCTCAATGAAATTAAAAACAGATCCCTGACTTCTTCTTCTTCTGATGAAGCCAGGGCAGTGGCATCACCACCATCTTGAACACATTCCTCCGAGGCAAGATCTTGAGGCTGTGTACCCGTTCCTTTCTCACAAGGCCACATAGGTTCCCCCTCATCTTCCTCTTCACTGAGGATCTGAGCCCAGGAGTGAGCAGTAGTTCTCACCCGAGACTATCCATTCATCACTGGGAGGAGTCGACACCTCCCATTCAAGGGCCTCCCGCATCTCATCTTCACCTTGAGACTTGGCTAGGCCCCCCCCAGGGGACTATTGATGCTTTATCTGAACTTGCCTTCTGAGATCCAGCATCCAATGCTTCAATTTCAGATTCAGTCTCTAATTCTGCACTCTCTAACTTTGTGCCACACTCCCTCGAGGGACCTTCCTCCACAGGCTCCGCCTGATGCTGTGTGCTGCCAACTGCAGATTCTTGAAGTTGTGTCCATGTGGGAGCCAAACGAATTTGAGGCACTTTATACAAGCCATATTTTTGTAGACACCCAGCACAGTGAGGAATCATGAAGACATCCCTTCCAGCACCCAAGCACATCTGGCATACACGCACTGGATAATTAGGAATTGCCACATCAGGAGGGAGTTGCCTTCTATAGCACCAATTTTCAATATCTCTCAATCTATTTACTGCTGCTGTTACTGCAACCGGGCAGGAATCCGGGTATGAGCCTGAATCTGAGCCATAACTGCAGAAAACAAACAAAAGTTCACTGTAACTGAAAGTCCACTTTAATGAACACACTCTGTAGCTTTAAAATGGCTCCTCTGCTGCTGTGTTTACTTACTACCCCACCCTGTAATGGCGGCAGCACTCCTGTGCATCAACATTCAGACTCTGGGTCAAGCCACTGCGCACCGATTTACATCAGCTACTAATAACTTTTATTCAAACTGCACAACTTGCTCTGTTCTGGCTGTTCACATTTACAGGATTTTCCTTGGACTTTTCACATGCTGGCAACATTCATTTAATTACAGTCCCTTTTAAAACTTCAGGTTTCAGCACAGGATTGCCTGCTTCTACTAGTGTTGCACTTATTTTACAACCTACAGTCTCTCTCTGGCTGCAAACTTTAAACTGAGGCTACTTTCATTGCTATGCACACATTTAATGGCTTTACAGACTTGCACTTGCAGCAGGACATCACTAATCGCTAGTTACAAGCGACTATACAGCTGCACACACATTTTATATGGCATTCTCTGAAAATCACTGATTTGAGCAGTTTTAAACCATTTACTCACTGTTATTGTAGCAGATTGCTGCGATGGGGTAAAACGGCCTGCAGCCAGATTTTTGAAGGCCTCAGATTGCAAACGGGTGGGCAGTCTCCGCGATCGTAGTATTAACCACACAATTCACTGATCCCGATCGATAAGCGGGTTGAGCCCGATTTTTAACTGGAAAATCACTTTTTACTGTTTACAGCACTTTGAACACTCATGAGCGGCTCCTCCACTGCCAGGACACACTTCTCTCTGTCTCCTCTCGAATGCTGAAGCAGACTCTGAAGAGCTGGCTGGGGGCGGGACTAATGGCAAACTGACCAACCACCACGACGCCATGCAAATGAGCTCTTCTTCCTCCACGAGGACTCCTCTCCTCACTGAGCGATCGTCGGGCAGGCAAATTTAAACTGAAAGATGCACTTTTTTTTTTTTCCCAACTGACTCCATGGCGGGAGCCCATTTCAACCATGTAACATTGCCATTAACTCTGCAGTCTCTAGCATTGCACAGAAAGCATTTCCAATGTCCAGGGCATAATTTCTCTGTTGCTACCCCTAGTTTTCCACACTTTCCTTCACAGAACTTTATTTTAAAACTGACAAACGCTGTAAACTATGTTGATGCAGGACAAGGATACACACTTTGTCTTTACAGCTCCTTGGTAAACAGTTGGCATTTTTTAAACAGCAGCACAAGATTCACAGCACACAGCACACACTAGGGAAATTGCTTCAACTTTTTTTTTTGGGCTACCGACTGCCAGATAGCCAAAACGCTAGCCTACTTGCCCAAGCACCTTCCTTCCCAAGCAAATCCAAAGTGGTGCCTCCATTTTTGTAACATATCTATAAATATATATATCTACGGGTTTGGGGAAGGATGAGGTTACCTGGTACAAGAGACCTAGGTTTGGCTACTCTGCACAGGGGCACCCAAGTAAATCAAACTACAGGAAGCAATAGCTGTAATGTCCAGAACCAGAATTGGGATTTTTCAGTGTGGCTTTATTTATTTAACTGAACATAAACAAAGCACTGCATGGTCCCCCAAAGGGCTACGTTACTGTACGTGCAGATTAGAGGTTAAACACAGAGGTCCATTTGAGGAATGAACACATTACTACAATTGTCTGGCTTTGGACCCACCAGGCACTCAGCCCGGACTTTGCATGCGCATTGGATACATAGCCCGACTGGCCCGGCTCCCCTGCCGGCCACTCGACTGACGGTCCACTTGAAGAATGAACCCAAACTTTACTTGGAAAGACATCCCATCAAACAAGGAGACTCCCAAACTGTGGCTCCCCACACCACTTGAAGTCTGCGACTCCTAGAGAGATTTGTTTTCATACTTCCAATCGAAACTCCCATCAAACAAGGAGACTCCCATCCAACAAGGAGTAATTTTCCCATCCTGTGGCTCCCCACACCACTTAGAGTCTGCAACTCCTAGAGAGATTTTCAAGTTGCGACCCATGTCTGGGTACCCACCCCATCACTGGCCAAGTGCATGAGTCAAGTAGCAAAAACACAGAAGAAATCCGTAGAGGTGGACCTGGTTACTAAAGATGGGGGGTTTTCCCACCTCCAGCTCCCACAGCCCATACCCGGCCATTTCTCTGGACACACACAGAAAACTTTAGACTTTAAAATGTAGATTGAACAGTGGATGGCCTGAAGCACCCCCTCTACAGTGAACTTTAAATCCATTTAAAACTTTAAACAGTTGACTGCTCTATTTGTTTGTCCTAGTTGACATAGTCCTCCCAAATAGCAGTCCACATTTACTTGAAATCCAACTGAAGAAAACAAGATGCTTGCCCCTTCCAATGGAGCCAAACACTCACCCATTCGTTGCAGGTGCCCCACAGGCGAAGTACTGTAATCTTTGCTGTTATACACGAACAGACTGAAATTAAATCAGGCAGCTTCCTTCCCAGGGTGGGAGAAGGGGATTGCCCTGGAACCCACAGAGAACTTTCCTCCCCCCCCACAGGGAGGGGGGCACTGAGACCGGGGGAGCAGTCTCCACCACTTTAAAAAAGGTAAAATACAGGAACACTTCCTTTTTTCTTAGTGAGAGATCAAACTGCAGACTAATGCTTCCTTCTTGCTTAAGGACAAACGGAAGACTCCTTTGAATTTACAAAGTTCTAAACTTCACTCCCTGAGCTGGAGATTCCAAAGTGGCTCATGCAGCTGTGACAGTTCTATAATGATGTCATCTCTCAAGTCTCAGCTGTGACTGAGGACAGAGTGAGACAGTGTGAAACCCATTTAACTGGAGTTTCACAAGCTGCCTTCCCTGCCTACCACTAGGTCTTACTGGCATTCTAGTAACCCCAGGTAACAAAGGGGTTACATTTAGACCCCCCCACCATTAAAAAAAAAAATGAAAATGCTTGAGAGCAGCTGGAGAAACACATGAAAACAAACAAACAAAAAAAAACCCAGAAGCCAGTCGGCTCCCGCTACCCTCCCACTGAAATGTAGCACACCGTGGCATGTCTGGCGTGTTGGTGGCTACACCTTTGAAGTGTGTGTGTGTGCGCTGTTTTGGTGCCTCATTTTTCTGCATCCCCAAAATGCATCTGTTTTGTGTCCAGAAAATTGACAAGTGGTAACAAATTGAAATGTGAGCGTTAAGCACATACAAAGTTCCCCAGAACTAATGGCGCACTCAGTCATGCATGCAGTGCTGACACAGAGTCCCCAGAATTTTTCTGCATGCCCAAAACGTATCTGTCTTGTGTTAAGAAAATTGACAAATGGTAACAAAGTGAAATGTGAGCATTACAGCACATACAAAGTCCCCCAGAATAAAATAATGACCATGAGCGAACTGTTGCTGGCCCAATGTGTGTTGCGATTCCAGCAAATGCAATGTGATCATGTCAACCGGATGGAAGGGTGCCCTTTGTCTGTACACTAATAGTAGCCTTGGTGAGTTGATATACATATATATATATATATATATTTGTGTATTTTGTAGGTGGGGAGTTGACATGGACATGTACTCATTGCATTGTTTTGTATCACAGGTCACAGATACTGTTGGTGTGCACATTCCAGTGCTCGATGAGAACCTTTTGCGTAGAAATTTGAAATGGATAACTCTCAAGCAAATGAAGATAAGTATTTTTTTGGGGAGGTGGGGGGAGCATATTTGCAGGTTTGTCTCTAATGGTTTCTTATTTGGTTACTTCTTCACAGATTTCATCTGCATCCTTCTCGAGTCTGGTTGTTAATGATGATCACGGTCATTGAATGAAACGACTTCTGCGTGTTGCATGTCTGCCCCAGCCTGGAGGGGCCTGATGTTGAAGATCTTCTTTGGATAAGGCCACTTTGACACAACAACAAAGCATCTGGAAGTTTCCTAAAAAAAGAAATGAATGACTTCTTACAACTAGATTGTAATTTGTCCCTGGTTCTCAATCTCAAGTCAAGTTACATTTCAAAACCACATTTTGTCAAGTAACACAACCTGTGTGCAACTTTTTCAAAATTGTCATGGTCAAGGCTGCACAGCTTCAAGTTCAGAATACAGTGCATGATATCTTACAGAAATAGTTTTGGTGACGTACACATGTCACCTAATTTATGAATCGCACTCAGTCACATTTGCTGCAGTCTTTCAAAAAAAATTGAACAAATGAAATAAAATCTTGATACTTACCAGTATGGATTTGAAATGGATATCCCATAGGCTCCTGTGTATGGTACAGCTGCAGTACCATTCATACCGACTTTCAGCGAAGCAGAGTTTTTTTGTTAACCTGTAAAAAAACAAAATAAGTTTACCATATGTGTTTGACCATTGCGACTCAGAAAAGCTACAGAAAACAAAATATACAGCTAAAGGAAGTTAAATAGCATAAAAAAACATTAGTACACATACTCACTTTATAGTTTACATATTAAGACGCTTTGTGCCTGTGGCTGGTGGATGTGGTCACCTGTTCGGCTCCCTCTGCCTTGGCATGGTAAATGTAAATATAATGGAGAAATATTGTCTGAATCACACTGGTGGTGAGTGCTGGTCTGCTGGACTGGTGGTGATAGCTGCAGCACATAATGACATTCTCTGTTATATCTTCCTGCATCTGGTGATGGTGGCAGTGGCTAACATCAGTCCCGGTGGTGGTGGTGGTCCGGAGAGGGGAACAAACTCGTGCTCAGTGGTAGCAGTGGCTAACATCAGTCCCAGTGGTGGTGGTGGTCCGGGAGGGCGGACAAACTCATGCGCAGTGGTGGCAGTGGCTAACATCAGTCCCGGTGGTGGTAGTGGTCCGGAGAGGGGAACAAACTTATGCTCAGTGGTAGCAGTGGCTAACATCAGCCCCGGAGGTGGTGGTCCAGGGGTAGCAAACAAACTCATGCTCAGTGGTGGCAGTGGCTAACATCAGTCCCGGTGGTGGTGGCCTGGGGGCGAACAAACTCATGCTCAGTGGTGTCAGTGGCTAGCATCAGTCCCGGTGGTGGTGGTGGTCTGAATGGGGGGGCACACTGCATTTTAGCAACTTCAGTTAAAACCTGCCAACATTAACCACATCATCATCCTCATAAAGAAAGCTACCCTCACAGTCATCTATGTCTGAAGTCTGACCACTGGGAAATTCTTTCTCCATTGTGTCGTCATCTACGTCAGTGGCGGGCCATTTCATGCTGCCAGTACCACCAGGATGGTCCATTTCCACATCACCAAAACCACCATGACTAGGCCGGGGTACAAATACAGAGGTTGCAGTCTGTGCTGATATGTGCCTCTCATTCATTTTAATGAATGTTAGCAAACTAACATTTGCAGGAGACAGGTTTGTCCGATGATCCCTGACTATTGCACCTGCTGAGCTGAATACCCTCTCGACACTTACACTGGAGGGTGGGCATGTGAGGTACTTCAGTGCCACTGCAGTCAGCTCTGGCCATTCACTGACCTTTCCACTCCAGTACAAAACTGGATCCTCAGTTATTTTCAGATGCCTGTTTTCAGACAAATATGACTCAGTCATTCTCTGTGCCACACTAAGTCCAGTGGTTGATACATCATCCTGTTCTCCAGAATCATTTATTTCACCATTCCCCACTTGGGACAAAGCCTCCCAAAGTGGGTTGACACCAGCCACTTTGGATGACAGACCACCTGGAACTGCAGTCCCGTTCCCCTTGCAGGATATACTCGATGGTCCTCCAGGTACACCTTCAGCCGGATTATGCTGCTGAGGTTTGCTGACCTTGGCACATGACTTCTGTGCCCCATGAACCAAGCGCAGCAATTGACCACTGATATTTTTTACCTGTTCAGACCCTCCTTCCAGTAGTGATGCAGTTCCATGTTTGTATCGTGGGTCCGGCATTGTTGCTATGGCAAAGTTTTCACTACGCTGAATGGTCACAATGTGATGATTCTGGTCAAATATTGTCAGCATGTGTTGCAGCAACATACTGCTAGAAATATAGAAACATAGACTTTGACGGCAGATGAGGACCGCTTGGCCCATTTAGTCTGCCCATTTCCCTACCTACAGGATAGGCCGCAGATTCTAGTTAACCAACAGCCTATTTCTTCCTACCCCCCACAAGAATTGCCTTATGTCTGTCCCATGCATTCTTGAATTCTCCACAGTTTTAGACCCACAACCTCCTCAGGAAGGCTGTTCCATGCATCCACTACCCTCTCTGTGAAATAATACTTCCTCACATTGCCCCTGAACCGCCCTCCTTCTATCTTTAAATTGCGTCCCCTTGTTCTTGCAAGTCTCTTTTTCTGAAAGATGCTACCCTTAAAAGTTTTTATCATGTCCCCCCTCTCCCTTCTTTCCTCAAGGGTATACATATTAAGCTCCTTTAGTCTCTCCTCATACGGCTTCTCTTGCAAACCCTGCACCATTTTAGTTGCCCTCCTCTGGACTACCTCTATCCTGTCTATGTCCTTGCAGAGATGGGGTCTCCAGAACTGGACACAGTACTCCAGATGGGGTCTCACCAACTGTCAGTACAGAGGGATTACAACTTCCTGTTTTCTGCTGCTGATGCCTCTCCCTATACATCCCAGTATACCCCCAGCCCTCCCTACTGCCTTCTCACATTGCTTGCTAACCTTAAGTTCATCTGATATGGTTACCCCCAGGTCCCTTTCCTTTTTTGTTGTTGTTACTAACTCCCCACTCATTGTGTATTCTTCCCCTGGGTTCTTGTTTCCCAGGTGCATTATTTTGCACTTCTTTGCATTGAATCCTAGCTGCCATACTTCTGACCATTCCTCCAACCTTGCCAAGTCCCTTTTCATCCTTTCCACGCCTCCTTGTGTATCAACCCTGTTGCAGATCTTTGTGTCATCTGCAAAAAGACATACTTTTCCTTCCAGTCCCTCTGCAATGTCACTTATGAAGACATTAAAAAGGACTGGACCCAATACTGAACCCTGTGGTACCCCACTAGTAACCCCTCTTTCTTCAGAGTGGACTCCATTTACAATTACCTCTGTGTCCTGTTGTGCAGCCAATGTTTTACCCAGGCTACCACCCTGGGACCCACTCCCAGGCTGGTTAATTTGACTATTAATCTTTTGTGTGGGACTGTGTCAAATGCCTTGCTAAAGTCTAGGTAGGCCATGTCCACAGCCCCTCCCTGGTCTACTACTTTGGTCACGCAGTCAAAGAAATCTATTAGATTCCTCTGACATGACCTTCGCTGTGAACCCATGCTGCCTTGGGTCCCTGTGCCCCACTGACCTCTAGGTACTCAACTATTCTTTCCTTCAGAAGTGACTCCATCACTTTCCCTACCACAGAGGTCAGACTGACAGGTCTGTAGTTTCCTGCCTCTGTCTTGGTCCCGCTTTTGTGAAGGGGAATCACATCCACCTTCATCCAGTCCTCGGGTACCACACCATCCTCCCATGATTTGCTAGCACTGTCTCCGGCAACATCAAGGCCATGCTGTACATTCACCAATGTCTGCCTCAGCACCTGCAGCAGTGGAATTGATTGGCTAATGATGGCAGACTCGCCACTCACTGCCTGTGTGGCATGTTCAAAAGTTCGCAAAATTGTTATTTCAGAGTCCATGAGGCGCCACTGTTCAGTTGCCATAGACATGGAGGCCCCAGAACTGTCATGGCTAGTGTGTATCACAAGATATTCTGAGATGGCTTTGTATTGTTCATGCAACCTCTCTGCCCTGTATAAAGTGGAGTTCCATCGGGTGGCAACTTCCAGCTTCAAGCGGTGCTGAGGCAGGCTGTTTTGCATCTGCAACTGCCGCAGTTGGTCACGGGCCTTTCAAGATTGTGAAAAGTGAGAGCAGATATGGTGTGCAACGGTCAGCATTTCCTTTACATCAGGGTGCTGCAGAAACTCCTGCACCAGAAGATTTAAACAATGGGCCATCCATGGAACACAAAAAACACACCATTCGTGATGCATTTCACCACATTTGACCCATTGTCACTTGTTTTTAATCCAGCTCTCAGGGACAGGGGGTTCAGCCACTTGTCAGTTTCAGTCAGTACCAAGTCCAGCATGTTTTCACCAGTGTGTGAACAGGTCATATTGCACATAGCAATTGTTGCATGCTGTCGAATTCCTGGAAGATTGCTACCACGACAATCCACCTTACTGCACTGATCATTCACACTACCAACATCACAAACAACCCCTAGCACCTGCGTCCAGTGTGCAGTGATACACAAATATGAACTCCATGCTGTTTTGGCACTTGTCCACATATCCATACTTAAATGGATGAACGGAGAGGAGGAATGTTGAAGGGCATGTCTTACTGAGTTGGACACAGTACGGAACAACTCGGGGACAGCATGGGTCGAAAAGTATGTCCTGGATGGGACTTTCCATTTTGGACAGACACATGCAGCAAACCGCCGGAACACAGAATTCTCCCCGAAGGAGAAGGGCAAAAGATCAATTGCCAGCATTTCAGCTACAGCAGCATTACGTTCACGTGACACTGTATGGTTGGAGGAGTACTTCAGCTTATGCTCAAAAACACTCTGTAATGTGGGCTGGCTTAAACATTTTACATGGGGTGTGATGACAAATGGTTCTGCTCTGTGATGAATGGCATTGGCAGGGGGTGGAGTGTGGCCGTTTGATGAAGACAGTTGCACAGGTGATGATGACAGACCCAGAAATGCTGTTATCTTGCCAGATTTGCCAACCGGGGTTGATGTACCACTTGCACTAGACATACTACATTCACCACCACCACCACCAAAACTGCTACCCTCACCAGCACTGGACAACATTTCAAAGTCATTATGCTCCTCCACCTCATTATGCCTGTAGGAATCCTCTGCTCTTATTACCTCACCACTGCACACATGTAATTTCCTACTGGCCTTAATACTCATGGAAGGGGATAACATGCTTGTTATGGTTGCTGACGAGGGTGAATGCCCCATTGTGGTATTAGTTGCCATCTTGTGCTGGGTCCACAGTGCCATGTGCCTATTCTTAAGATGCGTATGCTGTCCAGATGGCTCCTCTTTTTACCTCGACTCACAAACACATGGCAAACCTGGCAGATTACAACTGACTCATCATTTGCAGCTTGAACAAAAAAATCCCAAACAAGGGATTGTGATGCTCTACTTTTAACTTGTCCCTGATGCTGCTTATTTAACTCCGTTCTTTTAAGCACTGAAGTGGGGGGGCTACGTGATGTTTTGGGCACTGCACACCTGGACTGCAACTGACCACCACGACTACCTTTCATTATTACTGGGTCATCATCATCAACTGAAACTGGTAAATCACAAGTTTTTATAGGGGGGATTACTGCAAACAGATTCAGACACAGCCACCTTGAATTTCTTTTTCTCCGGTTCCCAGCTGGGGTCAAGTACATCATCATCATATTCATCAACATCACACATATCCACATCTTCTGCTTGGATGCTGGCATGTGGACTGCATGTTGCAACCACAACAACATCATCGTCACATTCATCATCATCATCTACACCACCATCACCTGATATTTTTTCACCACACTGTGAATCACTGCATGGAAAGTGCGTGACATGAACTGCCACGGTGGATGAAATATCACATTGTATGCTATTGTTGACATGATTATCAGAATCCTCAGGTTCAGTTACTGGGATGTTTCTGGGAAGTATGACATCATCTACAGTACATTGCCACTCACTTGCACTGCTTCACACTCCACTGTATTTTTGGATACAGCGGTACACTGGTCAGAATTCGAACTTGAGGCAGCAATACTCATACTACCACCACCAGCAACTGCTCTACCACAACCAGTTGGCAAAACATCATCTCCTCCAACTATGAGTAAAGCTACTGATTGGGCTGTAAAAAAACATTGCAGGAGAAATACCTTTCCTCACATCACCCATGCACTTCTGCGTCTGCGTACTACCATGCCCACAAACTATCTTACTGGCAGCAGTGCCATGGCGAGAATCAGCTTTGCTTGCACGTCTCTTTGCGGGCATTTTGGGGGATTAACAACAATATTATAAACAAATTTAGATTTTGGTATGTTCACTCTCTGATTGGGGCGACGCTGGATGTGAAGCCAAAAAACAACTGTGGCTTCAGCAACAGATAGAGACGGTCACGCAAATTCACAAGTGAAAACACCTTCAGTAACCAGTGGTGCTGAGGTCACAAACAATCCAATCTGGTAAAAAATTCATTTTGCCGGCGGGGTTGGGGGGGGGAGCACTGACTGCAGATTTTTACGGCAGTACAAGCAGCAAAACAAAGAACAGATACCACGATCGCAGCACAAAATCAGGCAGCTGCAGTGGATAGCAGGTTCACACTGCTGCGCCTGCAATTAAAGTGTGGCACAATAGAAGGTGTATTATTTGATGTCACGCAACAACCCCTGCGTGTGCGCACACACACACACACACACACACACAACAGTTTGTCTACAATGGTGAATGAGTAATGCGTAGCAAATTGAAAAGTTCAGTAATATGCCACGTATTGTAAACAACCTAAAATTATGAACTGCTGCACCACATCCACAAAACACAGAATCAGCAAGAAAATTTCAACAATTACTGACAATATTGCTATGTGTACATTAACACAGTCAGTTACATAACAAAAATATAACCCAAAAACAAAGAAATCCCTATTTCTCCAGCTTAAATCTACCTACATCACAGATACGCCCTTCCCCCAAAGCACACTTTCACTGTCTTTTACTACACACTCAGTGTTGTACATTAACATTCAAAATCCACACATAAACAAAAATGCTCAATGATATGAGCACAGGAGGGTTTCCTACAATTGATGAACTAAAGTTTGAGCCCAAAAAAATTAAAAAATGCTTTTTTAACAGCTTTTAGAAGGTTTCAATCACAGACAACTTTCAAAGCACACTGTCTACTACAGCTTACTACACACACTACCCTGAACTGAGGCTTTGTAGATCAATGTAGAGCCCATGTGACCTGAAATCCTATGAATCACTGCAAAATTCACCTTCAAAAGCAAGGCAATGTGAGGTGAAGTGCATTGCTATCAATGTACTTCGCCTTAAAATTCGGTGGAGTAGTGGTCTGGGAAGGTGGACTAACGCGAAGTCATTATTTTCAATGGATTTCGCATTACTCATTATAATGCGAAGTACTCCACTTTGCGTTGCTGAGCACTCCGTGAATCTGCCTTTACTCTGTGAATCACTTTGCGGAGCGGGTTGAGCCCACTTCGCCCACCACTACCCAGTGGTCACTCTGCCCACTCCAGAGTGTGTGCCTTTTACCACCACCCTCTGGGTTCTATTTCCCAGCCAACTCTCCACCCATCTCACTGCACAAGATCCTACTCCTACAGAAGGTTCTTCAGTTTATTTATTAGCCTTCTATGTGGAACTGTGTAGTAACGTGCTTAGGCCTATCAATGGTATTGGCCCCTTGGACCAGACATAATTGCGGGACCTGGTTGTTGGCATGGGAAAGAGGGGGTTTTAAAGGTTCTAAGATGTTCAACTGCAACTCTGTATTATTTTAGGAAGCCTTTTTGTAAAATCAGAACCTGGAAAATTCCCAAGTCACTCATGCATAGTATGACTAGGAAAGTCCTATACCATTGGGTCATGGAGTCCCAGTTTCTGGTCGAGAATTATTTTGATCATTGCCCCCCTCCCCCGCCTATGTCCTTCAGCAGTTATGTCTTTTAACCAACTATAGGATACCACCTAAGATGTGGGCTTTATAATGGCAATACTGCCACAAGTGGTTAAATGCCAAATCAAAAGCAGAGACGCATGGCAGACAGAGCCGGCACGAGCCAGCATGATACCTGGAAACATTTTTTTTTCTGCTACCCATATAATCTGACATTTTGGGATTTGGTAGTGTTCAGTTGGGCAGAATTTGTGCTTAGGTTGGTGAATTTAACTGCAAAGTGTTAATTTATGGTAGATATGAAGGAGAATGGAAAAAATGGAATGGAAGTACTTTATCTCATACTTTCACCTGC
The DNA here is from genome assembly GCA_016271365.2 of Neoceratodus forsteri. Lineage (NCBI taxonomy): Eukaryota > Metazoa > Chordata > Ceratodontiformes > Ceratodontidae > Neoceratodus > Neoceratodus forsteri. The sequence goes on from JADMNL010000027.1 coordinate 143,138,084, forward strand.
TGTAAATGACATAGTTGGAAAACTAGATGTCTCTTTTCCTTGTAAGAGATTTTTTTTTAAGTTGCATAGGCTATGGGCTAAAGTTACTTTTGAAATTATGGTATTACAGGTCCTGCCACTAAGAACAATCGAGATGACAATTAAATGTTTTTGGTGCAGTATTAGTCACTGTTTAGCAATTAAATCACAAACTGTAGTGAGAAAGAAATAATGTGACCTACTGGGAAATGAACCCGGGCCCCTGGAATACCATGATGGTGCTCTGATCACTGAGCTACAGGCTCACATCATTGGACCTGGGGTCCCAGACACGCTTCCTTTCCCTGGTATTGCAAATCCTGCACCTAGGAAAAATTAAGCTGTCAATTAGATGTTTCTGATGCAGTATTAACCACTGCTTAGTAATTAAATCACAAATTGTAATGAGAAAGAAATAATGTGACATACTAGGAAATGAACCCAGGCCCCGCGGAGTACTGCCACAGTGCTCTAACCACTGAACTACAGGCTCAGATGGTTAGACTTGGTGTTCCCGGACACACTTCCTTTCTGGGGTATTGAAAAATCCTGCAACTAGGATCAACCAAGATGACAATTAGATGTTTTTCGTGCAGTATTATTTATTTATTTTGCTTTTGATAACTGGGTAAGTGCACTAGAGAAAGACCTGCCTATTTTCAGGCACGACATGGGAGAGTACATTACAGGTGACAAGAACATTACAGTAACCAGGATTACAGAAGATATGACTTTAGTACAACGTGAGGAAGTTACAGAGGTAAAGATCAGTGGTAGCAGGTGTTAAGGCAGTAGTGCAGCAACAACATTACGATAAACAGGATGACAAAAGTATGGCTTTGCTTCATTACAGTCAGTTATGGTCAGTGTTGGGTAAGTTACTTTTTCTATTACTTTCTATTACTTTTGGAAACTTGTTCCAGAAAGCTCTGCGCAGTCACTAGCAAGGATGGAGAAATACTGGAAAAAGTAATGCACCTTACAGTTACAATTACTTATGTCTTTTTATACAAAAGAAATACGTAACTGTAACGGATTACATTTATTTGAAAGTAACTAGTAACTTCAGCCGAGTGGCCCTGGCAGTGCTACCTGCTGGTGAGCCGGACCTCTGCATCCAGCCCGACACCCCCTGACCAAGGAAAGCAGCCACAAGCCCAAACCAGGCTCTCCACTTCACCTGAGTGGCCCTGGCGCTGCTACCTGCTGGCAGCCGGACGTCTGCATCCAGTCCACCATCTCCTGACCAAGGAAAGCAGCCACAAGCCCAAACCAGGCCCTCCACTTCAGCTGAGTGGCCCTGGCGCTGCTACCTGCTGGCGGCCGGACCTCTGCATCGAGCCTGCAACCCCCTGACCAAGGAAAGCAGGTACGTTTGGTCAGCTCCTTGCTTAGAGCTGTGAGGCTTCAATCCCCATAATTGGACTGGCTCCTGGGGACTGTGGCTGCTTCCCAATTGGATGCTGCAGATCCCCATTGAGAAAGAAAGCACACAAGGCACCTTTTTCAAAACACAGCTCGGCCACTGCCTTGCTGTACTGCTCTCTAGACAATTTTTTCTCCTGAATTTACTGCTCATGTGGAAATATATATATATATATTTTTCTCTCCCTTTGGAATTTTCTGCTGTTTAGCCTGCTGTATTAGCTAGGCTTGACTTCTATATTGCTTATGTCTTGCACTGCTGAATATTTTTACTGCTTTAACATTTTACCTTTAAACTATTGCACTGTACATGTAGGAATTGCCTAGCAGAGTATAGCAGAGTTGTGGCGAACTTTAACTGGCTGCCTGACATTTATATAGCTTACTGCTTGCACTACTGACTTTTTTCTGCTAATTGCCCAGTGTTATAGAATAGCTAGAACTGACTACAGCCTGCTGTTTGTTCTGCCACACTCTTTTCCCATCACAGTTCCTGTCATTCATCCTTAGACTGCCTTCTTTGCTTCCCTCTTTCTCTTGCTTTTTTCCCTTTTGTATTTCTTTCTCTGTATTCCCCACAATGTTTCTCTGCCATCTACTGGACCCCTGATTCCCTCTCCTGACACCCCTCTGAACCAGCACATTCTGTAAATGTTGCCTGGTATTTTGGGCCATCTTCTCTACCCAGGCCATTCCAGACTTCCTTGAGTCCTCTCCACCACATGCCTCCTTCCCAGCTCTGCCTGGTCTCATTCATGGGTCCCCCCCAACCTCCTAAATCAGTCTTTTGTTTTGCTAAATTCCCACCTGGCACCCTTGACCAGACCTCTCTGCAGGAACCTTTTCTCTCCCACTATTTGCACCTACTTCTGCCCTGAGCACTAAATTGCCCAGGGCTCTCCCAACAATTTATTTGACCTTTGTCTTTGACTTTTAACTAACGGCCCACCTTTTTTTCTGCTCTATTTTAGGCACAAGCCCAAACCAGGCTCTCAACTTCAGCCAAGTGTCCCTGATGCTGCTACCTGCTGGCGGCCGGACCGCTGCAACCAGCCCGCCACCCCCTGACCAAGGAAAGCAAGTACGTTTGGTCAGCTCCTCGCTTGGAGCTGTCAGGCTTCAATCCTCATAATTGGACTGGCTCCTGGGGACTGTGGCTACTTCCCGATTGGATGCTGCAGATCCCCATTGAGAAAGAAAGCATACAAGGCACCTTTTTCAAAACACAGCTCGGCCACTGCTTTGCTGTACTGCTCTCTGGACAATTTTTTTTCCCCACCCTCCCTCCTTTACTAAGTACACTTCTCCCAGTGATCCCCACCCCCTGAGGCCTCACACTAGTCAATTACAGGAACTCCTTAAAGAGGCTCTCCTTTCTGTAACTTCTTAAAGGGGTGATCCCCTCTCGTGCTCAAATAACTTATCGTCCTCAGTGCATCCGGGATCAAGTGCATTGACACTGACTATGGTCCTCCTCCTACTTCCTACACCAGCCCCACCTCATTTAGGACCATCACCCTCTACACATAGTACCCCCCTCTTATCTGCAACACCTCTACCAGATCCCCCCAATGCTCGATCACCTCCTCCTCGGTACCCCCCACACTTCCACCCTGCTACCTCTTACTTCCCACTCATACCTTGGTCTCTTCTCCTCAATGCCTTTCCCACCCTTCATACTCTACCCACCCCTTGCACCCCAGCACCCGGCCCCTTGTCCAGTCACAAGAGGAGATGCCACAATCACTACGACGCTCTGGTGTGCCTAATCACCCTCCTGTTGCTTCTATCAGGTAACATTAATCCGAACCCTGGCCCCGTGCCTAACCTTATGAACAAGTCTGCCCAGGCTCAAGGACTCCACATAGCTTCTATGAGTATTTGCAACCTTCTTAAGAAGGCTGCTGTATTTCAATGCTGGGTTACTCAGCACCAACTGGACATTGTCGCACTCGTCGAAACCTGGTTATCCAAATCCACCCCTGATTCCTTTATTTCCCTCCATGGTTACACCCTTTTCAGGGAAGATCGGGTGGGTAAGTGTGGAGGTGGTTGTGCTGTCTACATGCATGACTCCCTCCTTGGACATGCACTTCCACCACCCAAACTTGATAACGGGGTGCAAGCCCTGATGCTAAAAATCTCCCACAACCCTGGTAAGGGCCCACTCTTTCTCACCGTTGCCTATATTCCCCCAGAAAGCAAGACCTCGCCATTCAGGTGCTTGCTGACTACCTCTCTGGCCTATCGCCCAAAATGGCCCAGATAATTGTTGGTGACCTGAATATCAACTGGCTCTCTACCACAGCCTCCGAAACCAGAATATCTTTGCCACCCTTGACATGTCTCAGCTTGTCACCACCCCAACTAGATTCAACCCCTCTACTGGCTCCAGCACCTTCCTGGATATCACCATTACCAACCGCCCCCAGAGGGTGCTCGATATAAGTGTACTTCCCAACTCACTTAGTGAGCACTCCTCAGTTGTATTCTCTTGGTCCGCTGCCAACAGCAGACCTCACCACAAACCACCCAGCGACGTTGCCTACTCCGAGGCGGCCTGCATCACCTTAAACTGTACCTCTCACAACTGGATTGGTCCCCAATCAGGTTTGCATGATCCATAGATGAGGCATTGGATTTTTTCACTCGTACTTTTAACACTGCCTGTGGCCTCTATGCCTCCTTCACTAGAAATCGCACCAAAAAGCAAAACATGCCCTGGGTTACCCCCCTCCCTCCTTTGCAAACTTAAAATGAGAGACAACCTATGGCACATTGCTGTGGAATCTGGCAAGCCAGCTGATAGGCAAGTGTACGATGCTGAGCACAATAAGTGTACTTGGGCCATTCGACAGGCCAAAGCCCAGTACTACCAATCCACTCTTTTCTCCTCCTGGGGGTCAGCTAGAAACTTTTGGGGTAACATAAAGGAGCTGAATGGGAAATCCTGCTCCCCACCCCCCTCTCAACTCTCCTTTAATGGAACTGTCTGCTCTGACCCCCTTGGCATTGCAGACTGCCTAAACCACACTTTCTCAGGCCTGAGTTCAGTTCTGCCCAGTAACTTCTTTGACCCCATCCCAGCAGCACCACTGCCCATTCTCCAGAGACCTCCTTTCTACCTACGTATCATCTCCCCATTGGAGGCTAGACCCCTTCTGCAAAAAGCCGTTAGTAGTAACAACCCTGGCACCGACCTACTGGACACTAGGCTACTTCGTCTGACATTGGATGCTATCCTGGTCCCACATACCGAGCTGCTCAACCGCTCTCTGTGTCTGGGGCAGTTCCTCAGCACATGGAAAACTGCCATCATCACTCCCATCCTAAAGAGCGGTGATCGAGCAACCCCAGGTAACTATCGACCTATCTCCATCCTCCCCCCACTCTCTAAGGCCCTTGAAAAAGTAGTTGCCAACCAGCTTGCCGAATACCTGGCCATGTACAATATCCTGTGCCATGAACAGCATGGCTTTCGTTCAGGTCACAGAACCACAACCGCACTACTTGAATTCTCCAACTTCCTGCACTCTGCTCTTAATGCCAGAAGTCCTGCCAGTGCTGTGTTCATTGACCTCTCCAAGGCCTTTGACATGGTTTGCCATCCTCTCCTGCTTGACTCCCTCAGATGCCTTGGTTTCTCCCCCAGCACCCTTGCATGGTTCACCAGCTACCTCTCTGCCAGAACTCAGTGTGTAAAAATCAATAGCACCCTATCTGACACACGACCTGTCCATTCTGGGGTTCCCCAGGGCTCCATTTTAGGCTCTCTCCTCTTCAGTCTCTACCTCCACTCCCTCCCCTTGGCCTGCCCAAGTAAGATCCTCCTCTACGCGGATGATGCTGTGCTCTTCGCCGCTGAATCACACCCCAACACACTCCAGGCATCCCTCCAACAAGCTTTTGAAAGAGCTGAGCATTGGTTCACATCATGAAGGCTAGTCCTGAACCTAGAAAAGACCAAAACTACGCTCTTCTCACATCTCCAAAGCAAAGCCAGTGGTGCCCCTCTTGTGATACTGCCTAGCACACTAAACCCTACTATGCAAGTTTCCTCCTTCAAGTATCTGGGCATTACCTTTGATTCGGCACTCTCCTTCCATTCCCATATCAATGCCCTTTCTGCTGCCACCAATGTCAGGATTGGACTGTTATACCGCCATAGGGACTGCCTACCACAAGAGGCCCTTAGATTGGCAATCACCTCCTCTGTCCTGTTGCTAATCAACTATGGGCTGCCCATCTATGCTGCAGCTGATGACACTGCACTTGCAAGAATCCAGCTCTCTATAAACAAGGCCTGCAGGCTAATGCTGGGAGCCCCTAGGCACACCTGTGCATGCCTGCTTTACTCCACCACCAACTTGCTCAACCTTGAAGAAGGACTCCACTTCCAAACCTGCCTTCTTGTAAGAAAGACCCTGCTAGGGCTCTCCCCCACTGGGGTCGCCACCTCCCTGCAGCATGCCTCCCCCTCAGTCTCCACCTGCAGCACTGTCAAAACCTCCCTTATTGTCCCCAGGGTAAGGACCTCTATGGCCCAGAGATCCTTTTGCTATCAGGCTCCCTCCTGGTTCAGTTCCCTCCCAGTCAACATAGCTGACTCCACTAAGCTTGATCCTTTCAAGGTCTCCCTTAGAAACCATCTGACAAGCACTCGCTGCTGCAACTGCACATAATCCCCCACCTGCCCCTTACCTTCACCCCTAGGCTGGGTCTGCCCTGTCTACTTTTACTGTATATACCTGGGGTCTCAGGCAACATCTGCTGACTAATGTAATAAAATATCTCTGGTTGCTACCTGATGTGGTAATCATGTACCTATGTTATGACTACTGCAATTTACCTATTACCAAGCATGTACCACCAGTGAATACCTGTAACACTGGTTGCTTTTTTAACCTAAGCGTTATGTACTGTACTGTTTTGTTTGCTGTGATGTATTTCTCTCTTGACGAGGTGCCTTTGTGAACGAGTCTATGACTCAGAGGTCTGTAAACCGATGATCTAATAAATAAAAATACTAACCTATTACTTTCAAAAAATGTAATCTGTTATACTTATTTATTGTTTTTGTATAAAAAGAAATAAGTAACTATTATTGAAAAGTGTATTTTTCTAGTACTTCTCTATCCTTGCTAGTAACTGCACAGAGCTTCCTGGAACAAGTTTCCAAACATAATAGAAAGCAATAGAAAAAGTCACTTACCCAACACTGGTTACGGTATTACACAATCAGTGAAGGCAGAGATAAGACAACAGTACATCAACATTCATTACAGATTAGAGGATTACCGAAATAATGACTATGGTACATTACAGGTGGTTACAATAGTTGCGAGATCAGTGGTGGCTAAGATTAGGACAATAGTGTATAAAGTGCATAAGATTATAACTACCAACAGGAACAAGGTTATGCAAATAGATGCAAGTTAGCTGAGTTCAGGATTTGTTTAAGGAAGGCTTGAAACTATTAGAGAGGAGCAGTGAAAGACTAGGGAACCTACAAAGGGGTTATAAAGCAATTACACAATAGGCCAAGACAAGCCAATAATACTAAAGATAAGGATGGGGGGTAGGTGGTAAGTGCATCAGAATCCAGATTGGTTTAATGCAGAAAAATTTGTAGGAAAGCAGTGCAATTGGCAGGAGGATACAGAGCAAGGTAAGAGGGAATGGATGAAGGTCATGAGCAAGAGCAGTTGTCTAAGACTTTCAGATGTGGAAATAACTCCTTTTTAAATAAGTTATAGGACCTAAGGTGATAAGATAGAGAGTTCCATATTTTTGGGTGAAGTGGGCAAACACCGGCTCACTTATTTTGGCTTGAGCAATTGGGAACTGCAAGGAGGGCCTGGGTAGAGGACTGAAGTTGGTGAGAATGTTCAGCAGAAGCAAACATCAAGGCCAAAGAGGTGGTTGAGAGGATCTAGTGATATTGTCAGTTAGGCAGCCAAGGGTGTAAGTTCGCTGGGAGGAGGGTGACAGCCAGTTTAAGTCAGAATAAAGCTTGCAGTGATGGGTGAGTGAGGGGCAAACAACACAAACCTGCAGATATTATTATATGCAATATCCCATTTGTGAAAGAAAAAGGTGTTAGCCTGGAAAAAGATAAGGCGCACATAACTTAGTCTAGGAAGTAATAGTCCCTGGGCAATTGTAACTCTGGCTGCTGGGGTGAGGGCATGATGGACACAATAAGCAATTCCAATTTGAGAATTGATGGACTTACAGATCTAATTTATGTGGAGGAACAAATCCAGAGCTGGGTCAAGCGTGACACCAAGGCATCTGAAATGGGGGTTACAGAGACCTGAGAACCATCAAGACAGTGGATGTGTAACTCTTGAGACAAGATGTGAGACCTTTTGAGGGATATGAAAAGCATAGCTTGGGTTTGCCAACATTTAGGACCAGGCGATTTGAGGTAAGCCAGGTTTGGATGCTATGAAGGTCAGTGGTAAGCTGAGAGTTAATAACAGCCATGAACCTAGAGGCAATATAGAGTATGAGGTCATCAGCGTACAGAAGAGTACGGCAATGGGAGGGAGCAGTTGGTACATTATTAATAAAAATAGAAAAGAGCAGAGGTCCAAGTGTGGAGCCTTGGGGAACTTCTTGTATTATTAAGGCAGGGGTGGATAGGGCCTTATTGAAGAAGACCGACTGACAGTGACTTTGAAGGTAACTAGCGAACCAAGATAGAGTAGAGTGTGAAGCCCCAGGAGATTCCAGTTTACATATGAGGAGGGAGTAATTAACCAAATCTAACCTTTTAGTAAGGTCAGTAAATACTGTCCCAGTGATCAGATCTTTATCCATGTAGATTTTGACCTCACTTGTGAATTGCACGAGAGCTGTAATAGTATTGTGTGCTGCCAGAAACCATGCTGAGCTGAGGACTGAAGATGACACTGGAGCAAGAAGTCAGAAACCTGGTTTTGAACAAATTTTTCGAGGAGTTTACTGAGGGTAGGTAGTAAAGCTAAGGGGCAGTAGTTAGCGATAAATTTGGGATCCTCTTTCTTAAAAACTGGGATGATCCTTGCGTTTTTCCATAACTGGGGCATGGTGGAGGTGCTTAGGGATAAGTTAAACAATCACATGACCAGGGTAGCAATGAGAGAAGCGGCTAGTTTAAGTATTTTGTGTTCAGTCCCATCTGGACCAGTGCAACTGTGGAGGGCAATGGCATTGAGAAGTCACAGGACCTCATGATGTGTGACAGAGGCAAGGACCAGGGGGAGGATCAGCTGTTGGAGATACAGTTAGGGGCAGTAGTATGAAGGAGGACTTCAGAGAGTCCAAGCAAGGTAGTTTTGAGAAAATAGAGTTGAAGGCATTTGCGATGATGGTGGGATTGTCACAACTGGTAGAATTGATTTCCATAGCCACTGCTTAGCAAGTGAATCACAAATTGTAGTGAGAAAGAAATAATGTGACCTATTGGGACTTGAACCCAGGTTCCCAGAATACCTAATACTTAGAAACATAGAAGCTGATGGCAGATAAAGACCGCAAGGCCCATCCAGTCTGACCATTTTTTATTTCTACCTTGTGAATGTGCCATCGGCCTTTGCTCTGTCAATGGCCTATCTATTCATACTCATCTGTATTGCTCCCATATGCCTATCCCATGCCTGTTTGAAGCCTTGCACAGTATTCATATCCACCACTTCCTGAGGCAGGCCGTTCCATGCATCCACCACCTTTTCTGTGAAAAAGAACTTCCTCACATTACCCCTTAATCAGCCTCCCTCTAATCTCATGCTGTGTCCTCTTGTCCTGCTAGTTTTCTTATATTGAAACATGTTAGACTCTTTCACCTTGTTAATGCCCTTAAGATGTCTGAATGTTTTAATCATATCACCTCTCTCCCTCCTTTGCTCTAGGGTATTCATATTGAGCTCCGTTAATCTGTCCTCATATGTTTCCTGATACAGTCCCTGCACCATTTTGGTTGCCCTTCTCTAGACTGCCTCAATTTGGTTAATGTCCTTGTGAAGGTGTGGCCTCCAGTACTGCATGCAGTACTCCAGAAGGGGCCTAACCAGTGTCTTGTAAAGAGGGATTATTACCTCCTTCTTCTGACTTGTGATATCCCTACTAATACACCCCACTATCCCTCTAGCCTTACCTACTGCTTTAGAGGTCTGCTTGGATGATTTCAGGTCATCAGTGATGATGATGCCCAAGTCTCTTTCCTCCCTTGTGACTGCTAGCAACTCCCCTCCCAGCCTATAGGTGGTTTCAGGGTTTCTCTTCCCTATGTGCATGATCTTGCATTTCTTTGCGTTAAACCGCAGTTGCAACTCTTCTGACCATTTTGCTAGTTTATCCAGATCTCCTCTCGTTCTGCCCTCAACGTCTGGATCATCTACTCTGTTGCAGATCTTGGTGTCATCTGCAAACAGACTGCACCAGAAACATCTAATTGTTATCTTGATTGTTCCTAAGTTGCAGGATTTGTAATAGTAGAGAAAGGAAGTGTGCCAGGAACTCCAGGTCCAACTATGTGAACCTGTAGCTCAGTTGTTAGAGCACTGGGACAATATTCTGGGGGACTGGGTTCAACTATCAGTAGGTCACATAACTACAGTTTGTGATTTAATTGCAAAGCAGTGTCTAATACCACAAGAGGCTAGCAATATTTACATGAATAAATAAAAATAAAAATACTTATTCTTTAAGAACATTGGTGTTTTGAAGGATTAATTTGAACCAGAGCGACTACAACCCCTAATTTTGCTAATACTGTACCAAAAACATCTAATTGTCATCTTGATTATTCATAGTTGCAGGATTTACAATATCAGAGAAAGGCAGTGTGTCCAGAAACCCCAGGTCCAACCATATGAGCCAGCAGTTCAGTGGTAGGAGCGCTGGCACAGCATTCAAGGGGCCTGGGTTCTGTTCTCAGTAGGTCACATTATTTCTTTCTCACTACAGTTTGTGATTTAATTGCTGAGCAGTGGCTAGTACTGCATCAAAAACATCTAACTGTCATTTTGAAATTATGGAAATACATGCGCATGAAGCCAGTAATTGGTCAAGGCAGACACTGCACACTCTGTGGTGAAATATGCCTTGGATGACTAACAAAACTGTGGTGTAGTCAGCAGGTGAGGCGTTTGAGTTTCATGTAGAATTTTTGCACCAATTTCCTTTTCTGTTTTTTAAGCCATTTTTAATTTTCTTTCTTTTTTTTTATTTAGTTTTGAACACTGTGGATAAGTGAGTTTGTTTTATAGTCAATTGCTCTTTTTTAAAACAAATTCTTCTGTGTAGTACTTGTATGGTTTTCTTTGTTCTTTGATTTGTCTGATTGTGGTTTTTTTTGTCTTCAATAAAAATTCCCCTCCTCTTCATCGATAAGTGCCATTGGTTCTTAAACTTCCACCAGGACAGTGATCAGAGATGGGCAGAAGGAACCTCAGCTTAACATTTCATCTGAAGTACGGCACCTCAGCAGTGCAGTGCCCCCCTTGTACTGCACTAAAGTATCAGTTATAATTTACCCAAAGTACCTGGTATGGAGCTAGAACCTGTGACCTTCTGATCTTCTGGCCCAAAAGGCAATTGTGCTACCTCCTGAGCCACTGATATGGTGGTGGTGGTGGGGGGGGGGCATGATAGAAACTTACAAATACATACACAGGCATAACAAGGTAGAACACATGGATTTATTTAAGACAAAAAAAGCAGGGCTTCCAACCTAAAACTGGGTGAGGGAATCATTTCAAAAACAACATTGAGAAGTATTCCTTTGCCAAAAGGGTTGTGGACAGATGGAACAAACTTCCCAAAGCCATAGTTCATACCCGTGCAATCTCAGGGTTCATAACCCAATGGGGTAGCTACAAAGGGGTAATTAGAAATAAGCAGACAGTCACTGGGAGCTTTGAAATGATCGAGTAAGCCAAGGTAGATAATGCAGGTCAGACTAGATGGACTCTTGCCTTTATCTGTCCTCAGTAGTGTTGTGCGGGGTGTCCAAATTCTGATGGAGTGGAAGTTTGGAAAATTCTGCATAATTCTGTCAGTATCAGAATTCCTACATTTCCCAAGTGAACTGGTTTTCATGGATTAAATAATCCATGGTTTAAATAAACTGTGGATTCTTTTCTCACAACCCATGGAAAATTATTCCATGGTTTATAGAGAAATGCATTGTGGAATTCTGTGGAATTTCAGCAGAAATTCTGAAAAGGATTTCAGAAGCCATTCTGTGTAAACCATGGAATAATTTTGCCATTCTGTATGAATTCCACCGGTGGAATCCTGCATTTATTTATTTATTTAAAATTTGTTTACTGGGAGAGGCACGCTGAACCAAGGCTCATTTCCAGGTGCAACCTGAGGGCAAAGGTACACAAAAGATGACAGAAAAATACAGATCATAACAAAAAACAGACAATCCAAAATACTTACAGCATATTGAGCATGGGAGTATACAGACAACATTGCAGGATGCACTACCCTGGTCTTCAGCCATCTGTGTATAAACTACAGCTGTGATTAGCACGGTGAACACCAGTTAAAAGGATTTATTTTTATTTATTTATTTAAACTTTTGTTTACTGGGTAAGCATTATGAGCCAAGGCCCATTTTCAAATGCTACCTGGGACCGTAATACAACACAGTCAGGTTCTTAAATACAAACAATTATAATACAATACAATCAAGTTAATAATACAAAACAGTTACAGTACAACATATAAGAAACAGTACAATGATATAGTTAATAACAGTCACATTCCAACATACCTAGAAAATACTGTTTAACAGTCAATTTAAAAGATTCCTGACTAACTACTTGCTGCAACGGAGAGGGTAGTTCATTCCAACATACAGGTCCATACTGGATTTGAAAACCAAAATAAACAGCACTGATTGACATTGGTGGGGAAGGGGGTTAAAAGGAGTATGTAAGTAAGTAATAAGACACAACAGGTTGTGCATTATAGGATTATAATAATTGGCTATGTTTTTTCCCTAAGGGAAACCCAGTTATAATTTGCCGTTACAACCTGTGGGTTATAAAGGGCAAACACATGCCGGGTTTCCATCAGTCCATGCATGCACCAGCTGCTGCTCTTCCCTTCTTCAGAGCAGGACTCTGATACTTTACCGCCATGTGCAGTCGGCAGCAAGTACAGTAGAAAAACTGCATGAATCCCTATAAACAAAACAGAAACACAAGTGATAAGTGTCTCTCCATCCCAAGCATTAAAAAATATTTATTTTATATAATTGCTGTGGTGAAAACATGCTCCCCAGCAATTATATAAAATAAAGGCTGGGTAGACGTGTAAAACTCAAATTTTACACACACCCTCAGTGCAGGATACCTTTATAAACCTCTTGAGCTTCACTCTCAGGGTTTATGTGTGTAAAATTCTCATTATGACCACATACCCAACCATTATTCTATATTTAATGCACTCCCCAGGGATGAAGTAAGGTACACGGTCAAAAGCTGAATGTCCTTATGCTCCTGGGAAGTGCATTAAAATCATATGATGCACATACTGGAGGGGCTTCTTACACTTATAAAACTGCATAAAGTAAGTTTTTAGTAGAGGAAAATGAGATTTGTCACCTGAGTGTGCGTTCAGAGATTTAATACATGGTCAGGTGACATCTCTCAACCAATGACATTTTTAGATTTTTTCTAGCCATTTTAAAAAAAAAATATTTAACTTGTTGGTTTAAATGCCCTCAAATAAAAGATGGTTGCATATTTTAACCTTTGCTCTTTGATCACATGACATAATGTCCATTTGTTTGTGCCTTCCCCGGCTAGAAGTACAATCTGAACTACTTGGAAAACACAAAATTATTTATTTATTCATTTGATAACCGGGTTGGTGTACTGATCCAAAGGACTTTTTCAGGCATGGCCAGAAACTAGCACAAACAAAGTAACATACAGTGAGAACAGTGTATATCATACAGGAAACATAACAGGGAATCAGTGTAGGTCAAGCTAAACAGAGAAAATATATGATAAACTACCAGATACACCAACAGTTGAGCATACCAAGGCATATAATATTTAAGTAAACACGGTAAAGTTGTGCCATCATTCAACAACAGGAATGTTAAACATCAGCAGAGCCAGTAAAGTACCTGGAGGTACAGAGAGTTTAACAGGAAACAGACATAAAAACAAAGCCATATTACAGGCAAGAAAGAATGATCTGTGAGCCAGTATTCAGGGTGGGAGAGGACAGCGGAGCACTACAGAGGGAGGGAGTAAGGGTGGACTGCAAGGGAGATGCATCCGTGTTAGTGACCTGCTGGCAGACACAGATCAAAGAGGACAGAAAGTGCATTCTTAAGAGGGAATTCAGATTTAGAGAGGGGTCCATGGAACATAGGTCGGAGGGAAGATCATTCCATAGTGAGAGTCCGGCTGAGGAGAAGGCTGTTAGGCTCATTCTCTTAGTTATGATAGGACATTCTAGTTTGAGGTGGGAAGACTGACATGCAGTACAGCAGTAGTTTCTGGGCTGGATAAGAAAGGATAGTGAAGAGTAGAAGGGATTGTACAAAGTATCAGCAATGGTCCGGGCAAGCAGATAAGAGTGCCACCCTTGTGGAGAAAGCCAGTTAAGGGACTGGTAAAGAGAACAGTGATGAGTGCGGACAGGGGCATGGATGACAAGGTGGCATATACCATTGTAGATAGCATCCAGGTGGTTCAGGTTAGTAATGGAGGAGAGGGAGTACACCGGACAGCCATAGTCAAGGAGGGGGGAGGAGGTTGCCACAGGCAATAGCAAGGCAGGCTTCTGGCAAGAGCTGGTCAATCAGGCGACAACAGAGCCCTATCCTCTGGTTGATATGCATGATCATAAATTAGTTCAACTAATTGTTAGTTCATAAAGCTGGAACTAAAGCATTCTGAGTGATATTTGCTTGGGAGGCTTGCTACTAGCTCGTTAAATAGGGAAGTTCATATAATGGGGGTTCGTTAGATCATGATTGTACTATGACAAGTAGGTAAGAGCAACGATAAAGGGCACTTTGTCAGACAGCAGCGGGGCAAACTTAATAATATGCAGATATTAGTTTTAAGGAGGTAAATGACAGTTAACTTTATGTTCAGAGCCACTGAATGCTATATAAGAGGGAGGGCAGGTACATTAGCTCAAGCTGTGGACCCTGCAATACGTGCAGACTTGATAGACCAAATGGCCCTCTTCTGCTGGCTTCTTCATATGTTCGTATGTTGACATTGTCTAACTTAAGAAGGAAAAGAGAACTTTTTCTGTCCTGCTTGAGAAAATCAGTCAAGTTAATCATGTGGGGCAGCACCTATGAATTATTGGAGTTTGAGCCCCGCAAAAGAAAAATAAATGATCCCCCTTATTTGGTTTGCAATGGTCAGTATACAATGTATTCAGGCAGGTGCTCTCCTTACAGTGAAAGTACTACGTGGTTTTGTGTCGCAAAAGCAAAAGGACAAAATTTCACTTTTCATTCTCTCTGGGTTGAGACACCACAAGTTTTGCAAGTGCTAACCACAAAGAAGGCCCTGTTTCAGCCTGTAACACTTACAGTAAACTAGACAGTCACTTGGAGAGCAAAGGGTGAAGTGGCTCACTGAAGCAATCCAGTGTCTGGGTGTTATAACTGGTGGCCAACAAAGCAATGCAAACTCAAATGGAATGGGTTCTGGCTGTTTGGGAATGGGGGTCCCAGAGATGTCTATAGCATCTCAAGTGGAACATTGAAAACAAAACCCTACTGATACACAATTAAGTATATATACTGGATATATTTTTCTGTATTTAGTTTGCCCTTATTTCTTTATATATATGGATATTAACTGGGGTTGTGCAAAATGGTGAAACTCAGATGAAACAGAATTTTTGCAGAATTTCAGAAAATTCTCTGGATTCTGTCGGTAGTGGAATTCTGACATCCTGCATGCAGAATGTTTTTTGCACATTATTAATCTACAGTTTATATAAACTGTGGACTCTTTTTCCTCAGCCTGCAGAAAATTATTCCGTGTTTTATGTAATCTCCGGAAAATTATTTTACAGTTTATGTGATTTGCGGGACATTATTCCACAGTTTATGTGATCTGCAGGAAATTATTCCATGGCTTATAGAATTTGACGGCAGATAAGGACCGCTTGGCCCACCCAGTCTGCCCATTTCCCTACCTACTGGATAAGCTGCAGATCCTAGTTAACCAGCAGTTTACTTCTTCCTACCCCCACCCCCTAGAATGGCCTTATGACTGTCCCATGCATGCTTGAATTCCACCACAGATTTTGACTCCACAACCTCCTCCGGAAGGCCGTTCCATGCATCCACAACCCTCTCTGTGAAAAAATACTTCCTTAAATTACCTCTGAGCCGCCCCCCTTCTTCAAATTGTGCCCTCTTGTTCTTTAACACCTCTTTTTGAAAGATGCTACCCTCTTGGACTTTGTTGATTCCCTTGAGTACTTAACGTTTCTATCATGTCCCCTCTCCTCCTTTCCTCGAGGCTATACATATTAAGCTCCTTTCGTCTCTTCATATGTCTTCCGGTCAGATCCTGCACCATTTTAGTTGCCCCTCTGGACAGCTTCCATCCTGTCTATGTCTTTGTGGAGACTGGGTCTCCAGAACTGCACACAGTACTCAGATGGGGTCTCACCAGCTGTCTGTACAGAGGGATAAAACTTCCTGTTTTCTATTGGTGATGCCTCTCCCTATGCATCCCAGTATCCTCCCAGCCCTCCTTGCTGCCCTCTCACATTGCTTGCCCACCTTTAGGTCATCTGATATGACTACCCCCAGGTCCCTTTCCATTTTTGTTGTTGTTAGTATCTCACCCCCTCATTGTGTACTCTTCCCCTGGGTTTTGGTTTCCCAGGTGCATTACCTTGCACTTCTTAGCATTGAATCTCAGCTGTCATACATTTGACCATGCCTCTAACCTTGCCAAGTCCCTTCTCATCCTTTCCACCCCACCCTGTGCATCCACTCTGTTGCAGATCTTTGTGTCATCTGCAAGAGACATACTTTTCCTTCAGTCCCTCTGCAATGTCACTATAAAGACATTGAAGAGGACCGTCTAATACTGAACCCTGCGGTGCCCCACTAGTAACCTCCTTTCTTCTGAGTGGACTCCATTTACTATTACTCTCTGTGTCCTATTCTCCAGCCAATTCTTTACCCAGGTTGTCATCTTGGGACCCACTCCCAGGCTGGCTAACTTGTATATTAATCTTTGTGTGGGACTGTGTCAAATGCCTTGCTAAAGTCTAGGTAGGCCATGTCCACAGCCCCTCCCTGATCTACTACTTTGGTCACCCAGTCAAGAAATCTATCAGATTGAGTCTGGCATGACCTTTCCGCTGTGAATCCATGCTGCCTAGGGTCCTGTGCCTCTGGCCTCTAGATACTCGACAATTCTTTCCTTCAGAAGTGATTCCATCATTTTCCCTATCACTGAGGTTAAACTAACAGGTCTGTAGTTTCCTGCTTCTGCCTTGCTCCCACTTTGTGAAGGAATCACATCTGCCCTCCTCCAGTCCTCGGGTACCACCCCATCCTCCCATGATTTGTTAAAAGGGTAGTCAGTGGTGTCACTAGTTCTACCCTTAGTTCTTTTAGAATTCTGGGATGAATCCCATCAGGCCCCATTGCTTTGTCCACCTTCAGTTTTAAGAGTTCTTTCAGAACCCTTTCTTCTGTAAATGGGCTGGTATCACTTCTGTATCCAGAGTGTTTCTACTGTTTGTTTTAGGTACCTCCCCTCTTCATTTTGTAAATACTGAGCAAAATATTTGTTTAGTATCTCTGCCTTTTCACAGTCTCCCTCTGCCCACCCTCCCCTTTATTAAGCCTCGCTATCCCTCCCTTGGTCTTCCTTCACTCCCTGATGTACCTATAAAAGGTTTTATCCCCCTTCTTAACTGAGTTGGCTATCTTTTCCTCAGTTTGGGCCTTTGCTGTTCTGACTGCCTTCCCAGCCTCCTTTTGCTTTAACTGATAAACAGTTCTCTGTCCTGCTCCTTCTGTGATTCCTTGTACTTCCTGAATGCTTTCTTTTTCTCTTGAACCTTCATTGCCACTTCCTTTGAGAACCATAGTGGTTTCTTACATCGTTTTGTTTTGTTTATTTGCTTCACACAAAGGCTCGTTACCTCTGTGATGGCAGTTTTTATTATTCCCCATTGTTCTTCCACCCCTCCTTCCTGCCCATTTGCTAGTGCATTCCTTAGGCACTCACCCATTTTGGCAAAATCAGCCCTCCTAAAGTTCAGTACTTTTGCCTTTGTATGGCTTGACTCTATTGCTGTGTTTATTGTGAACCATACTGTTCGATGGTCGCTAGTTCCCAGATGGCTACCCACTTCTACATCTGTGATCCT
Organism: Neoceratodus forsteri; assembly: GCA_016271365.2. Taxonomy (NCBI): domain Eukaryota; kingdom Metazoa; phylum Chordata; order Ceratodontiformes; family Ceratodontidae; genus Neoceratodus; species Neoceratodus forsteri. The sequence continues at coordinate 143,155,916 of JADMNL010000027.1, forward strand.
CTCTCCATCTCCATTTGAGAGAGCCAGGTCTAAGATTGCTCCCTCTCGAGTGGGCTCCAATACTAGTTGTCTAAGGCATGCCCCTGTAGGGCATCTAGAATAACCCACTCTTCAAGTGGCTGCTGCAACTGCACTCCAGTTAACATCTGGCATATTCAGATCACCCATCAGCAATATCTCCCCTTTTTCTGCCATTCTAAGTATACTTTCTATCATTTCCTTGTCCATTTCCTCCCCCTAAGAAGGGGGTCTGTATACAATCCCTGTGCGGATTGTGGTGCCATTGCCTGTCTCCAAATTTACCCACAGTGCTTCTTCTCCTCCCTGTTTACCCTTTTGTTTTGTTGATTTTATTCCTTCCCTTATGTAAAGAGCTACTCCTCCTCCTCTTTTACCCTCTCTGCCCCTCCTGTAGATAGTGTATCCTGGTATGTTTACGTCCCAGTCGTGGTTTTGTGTGTACCATGTTTCTGTGACTGCTACGATATCCAGATGTTCCTCCTCCATCAAGGCCACTAATTCAGGAAGCTTGTTACCCAGACTACGGGCATTGGTACTCATTGCTCTCCATTTTTGATGGCTTTACCTTCTGTTGCAGCATCCCCACTGACCTTTCTACCTCGGTCTTTTCTCATTTAGTACCCTGTTTTGTAGGGAGAGGCTGGGATTTTCCTGCTGCTTATCAGTGCCTCCCCTTTGACTAGTTTAAAAGCTTGCCAATGAAGCATTTAAACCCATTGCTCAAAAGACTTGTTCCCTTCCTGGACAGATGCAGACCATCCTGCCAGTATAGGCTGGTGTCCCTCCAGGTGGAACCCCAGTCCCCAGTGAAGCCAAACCCCTGTGCTCCACACCATTTTTCAACCATTCATTAAACTGCATGGTGCTAATTACCCTCGCCTCCCCCATGCCATTGACAGGCAGCACCTCTGAGAAGGATACTGTGTGTGCTACTTGTCTTAGGCCCCTCCCCAACTCTACAATGTCCTCCTGCACTGCTCTAATCTCATGATGAGCCAAGTCATTTGTCTCTAGGTGGACAATTACATCCAGCTCAGACTCCCTTGCAGCTGTTCTCGTGATCCTGAGGATGCGCTTCCTGTCCCTCCAAGCCATGGCACCAGGCAGGCACCTTACTTCAGTTTTCCCAGCTCCCCCCAGTTCTATCCCCCTAATTATTGAGTCCCCCACCAGGAGCTGCTTCCTTTCCCTGTGGTGTCCTCTGCCTCCTTCGTGTGGGCCTCCCTTGTGACAGATGTCATCAGTCTTCTCTGCAGGTGCATCCATAGGGGAGCTATGTTCCCCCAGAATGGTGTATGGATTGTGGAGTGGAACAATTGACTGGGTGTGCCTCTGTTCCACCATCCTCACCCTCCCTGAGCCCACTGTGGTCCAACTGCTGTGCTTTCTTCGCAACCTCTGAGGTAGTGGTGGTGGCGCTGGTGCTCCCTGGATGGGGGAGGTTCCCTTCCTACCCTCCAGTGTGGCCTGGGGGAAGGTTTCCTTACTAGTGTCCAGTATGTGATCTGCAGGAAATTATTCATGGTTTATGTGATCTGTGGAAAATTATTCTGCAGTTTATGTGCTCTGCAGGAAATTACTCTGTGATTTATGTGATCTGCAGGAAATATTTCTGTGATTTATGAGATCTGCAAGAAATTATTCTGCAGTTTATGTGATCTGCAGGAAATTTTTACACATTGTTTGTGATCTGCAGGAAATTATTACACATTGTATGTCATCTGCAGGAAATTATTACACAGCTTATGTGATCTACAGGAAATTATTACACAGCTTATGTGATCTGCAGGAAATAATTCCATGGTTTATGTGATCTGCAGGAAATTATTCCACCGTTTATGTGATCTGCAGAAAATTATTCTGCAGTTTATGTGTTCTGCAGTAAATTATTCCATGGTTTATGTGATCTGCAGGAAGTTATTCTGCAGTTTATATGATCTGCAGGAAATTATTACATGGTTTATGTGATCTGCAGGAAATTATTACACAGTTTATGTGATCTGCAGGAAATTATTCTGCAGCTTATGTGAGCTGCAGGAAATTATTCCATGGTTTATGTGATCTGCAGGAAATTATTCTGCAGTTAATGTAATCTACAGAAAATTATTCCGTGGTTAATGCGATCTGCAGGAAATTATTCCATGATTTACCCAGAAGTCTTTTTCATAATTGTATGGAATTTAAAAAGAAATTCTGAAAAGCATTGTGGTAGCAGAATTGCCATTCAGCATCAGTTCTGTTGGCACAATTCCACATTCCACACGGCCCTGATATTAGCATGAAAACAGGATCACAGTCCTGGGTGCTGTCTTATAAATTGCACTGTTTTAAAACTTTTTCCAATGATTCTGTTCACTGCTGACTCTGTATTTTACTGTTGTTCTTTTTTTTTTTTGAAATTGTACTTTATTCACCCATGCCTCCCCAAGCTCCTCCTCATTGTGCAAGCTATGAGGAGTCCGCTCCGGTGCTCCATCTTCCTGGAGCCTGGAGAGTGTTTTCCCTTGTTCTGAGGGAGTGGCATGCACCCTGGCATCATGGCATCACCGCTAATGTCACCATTTCCAGTCCCTTGCTAGATGCTTAGCGCTTGCTGTGCCTCCAACTTCTGCCAGAGGCCAGTCATGCGCTGAGGCTGAAACCTCATTCCTCCTGGGATAGGAGAGCTGTCCTCCAGACACTCAATCCTCTCCTTCCCTGCTGACCTACGATGGTCCGGGCTTGTTCCCAAACCTGGGTCACTAGTGTGGTGCGAGGTGTGGCATCCAGCGCCTCAACCCTCAGCGCCACCAGGCCGGCACCTCTGTTCTTTTTGTGCACGTGTTATATTTCATACTTACTTCATTATTGTGTTTTCTGAATGTCACCTACATTGCCGTTGATGCTGTAATTGTGATTTTTTTACTTTAACTACTCCTGTAACTCTCCTAGGTCATGCCTAAAATTAGCTATATGTATGCCAAGTGTAGCTTACCTGGTATCAAAAACAAACAAACCAATTTAATTTCATTTATTTTTTATACTGGAAGGCATGTGAGCATGACTGCCTATTTTCACAAGCACCCAGTGACAAAACTTGACATATAATTCACATGGGACAACAAGAGGAAATGGGGTACAGCAGAGATAGCAAACAATCAAATGCAGTTACATACAGAATACAGAGGTCAGAGCATGTGGGCAAGTGCATTTACAAACAAATTTGTCAGAGTGGTAATACTTTGGATGGTTTTTAAACAGAGACAAGGTCAGACACTGTGCTAGAGTTGGGGGCAGGTTACTGAATAGTTTGGCGACCCCTGTAAGAGACAATATGTTGACCTTGGGTGAGTTGACAGAAAGGAATAACAAGCATTTGTCAATGCTGAATGTTTCCTTGCATGGTGTATGTGGCAGGGGTGTATTGTGTTAGCTGAATCACAACTTAAGGTTAGTAAACAAATCTTCACCTGCTGCCATGCTTTGCAGGCTTTCCAAAATGCTGATGACATTATAATAGCCTTGTCGTGCCCTGAAGCCATGTACTGAAACAGTTAAATAATGCATTTCTTCCCTTATATTATCCTACTGGTACCAGCTAGGACAGACTCATGTAAAGTGACTAGTGAACTCGTAAAGAACATTTCATTTTTTATGCAAAAAAGGAACGTAATGCAATCATACAGAAAATTCTGAAAAGACCTGGGACTTCTGCAAATCACAGGCACATAGCTCTCAGCTGCTATGCATTTCACATAAGCTATGTATTTTACACCCAAATGTACCCTTGCCTTGCTCTAGATTTACTGACATGCAACATAATGTTGGCTATTTATGTGCTCAAAGACTATAACAAAAGTCAACTAACTTGGTAAAATGTATTTTTATACCAGGTATGAGTACATCTTGTGAGAAGTTGAAAAATACATATTTTAGAGTTACTGTATTTAGCCAAACATGTTGTTTTATCTTCTATTGTCTACTGAGCCCTGGGGAGAAAGTTTCTTTTACCTGCTGTTGGGGGCATCAGTGGCTACTGAGTGTCCCAGATTACTGTGATGTCCTGAGAGGAAGAAGAGGATTGAAAGATTTCGGTGATTACTCATAGGTGCTAGATACTGGGTGGAGTGATTGTTTGTGGAGTCCCAATAGTGGTAGCTGAAGGAAGAAAGAAACACTGGGGTATGCACAGGTCCAGTGGAGTGTCAACAGTGGAATCACAGAGAAGAGGAAGAGTGGAGACTGTGCACACACACACACACACACACACACTGATGGTATGGGGGATAGAGGGTAACACAATGCACAGAGGGAGGGAGGGAGCGGGAGTTTTGTCCTCCTACCAGGATGGGAACGGAGTGTGGTAGTGGCACAGCGCAGAGGGAGGGAGCATGAGATTTTTTTTCTTCCTAGCAGGATGGGAACAGAGGGTATGGGCAGCACAGTGCACAGAGGGAGGGAGTGGGAGTTTTTTTTTTCTTCCTACTGGGATGGGAATGGAGGGTGGGGGTGGCACAGCACACAGACGGAGGAAGCGGAAGGTTTTTTTTCTTCCTACTGGGATAGGAATAGAGGGTGGGGGTGGCACACAGAGGGAGGGAGCGGTTGTTTTTTTTTGTTGTTTATATTTCACTACTAAGAATAACACTCAGCTCCAGCTGCTACTTTTCGGCTGCTTGTTACACAGAGGTGGAAGCGCCATGTTGTTTGCATATGCCAAACACTGGTCCTGCTCCAAGTTGCTTGCTGGTTGGCTTTATGCAAATGGAAGTCCGAAGCACTCTCTCATTGGAGTGTTTCAGTTCTTTCAAGTACACAAAAATTGCACCCATGAAACTGTGCCCACCATCTTGATCTGCTTGCATGGTCATTGGTCTGTCAGGGATGAGCCCAATGTAAATTACTCTGTATTGGGCTAGTTCTGTGTAACAAAATGTTTCCTGCACATGCACAAGGAGACAAAAAATGGCTGGCTCTGTGGCACCGAGTGAAGGGGCTTGTTCGGTATGCTGGTGACCCAGGTTTGTGCCCCGAGCCCAGGTACCAGAAGCAGAGGCTGTCAGGAAGGGGTTTCACAAGCTTCCACTAGATGTTTCCCTCCCGGGGGGGGATGAGCCTGGGCTCCTGCAGGTGGATTGGTGGACAAGCTTGGAGGGTGTGAGGCCTCGACATGCCCTCCTGCACGTTCCCACCTCAGGATGCCGTCCTTACAGCCAGTACATGGGACAGGCCAAGAAAAACAGAAAATTGGGCTCCCTGCCTACTGAATGATGAGTGCCCGGCCTGCACCAGCACAAAAGCCCCAGACAACCCAAACCGACTCAGCGGCAGCCTCCTGGGGTATGTAATTTGCCTGATGGCACTTCCCCCTCCAAGGAGAGGGACCCTCCCGACACAGAGAAAGGTCAGGTTACCCAGGTAAGAAGGGCTGCGAGACGGGGTCGGGAGACGGTGGTGCAGGGCTGAGGTGGAGGTGTGGCGGGCGATGGCTTTCTGAAGGAGTGGTCGGCAGAGATGCCAAGGGATGAGCATAAACAAATAACACAAATGAAAAAAATGGAGAGTAAACTTAGGGAAAAAAATTTGTTTGTCTAGGATTAGAAAACTTGTTTTTTTTTCCATTAGTCAATCTTTTTCTTTGGATAACGTTATGCTTTTTAAGCATAAGGCATCAGCAAGAATCCAAAATTTGGTGAGGTCTGCACAGATTGTATATATGAGAACATCCTCTTAAAATAAGGAGAGCAAAATCTACAGGGAATTGAAATGTAAGATAATTAGTTTAACACAGAAACATGGAGTTTGTCAGCAGAAAAGGACGGCATGGCTCACTCAGTCAGCCCAGTTGTTCCCTGTCTAATCTGCTTTGCCAGACCCTAACTGGTCTCTCACGACCCTCCCCTCCTTTTTATTACCAGTATTTCACTATGCCTATCCCATGCATGTTTGAACTCCCACCCTCACCTCGTTTTTACCTCACTACCTGTGGTGGCAGGCTGTTCCAGATGTTCACGACTCTTTCAGTGAAGTAGTATTTCCTCATGTCTCTTCTACATTCTCCCCTTCTAGCTTTGTTGCATACCCTATTGTTTTGTTGTTCTCTTGTTCTCTTTTAATTTTAATAACCTCCTTCTAGAAAGCAGAGAACCCTTGGATAGAATCACCACAAATAAGAGATGGAGCCACAGTTTCAGGATCTCTCAAACATTCAGCTTCATTCTTAAAGGACAAGTAAACATGTTTTTTCAATAAGACATCATTAAAAAATCCTACTTCATAGACAAGTAAAGGAAAGGCTACTGTTTGCATCAATGATAAAACTGCATTTATGTAATAAGCATAAATGCAGTTTAGTGGCATTTGAAACATGTAAGTAGAAGCTTTCTCCATTCAAAACTCCTGCACTGTCTGCTCTACAAAATGGTCATCAGACGTGCAATGTAATGATGTCACTGAAGCAAGAGCTATACTGCTATCTGTGCTGCTTGCTAACCAAGTTTCTAAAGCTTCTTCTACAGTATATGTGATTCAAAGTTATCAAAATCTTGACTTAACCTGCATATTGTTTTTGCCAAAACACATGTTAAGCTATGCTTTTGATCAGTTCTGTTATAATTGTTAGGAAGGCAATGAATGTGACTGGCAAGAGTTTACTGTACAGTACCTGTGTTGACTGGGGGATCAGGAGGAATCCGTTGTAATCCCCTGGAGTAAAGTGCCAGGTATCAGGCATGAGGTGAGATGAATGATGCATTTGTAATGCCAGCCAAACTAGCTGAATACTCAGGTGACAAATAGCAGGTAGTTTGCAGCATGTAACAGGGGTACAGAGGAGCTCACAGTGTCCACTATACAGGGGTTGCAGAGTATGGTATAAATGGAATATTTAACATTACAGACATAACTTTTGGCTTTTGGCAAAGTGGGTCCGTCTGTTATAAGTGGGTGTCTGCTATAAGGGTGTCTGTTATAAGTATGTTCCACTGTATTGCAGCATGGGCTCTCGGAGCCCAACAGGAGTACAGGGTATATTATAAAAGAATTTACCTGGTGGTCCAGTGGTTGTTTACACCTCCTGTGCATGGTTTGTAGTGAGAAATTCCCTTAATCCAAAATACATGGTTGCTGCTGTTAATGTAAGTCTGTGGAATTTCAGCTCTCTCTGCACATAAGATACCCCTGCTAGTTGCCACCGCTTGCCTGCTGCTGCCAACTCTCTTCTTTAAATCTGTTCTGAGATATCTTTATTCCAGTAACATCCCTAATAAGCAGGTCATTTAAAATAAAGCTAAGACTGAAAGCTGCATGCACGATCTTCCTCCTTGCTTCCTGAGTGTCACTGGTAAATGACGCATAGTCACACATCAGTTACCAGTGCCAATCAGGAAGAAGGATGCATTCTGGGTGCAGCTTTCAGTCATAGCTTTATTTCAGTGGCATGCTTACCAGGGATGTCACTGGAATAAACATATCTCTGCACAGATTTGAAGAGGGTAGATGACAGTAGCAGGCGAGCGTCGGCAGCTGGTGGGGATATCTTACATGTAGAGAGAGCTGAAATTGCACAGACTTACACATAACAGCAGCAACCATGTATCCTACATGCAGCTTTTGGTCTTAGCTCTATTTTCAGTGGCACGCTTATCAGGGATGCTACTGGAATAATATCTCCAAACAGATTTGAAGAGGAGAGTCGTCAGCAGCAGGTGAGTGGTGGCAGCTGGTGGGCGGTCGGGGGGGGGTATCTTACTTGTAGAGAGAGCTGACATTCCACAGACATATATGTAACAGCAGCAACCATGTATTTTGGATTAAGGGAATTTCTCACTACAAACCATGCGGAGGAGGTATAAACAACCACTGGACCACCAGGTACATTCTTCATGCACATGAAAATATTGTGCTGCTTGTTGTTATGCAGAGGTGGAAGTGGCCGCATTGTTCATGCATGCCAAATGCCGGTTCTCTGTTCAGCTGCTTGCCATCCAGCTTTATGCACATGAAAGTACTGAAGTGCTTTCTCATTGGAGCGCTTCAGTCCTTTCAAGTACACAAAGTCTACACCCATGAAACTGTGACCACTGTCATATTCTGCTTGATTGGTCACTGGTCTGTCAGGGATGAGCCCAATGTAGATTATTCTGTATTGGGCTAGTTGGTGACACACCTCTCGAATGCCGTTCTCTGTAACAAAACATTTCTTGTGCATGCACAAGGAAACATAAAAAAGGAGTGACCAGAAGTAAGTCTGGTGGTCCTAGTACTCTCGGACCTCGGAAAAATGGAGATAATACTGTCCGGAAATAAACAGATAAATAAATATAAAGGATTGTGTGTGGTCACCAATACATAACAAGCCTGTGTATGACTCAAGAGTTTACCACAGCAACTAGAGACCTCGAGAGCATAGCTTGAGAGGTCCACTGGTTGCCAAGGCAACCTCAAGAGTCAGACACAGGCTTGTCTCTGTATCAGTGACCATACACAATATTTTATAGTGTATGGGCACCCATCTGGATGTGTCATTCTTCCTGCCACTGCCATTGGTTGCACGACTGTCAAAGAAACATGGCTTTTATGATCACCAATGCTGTTTTGCAGCAGCGATCAGAGCCGCAGTCTGAACAAGGCAGCAGCGCAATGATGTTCGATGTTGTTGCGCTACAGTAGTGACGTCCTCAGTGCAGCACAGCAACATCATGACATCACTACTGTAGCACAAAAAGGCTGCTCCAGGCATGGATTTCCATGCAGAACAGCGTTCAGCCATACACTATACCATTCTTCTGCACTTACTGGTTATCTACACCTCACATCATAACTCTCTGCTTGTGACATCATAGTAATTTCCACAGCAACATACTATGATAATGTTTTTTTCATGTATATGGGCATTTACTGTGTCTCTTATGGTTATTATAGATCATGGGAGCATCCCTGACCAGTCACAGGCCTCCCTTCAGTGTCTGTGGGGTACTTTTATTATTGTAAGAGTACCTCTCATGCTGAGCCACTGTAATAGGCTTCTCCATGACTGCTCATTGCATTAACTGTATTCAATTTTTAAAAAGAATGTTTTTATTTAATACAGTTAGTGATCCATAATAATTTTATGGGTTCTTTTGGAGAGCTTGTTATGAATACAAGAGTGTTGCCTGTTGCGTCCTTAGGACCACAGAACTACTAACCTTCGGTTCGCAGTCCTCTGGTCCTAAGAACATGCAATGCGACATTCTTATATACATAAGTGGCACTCCAAATGGATGCATAAACTTATATAAGAGTGCATTCTTGAGTTTTTCGGGTGAGAGAACTGCAAAGCAAAGATAAGCAGCTCTGGCACATAAAGAACTTGAGAAGAAACTATTATCACCATTAGAGACACAGGAACTGTACATATAAACATATTGTAAGTACCCCTTTGGGAGCTTACTAGTTAAATTCCTGTAGTTAGGCTGGAAGTCTTAGTGCCTGTAGGTCTGGGGGTTGAGACCACCTGTGGCCAGCAGGGGACCCCAACCCCATGGGTATAAGAATGGTGGTTTTGGTTCCAAGAAGAGGAGTTTTGGGGGTGAGCCCAATGGGGGAAGAGAGAATTAGGAGTAGGAGTAGGAGGAGTCGGCCCTCTAGTTCGACCAGAAGGCCACGGCAGAGCTGGGGTTGGCCGCTTGCCACCCCAACCTTCCTCCCTTGAAGACCCGAAAATATTTTTTAGCTAGACCAGCACCTAAACTTTGCTGGACACATAGACTACATCCTGAAAAAGCTGCACTCCAAATTAGATGCCCTTTACAGGAACTGAAGCTGCCTATCTCTACAGGCCAGGCAGGAGATTGTCCAGAAAATGATACTACCCATCTTTGACTAGTGTGATATATTCTACAGTGCCACACTGAAGTAATCCTTAACCAGATTGGACACCCTTTTCAATGCTTTCTGTCGTTTTGCTCTGGCTCAATCACTCTATCAATCAATCAGTCAATCTTTATTTAGCCAGGTGAAACTCCATTGAGCAAGCTCATTTTCAAGGAGGCCTGGTAGGTACAAAATAAATAATACAGTAACACAATAGAACATATAGCACAAATGGGCATAGTAGTACAATGCATAGCAATAAAAAACAAGGTACATCCCAGTAAACAGTACAGCAGAGAGGTGGAAGCAAGTCAGCACCAATGTGCCGAACCACTGATTTTACATAGAAACATAGAAGTTGACAGCAGATAAGGACCGCAAGGCCCATCCAGTATGCCCATTTCTTTTTCTACTTTATAAATGTGCCATCGGCCTTTGCTCTGTCAATGGCCTGTCTATTCATACTCATCTGTATTGCTCACTTATGCCTATCCCATGCCTGTTTGAAGCCCTGCACTGTATTCATATCCACCACTTCCTGAGGTAGGCCATTCCACGCATCCACCACCCTTTCTGTGAAAAAGAACTTCCTCACATTATCCCTTAATCGGCCTCCCTCTAATCTTATACTGTGACCTCTTGTCCTGCTATTTTTCTTACATTGAAACATGTTAGACTCTTTCACCTTGTTAATGCCCTTAAGGTGTTTGAATGTTTTGATCATATCACCTCTCTCCCTCCTTTGCTCTAGGGTATACATATTGAGCTCCATTAATCTGTCCTCATATGTTTTCTGATAAAGTTCCTGCACCATTTTGGTTGCACTTCTCTGGACTGCCTCAATTTGGTTAATGCGCTTGTGAAGGTGTGGTCTCCAGTACTGCATGCAGTACTCCAGATGGGGCCTAACCAGTGTCTTGTAAAGAGGGATTATTATCTCCCTCTTCCGACTAGTGATACCCCTACTAATACACCCTAACATCTCTCTAGCCTTACCTACTGCTTTAGTGGTCTACTTGGATGATTTCAGGTCATTGGTGATGATGATGCCTAAGTTTCTTTCTTCCCTTATGACTGCCAGCAGCTCCCCTCCTAGCCTTTAGGTGGCTTTAGGGTTTCTCTTCCCTATGTGCATGATCTTGTACTTCTTTGCATTAAACCCCAGTTGCCACTCTTCTGACCATTTTGCTAGTTTATCCAGATCTCTTCTCATTCTGACCTCCCTATCTGGATCATCTACTCTATTGCAGATCTTGGTGCCATCTGCAAACAGACAACCTTACCCTCTAGTCCATCTGCAATGTCACTGATGAAGATATTGAAGAGGACTGGCCCCAGGACTGATCCTTGAGGTACCCCACTTGTGACTTGCATCTCTTCTGACTGTATACCGTTTACCATCCCTCTCTGTTTTCTGCCTGTCAACCAGTTTGCCACCCAGTTGACCAACTTCTGACCCACCCTGAGCCTACCCAGCTTATTAATCAATCTTCTATGTGGAACAGTATCGAAAGTTTTGCTGAAGTCAAGGTAGTTGACATCAACTGCTCCCCCTTGGTCCATCACTCTGGTTACCCAGTCAAAGAAATCTATTAGATTAGTTTGACAAGACCTTCCTTTTGTAAACCCTTGCTGTCTTGGATCCTGTGCTCCTATGGATTCCAGGTGTTGCACTATCCTTTCCTTAAGGAGTGCCTCTATAATCTTGCCCACTACTGAGATAAGACTGACTTGTCTGTAGTTCCCTGCCTCCTCCCTGCTACCACTCTTGTGGAGTGGGATCACATGAGCCCTTCCCCAGTCTTCTGGGACCTCTCCTGTGCTCAGAGACTCACTAAACAGTTCTGATAATGGCTCTGCTAGTTCCACCCTTAGCTCCTTTAGTACCCTGGGATGTATGCCATCAGGTCCCATTGCCTTGTCCACCCTGAGCTTATCGAGCTCTTGTAGGACCCTTTGTTTTGTGAAGGGACTAGTGCTCACCTCCCTTTCCCCTTTGTCCATGGTGCTGAGCTGTGGGCCCTGCCCTACCTTCACTTCAGTAAATACTGAGCAGAAGTACCTATTTAGGATAGATGCTTTTACATGGTCCTCCTCCTCACACGTCCCCTTATCTCTTTTCATCTCAGCAATACCTCCTCTGGACTTTCTCCTTTCACTAATGTATCTGTAGAAAGTCTTGTCACCTTCTTTTACTGTTTGTGTTAGTGTTTCCTTGGTTTGGGCCTTTTGCCTGCCTTACTGCCTTCTCTGCTTCCCTTAGGGAAGTTTGGTATGCCTCCCTATCTTCATCCTGCTGTGTTGCTTTATATTTTCTGAAGGCCAGCCTTTTGGTTCTGACCTTTTCTGCTACTGTTTTTGAGAACCAAAGTGGTTTCCTTCTTCTTTTGCACTTCCTTTTCTCTCTAACACAATGGGATGTTGCTTCAAGTATTGCTTCCTTAATGCTTTCCCACTTTGCCTGTACCCCTCACCTGTATTTCTTTTTGCCAGGGCTAGCTTAACTCTGTTGGCCATCTTATCAAAGTCAGCTCCTCTGAAGTCCCATAGTTTTGCCTTGGAATGGGATGATTTAGTTCTAGTGGCCAATTTGAACCATACCATGTGATGGTCACTAGCCCCCAGGTGACCTTCTACCTGGAGATCTGTGATCCTTTCCCTGTTAGTCAGTACTAGATCTAGGATAGCCCTGTCTCTTGTGGGTTTTTGTACCAGTTGTTTGAGGCCCTCCCCCTGCAGGGAATCCACCATGTGTCCAGTTCTGGCAGATGTTCCTGCTGGTATTGACCGATCTGTATCTGTCATGTCGAAGTCTCCCATTATCAAAACCTTCCCTTTAGCTGTCATGTTTTGTATATCTTCTAACAGTAATTTGTCTATGTCCTCCCCCTGTCTGGGGGCCTGTAGACAACCCAATTTCTTATGATTTTAGACACTGATAGCTCTAGTAGAGCAGAGTTGATGCTAGTGACAATGCAAGCTGGGTGCTCAGCAGCAAGCAGAAAGCAAGGATGAATACAGGAACATGGTTTAGGGTAATTCTAATGAGAGGATAGAAAGTGTAGAGGGTTGACTGAAAGAATAGCAATGTATGGCTACAGTTTAGCAACAGGGAGGGAATTGACAAGGCTCTGAGAAGTATCTTGAATAGAGTGACTTGAATTCCGCAAAACCAATAGTATGATGCACCAATTTTATGGATTTCTGGATGTTGTTCCACAGCTGGGGCAGGACATAGCTGAAGGAGGCTCTGCCAAAACAAAAAAAGTCTTTAGGCACAGCTAGTGAAATGTACAAACGGTTTCTTAAGGCATAGCTTCGTAAGGTGCAGGAGGGCAGACAGTCAGAAATGTAGGAGGGTAGCATCTTGGATATAGATCTATAGGTCCATAGTATAGCATTCCTTTGCCTTCTGAACATAAGTGAGGTCCATCCTACCGTGGAATAGAGTACACAGTGATGGGTATTATATGCTGCACTTGAGACGCCCCTTCCTTTACCCACCACTGTGCTCTATATCACTCTCTAGCTTTTCCTTCCCTGGAAAGCCACTGTCTAACCCACCACATAAAATTTGTCTCTAAATTCTGCTTTGATACACTTCTTCTTTACCTTGCCTCCTTACTGTCCTCCCGCCCCACTGCGCCTCTCTCCCTCAGATCCAGTCACTCCCGCACCCTAGCTATACCACAATGCACCAACTTTATAGGCCAATTGTTGTTCTAGAGATTCCCTAAGCTCTGGAACTCAATGCTTCATCAAATCCAGCACTCCTCCTCTCTATGGTCCATCTCAACCTCGCTCCTCAATCTCCTGTCTCCATCCTGCAGCTGCTACTAATTTTCCCTCTGGCTCCTCACTCCTCCTAATTTCCCCTCTGGCTTCCCCATCTCCTTTCCCAGTCTAGCACTTAACGTGAGGAGAAACCAATGTACTTTATTGCACTTCCTTGTCTGCATTGTATGTAGTAGTCTGCAGTGATGTTAATTTGCCCCTCTTACATCAAATCCCAAAGTTTATCTAATGCTACTGATGTATTGTTTTTTGATTCTGTCGCTTCTCTGTTTTATATTACCTTTGGAAATGTGTTGTTGAGTATTGTATGTCACAGACCCACTCAGCAGGTCAGCCCTCTACTCCCAAAGTGCCAACCTCTGAGCACAGTCTTGTGAACAGTTAACAGAAACAGGGTAACCCTCCTGTCTGTTTTGGGGGTTCGAATCAACCTTTGGTCTCAAGTCTTGAAGGGATTCAAGCTATGAACCTCTTTTTAGCGTACCCAATGTTCAGGCTCAGATAATTCTGTCTTCGGGGGGGGGGGCAGATATCTTTGCCTATGGGCACCTAACAAGGTGTACAGAAATGAACCCTTAAAAACTGTAATAAAAGACCTCAGATTTAAAACGCTTACCTTTTTCCAGTTTAGTATCACCATTTAAGCTTATGTACAGTATCTGCTTTAACTATATATACTCCACTTATAAAAGAAAATAAATCAAAGACAGATCAAGTAGGCTCTAAAAATAGAGTTTTGCTAAAATATATACAAAATATGTAAAACAAAATACAGAACTATTATATCACAAGACATACAAATATATTAAAAGAACAAGGTTTTAACAGTACAATTTCTACTACAGTTCTTAGATTTGTCTCTCTCTCTCTCTCTAAATACCTGCTTAAAGTGCTCAATGATGTTTCTTTGTCAGAGTCTAGATAAAAGTGTGTTCTCTGAAGGAAAACAGAATATTGTTTCAAAGCTGGCTTTGCCCACCTCTTTGCATGAGGTCACCTAGCTCCTCCCTGTCAGAATATATATAAAAAAATCTATACAAATACAGGTTGTCTTTTCCAGAAGGTAAATTAATATTCTGTGAACTCAGTACAACTCATTTTCTTTTTCAAATGACATTTCTTTGATCTCTAAGCAGCATCCTCTTCCACACAGACATCAAAGCATTTATGTCTTTCTGCCAGATCTTACAGAGGTGCAACATGCTTTGTATCACCATGTGAAAATGTAACTGTGTTTCCTCCGGACGTCATAAACGTTTATGATTTACCTCTAGCAACTACAGCTATAATTAACTTTAGATAAATAGGAGATCCTTGATCAAGGCCTGTTCTACTCTGTAATTAGCTTCTGGCCTTCCAGGTAACACCTTGTATCTAAAATCCGTGTGTGTGTCATACTCACATGCTGTTCCAGCATTTCTCATGAGAGACAGTCCATAACCCATTTTTATATTACAAAAAATGATACAGTGATCAGAACCAGCTGTCCAAGTGTCACAATTCCACCCCACCTAGACTGAATTTGGGGTCTCTATCCCCTGCATGGGATGAGCTTCCCAAATCAGTTCACTCCTCATAGACCCTAGATAGCCCATCTGAGTTCTGATTTTTGGCCCCAGCCTTATGTAGGATTGTCATATCATACCCTTGCAAAGCAAGACTCCATCTTAGCAATCTACCATTGTTCTTTCTCATCTGCGTCAGCCAAACCAGGGGGTTGTGGTCAGTCTGCACCACAAAATGCTGCCCATACAAGTATGGCTCTAATTCCTTTAGGGTCCACACTATGGCAAGACACTCCTTTTCCACCATGGAGTATGCTTGCTCCCTGGGAACTAACTTTTACTCAGATATGCTGCTGGGTGATCTGTCCCTTGTCTGGATGTCTGACTCAGTACTGCCCCAATACCCATGTCTGAGGCATCAGTCTGAACTATGAAGGTTTTGTTATAGTTAGGGCTTGTCAAAACAGGAGCACTGCACAGTGCCTCCTTTAGTCTGGTAAAGTATTTCTCACAGGCTGGGTCCCAGGTAATTTTTTTGGGCACCCTTTTTTTTTTGGTAGGTCAGATAGGGGAGCAGCCAGGGCACTGTAACTGGGCACAAATTTCCTGTAGTACCCTGCTGTCCCTAGAAAACTCCTGACCTGCTTCTGTGTTTCTGGTGTGGGCCACACCTGGATTACCTCTATTTTTATTTGGTTAGGATGGAGCTGTCCCCGGCCTACCACATACCTGAGGTATGCCACTTCTCCCATGGCCACCTGGCACTTCTCGGCTTTGACAGTGAGCTCAGCCCTCTGTATCCTGCCTAGCACTTCCCTAAGGTGGGAGAGGTGTTCCTCCCAGCTGGTACCAAAGATGGCAATGTCATCCAGGTATGCCACAGCGTACTCCTCAGCACTATTTAACACCTGGTTCACCAACTTTTGGAAAGTGGCCAGGGCATTCTTCATTCCAAAGGCATTACTTTAAACTCAAATAAGCCTATTGGAGTGATGAAGACCGACCTCTCCCTAGCTCTGTCTGTCAGTTCTACCTGCCAATACCCCTTTGTCAGGTCAATGGCCGTAAGGTAGGTCACCCCTCCCAACTTGTCCAGGAGTTTATCCATCCAGGGCATCGGGTGGGCGTCTGACTTCGTGACTACATTCAGTCCATGACAGTCCACACAGCAATGAGTAGAGCCATCTGGCTTAGGCACAAGGACTATGGGTGAGGCCCAGGGGCTGTGGGATCTCTGGATTACCCCTAAATCCAGCATCTCCTCCACTTCCCTCCTAATGTCCTTTTGGATAGCCTCTGACACCCAATATGCTGTCTGCCATATAGGCATCTGTGTCCCTGTCTCCACATCATGTGTCGCTAAGAGGGTTAGTCCAGGCTTGGTGCTAAACAATGAGGCAAAGTCTGTTAAAACCTCCCTTACTTTCTGGATCTGGTCCAGGGTCAGCTGGGGAGACAATTTTACTGCCTCCACAGAGGACTCCCACTTACTTTCTTCCAGCAAGTCCAGAAGTGGGTCTCCTTCATTTGTCCCTTCCCCATGACTACACACTGCAAACACCATGTCAGCCCTATTGCATATGGCTTCATCGTGTTGACATGGTACATCCTTTTGGTCTGTCTTCAGTCAGGTAACTCCACAATGTAGTTCACATCATTTACCTTCCTAACTACTTTGTACGGTCCTGCCCACTCAGCCTGCAGCTTGCCTTTCTGGACCTGAATAAGGATCAGGACTTCCTGACCCACCATGTATGAGCGAGCTCTGGCTCTGCGGTCATACCACACTTTTTGTTTCTGTTGGGCAGCTGCCAGTTTGCTCTGGGCTGTCCCCATAAGCTCCTTCAGCCTTTCCCTAAACCTAAGGACATAATCCACAATGGGAGTTCCCTGGGTGGTGTGCTTGCCTTTCCAGTCCTCCTGGATCAAGTCTAGGGGCCCACGTACTCAGTGTCCATATAAGAGTTTGAAGGGGGAAAATCCTGTCAACTCTTGGTGCACCTCCCTGTATGCAAACAACAGGAGGGGAAGGTATTTCTCCCAGTCCCTCCCATGTTGCTCAGCAAACGCCCAGAGCATTGCCTTCAGGGTACCATTGAATCATTCCACAAGTCCATTGGCTTGTGGGTGATACAGTGTCGTGCATCTCTGCACCACCCCACACTTCTCCCATAAACATTTCATCAGGTCCGGCATGAAGGAACCCCCTCGATTGGTGATAACCTCCTGTGGAAACCCAACATGAGAGAAACCCCCAAGAAAGGCATCTGCCACTTTGTCTGTCCTCAGTGAGTATAAGATGACTGCTTCTGGATATGGGGTGGCATAATCCATCACAGTCAGGATGACTCTTTTCCCTGAAGAGCTGGGGGTATTTAAAGGCCCCACAATATCCATTCCCACCCTCTGGAATGGCTCCTCCACTATGGGCAATGGAATCAGGGTGGCTTGGGTTTTCTTGCCCACCTTCCCTATTTCTTGGCACCGTTGACAAGACCTGCAATACTCCTTCACCTGCTGAGTGAAGTTAGGCTAGTAGAAATTCTGGGCCAACTGCTGTGTAGTGTGTGCGATTCCCAGATGACCAGACAAGGGAATATCATGTGCAATTTTGAGCAACTGCTCACGATACCCCTGGGGAACAACCAGCTGCCTGTCTGGCATCCCTCCCTCTGTCTGTACTGCCTGAGTATACATAAGTCCATTTTCCCAATAAACCTTATGTCTGCTGTCACCTCCCTGTGTGCTGTCCAAGTCTGCCCAAGCCCTCAGCTTCTCTAAACTAGGGTCACTTCTCTGAGCAGCTGCAAACTCCTCACACATTCTCAAGGCATGGGACAGGTCCCCTTTAGTTGTTAAACTAGGGTCCCTAGCACTAGCATCAGGACACTCAGGATCACTGTCAGTCCCCACCCTCTGACAATGGTTCACCCTCCTCTTCAGAGTAACTCTCTGTATCTGTGTGGTTACTTGCTACTGGGGAAATTTCTACCCCCTTTTCATTAGCCTCCCCATCTGGAGACACAGGCTGGGAAACCAGCCTCTCAGTGGTTTCCACAATGGCTTCTGTGGGGTTCAGGGAACTACAATTTTCCCTTGCTGCTTGGCTATGGGTAACTGCACATACCATCCCTTGTTTGAGATTGTTGCCCAGGATCACATCCACTGCTAACGTTTTAGCTACAGCCACCTGTTGCACAGTTCCCCCTGTTTCAACCCAGTCTAGGAGAACACTAGCGAGGGGCAATGTTTTCTCCCCACCCACAAAGTCCTGTATAGTGATGTATTTATTGGTTAGAAGCTGACCAGGCTGTACCAGATCCCCCTTTACCAAGGTCAGGGATGCCTCTGTGTCCCTTAACCCCTGTGTCTGTACACCATTCACCATGACTGGGTGCATGTGTTCCCTCATGTTCACTGGCATGCTTCCAGGGACACACAAACAACACACTTCTTTTCTAGCACCCAGCTGTGTATTATTGCTCTCCTTTTTGGGACACTGTCTGGCAATATGCCCAGTTTCTTTACACAACCAGCATTCATTTCTTCTCTCAGAGAAATCTTTTCTCTGAAACCTGGGGCTAACTGGTTTTGGTGGAGGCAATGAGGATTTTAGCTGCCCTGAAGGCGTGCTTTTCCCTTTATGCACTGCCACACCCACCCCATTTGCTCTCAGAGCAGATCTGCTCTTGGCATAGTGGTCTGAGAGTTCAGCAGCCTCTTGCACTGTTTTGGGATCTTGGTCCTCCAGCCAGGTTTTCAGCTCTGTTGGGCACACCCAGAAAAACTGTTCTAACAGAATCACATTTTCAATTTTATCAGCAGAGTTTGCCTCAATTCCTTCCCACCAACGTTTTAAAAACTGACGTTGTTTCATGGCTAGCTCCTCATAGCTCATATCAGGGCTTCTCCTGAGCTTATGGAATTTAGCTCTGTATGATTCAGCAGTTAATTAAAAAAATGTTAACAGTGCAGCTTTAAGTTTGCTGTAATCATCACTGTCCTCATTGTCCATTTGACCCAATGCATCCTGAGCTTTCCTGGTAAGTAGCAGGGATAGCTGGAAGCTCCAGGACTGTCTAGGAATTTTAGCCTGAATAGAAACGTTTTCAAAAGAATTTAAAGAGGGGGAGGATATGGATGCCTTTTTAATAGGCATCCATATCCTCCCCCTCTTTAAATTCTGCTATTAATTTGGAATTCAATTTGTAACCCAGTCTTGTAGTCCCAGTTAAACCCTAGCCTCTTACCTGCTCTGGTGCGGCTGGTCAGAGTCATAGCTTTTCCAGTTCATGTTGCCTCTGGCACTCCTGCTCTGCATGGTCAACGTCTCTCTGTTCTCACTCTGCTTCTCGGAGTTCTCGCTCTCTCTTCTCCTGGAACTCCAGCTCCATCCTACGCAACTCAGTTTGTAGCCTGAGTACTTCTGGATACAGGATACTGGTGACCTTCCCCTGCTGCTGTGGCCCTTCACTGACAGTGGCCCTGTTGCCCTCCTCATCAGATCTGGACACTGTACTGGCCACTAGCCCTGCCACACTCGAGGTTTGGTCCTTTTCAGTCATGGTCTGTGACTCACTGCTCTGGGTATCTGCTACCATCAGGGCATCTATGAGGTTCTGCTTGCTGACTTTTACCTCGAACGGGACTCCTCTATCCCCGCACAACTGTCTTAAGTAGTCTAGAGTGTGCCTGCTGTAGTTGGAAGCCATCTTCCCTCACTACTGCTACTCTGACTTGCACTTTAGGAAAAAAAGAACGGGTAGGAACTTGACTGTATGCCAAGTAATATAGTTAAAAATAAAACTCTGCCTTTTTCTTTCTTTGCAAGTGAGCTGACAGTCTCAAGCTGACACGCTGAACAATAAAAGCTTGTGATACCAAAATTTATGCCACCGCTGCCAACCAGTCTGTCACAAACCTATTCAGTAGGTCAGCCCTCTACTCCCAAAGTGCCAACCTCTGAGAGCAGTCTTGTGAACAGTTAACAGAAACAGGGTAACCCACCTGTCTGTTTTGGGGGTTCGAATCAACCTTTGGTCTTAAGTTTTGGAGGGATTCAAACTGTGAACCTCTTGTTAGCATACCCAATGTACAGACTCAGATAATTCTGTCTTCAGGGGGCCAGATATCTTTGCCGATGGGCACCTAACCTGGTGTACAGAAATGAACCCTTAAAAACTGTAATAAAAAAACTCAGATTTAAAACGCTTATCTTTTTCCTGTTTGGTATCACCATTCAAGCTTATTTACAGTGTCTGCTTTAACCATATATACTCCTCTTGTAAAAGAAAAGAAATCAAAGACTGATCAAGTAGGCTCTAAAAACAGAGTTTTACTAAAATAGATAAAAAATATGTAAAACATAAAATACAGAATTATTGTATCACAAGACATACAAATCTATTAAAAGAACAAGGTTTTAACAATACAATTCCTACTACAATACTTAGATTTGTCTCTCTCTCTAAACATCTGCTTAAAGTGTTCAAAGATGTTTCTTTGTCAGAGTCTAGATAAAAGTGTGTTCTCTGAAGGAAAACAGAATATCGTTTCAAAGCTGGCTTTGCCCACCTCTTTGCATGAGGTCACCTAGCTCCTCCCTGTCAGAATACATACAAAAATATATCTATACAAAAATAGGTTGTCTTCTCCAGAAGGTAAATTAATATTCTGTGATCTCAGCACAACTCATTTTCTTTTTCAAATGACATTTCTTTGATCTTTAAGCAGTATCCTCTCTCACACAGACACCAAAGCATGTATGTATGTCTTTCTGCCAGATCTCACAGAGGTGCAACATGCTTTGTATCACCATGTGAAAATGTAACTGTTTCCTCCGACGTCATAAACGTTTATGATTTCCCTCTAGCAACTACAGCTATAATTAACTTTAGATAAATAGGAGATTCTTGATCAAGGCCTGTTCTACTCTGTAATTAGCTTCTGGCCTTCCAGGTAACACCTTGTATCTAAAACCTGTGTGTGTGTGTGTGTGTGTGTGTGTGTGTGTGTGTGTATGTCATACTCACATGCTGTTTCAGCGTTTCTCATGAGAGTCAGTCCACTTCTCTATTTTATATTACCTTTGGAAATGTGTTGTTGAGTATTGTGTGTGTGTGTGTGTGTGTGTGTATATATATGTGTGTATATATATATATATATATATATATATATATATATATATATCTTTTATAATTCTGCATGGAAATTTGCTTTTGATTACTGTACTGTCATGTTTCCCTTTCCCCAGGGCACTCCATGAGATGAGCAGTTTTATAGTGCTCAGTGTACCTTTCCTGGTTTGGATAACTGAGGAGTATATTCAGGTAGGCATAGAATACAGCCTAATTTCATCTAAGAGGCCATGTCATTCTTTTTAAATTTAAGAACCCAAGAACTTATGGATCAATTCCCTGACTCAGCTGAGGTGTATTTGATGTGTAGCTAAGATTTAAATGAAGTGTACTTCTACTGCACTACTGTCTAAGAGGCGTGCATGAGGTACAGCAGCAGTGCTTGTACAGTGTTTCTTAGGTGTAGTTCTTCATATTTAACCTTATCCTCTCCTTGTTCACAATGCTGGACTCTTTGAAACATGCTAATGTTGTGCCTATTTTCAAAGCAGGCAATCCCCTTTCTCCTGATAATTATAGTCATATCTCCCTCCTCCCCCACCTGAGCAAGCTACTGGAAAAAATCATGCACTTCCAACTCTCAGAGCATCTTTTAAAGTATTATCTGCTGTGCCCCCAGAAGCTCGGCTTCCATAAGCACCACAGCACCTCATCAGCCTTAGCCCATTTCTCTAGCCACGTCCTCAGAAACATGGAGGTGGGTAAAGCCTCTGGTGCTGTACTTGTGGATCTGACTAAGGCCTTTGACCTCACTGGCCACTCCCTCCTGCACTTCATTTTCCTACACCTTGGTTGCTCTGCTGAGACAACAGCATGGTTTAGAAGCTACCTTGAATGCAGGTCCCGGTCTGTTACAATTGTTACAGCCTCCTCCCCTGCCCTACCAGTATCCAAAGGGGTTCCCCAAGGCTCCGTCCTTGGCCCCCTACTTCTTTCCATTTTTATTAACGCAATCCTGGCTGAGAGCCTCAATTGTGAGGCTCTCCTCTATGCTGATGACCTTGTCCTTTACCATAGTGACAAGTCTCTTGCAAACATCTCCTCCACTCTTACACTTATTTATGGTACTGCCCACAATTGGTTTCAGTTGGTTTCTTTCCAACAGAAATGAAAAGAAAACAAAAGCATTGTTATTCGGTTCTAAACCATTCTTCACAAAGGTCTCCAAGGCAAACTCCTCCCTCCTTGTACCCATGCATGCTTCCCCCCACCTCGAAAATGTCCCTAGTTTAAAATATTTAGGTGTCACCCAGGACCCCTCCCCTATGTTTGCTGACCATGTCAATAATTCTGTGCTCAGAGTTAATCAGAAGCTAGGTGTTGCCTACCCCTTGAATCAGTTCCTGTCTTATGAGGCGCGCCTAGAAATTTCACAAGGAAACCATCTACCTCTCCTTGAATACTGCTCTCCCATCTATTCCCTTGTATCTTCAGCTCTGCGCTCTCGACTGAACTCAGTGTACAATAGTATCTGTAGTTTTGTCCTCCATGCCCCCTATTCTACCCATCATTGTGTATTGTACCAGTCACTTGGTTCACTCCCTCTGCAAGGATGGTTTGACTGTGCCCTTGGCTGCTTGGTTGATAATACTCTGAGAGCCAGCCACCTGTCCCCATACTCATCCCTCCTCACAGGCAGAGTGGCAGCTAGGAGCATCCACAAATCATCCATCCCTCTGGTAGTTCCATGAATCTCCTCTACCATGGGCAGTAAAGCCTTTTCCATCTCTGCCCCCCATGGAATAGACTCCCCACATCACTCCGCTCTTCCACCTCCCAGCTCTCTTTCAAAAACAATTTCAAACACTGGCTACTGTCTGAAGTCAAATGCCACTGCTCTCCCAGATAATCTCTGGCATCTCCTCCCTCTGTGCCCCCCCATTATTGGGGTCTTGTCCTTGCTACACTCACCATTTCCTCTCCTGTCCTCTTCCCCCACCTTTCAGGGCTGCTGCTGTCACCTCCCTACTCTAAGTCCCATAGCTATTTGCTAAGGGGAAGTGTTGTACTCAGTTTCCGAGTTCCAATCTGATTGTTGATCTGTGCACTATTAGTGTACCTGAATGCATTTTGCACGTTTTGTATCATATCTGAGAATTATGTTTGGTCCTTGTGTTTTGTGACTAAATTTCGGCCTGTTGCCTGGCCTGTGACTATGTATTTTTTACCTGTAAGCTGGCCTTTTTCGGCACCTCGTATCTTATATAATTGTACTTTATGTAATGACCTCTTGTTCTGTAATTTCCTGCATCTCATGTTGAGACCTGTATTTACTGTTGTTTTTCTCACCTGTACTGTTTAATGTTCCATGCTGTGGCTCGGATCGTGCCTTAAAACTATCCTTTTGATCAGTACCTCCATCTGGTTATCAAAGACATAAATAAAAATGTTGTATTATTTTAGTCTTTGGTAACTGGATAAGGCTCACTAGGCACAAGTGCCTGTTTTCAGGGGTGACCTGGGTGCACTGGGTGGTTAAGTGACTTGCTCATGCTCAAAAATGTGCATCTAGAAAATGTTGATTAGGTACACTTTAGCAAGGTGTACACCTTGACCTGAGGTGTAGTCAGGAAGTGTAGTTAATGTGTGGTTACAAAATGCTAATCAGGTACATCTCAATGAGGTGTACACCTCAACTTGAGGTGTAGTCAGGAGGTGTAGTTGATGTGTGTCTAGAAATTGCTAATTAGGTACACCTCAGTGAGGTGTACACCTTGATCTGAGGTGTAGTCAGGAGGTGTAGTTGATATGTGTTTAGAAATTGCTAATTAGGTATACCATAGTGAGGTGTACACTGTCACCAATGCACTCTGCAGGTCAGGCCATCTGCTTCCACAGAGCCAAACCTCCAAGTGCAATATGCGAACAGGAGACAAACAGGGTAACCCTCCTATCTAATTGGGCTCTGGATCACCTACTAGTCTCGAGTCCTGGGGTCAAATATGAACCTTTTCTGCTAGCACACCCAGTTAACAGGCTCAGATATGTACTCTCTTCAGAGAATGCAGTACAATACTTCACCCTGTGAGCACCCAGCCAGGTTCAGTAGTCTACCCTTTTGACTCAGTTTGAGACTTAAGTATATTATTTCCTTTGCAAGATAAGTAACACACTTTCTAAGCCCTTAACAGTTGCCAGAATTATTAACACTGTTCCAGTATTCACATGCAGAAGAAAAGTCTCAGACAGGATTAAGGAAACCAAAAGGTTTACTTGAATAAAAAAAAAAAAATAAATACATACAAAACATAGAATATATAACATAAGTACTTACAGTCAGAACTAAATTGGAATTTTATAGAACAAAAAGCGCCTGAATACTTAAAGTTCTCGCCTAGCTAAGTTCCAGTTGGGTGTTACCTATTTTTAACAGAAGTGCCTTTTTGGAGTTTAGAGATTCAAGTATCTCACTCCTTTCAGTCAGAGTGAAAATAATCCAGAATGTCCCTCCTACCCTGTGAGGTCATAGCTCATGAGGTCACTGTTAGTCTGTAATCAATTTGTAACCTGAGTCAGAATATCCAAAAAGATGTTAGTTTACTGCTGGCTGGAAATCTGCAAGATAGCAATATTAAAATATAATAGTCTCTTTGACAGTCTCTACCAGCTTCCTGGCCTTCCAAATAATTTCAGGTTTACAAGTTAGCAGGATTCTGTTAAAATGTCTTTCTCCTCAAGAATTATAAAATGCATACTTCTCCCAGCTTGTCAAAGCAAAAATATTTTACAAGGTGTTATAAACTGTCACTTTGGAATACCAGCAACTATATGTTAAAACAGAGCAGAAAACTAGCTATCTGCTACTGTAGTGATGTGCTGCGGTCAAAAGTCAAGCCTTTTTACACTTGCTGTACTCTACTGACTGTAGAAGGATTAAAAAATTCCCTGAAAACCTTTCTGTTTAATCAAGCATTCTTAGAAACTTAATGTATGCTATGTATGTCTTGTTTTTAATATTATGGATTTAAATGTATTATTATTGTATAGACTATTGTAAGGGCTCCCTGAGCTCAGGAAGGGCGCCTTATATAAATACATTTTACCTTACCTTACCTTACCTTGCTGGCTGCTATTCCCTAAGCAGACATTCACATAACATATTTTTTTTATATCACAAATATTATACAGTAATGACAAGTAGACAGATGGCAGGGTGTCACATACACCTTGACCTGAAGTGTAGTCAGGGGGTGTAGTTGAGGTGCACATGTTATTATGGCCAGTCTATCTGTAAAAAACTAATCTCTAAATATAGGGCAGAGATCTTGTCTAAAAAAGAAGTAAACAGTATTTGATTAACTAATTTTAAGCTGAACTTTAAAAAGTATTAACAAAGGGGACATTCCCTACCTCTTTACCATCCCGGCCTCTTTATAGGAATAGACATAACACCTAGGAATTCCTACATTCAGTAGATGGAGCAGTGTCTTCAGGAACAGCATTCAAAAGATATTGGGCCCTATTCACCAATGAAGCAGAGTTGCTACGTATGCATATCTAGGGTGCATAGCCACTCTGCACCCATTGCATCCCCTGCGCAGGATGCACAATGGGGGAGGCACGTAGACAGTATGTGCCTGATCCCCCAGGGCCACAGACCGCATTATGCAGGGGTGTGCCAACACTATGTGTCATGCATAAAGGTGCATAGTACTGGCCATGGGGGTACATATGGGGGTGCAGGGTATGCCCAGGAGGACCCTGCCCTAAAACCCCTCTGTGCCCCGTGCACACCTAGAATCATGCCCAGCATCAGGGCAATTTGTCCACCCACCCACTGGAGCCACCTCATAGAGGGGCTGCTGCCTCCCTCTCATCCCAGCACACAGACTGGTGTGGCTGCATGCTGTGATCATGTCCTCCACACACACATCACCTCATGGGGGCACCAGCCATAGGGTACTTCTCATGGTGCTGTCCCCCTGGCACTGCAAGCACATCCCGCTAATGGTAGGGTATGGTAGGTGCCCCACTACCACAGTGGACAACCCCTGGCCTCAACCCAGCCCCGTGCACTGCTTCAGTGCCATGAGAGGGTTGGCAGTATTGCCCTTCTGACACCTGCCACAGCCACCAGCCCTTGGACAGCCACAGCCATGCAGCCAACACATGCCCCGCTGTGGAAGGGATCTGCTGAGCCACCCAGTCCTGTTATCTGAATGGATACCCAGTTGGACCCACAACCCCATCCCCAGCCACACTGCGGAGTCCTATGTGCTGGGGGGCAGGGCCATGGACAGGTGGCTGGCAGCCGTGAATACCATTGGTGCACACCTGTCCACAGGTGCGGAGCTCCATGGGTGGGTAACGTGCCTCTGAAGTGTATTACCTGCCCATTGATGCATAGTGCCCAGTCTTTTTTTAAATGTGCCATTAGAAACAGTGAATGTTATAAAAAGCACATGAAAAGTACTGTGGAGTTACAGGACCTTATTCCAGCCTCCATTAATTATCCAAATGAGACAGACACATAAAATAATTTGCACACCCTAGTAAGATCTTTACACTTTCCACAACAGTAACAAACTGTTATGAACAAGAAATTATCTTACTCTGAGTAAATGCCGGTTATTTTGCAAGCACTGCTCATCTAAACACAGAGCTCCAACTGCTGCCTGAGATCAAACTGCCACTAACCAGCAAGTACTGTAAGGGAGTTCAGAAACCAAAACTGCTAATTGTGTTCCTACAGGGTCAAAAAGATCCACCCAGAAACAACAATCAGAAGTGCAGTTGTGGCTAAGTTTCTGAGGTGCAGATGAGGTGTACCCCCACTAAATATTATGTTTTTAAGATATAGTTTAGGTGAACAATGCTTTATGTAAAGTTCATTAGGTGCAGATTAGGTATCAATAAACTAAACTACAAGTTTATAAGGTGCAGTTGAGATGTGCAATATTTTGGAAGTATGTATAAGGAGCAGTTGAGGAGTACAGTATTTTGAAAGTGTATATAAGGTGCACTTGAGGTGTGCAATATTTTGGAGGCACTTATAAGGTGCAGTTGAGGTGTGCAATATTTGGAGGTGTATATAAGGTGCAGTTGAGGTGTGCAATATTTTGGAAGTATGTATAAGGAGCAGTTGAGGAGTACAGTATTTTGAAAGTGTATATAAGGTGCACTTGAGGTGTGCAATATTTTGGAGGCACTTATAAGGTGCAGTTGAGGTGTGCAATATTTTGGAGGTGTATATAAGGTGCAGTTGAGATGTGCAATATTTTGGAGGTGTACATAAGGTGCAGTTGAGATGTGCAATATTTTGGAGTTGTATATAAGGTGCAGTTGAGGTGTGCAATATTTTGGAGTGTATATAAGGTGCAACTGAGGTGTGCAATAGTTTGGAGGTGTATATATGGCGCAGTTGAGGTGTACAATATTTTGGAGGTGTATATACGGTGCAGTTGAGGTATGCAATATTTTGGGGGTATATATAAGGAGCAGTTGATGTGTACAATAGTTTGGAGGTGTATATAAGGTGCAACTGACATGTGCAATAGTTTGGAGGTGTATATATGGTGCAGTTGAGGTATGCAATACTTTGGAGGTGTATATATGGTGCAGTTGAGGTGTGCAATATTTTGGAGGTATGTATAAGGAGCAGATGAGGTGTGCAATATTTTGGAAGTGTATATAAGGTGCAGCCAAGGTGTGCAATAATTTGGAGGCGTACATACAGTACAGTTGATGTGTGCAATATTTTGGAGGTATGTATAAGGAGCAGTTGAGATATGCAATATTTTGGAAGTGTATATAAGATGCAGTTGAGGTGTATAATATTTTGGAGGTTCTTATAAGGTGCAGTTGAGGTGTACAATATTTGGGAGGTGTATATAAGGTGTAGTTGAGGTGTGCAATATTTTGGAGGTATGTATAAGGAGCAGCTGAGATATGCAATATTTTGGAAGTGTATATAAGGTGCAGTTGAGGTGTATAATATTTTGGAGGTTCTTATAAGGTGCAGTTGAGGTGTGCAATAATTTGGAGGTGTATATACGGTGCAATTGAGGTGTGCAATATTTTGGAGGTGTATATAAGGTGTAGTTGAGGTGTGCACAGTGTGTACACCTCAGTTCAGTCAGGGTTGGGTTAAGCATGCGCAAAAAATAGTCAGTGATTAGGTTGCAGCTGAAACTGGTTGCTTGAACACAGACTTTTATGCTGAGGGAACCAGTATTGGAATTACATGAGGTCTTTCTAGGACTCAGCTGCCTCAGCTTTGAAATGAGCCATGGTAGCTCACACATCACTGTAATTTACTTATAATCGGAAAGGGGTCTCAATCTAAAGATAAGACCCTTTTCGGCCACTCTAGCTCCCAAAGCTGCTAAAATGTAATTCCAGCACTGGAGGGAACCAGTTTTGATAAGTTGTTAACTGGGATGTGGGACTCCCTGACTTAGAACTCAAATGCTGTGTGAGCAAGCAATGAGTGGTCACAAGTAAGACAGAGTTCACTGACATGGGAGCTGGGATGGATGGGGAGGAGGTCAGAGGCCTAGCAACTGTTTCTAACAGTGTTGGTTATCAGGAAGGAAGAAATCACATTTGGGGTGCTGCCAGGGTGGCAAGATGTATGCCATTCTGTCTGAAAATCATGAGGGACAAATTTGCAGTGGCTGTCAGCTGGTTGCTGCTATGGAGAGGCATACAAGATATTGGTAGTCTAGAATGGTAACTGGCTGTGCAGTGGGGGCATGGGAGGAAGGTTGGCAACTGAGGGGTAACTTCTGGAGGGGGTCAGAGGCTAGTATCCAAGACACTGGGGGGGCACAACTTCTATGCTGCCAGGGCTGCAGGTGATGTACACCTTTCTGCCTATAGACAACAGGGGAGCATTCATCTGCAGCTGTAGTGGAATGCTTGATACATTCAAGAGGTACATGGCCAGGCTAGAGTGGCAGTTGTAAGCGCTGCAGCCAATCATAGAGGGGTGAGCAGGCAGCTGAGGAGGTTGGGAGGAGAGAAGGCTACAGATATGGGTACTAGGCTGGGGGGTGTAAAAGACAGGGCCAGGTAGGGTGAGAGGAGGATGGCAGATACTGTGCTCTGTAATGATAAGGATGAAGTGAATCCAAGTGGTGAAAGAGGTAGTGGGCATCATTATTATGGAGCAGCGTCACCAGCAGACACCAGCAACAGCTCCCAGCTGGTCAGATTGAGGGGGCCAACAGGCACTGGGGCTGGTGAGGCAGATCTGGCACCAGGGCACCCAACCTGCCAAGGAGGTGGAAGGGAAAGGCTGGGTAGAGGGGTGGGAAGGTAATAGTCATTAGGAGTTCTATTGTTAGGGCAGTGGGTGAAGGGGACATTACTGGACCAGGATGGAAGCTGAGCTGGTTTGTATGCCTGGAGAGAATGTGTTGATTGAGTGCTGTCAAGGGCCAAGCAGTGGAGCTGGGGGCAAACTGGGAGTCTGGCAGAACACCTAGCCTCCAGTAACTGATTCTAACAATGAATGGTGCACAGTAAAAAATGGAAAAAATTTAAAAAAGGGATGTAGGCCCTTAACTTCCCAAGAAATATCAACACAAAATAGGTTTAGTTGCTTAGTTAATGACAACAACACCTTCCCTGAATAAACCACAGACGCACGTGAAAGAATTGAAATGATTGTCATTGGTGACTCTTATTAGAAAATGTGACACCCTAATTTGCAATCAGGGTAAAGAACATAGAACGGTGCTTTGTTATCCAGGTGCAAAAATCGTGGACATCCAGGGAGAAATACATAAGGTTATTAAAAAAAACAAATAACAAACCAATTGTAACTATTCATGCTGGAATTAATGACATGGGATAGAGTCATGAGAAGGATATTGGCTTGGAACTATTAGACACTGCTAAATATATCAAACATCTAGGAGCTGGAGTAATTATATCTGGCCTCCTCCCTGTACCCAGAGCAGTAAATGAAAACAAATAAAATAAAACCATTGCTAGAATTAATGCCAGATTGAAAAACTGGTGTAGCAAGACATTGATTGGATTTGTTGATACTTGGCACAACTTTTATGATAGAATAAATCTTTTCAGCAAAGATGATCTTCATTTAAACAATGAGGGCGCACATTTACTGGGTACGCTGATAAAAAACAAAATGGAAACTATTGCTTTAAACTAAATTCTTAGGGAATTGGGTACCCAGATTTTGTAACTCATTACCAACAAATAAAAAGTCTACATGTAAGAAAAACACAACCAGGTTCCTTTTCAGCAGTATGAGAAGTCTGTATAGTACATTTAATGAATTTCGTACTGTACTACACACTGAAAAATTGATGTTGCATTATTAGCTGAAACTTGGCTAGATGATAAAGATAACTGGAGAAATAACATCCAGGAACATAACCTTACAAGACAAGACAGAAGATGTAGGAAAGGTGGGGGAATTGCTATTTATTTGTCATCTGACTTAAAGTTTAGAGACATCACAGACAGAAAAAAAAAACATACAGACAATACAGAACCCCTATGGCTACAAATTCAAAATGGATATAAAAAAGAGGATACCCTTGGCCTGTGTTACAGACCGCCAGATACCAAAACAGCCATCAATATAAAAATAATTGATGAAATTCATCGAGCGCTAGACACGGGTAAGGTCATTATGGCTGGTGATTTCAACTTCCCAGATATAAAATGAGTCAGCGGAGATGCGATCACTAAACAAAGTAAGGAGTTTTGGGAATTTTGCATTGAAAGCAATTTAATACAACATGCAATTATTCCAACTAGATTAGAACATTTATTAGTCCTAGTTATTACTACTGAATATGTTACCATAACTGAATGTGTAACTAAGTCCCCTATAGGAAATAGTGATCACTCCTCTGTGATTTTCTTTATAGAACATCATAATCAACCCATCCAAGGCTGTACAGAGTTTTATTTATATAAAACCACAAACCAAGAAGGTATTAATAACGACCTAGCAAACATTAATTGGGTTAATATACTAGACGGAAAATCAATAGATGAATCCTGGGACTATATAAAAACCAGAATGCACTCCATAACAGAGAAACATTTAAAACAGATTAAGAAATATAATAAAAGGGGTCAGAAACCAAAATGGTTGAATGAAGGTATTGCTAAACTAATTAAGAAGAAAAACAAGATGTATGGTCAAACATCAAGAATAAATCTGAATCAAATTGGAATCTGTTTAAAGGAATACAAAGAAAACATTTGTAGGAATATTTGAATGTAGTTTGCTATGGCCTACCTGGCTCTCTCTTGGGTCGCCATGCTGGATTGCTACGCATGTGCAGTAGGGGCTTGAGTCGGGACATAGCCCACGCAGTGCTTGTTTTGAAATTTCTCTCCCGCTGCATACTAATATCTATCCCTTTGTCTCTGTTTCCCCTTATAGGCTGTACCCCCCAAAGCACACTGCTGATCGCAGCAGCGCCTAGAACACACTCACTCCCTCAAGGAGCCAAACAAACAGCCTCCTGAAGCTCACAAATGCCCTGAGGTAAACATTACCTCTGTTCTCTGCTGGACTCCTGTTGTGGGGTGCTAGCCCAGTGACGCTGCATGTCGTCTGCCCCGCCCGCCCCAGCCAGCCAACCACCCAGGGACAGCCCTCAATTTATTGGCCCACCCCATGACATCACTTCCTGCTGCTGAAATTCCAAGTCCCCACTTTTCCATTTGCAGGTTATACCTGCTAGCCACTAGAGGCCCCTATGTTTTATGCTGTTAACTCCATTGCCCAGATAGCCCTTCTCTCCATCTCTGTTTCACCTCTACCCTACTCTCTCCTCTCCTACCCATCTACCCCATTCCCTCCTCTCCTACCCCCTGGCCTCCGCTACCCTGTAGCCACCTCTTTCTCTCCCAACCCTGTAGCCTCCGCTTACTCGTACCCCACAATCTCCTACTAGCCTATAGCTATTGGCCACTAGGAGTTGCTATTTAGGACCCCATTTTCAGGCCCTAACACTGCCGGTGGCCAACATCTGGATCATGGACCACAGCTCCCACCCTGGTCCATCTCCAAATACCCCAGAAGAGTTTTGAACCTGGTACCCTGTACACCAGAGGCGGTGTCACTACCACTGAACCAAAGTGGCACTAACGCTTACTGGTAGGCAATTTATCTACTTTTTTCTACCTGCCTGCCAAGCTCCTTAGTATAATGTCTGCCCACCTCCTATTGATTTGCCTCTCTCTCTTCCTCTTTCTGAGGCCACGGTCTGACCCAGTTGTCACTGTGTCGCTGCAGTCTCACCAAACTGATTGCCCCCCCATGCACACTGGCACTACCCACCTCCTGTGTCCTAGAGTTGCCACTTTCCCTCCCTATTCTCACTATGTGCTCTAGCTCACCACACCCACCCCCAGTCCCCACCCAACCCCTCCCAGATCCTATTGAGACTTATCGCACTAGCCTTCCCAGCCTGTGCCACCCTGCCTACCCCTGTGCCCTGAAGCTCCCTACTCTTCCAATCATATCCGTCGCAAACACACTTTCCACTGCCCCCTGTCCAGGGCGGTACTTATTCTACTACTCCTGTCAGGTAATATACACCCCAACCCTGGCCCAGCCCACTACAGTTCAACGGCTGAATCTCCTGGGCTTCATGTTGCATCTATGAATATCTGTAGCCTTCTGAAAAAAATTTGACTCACTCCAATGTTGGGTCACACTCCATAAACCTGACATTATTACTCTGGTGGAAACCTGGCTGTCAGAGTCTACCCCTGACTCCTCTGTCTCCCTCTCAGGTTACTCCCTTTTTCGGGAGGACCAAGTTGGAAGATGGGTTGGGGACTGTGCTATCTACATCAAAGATTCTGTCACTGGACTAGCCCTCTCAGCCCCTGCCCTTGATTTCAGGGCACAGGCTCTAACCCTAAAACTGACCCCAGATCCCTCTAGGGGTCCCCCTCTATCTAACTACTGCCTCCGTACCCTCAAAAATTCAAGCGCTGGCTCTAGTCTTGCTAACAGAGTATCTTACTTCTCTACACCACTCTTCTGATCAAATCCTAGTGGGCGATCTAAACATTAACTGGCTTAGCCCATCATCTTCTGCTACCCGTGACTCCTTTGCAACAATTGATCTGACTCAACTTGTTGCCCAACCAACGAGAGTGAATCCTAAGATGGGCTCAAGCACACTTCTAGATGTGGTCCTCACCAACCGTCCTAATCAAATCTGCAATATCCAAGTCCTTCCTGATGCACTTAGTGACCACTCCCCTATACTTTTCTGCTGGTCAACCTCCTTATCCAAACCCATAGCTCAGCCCACCCTACGGCGGCGACTAAGACCAGGTGGTCTGAAAAGCCTTAAGCAACTCCTGGCCCAAATTGATTGGTCTCCCATACAGTACGCCCCTGATATTGACACAGCGCTAACCTTTTTCACCCAACGTTCAACAAAGCCTGTGACATTTTTGCACCTCTAACTGTACTCCGTTCCAAAGTGCAGCATGCTCACTGGATTACCCCTCCCCTGCTCCAACTACTTAAGCACAGGGACAACTTATGGCACCTTGCCACTGAAACTGGCCACCCCACAGACAGGCAGGCATATGCAGCTGCAAGAAACAAATGTACCTGGGCCATCTGAAGGGCTAAGGCTGATCACTATCAGTCCTCACTCACCTCCTCCTGGGGGAATGCTAGAACCTTCTGGGACAATATCAAACAACTAAATGGGAGCACACATCCTCCCCCATCCTCCCAGATCAACATTGATGGCTGTATCTCCACTGACCCAGCCCTCATTGCCAACTTCTTCAATACATCCTTCACTGACCTTAGCCCAGTCCTCCCTAGTCACTTTTTTGACCCTCCCCCCTCCCTATCTGACCCTGACCTCACTCGCCCTTGGTTCCATTTACACCGGGTTGCTGCCCAAGAAGTCAGACCATACCTAATCAAGGCCTTAAAGAGCAATACTACTGGCAGTGACTCCCTGGACCCCTGTCTCCTCTGCCGGGTACTGGATCTGGTTATCGCCCCAATCACTATTCTCTTTAATAAATCCCTCTGCCTGGGGCAATTTCCCTCAGCCTGGAAAATTGCCACAGTCACACCCATACACAAGGGTGGCGACAGGTCCCTAGCTGGTAATTATTGGCCTATCTCCATTCTCTCACCTCTCTCAAAAGCCTTAGAAAAAGTGGTGTCCACTCAAATTATGGATTACCTAACCAAATACAGCATCCTCTGCCCTGAACAGCACGGCTTCCGTGCTGGCCACAGTACCAGCACTGCCCTCCTTGAGTTTTCTAATTTTCTACACTCTTCTCTGGACTCTGGCTCTCTAGTGGGGGCAGTGTTCATTGACTTATCAAAAGCCTTCAATACTGTTTCCCATCCCCTCCTGCTGGAAGCTCTCAGCCACACAGGCTTTGCCGCTGGGCCTGTCTCCTGGTGCTCCAGCTACCTGTCTGCCCGTTCTCAGTGTGCTAGAATTAATGGGACACTCTCCAACACCTGTCCTATCTGCTCTGGTGTTCCCCAGGGCTCCATTCTTGGACCCTTGCTCTTTTCCCTATACCTCAATACTCTGCCAGGTGCATGTACTGGTAAACTTTTGCTATATGCAGATGATGCCATTATCTTTGCTTCTGACTGTAACCCTATCGCCCTCCAGGACTCCTTGCAATTATCTTATAATGATGCTGAAGCCTGGTTCAAAGAGCATAGACTTGTAATAAATCTCAGAAAAACCAAAAACCATGCTCTTCACCCACCCCCAGAACAAAGCTAGCAACTTTCTACTCCGGGTCCTCTCTAGCACCAAGTTTCCACTGGAGCAAGTCTACTCGTATAAGGACCTTGGGATATCTTTTGACCCTGCCCTCACATTCCATAACCACATCGCTGCCCTAGCCTCAGCCTCCAATATTCAGCTGGGTATCTTATACCTCCACAAAAATTGTCCCCCCCCCGATGCCCTCCGACTCACGGTCATGTCTTCTATACTGTTCCTTGTTGATTATGGTTTACCAGTTTATGGTGCTGCTGACCAGACCTCCCTAAACAAAATCCGCCTCATGTTAAATTAGGCATGTAGGCTAATTACAGGGGCCCGCAGATTAACACATACCTGCCATTTATATGCTCAGGTTATGCTGCTCGACCGAGATGAACGTCTTAGATATCAAACCTGTCTCATAACAAAAAAAACTCTCCTTGGACTATCCCTACCAGGGTTGACAGCCTCCGTCCACCGAGCAAACTCACTAGTACAAACACGAACCTCCTGCAAAACCACACTGGTTAGTCCCCCATGCAAGGACCACACAAGGTCAGAGGGCCTATTGCTACAGAGCCGCATCCCGGTACAACACCCTCCCCACCACTATCGCTGGTGCCTCCATGATCTCCTGTTTCAAAGCCTCCCTTCATAATCACCTACTTAATACGCGCAGCTGTGGCTGCTACTAAGTTTGCTCTTGCTCAATTGCTCTGACAAAGCTTCCTGAGTGGCTGCACCCAACCTACTACCATTCACTTCCTATTGTCCTATTCTTTTTTCATCTCCTCCTGTCTCTACACCCCTCAGTCTGTATACTCCTACCACTGCTTGTTTTGATGTACAAAATATCTGAACCAACCTGTGCTCTGCCAATCCTGTGACCTTAAAATTGTGTCCAATATATGTCTTCATGTTTTACCAATTTTTGTACTCTGTTATGACGTAACAAGTTTGTTTTTACTGTATTTGTCCTCTTTGTGACTAGGTACCTTTGTAAATGAGCCTCTGGCTCAAAGGTTGTAAACTGATGAACAAATAAATAAATAAATAAAATGCAAAAACAAAATGAACAAAGCCAACAAAAACTATGAAATCCATCTTGCAAAAACAGCAGAAAAAACAAACAAACAATAGTAAACAGTTTTATAGTTATATTAACTAATTAAAAGGGGCAATGGGGAACTTACAACTATTACTGAAAACAGCAATTGCATTACAGATCCAGTTAAAATTGCAAACAAATTCAATACTTATTTTTGTTCAGTATATTCCAATCAAACTGCAATACACAAGAACAAAAATAACAACACTGAAATAAGGACATTCCAATTTACCAAAGAGGAGATATTACAACAGATTAACAAATTAAAAGAAAATAGCGCCCAAGGGCCCCCATATTCAGCCATGGTGAGATACACGGCACAACCAGATATGCTGCCCAACAAGATGGGCTGGCGCAACTGACTGCAATATTCAAACATGATGTGTGAGCCAAGAAGATTGCACATCCTGTATAAACATTGCAGACCAGGCGGGCGGTGCAAAAGGTGGGCAGCTGCTAATGCACCCGGCGCATCCTGGAGATGGGCTGAATACCATCAGTGGGGGATGCGCTGATCCCCCAAAGGTGATACTCAGCCAGGGTATGCAAATGAGTCCATTAGGCATGCATGGCACAAACGACCCTCATGCATGCCCATTATGGGCTCATCTGTATGCCTGCACCCAGCTGGATGCGCTGGGCTATGCGCCCCACTGCCAGATCCACTGACAGGCTACAATTTCATTACATCCTCTGGGATGCCATGTACACCCCCCCGCCTGAGCCACAGACAGGCTACAATTTCAGTACATCCCCTGGGATGCCGTGTACACCTCCCCCCTGCCCGAGCCACAGACAGGCTATGATTTCAGTACATCACCCGGGATGCTGTGTACTCCCCCCATCACTGAAATGGGTGGACCCCTGCCCAAGTCCCACAGCTGGATTCCCCCATCATGACTAACCCTTGCCCCATCATTCCATAGTGTAGTGTCCCCCCCAGTAGACTGAACCCCTTCCACGCACCCCCCTCACCTCCCATGCTGGCAACTGGCGCAGTCCTCCACTCACCACCATGGCCAGTCACTAACTGCACAGTCTGGGAACTGCACTGTTCTGAATACACGCTCATTGGTTGAGCGAGTATACTATACAATGCAGTTCCCGGACTGTTCAGTCAGTGGCCGCCATGGTGGTGGAGTGGAGGGCTGTACCAATTGGCCTACCCAGTGGGTGGGGTGGGGATCAGGTCCAGTCCTGATGGGGCGATGGGGGGTGGGGTCTGCTACACTATGGAACTATGGTGGGGCTTCTTGTACTGCAATCATCGGGGTCAGGGCACAGTGGGGGTGTGTGTGTTCCCTGCAACTAGGGATTGTGGCTGGGCAGGGGTTTCTTACCAATGCGGACCGGGATCGGGGCCAGATGAGGGTAACTACACAGCAGCAGAGGGGTCGGGGTTGCATCTCCTGGGATTGGGCATGACTGGGGGGGTCCCTGTGCTGTAGACAGGGGTTGGAGGATTTCCACAATGTTGATTGGGGATTGAGCATGGGGGGGAGGACACTACCCTATAGCACAGGGATTGGGTGGGCAGTCTGGTAGGTATGGCGATGGGGAAGGAGTACCACTAGGCGGCCATGGCAGGCAGGCTGCCGTGCACCTGCCTGCACTTCGGCAACCTGCCTGTGGGTGGCTGGCCAATTTAGGCCAGCTCTTTGCTGCCTATCTTTTCGCATCATGTTTTCGGCCATTGTGGGGCATATTCCCAATGAATATACCGATGCGCAGCATATTCATGGGAACACCCCCTCTACTTGGGCCACATACATTATGTTTGGGTTGTGGCCCATTTGCTTTAATGCCCATCTCCCCA
Source organism: Neoceratodus forsteri (assembly GCA_016271365.2). Taxonomy (NCBI): domain Eukaryota; kingdom Metazoa; phylum Chordata; order Ceratodontiformes; family Ceratodontidae; genus Neoceratodus; species Neoceratodus forsteri. The sequence goes on from JADMNL010000027.1 coordinate 143,193,850, forward strand.
CACTGAATATCACACTGTGGTGCATTTTTGGGGTTGCGCAGTGCATAGATACATAGATACATAGACAGTGTTGGCAGATAACAGTGTGCATGTCCCTTTTCCGCTGGGATGTGCCACACATCTCCTTTGAACACGGGGGCCCAGGTCTAGATAATATTACTTTGCCAATGCTAAAATTAATGAAAGCTCATATCCGGATACCACTTAAAATACTACATGAAAAACTGTTGAAAAATGGTCTTATTCCAGCAGATTGGAAAAAATCAAAAGTGACCCCTATTTTTAAAAAAGGTAGTAAATCAAATGTCTCCAATGATAGGCCAATAAGTCTTACATCTATACTTTGCAAAATTCTTGAGTCACTTATAAAGAGCAAAATACTAGAACACCTCAAAACCATTCCCATATTTGATTCAAAATCAGATGGTTTTAGACAGAGATGCTCGTGCTCCACTAATCTGATATGTTTTTATGAAAACATAAGCCAAATGTTAGATGGAGGCACTACGGTGGACAGCAGACTTAGATGAAAATGCCAGTAATTAAATAATTAAATATGCAGATGACACTAAATTGTGTGGACCTCGCAACTGCACCATTCTAATTGATTCGCTACAAAATGATATAAATTCTATAGCCTCACGGCCAGAAAAACGGGGCATGAAATTAAATACAGATAAATGTTGTGTTATACACATGGGAAGACAAAACCAGCAACATACTTACAGTTTAAATGGTGAGACGTTACCTAACAAAACCTCAGAAAGGGACTTAGGCATCATTTTAGACAATAAACTCATGTTTAAAGAACAATGTACTTCTGTAATTGTCAAAGCTAATAGAACTATAATGGCAATAAAAAATAAATATTAAAAGCAGAAACGCTGAAGTATTATTGCCTCTATATTTATCATATGTTAGTTCATTGATGGATTACTATAGCTAATTATGGTGCCACTACACTAAGACAGAAATCAATAAATTAGAGAGGGTCCAACAACATTATACAAAAACAATATCCGCCATGAAACATCAGACTTATAATGATAGCTTAACCAATTTAGGTCTACATAGTCTCAAACTGAGGAGGCAAAAGGGGATATGCTACTTTATTATGACATCCTTAACGACCCATTGTTAATGACAGAATTAACTATTGAGTTCAAAGATGGCCACCGTGGTGTAAGAGACCACCCATTACAAATTAAAACTAGTAGATTTACAACTAATAAAAGAAAATATTATACAATGCGGGCAGCAAACCTATGGAACAGACTACCTATGGATGTAATATCATGTTCTAGTAAAGATAACTTTAAAAACAACTTAGATAAATACATTTCCTCAGTTGGAAACTTGAGCTATTACATCCTGTCTTAAAAGGAGCCAATTTTTGGCTTCGGCCTTTTTTCAGCTCCTTCAAACTAAGTGAAACAAACTAAATATGTGAAACAAAGTTATAAAGCAGCAGAAACCAATTTAAATTGTTTAAACTGGCACAATTTGAATTGTTTTTAAAATATCTGTTTGTGAACCAACAGTAAATCTACTGCTGTGAGTTGCCACAGAGGAAAAAAGAAAAAATATAAGGCATTCAAAGTTGATGGGAGCAAAGAGCAAATTCAGCTTCTCCCTCTGTTGACATTTGAGAACTGTCTTCTATCAATGGACCACTGAAAGTAACGGGGTTTTCTGATGATGTTGCTGTTTTATTTGCATGTCAGCGTCCCTTTTTGGATGACATTAATTACCCAGCAGTTATGACCAATCCCACTGACAATGTGGAACAAAACAGCAATGCTTCCTCACTCCTCACTCCTCACTGTACCCCATCTGTAGGATGCGGAGTAAGGTTGTCCCAACTCCACCTTCAAGGAGAACTACAGTGAACCTGTAAGTCAGTTTTCCCTGCAAAACTAATTTTTAAATACTGGTTTGAATTCTGTTACTATTCCATCCCTACAGGCTGCTCTGTTGTCCTAGTGGGTGTTTCTGATTTACACACAGGTAGTAAGTGCCATTTTAGAACTGCATGATGTAGATCTTGCTTCGAGGGAATCTCTTGCAGCAGGCCATACCTATGAAATTATAGCCACCAAGGACTAGAACCACATGGAAACTTTTCTAGCTAGCAGTCTACCAGGGGCTGCCCACTCTGATGTCATACACCAGTGTTGCCCTATCCTATAAGACTGGACAGCCCCCATTCCCCCCTCAGTTCTTTTCCCACCAGTGACCATCACACATCGGACCTCTTGATGACTCTGCAGCTGCAGTCGACTGCCATTTTTGTAGATTTTCATCAAATTTCTTCCCTTTTTTCTTTTCTTCTCTCCCTAGTGTTGTATCACTTTTTAGTAATTTTTATGCCGATTTATGCTGCGCTCCATCTCTGACAAGTGCTTCCGGAGGTGTTACTGTGATGAAAAGATCCTTGACAAGGACAACCATGACTCTTGCATCCACTGTCTAGGCCCAGGCCACAATAACTCTGTGAGATCTGCCAAGACTTCAACCAGGCTGCCAGGCAGCACCTCAAGAAGATCCTGGAAGCTTTCTTCTCAAGCAGCAGGTTACCCGTATGGAGAAGGAGCTACAGGCCAGGAGTTCCTCCTCTTCCCCAGCCCTGTCCATGGATTCTGCCTCATTCAAGGCATGGGACAAATCGAGTGGGAAGCACAAGCACCAGGAAAAGGACCATGCTAAGCCTTGGTCGTCCCCATCCTGCTCACGGTCGCCTCTTCGCGCAGTGGCCACCGCGGCGCCATCTTTCTTCTCGGGGATGGCCTCCACTGTCTCCCATGCCCTTTCCTCTGCAGGGCTACCACTGGCAGCTCCTCCCACCAATCTCAGCTTGGTAGGTGTTGGTTCTTCAGGCCCCAGCACCCCACCAACATCTCAGCCCCTTCTGTTCCAGACCCTCTTTTCTGTGGTCCTTCAGGCAGGTGGCTCCACTGGCACGATGTTGACCAGTGTGGGATCGGCACCCCCGGGGGCTCACTCATCTCCCATGGTGCCATCCTTGGCCATTTCTTTGGCCAAGACCTCAGGCTCAGGGTCTCAGCCCTCCCCGGAATTACCTGACCCTGTTCCACAGTCATCCTCACATTCTCCAATGATGGCCCAGGCAGTTGTAATGCCCTTAAGGCCTTGGACTGTTTGGCTGCCCTATCCAGCCTCTCTACCAGAACCAACCTCGGTTCCTCCTCAGTCTGGCACCACTAGAGGTCCCGAGGCTGGTCACAGTGGACTTCCAGGTTATGCTCTACTCTTTGTGGGATTTCATGCAATCTTGGCTTGCCCCCAACAAGGGCTAACACTGCAAGGGCCTATGGTGCCTTTCCCCATGCCCTCTCCTCCTATGGGGCCATGGCAGGCATCCTAGGATAGGGTGCCATTTACCCCCTCAGGATACAAGGGATGCACTAAGTACCACTTGGTCCTCATTCCTCTGGATGATGAGAATGAAAGTGACAGCAGAGATGAAAGAGGAGTGATTCCCTCCTAGTGATCCCCCTGGATGATCCTTCCTTTGTTGCTGTATTGAGACAGCTGCAGGTAGCCATGGGATTTGAGACCAAAAGTGGTCAGCGAGTGCCCTTTTGATGTGCTGCCAAGAGGCCCAAGTCCAGTTACCAAGCTCCGGAGCAAACATCGAACAGACACAGCCCTGCCCACCCCCTCCTCTACCACTAGGAAACCCCCCAGAGGAAGTCCTATGACCCTTGCCACAGGTGTCACTTCAGCCTGACTCCTTGCCTGCTCCCACCCCCCAGCTGGGCAGGAGGTGATGGTCAAGGGTTGCTTCTCCCAGCACTTGGACAAATGGAGGGAAATCACCAGAGATGGCTGGGTACTGCAGCTCATAGAAAGTAGCCACACTCTGGAACTTCTGGAGTGGCCTCCAGAAAAACCTTCAGTTCTGTCCTCTTACCCTCCAAACCACATTCCAGTACTCTGGGAGGAAATCCACTCCTTGTTGTGAAAGAGGGCCACAGAACCCTACCAGAGACTCAACAGGGCAGGGGGTTCTACTCTAATTTCTTCCTGGTTCCCAAATGCACAGAGGATTTCAAGCCCATCCTAGACCTCCGGGAGCTAAATTTGTTCATTGAGTACAAAGTATTCCAGATAGTGACACTTCAGGGTCTGCTGCCCCTTTTACACCAAGGAGATTGGATGTGCTTCCATGACATGAACGATGCCTACCTGCATATCCAAGTACATGCCTCCCACAGACAGTACCTAAGGTTTCATTTCCAGGGGGAACACTTCCAGTTCTGAGCCTTACCCTTTGGCTTGTCCTCGGTCCCTCAGGTATTTACCAAATTCTTGGAAGTGGTGGTAGCTGCCCTCAGGTGGGAGGGACTCTATGTCTTTCCCTACCTGCACAACTGGCTTTTCAAAGCCCAGTCCAGGGAGCACCTATTACAGACTCTGGAACATGCCAACTGCCTGTTCCAGGCCCTGGGGATCATGATCAACCTGCCTAAGTCTGCTCTGACTCCCTGTGAGTGCCATCAGTATATAGGGGCTAATCCTGGATATGTCTCAATGCATGGCCTTCCTGCCCCAGGATTGAGCAGATTGCCCCATAGCTCAAGCCTGCCTGCTGTACACCAGCCACTATGTTTCAGCCAGAACCTTCTTCAGCCTCTTGGGTCTGATGGCAGCAGCTATAGTCACAGTGCCTCTAGTTAGGTTGGACATGAAGACTCCCCAATGGACACTGAAGGTCCAATGGAACCAGAATACCGACGACGTGGAACAGCAGGTCCTGGTCTCCTCTCTGGTGAAAAAGGTTCTGCGGTGGTGGATGGAACCCAGCAACCTGCTAAGAGGGGTTCCTTTCCTCATTCCTTCCCGTCAGCAAATTCTCACCACAGATGCTTTGGAGTTGGGATGGGGAGCTCACTTGGGGCCCCACCAAACACAAGAGATGTGGTCCAAGCTGGAGTCCTCTCTCCACATCAGTGTTCTGGAGATGCAGGCAATTCTTTATGACCTACAGGTATTCCAGACTTAGTTATCCCCAGGTCTTCTGCCAGTGCAGACAGACAACAGCAGTGTAATCCACCACATCAACAAACAGGTGGTCATTCACTCATACCCTCTCTGCCAGGAAACAATGAGTGTCTGGTACTGGGATCTGGAACACGGTCCAGAACTGTTGGCCGTCCATGTTCCAAGCATCCAAAACATCCTAGAGGACAGCCTAAGCTGGTTGCAGTCAAGAATGCACAAATGGGAGCTGCTGACCTCAGTGGTAGAAGACCTCTTCAACAGAGTGGGTCATCCAGAGTTGGACCTTTTTGCATCCCCACGCAATACCGTCACTTTTTTGCTCGCTTGAGCCAGGACCTGGAGTTTTCTGGTGAGACACGTTGTCCCTTTACTGAAAAGGGAGGCTTCAGTATGCATTCCCTCCTTTCTCCCTGCTTCAGAGGGTTCTGATCAAGCTCCAGATGGAAGGGGGCCACAGTGATCCTCATCATCCCTTTCTGGCCTCATCAGATTTGGTTCCCTTCAATGCAACAGCTGGCAGTAGAACCTTCAGTTCCTCTGCCTCTGTGCACCGGCTTGCTCTCCCAAAACAGGGACACCTTGGTCCTTATGGACCTCAAGTCCCTGCATCTTCATGCGTGGCTCCTGATGACATAGCCATGGCTCAGTTTGGAGTGTTACCAATGATGGCTGATGTCCTGGTGGCAGCTAGGAAGCCTTCCACTAAAGCCACTTATTCTATGAAGTGGAAATGCTTTGTGCTGTGGGCTGCTTCACATCAGCTAGATCCTTTCACTTGCCCAGTGAATCAGTCTGGAGTACTTGCTGTTCCTTTCAGACTCTGGTCTAAAGTACTCCTTGCTAAAGGTACACATATGTGCCATCTCTGCTTTTCATGTGCCTACTGATGGCGGTACGGTGGCACAACTGGCGGTGTCACTTATATTTCTGAGAGGCATTCTTCACCTGAAGCCACCTATCTGCAATCACGTCCCACCCTGGCACTTGAGTTTTGTGTTGGAGAAACTTACTTTGGCTTCTTTTGAGCCAGCCATGAAATGCAAGCTACACTTTCTGTCGTGGAAAGTGTTATTTTTAGTTGCTATCACTTCTGCTCAAAGGATTTTCAGAGCTACAGGCACATATGTGTGAGCAGCCTTATTTGATTTTCCACAAAGACAGCGCTATCATTATGTACCATTCCTAAGTTTCTTCCTAAGGTGGTGTCTGAGTTTACTTTAAATCAATCTAGCCACCAGCCTGTTTATAAACCAGCGCATGCCAATCCAGGTGAAGCATTGCTCCGCAGGTTAGATATACATAGAATTTTGTGTTACGTTACACACCGTATGAAGGACTGTAGGAAGTCCTCTCAGTTGTTTCTTTCATCCCAGGGAAAGAGGGCATCCCTGTTTCCAAACAGTGCCTGTCCAAATGGTTGGCCAGCTGTATTACTTTTTGCTACATTAAGTATGGCAAGGACTTTCCTGGCATTGTTCGTGGCCATGCCACCAAAAGCATGATCACTTCTGTTGCCTTTTTCAAGAATGTTTCAGCAGGAGAGATCTGTGCTGCTGCTACATGGAGTACTGCCCACACCTTTACCAAACACTATAGTCTGGACATCGCCTCTATGCTTGGGGCCAACTTTTGCCTAACTGTCCTCCAGGGCCTACTTTCCTAGGCTTTAGGTTTCCAACCACCCAGACTGAGCTTTCTGCTGACAGAGCTGCTTAGGACTTGTCCTATAGGTGTGGTCTGCTGCAAGAGATACCCTTGAAACAAAATAGTACAGTTATGTAAGAACTTAACGCAACAGTAGATCTTCAAGAGGATCTCTAAGAACAGTTCATGCTGTCCCAACCTCCATCCCCATGGGAACGTGGGGTACTCCTGTGTCTGTCTTTCTTTCTGCTGTTTCCTTTTGGCAGGGACCTTTGACTCCTCCTCAGTTCCTCAGCAGAAGATTGATTGCTGTGGTCTCCAGCAGGAGAACTCAGAAGGGTGCAGGGGCCGCCTACTCTTACAGGATAGGGTGACACCGGTGTATGACATCAGACTGGGTGGCCCCCTGGTAGACTGTTAGCTAGAAAAGTTTCCATGTGGTCCTAGTGCCTGGTGGCTATAGTTCCATAGACGTGGCCTGCTGCAAGAGAGCCTCTCGAAGATCTACTGTTATGGTAAGTTCTTTCGTAACTGTACTTTTCTGTCCCTTGCTCAGCTCTGCCATTGTTGGTACAATGCATCTGTGTTCTACTATAGAACTCTGTGGTTGAGAGGGACATAAACAACATCATACAGTTCTAAAATGTAGAGTATAAATCAGACACTCCCACTGAGGTTACCAATAGGTAAGTATAAATGGAAATATAAAAAAATTGGCACCAGTATTTAAAAAAAAAAACAGAATCTACTGAATACAAGCATTTGTCAATGCCGAATGTTGCTTGATTCTATGTGCTGTTTAGGTATTTGGAAGTCATTGGAGTGCAAATATTTAAGAAATTTAAACCACAGTGTCTTGTGGAACTGCATAGCATACGCATATAAAACAGTCATTTTAGGAATTTTCTCACCAAATTTTCAACATAGCCATTTTAAGACCTCTGCTCATGAACAGTGTCACTGTGATTTTCTTAATGTGTCCCATACATTGGGTTTGCACACCGACGCTCATTGTGCGCTACATGGGCGGAAACACGTTTTGGGCAGGATGTGAAAAATGACAGCTGTACTGCTCATAAGGAGGTGTGGTAAAATGGCAATGTTGAAAATCTGGAATGAAAATATTTAAATTTTGCAGACTTACGAGCCTGCGTAGGAACTACTTGTAGCACTTGCCTAAATAAAACAGTCATTTTTGAATTTTGCACAGATTTTCAACATGGGGTTTTTGGGACCCCTTCTCATGAATGATGTCACTGTCATGGTGGTATTCGGGCCCAAAGGGTGATTTCGCAGACACTGCGCGAAATCACCCTTCGGGCCCGAATAACGCCATGACAGTGACATCATTCATGAGAAGGGGTCCCAAAAACCCCATGTTGAAAATTTGGTGCAAAAATTCCCAAAAATGCCTGAGATATGCAACAAAGTTGAAACCCCCCTATCTAGCCCATTATACAGCTACTCGGCATTTTCAGTTCGGGTCAGCTTTGAAGAGTGCAGACGTGTTCCCGTCCACCAAGATTGTCGCGCCGGAGTCCAGAGGTAAGTATGGGGTGAGGGGGCGTGGGGAGGCTGAGTAGTGGGTGGTGCGGTTGTGGGAGGGGTTGGAGACGCCGCGGGACCGCTGCTTTTTGGGTTCAAAATAAAAAAGACGTCGTGGGATCCATTTCCAGTATGCTGGGGTGGCCCCAGCATGGCACAAGGACGTTGGGTGCTCAGCCGACGGGGATTGGGCACCTCACGGCCCATGGATTGATTGCCACGCTGGGGTGGGCTCCCAGCGTGGCATCTAAACTGGGGAGACGCAGCTCAGCCGACGGGATTGGGCACCGTCGGGCTCACAGTACGCGGCGGGGCGCATGCCCGCGTGTCGGGGAGCTACGCCTTATCTCTGCTCACTGAAGCGTAGCTTCCCTTGCTCTGTATGCCACTGCATTTTGGAGCGTGTCATAGACAGCTCCAAAATGCATTGGCTTACAGGGGCCGTGCCTGCCAGCTCGCTGACTGAATTGGAGGAGGAGGTGACACACCTCCGAAATCTCCGATGATGGCACTATGTTTCTTGCACATGTGTGCAAGCAACATAAAAATGACTTACAGGTTCAGCACAGCTCTCCTTTAACTCATTGCCTCCTAGAATACCCCTGTAGGTGGCAGCAAATATACTGCTGTGTGTCCCAGAATGACTACAAAAGTCACCTACAGACTTCCTGTGTGTCTTAGAAATGTCTGGAGATGTCACCCACATGTTTTAATATTACTTGCCAGCCAGAATTGATTAGAATTGACTGCGTAGCACCATTAGAAAGGTGGTGATGTGTTGAACAATTTTGCCACTAACACTTTGTGTGTATCATGTTCACGTTAGGAGTTATTCACATTTGTTTATGACATAATGTATACAGACATTTTGTCCATCAAGAACAACCTAAGCACTTTGAAGAAAACACACATTCTGGGTACCTCAGCCAGTATTAAAACAAAAACTGAATGGAGCATATTGATTGCATAGCACCGATAGAAAGGCAGTTTTGTAAGGAGCAACTTTGCTGCTGATACATTGTGTGTCCCATGTATACTTTAAGAGTTATATGCATTTGTTTATGGTATGGTGTGTATGGTTCAGATTAGTCCCCCAAACCTCAGCAACACGCCTTGATTAAAATGGGGAAAAGTTATGTTTAATACTACAGAAATAGTTGTTTTTTTACAAACACATTATTAAAACTACATCTAATGTCTGGATACTTAATTTGGTGTTGATATGTTGCATATTACCCAACAAAAAAAGGCTTATGATGCATTTTTTAGTGGAAAAAAGATTTGTTTAGCTGTTTCGATCAGCATAGAAAAAAAACTAAATGTCCTATTATTACTTGCATACCACCATTGGAAAGGTAGTTTTCTGCTGAACAGGTTTGCCACTCATACTTTGTGTCTAGCACTTATGGTTTTTGTGCTATTAGCATTTGTTTGCGGCATGCTGATTATGGCTTGATTTTGCTTAGAAAGGCCCAGGAAGTGCTGCAACTTCAGAGAGCTCCTGAGGAGGCAATGAGTTAATAAGCCTTTTCATTAAGTCATTTTATATTTTTATGTGTTTTCCACTAATTGTCTCAGTTTTAGCAGGAATAAAGCTCTAACTCATTTACATTAGCAGGACCAAGTCAGAATTTTGTCACATGCAGATCCAAAAGTGGTCAATCAAAACTGGATCAAATCTGATTTGAGCCATAAATGACTCATCCAGAGTTGAGGTGAGCCATGACCAGTTCCTGATTTACCGCTCAGCAGGTCCGCCCATCCCCAGTTAGGAGGGCTCTCCCCTCATTCTACCTCTCAGATCTTCTCCCCATACCTCTTAACTCCCCCATATTAGGAGAGGTGTTCCTCATTTTACCTCTCAGAACCCTAGAGGGGATCTTAGTGGTGAAATGATTGATATACCTTCTAATATGGGCCAGTAGTTCGGTATGGTGGACTCTGGCATGTGAGATGCAAACCTAAAGGGTGCTGTATTAGTTTACAAAACATAGCAAATTAGTTATAACATTTGAGCCTCTGCAGCCAGATACCATGTTAAACTGTAAATTCAAAACTTTAAAAGTGTCCCAGGCCCTGTTTAATACCACTGGGGAGTACATTTTGCTCTCATGTGGAAGACCTGAGTTCAAGTCTTGCCCTCCACTTCCATGCCCCAGGCTGCTGGAGTCTTGGGGATGCTTTTGATGCCAGGGATATTGACCTTTCTGTGGCAGGTTGGAACAGAGGCATGGGCACCATGGTTGACCACATGGTGCCAGACCACTGCTTATCTGGAGCTGGTGAAGTGGCAGGCATGCAGAGAGCTGGGAGCATCCAGGAAAGTAACAATGAAAAAAGATTCCTCTTGACCACAAATGATTGTGCCTGACTGCACATATCACCAGTCCCAGCACTCCCTGCCTCTGCTCAGTAGCATGACATGGCATCTCCTGCTCTTGTCACCACAGGGAAGGAGCCCTATCATGTAGAGGACTTTTTATAGGGTGTGTTGATGGAGTAGATGTGGGCTAGAAGCTGGAGTGGAGTGCCAGGTACCTGATGGTAGATGAGGATAAGTCATCAGATGAAAGACAGGAGGAGGTAGGCAGTGGATCAAGGAGGAGCAGTGGATGTGTCCTACTTGGATTTCAGTAAGGCCTTCGACACCATTTCACATAGAAGACTGGTAAACAAGCTGGGCAGCCTGGGAGTGGGTCCAAAGGTAGTAAACTAGGTACAAAACTGATTATGTAACAGGAGTCAGAGGGTGGTGGTAAATGGGGTTCACTCAGAAGAAGTCACGGTAACCAATGGAGTGTCACAGTGGTCAGTACTGGGACCAGTCTTCTTCAATGTCTTTATTAGTAACATCACAGAAGGGCTGAAAGGGAAAGTATGCCTGTTAATGAATGACACAAAAATCTGCAACAGAGTGGACACACTGGGGGGGGGGCGAGGGACAATCTGAAAAAGCTGAAAGACTGGTCAAGGGTTTTGGAACTAGACTTCAATGTCAAGAAGTGCAAAATTATGTCTTTGGGGCACAGATGCCCAAGGGCAACATACAAATGGGGAAGGGGGGAGAGAGGAGGTGACAACCACAAAACAAGAAAGGGACCTAGGGATCATCATAACTGATGACCTGAAGATAGCAAAGTAGTGTGATAAGGCAGTGGGAAAGGCTATTAGAATGCTGGGGTGCATAGGGAGGGGTATCATCATCAGAAAGAGGGAGGTAGTGTTATCCCTGTATAGATCGATGGTGAGGACCCACCTGTAGTACTGTGTCCAACACTGGAGGCCCCATCTCTGGAAAGATATAGATCGGGTGGAGGCAGTACAGAGGAGGGCAACCAAAATGGTGCGTGGCCTACATCAGAAGCCATTCGAGGAAAGACTCAAAGAATTAAATATGCACTCTCTAGAGGAAAGGAGGGAAAGGGGAGACATGATAGAAATGTTTGTCACCTCAACCCCCCCCCCACATTTTTCTGTCAGCTTGTCAGCGAGGTAACTACCACAACAAAGGGCATCACCCTGGGCATTAGGGCAACCCCTGGCTCGGGCTTCTAGGAGGCGGGGGAGTGGTACAAAGCAATATTTCTATTTCTACCCAGGTCCAGGGGAGAGGTGCCAGGGCTATGGTTTGTCTCCTATCTGTGGAGGCCCCAAGAATTCACACAGATCAGTCAGAGATGGAATGTCCACAACCAGAAAATTGGGATTCTACTGTATGGCGTTTATTCCTGAACAGATGATAGAATAATGGTGGTGGTGTCCCCAGGGCTTGATCACTGTCTAAACAGCTGGTATGCTTACAGTAGTCAGAAACATTTTTATAGACTCTCTCTTGCAGTATTGAGACTTTTCACAAGGACACTTCCCATGGAAGTCCATCCCTTTGATTAGGGATCTCTGGAATTTACCAGTGCATACATGTGGGTGCTGCCACAAAACTCACTTTGAGCACACACTGGGTGAATCTAGTTACCACTCCTCAGAGCCCACTGAACTCCACACTTTGCTCTTTGCTTCTCTATGGAGGGTCTTCGTCTCTCCCCAATGTACACTTCTGTCAGCTGAAAGATTGTGTTAACTTCCACATCCAGCCACTTGAAAGAACTGTGCTAACTTCCACAACTAACACTTTTGAAAGGAATGTGTTAACTTTCACCTGAATCTCTTCAAGGAGCATATGTTGTCTCCCCATCTTTAAATTTTAAACACTCTGCAGAATCTTTCAGGACTACCTAGGTTACAAGCTTTTGTACCTCTTTCCTGAAATTTAAACATTGCTTCACGTAATCTTTAGCTTCCTTGACTAGAGACTTTGTCACTTTTGAATCTGGGCAGCACTGTTAGTTCTCACAGTCTTTTGGTGATTGCTCCAACGCTACTCACTGAAACCTTCAGTCCCATGTCTCCAGCTGAGAAATCTTCAGCCCCTCTGGCTTCACAGGCTGTGGTAGCCACCACTGTTTATCGTACTAGGGTGAAAAAATAACAAACTGAGGGACCTTTCCTTTGACAAGCAGCCTTGGCAAAGCACCACTTGCCTGTAGAACTGTCAACTACCCTCCTTCACTCCAACGTACAGTTTTCAAAACAGCAGAGCACTGTGGCCCATGCTGCTGCAAGAGTTCCCAGTTCCATTACATCATCTCCTGCCTGAGCAGAACTAAGCAGGTGATGACGTAATGTACTGCAGAGAGTTTTACACACTCTGGACTGCCCAGGCTACCTGCCTGATCTTTAAAACTGATGGGATCCTAGTAACCCCAGGGACTGTCTGATTACATGTTCAAATACCTCAAGGGTATAACTAAGGTACAGGAGGGTGTCATTTTGCATAGAAAGATGCTCAAGGACAAGGGGGCATGATATGAAGCTGGAAGGGGGAAGGCTCAGAGGGGATGTGAAAAAACACTTATTCACAGAAAGGGTGGTGGACATCTGGAATAGCCTGCCAACAGAGGAGGTGGGTACTAAAATGGTAGCAGGATTCAACCATGCATGAGATAGACACAAGGGGATCTTAATAACAGGGCTGGGGGGGCGGAAGCCTGAGATCAAGTAGGGACAGAGGTATCACAGTAGGTAGGGACATTTTTTGGGCAGACTGGGTGGGCCAAGAGGTCCTTTTCTGCTGACAACTTCTATGTTTCAGTGTTTCTATGGAGGTGAATTAAAAGCTAAATGACAAAGTATGTCTTAAAAACAAAAACAAGGTCAGAAATTAAAGAGCAACAGAACTGACAACCAACAAGTTTAAGCAGGTCCCAGGGAACCTATGAAATATGAAATGAGGGTCTTGTTCTTATGAGCCTCTCTAATGTCATTCATGGGGATATTTTTGTAGTAGAGGTTGTGGTTTGTTGCTTCACCTACGTGGCATACACTGGCAATTTCTTGATGTTTGTTTTGTAGGGTTACCACCTGTCCCTACTTTCGCAGGACAGTCCTGAATTGGGCAGCTGTGTCCTGCGAAAAAACACGGAAAATACTAAATGTCCCGACATTACAGTACAAAAGAATATTTTCAGACTTTCTTCTAAATGCTGCAAAAACTGTAGTACCTTAACTAAAATACCTTAAAATGATTAGAAACACTAGGGAACATCTAAAAAACTGCAACACCTAGACTTGATTCTCATTATTTAGAAAAAAAATCTGTTATGTAGGTTGAGGTTACATATTGTCCTGCGAAAAGTCATATTTCAGTAAGAAATGTCACACTTTGGGCTTCTTAAAAGGTGGTAACCCTATTGTTTTGCCATTCAGGCCTGTCCACTAGCCTTGTTACGTGGGGGCATAGAGTCAGGGAACTAGAATTAATGTACTATTTTATATCTTTTATTTAATTTCTTCTTTGGTAACCAGATAAGGCCCACTAAGCATACATACCTGTTTTCAGGGGCAAGCCAGGAGCACTGGGGAAGTTAAGTGACTTGATCAGAGCTGCACAGTATGCAAGTGGAGGTTGTAGGAATCAAATCCAGGCCTGCCTGCTGGATGTAACAAACTCATTCACATCTCGTTACTCTAACATCTAGGCTATAATGCTAGCCCCTAAAACATGTAAACATTTGTATCCTGTAGGTAGCCCCATGAAATGCAATATCTTGTTTTGATTGGAGTCCCAAGATGCAACAGTTCACAGACTTGATGTCGTCATACTTACCACCCAAATATACTGTAGTTACAGGGAAAGTTAAATGCAAGGAAAATGGTATCTCTCCAGCACATCTAATGTATTTCTGCATTACAACAAGCTCAGCAGCGATGCAATATCATGCTGTTATTTCCACAACCGCATTAGTGATGAAAGCTTCCTGAAGGGAAAGGGCGATGAAGGAAGGGGTGGGGGACTGCTAGCCAAAAATGCTGATTCATTGGTAATTCATTGTCACATCCGCAGTGCAAAGTCTTCAAATAACCTCAAACCACAATATGTCAGTTCAGCCTGAGGAATTAGTATAAGTTTTGCTGTCAGATATGTTTCAGATAACTACTTGTTTGTAATGTAACCCCATAGGAGGTGCTATCCCTAAGGTTACTACCCCTGCCTGTATTTCTAAGCATAAGTTGAGGGGCCTGGATTCAGTATTCAGGTGCCTCCACCCAGAGTAACAGTACTGGGCTGTCTGTCTAGCCTGTTATAGCCATCTGGGAAGCTACAACCATCCACTAACCCTCATAGTGGCTTGGAACATTCAACAGCAGTTAACACGCAGTCAGTAAGTAGCAGTAATAATAAGCACACACCCTTCACACTTACCACCAGGGTTGGACCTTCAGCAATATCCCTGGAGACCCCCTGTAAAACAAGGTTAGCAAAACAACTGTACACTTTCAGTACTGTAACCCAACTAATAATATGCACAATAGCCAGGTTAAATGTGAAACAACAATTAGATTTATTTAGGGGACATGAACAATAAAGGGGCGTGAATTTAGTTAAATGATTGGCACTCTGATTAAATTCAGGTTTTTGGTATGTACTGTTAAGTCCCAAACAAATAGTTCTACAACACTGAGTACCCAGGATGTAAAGCTGGCTAGCCAGAGGCGTGGCCCAGGGTGGCCAGTGTTGCAGCTGATGTTGGGGCCCTTGATGGAAATAAAAGGCAGTTAGCATGCACAACAACAAAATGATTATCTGTAATCCTGACCCGTTGGCCCAGTCTCTTGAAACCCAGAAAGTTAAAGGAATCAGATAGTACCATAGATGATTAAACAACCTGTTGCAGGGAGCTACCCTGATTGTACTCATGCTACCAGATTGCTGTGGAATTGCAGGTGATATGGAGACCTCATGGTGTTCACTGATGAGCATGGGGAAACAGGGCCATCACGACACATCTCCTCTTCACAGTCTTTCCCTCCAGGTGGCTGCACCCTGCGAGTTGTTTCTGCACAGGGGCTGGATCCCCAAAACTGGTCTCTCACTGAAGGCAGTCTCTGGTGCAAGGCAGTCGGACTGGGCCAGGATGGCAAAGACCCAGGCGTGATGAGCATGTTGGCAAAGTTCATTTGAGTTTTGCTGGTGAATCTTCCAGCTGGCATAGCAATTGGGTCACAAACAGACAGGCCTCGACCCACAGGAAACATTCAGCACATTTAGATCGAACAGCATCAACTTTCTACAGTGCAGATACAGTCCAGTTGCTATTGCAGTAGATTCACTGAGCAAACCTCTCAATCCAAAATCAGTCTCGGACACTAGCTGGGCCGATCGCTTCACAGGAGCAAATCTTCGGTCCAAACCGCAAACAGCGCTTTCAAACTCTTTCTGCCGCAGTTCTAGTCTTAAATTGGATGATTCTGACTTCTGTAATCAGGCAGTCCAATGCAGGAGAAATAGTAGTAGAGAGGCAAGTTAGGCCTCTTCCGGCCAATTCCCCTAAACTCATTCAAGGAGCACCTGCCCGAAAGCTCGAGCTGCTCACACTTCAAACTCCGAATCTAACGGATACATTGTCTCTTGCAGTACTGGGCATTTCCCTTGGAATCCAGGTTTCGGGTTGGCTGGGAAAACTGTCAGTCACAGGTTGGACTCCCCAGTTCTGTCCAGTTTAGGCGCCAACCTAAAAACTACAAAAACTACAGTTTTTCTTCCCATGAGACACTTGGGCTTAGGACCATTTGAGATCCCTGGAGTCCTATTGGTTCACTTAATGGAAGTCCTGGACCAAACATGGTGGTTCCCATTCAAAGAGGCAAACTGCAAGGAAAGCAGGTTAAACAAACTTCTTTATTTCAAATACAACACATCTGAAGTAAATAAGTACAGTTCCCACACAGGTTCCCTCTGCACTATAATCAACTGCAGAGTGGAGCAAATCAGAGTGGTGGCTGGCCGGTTGCAAGCCTTAACTCACTCGGACCCAGATCAGACCATTCACTATATACATATTAGTTAAACCCTTAAAGGGACAGGTGCGGAAGCACAGCATGGCACTCTCACATAAATGAACAGAAGCAAACAGACACCATTGAATCTATTACCTCTGCAGGACATCAGCCTGACAGTGGGCATTAAAGGAGCCCAGGAAGAAATTAAGGTAAACCCCAAATTAGTGGGGGGCAGGATTACACTCTTCCCTGTCTGGAAAAACTTGGCGTCTGCGTTAAGTCTATACATAATAAACAGTTCTATATAGAAAACATACAATACATACATATATACAGGTTGCAACCATTACATTCATATGGCATGAACGATTATATCTATTGCATCAGTAGAAATTAAGCGTACTTGTCTACATAGGTAGCAATACTGCTTAAACTTTTGACATTTTTGCCACGAATACTGTACATGGAATGTTACTTTCAGAAAAACTAGTTTAAGTAGTTAAACATACAGCCCTTGTCTGGATTACCTCCTGTACACTAACCCACATGGTTGGGGGTCTGACCCTATCAGCTCACTTTGGGCTGCATGGGGAAAGGTCACCAGAATACTGGCTCAAGGGCTTGATTATGAGCTTAGAGGTGGCAGTATAGCCTATCTTTGGAAGATAATTTTCTGAAATGTAAACCCCTTTATGAACTACATTCATGGGAAGATCTGCAAGCCTTCCTGGGGGTTCTATGATGCCAGTTCAACAACTTTCTTGTAGACCGACATCACAGCGACAGATTTATGTCGACTGCAAGTTGCAGTCGACATAAATCTGCAGGAGATTGGCTTCTTTTTCCATCGGGGAGCTTACCTCCTGAACTCCCACATGCAGGGTTTCTCTCCCACCCCCTGAACTTAAAGATTATCAACCCAAGTCAGAGTTGATTCGGAAAGGGGGTGCAAGACCAGGGGACAGAGTGCCGGTGTCTCGGGCGAACTATTACAGTGAACTGTCGATGTTGTCTGCATCAACATGTTCACTGTAACAGTGTCGCTGAACAGAGGACATACCTTTCCAGGGGAATCATAGCTAAGGTATACTACAGGTTTAGTGGCTCTTCCAGACTTTCTGTGAGGGGCAGGCACAGGCTCAGTCCTTTCAACACTGGCAGTTGGGTTGATCAGTCCCAGCTCTTTGTCTAGCAATAAGTTAGCTTCAGATGAAAGGGGTGCCTCTGCACTGGCTGTTGATTCAGAACTAGAAAGAGCACTTGCATTGTCTGGTTCTGTAGATTCCAATTCAGAAGAAACACTTGCAATTGCTTGCTCTGTAATTCCAGGTTTATCTTCGGGAGGAAATTCCATGGAATTTAAGTCACATAATACATTGCTGATATTTTCAGAATCATCATTAAAATTAGCGTCATTGTCCATCATGATATCAGAGTCACCATTTTCAGACATGTCCGCTTCATCTGGTATTTCACCAGGCTGGCTCTTGTGGTCAGGATTTGCCTCTTGAGGTTCAACTAGTTCCGCGAGACATAAAAAATCAGCTGCATCAGGCATTATACTTGGCACCTCACTATCAGGAGGTGCAGGGGTAGTTGAAAGGGATGGATGATTAGACAGTCCTAAGGGTCCAGCCTCATCTCCCATGTTACACATAGGATTTCCCTGAAATAACTGGCTCAGTTCATAAGAAGGATAATAAGTGACCACACACTCACTATCTTCAGATTCGGATTGGTTGTCATTGTCAATGATAACGTTATTTGCCACAGGCTTGGGTTGCAGAACAGCAGAAGGGGAGTTCGACTGTTTCTTTTTAGCTGCAGCCCGGGTTACAGGCCCAGTGGGGGCATTATCTTGTGGTGCAGAGTCAATGATGATTTGGCCAATCGGTAACAGGTGATTTTGGTGCATTGTCTTTACAGCTCGTGGATCATTCTCTGGTCGCACTTTGTAAACTGGCAAGTCTTCCAGCTTGCTGACAACAATGTACAGGGTGTGATGCCACCTGTCGGCTATCTTGTGTTTTCCGTGTAGTCCCAAGTTTCTTAACAAGACATGATCACCTGGTTGTAGCTCTTGGTCCTTGACATGTTTGTTATGCCTTTCTTTGTTTGCTAAGTTTCTCTTGGCAGCCATTGTGTGTGTTAGCTAATAGGCATGGTTTAACAGAGCTTTGAGTTTTTGCACATACTGAAGTTAGTTTTCTGCTTGAACTCCATCGGGGGATATTCCAAAACAGATATCTACAGGTAGCCTTGATTCTCAACCAAACATTAGATGGTAGGGAGAGAACCCAGTTGCATCATTATGAGTACAATTGCATGCATGAAATAATGTACTTATTTGCTGACTCCATCTTCACTTGTCTCTGGGATGAAGTGTGCCCAGCATGTCTAGTAATGTTTGATTAAATCTTTCAGGCTGTGGGTCCCCCTGAGGGTGATAAGGTAGTTCTTGATTTTCCTACCCCACAGAGTGACAGCATCTCTTTAATTAGATGGCTTTCAAAGTCTCTCCCCTGGTCAGAATGAATTATTTGTGGGGCACCCTAATGGACAAAGAATTTCTCTACAAGTACTTTGGCTACGGTGGCTGCATTTTGGTCTTTGGTTGGATAGGCCTAAGTATAGCAAGCACAATGGTCAGTCACAACCAGCACATTGCCAATATTCTTTTGATCGGGCTCGAAACACAAGAAGTCAATGCATACAAGCTCCATGGGAGCACTGGTGGAGATGTTAACTAAAGGTGCAGCCCTCTGAGGCTGAGCTTTTCTCAGAAGGCAATGACTACAGGTTTTGATGTGGCTTCAATGTCAGCATCCATCTTAGGCCAGTAGAAACCATCTTGGGCTAAGTCTGAAGTCCTATCACAACCCAGGTGTCCCATTTGGTCATGGAGGGCACATAAAAGCATGTGTTGAAATTCAGTAGGCAGCACTAGCTGTTGTTTGATAACTTGACCTTGTCTATTCATGGTCTCTTGGTAAAGCAGTTTGTTGCGCAACTTTAACCTAGGTCCCTCTCGGAATAACAAAGCAGTTCTTTGGTCTTTAGAGCGAAGCTTGGAGACACTTCTTCCAGCCTTTATAGCGTCCAACACAGGCTTAATTGTGGGGTCATTGGCTTATGTGCTCTGGATATTGGTGGGAGTAAATTGAGGCAGAATACTTAGATCCAATTGTGAAATTGCAATATGCTGCAGGAACACAGGTGTTGGGGGGCCCAAGCAATCGACTAGGCAATCAATTATTTCAGAGGATGGGTGTTCATCTTTGTCCAACTTTTGGCAAAGTGCTTCAACAGATTGTTCAGATATCCTCACCCACTCAGAGCTGGATAGAGGCCTTTTAGAGAGGCCATTGGCATCAATATGATTCATGTCTGGTTGAAAGTGCTGATAACCAACAGTGCCCCATGGCATCCAAGTTGGCTGAGGTTTGAATCTACGTGAGAGGGTTGTTGTCGGTCTTAACCAGGATATTTTCACCGTAAAGGTATTCATGAAATTGATCTACTATGGCCCACTTTAATGCAAGAAATTTAAGTTTGTGTACTGGGCAGTTCTTTTCAGAGGATGTCAGGCTTCTGCTGGCAAACGCCACTGGGTGTAGTCCTTCCTCATACTCCTGGTAAAGCATAGCTCCAAGTCCCTTTAAACTGGCATCGGTGTGCATTATGTAACGCTTAGTTGCATCTGTGTAGGCAAGTACAGGGGCAAGGGTAAACTGATGAATGATATCATAAAAGGCTACATCACACTCTTTAGTCCACCTTGCCCTGAATGGTTCACTGGTTCTGAAATAGGCTTTTCCCCCCTCTTTTACAGCACTTTTTTTATATTTTCGGTTTGTTTGTGGGTACCCTTGAATCAAATTGAGCAAAGGGGAGATGACTTTTCTGTAATCTTTCATAAAACGGTGATAGTAGCCACAGAACCCCAAGAATCTTTGCAGTTCTTTATGATTGTTAGGTCATGGCCAGTCAGTCAAAGCTTCCACTTTGCTTGGATCAGTTTGAATTCCCTCAGAGGACACAGTGTGACCTACATATTTCAGAAATTGCTGGACAAATTGACATTTGTTAATAGACAGTTTTAAGCCAAAATACTCTAACCAGTCCAAACCCTTGAACAAACGAGTCTCATGCTCTTCAAGTGTCTTGCCAAACACCATACCTCTCAACCTCTAAACCTGCCAATGTGGAACAAAGACCATGGCAATGTGTGACAAATGACCCAAATGTGGAACACCCTATTTTTTGTAGCGCGCGAGTAGCGCAGCCATCTGATGGTGCATCAATAAAGTTATTTTACACCATGTTGCTGTGTGTTTTTGTTATAAAACTTACTATACCAATGTGTTGTCTGTACTTTATTTTAATACTACACTCATGAATAAACACAATGCACACAAGATTAGATTAAGAAACACTTTATTTTGCACATATTAAGCATGAGCAAAACAATACACCTGCTAGCTACACATCCGCACTTTCTACATTGCTACGCTACAGTTCCTATGTTTCTACATTGCTACGCTACAGTTCCTACATTTCTACATTGCTACGCTACAGTTCCTACATTGCTATGCTTAACAGTAAATGCCAGCCACACAGTAAATAAAACATTATTCAAACAACCTGAACAATGCAAAGCTTTTAGTTAGTGCAACCACAGCCCAACTCCAACACAATGCAATCAAAACCATCAGTGTGTAGCAGAACAGAAGAAATGAAAATTAAACAGCAAATACAAACAAAACATGAGAAACATTCAGAAAACTTGTGGCTGCACACCTGCCAGTGTAACTTATATTTTATTTATCACAAGTATGACTGAGATTTTTTTTGTTGTATGCTGCTGTGGCTTTTTTTGCAGCATCTAGCACCTGCTTTGGCTGCTTGACCTCATAGCAGTCCTTGTCTTCGTCTCATTTTGATGGCCAGCAGAGAGTTCAGTGTCTTCAGACTTAGCTGTAATGACGCAGCTCAGTTTTTACCTTCCTCACCATGCTGAAGGCCCTTTCTGCTTCAGCATTCAATGCGGCAAGCAAAGTAACGTCAACATTAATCTTTTGAAAAGCTGAAGTCTTTCAGAGGCACATAGTTCTTGCAGAACATGAGCCCAATATTTAGAAATGCATGAATGTGGTCCATTGACTGGTCCTATTAATTTACCTGTATCTTCAATCTGATACACTGAAAACTCATCTAATAATTGTTCAGAGTCTTCCTCAGTTACACAGACTCCAAGACGTTTGGCAACATCAAACACAAGTTGTGTGGATATGTCCAGCTTAATTGCTGGATTGAGAATGGATGCAGCATTTTTTAATAGGTGATCCTGAATTGGAAACTTTTTCAGGATTTTTCCAGCACAGCAGCAGTATAAAACACCACAGTTTTCTTTGTAAAACTTTGTTCAATTACTGTCCCCAAAATGTCATCCTCATTATTACTTATGTACTGCTTGACCTCCAGTCCAACCCTGAGGTCCCCATTGGCCAAGACACTACTTGAGTCATGTAGTACAGACATGACATTTTGCCTGATTAATTTTACAGCTGCTGCTGGTTTCAGTACTCTGCTTGCATACTGCTGCATCAGTTTGTGCACATCTCCATGCAGAGTCATAAGTTGGCTTTCTGCTTTGTAGCTGGGTGCTAAACTGCAGCAAGGGTTCTAGTGCATATTTAAGAAACATAAAGACCATTCTGAGTTCATGGCACTGCAGACGATTACAGATTAGGTCAATTTTGGATGATCTTGGTTCCAGTGTTAGAAAATATGAAAGCAGAGCCGCCACATATCCAAGGTTCGTTGATAACTTTTCCAAGACTCAGCCATCTAGTTGGGGCATGCTTAATTATTTTGAGTGGGTCAACATCTGTGAACAATGCAAATTCCTTTAGTTTCTGTTGTCTTTGTGAACTGGTTGAGAAGTGGCAGTCACATCAGAGAGCAGTTCTTCCACAGGTGAACGAAGCTTTTACCCCAGCTTTGCTGCACAGATCAGCCAAGTGACAGAGGCATCCCATGTTAAGAATGTTTGGATTCACATTCTTTAAACGTGATAGGACTGAATTGTTTTTCCCAATCATAGAAGCAGCATTATCAGATGAAAACACTGCAATATTTGACAATGGGATTTCAAACTTGTTCATGCTTTCTACCAAGCAGTCAAACATCGCTGTCGGTCCCAGACACACAATCTGGCATATCTAAGAAACGGATAACATTTCTGCCAGCAGCTTCATCCAAGAAACCACAAGAATGACTAACAGTTTTTCATCACCCATATCAGTGCTCTGGTCCATGTACACACAAAGGGTACTTTCTGACACATTGCAGCTACATCATTTGGTATAGTGTTAAGCACATCCCTTGCAATGCAGCTTGCTTTGGTTGGCCCACAGGTCATCTTCTTCAGAACTTCTGGGTCTTCTCCTATTTTTCATGTACTTTAGAATATGCCTCCTGCTGTAAAGGGAGATTATGTTCTGCTATCAGGGACACAAAGCCACCTCTGCCTCAATGACTTTCGTGCTCACCAGGTTTGGAGAGCCAAAGAAGTGCAACATGTTTTTCCAGTCACGTTTGGAATTTTGTGGTGCTTTTCTGAATTAGCATGCCGCTGCAAGTCATGTCGTCCTCCATGGTGGATGGTGAAATCTGTGCCACAGGTCTTGCAGAATGCATGCTTCACACCACGTTTGCTTCCCGCTAACCAGTCAAACATGCTAATCCAGGTTGCTTGGAAAATTGTGTATCTTCGCCTTTTCTTCTCCGGAGATTTGTCACTATCATGGTCCTCATCATCAACTTCGGCCCGGTTGTCTACACATGAAGTATTAATTTTGTATTTAGTGCTTGAACACATCAGTTTTAGTGTTCCAGTGGGGTAGGATTCTATTCTTCAAGAAGGTGGCAGAAGAAAAGAAAGAATTTCTCTGCCATCCTCCTGTTGAACAGATCCAGGCTCCCTCTGGATACACATCTTCAATTTAAAAAAAACGCAATCGCACAACAAGAGATGCTGAAGAACAGGAGATGGAGAAACACACTTGTGCACCCCAGCTTGTCAAGACATGGTAGCAGGATGGTTCAGGCAATGAAGGACAGAACATGGAGACACTTGTGTGGCCCAGCTTGACAGGATATGGCAGCAGGACGGTTCAGCAATGAAGTACTGAAGATGGAGAAACACACTTGTGCACCCCAGCTTGTCAAGACATGGCAGCAGGACGGTTCAGCGATGAAGTACCGAAGATGGAGAAGCACACTTGTGCACCCCAGCTTGTCAAGACATGGCAGCAAAAAACAAGAATTCCATGAAAACGCATCTGAAGTAAGCTGCAAGCAAGTAGCAAAGTAAGCCAGAGCCAACTTTGCCAAGGGATGGCAAAGATAAATGAGTACTCCAGAAAACACATTTCAACCAAGTAATCCGAATGAGTGTCCTTTAGCAGACTAAACACTACTGCAAAACAGGACACGCATACATCATTTCCTGCTGGGGGATCCCGCTTGCTGTGACCAACCAATCCTGATGGTTGATTAACATGCCTGTAGTGCGTTACACTAACACTACAATCATATTAATAAAACATCAGATACTGTTTGGATGCTGCAAGCAGCCCCCCCCCATGTACCCAAACACTTGTACAAAGAATTCTGTTACACATGTAATGTAACCCCGCGACATCACGTAGCAAACCACCACACCATCAAAACCAGCCCAAGCAAGTCATTCTCTGGGTTGGTGAGAGGGGGGATCCCGCTTGCTGTGACCAACCAATCCTAATGGTTGATTAACATGCCTGTAGTGTGTTACACTAACACTACAATCATATTAATAAAACATCAGACATTGTTGGACGCTGCAGGTAGGTCCCCCCTGCTGCACCACCACAAACCACAAATACTTGCACAACCCATTTTATTAAACACATCCATCCAGACCCAAGTACTCCGATGCATTCCTGTAGCGAGTCAGATCCCATGCACCGCCAACAAAAAAACAGGTCACATATGTCATTGTGTGGGTTGGGGGAGGGTCTGGCTTATTGTGCCCAATCACCCATATTGTTTTATGAATACAGCCAGCAGAGTCAAGTGTGTCATACTAGAACTTTATTCCCCAAAATACCCGATGTTGTCAGACACAGCAAGCTTCATGCACCCCCAGCCTGCCAAAAATGGTATACATGTATATCCTAAGGAAATTGGAGTCACTGAGGCAGCAACCACCTAATAAATTACAAGTCCCAAAAGAAAGGAAATTGGGGGTAGCATTCCCCACCCCACCACTCCCAGACAGTTAAAGACGCACTCATTTTAAAAATACTTTACACTTTAGGATATGCCCAATTGCCCAATTCCCCTGGAACATACCTATTAAATTCTGCTGATCCTCCTCTCGCCTCCTTTGCTGGTGAGAAATGCCTGCATGTGTAGACAGTCCTGGACTCCTGGTGGATGCACTGGTTGCTTGCTGAACTCGCTCTGCCTCTGATGGTAGAAGGTCAGTGTCCCAAACCCAGGCTCGAGTTCTATAAAAAATAAATTAAAAAAAATTAGCAGTTTAATACACATTGGCTATATGATAAAGGATTCCTTCATACACAAAAACATTTTGGACTTAGTCCAGTAGTATTGGACTTAGTTTCCCTGGTGTCTAGTGGCATCTCCCACCCTGCAACAGCCATCCCTGTATTGTTTCAGTGTTTCCCTGGTGTTTAGTAGCACCCCCAATTGCCACCCCCCCATTGTATCAAGATTTCACTGGTGTCTATTGGCACCGCCACCCCCTTCCAATTGCCATGCTCCGTAACAGTTTGACTTTCCCTGGTGTCTAGTAGCTCCCCACCCACCAATCACTGTCCCCATAATGATTTTCACTTTCCCTGGTGTCTAGTGGCACCCCCACCCTCCGTTTGCCATTCTCATACTGCTTTCACTGTAATCCCAGGTACACAAGAGAAGAGGGCAGCCATCCGCTCGTCATCGTCCCATTCAAGGGGGAAAGCTGCCTCAGAGGACCCTAACATGCTAACATGGCTCCCCAAATAGATTGCCCACCTTTGTTGGGAAACCAGATACGAAACTAGGTAATGATGCCTGAAACTGAGGCTTCAACAGTCCCGAAACTCGGGCAGCATCCACTGCTGGTAAGGCTGGCACTTGAAACGTGCACCGTTCAGAGCGCTGCTGCTAACAACCATCAGTGTTTTTATTACAGGAAATAAAAATGCAGGTCTAAGTTAAGGAATTAATTCACACCTCCCAAAAATATATTTCTACACCTCCTCACATGTCAAGAAGTCTTCAAACAAAGATCATGGGCATAAGTTGTTATAAACTGTTGCAGAATGTGGCAATCCTTTCCTGAATAACGATTACTGTAACTTTCTATATTTCAGAATAGACAATTTTACTTTGCTTGACCAGCTTAGTTGCAATAACTCTGAAATTTGAAACCTTAGAATGGGAATGGGAGGGAACGGGTTTGGGGACTGAGGCTCCCTTTGGAGTGGAGTGTGGTTGGAGAGGGAACTGATGAAATGGCATCACAGAGAATATATACAAACACAGAAATTGACAGAATACTAATGAACTATAAACCTTTAAAGTGCTATACAGAACAATGAGAGCCTGTTTCATTCAGTTTCACTCTATATCAGCAGTTTTGCAGTCTCCATCTTTAACTCATACCTGGTAAGGTATTTAAATGAAAGTTGGCTTCTCTAATCAGAAGTCAGTTCTGTTACGTGTCCTGTGACTTCCTCCCAGGCTTCTCCTGCCCATAAGCAGGCCTACAAATGGAACTTCTTCATTAAGGATTGGATTGTTCCCCTCCTCAAGGCCAGCCTAAACAGACAGGGTATCAAATACTTGGCTGTTGCCCACAAACAGGAGTCATATGATTTGTTCCTAGCTTCCCAGCCTCAACCTGATCAGGATCCTGGTCCCGGCCAGCCTGTTCCTTGATTGGATTATTCACCACTGTCTGACATCCGGGTATTCATGGTTCAGCTTGCCTCATCAGTTTCCAACCTATAATCTCAAATGATGACAATTGAAGCTCACTTCCCTGCTCAGCCTACTCCAGCCCACAAAACATCAGCTCCTGCTGCTATCCTGTCCACCAGCTGTGCTTTGAATAGTCCTGCTCCTCTGACTACTCTTCCATGTGTTACTTCCTCCACCTCAGAGCCATTACTACCTTCCACTGTCGTACTCTCCAGTCTGTTGTGAAGAGCCCTGCAGTTGTTCCTCAGCTGTTCCACAAGGTACTTCAACAGGATTCCTCCTGGGTCTTTCTGTACCTGCCAT
Source organism: Neoceratodus forsteri (assembly GCA_016271365.2). Classification (NCBI taxonomy): domain Eukaryota; kingdom Metazoa; phylum Chordata; order Ceratodontiformes; family Ceratodontidae; genus Neoceratodus; species Neoceratodus forsteri. The sequence goes on from JADMNL010000027.1 coordinate 143,220,739, forward strand.
ATGCTGCCTATAGAATCAGTTCTGTGGGTATCACCACTGGACAATTTCTGGCAAGAAGCATCTCATTATTGACCCGTCTGCACCTCGGTCCTCATCTACCCTTAGTATCACATCATCAATTCCCTCTGATGGATTTTCCCATTCATATGCTCATCTCAATAATGTCTGCATACTCATACTCATTGAAACACCTTGGCCCTGACTTCTGGCTCTCAAGCTACCGCTATTACTGACACATTTCAGCTGTTGCCCATTCATCCATTTATTAGTATCTCTATTGACTGTCATGGGAGGACCACTATTATTTTGCAGTTTGCCACTGCAAACCAACACATAGCTGCTTGTCATGTTTGCTGAAGTGCCTTTTGGGCATTACCTAAGTTTGCAGCCATCCTGCAGTTATTCCGCATTAGATGACTTTGTCCTGATTGATCTGCCAGGTTCTCCTCCTGCAGCTGGTACTACTGCTCCTGTCCAGTTGCTCCAAGAACTATCAGTTCCTTCTCCAAAGAAACAACACTAGTCCAATGACATCCTTCAAATTCCTTGGCATAATATTAGACACAGACTGTATGGAAACCCATTTGCCTCCCGATACACGGCACAATCCAAGTGTTTATGGGGTAATTTTTGAACCAATCCTCTTGTACAAACGTGACTTTCTTTCCTCCTGGGACACACCCAACTTTGCAATGAAGATATTTCTGCCTCTCAACATTGACATTATTTGTTTCCTAATTGCACTTTGCACAATCATATCAAATTATGGCACTAGCTCCCAACCCAAGTCAGCTCACAGCTTCCTTCCGTCTCCTTGCCAGCCCCACGGTCCGGTGCACTACCCTGGAGGGAGCAGGAGCAGGGAAACTGCCCCAATAAACATGGTCCGATGCGCTACCACAAATTCTTGCCACCCACCACCCGAGAGCTAAAGGGAAACAAGGCAGGCACAGCACAGGCAGCATTTAATTCACAATAAAAAAAACTTGCGTTTCTCACCTCTTGCGACTGGCGATTGGCACCGGTGTTCGTTCTCAGGCTCCCGCCGCTGCTCCCAGCTTTCACTGTGTGGTCTCCACTCTACAGCCACTGACTCTCCTCTCCAGTGATATGGCGCAGCCACTGCCCGTTTCTTCTTCTGCTCCTCAGCTAGTTCTGCGGTGTGCTCCGAATCCCCTCTGACCTCTGCTCTGATGCATAACGTTGTCCTGTCCTCCTCCGGCTCTCCTAGAAACAGCTACCAACAGCTATGTGGTTCCCCCTCCAGCCACTAGCTGCTTTATTGTACAGCAGCGGACCTGAGGGGGGACCAGCCATCAAGCCATCTGTGGGGGTGGGTCGGTAGAGCAGAGGCTGCTGGGCTATGAGGCAGGCTTTGGGGGGAGCACAAATTTTATTGGTCCACACTGCACAGTAGGAAAACCACCCTATTGGTCAGCAGGGCACGTCGTACATTGGCAGAGACGGAAACCCAGAAGTGTTGGGCAACAACAAAGGCAAGCGCGTGTTTTCAGCGTTCGGGATGGATTTGGGTGGAAAAACACCACAGAATGCGGAGCAGCGGAAAGGGCTGACTTGGACCAGCTGAATACGGGACATCACAGAAAATCCAGAGCAGTTGAGAGGTATGCCAAACACAGTGACATTGTCCAGATAAACTAAGCATTTGAGCAGGTTCATGTCTCTTACAGCTCGCTCCATTAACCTTTGGAAGGTGGCAGGTGCTCCAGAAATGCCCTGAGGCATGCAAAAGAATTCATAAAAACCCAAAGGACAGATGAATGCAGTTTTCTTTCTATCTTCTGGTGCAATCAGGATTTGGTAATATCCACCCCTGAGGTCTAAAATGTATTTATTTATTTAGTTTTTGTTGACCGGGTAAGTGCACTAGACAAATCCTGCCTATTTTCAGGCACAACTCGGAGGAGGGGGATACAGATGAATGCCAACTGATCTAGAACCAGATTAAGCTGTTGGTGGTATTTTTAGTGAATGAGGGAAATTTAGCCAGGACACCGGGGAAATTCCCCTGCTCTGTGTCAGTAGGGGGAGCTGCTGGCCGTCGTTATGGCCACTTTGCAAAAGTCAGTGGATGGCATGGATGTGTGTGAGCCAGGGGAGTGAGCCTCCTTCCCTGGGCTCGAAAACTTAGAGGAATCCTTTCCTTTGCAAGATGGATATCTGGTTTCTACTGAGAAGGTAACTACTTTTCACGCTGCTACGTTTTTGTCTGAAAGCATTTCTCAAGTTGCTACATCCGACCTTCAGATAAGTACTATTAATTTGCAAGTTGGAAATTCTAAAACCTTGTTCCCTCCTGTTGTTCTTCATAATGACACTGGCAATATTACTCCTTTTTCTGCTCAACCCGACGAACTTGCACCGGGCCCGGCTGACAGTTCTGTCAAACCTGATGACGCAGTTGCATCAAACAGTGGTGCCACCCTGGTCTTTGGATCTCTCTCCTGTCAGAATTCCTTGCCGAACACGCTTGACAGTGGGGAACGTTTGGCTGGCAGTGGAGTCGCTATAAGCAACGAGTGCCAAAAGCCGATCCCCTGTCAGAAACTTGTCTCTGTTGAATCTATTTCTGAAGTTACACAAGGTCAGTCTTTGTGGTCAGATTTTCTTTCTCCAAAATCTATACCTATGGTCAGTAGGCTGCCTGACAACAAGCAAACAAAGCTCTTTACGATTGGCTCGAGCTGTACTGTGGTTGAGGGAACAAGGGCGCAAGGTGCAGTTTGCAGTATCTTGCAGGAGGAGCTGGTTTATCAGACTGACGTTTCTAGTCAAGCTCATGCTACTACTTTTTCATTTACAACAAAAACCAAGCTCTCCCTGGATACTATAAAAAATAAAAGAGCTGCGTTAACAGCAGCTAATCGTAACTTGTTTATCAAAACACAGACACAGCATCACGATGTCAAATCTAAGCCTGCTTAGAAGTCGTCTACTTCAAAACTTATTCAGCAAGCATTTTCTCTCCCCTCTAAAGTTACAGATGAAGCTAATGATTGGGCCCTGGAGAAATCCTTACTGGAGTCTGGTTGGAAACTGGACTCCACAGGAACATGGATCCCAGATTCAGACTGGTCTTCGGGTTCTCCCCTTTCTTCAAACCCCTCGGAATGGTCTCCTGTGCTTAAGGATATGCCCATCTCCCAGTCTTCAGGAACTGAAACTGACCTTTTGACAGAATCATTCCCCTCCAAACCAGAATTAGTGTCTGATAACCCGGCCGGGGAGAAGGTCTTAAAGGACACTTCTGAGGCTCCCCCCACCCTAGGCCTCTTCTGTCTGATCTTTTTTCACAAAATCGTAAAGAAACAGCCCCCCTGAAGAAATGTTGTGTGAATACAATATAAAGGGGGACTGGCCGAACGGCCTGACTGGGTGTATGTGGGGAAACTTCTTTTAAAAGAATCTTTACAGTTTTCCCCTAAAGATGTCTTTGCCTTTATTAACATTTCAGGGAAGACAATTATGATGTTAGTTTTAGATCTGCATTTCTGTTAGACTTATTTTGGCAAAGATATAATCAGCTGAAATTTTCCCATTGTGATCTCCTTTCTTGTTACCCTCTAACTCCATCGTTGACTAAATATGTAACTGTGATGTTTAGAAATGAAGGGGTTTATGTTGAAGACATCACTTATTGACTTTCCCAGAAGTGTGATGTCTTGAGCGCTCCTGAGGCTGTGTTAGATACTGAATTATTTTGGAATGGTAGCTGGAAGTACAAGGTGAAACTTCGGCAGATTAATAATGAGGTTATTCATATTCCTAACTCTTTCACATTGGGAAGAGACAGTGTGTTTTTATGCAGGGCAGCCCCGTGCCTGCTATAAGTGTGGGGTTAGGACGCATCTCTCCAGTTCTTGTGACTCCACTAAGTGTGAAATTTGTGGGGAGCTTGGGCATGGTAGCTTTCAGTGTTCTAACTTAGTTAAATGCGATTTATGTGAAGAATCAGGGCATGGGTACAGAGATTGCCCCAGGCTGCTTCTAATAAAGCCTCTGTGATTAGTTCTGAGTTATTAATACAAAAAGCACAGGATGAAGCTCTTTCCAAAACCCAGAAGCAAAGGCCTTACTCCACTTCCTCAGGGAAGGCGGCAGCTGTTGGGGACAAAGACGTTTCAGGTCCTGACCCTTCCCCTAGGTCTGAAGCGGGAGCAGTCCCCCCGACCCCTTTAATATTAATTATTTTCCTCCCGTTTGTTATCAGGAAACTGTACAAATAAAACCTCTCAGTTCTGGCTCCACTGAGAAAAGGGTTACCAGAAGCTCTAAGCCCCCCCTTGTAACCCCCCCAATCTCTCTGGAAATTCCTACTTTTGAAATGGAAAATTCATATGCCATTCTAGACACTGTAGAAGATGACTCTGACATGGATACTGGTACCCCAGTTCTTTCCCAGTCTTCAGAGAGTAAACCCTTTCCAACTGATTATAAAGGAAAAAAAAGAAAACAAGGAAAAAAACCTAAATGTCTATGGCCACTCTTTGTATTGGGTCCCTAAACTGTAGTAGTCTTTGAATAACTTCAAAAGGGCTGCTCTTTTTCATTTTCTTCACCAGTCTAGCCGTGATATTTGTTTTTTACAGGAAACATGGGTTTACACTTTGGATCAATGCCGTTTTTTAACCTCAGAATGGATTTGGGGACCATCTTATTGGTCTTTCGGCCTAGATAGAGTTGATGGTATAGAGATTCTTTTTGGCTCCTTTGATTTCACACTTAAAAAATTAATCGATCTTATACCTGGGAGGCTTCTTATAATTGATGGGCTTTGGAAACAAGCTGACTTTTGATTTATAGTAGTTTATGGACCTCAGACAAAAGCAGGAAGTGTTAACATGTGTAATACCCTTTTACCCTTCCTGGCCACCTCTTGTTATATTATCCTGGGAGGTGACTTTAACTGTGAGATTTCAGGTTTTAGTAGAGGTAAAGCAGGTAAGAAAAAATATTGTGATACTATAGCATTAGAGAGAGTCAATAATCTTGCAGGATTAAGAAATGGTAGGAGTTATCAGACTGAGGGGTTGGCTTATACCTTTAGAAGAGGGATTTTGACATCTACTATTGATTATCTTTTTTTCTCAAAAAATCTTTCTCCTCCTGTTCATAAAACTCTTATTACTGAATTTTCCGATCACTTGCTTATCACTATTTCCTTTGGTGTTTTCCCCTATAAAACTATGAATAAACCTAGATGGAAACTTAATACTTCAGTCTTACAAGACCCCTGGGTTGTGGAAGGTATATCTTCTTTACTATATGCCCGAACATCTCTTCTAGATCTATATGATGACTTATGGGAATGGTGGGAGGATACTAAAAATGATGTCAGGAAATTTTTCCAAAACTATGGGAAACAAAGGGTCACTGCTAAATTTTTGCAATATTTAACTTTAAGGAAAAAACTTCAGGGGTTGTTTTCTGACGCCAACACTTCTAGAAGTGATTTTTCTGCACAAATAACTCATATTAAGTCAGCCATGAGAGACTGCCAGTACAATAGAGCACAGACATTGCGCTCAGAACTTTCCTTTGGAACCCAAAAAAGCCCAATAGGTGATCCCTTTGAGGCCTTTAGAGAAAAGATCAGCTCCTCAGGTTTGGAGGTCCTACAAAATGGGGCAGGGAAACTTAAAACCTCCCAAGGAGACTTATTCACTATTATTCAGAATCATATAAGGGAACAGGAGGGTTTGGATGTTCCACATGGAGTTATTCAAAGATTTTTTCAGGATTTTAACATTCCCCCGGCCGGGATCTATATAACTTAGCTGATCCCATATCAAGACAAGAGATTCTTAAAGTTCTATCTTCCTTAAAGTTAGGGTTTCTCCATGGTTAGATGGTCTGCCTTATGAATTTTACAAATATTTCAGTGACATCTTGGCTCCTTGTCTCGGAAAAGTCTTTTTTTTTTCTTCACAATGTTCTCTGCTTACCTTTACAGTTTACATCTGGATTATTGGTGTATATTTTAAAGGGAGGGGACAGAACTCAATTAAGTAACTGGAGATCTATTACTATTTTAAATTCTGATTTCAAGATATTATCTCAAATATTAAATAATAGACTGAGATCTGTCTCTAATGAGTTATTATACCCTCTCCAGTTTTGTGGCATTCCAAACAGGAGAATTTTGTCTTCCCTAGTTATTATTAGGGAAATAATAGAATTTTCAAATAGGTCTCCAGACTGGCATTGCATTCTGTCTTTAGACCAAAATAAGGCCTTTGATAGGGTGTCTCGACCATATCTATTTGCTGTGTTAGAAAGATATGGTGTACCCCATGACTTTATTCACTGGATTAGGTTAATGTATGATAAGGTTATAGTTTATCCTGTTATTAATGGTCAGTCTTCTTTCCCAATTTCAGTTAATTTTGGGGTGCGGCAGGGCTGCCCCTTAAGCCTTTAATTATATGCATTTTCTCTTGACCCTTTACTCTGGATTTTGGACCAAATGGATGCCCTGCCAGGCATCTCTGAGAATTTGCAGATAGATACTGTGGTTGTTCAAGCCTATGCAGATTATATTTGTATTTTTTGACTGATGTGGTCCAAATTCCTATTGTTTTAGATTGTATTAATAGATATGAGATGGTTTCAAATTCTAAAATTAATATTGGGAAATCCAAAGGCCTACTTTTAGGGCCTGTAACCCAAGCTCAGTTTACGGTGTCTGGTATTGTTATTTCCTCTACTCCATGTAAGATATTAGGGATAATTTTTGGATCTCAGAATCTCCCATTGGAAAACTGGGAATTTGCCTTGAAAAAACAGAAGCAAAGGTTCAGAGATGGAAGGGGTGGAGACTGTCAAAAAAGAAATGGATTTTTATTATTAAGAAATTCCTTATTCCCAGGTTGTTATATATTGCCATGTTATATCCCCCTCCATTAGCTTTAGAAACTTGCCTGTATGCTTGTTTCTTTTCAATGCTTTGGGGTAGTAGGCTTAACACTATTAAACAGTGTTATACCTATCTTCCTATTTCTCAGGGTGGGTTAGGTATGGTGGACCCTCTAATTTTTTTTTTATGCCCTCTTTCTTTCCCAGAATTTTAATTTTGACCCCCTCTACCCTGTGATGATACAACAATTATGGGAATTGAATAATTTCAAACTTTTTCTTGAAGTATGGGTGCATCCCCTTCCCCCCCCCCGGGTCCCTAAGGGTACATATATCCCATTATTTTTTAAACCTTGTGCCCAGAAGTTATTCAAGTGGTCTATTTCTTCTCAGTGTGTTAACAATAATATAAGTGCTGGATTATATAATTTTATTCTTGGGAAAATTTATCCAAGTGAACCTGAGTTTGTTAACTGTCCCCTCCTTGTAAAAGATATGTCATTAAACAACTGAATTACCATAGGTTCCCTACCCAGATGTGGGAGGTGTTATGGCTTTCAGTTTATGGAAAACTAAATGTTGAAGGGAATGCAAAACATAAGATGATAAGTGAGAGATACTGTCCCTATTCCTGGTGTCAGGCTATGGAGGAAACCATGGATCATTTTCTTTTCCAGTGTTCTTATGCTGCAGGGTTATGGCACTTTTTAAGTATCAAATTACAGTTTCTATGGCTGCAAAGGCTGGATTATCAGACTTTGATTTTAGGATTTTTTCCCCACCTTCTTTCCTCCTTTGATTGGGGTACGTTAGTTGTGTTTTTTTGTTGTTTAAAATACTATTTATGGCAGGCCAGATGCCAGTGGGTGCTGCAGCAAAAATTTATGTCATACCAAACGTTTTTTGTGCTCATAATGGAATATTGAAATCAGTTTATATGAAAGATAAAGGTTTTAGTACTTCCGGGAAAGTATTTAAATGGTGGAGAGGGTTACAGGTTTTCATTAAATATAAATAAAGGGATTCTTGGGAGATAATTCATATTACAAAAATGATGTAGATTGCATGTTTGATTTTGTGTTATGTTTGTATAATTATATGTTGACCTTATGTTTCTTTGATGTATTTTCAATAAAAACTCCCCTACTCTTTTCGATAAGTGCCATGGGATCTTTAACATCCACCTGAACTACCACCAATCCAGGCAGATGGGACCTCGGTTTAACGTCTCATCCGAAAGATGGCACCTCAGAAGTGCAGCACACCTCTCATGCTGCACTACAGTGTCAGTACTGGGATATTAACCCAAGTGCCATATGTGGGAACTGAACCCACAGCCCTCTGATCTCCCGGCCTCAGAGGCGAGTGTACTACCTGCTGAGCCACTATCTGGCTCCCATTAAGGCATTCAAGGGCATCCTGGATGCAGGGCATTGTATATTTGTCTGGTAAAGCTCTTCGATTGAGGGTCCGGTAGTCCACACACATACTCACCGATCAACCCTTCTTTCAGAATACCACAATGGAGATGCATACAGGCTATGGGATTCTTGAATGATTCTAGCTACTAGCATCTCTTGGAGGTGGTGTTGAACATTGTCAGTGTCTGCTGGTGCAAATCTGTGGGATCTTTTATGAAATGGCCTCTCGTCATGGAGCCTGATGTAATGCTCTGCACCAGTGATGCACCTGACATCCCATTCTCTAAAGGAAAACACTTTGCTCCACTGGGCCAGTTTTCATCTGACTTTTGCTTTCCACTCTTTAGGAATGGGAGATTCCCTAAAATCAAACAAATCAGGAGTTACTTCTTCAACCTCTTTGGTACCATGTTTGCTAGGCAGCACAGCAGTATCTGCACAATACACAGTTGCCAGAATGCAACCTCAGTTGACTCGAATATCCCAGTCAGACATCTTCTGAATTTGCAACACCACATGCCATGCATAGGTATGAGCTTGGGCAGGTAGGATGCTAAGCTTAACTAGTACACTCTCCGGCAGCTTCCCCTCTTCTGGGGCATCCAGCATCAGGATCTTCTTCTTGACATCTTTCCTTATTCTTACTTCACCAGTAATGATACACTGAGCATTGGGTGGCAATACAAGTGGTGCTGTATCTTTCTTCCATACAACTCCCACTGGCTTATCCTTATTGACCTCTTTTGCTTGCATTTGTAGGTCACACATCCTGTGCACCATGGTGGGGATGTGTAAGACCCAGACAGTTTTCTTGGCTTGGTCTCCTGGTACAGCTAGGCGAGTTGGATGAACATGTGGGCATTAGTGCCGATTAACAAAGGGATATCATCATACATTCTAGTCAGCAGGCATACCAGAGCTAAGGTCTCTACTGATGCATCCACACTGGCAGCAGCAGTAGGGAATGATAACCATGGTGCACATAACCCAGGTACGGATAGGACTTGTTGCTCAAGCCCCATACATGAAGTCCTTCCAAGGGCTGCAGTGGGAGGTCAGACAAGTGGTGGTCATACCAATCTTTAAACATAATAGTAACATGAGATCCGCTATCCAACATGGCTCGGATCAAAATGCCATTGATGTTTACTGCAGTCTCCATCAAAGGGCCCACTATCTCTGACCAATCTGGAAGTGCAGTCTTAGCAGGTTTGTCCATGGCGGTCTTTGAGAAAAAAGACTTTCGTGATGGCCCTGGCTGTGGCTTTACGTTGCTTTGGTGAACCTGGTTGATCAAGTTAGCCGTGACCCGGTGTAGACTTTCTAGAGCATCACAAGTTCGTTTGGTATGCCCATCCTCCCCACACCAATAGAACACTTGAGTCCTAGGTTCAACAGGACAGGGCGAGTCTTCTTGAGGCTTGTTGTGGCCAAGAGGCGGAGGCCTACTTTCTTCCTTCGGCTTATGTTCAGGCTCCACTCCCCCATAAGTCCTCCAGGGGGCTGATGGCCGAGCAGCACAAATGAGGCTCTCACCATAGCTTGCAACTCCCTCATCTCTTCCACTATGTTATTGTCAGATCAGGATTCAGCTGCATGGGCATTGGTCCCTGTACAGACAGGCTGGGTCTCACAAGTGGTCTCAGTATTTGTGGGGCAAGAACCATGGGTTTTAGCTGGTTCAGCTGCAACTTGCCTGCTGGCTTTAATTTCTTTTATTTCCTTCAATGGTGGACGTGGATGTGGTAAGACAGGTGTTCAACTACGCACTCTCTATTTTGAGAAGGAAAATAGAGAAGCAGGGAGACATTACCTGAAATAATCTTACAAAAGGTATGCCACTGTTACCTATCTAAGTTTGTCTCGTTACCAGATGATCTTTTTGTTGGCTCCAGTCGTGCGTTGGTTCCCTGCCCTGTCCTCTCTCTCTTTGCAGGAGGAAGGCCCGTAGGTAGCCTGGAGTGCTCTCCAATGGTGCCAGAGTGTGGGCCAAGTAAGAGGAGGCCTTCGGAGCAGCCATGGGGCAGAAGAACGCTGCACCTGCCGCGAAGTGCCCCCAACTATCTAAGTGGGGTTCCCGTTTTCCAGTCTGTGACATTCTTGAAGATTCTGGTGGAAATTAAACATCTAAAGGGATGTTTTAAGTTCTTTATATTGTTCTTTAAATTGTCCCCTGATTTGTTTATATCTAGTTATCCACAAAGCTTTTTAGGCACTTTTTAGGAGTTTTAGGCTTGTTATTGTGATAAAACAATACTGTGAGACAGTTTAAACAAATTGGGCCAGATATTCAAACTGCGCCCAAAATGTGCACAATAGCAGGAGCAAGCACAAGTCAATTACATTACGCACAGACGGATATTCAAACATGGAGCAAGTCAAATTGGCGCAACCAGCCAATGTCTGAATATCGCACAACCTGCACCATAGCACAACCAGGAAGGGGAAGCTGAGCACATATGATGCGCCATAGCGCAACAAGACCAGCCCAGCTGAGCAGTCCAGAGGTGCCATTGCACAAGTAGAGAGCCCCCCAGCAGCAGAGCAATGGAACTGCACAACCAGGGAGGTAGGCAGGGGCCCACCACCCATGCCACAGATGGGCACAGGAACACAATGCAGAACTAACAATACACCCCCACACCTGAAGCACAGCATCACTGGTGAAGGGACGGAATATCCACCAGCCCATGGGGACAAGCCAACAAAGCACAGCTGGGCCATGGTGCCCCAGCACACCCACTGGCAAGCTGAGAGTGCCACACAAAGGGGGCAGACAACCCAAATGCACAACAGCACCCCCCTGTGCACAGCACACCCTGCACTGGTACCCTAAGACACCACCCATGAGCAGTAACTGTGACCGTCACTGCAGGAATCCCCATGCCCCCCCGCCACACTGCAACCTCGTGTACCACAGAACCATACAAGCCAGACCCACCAGGAGCACCCAGCGGTGTGTGGCAGCACACGGCCAGACCGGCTGAAAGCCACTACCACACCAGGAACACCTCCCCACGCACACACACACACACAGTCCCAGGACAATACCACCCCAGATGCCATGCACACCACTGCAACTGAGCACCCATAGCCAGCTGCAAATCAGAGATCACTACAGTATTCATATCAAAATAGATTTATAGAAAGAAAATATGAACAGGAACACACGACTATTTACAGCTATATACAAGAAAGGGGGTATGGTACAGGTGTAGGGGGTGTAAGGGAGGTGAAGAACTGGGTGAGGGAAGGCAGGTGTGAGGGATGGGTAAAGGGGGTAGGTGTGGGGCAGCTACTGCCCTCCAGGCTGCACAGCAGCAGGCTGCCTCTGGTCCCGTGTCCTCCTCCGACGCCTCACTCCCCTCTGGTGCATCTCTGTCAGAATGCCCAGGGACTCCAGTGACACTTCCAGCAGGCGGTGGACAGTCTGCTCGATCCTCCACAGGACCCGGACACCTAGGACAAGGGAACAGAATCAATGGCTGTGACTGTCCACAACCCTGAAGCCCACCCAACATGCATGGCATACAGCCAAGTGCCCCGCCCCTGTGATGGACTGCATCCACCCACAGTGACCGTGCACAAGACAAGCCAAACCAGGCAGCAACAGCCATGTGTACCACTGCACACACACTCCACCCATGACCACCACAGCACAACCAAGGCTGTACAGTGACGTGGCTACGTGGTGGGACGTTAGTGTCACAGCCATGTGCCCAGTGCATGCATGGACCACCAGTGATGCACTCACAGACATGCAGTGCCACTGGACAGTGCTGACTGTCACACATCGCGAGTATGGCAGTGTAGTCCATGGATGATGGCCATGACCTGCCCCTCCCCACAGCATGCAATAGCATCCATGATGTAATGACACTCACCCTCATCAAGCTGCTGCTGCTGCTGCTGTGGCCCAACACCGCCACCACCTCGGCCAGCCACCTCTGCAACCCCTCTCCGAGCCTCATCCTGGGCCCGCCTCTGCTCCTCCACGCCTGTGGGAAACAAAAGTTGAGAAACACATCAGTGAAATCCCAAAGCAGACAGCCCCCTGCCCCAATGAGTGTGCCTGCCCACACAGTCAGACCCACACATCAGACACCTGCAAACACCATCACAGCCAACCATAGACCAACCCTCCCCATGTGCTGGTCACAATACACAGTGTTACCCATGCGGTCAATACAGGTGCATAGACGGCTCACCCACCTGGTCTAGGCACCACGCCACTCCTGGCACGTGACCTTAGGTGCACCAGCAGTGCCCGCTCCCTCCTGCACAGGTCACTGTACCAGTGCCTGCACTGCTCCGCTGTTCTCTGCTGCCCAGTGGCCTGCTCAAGATCAGTGGCCACCTGCAGCTACACATGGGTGTGGGCCACGTTCAGGGGTCCTTCCAAACAGTGGCCCATGGTGAGGCTCCACCACAGCCACCAGGTTGGCCACCTCCAAAGCACTCCACTGTGGAGCTCTCCGCGTGCCATCCCTGCAGGTATATAGTAGGCAATATGGCGCTCCGCAGCACGGCAACCCCATGGAAATGTTATGCAATACAACTCCGCAGTCCCTATCGCACTGCTGTGATAGCTCGCCGGTCCCATCGCGGCTGTTACCAACAGCTACAGTAGAGCTGCAGACATGCCATACATACAACGCCAAGGGGGCAAAGGTCGGGCACAAGGTCATAGGTCCCTGGCACAAGGCCACACACAGTGCCGCTGGACATCTACACGTCCAGCACGATCAGTCACCTGCATGCCATTGCGACAGTGGACTATTGCGCAGTTGTGCCACAGCGCCATGTGGTGACTGGTGCTGTAGTGCCACTGGCACAATGGTGGCCGTGTCCTGAATTGCCGATCACGCACAGCACGTCATCAGCATGGCAGATGCCTGCGTAAGCTACCTGGGCATGCGCAATGCGGTGTAGTACACAGTCACAGAACTGCGCCATTGGCTCAGCCGGCTCAACCATATTGCGCAAAGCGCAACAGCACGATATTCAGCCGTCATATGCAAATCATCTGATCAGCCATTCAATGGCGCAGTGGTGCAATTTGCATCTCATTAAAGTTGCTCCACTCCTAATTTGCATGCATTGCACTATAAATGTGCGACATTGATCTGCAGTGGCCATATTCGGTTACTGCAGGTGATAGGTGAGTTGCATGCTGTGTGATGTTCTGGACTATGGTCTTAGGGAATTGCTGTATACTGCACAGTCACAGGTGTCCACTTTCACCCATACAGACTGTGACATGGCCGAGCCAGGACTGGGTGAGGAGGATGATGGTGGGCGGAAGAGGAGGCCTAACTTCATGAAAGCGGAGACAGAGGCACTCTTCGAGGCCTACCTGGAGGAAGAGCCACTACTCAGTGGACAGCGGGGCACCCCTCAGGCCCATGCTGCTGCATGGGAGGGGGTGGCTCACGCTGTAAACCTGCACGGAAGCCACCAGTGCTCCGTGCAGGAATGTAAAAAGAAGATGGGGACCGACAGGAGGAGGGTGAAGGAGAAGGTGGCAGCCCTCAGGGCGGCATGCGCTGCTACAGGCAGGGGCCAGCCAGAGGTGGTGCAGCTGACCCCGGTGGAGGACCATCTTGCTGCATCCATGCAGCACAGTGCCATCGAGGGCGTTCCTGGAGGTGGCTTCCAGACAGGTGGTAGCCCATCACTGCATGGTATGACATGGTCGGGGGGAAGGTAGATCACATGCACTAACATGTTCTCACTTTCTGTTACAGATCCTATGCATCTGCAGGGGACAGTGGTGGAGGGCCCGTCCACTGTAGACATCCTGCCAGAGTTGGAGGAGGGTCCATCCACCTCCGCTGGTAGCCGGCGTGCTTTGCACCAGTGTGCACACCTGGCTGCCATCTCTGATGTCGGTGAGACAGGTGTGGGGGGTGTCCTTCCTGTGTCTCAGCGGTCTGGCATGCAAGCATGCCAGCACACTGTGGCTGTGGCTGTGGCACGAACCTGCACCATTGATGATGCAACGACTACTATGGGCATTGACACATGTGTGTCACATAATGGACACACAGCAGAACAGCTCGCACCCATGGACCTAGCTGGTTCCAACGTGTGTGTCAGCACAGTCCCAGGCTGTGCCTGTCAGCACCGTTGGGGCAGCACCAGTAGCTGTACAGGTCACTGCATTGTTGCAGACACAGCAGTGGAATGACTGGTCCCTTGGGCACATCAGGCAGAGGGGCAGCAGCAGCAGTCACCCACCGGGTCTGGGGGTACAGGGTTCAGTGGTGGTGTATGTACACTGCCTGTTGACTTGCCCATACCTGGTCCTGGTGAGCAGCACTCACCCTCAAGGGGTGATGAACATCATGCCCTTCCATACCCTGAGGGACAGGTTGCCGATGTGGCAGATGACCCGTTTGACGAGTACACCCGCCTGCTGCGGGCATCAGTACGGCAGCAGATGTGGGTTGCAATGTCTGTGGAGGCACTGTGTGTGGCTGTGGAGTGGCACAGCAGGGACAACAGGAGGATCCTTGCAGGGACTGACCATTTGCGGATGGATGTGACCGCCGCCACTGACAGGCAGACTCAGGCATTGGTCGCTGTCGTGGCCGCATTGGGCACACAGTCAGGTGCCCCTGTGCCACGTGCACCGCGCAGTACGCTATCCACTCCCCGTTCCCAGCGTCGTGTGACACCCAGCCTGTCAATGCTGGGTTCAGCTGTGGGCATCCTGAGCACCCCTGGTGCAGGTATGTTCGGTTTGCTGCAGACCCCTGTGCAGACAAGGTCACGCTCACGCAGTGGGACCCCTGGTGGTCCATCGGTGACACCGCAAGTGGCCCATGCTCAGCCTGCCAGTGCTGCTGGGTCTCAGTAGGGCCGCCCATGCATCCGAGGTGGCCGTGGCACAGTGCCACATGACTGACCTGTCTCCCAGTGCGGGCCCTATCTGGTGCTGCCCTGTGTGCAATGTGTGTTATGGTGGGCAGTGCACCAGTGGGTACACTGCCCAACACGCCGACACACGGACCACCTGCACTCCCTCCCGACTGCTGTCCACAGGTGCGTATGCATGATGATGCCTGCATTGCACTGTACACCAAGGTGCAAGGGTTCCCAGCATCTGACACATGTACATGGACAGTACAGGTGGTGGAGGTGGCCTGTGGATGTGTGTGTTTCACATGTCTGTTCCTGCTCTGCTGTGCACCTGCCCCTGTGCACTTTGTGCCTGGTGTGTGTGTGTGTGTCCATGTGGCATGTGACTGTTCACCCCTCCCTGGTTATGTATTTGTGCTCCTGTACTCTTCCACTCCCCTCGCCGTCATGCACCCCTGGTGTGTTACCCTGTGTGTATGTGGGTTGCACCCTGGACAGTGCTGGTTGCACATGGCCCCATGACTTACCTGTGTTGTGCAAAGTGCTCCTCTGTGATGGTGTCCCAGTGCAGCTGGACCAGCCGGATCAGTCGGGGGTCATGCCGTCCAAGGGGGGGCTGCTCATCCCCATCATCACTGGCGTCACCAGCGTCCCCATCGCTGTCCCCCTCCTTGACCTGTATGGCTATCCCACAGTCTTTGGCCATGTTGTGCAGGATACAACAGGCCAGAAATATCCCACAGGCCTTTGAAGGGCTGTACTGTAGGGCACTGCCGGAAGTGTCTAGGCATCGTAAGTGTGCCTTCAGCATCCCAAACACCCACTTGATGATGTGTGTGTAGCGGCATGTGCCTTATTGAAGCGTTGCTGCGATGGGGTCGTGGGGTAAGGTGTGAGCAGCCAGGGACGGAGTGGGTATCCACTGTCACCTGTGTGGAGATAGTGGAGGTTAGTGTCATGTTCAGGCCCATATTGCCCCTAGCCCTGTGTGCCACTCCCATGGCACCTGTGGCTTACCCACCCTTGCCCCCACTTTGCCAATCCTACATGCATACTCACCCACTAAATGTCCTGTGGGGATGTCCCCACTCTCGAATTGATGGCACAGTGCAGACTGGTATCATATGAATGAATCGTGTGCTCCGCCAGGGTGCGTGGCACAGACATTGATGATGCGCCCACTGACATCACACATCACCTGGCAGTTGACACTGGAGAACCCCTTCTGATTGCGATATGCGGCCCCATTGGGGCCAGGTGGTGTGCAAATGGCCACATGGGTGCAGTCTATCACTCCTAGCATGCCAGGCATATGTGCTACCCTGTGGAACTCCTGTATGTTTGCTGTACACTCTGCCATGATGCTGGGGAAATGGATGTACTCCGCAGCATGTGGCAGCAGTGCACTGAGGAATTGGGTGAGGATGCATGATGTGGCCGACTGTGTTATGCCTGTGATGTCCCCTGTTGGCCTCTGGAAAGTACCCGTGGTGAGCAAGCACATGCAGGCTGTTACCTTTGTCTCCACTGACAGAGCGTGACTCCGTCGTGAGGGTGCCTGCATCACATCACTGCACAGCTCACAGAGCCGCCTCAGTATTGCCCTGTTCAGGCGGTACCGGCCCACAATCTCTACGTCTAAATACAGCTCAAAGCTGATGCGGCACAGTACTGCCTGTTGGGGCGACCCGACGGGCCCTTCCATGGCCACGCCCCCTGCAGCATGCCTTCTCACCCTCATTACAGCTTCCATGTGGAAGCTGGCACTGTCCATCTCCCTGGCTTGTGTCCCCCCCAGCTGTTGTTGATCTGTTCCCCCTGTTGTCCTGACTGCTACCTCCACTGCACCGGGTACATCTACTGGCCTCTGCACTCTGTGGCCCCACACACCTTCAGCTGCCCCTATTCTGTCCTCACCACTCCCTGCACTGGTTACTGCTGTGGCCTGCTCTGTCTGACTGCCTCATGTGCATTCCCTGTCGCGTTCTTGTGCCTCTTCCTTGAGCCTTTTTATTTTGGCTCATTTCTGCCGTGGCGCAACTTCCAGCTAATCCACTGTTGCGCATTGCGCAAGTCTTTGAATATCGCATTGCACACTTTATGCATGGTTCCACCCCCTTCGGTTGTGCATACCTTCATTTGCATTGTGCTGTTGCTCAGCATGTTTTCTGTGGCGCAACTGCCTCCTGCTGAATATCGCACTATGGCGCATTTTCGGACTTGCGCTGCTGCAACCCTTTTGAATATCCCACCCATTATTTATTCTTAAGACAACTAAAAGTTTATTTTTATAAATTTTTAATTTTTTGCCCATATGCAAATTCTTGTCATGTGAGCAGAGTAAATAAAAGTGTGTGCATACACGTAACCCCAGGTATGCTACAACTTTCCTCAACTTGCCTGCTTGTGGTTTGCGGCTCTTCCTCTGTTATTCTCCTTTTGGACTAAGCATATTTTTTGATACAAATGGTCTGTTTAGCTGTCTGTAATTTTAAATGATTTAAGCAGACATACAGGAGAGTATTATTGAGTGGTGCAAGCAACAAATTTTTAAAAGAACCGGGTCGCAATAGAGCAGTTAGGCTGTTACGAAGTTTTGAAGCTTTAATGGATATCGTGCAGACATTGCATGTGCATTAAAGTTCTTCTTGTCACACTGGAAAATTGGCAAACTTGGTGCCTACCAGAGAAGCCTGTATACGCAGCTCTGCATCTATATTAAAATTAAGCTTTTCTTTTCTTTTTTTTTTTGATTTGGTTTGACAGGAGTTTGTTTTCTAACTGTTCTGCACATTTTTATAATAACATTTTAGCTGCTCAAGTACAGTATCTAGATATCAAGTGCTCCCCTTCTTGGAAAATTAGTATTTATTGGTAATAGGTAATCAGCTACAGCTGGGTGCTTTAGTGCTTCAGGGCTTTAGCATTTTAGTTCAATGAGCGTTTATAACCCTTTAACTTTTTTCTCTCCTAGTGAGCCCTACATGGGGATTGAGGGAACTAAGAGAATTGAGGAGAGTTGAGGTTGCTCCAGAGTGCTTGAGGTCTTGCAGTTCAAACCCCATGATACACGTTATAGTTTTAGTCTCCTAGAGCAAGCTTCTTCTTGCCTTTTTCCTTGCCAAAAGAAACATTGCACTCAGGACTTCTAAGTGAACTTTTTGGAGCACCAGCAGATGACGACACCATGAGGTGAATTGTAGAGTCTGCAATCGTTAAGAATGATTTTAAAAAAGCTGTTCATGGAACATTTTTGTTTAGGACTTTAGTGGACTCAAGTTGCTCTACCTGTGTTTGTACTTTATAAAGAACCTGGACTCTGCTTTTACACAAAAAGTTAAAGTCATATTTTTGTTGTTGGGTTAAGTGCAAGGCTCAATTAAGTGTGTATAATAGTATATATAATTTCTGTCTGGAAGTGTTATAGTTCCTGCCTAAGCACTGGGGTATATTATTTACTTCAACAGGTCTACATTCCTCTTGTATTTTAGGTGTACTCTAGATAGTATCTGTATATATCCTCTAACATAGTCAATACTAGACTACAAGGAATGAAAGACCCTCACCTTTCCCCTTTAGTGGGATAAAGCTCCCTTATAAATAAAGGGGCCCAGATATTCAAAAGGGTTGCGCCATGCGTTATGCGGGCGCGCGCGGCGCAACTCCAAAATGCGCCATTCTGCAATATTCAGAAGCGGCCAGTTGCGCCACCGAAAACATGCTGAGCAACAGCGCAATGGAAATGAAGGCATGCGCAACCGAAGGGGGCGGGTCCATGCATAAAGTGCGCAATGCGATATCCGAACACTTGCGCAATGCACAAGAGTGGCTGAGCCGGAAGTTGCGCAGTACCGGATTTGAGCCAAAATAAAAAGGCTCAAGGAAGCGGCGCAAGAACCCTAGCAGGCCGCAAACTGGGGGAGAGAGACAGAGAGAGAGAGAGAGAGAGAGACAGGAGCTGGAAGGGCAGAGAGGGACAGTGGGTCCAGGAGGACAGAGAGGCCAGTGGGGGGTGCCCGGTGCAGTGGAAGCAGCAGTGGGGGCAGCGGGGGTAACACAGGAACAGCAGCCGGGGGCAGAAGCCAGGAGATGGATAGTGTCAGCTTCCACATGGAAGCTGTAATGAGGGGTGAGACACCATGCTGCAGGGGACGTGGGCCGGGCCCGTCGGTGGTATGCCCCGACAGGCACGTGCCCACATCAGCTTTTGTGCCGTACACAGACATCGAGATTGTGGCCCGCACCGCCTGAACAGGGCAATACTGAGACGGCTCAGCTAGCTGTGCAGTGATGTGATGCAGGCACCTCACAACGGAGTCATGCTCTGTCCGTGGAGACCAAGGTGACAGCCTGCATGTGCCTGCTCACCACGGGCACCTTCCAGAGGCCGACAGGGGACACCACAGGCATTACACAGTCGGCCATGTCACGCATCCTCACCCAATTCCTCAGCGCACTGCTGCCTTATGCTGCGGAGTACATCCATTTCCCCAGCACCGCGGCAGAGCGTACAACAAACATGCAGGAGTTCCACAGGGTAGCACATATGCCTGGCGTGCTAGGGGCCATAGACTGCACCCATGTGGCCATTCGCACGCCACCTGGCCCCGACGGCCATGCTTATTGGAACCAAAAGGGCTTTTCCAGTGTCAACTGCCAGGTGGTGTGTGATGCCACTGGGCGCATCATCAATGTCTGTGCCACACACCCTGGCGGAGCACATGATGCCTTCATATGGCACCAGTCTGCACTGTGCCATCAATTCGAGAGTGAACATCCCCACGGGTCATCTAGTGGGTGAGTACACATGTATGGAATGCAAACTCTGTGCAAGGGTGGAATGACACAGGTGCCATGGTAGTGGCACAAGGATATGGGCAATATGGACCTGACATGACACTGATCTCCACTATCTCCACACAGGTGACTGCAGATACCCACTCCGTCCCTGGCTGCTCACACCATACCGGCGCCCCACGACCCCAGCGCAGCTCGGTTTCAATGAGGCACATGCCGCAACACGTAACATCATAGAGCGGGTGTTTGGGATGCTCAAGGCACGCTTCCGATGCCTGGACACCTCCGGCGGAGCCCTACAGTACAGCCCCCAAAAGGCCTGTGGGATATTCCTGGCCTGTTGCATCCTGCACAACATGGCCAAAGACCATGGGATAGCCGTACAGGTCCAAGAGGGGGACAGCGATGGGGACGCCAGTGGCGCCGGTGATGTGGGTGATGAGCAGCCCCCAGGACGGAGGGACCCCGACTGACCCGCAGGCCCAGCTGCACCGGGACACCATTGCAGAAGAGCACTCACGCCCAACACAGGTAAGTCAAGGGACATGTGCAGGCAACACTGTCCATGCGCAAACCACAGGCACACAGGGGAACACACCGTGCATGAAGGTCAGGGGAATTGAAGGGTCCAGGCATACCAACACACCATCAGAGAGGGGTGAGCACTTATATGGACACACACACACACCAGGCAGCATACAGGGGCAGCAGCACAGCACTGCGGAAATGACATTGCCAACACACAGCACCACCAACCACCCCCACCACCTGGACTGTCCACGTACGTGTGTCAGGACCTGGGCAACCTTGCACCTTGGTGTACAGTGCAATGCAGGCATCATCATGCACACTCACCTGTGGACAGCAGTTGGGAGAGTGTGCAGGTGGTCCGTGTGTCAGCTTGGGAGCAGAGCACCCAGCAGTGCACTCGCCCACCATGACACACACTTGCACACAGGGCAGCACCAGACAGGGCCTGCATTGGGAGACAGCTCAGTCAGGTAGCACTGTCCCACGGCCACCACGGATGTGTGGGCGCCCCGCCGCGGCCTAGCAGCACTGGCAGGCTGAGCAGGGTTACATCGGGTGGCGCTGGTGCACCACCAGGGTCCCAGTGCGCGACCGTGACCTTGCCCGCACAGGGTCTGCATCCTGCCAAACAAACTTGCACCAGGGTGCTCGGATGCCCACAGCAGAACCCGCGCCGACAGGCCTGGTGTCGCACGACGCCGGAACGGGAGTGGAGTGCGACTGTGTGGGGTGTGTGGTACAGGGGCACCTGACAGTGTGGCCAATGCGTTCGCCACAGAGACCACTGCCTGGGTCAGCCTGTCAATGGCAGCGGTCACATCCGTCCGCATAAGGACCAGCTCGGCTCGGTCCTGAGCACACTCCCTGCTATGCCGCTCCACGGACACAGACAGTGCCTCCACGGACCTTGCAACCCGCCCCTGCAGCTGTACCGACTACTGCAGCAGGCGGGTGTGCGGTCCAATGGGTACTGTGCCCCAATGGCACTGCCACCCCCAGGTGTGGACGTCCTGGTGCACAGCACCCTTGAGGGTGGGCGCTGTTCGCCAGACCAGGTATGGGCGGATCAAAGGGCGTGGACATGTGCCACTGCTTGACACCGTCCCCCAGACCTGGTGTGTGACTGCTGCTGCCGCCTCCAACTGCTGAGCCCCCAGGTCCACCTGTTCCACCTCCGTGCTGTCAACAGTGCCAGACAGCTGCTGCACAGCCACCGATGCTGCCCCACGGGTGCTGACAGGCACAGCCTGGGACTGTGCCAGCATGCTGGTACACGGTGTGAACCAGGAAGGCCCAGGGGCACGTGCTGGCCTGCCATGTGTCCGCCGTGGGACACACACCTATCACTGGCCATTGCAGGCCTGCTATCATCAATGGTGCAGGTGCGTGCCACTGCCATAGGCACAGCATGCTGGCATACCTGCATGCCAGACTGCTGTGACACAGGCTGTGCACCCCCTGCACCCGTATCACTGACGCCGGAGTTGTTGGCCCAGCCTGCATGCTGCTTCAGTGCCTGCAGGCTGGTGGCGGAGGTGGATGGTCCCTCCTCCACATCCAGTAGGTCTGCCGCACTGTCTGGACCCACCATCACCACCGTCTCCTGCAGACGAACAGGATCTGTAACAGAAAGAGAGTACATGTGAGTGCATGTGAACAACAGCCCCCCCCCAATAACATCACCATGTCATACCGTGCAGTGATGGGCTTCCACCTGTCTGGAATCCTCCGCCTGGAACGCCTGCAATGGCACTCGGCTGCATGGCCGCGACCAATGTCTCCTCTGTAGGGGTCAGTTGCAACACCACTGGTGGGCCCCCACCAGTGCCAGCACGTGCCACCCTGAAGGCTGCCACCTTCTCCTTCAGCCTCCTGAGGTCAGTCCCCATCTTCTTCCGGCATTCCTGCATGGAGCGCTGGTGGCTTCCGTGCAGGTTGACGGCCCGAGCTACCCCCTCCCATGCAGCTGCACACTCCTGAGGGGTGCCCTCCGTCCACTCAATACTGGCTCATCCTCCAGGTAGGCCTCAAGAGGGCCTCGGTCTCTGCCGGGTGAAGTTCGCCTCCTCCTACACCCGCGTCCACACCCTCAGCCTGGCTCTGGTCAGTCATGGTGATCTGTATGGGTGGAAGTGGACACCTGTCACTGTGCAGTCCACAGCATTTCCCCATGAGCATAGCTGCCGGCCGGGGGCAGAAGCCCCGTTTCCTCTCCGCATGGCAGATGCTGATAGAAGGGTGCCCTTTGTCCCTTTCTAAGTGCCCTTTTCATGCTCAGCCCCCTCAACCTTTATCATCCTCCAGCACCCCTGCCCATGAGCATTGTCCTGAGCATCACACAGCATGTAACTCACCTCTCACCTCTCACCTGCAGCAACCAAATCTGGCCGGCACAACCCACTGTCGCAATTTTTATAGCGCAACACATGCAAATGAGGTGTGGCGCAACTTTAATGACATGCTAATCGCGCCACTGCGCCTTTGAATGGCTGATCGAATGATTTGCATATGTCGGCTGAATATCGCGTATTTGCGCTTAGCGCAATACGGAAGGTCCGGCTGAGCCGATGGCGCATGTTTGTGGCTGCGTGCTACACTGCATTGCGCATGCCCAGACAGGTTACGCATGCGTCGATCGTGCTGCAGACCTGCTGAACAGCGATAGGCGATTCGAGCCATGGCCACCATTGTGCCAAGTGGCGCCACAGCACTGGGCACTATATGGCGCGTGGCACTTCTGCGCGATAGTCCACTGTCGCACTGGTGCTCTGCTTGGCAGTCGCGCGAGGATGCCTATACATCCTGTGGCGCTGTGCATAATCTTGCGTCTTGCCGTGACCTTGTGTATGCCCTCTGACCCCTGTCGCTGTTGGCATGCCATGTGTACGTCCCTATTGCGCTGTCTGGTGACAGCGCCATGTAAAGTGACGGCGCTGTTCGAACAGCGTGATTGGAGCCTGTGCTGGTCTATTGCGCAACAACTCCAAGTGGGGTTACGGCGCAGCGGGGCGCCATATTGCCTGCTGTAAAGTTGGTGCCATGGCTAGGAGGAGGGCGGTGTCCTGGAGCCAGCTTGAAGTGGCCAACCTGGTGGCCCTGGTGGAGCCCCACTGTGAGGCACTGTATGGTGAGGCCCCCCTCACCATGCCTAGGACCCATGTGTGGCAGCAAGTGGCCACTGACCTGGTGGAGGTCACTGGCCGGGGCCGGTCTGCTGAGCAGTGCCGGCACCGGTACAGTGACCTCCGCCGGAGGGAGCCGGAACTGTTGACGTGGCTGCGTTCACGTGCCAGGTGGGGCGTGGTGCCTAGGCCAGGTGAGTGTACCATCTATGCACCTATATTCTCTGTAGGGGTGTGTGTGTGCTTGGGTGGCTGTGCATAGGTGTGTCAGTGTGTGCAGCTGTGCGATGGATGGTTATGGCTGTGTGGGCAGGCACTCTCACTGGGGCAGGGGGCACTCTGCTTTTGAGTCACACTGATGTTTGTCTCAACATATGTCTCCCACAGGCCGGATTGTGAGGGCACAGGACCAGGGTGATGTGGGCCATGCCAGGGCCCCGGTGCCAGGGGGTGTTGTGCCACAGCAGCAGCAGCAGCAGCAGCAGCAGCAGCAGCATCAGACCCAGCTGCTGGAGGAGTGTGAGTATCATTACTTCATGGATGCTATTGCATGCTGGGGGGGCAAGACCACCAGCCATACGGGACACAACCAAAGGGGAGGTCATAGTTCCACTATACAAAACACTAGTGAGTCCCCACACTGGAGTACAGTGTACAGTTCCGGAGACCATACCTGCGTATGGACATGGACTGGGTGGAGAGGGTTCAGAGGAGGGCGACATGGATGGTGCATGGATTGCATCACAAGTCCTATGCAGACAGGTTGACGGAACTGAACATGTACTCCCTGGAGGGGAGGAGGGTGTGGGGATATGATGGGGACATACAAGTATCCTACAGGGGGGAACAGAGTGCAGGAAAACAATATTTGTAAGCGTAAAGGATGTTCCAGGACTAGAGGGCATGGGATGCAGTTGGAGGGGGGTCATTTAAGAGGAAACATGAGAAAGTATTTCTTCACAGGATGGGTGGTGGACAAGTGGAACACCCTGCCAGAGGAAGTGGTGGGGCGGACTTGGTCATGGGATTTATGATACATGGGTTAGCCATAATGGAATTCTGGAGGTCAGGGTGAGGGGAACGGACTTATAGGACAACAGAGGAATGTACAAGGTCAAATGGACAGACTGGGTGTCCATAGGCCCTTATCTGCCGACACTGTCTATGTATCCATGTATGTAGGCATGACACAGGTGACCTGCATCACAGTGCAGCATCACGGCACGTCTGTGTATGCATCACAGGTGGTCCAGGCATGCACTGGGCACATAGCTGTGTAACTGGCATCGCACCACGTTGCCACATCACTTGCCAGCCTAGTTTGTACTGTGATTGACGTGGGCAGTGTGTGTGGGTGGTGGTGCGCATAGCTGGTGCCGCCTGTTTGTGATGGCCATGTGCATGTTCACTGTGGGGGGTGCATGCCATCACAGGTGCGGGACATTGGGTTATATGGCTTGCAGGTTGGGTGGTGTTCAGGGTTGTGGTCAGTCTCAGCCATTGACTGTGTTCCCATTTTCCTAGGCCTCGAGGTACTCAGGAGGATTGAGAGGGGTATTCGGCACCTCACCCAGGTGTCACAGGAGAACCAGGCGATACTGCAGGCCACACAGCGCCATGGTTCCAGAGGCGGAGGCACAGGACGGGACACCAGCAGGGGAAGACCGGCAGCCAGCTGAGCCATAGGCCACATTCCTTCCACTTCTCCCATCCCTATCACCCTGCCTTCCCTCTCCAGGTTTTATTCCCTCCCCTTGAACACCCCTGCCTTTTACCCGTCCCCCCCCACTTGTACATAGTTTCACCTGTCTATGTTTATATGTTGATCTTTTAAATATACATTTCTATTTTGATACGACTGCTGTGTTGGTCTTTGATTTGCAACTGGCTATGGGTGCTCCGTTGCAGGGGTGTACATGCCATCTAGGCTGGTATGGTCCTAGGTATATATGTGTGTGTGTGTGTGTGTGTGTGTGTGTCCATGGGGAGGTATCACCAGCATGGCATTGACTTTCTGTTGGTCTTGCCATCTGCTGCCACCCACTGCTGGGTGCACAGGGTGGGTCTGGCTGGTATGCTTCTCTGCAGCATGGGGTTGATGTGTGGCAGGGGATGCATGTGTTCCTGCAGTGCCAGTCACTGCATATGGTGATGTCTTGGGGTCACGGTGCGGTGTGTGCTGTGCGTGCAGGGGGCTGATGTGCACTGTGGTTGTCAACCCCTGTGTGTGGCACTCTCTGCCTGCCAGTGGTTGTGCTGGGGTGTCATGGCTCTGCTATGCATTGTTGGCTTGTCCCCATGGGCACGTGGATCATCCGTCCCACCCCAGTGATGCTGTGCTTAGGGTGTGCCGGTGTGGTGTGGGTTCTGCAGTGTGTTCCTGTGCCCATGTGTGGCATGGCTGGCGGTGGACCCCAGCCTGCCTCCTGGATATGCAGTTCCATTGCTCTGGGGGCTGTGCTTGGCTATGGCAGCTCTGGAATGCTCAGCTGAGCTTCCATGGATTGCGCCATAAGCGCGCATTTTAACTCAACTTCTCCCTTCCTGGTTGCAGCGATAAGCAGTATGTGCGATATTGAGGCGTTGGTTGCTTGCGCAATTTGCTCTGCTCCATGTTTGAATATCGCACCTGTTTCGCATTTGCGCAACTGGTTTGCGCTTGCTCCTACTGTTGCGCCAGTTTTCAGCGCAGTTTGAATATCCAGGCCAGGGTGTACAAAGCAGACTAAAATTACAGATCATTTAGTTGGTGAAAGCTTCCTTACAAACATAGGGTGTACTAAGCAGACTAAAATTACAGATCACTTAAATAAGCTTACAGAAGGCTCATGTAATAGTAAAACCTCTACCCACACCAATAAATCTAACTCACTAGAAAAATCGCTATTGAAACTAGAACCTGGACTCTGCTTTTAAAGAAAAATCATTACAGATAGCTCCTAATAGAATTACAGTTGACATTCTCCCATTAGAGGATACAATAGAGGAAACTGATCATGAAGTCCAATTTTCTGAATCAAATTGCCTAAACATAAGCAATGTCAAGAGAGCCACTAGATCAGGATCATTAATAGAACAAAAGACAAGTGTTTCCCCTAGCGTATATGAGATAACACCAGAAATATGGAATAATGAGCATTATTTGGATAAGGAGAAGACACTGTTAGAAGAAGTATCTAGGGATTTACAAGAGATTATTACTGGCCTTAAAAAAATTGATGATCAAGGTGAAAAAGGCTTATGTAAAAGATATCAGAAGGAGATGAGGGAGGAAGTGAACTTGGAGGAAGAGCAAAAAAATGTCAATCAGACAAGCCTTTTAAGTGACAAATTAGTTAATCTTTTATCAAAGCAGCACAATGCTAATGTCTTACTTATGGAGCAAAGGTTATTGAACAGAGATGTGATGGAGAGGTTAAGGAGCGAAATAACGCAAAACAGAATCTCCATTATAGAGGTAATGAATGCTAAACTGGAGGGCATTAAAGAAGAGTTTAATTTAAACAAAGGAAGGATTAGACCAGAATTTGACAGTATTCTTATGCCAGATAACCCAATAAAGAGAAATACTGCTGGTAAGAAAAGTAAGATGGCAACGGATACTAAGGAAAAGTTAAAAAAAAGGAAGAAAAAGTGAAAGAAACCAGCAAAAGAAAAAAATTGAACCAGCAAAGGAGCTAGTTCATACCCCTAATGAGCACCAATTAAAGTCACTGCAACAGATATCCCAAGAATGTAAGAAAACTTTAAAACAGGAGAGTCTGAAAGACATAGAAAAAGAAATGCAATAGAGTGACCAGGGGTTCAGTTCATATATTTTCAGTGGAAGTCTAATACTTCCATGAGTCAAAATCTATGTCATTGCAGTTTTTGGGAAGTCAAAATACTTCCCCAATCCCACAATTTGGAAGTCAGTATTATACTATACTATACTAGGAGTTATACTAGGAGGTATAGACATACAGAAAGCCAAGGCCCATTTTGGTATGTCTCCAGCCAAGCTGGTAATTTCCTTGTTTGTTTTAACAGGATTGAATGGAGTTTATGCTTAAAGATTTTGTGATCTCTATTATCAAACAAGGAATTAGATAATGAGTTCCACAAGGTTACTATTCTCTGGGTAAAAAAGGATCTCCTTTTATTATTTTTTGGGTATGTTAGAGATAATTGATATCTGTGGCTTCTTAAATTACAATTATGTTTATTATAAGATAGATTTAATAGTGTTAGTAACTCTTCCTCCCCACATAATTTATGCATAAAAAGTACATCTCCTCTTATTCTTCTCTGCTCCAGGGAATGCATCTTTAATTCATCCAATCTTTGATCATAGCTCATGGTCGATATGTCTTCCACCATTTTGGTAACCCTCCTCTGTACCCCCTCCATTCTATTTACATCCCTTCTCAGGTATGGATTCCACAAGGGGGAGCAGTAATCCAAATGAGGCCTCACATAGGCCCTATAGAGTGGAATAATGCATTTTCTATTTCTGGGTGTAAAGCTTCTTTTTATGCATCCTATTAGCCTGTTTGTTTTATTGATGATGTTATTATAATGTGCATGAAATGTTAGATCCGAGTCTATTATAATACCTAAGTCATTTTGTTGATTTACAGGTTTTATTATTTATACTTTTAATGTGTAACCATGATGCAAGTTATTTTTTCCGAAATGCATAACAACGCATTTCTCATTGCTGAATGTCATTTGGTTTTTTACAGCCCATAATTCAAATTTTTTAAGTCATTTATGAGTTCTTGGTAATCTTCCTTAGAATCTACCTGGGCTGTTAGTTTAGTGTCATCAGCAAATTTTATGGCTAAACTGTTTAAATTTGATGTCATATCTGATATAAATATGTTAAACAGAGTCGGTCCCAAGACCGATCCCTGAGGCACCCACTCGTCACCAATCTCATGCCTGATACATGACCTTTTATACGAACACACTGAGTATGATTTTTAAGCCAATCAGTTACCCAATTTGTGATTCGATTGTCAATACCAAGTTTGTCCATTTTATCTATTAGTAGTCCGTGTGGCACTTTATCAAATGCTTTACATAGGTCAAGATAAATTACCTGTACGTCTATAGCTTTATTATCTTCTATACATTTACTTATGTGTTCATAAAAATCCATGTTACTTGTTAGACAGGGTCTGTTTTTTCAAAAACCATGTTGGGATTTGTCTTCTAATCCTTTTACTTTTAGGTAATTTTCAATCCTGGTTTTTAATATTGTTTCGAACATTTTACCTACTATACTTGTTAAACTAATGGGTCTATAATTTGACATTTGTGATCGATTTCCCTTTTTAAAAATTGGTGTGACAATTGCAGTTTTCCAGTCCATTGGGACATGCCTTGTATTTAGTGACATGTTAAAAAGTTTATGTAGTGGGTAAATTATCCATTCTTTAATTTCCTTCAATAACCTAGGATGTAACTTGTCTGGACCAGGTGATTTATTTGTGTTTAGTTTGTTTAGGTTGTCCATAATCTCTTTTTAAGTTATCTCATTTAAAGTATCTTTTGGAATTTTATTGACTATTGATGGATATATTTTAATATTGAAAACTGAACAAAAATATTTGTTGAATTTATCTGTACTATCTTGAAGTGATATTTCACTATTATCTATCACCAGTGGACCTGTATTTCTAGAGTTTGATTTTTTATTATTTATGTAGGAATAGAAACTTTTTCCGCCATCTTTAATGTATGCAAGCTTTGTTTCAAATTTTTTTTCACCATTCTAATTTTGTGTTTACATTTTTTGTGAGATCTTGTAATTCCAGATATTATAATCACTACTGTCTCTTATCATTGCTCTATACAGTCTACATTTTTGTTTAATTTAATTTGTAATAGTTGGGGTCATCCAAGGTGGAATTTTACCTCTTTTATTGTACAAGGTTCTATTTGGTATATATTTATTTTCTAAGTTTATAATTTTATTTTTGATTTTGTTCTATAATGCGTTACTGCAATCTATGTTGTCCCATTTCCACTCTGATAGAATCTGTTTAATCTTAACAACATTTGCTCTGTTATAATCTTTAACTACTGTTTTACCCAAAACTGGTTTAAAACATGTCGAGTTATTAAAGGTAATTATCATATGGTCACTACATAGTAATGGAGGTTTAACCATTATATTAGTTATTTTATCAGGCATGTCTGTCAATACTAGATACAAAATATTATTGTTGCGGGTGGGCTGGTTTATTACTTGGTCCAATCCATTTGTTGTACATGTATCCACAAACAGAGTTTCAATATTGTTACTACCAATGTTTTCATTCCAATTTATTCCTGGAAAGTTAAAGTCCCTCATTAGAATTATTTCGTTATAATTTGACCTATCATTTATACTATTTATTATATCCTGGTTTATTGTAAAGTTAGAGCCAGGTGGCCTGTAACATAGACCAGTCAGTAGTTTCGGAGTATTGTCACATAATATTTCTACCCATATAATTTCACTTAATGTACTATTAATTACATCCACAGTTTGTTTTGATTTTATATTTTCTTTAACAAATAATGCCACACCTCCTCCTTTTTTATCCTTTCTATTTTTGAAATATGTTGCATATCCTGATATATTGTTACACCACTCAGAGTTATCGTTCCACCATGTTTCAGTTACAGCAGCTATATCTATTTCCTCATTATTTAAAATATATTGAAATTTGGTCATTTTTGCACCATGTAGACTCCTTGCATTTGCTAGTAGAAAATTTAGACCTGTTTTCAATATACATTTACTTACTTTCGTGTGTGTTTGTTTAGTTGATTTTGGGTTTTGTATCTCTAATCTATTCTCAAAATGGTATCCCCTGTTCCCCCTTCCTATTAGTTTTTTGAAACATTAATTGCATTGTAAATGTTACACCCCAGCAGTCTTGAACCATGTTTGTTTATATGTAACCCATCATAACCATATACCTCATTTTTGTTCTCAAATTTCTCTCAAGTTTTAGTGCAAAATATATTATTTGTTAAACACCACCTGCGTAGCCAGTTGTTAAATGATTTAATATTTCTAGTTCTATAGTGGCTTGCCCTAGGTACTGGTAAAATTTCAGAAATAATGGGAGTTGCATCATGCTCTTGGATACATTTAATAGCGTTTTCCATATCAAAATAATTTCTTGTGTGTCTTGCTTTCCGATGTTATTTGTTCCGACGTGTAGTACAACAGTTTTTTTCCCACTCACATTTTTCAGTATCCCTGGAATCTCTTTTGTTATGTCTTTTATCAGTGTCCCACTATAACTACAACTAGTTACATTTTCTTTATTTCCTCTTGTTGTGTATCTATTTGTGTACTTTATTATTGAGTCACCTAGAATGAATATTTGTTCTGGTGGGTTTTGATCTAGATTTGATTCCATATCAATTGCTGGTAATTCCTGTTCATTATTTGGTTCTGATTGGCTTCCCAATAATGGATGTATAGCTAATGAAGCTGTTATCTCTGTATTAATCATAATGTTATTAGAAGAGGTTTTTTTGGGAGTGTGTGTTCTTACATTCGTTTGTGCTTTGTCTACTGGTTTGGGTGCCATTGTCACTTTCTGTTTTTTGGAACATTCCTTGTTTGATGTATTTTCTTGTATCTGAATTGATTCAGTTTGTGGTATGATATCCCCATCTATTAGTGTAATCAGTGGGTCAAAACTATTCAATAGTGGTATAGTAAAGCATTCAGCTTTCCTGCCTTTCATTTTTTTAGGGGTCTTTTAGTTTGGACCTCATACCATTCATTGTCTAGGTTATTTTGAATGTCCATATCTCTAGGTCTTTTTTTTATGTATTGCTATTTTGAATAGTTATGGTGGGTAATGGCTGGGCAATTTGTTGTTGTAATGCTATGTTGTTTACTTTCGTATTCAATGTCTCATTTTCACAGGATAAGTTGTCACATTCTTCAGTAACCATTTTTGTTATTAATTTCTGTTGGCTGATTTCTAGGGCCTTTAACCTTGTGCTAAATAAAGATAGTTCAATACTCATTTCTGCATTCTGTTTACACTTTAAGCAGGTAAAATGGAAGTCAATTATAGGTATATCTGAAAACAGGTACATATCACATTCAATGCACTAGTCCCTGCTTTACCTTCAAAATTATGTTTTCTCCATTTTATTTCCAAACAATAGGCCAACTAAAGTTTGTGATCAAAATTTTACCTCAGAAAATAATCTGGTGGTGTTTAGTCCATTTATCACGCAAACTATCTTCTCTACACAGGATTACTAATTTACTGATCTTATATGATCTTTAAATCTTGCCCCAGAAGAATGCTTTACAATGCTTAACACATTAACTGCATGACGTGCGATGTCTCTGCGCATCTCCCGTAGCAGCATCCCGTGCACCCTGCTTTCACTCACCCTGC
Source organism: Neoceratodus forsteri (assembly GCA_016271365.2). NCBI lineage: Eukaryota > Metazoa > Chordata > Ceratodontiformes > Ceratodontidae > Neoceratodus > Neoceratodus forsteri. The sequence continues at coordinate 143,252,758 of JADMNL010000027.1, forward strand.
TTGCAGGAGGGCTGCCTTTAACTGTAATATGACCCAGAAGTTAAAGATGGGGTCACAAATTCACTTGCGATTTAAATCGCGTTTTTAAATGCAGTAAAACAGTTTATGCTGTAACAGGCACTTTTCTATGCAAGCTCCAGTAAGATTTTACCTTTAAAGTTTAAAATAAACACAGTGTTTGAAAACTGTAGTTCACAAGACTATGCTGAGGAACTACAGTTTCAACTCTTCCTGGTCAGGTGACTTGTGATCTCAGGGCTCAGAATGACAATACAAACAAACTTAAAACTGAAAAAACTGGCAAGTTTGATGCTAGAAATAGTATATTCTTACACACAGCAACCTTGTAAGGTGATGCAACAAGTTTTCTAGGAAGGATCAATTTTATTCATGTTAATATATACATTAGTGGTAAAATACAATTTCTTTTGGAAAAATCCTTAATTTCTTGGCTCCTAGGCCTTCAATTTTGGAAGCCATCCGATTTTATTTTTTACATTTGGAAGTCAATGACTACCTCACCCTTTATTTTGGAAGTTTTTGCCTTATTTTTGGAAGTCAAATACTCTCAAAATGGAGTTAACTGAAGCCCTGATAGTGACCTACACCTAGGTGCACACTTGAAACAATTAGAAACAGAAATTGCATTGTTAAGCAACAAATTAGAGTACCAGAATCAAGTAAGCGCTAAAAACAATGAGAAAAAAAGGATGTATACCAGCGGATATAAGGGGGATGGGCAACAGACAACAGATGGATAACAGTGTGCAAGATATTGATTTTACTAACACTGAGTGGGATAACAACCTAAAACAACAAAAGAAAGTGGATATCACAGAATCCACCCAATAATTAGAATCTTAGCTCCAACTGGATGGTTCCAAGTAGAGGGTGAGCACCAGGCAACCCGATTGGCTGAAAAATTGAAGGTGGAAATGGACATAATAATTAACCCAGAAGAAATTATGGAGATTAAAAATATTGGAAATGCAGCCCTGTTACTAGATATATACATTGAATCACCAAGGACAGCCAATTACATCTGGCTTAATGTTCCACCAATAAGGGACCAAGAAATTGTAGTTACCTTCCCTAATAGACATCTGTGTAATATACCCAACCCAAAAAATGAAGATACAAGAAAAGGAACCTGTTGGCCTTACCCTCTTTAGATTAAATTATCTTTATAGGGAAACAGATGGGAAACTGACCAGAGAAATATGCAGTTTTTTAAGAAATTTTCTGCAAGTCCAAATAGGTAGGGATGGTGTAATAACTGTTGAATGAGTAGGAAGGGGTTCACAAATTAACATAGTAGTTAAACATGTAGCAATAATGGATCAAATGTCATAGAAGGCACCTATACTGAACTCTATGGGTCTAAATATAATAGAGTCTAAATTGCTGGAGGAAACAAATGGTATGCAAAGTACAGATTGTGATGCTACAAGGACATTGATAAGAAATAAATAGCAGTCCATAGTTGGGTATGTGGACTGACAACCAGCTGATGTTGAAGAAATTCAGTTCTTGTTAGAGCACATGGTAGGTCCATCTCCAGTCTCTACTCCAAGTAATTGTGAACACCTTCAGTTTATCTCCTGGAACATAGCAGGAATTAAGGACAGGCACCAAGACAAAGACTGGATTAAGTTTATTACAGCATTTGCTGTTGTTTGTCTACAGGAGACATGGCATGGTGCCGCTGATCAGATTGAAATAAATGTTTTCAAGTAATCCACACACCAGGTAACAAAAATTCAACAAGGGGCAGGAATTCTGGAAGGATTGCCATATATGTTAATATAAGTCACATTTCATCATAGAATGTATTACAGTTAGTGAACATTTTATAGTTATTTTATTGCAGCATGAGAGTCAGAGTTTTTTTATTTGTAATTGAATATATTCCACTGGAGAGGTCTCCAATGTGTAAGATGAATATATGGGAACAGTTAAGTATGCTATTAACTGAAACCAGGACCAGATTTTTGAATATTGAAATGTTACTAATTGGTACTCTAAATGCCCACATAGGACAGTATGATGGCTTGGGAGATAATACTTTTTTCCAAACTGCAATGCCTCCATATGATTGGAATAAAAGAGTAACTAAAGATAAAATCATTAATAAAGCAGGAACATAATTAATTAAGATTTTGAGAGAGTGTAATTTATATCCTCTAAATGGTAGACTGAATGGAGACCGTGAGGGGAAATATACCTATATATCACCTAGAGGAGCCTCTTTGATTGACTTAGCACTTTGGACAGGGTCGTTTGACATATGGGAAAGCTTAAGTGTTACTCCTAGAGCAGAAGGTGATCATTTTCCCGTTGTCTTGAAAAGTAACCTTAAGAAAAGCAATCAGGTACTTACAGTTCGACAACCGGTTAGTATAGAGATCAGAACTAGTAAAAAAATCCTCTGGAAATTGGAATCTTCACTGTGTATCACAGAAGGAACTGGAAGGGGACAGGATCCGTTGTGTTCCAGGACAGTAGCTGCTTCTTCTTGCTTTTACAAGGTTTCTTGTGGATTTTACTTGGTAGAAGGTTATTTCTTTTCTTTCTTACTTCTAAGGGGCTAGCAGGGTATTGTTTTTGGAGCTGTTGGAAGTTTGAAAACTGGTTTGGTGGCTGTAAGTGGGCTCATTTGTTGGATGTTTCACTATATAACAGGCTGCACTGGTGGAGGCCTATTTCTTCTGATTTAAAACCTAGTTGGTGGGTTTTGCTTGGGGCTGGTTATTTGAATTGGAGACCTATATCTGTTAATTTCAAGCCTATTTTGATGTGGTGTTAGTGAAGCTGATTAAATTGGAGACCTGTTTCCTTTGGCAGCAAACATATTTTGGGGGCTTTGAGTTGAATTTTGATTCCTTTTTGCTGACTTCACTAGCTGCAAAGGTTAGTGCATAGTGGGGGAAGGGTGTTAATGGTCTGGCCAGGTCTCACTCAGCTAATTGACTGGGGGCAGAGCTGAATCAGGTTTGTGGTGTTAGTTGCTTTGGCTTCTCTGAAGGAACTGGAAGGGGACAGGATCAGTTGTGTTCCAGGACAGTAGCTGCTTCTTGTTGTTTTTACAGGGTTTCTTGTGGATTTACTTGGTAGAAGGTTATTTCTTTTCTTTCTTACTTCTAAGGGGCGAGCAGGGTATTGTTTTTGGGCTGTTGGAAGTTTGAAAACTGGTTTGGTGGCTGTAAGTGGGCTCATTTGTTGGATGTTTCACTGTGCAACAGGCTGCACTGGTGGAGACCTATTTCTTCTGATTTAAAACCTATTTGGTGGGATTTGCTTGGGGCTGGTTCTTTGGCTGCAGGGCTTGGAGGGGCAGACACAGGGCTGATACACTCTCTCTCGAGAGTTCACTTCCCTTGTAAGTTTACTGTGTTGAACTGCACCTAGTAACAGGGTTACTGGTTTACTGTGGGACTGTATCTAGGATTAGTGGGTGACCTGATTAGGCAGCAAGGGTGTATCTTGGACTAGTGAAACCTGGTGGCTCACCCGAGGAAACCTACTTGGAGGGGGATGGGACCACACGTCATTAGGACCGGCATCTTTGGGAGTGTGGTGGGGTGCACAGGGTGTGGAGCAGCCATGATACTGGACTGGGGTTGGAAGTTTGATGGTTGCCCAGTGCGCTACCAGCTGGCACAGCTTAGGGAGGAGGTTGCGGGGATTAGGAGACAGCTGGGGGAAGGGGGGAGGTATGGTTTGGGAAGGGGGCAGGGGATCTCCCACGGGGTTGCACCAAGCACTAGGGGCAGGGGATAGGGAAAGGACTGCAGAAGAATACTCGGGGGTCACATAGGGACCCTGGCAGAGGGGGCCCAAAAAGAGGACACTACCAAGGAAGCAGGCAGGTAACTGGGGACCCTCACAAAGGGGGGCCAGAGGGACAACATTCTCAGAGAAGTAGGCAGATGGCCGGGGCTGGACAGAAAGAAGCAAGGTGGGGAGGTGGATCAGATCTTATGCTCAGTAACCACTTCAATTCTCTTCTTCTACTTGAGGATGAGGGGGGTGATGTAGCCATGACAGGGTGGTTAGAGATGGAAAGGAGTGGGGGCAGGAGGTGGGGCCGGATATCAGGAGGAACAGGGGAACCTGGAATGCAGGAAAATGGGGAGCAGTGAATCAGAGCAGGAGGGGCAGGGGAAGAGGGAGGAAAGCACAAGGAGAAGGACCAGTTGGGAGGAAAGGGCAAGGAGAAGGACCAAAAGTACAAGGAGGATACAGTAAAGGGAGCTGAGGGTTTAGGCCAGGGGAGCATGGCAAGCAAGGGGGGACTAAACGGAGACAGGAAGGAAGGGAGAATGAGCCAGGCTAGTTTAGTGGATGGGGGAGAAGGACCAGTCGCGAGCAGTGGGGGGGAGTTAGCGAGGTACAGAAGGATACTCAGGAGGAGGAGAGGCATAGGATCGGAAGGGAGGGGTAGCCAGGGTAAATAAGGCAGGAGCAGCATGTGGCACCCAGATAGGGGGAGGAACAAAGAGCCAGCTGGGTGGTGGGGCCGGTAGAAAGGATGAGGGACATGGAAGGGGGGAATGGAGGAAAAGAAGCAGTCAGAGTGCTCCTTTTGGGGGATTCTATGATCAGGGGTATCAAATAAGATAGGGAGGGAGAAGCCTGGCCAGTTAGAACAAAATGCTTCCCTGGACTAATGGTGCACAGGGCCAAGCACAAGGTATATCAGCTGGCAAAGGATTGTGGGGGTTCCCTGGACAAACTGGTCCACCTGAGTACAAATGACATTGAGGGAAATAGTGAGCTAGAGATACAGGCAAGATTCAGGGAGCTTGCCAGGGTCTGTCATGACATAGGATGCACAGTTTCCTTCTCAGAAATCTTGCCCGGTGCCAAGGACTAGTGGGGAACACAAAAGGAAGATTAGGGAGATAAACCAGTGGCTCAGGGAGTGGTGTGAGGCCAGAGGGTATGGGTTGATGGGGGATTGGGGGGAGACCTGGGAAGATAAGGAGCTGTATGCTAGAGATAGGCTCCATCTCAATTTGGAGGGGAGGGGAATCCTTAAGTTGAAAATAGAAGGGTTCATTGGTGAAAAGTGGGGTTTAAACTTGTGAAGGAGGAGGGATGGGAGAAAAGGCTGTCGAGGGGGTGCCGATAAAGGAGGGACTCTGTCTCCACCCCCCCGGGGAGCTGGAGCAATGCAGGAAAAGGCCGACTGGTAAAGTGCAGACCAGGGGAAAACAGAATCCCCATGGGAACACGAGCAGGGGGAAATGGAAGTATAGGGAAAGGGTGGAAGGTAGTCCTGCTAAATGCCAGGAGCTTGGGCAATAAAATGCCTGAGCTCCAGGCAATGCTAACTGAGGGAGCGGTGGATGTGGCAGTGGTCACTGAGACCTGGGCCACCACAGGACACGACTGGGACCTGAACCTGGAGGGTTACACTATGTTCATGAAGGACAGGGAGGAGGGAAGGGGAGGAGGGGTAGCAATGATAGTCAAAAACTGCATTGGCATAGGGGGAGTAGAGGAGGTGGAGGGAACCATGGAGGCGATTTGGGTGACTTTGATAACAGGGGGGGCAAGAGGGTAAAAGCAGGAGTGGTGTATAGACCTCCTGCACTGGCGGAGAAGCTGGAGGAGAGTCTGGTGGCAGATGTTGGGAGACACTGCAGACTGGGCAGGGGAAGGGTGGTGGTGTTGGGGGACTTAAACATGCCAGGAACAGACTGGGAGACTATGACATCCTCAGTGGCCAGGGAACAGAGGTTGTTGGATGTCTTTCAAGACGCGTTCCTAACTCAGCAGGTGGGGGAACCAACCAGGGTGGCGCGGATACTGGATGTGGTCCTGGCAGACAGTGACCAGATTGGGGGCCTGGAGGTAAGGGACCTGCTGGCGGGGAGTGACCATGCCACAGTCTGGTTCTGCCTGGACCTAGGAGGGGTAGAAGGCTGCACAAAGACAGAGGTAACTGACTTCAGGGGGGTGGATTTTAAGGAAATGGGAAGGATCCTTAAGGAGCATTTGGATGGGATTGGGTCAGACATGGACTCTGATAATAGGTGGGAAATCATCAGGAGAGGGGTGCAGAATGCTACCAGCACCTGTGCAAGAGTAAGATGAAAATGTGGTAGGGCCCGAAAACCTTGCTGGTGGACCAGGGAGGTCCAGGAGGTGGTGAGGGGAAAGAAGGCAGCCTATAGGCAATTCAAGTGCTCAAGAAGTGAAAGGGATTGAGGGGAGTACGAGCTGATGGCTAGAAGGGCCTCTAGGGTGGTGAGGGTGGCTAAGGCAAGGAAGGAGCAGAACCTGGCCAGGGAAATTAGGAGAGGGAACAAGGGGTTCTTTAGATACATTGGGGAAAAATGAAGGGTGATGGGGCAGATTATCAGGATTAAAACAGGGGAGAGATGGGCACAAGACCTGGGGGAGCAGGTTGAGGTACTAAATGAGTACTTCACCTCAGTTTTCACCAAGGAAAATGAGGGTGCTGCATCATACATGGGAGGAGACAGCGATACTGAGGAGGGGGCCCTTACCGATCAGCAGGTCTGGGGAGAGGGGGAGGCATCACTGGCAGGAGGGAGGGCTAAGCAGGGAGAAGAGGTAGCGAAGTGGAAATCACAGCAGAGAGAGTGAGGGAAGCCCTCAGGTTCCTTAAGACAGAGAAAGCACTGGGGCTGGATAAATTACATCCCAGAGTGCTGAAGGAACTTGCGGATGTCCTGGTGAAACCCCTGGTGGAGCTTTTCACCATCTCTCTGAGGACAGGGTGGGTGCCTCAGGACTGGAAGGTGGTGCATATAGTGCCTATCAACAAGGGGGGATGAAGGGAGGTGGCAGGGAACTACAAGTCTGTCAGCCTGACATCGGTGGTGGGCAAGGTGATGGAGGGCATTGTCAAGGAGAGGCTGGGGGGGACCTGGAAAAGTCAGGGTGCCTGGACGATAGACAGCATGGATTCATCCCAGGAAAATCATGTCAGACAAACCTTGTGGAGTTCTATGTCTGGGTGACGAGTGCTTTGGACCTGGGTAGACCAGTGGACGTCCTCTTTCTAGACTTCAGCAAGGCATTTGACTCTGTTCCTCATGTGGGCTTGTTGGATAAGCTGGGAGAAATGGGGGTGGGGAACCAGATGATCAGATGGATAGGCAATTGGCTCCAGGACTGGACCCAGAGGGTCGTAGTTGGTGAGATAGTCTCATCCCCAAGGAGGGTCATTAGTGGGGTCCCACAGGAATCAGTCCTTGGGCCCCTCCTGTTCAATGCCTACATCTCTGACATAAGGAAAGGTATCAGGAGTAAGATGAGTCTCTTTGCGGATGACTCAAAACTGGGGGCGGTGGTGGATGGGGAGGAGGGAAGGGTGGCCCTACAGGGGGACCTGGAGGCTCTGGAAAGATGGTCTAGAAAGTGGAAGCTGAGGTTCAATGCAGGGAAATGCAAGGTACTATACCTGGGGGCCAGAAACCCGGGCCAAGTATACACCCTGGGGGGCAAATGCTACAAATGCTACAAGTCTTGATGGCTGAGAGGGACCTGGGGGTGGTGGTGGATGTCAAGATGAACAACTCAGAGACTTATAGAAAGGCAGCAGTCAAGGCCAACAGGATGCTGGGATGCATCACTAGGGGGATCACCTCCAGAAGGAGGGAAGTGATACTCCCTCTGTATAACTGCTTGGTGAGGCTGCACCTCAAGTACTGCGTGTAGTTTTGGAGGCTACACTTAAAAAGGGACATTAAACTCCTGGAGAGGGTCCAGAGGAGGGCAACCAAAATGATTTGGGGCTTGGGGGACAGGACCTATGAGGAGAGGCTTGAAGAGCTAAATATGTACACATTGGAAGAGAAAAGGGGGATATGATAGAGGTCTTCAGGTACATGAAGGGGGTAAATAGGGGAGGAACAGTCAGGGTGCTTCAAAGGAAGGAGGAGGGGCCACTAGAGGCATGGGTGGAAGCTGGAGGGGAAGATTCAGGGAGGAAGGAGGAGGTGCTACTTCACTGAGAGGGTGGTGGAGCCATGGAATGCACTGCCTAGGGGGCTGGTGGAGGCAGAGATGGTGGAGGGGTTCAAGAGGGGGTGGGACAGGTACAGTGGAAGGGTTCTGGAAGCAAAATCCAATGCAGCAAGACTATCCAGAACTGGGAAGCGAGAAGCCAGAGAAGGCGAGGGGGGCAGCAATGTCAGCTCCCAGGGTGGGGGCTGACCAAACTAGCAGACGCGAAAGACCATTAGGCCTGTTCTGCTGGCATTTTAGTATGTTAGTATATTGTTAATAACTCATTTTTAATAGAAGATGTAGAGTCCTTAAGAGAATATAGTGCAGACCAATTAATAGAAAAATTATATCTACTGTTTGGGGAAATAAGGACCAATTTAGAATACACTATAACTATTAATAATAGGAGAAAAAGATGCTGGTTTGATGAAGAATGTGTGAAGTTTAAAAAGGTATTAAGGAGGCAAAAAAAAACAATATATGAAATATAAAAGTAAGGAACTGCTGAGACTTATAAAACAAACTAAAAAAGAATATAAGCTTTTACTTAAGGTAAAAAAAGATTACTTTAAAAGGCAATGGGAAGAAATGCAGAAGGTAATTGCAAATAAGGACCAAAAAGGATTTTGGTGACTAGTAGCTAGAGGGACAGTTAACTATAAAGAAGATATGGATGTATATATAGCAGAAGGAGAATGGTTAAACTATTTTTCACAAATACTTTGGGATTGAAGTGAAAATGAAAATATACTGAGTATGGGAGAATCTCAAACCAAGAAGTATACCTTGCTATAACACTGAGGCAAGGGTTACCCCAAAGGGCATTTGGCTGGGAAGCCAAGTTTCAAGAAAATACAAAATCACACATGCCCCCACAATGCAATGCATCATGGGCTGCATATGCAAATCACCACAGAATGTTATGCTGGTCCAACTTTAAGCAGAATTGCATGGTGCCGAAAAGCCTCTCACACAGTTTGCAAGGATGCTAACAGAACTATAAGACATGTGTTTCATCCTACCAGGACTCATCAGTATGCCTCGTCTGTTTGACACCCCAGTGGTCTGGACCAGCCACCCTATAGGCAGTGTGCCTCAGATATATAGTGGTGAACCATTAAAATAAAAACTATTTAAAGACAAAAGAACTCTATGCGCAAACACTGAGGCAAGGGTTACCAAAGGGCATTTGGCTGGGAAGCAAGTTTCAAGAAAATACAAAATCACACATGCCCCCAATGCAATGCATCATGGGCTGCATATGCAAATCACCACAGAATGTTATGCTGGTCCGGTGAATGATGTTCATTCACAAATCTGACTGTCATGTACGGTATGGGCTGCACGCCCATTGGCTGTAGCTCTGCACCAATGGCGGCAGCCCTACCGACAGTCGGGCGGGCGAGGGCGGGCGCAGGTGGTGGATGCGCCACCCGCTGGCTGCCGGGGAGGGGTGGAGGGGCTTCGGATGGGTGGGTGGGGGGACACTCAGACACCAGGGAGATGTTTGGGGGTTGTAACTTGACATTCTGCCCGTGATCAGGCATTACAGTCCACTGACCACCAGGGAGATATTCGGCTTGGGGGCTTTTACATTCTGCCCGCGATCGTGCATACGGCCACTAGACCACCAGGAGATATTCGGTTGGGGGCTTATACATTCTGCCCGCGATCGGGCACTGGGGGTTTGTTTCATGTTCTGCCCGCGATCGGGCATCGGAGATGTGGGGTGTTTATGTTACTTTCGCCCGCAATCGGGCATCGGAGATGTGGGGGTGTTTCATGTTACTTTTGCCCACGATCGGGCATTGGGAGCTGGTGGGGAAGAATGTATTCAGACATACTGTTCGCGATCGGGTTGCAGGGTGCGGCCGGTCCCGATGGCTGCTGCCTGGCAGAAGCGGCCAGGCGCCAAGTCCCTCCCGAGGATAAACCTCATGCTAATGGCATGCAAATGGGGCCATAAATAGATGTAAATGCCCCGCGTTTCCGGTATAAATTATGTGGCCCCATTTGCATGTCACCTTTGAATATCGAATTTGTGCATGGCGCAATGGTACCTGCGCCACCGCAAGTTTAATGCTCAACTCTGGCAACTTGCGGTGGCGTTAAGTTCCACTGTGCTACGCGCAGTGAATGGTGTTGGGTGATATTCAAAGGAGTTGCCCACAGCGCAATTCCTTTGAACATCGCTTCGCTGCCACCCCCTGCGTAACTATTTTGAGCAGCGCAGGGGCTTGCGCCTCAGAATGGCGCAGTTTGAATATCTGGGCCATTGCCTCTAAAAACTGAGTGTGTGTGATACACATGCTGTCAGCATTTCTCTTAGCTTGCATCTGTTCTTTAGCTGAAACTGGGGGTGGGGGGTGAGTGAGGTTATTCCAAGGGCACTTGATTTTCAGCAGGAGACATTCAGTAATACATTTTATTAAAAATAAATTATACAGCACTCAGAACATGGCTGTCTACATCACAACTATTACTCACCTTTGGGAATGTATCTGGTTTATATGTCAACTGGTCTAAAACAGAATGCTTAAACATAGGGGCATCTGTTAAAGAAGCTGACATAGTGTAAATCATCCCAGGACTAACTTGGCCTGTTGATGGTTTAACATATTTAGGGATTAATTTATTTGACTCTGTTGATAAAATACTATGTCATAATATGGCTAAGATTATAGAGCAGTTAAAGGTGGATCTAGATAGGTGGGCAAAATTACATTTATCTTTGTGTGGTAAGATTAATTCATTAAAAATGATTTTTGCTCCCAAATTATTTTATTTTATTAATAACTATGCAGCGAATATTCCCAGTATTTGGTTTAATAAAATTGAAAGAATTCTCTCTTCTTTTCTATGGGAAGGTAAACCCCCAAGACTTTCAAAACATAAGTTGAAAGCCCCAGTTAGAAAGGGTGGGTTAGCCTTACCATGGTGTCAAGGATATTTTTGGGCTATTAAGTTAAAACAGGGGGCGAGCTGGTTTGTACCACATGTAGTATGAGATACTCCTTTATGGGTACAAATAGAAAAGGAGTTAGCACATCCGTTAAAGTTGACTGACTTATTTTTTTGTAAATTTCCTCAATATTTACTTAATCAACCTACTCTTCAGGTTACAGTAATGGTTTGTAGGAAGTTCAATTTTCTTAAAAACTTGAATTTGTTCCATTGCAATTTATGCCAATTTGGGACAATCTCAAGCTAACCCCAAATAATAAAGGAATTAAAGATACTGGTTGGAAACATAAAGGCATTGTTTTAATAGGGGACATGTTGGATAATCAAGACAGACTACTTTCCTTCACTGACGTTAGGAACAAATTTAATTTAAATGTGAACCAACCAGGTTAGGGAATACCCTTGACCTTGTGCTGGCAAATGGGGACTTTGTGAGAGAACTTACAGTGGAGAAACCGCTGTCAGGGAGTGACCACCACTCAGTATGGCTCAAATTGGATATGGGAAAGGAAGGAGTGGAATCTGGCACAAGAGTGCTGGACTTCAGGACGGCCGACTTTGGGAGGATGGGGGAAGTGGTAAAAGGGCACTTGGCCAGAATTCAATCTAGTATGGACACTAACCAGAGGTGGGAGCTCATAAAGCTGGGGATAGTGGAGGCAACCAAAACCTGCTGCAAAGCCCAGAGCAAGAAGGCTAGGGCTAAGAAACCAAGCTGGTTGAGCAAGGAGGTCATGGAAAAGATAAGGAGGAAAAGAGCTGCCTTTAGGAAGTACAAGAAAACAGGGAGGGGGAGGACAGAGAGGAGTACTTGACAGAATCGAAGGAGGTGACAAGGGCAGTAAGGGAGCCAAAGCATCTCACGGAACTCAGGCTGGCACAAGGCATTAGAAGGGAGAAGGACTTCTTAAGTACATCAGGGAGAAAAGGCTGTAAGGACCACATAGTAAGATTAGGATTGAGGTAAGTAGGAAGCAGGGTACCTATAAGGCGAAGCACTAAATGAGTACTTCTGCTCAGTATTTACTGAAGAGAAGAGGGGTGACACCCAAGATGGGAGAAATGGCAGACGAGAGGGGACGTGGTGACAGATGGGAAATCATGGAGGGCAGAGTTCGAGAGGTTTGAAGGCACTGAGGGTGGACAAGGCACCAGGCCCAGATGGCATCCACCGGCAGGGTACTGAAGGAGCTTGGCAGAGGTCCTTGCAGGACCTTGGCAGACCTATTTAATGCCTCACTACATTCTGGGTGTACCCTCAGGACTGGAGGATGGCTCATGGTGCCCTCCACAAGAGTGGCCCCAAGGATGAACCGGGAAACTACAGACCAGTGAGCCTCACATCCATCGTGGGTAAGCTAATGGAGACTATCCTGAAGGAGAGGCTGGTGGCCCTCCTAGAGGCCAAAGGACTACAGGACAGCAGACAGCATGGCTTCACGTGGCCGATCCTGCCAAACCAACCTGGTGGAGTTCTATGACTGGGTAATTAGGCAACTGGACAGGGATATGCAGTGATGTCCTGTATCTGGACTTCAGTAAGGGGCATTCGACCCAGTGCCACATGGAAGGCTGGGAAGGAAGTTAGTAGGCACAGGGCAGGTGCAATGCTGGTGAGATGGGTAGAAACTGTCTGCAGGGAAGGCAACAGAGGGGGTGGTGGTGGGTGGGGAGCCTCACACCCAAGGGCAGTGATGAGCGGTGTTCCACAGGGCTCGTGTTGGGACCAGTGTTGTTTGGGATATTCATTGCAGACATATCATGGGACATCAAGAGCAAGATCAGTCTGTTTGCTGATGATACCAAGGTTGGCGAGTGGTGGATGACCTAGGGGATGGCAGGGGTGCAGGATGATCTGGCAAAGCTTGAAACCTGGTCAGGCACTCTGGCAACTGGCTTTAATGCCAAAAGTGCAAGGTGATGCATTTTGGGATGAAGAACCCAAGGAGGACTTACCAGCTAGGGGAGTGCAGCTAGCCCAGACAGAGGAGGAGAAGGATATGGGTGTGCTCATTACAGGGTCAATGAACGACTCGGTGCAGTGTAGGATGGCAGCCGCAAAGGCCAACGGGGTGCTGGGTTGTGTTGCAGGGGGTATATCCTCGAGGAGGGAGGAGGTGATTCTGCCACTGTATAGGTCATTAGTTAGACCACACCTGAGTATCATGCAGTACTGGCGTCCGTGATTCGAAGAGGGACATTAAGTTACTGGAGGAGTGCAGCGCGAGGTGACAAAGATGATCAAGGGTCTGGGGGACTTATCATATGAGAGGAGGTTGAAGGAGTTGAACATGTACTTACTGGAGGAGAGGAGAGACAGGGGGACATGATTGAAACCTTTAAATACATGAAAGGAATAAACAAGACAGGTACAGAGGGGCTGTTCAAAGCAAGGGAGGGGAGGGCAACCAGGGGCCATGATATGAGACTGGAGCGAGGAAGGTTCAGGAGGGAGATGAGGAGACACTTTTTTACAGAGAGGGTGGTGGCTGGGTGGAATGCGTTACCTGCAGAAGTGGTATGCAGTAGAACAGTGGACTGCTTCAAACGAGGATGGGACAGGACAAGGGGGAAGGTTAATGAAGGGAAGGGTGGAAGGGAGGGGCAGCTGCAGAATAAGGGGTGCTAGCTGCACATTCGAGCAGACTTGATAGACCTCTAGGCCTTTATCTGCTGGCAAATTTCGTATGTTCGTATGTTCGTAAATAAATGTGATTTCTGTGTTTACTTATAAATTAGAAGTGTTCTTCTCAACAAATATTTGGATGTATCTCACAAACTCATCTCCTCTTCTGAATGGCAGAAATTCTTTAAAATATGTTACCAGCCTAAGGGCTTTAGCTTAATATATGCATTCTTGAATGACTCAGAAACCCAGTTAACAGAGAGCGCAAGACTGAAATGGCAGGAAGATCTTGGTCTAAGTATCTCAAAAGAGTCATGGGAAAGATTGTGGGATAATGCAATAAAATCTTCTAGAGAAGTGCAGGGGAGAGTCTTACAATTTAAAATCTTACAATACTATTACTATTCGCCTAAACAATTGTTTAAATTAGGTTTTGAATCAAACAGCAGATGTTGGAAATGTGGTCTTTCAGATACAGGCCTTGCACGCTTATTTTGGTATTGTGATAAAGTATTACCTCAATGGAAGCAAATACACACTTTTTGCCAGTCTATTGTTGGATCACGTATACCTTTTTCCCCTTTGTTATATGTTCTAGGAGACATTAATTTAATCTCAAACTTTCCTAAACATAAGAACATTTGGGTATTAACATGTGCATTAGCTTACAAAAGATTAATTCTCCAGCACTGGAAGAATATAAATCCTTCCAATATACAACAATGGTTCAATAATCTGCTGGTTGTGGAAAATAATGAAAACAAATGTTATTCTCTTAATGAATTACATGAGAATATATGGGATGCCTTTATATCCCTCTGTACAGTGTAGAAACAATAACAATAATTATATATATTGAAAGCGTATAAGATGGAATACACTGTATGTCTTACTTAGTAATGGTATTTGTATAGCCTTGTCTAGTCTTTATTACTCTGAGTGTTGTTTTAAGATTACTAAATTCATAACACAACATACTGCTACTTCTTGAGTTCTGTATTTTATGCAATGTGTATTTTTTACTGTGATGTTCTTTTTATGGGAAAACAATAAACTTTAAATTATAAAAAAACAGAAGAACAGTAAAAAAAAAGGATATGGGTCTGGAATCTAAACTGGTAACACATCATACAAAATATATATAAGAGTATACATGTATAGATATAACAGTCGATGGGTACAGCAGATTAAAAAGCACCCAATATACACTATATGTAGAGGTCCAGGGTAGGGGAGAGGGTTATAAGGCTACTCTAGATGGTACTTCTGAGGAGGCAATAATGACAGAATAAGGGTACGGTCAGGAACAGGGACATAGGAGAGGTGAATGAAGAGAGAAAAAAAACATTCATTGTCGATATGTGGACCACCACAGTAGCAGGGAATCTAGGTTCAGCCAACAATAGGATTCAAGGAGGAGAAGAGAGACATGGGGGGGGGTTAGGAGGATAGCAAGTAAACTAAGTTCAGGGTTATACAAGCCAGCAATGATAGAAGAGGCAAGAGCAAGAGCAGAGGGTAGGGGAAGGCAATGGAGGAGCCCCGAATTATAAATATCAAACACAGTTACAGATTAAGTGTTTGGAAAAAGTTTCACTGAGAGGGCAGGATACTGACCTGTTTGAACAGACTCTAATTGCTCTTATTTCCTGTAGCGTCCCTATAGACCCAGAGACTGTACACCATGTTATTATGCCTGAGGGATCCCAGATGGGGTGGAGGGTCATCCATGTGCAAAGTGTCTTCTCCAAGGGGGTTTCCCAAGGTAGAAGGATTTAGGGAGAAGTTGGAAAAGTTATTAGCTGCTGAGGGACAGACTGTCAAGGACTTACAAAGGGCTTTGGGGATTCTGAGGGGGTCACGCCTATACAGTCTCCCCAGCCTCCCCATCTTTGCCCAGGTCTTCTCCCATTACAGCAGCTCCCATAGTAGTACCCTCTGTGCACCTGGACTCTTATCACAGGCTCAGGTTGTTCTCAGGGGCCATCCCTGTTCCAATGGGGGAAGATCATTTGGAAACCTGGATGGACTACTCCACCCTACTGGTTCAAGAGTGGCAATGCTCCGAGGGGGGAAAACATAAAACATTTATGGAAAGCCTAAGGGGCCCTGCACTGGAAGCCATCCAGTTCCTCTGGTCCCCCAACCCAGAGGCCTCTGCTGCAGAGTATCTATCTGCTTTAGAAGGGGAGTTTGGTAGTACTGAGTCAGGAGAGGATTTGATGTAGAAGTTTAAGTCTACCAAGCAGCGGAAAAATGATCGACTGTCTGCTTTTGTGACTCGTGCAGAGTGGGCCTTGCACAGGGTGTACTGGAAAGGGGGCCTCCCGGCTAGTGAGCTAAATCGAGTGAGATTAGAACACATCCTTAAGTCTGCCCGCTATTCAAGTGTGCTCATGTTGAAGTTAATATTACAAGATCACAAAGCCCACCCTCCTGAATACTGTTGGTTACTGAAAGAAATCAGGGAAGCAGAGAACGAAGATGATGGTTGGGACCACTGTGCTGGGGTTGCATGAACTGCGCCGACCCCAGATAGATCCAATGAGAAAGAGAACACTTTGGAGTCACAATAAATCAGTGAGCTGTTGAAGGAATTATAATTATAATTGTTTCTGTTTCTTTTTATTACTCTTTTTACTCTTTCTTTAGTCCTAGAATCTGTAAGAGGGGTATTGTAACCAATCAGTAAAAAGTGTTTTTGGCTTAAAAAAAGCCTTCAACAATTTAAAAGAAAAAGGAAAAAGACACAATAAAAAGCACATACAAATACAAAAATATACCAATAGAGACATACAGTAAGTTACACAATACTATATAGGAATAAAAAGTACTAATTTCAATGTACTGTATACTTGACCGTATGTTAATAATTTCATTTGATCCAGTCTAATCTTGATTGCATATTCTTGATATTATTTAGTATTTTTACTGTTTAAGGTGCATCTAAATATCTTTACACAGTAAACTTTCTTTTCATCTTCAAAAACCCACCACAGTTAGTGTGGGACTAATTCTGTTTTTAACTTTATCTATTGTCAAAAATAATTTAGCTAATTTGATTATTGTCCAATCATCCTGTGTACGCATTAAAATGAGAGTCAGAGTTTCAAGATCTATATTGCATCCATTATTATTAAAAGAACCCAGTCAATATGTATGAGCCATACTATACCAAGCACAGTGCCACATAACATGTATTAGATCTTTGCTTCCTCCACTTGCACAACTACAATTTTCATTTGCAATTGTTTTATATCTGCACCTCAAAACACTGCTTTCAAATTGTTTGAATTTGTATATTGCAAACATTATTCACATAAGTGGCTCAGTTAGTACATCTAAGTACACCTTGGCCCAGATATTCAAAAGGGTTGTGCATGGCGCAACAGTGTTGCACCATGCGCAACCCACTGATGCGCCCTGGCACGATATTCAAACGGGAATTGTGCCTGGCACAAATCCTGATGTGCTGGAGCACATCAGTAATGTAATACGGTGCAGGCAGGATGGGCATGCCCATGCATACTCTGCACATCCGGATATTCAGCCTGGGATGTGCTGAGTCCATGCATGCACAACCCTTACTTGCGCCGCACACAGTTGATCCAAAAATAAAAGAAACAATGGCTGGCCACCCACAGGTGAGCTGCCATATTGCAGGGTGCAACACAGCAGCTGCCATCTGTGGGTGGCCACCTGAGCTCTGGCTGCACCTGGCGGCACCACCCCCATGCCCGATCATGGGCATTTGTAAAATATAATAAATTCCAATATCCCTAGTGGTCCAGTGGACCGCTGTCAGCCTGATCGCGGGCATTTGCAATATAAAATAAAGTCCTATATCCCTGGTGGTCCAGTGGACTGCTGTCAGCCCGTTCGCGGGCTTAAGTATTGATAAAATAATGTCCTATATCCCTGGTGGTCCAGTGGACCATTCACAGCCTGATCGCGGGCTTAAGTATTGAAAAATAAATTCAAATATCCCTGGTGGTCCAGTGGACCACTGTCAGCACAATCACAGGCATTTGTATTAAAAAGAAATGATGTCCAATATCCTGGTGGTCTAGCGGTGCCCCCTCCCCACCCACCACTGGCCCCACTGCCTGCTCCCCTGGGTCAGTGGCAGGCAACAACACCCACCTGCCTGCTGTTCCCGCCACCGCCGACTGACACCGTGAGTAGGCTGTACACCCATTGGTCCATAGCATGAGCCAATGGGTGTGCAGCCCATACCATATTACACATTCCAGATAAATGAATGGATTCATTCACATATCTGGAATGTGTAGTATGGTACAGGCGCGACGCCCATTGGCTCACGCAGGACCAATGGGCGACAGCCTACCTATGGTGTCAGTCAGCGGCAGCAGGGCGGCAGGCGGGTGGTAGTGCCCCACCACTGACTGGGGAAGGGGCAGGGGGCTAGTGGGTGGGTGGGTGGGAGGAGGGTACCGCTTAGACCACCAGGGATACTGGACGCCATTTTTTTAATACAAATGCCTCACGATCGGGCTGACAGCAGTCCACTGGACAACCAGGGATATTTGACTTAATTTTTCAATGCTTAAGCCCGCTATTGATCATGAAAGGTCCACTGGTCCACCAGGATATAGAACGTTATTTTCTTTAAACCCAAGCCCGTGATCAGGCTGACAGTGTCCACTGGACCACCAGGGATACTCGGGTTTCTTAATTTACAAATTCTGCTACCAGTAAGACTGGGCAGTCCACTGGACCACCAGGTTATTGGATGTGACGAGTAGGGTACCAGCCCGCACCCGGGCTGTGGGCACATTGCCACGCTCTGCAGGGGGCGGCGGCCCCCGACGGCTGCTGCATGGCAGGGCACCAGGTGAAGTCGCCGGGGGTTGGTGCACCTGTAAGCAAATGGGACCATAATGCAAATGGCCTATTTGAACCTTGCATACATTATGGCCCCATTTGCATGTGCACTTTTGAATATCACAGTTACTGCATATAGCGCAACGGAACTTGAGCAAGCACATCTCCCTGCTCCACTCTGGCCACTTGCGCTGGTGCAGTGCCACTGCACCATGCACACTGCGGGTGTCCAGGGTGCAATATTCAACAATGCTGTGCCATGGCGCAGCTCCGTTGAATATCGCCCAGTCAACGCCCCTGTGCAGCCAAGTTGCACTGCGCCCAGGCTTGCACCACAGCCTGGTGCAGTTTGAATATCTGGGTCCCTATATCCAAATTCAAAGTTATTCTTAGCAAACCATTTAGAAAATGTGAAACTCTTAATTAGTTCCAAATCTTTCTTTTTCCAACAGTTTACTATTTTTTAGTGACCTACTTTTTATATTTATCACTTAATAGTATTCTTTTCTTACCGTATCTTGCTAGTGTTTCTAAGTCATATTTTTAAGTAGTTGTATAATATTGGGGAGCCAAAATCCATTGGTATAACCTATCTGTAACCACTATTGTTTTTCATCCAGACAGATAGCCGTTATTCTAGTTGCCGGAAGTCTTTTTATTCTTATCCAGAAATTAACCTGTCTAATTTCACATAGTGCTCTAACGTCAGTTATTCCTAATTCTGATCTCATGTACAGTGCTGGGCATGATCACCCTAATCCCATTATATTCCCTAAATGGTTTAAATAGGGGCACTGCGAGTTTCTCCATATGTGCCGCTTCCCAAACTTCAGTACCGTACATCAATTGTGCTTCAAATTGTGATTTAGCTGCTATGATTAATGGTTTAATACTTGATCCCCCATACTTATTATTAAAGCGCATAAGAGCCATCATTGTTTTTTTTTAAAGTTTCCAGACACTTCTGGAATTGACAGTTCCATCTGCCATTTTCACTAAATTCAACCTCTCTATATATATATATATATATATATGATTTTACTATTTCAATTTTGTTACCCACTATAGTCCATGTTCCATCCTTCTTCCTACCATTAGAGCTAAATATAAGAATTTTGGTTTTTGTTAAGTTAATTTTAAGCTTTAACTCTCTAGATCTTTCTTCAAGTAATTTGAGTTTATCCTGCAGTCCTCTCTTTGCTAGAGAAAAGAGTACTAGATTGTCTGCATAAGAAAATACTGTGCAATATTGGTTCAATATCTTTGGTGAATCTGAGTTTTGAATTGTTAACTCTACTAAAAGATCGTTACTATATAAATCAAATAGTAGAGATGCTAAAATGCATCCTTGCCTAACTCCCCTATTTATCTCAAATGGTACAGAGAGACGGCCTACGATACCCATTCTTACTTGCGCCCAAGTGTTATATAAAGCGTGGATTACATTTATCAATTCTTTTTTTATGCCACATTTTAATAGTATATCCCATAACACCTTTCTTGATATGGTATCAAAAGCAGTTGTATAATCCACAAAGGTTACATACAATTTTTGCTTTCTTAAATGAACATATTTTTCAATTAAATGGAACATTATATAAATGTTATCCATGGTTGAATAGTCCTTTCCGAATCCAGACTGATAAGGAGATAAATCTCCAGTTTCCTGAACAGCTTCACTTAATCAGTTTAATATTATTTTAGAAAAAATCTTTAAGCTGTTGTCTAATAAACTGATTAGTCGATAAATGGCCGGATTATCTTTTCTTCCTCTTTTATATGTTGGAATTAGTTTCCACACAAGCTGAAGCACACACTAATCCCATGAATGAAATCGAACACAGAGCTACTAATATAATATTTTTATTACACCAACCAGACCACCTGATGCATTTTGGACAGTAAGCCCTTTATCAAAGATTTAAAACATCATTCAACAAACATCAGTTAAATACCATTACATATATGACATCACATATGGGATTAGGGTGTGCTTCAGCTTGTGTGGAAACTATGAACTGATGGCTGAAAGCACCACTATCACCTTGTGTATGGTTCTTTTGGCAAAAAAATATATTGGAATTATCTGTGTTCCTTTCCAAATGTGGGGGTATTTGTTATGCTGTATACATTTGTTGTATAATATTATTAGCATTCTACTCCATAATCCAGTATTACACTGGAAAACCTCAACTAACATATTATCTGGCCCTGGAGCTTTTTTAATTTTTAATGAGTTTATAGCAAGGTAATACAAAATCACACATGCCCCCACAATGCAATGCATCATGGGCTGCATATGCAAATCACCACACAATGTATGCTGGTCCAACTTTAAGCAGAATTGCATGGTGCCGAGGCCCTCACACAGTTTGCAAAGGGTGCTAACAGAAGACATAGACACGTGTTTCATCCTACCAGGACTCATCAGTATGCCTCATCTGTTTGACACCCCAGTAGACTGGACCAGCCACCCTATAGGCAGTGTGCCTCGGATATATAGTGGTGAACCCATTAAAATAAAAAAACTATTTAAAAGACAAAGAACCTCTGTGCGCAAACACTGAGGCAAGGGTTACCCCAAAGGGCATTTGGCTGGGAAGCCAAGTTTCAAGAAAATACATTTCAGCACCATGCAATTCTGCTTAAAGTTGGACCAGCATAACATTCTGTGGTGATTTGCATATGCAGCCCATGATGCATTGACACCAAGCTCCTTTGAAGTGAATTAGATAAGACTTATAGACCGTTAAAGCGATGTCTCCTCCCCAACTAGCCCTTGCTGATTTTATCCACCTACTGGGACTCTGTGATCCCTGGCGCCTTCTTAACCCAGATACCGTCTCTTATTTTACTCACGTACACCAAACTTGATCGAATAGCTATATTCTAATTAGCTCTTCCTTAATGAGCAGTGTTCACAAAGTGGATACAGAACAATAGTCTTCAGACCACTCCTGGTGTGGTCAAGATCTCCCTGGGTGTCCGGACAAAGGACACATCATGGAAACTGTCGCAGATCATAAAGGATGATCACATGGTTTCCCAAATCAAGGGCATGATCCTCTCTTACTTAGAACTGAACCAGGTCTGTCCACAGAGATGACATACTGTGGGTGCTCCCTCAATGTTTCATCAGGGAACTTATTAAGATTGCTGCCACTAGGAAAAAAATAAGGAATCACAAAATAATTGTTATCAAACAGCTGAGGCAGCCGAGGACATTTTCTCCTTTCCAACTCCTCAGCAAACCTAACAGCTCTCATTAAACTCAGGAACGAATACAACGACCTGACAGGAAAAGGTTGAATATGCTTTATTTAGACTAGATCAGATACATCGATCAGAAGTGAAAAATCTGGCAATATACTAGCCCTTAGACTGAGAGAGATGGAAGTTCACGTCTAATCCAGCTCTTAAAGCCCAGATGGGAATAATAGGACGCTACCTAGGGACATAGCTCAAATCTTTGAGTCTTTCTACAAGGCATTTATAGCAGGCATTCCTTTCCATTGCATTCCCAGAATAGAGAGCTCTTCCTGGGCCAAATCAATCTCCCTTCCTCCAGCCACACCACTGTGATATTCTATCAGCTCCCATCACCTTGAAAGTCAGAAGATGCAATCAGCAGTTGGCATTGAGGAAAGCCGAGACCTGATGGCTTTCCTTGAATTTTATAACATTTTCCAAAACCTTTCCCCTCTCCTTCTTAACAACTACGGAATACATGTTCACTGAGGATTCAATAGATCCTTCTCTCCTAGAAGCTAATAATTCTAATCCCCAAGCCTGATAAACCCTTAACAGATCCAACCAGTTACTGTCCAATCAAGCTTTTAAATTATGATATCAAAATTCTATCCAAAATTCTCACTCAGAATTAAAAGATATGGCTACACCTGCTAAGTCGAACAGGGAGAGTTTAATCCAGGGTAGATCATCAACCGACCATTTGAGGAACTTTGTCCCATGTCTTCCGAGTGGCCGCTTCACAAGATCCCATGGTCCCTAGTTGCTCTCGATGCTGAAAAAGCTTTCAATACAAGATGAAACAGAGATTTCTATGGGCCCTCTGAAGAGAATGGAACTTCCAAAACTCAACTATTCATATGATCATGGCAGTTATAAGTCCCCTTCGTCAAAAGTTTGTATATGGGTTTTCCTCCCAATTCCCTTTATCGTAAGGTACCGTACAAGGATGTCCCTTCCCCTACCTTCAATCTATACCTAGAACCTTTACTCATCAGCATCAAGAATTCTCCACGAGTGTCAGGCTGTCATCATCTCAATTCCCTGTGACCCATTATCAGCTTTTGCACAGTGACATTCTGTTGCACCTTGACCAATCTGGAGTCATCCTTAACACAAGTATTACGAATCATTCGACCAGTTTGGTCAGGTTTCTAATTTCAGGTTGAACATCTCCAAATCAATTATTTTTCCATTAAATTCTTACCTTTCACTCAGGCTTCACATGGTTCGGTGTAAAATGGGCTTTGACTTCATTCAAATACTTGGGTATCCATGTGGCTCAGGAGTTGAAGCGGTCAAGAAGCTTAATTTGGATGATGTAGTAACAAAATCCAGCAGGACTTGGATCGATGGCAAAACTGCCATTATCCATATGAGGCGAATTAACATAATCAAATGAATATTTTACCCCTGACTGTTCTACCCCTGAACCTCCTTAGTATTTGGCTTCCCAGAAATACTTCCAGTCAAGTTAACTCTTTACTATCAAATATATTTGGAATGGGAAACAACCTCATATGAGTCTTTTCTTAAACCTCAGTGCATCTAGAGACAAAGGGGCCTTCGCTTTGCTCAATTTCTCTTACTATATTACTGGGCTAGTCACTTAAACAGAATTGGTAGTGGTCCACTGCACAGTCTAACTTACCTCAACCAATTTGGCTACAGATAGAGCTAAATCTACTAGATCAGTTTAACCTACTCCCCCTGTATTTTTGGCACCTTCTCCTACGCTGCCCAGATATCAGGGACTCCACTATTGGTTCTCTATTAAAACCTTCTTCAATGCTGGAACTTTTCAACATATCACAAACCAAAGATCCAGGACAACCTCTCACCCTAAATCCCAATATTAAAATTGGTGGTAGTTGGCTAACCTCTGAATAGCTTCCACAAATAAACAACCTATGGGTGGAGTCTCTGTATGAGCAAGGTTCACTTCTCTCATCGGATAGAATCTTAACTTCCTTTAGCATCCCCAGAGACATATCTTCAAAGTATTTCAATTGAGGCATCTCATTCTAAAATTTTTGGGCCTGCTCCTTCCCTCCCAAAAGTAGGACCATTCCTAGAGAAAGTACAGAAGGCAGCTGGCAATCCCAAAGGAATATCCATCATATAATAACAAAACACTAAATGACCTTTTTCCTAACTCCCTGGAAGGGTCCCTAATCTGGTCACTTCCTCAACTTGAGCTCCCCTTATCGTGGGAAGCAATTTGGAAGGACGTTACCGCTACTTATCCCAAGATAACCATAGATTGATCCATATTATATTCTTAAACAACTTACTATACTCCAGTTAAGCTGTTCAAATTTGGCAAACTTAAGTCGAAAGTATATGTTCGAGGTGCGGAGTCGCTGAAGGGAATTTGCTGCATGTTCTCTGGGAATGCAATAGAGTGGCTCCATTATGGAACACAATCTGAGATAGTTTGGATCCACTTTGGGGCTCAAAGAATTCTTCACCCTAGAAGTTTGTATTCTGGTAGTTTACTCTAGCATTGTGGTGAAGGAACACAGGTACCACATGTCTTTAATCTCAATAGTTGTTAAAAGCTGGTCCTTAGACACTGGTTAGATCAGGAACCTATCACCTACCAGGAATGGCTTAAAGAGATGTCCCATTGTTTTAATACTCGAGAAATTTATTGCTAGCTCCAGACATAATCTAAGGTCCTTCAGTCGGAAATGGGGCAAGTTATAGCGCTCTACCTCATTTAAACCCTGAGGGGTAGTCCCTTGATCCACCAGCCCAGGAGGAAGAAACAGATAGGGAGCTGATGCTAGCCATCAAAGGATGGCAGACGAAGATGATGATAGTACTGGTTGGAGACTTCAATATTCCAGACGTGGACTGGAGCATCCCAGCAACAGCATCAATCAGCAGGCAGATTTATCCTGGACTCCTTCAGGGTGCCTTCCTCAAGCCACTGGTCATGGAACCAACCTCGGCAGAAGGCATTACTGGACCTTGAGCCACTGACAGGGACAGTGTGATGGGGTAACAGTGGGGGAGCACCTGGGAAACAGTGACCACCAGTCATTGTGGTTTGAAATCACAGAAAGAGCAGAACCAAACCACACAAAACATGTATCCTGGATTTTAGGGGGCAGACTTTGGGAAAATGGGGAGATACTTGAAAGAGGCATTAAGGGGAATGGGACAGAATCAGGGTTGAGGAACAGTGGGCAGTATTTAAAATGAGGATTACAAGAACAACAGAATTATATATTAAGCAGGTTAGCAAGAGAGGAAAAGGAAGAGGAGACCATTATGGTTTCCAAAGAGGTAGCAAAGAAAGTGAAAAGCCAAAAAGATTGCATCTTAGGCAATACAAAAAGACACAGGTGAAGGGGATAGGGAGAAGTACCAGGAGAAGCAAAGGGAGGCAGGGAGGTCAGTAGGGAAGCCAAAGCTCAGATAGAAAAACACATTGCAAAATCAGTGGGTAGAGGACAAAAACCTTTTACAGGTACATAAGTGAAAAAAGAAAGACAAAGGAGGGATGAGTGAGACTGAAGGGGAGGATGGGGCGCGTGGAGGATGACAACAGTAAAGCTGACAAACTGAACAGGTATTTCTGCTCAGTCTTTACTGAGGGAAGAGGAGGGCAATGGGTCTGAAGGGAGTACAAGGGGTGAGAGAATGGTGCAGAAATGGACACAAGTCCCTTTACACGAGAAAGGGTCCTGAAGGAACTGGAAGCAATAAGAGTTGATAAAGCAATGGGGCCAGATGGGGTGCACCCCAGGGTCCTTAAAGAACTAAGAGAGGTGGTGGCTGAACCTCTGGCTATCCTGTTTAGCCGATCACTGGAAACAGGGAGGTACCCAAAGACTGAGGACAGCAGATGTAGTCCCCTTATACAAAAGTGGGAAACAAAGAGGAAGCAGGGAACTACAGACCAGTCAGCCTCACCCTAGTAGAGGGAAGATCATGGAAGCACTACTGAAGGAGAGATTGGTGGAACATCTGGTTGTCAATGGACCACAGGAACCAAGGCAGCATGGTTTCACCAGGGGGAGGTCATGTCAGACCAACCTCATTGAATTCTTGACTGGGTGACTAGGGAGGTGGATCAGGGAGGGCAGTGGACATGGCCCATCTGGACTTCAGCAAGGCCTTTGACACTGTGCCACATAGAAGACTATTACACAAACTGGGGAATATGGGTGTGGCAGGACAGTAGTGTGGTGGGTAGGTAACTGGCTGGGTGGCAGGACACAGAGGGTGGTGGTAAATGGCTGTCACCCACAGAGGGAAGAGTGACCAGTGGGTACCACAGGGATCAGTGCTGGAACCGGTCCTATTCAACATCTTCATCAGTGACATGGCAGGGACCTAGAAGGCAGAATTTCACTGTTCGCTGATGACACAAACTCTGTAACAGAGTAGACACACCAGAGGGTGTAGACAGAATGGAAGGGACCTGCAGAAACTGAAGAATGGTCAGGGGTTTGGCAGTTGAAATTCAATGCAAAGAAGTGCAAGATAATGCATATGGGGCACAAAACCTGGCACAATGTATCAGTTGGGGGTGAGGATAGCATGCACCAAGCAGGAAAGGGATCTTGGGGTTATCATCTCAGATGACCTCAAGGTAGGAAACAGTGTGACAAGGCAGCAGGTAAAGCAAATAGGATGCTGGGATGTATAGGCAGGGGCATCACCAGCAGGAAAAGGGAGGTCATAATTCCAGCTATACAAGACACTAGTGAGGCCCCACCTGGAGTACAGTAAAATGGTTCTGGAGACCATACCTACGTAAGGACATAGACAGGGTAGAGAAGGTTCAGAGGAGGGCAACAAAGATGGTGCATGGATTGCATCACAAGTCCTATGAAGACAGGTTGAAGGAACTGAACATGTACCCCTAGAGGAGAGAAGGAGAGAGGGGATATGTTAGAGACATACAAGTATCTTACAGGGAGGAACAGGGTGCAGGAAAACACTATTTTAAGTGAAAAGATGTTCCAGTACTAGAGGGCATGGGATGAAGTTGGAGGAGGACGATTCAGAGGAAACATAAGAAAGAATTTCTTCACAGAACGGTGGTGGACAAGTGGAACACCCTGCCAGAGGAAGTGGTGGGGGCTGAAACAATCACGGGATTTAAGAATGCATGGGATAGACATAAAGGAATTCTGGAGGTCAGGGGTAAGGGGCAACAGACTTCTAGGAAAACAAACTGAACTTACAAGCTCAAATGGGCAGACTGGGTGGGCCATAGGCCCTTATCTGCCGACACTGTCTATGTATCTATGTATCTATGTATATACCCTGCTGCGTTGTTCACCTCCAGTGTATCCAGGCTTCTAGCCTTTGATTTTTCCCTTCCAGTGATCTTACCTCTTCCTGTAGCTATAAACTCTCCGAGGCGAGGGGGTGGGGGCTGGGGTGAGAGGGTTGTTGTTGTGGTTAGTTTTTCCTATTGTTGTTTTCACCTAATTCGGTGTGATTGAACGTATTCTCTAGGCAATATGCTTGTTATGCTTATGTACGATCAGGAAACCTTCAATACTTGCAGGTTGTTGTCTTTTTTTTATATGTAAAATTCAATAAACTTAAATTTAAAAAAAATAATAACTTGAGCAATATTAGTCACGTAGCTAGTGTTTGAGTTAAAATGTTAAAGTCCGTGTTAAGGAGACTGATTGGTCTCATTTTGTAATTGTTTTTTTATCTCCCTTTTTATGAATATAAGTTAAGGCACCCATGTTCATCTCTAAAGGCATGGAAAGAGATTTCAGAATACAATTATAGACCTGGGTCATTTCTAAACATAGTTCTGCTCCAATAATTTTGTACAGTTCATTTGGCATGCTATCAAGGCCTGCTGCAGTCCTGTTTTTAAAGAGTAAATCATATCTTGTACTTCCTGACACTGTATATTCTGGGTTACTGTGGTCACTGCATATACAGAGAGCTGTTATAAATTTAGCCTGGAAAAAACTGAGTGGTATTTTCTAACTGCGTTGTCAGAGGCCCATACATGTTTTTTGTATAATTTGTCACAACTTTTAAAACACCAGAATTTGTATTCTGTAATTGATTGTGTACATCATATAATGCATCCATTTCTTTCTTTTGAATTCTTTTATGACAATTTTCATAAGTGCATACTACACCCGCAGTACCCTGTATCCCATATCTCTGTTGTTGTTGTAAGGTTCTGGCTTTTTGCAAATGAAAGGACTCCAAATCCTAGACTAAGAAAATATTTAGAGAGATGGATGACTTGGCCACTCCAAATATAAGAGATGGAAAAGAAAAGAATGAATTAGCAGAAAATAAAGTGTTGGCCCAAAGACTGAAGAGTGAATGGTAGATGTAAAGGGTTCAGAGTACCTGGACTTCCCCAGGTTGGTCGAGGACACATAGCTTGTAAAGATAATATTATTAATTTGACGCTCTGTATTGTTCTGGTTTGTACTGTTAAAAAGAAAACAAATGAACAACTATATAAATGAAAAAGTAATGTGCAAACAATATTTCTGTTTCTCTAAGTAAATACTGTACACTGTATGAATTTTGAATGCACAATAAAGTAAATATAAAAAAAATAGAAAGGACTCCAAATCCTGTTTCATAGCACTGATTTGTTTTGTATAGTCATGTTTTGGGGTATATGACAAGGATAACAGGTTTTGAAAATGCTTTCTTTTCTGTGAATATTTTTATACTGAGTAACACTCAGAGTTACTTATCTGTTTTAATAATTTGCTAAGTTCATGTTTTGTGTCATCCCATCAAATGAGGGAGTTATCATATAAAATAAATATGTATACCCTACAGCGAAGGAGGGAGAGAGGTGATATGATCGAAACATTCAAACACCTTAAGGGCATTAACAAGGTGAAAGAGTCTAACATGTTTCAATGTAAGAAAAATAGCAGGACAAGAGGTCACAGCATGAGATTAGAGTGAGGTTGATTAAGGGGTAAAGTGAGGAAGTTCTTTTTCACAGAAAGGGTTGTGGATGCATGGAGCGGCCTACCTCAGGAAGTGGTGGATATGAATACAGTGCAGAGTTTCAAACAGGCATGGGATGGGCATAAGGGAGCAATACAGACAAGTATGAATAGATAGGCCATTGACAGAGTAAAGGCCTATGGCACATTCATAAGGTAGAAAAAAATTGGCAGACTGGATGGGCCTTGCGGTCCTTATCTGCTGTCAACTTCTATGTTTCTATGGTAAATACTGACTTCCTAGCTGTAAGGAATTGTTTTATTTTGAGTAAAATCAATTCATCTTCCAACAGAGAAATATTCAATTTCCATGTTCCTGGACCTTTCACTAAAGGTCTGTGTTGTCCAATTTGCATGGAGAGGACTTTGTGGTCTGAAAATTCTGCAGGGAGTACCTGGGCTGATAGCAGGGATAGATGGCTGGACATGAAGAAAAAAATCTATTCTTGTCACTAAATTCCCCTTATGAAAAGTTGGAGTATGAGTCTTACTGGTTCTGAGATAAGCATCTTGTAGTCTGGCAGTCTGTAGGATGGAAAATAACAAATTTGAATCACAGAAAAGTTTAGAAGTTTTTGTAGTTTTTGTTCTGTCTTTTATGGAGAGGCCGAAAATCAAGTCTCCCCCAAATATGACATATTGTGAAGTATGTAAAAAAAGTTGGATTAATTTTAACCTATCTATCCTAAGGCCTTCAATGCCCTTTTTTCTTCTCCACCAGTTGCTACTCTAACTAGCCCTCAACCTGACTGTCCCTCTTCTCCTCCCTCGCCCCTCCCACCCCTCCCTTTCGTTCTGGCTCCAACCACATACCTTGAAGTTCGCAAGCTACTTAACTCCCTTCCGACGCAGCGGGGTCAAGGCCTGAGGCATCCATCCTTGCATACTTAAGCAGTATGCACCTTGGCTGACCAGACCTATCACCTGGCTTTTAACCTCTCCAATTTGTCGTCTACTGTCCCATCCACCTGGAAAACTGCCAGAACCATCCCTATACACAAAAGGCGTATGTCAAACTCATGTCCAACTACACCTATATCTCTTCTGCCCAATTCAGTAAGCTGCTTGAAAAAATAGTCCACCATCAGCTTGCTGCTCACCTTGACATGTTTAATCTTCAAACCCCGTGCCAACATGGTTTCCGGCCCGGTCACAGTACCACCTCTGCACTTACACAGCTTACAAATGACATCAGAAATAATATGGACCGTGGCCTACTCACTGGGGCCGTCTTTATCGACCTGTCTAAAGCTTTCGACATGGTACACCATCCTCTCATGCTAAAGAAGCTCCAATCTATTGGAGCATCTGACCAACCCTCTCCTGGTTCCATAGCTATCTTGACAATCGGACTCAGGCGGTAGCATTTCACAAGGCCCTTCCTCCCTAAACATCTCCCGTGGAGTTCCCAGGGGATCCACTCTGGACCTCTACTCTTTCCTCTTCCTAAATGATATTCCACCATGTCCGGCATAGCTGCACTCTTATGCAGCAGATGACCTTGTTCTCTACTCTGGGTCAAAATCGGTTGCTGCCATCAACTCCACTCTCACTAATGACTTCCAATTCCTGCAGACCTGGCTCTCTAGCAACTACCAAGTCCTGAACCTAGAAAAACCTGTGCTATGCTATTCGGATCCTCTAAGAAACTGTCTGCCCTAGAACAGGCTCCAGGTTCAATGCCTTGATGGCTCCCTCATCTCAAACACTGAGTCCTTCAAGTGCCTTGTCACTTTGGATCCCACACTTGACCTGTCTCAACATGTCAATATGGTGTGCCGTGCTGTCAATGCTAAAATTAAGCGGAGCTTATCGCGTGCTCACTCCCTCACTCCTTCCACTAGACTTTCTGTTGCGAGAGGTATTCTCTTACCCCAGCTCAATATGCTCTGCCCCTCCTCTTTGCTGCAAACTCTGCTACACTCCACAAATGGGATACTGTCTACAACAACATCTGTGGATTCGCCTTAACTGTCCCGTCTTACCCATCATTGTCTCCTTCACGCTGGCTTAAATTGGCTGTCACCTAAGGATATTCGAGCCTACTCCTGGGCTGCTTATTGACTCCCTGTCTAGACCTCCCTGCCCTGTCTATCTTGCCAACCTCCTGACTCCTGCCTCACACACCTGTACCCTCAGGTCTTCCTCTGTCCCATGCTCTCCACTAGACCTTGCATGACAAAATGGATGAACAGGCATTTGACCATTTTGCTCCCAAATTCTGGAACTCACTCCCCCTTATGGTGAAAACATCATCCTCCCATCGAGAATTCAAAAACTTGCTGTTCACCCACCTCCTAGCCTCTGGCCAATGCAAATGCTCTTAATTTGCTTTGTCCCACTGCAAGCTGTCGGGTCTGACCCTGAGCACTACACTAATGTTCTCCCATGCAATTTGTCTAGGTGGCTATGAACCTTGATGTCTTTACTGTCCTCAGCTGTCTTATGGTTACCCTAATTGCTTTATTTTACATCCTTATTATGATCTATGCCTAAAATGTACCCATATGTAACTGTTACTGTACTACAATGTATATCTTGTTTTGCTTCTGTACACCTATATTATGTCCTGTGCATTTCTGCATATTGTAACCAATGTCCTGTGCTCTCCCGAATTCGTGCCTGAAAATAGGCAGGTCTGTTGCCTAGCGCACTTACCCGGTTACCAAAAGCTAATAAATAAATAAATAAATAAGGGCTTTTGTTTGTGTGGTGTAAATGTTTATTAATCTATAATAATGTTCTGAAACCTAATATCTAATATCAAAACTCGCCCTGGGACTAAGTCTGTGAGCCTTAATGTTTCAATCTCAGGCATATTAAATAACATTTCTACCCCTGAACAACCTTCTTGTCCTAGTCACCAAAAGGAAGGGCCCAGATACCAGGCTTGTTGTGCTTGTGTAGTTTCATGTATTGTATGGAATCAGACATCTTTTTTTTTTTTTAATTAACATTTTGTCGGTTTTCCCCCTGTTTATCTCCTGTTGTGCCCAGGGCTCCAGCACATGGTCGTGCGTGCACCTGGAGGCACATATACACCCTATAAAGCAGGCTCAGCCCCTTTCTCCCCTTCCCTGGTAATCGCCGAGCTCCCCATGGTCCGAACTACCATCTGTCCTCTGCTGGGTGGCAGCCAGGGGCTGGGGAAACTCTACATCCCTCCCCAAGAGAGGAGAGCCACCTCACATCAGCTCGATCCCACTCTCACCCTCCCCCCTGCCGACCCCCGACAACCCAAGCTTGTTCCAGAACCGGGGTTGCCAGCATGGTGTTAGGTGTGGCATCCAGCACCTCAACTTTCAGTGGGAACCGGACATCTTCAACAAAAATAAACCCTACTGTGAGGTAAGAAAAAAAGGAAAATATCCCATTTGTGTGGTCTCTTAATACTGCTAACATTCACAGTATAACAAGCAAAGTTAGTTGGCATTTTAATAAACAAGAAGCAGCACAAAACACCCTCACCTAGGTCTGCCTTGTCTAGGGGTATGTTCTTTATGTTTTGTTTTGGTTTGGGCCTTTCGTTTATGAGACCCAAGGGATTCAAGGAGTAATTCTGTGTCAGTGGACAACTCTGAGCGAGAAGACACAACTGAAGAATTATCTAAGTCATTATCTGAGTCTTCTGAGTTGACTGGAAGTAATTCATATTTATTTTTGATTGTCAGGGGCTCTGTTTCGGATACTTTCTTCCGTGGGAGGCTGGTAGCAAATCTTCATCTGGCTGACCTTGGGGAAGCTGGGGCCTCAGGTTTGGGGGTGGGGGGTCTTATGTCTTGAGATACTAGAACTGGAAGGGTCCACAGTAGTGTTAACAGAAGGGGCAGAGTCTTCTTCCATTACAGGAGACTTTTTGCTTGGATACTGAGCTCGAGAAGATAGGGTGGGGAATGGAGAGGGGGGTAATTGATCAGTGCAGGATTGGGGGAGGGGTATTCTGAGTGAGGAGGTAGTCTCAGTAGTAAGGTGTTCTTGGCTCAGTGCCTCCATGGATTGTCCAGGAGCAGCATCAGTTGTCAGAGCAGGGGTTCTGGTGATTATTTGGTTTTTGTGCATGGGTAATATATAACCACTGTTCAGCTCCATCTGCCAGATCTGGTTTGTTGTGGGCTGCCCACAGGCAGCTCTGAAATGTATGCCCTGCATCTTCACACAGATTACACTTTTCTACATTTGGACAGTTTACCTGAGTGTCCTAATTCATCACATACTAAACATTTCATCTTGTCGCAGATGCTACTTAAATGTGCCACTGACCCACGTTTGTAGCAGGCCTTAGGTTGACCAAGGTAAAACAGTACCCCCTGCTCCTCCCCAGAAAAAAACTTGTACCCCATGCCACTTTTGGCAAGTTGGCACCCCCATTAAAAGAACTAGTACCCACATATGATATACCATTTACTTTTGGCAGAGATACTTAGATTGGTACCACCACTAGCTTTAGGATATATACCAGGCTCATTGTCTAAAGGAAAGGGGTGGGGATACAATTAGCAAAAATTAACCTTTGTAAAAACAACCAGATCCAGGGCAAAGGATGCTAAGCGTATGCTAGACCTAACTGTTGAGGGGGCCCCAATAATTCCACACAGAAACAATGACCAGATTGTGTAATGCAGTAGCTGGGATTGTGCAGTATGGCTTTATTCACAGATGTTACTAAAGTACCAATGGACCCCCAAGGGTCAGTTATGGCAAACAAGTACATTTTCTTTTCCACCCACTCTTTGCTATGCAGTACAATTATCCACAGAAACAATTCCTTTCTCAGTTTCAGTTTACAGTTTATTGTTTAACTTTGTTGTGGTTAACAAAGTTTTTACAAATAAAAATGTACATAAATTACAGACATAACATAAATAAAATCACAATACAGCATCAAACACAGCTTATTATATGGCTAAAATATAGTTGATTACATGCATATTTTTAAATTATCCTATAAAATTTATTTTCACCATGTGGTTAAAAATATTGGAATAAAATTTCCATAAAGTGCTCTAAACCCGATTCATACATAACTACATTTTAAGTCATGGAAACTCTAGCATATTTCCTCTATCCCATTTACATTTGCCATAAGATTAGATATCAACAAGACTATAAAAATGTTTATAAAATGCAACAATAATATAATTTGGAATTTCTAGGCAGTCTGTTTCCAGAACAAGGACAAAAAAAAAAAAAGAAAATACAAGACAAAATTATGTGGCTTAAAAAATTAAAGATACCATTAATTCAGGCATATTTTTTCTTTATCCTAATTACGGATGAAACAGATTTAGATATCATTAGGGCATCAGCAAAATTTCTAGGGTATAGGAGTGTAAATACTGGATCATAATCAGTTTTATCATACAGTTTCAAAAATTTCCAAGCAAACTATTTCTAGGACCAGAGTAAAGAGGGCAAAGCCTAATTATATGATTTAGAGATTGAATCTGGGTTAAATTACATCTACAAAGATTGGATGTATTAGTCGGTCCCTTTTTAGTAGGAAGACCTTTATTAAAAAAGGTATAGCTCGAATTAATCAATCCTGCATGAGCCCACATAATTAATTTCCTATCCAAGAATGCTATAGGAAAAGTTAAATAATTTTCTAAACAGTAATCGATTTTATTAGTACTAAACCACACATTAAGCCTAAGCTCTCTTACTTTTAACATTTCTTGTTGTTTCGTATAGACAAATAGTTTACTTTTTATCAAATTTTTAAAACACATAGCAATATTTATATTATTTTTATAGTCACTCAAGAGGTGAGTCATGTTCAATTGTGCTAACTGATTTTCTAAAGTTTTTAACCAACAAGAGGTGTGGCCAACCTTTACCCATTTAAGTTTTTTTCTTTTAAGCATTTATGTGGAAGCATATTACATTTATTATTTGTCTTAACCAATAATTTCAAGATAGCTAGGGTACTAGATGGCATTTTCCCAAACTCTGAACTGATTAACACATAAAAAGTAGGCACACCTAAGAGGGCTTTATAATAATATGAAAGAGCTTTATCGGTGTCTTTATTAATATTTGAACTGCAAATGTCGGCACCATACATTGTTATTAAATTAATCTTTGCATCACCTGCTTTAAGGGCAGGAAAAACAGTATTACCACCATAAGTCAGACTTGAATTTTAACAAACCTTTGGCTGTTACTTTTGCTTTTAGATATTGTTCTTTTTGGTGTATTGATCAGTTAAATGTATTTGTCAAATTAACTCCCAAGTACTAATAGTTGTTCACAATTTCAATTTTTTTATTTAAGAAAAAAATTGAAATTATTTCTCCTTCCGTACTGATTAAAAATCATTAGTTTTGTTTAGATTTATAGATATTTCTAAGTTCACACATTTTTGTTGAAATATATCTATCTTTTTTCCAAGACCCATTTTTGATAGGGCAAGTAATACCATGTCATCAGCATAGGCAAGAGCATGTAAAGGAGAGCCATTAATGTTTGGAGAGTCATATAAATTTTCATTTTCAAATATAATTAGCTCATTGACATATATATTAAAGAGTAATGGGGCAAGTAAACTCCCCTGTTTTACCCCCTTCTGGGTTAAGAAATAATCTGTTAGGTTACCTTTATTATCATATCTAACAGAAGCAGCTGTTCCACAGTGAAGTAAATAAATCATTGTTAATAATGTATTATTCAATTTTAAAGAATGAAGAGTTGACCAAAGTTTATATCTATTTAGGGAATCAAAGACAGAAGAAAAATCGATAAAAATAGCATATAGGTTCATTTTTCTCCACTTGACGTATTTTTCAATTAAATGTGAAAACACAAACATATTATCAATTGTGGAGAATCCCTTATGAAAACCTGCCTGAGATGGAGAAATAATGCAATTTATCTCAACCCACTCAACTAATCTATCCAGTAACAATCATGAAAATATTTTAGAAATTATGTTAAGTAAACTTATAGGCTGGTAGTTAGAAGGCATGTATACGGATCCTTTTTTATGCAGGGGCACTATAATAGTTCTGACCCATGTGCTCAGAATATATTTATATTTCAGGAATAAATTAAAGTAATAAGTCAGTAGGGGTATCCAGAACATTTTATATTCTTTAAAAACTTCCACCGGAATGCCGTCCTCACCTGGTGCATTATTATTTTTCAATTTTAGAATTGCATGTTCAACCTTCAGCTCATTAAAAATAATAGAATCATCTGTAGACAAGCATAGTTCTCTAATAAGCTGCTGATCCATATTTTCTGGTCCAGAGACAATTTGCTTGAAGTATATAGTCCAAATATCCTTTGGTATATAAATTAAGAGAGTAGGTTTATATTCCTTAACACCTTGGGCTACCAATTTCCAGAAAGAATGCATGTCATTTTTTGTATCACATTGAACATATCAGTCCATAGTTTTTGTTGGTACACTGACTTTTTTCCCTTCAACCATTTATTGTAGTGTTTCCTCATTTTATTTAGATGTTGAAAATTTAGTTTAGTAGGATTAAATTTGGTCCATCTGATAAGTTTATTTAGCTTAGATTTAGCTTTCCTACATTCTTTATCAAACCAATTATGGTTTAAATAATTATCACATGATGCATCACAATAGATAATTGACCTGATATTTTGATTTAATTGAACTAAAAAATTGTGAATTTTATCAGGAGATTCAAACTCCAAGGAGGATAATTCGAATTCAGTAATGGCTTTCTGAATAATATCTCCCAGTTGGGAATTATTTATTTTACCTCTCCTAAGAACCTTTTTACCAACTTGGCATAGGTCCTTTATACAGCCAATCTCCTCTAAAGGTTCATCTAATAACCAAATTGTCAAACAGATGGTGGCATGATCACTTTCCAACCTCATCATAATGTTCATATGTACAATTGATTTTGTCAGGTCAAAGTCACTCAAGACATAATCAATTGTGCTCTGACCACAAGAGGAAAAATAGGTATTATTTCCTATCAAATCACCATGTATTCTACCATTTAATATTCCAAGTTCATTTTCTTTTACAAATTCAAGAACATCCTTGCCCTGAGGATTACTTCACTTATCTTGACTCTTTCTAGTAATTATTACTTCTGACAACATTCTGTCAGGTAAATAATTTCTTTGTTCACATAGGGCGATCCTAGCATTAAAATCTCCTGCAATCAAAAGGTGGTTCAAGGGAAATCTGACAGAAATCTTCTCCATCATCAATTGTAGTCATTCCCATAGCTGTATATTATTATTTCTACCTGTTCTATTCCTTTCTCTTCCCCATGGTGTATGCTCATGGACTGTTGCCACATACCTGAAACATTTCCATTTCCCTAAGAGTGTATGCTTGTGGACAGTTGCCACACACTTAGAACATCTTCTTTTCCCATAGGTGTATGCATGTGAATTTAATCACCTACCTCATCCCGCAGCAGTGGCCTTCGTACAGGGTAACCTGGTGCCCATCAATGAATCAGTTAGCCTTGCCTTGTAAACTCCAGATTGTTTTTCTCCCACCCTTTGCCCCAACCGACAGTCTTTGCCATTCCTTCAGGGTTACACCACAGAAGCATTCATTCCCCACTGAAATGCTAAAGACTCCAAACTTTACTTCAAAGTCCCACCCTTAGGTGAACAGGGGTCCTGATAAGCATGATCTAGCCTTATTTTTGGGCACACACACCCCCAGACAACCTTCTAACTAGAGAACGCGTCTCCCATTTTGTACTCAGTTTAGTTGCTCCTTCCTTTAGGCATGGAAACAACTCAGAAAGCACCCTTTTCCATGGTAGCTTGTCAGAAATCTCACACAACGTCTTTCTCAAAGGCAGCTGTACACAAACTAGGACCTTCAGGGGATTGCCGCTTGGATCCACTGAACTAGCAGCCCCTTTCACTTCTCATGGAGTGAACATCAAGGAATCTTTCTGAAGAAAGGTCTCCACCACTTCACTGGGAACTGGAGATGTAATCCAAATTAGGATGAGAAACACAGGGCTCTCTGACACAGATCCCCAACTGGCAGACCTCCTGCCACTCTGACTGTCACTGATCAACTCCACTGAACATTTAAAACTTCCCCAGAGCAGCTGACTCAGAAATGGTTATGCTGCTGCAAGAGTTCTAAATGACATAATAATCCTTCCCTCAGGCTAGCTGAGTAAACAATGATGTAATTATGTAAGCAGCCCCTAAGTGAGCTCCTTACAAGCTACCTTGTCTACCTACCTAACACTAGTACTAGTGGGATTCTAGTAACCCCAGGGGACTGGGTGGTTACAAACTGGCAAGTGCATCACCCCAGTCGTACTGGATTTCAGCATAACCTTAACCCTGCATCCTTCAGTCCAAATGTGCTCCAAGTCAAAAATTGCCTCAGGATCATTCAGAACAGTACAACATTGTCTCAACCAATGGACCAAGTCATTTTATTTTTACTTAGTTTTCGTTGACTGGGTAGGTACGCTAGACAGCATGGCTGTCTATTTTCAGGTACGACCCAGAAGGTTACAACAGAAGGCACGAAGACAACAGTATATACAAAGAAAACAAGTGAACAAGAATCAGTATGGAAACAGGCCAGAGATCAGTCATAATGTAGCTATACAAACCTATACAGCAATGACAATACAGTGGCAAAAACAATATGTAATAACAAGATACAAGTGTAAATAACTTAACAGTCTTTGAATCAACAACTAGTGAGTAAGTGCTGGGGGGGTAGCAAGATTTCCCATGCAGATCTGAGAGTAGTATAGATAGGGTCCGGTTAAGCAACTAGGAGGAACCAGCAAAGGAGTGGGTAGACTCCCTACAGGAGCTGGGTTCAGGGCTTAAAATAGCCTTACGAAGGTCCTGCTTGAAGCTGCATGGACAAGGGGAGTTTCTGAGATTCAGTGGGAAGGAATTCCATAATTTTGAAGCACAGACTGAGAAGGCATTTTCACCCATTTTAGTATTACATCTCGGTTGGATAAGTAGGGATTTATCAGTTGATCTTAGGGAGTAGGCAGAGGTCGCAGGTTTGAGCAGTAGGGCCAGTTTGTTAGGTATCTGGGAGGAGACTATACTCTTTATAAAACAGGAGGAGATAAGCTGATGGAAAGTTGAGGCTGTAAGCCAGCCCAGGCTGGAATATAGTGAGCATCAGTGAGTAAGCTTAGGTAATGACAGAGCAAAATGGCACATGTTGTTGTAGCAGACATCCCACTTTTGGAGGAGCCCTCCTGTAGTTGCCAGAAAGGCGATTAACCCATGTGCCAGTTTGGGTCTCAGGATCTCCTGCACAATGGCTAACCTAGCCATGGATGTAAGGCTATGTCTGAGCTAATATGCCAGTCCCAGCTGTATATTGACTGATTAGATGTCTGTAGCTAGATGCAGGTCAAAGTCCAGGGTGGGATCAAGGGTGACTCCTAGGCATTTAAAGTAGGTCACTGTGGTGAGGGGAGCACCATCTAGCACTCTGATGCATAAAGGTTGGGTACAGGACCTAAATTCTGAACCCGAGCCAAAGAGTATAGTCACAGTTTTATTTTTATTGAGGACAAGCTTGTTCTGCAATAGCCAGAGCTGAAAGATACCAAGAGGTTTGGAGAGGCAGAGTAAAGAACCAGGTTGTTGGCATATAATGGGTAAGCAAGGTCCAGTTAACGGCGGGAGCTCATTTATGAAGATCGTAAACATGAGAGGACCAAGAATCGAACCTTAGGGCACTCTGATCCAGGTGGGAGTGAGGGAGGACTTAGCGCTTCTGATCTGGACAAATTGCTGATGCTCCAAAAGATAATTTTGAAACCAGGCGGTAGCCGAGGTGGAGAAGCCAAGAGATGACAACTTTGATAGGGCAGCGGGTGGTCAACTAAATCAAACGCTTTTGTAAGATCAACCAAAGTAGCTCCAGTGAGAGAGCCATTGTCCATCACAAGTTTGACATCATTTGTAAACTGTATGAGTGCAGTGGATGTACTGTGCCCGCATTAAAAACCATGTTGATCTGGGGTGAGCAGGTTGAACGAGTGAAGGTGATCTGAGATCTGGG
The DNA here is from genome assembly GCA_016271365.2 of Neoceratodus forsteri. Taxonomy (NCBI): domain Eukaryota; kingdom Metazoa; phylum Chordata; order Ceratodontiformes; family Ceratodontidae; genus Neoceratodus; species Neoceratodus forsteri. The sequence goes on from JADMNL010000027.1 coordinate 143,292,422, forward strand.
TGGCAACAATTTTCTCCAAGATTTTAGAGAGGGTCGCGAGGAGGCAAATAGGGCGATAGTTATCCAGGTTAGTGGTGTCCCTCTTTCTGTGGACAGGAACTACTTAAGCAGTCTTTCAGAGGGAAGGCCCAGGTCCTGTGAGTGGGATAGGTTGAAGAGTCGAGTCACTGGAGAGAATAGAATGGGCAATGGTTTTAGGAATTTCAGTAGGAGTCCATCTGCCCTTGCCGACCCAGTAGGAGAGATGGACTTAAGTAAGCTTAGGATTTCAGACTCAGAGACTGGGTGAAGGTTGAAAGGAATGTTGGATGGTTTAGAGTTGCCCTGCAAGGGCTCGGGTAAAGGCCCTGGAAATGCAGTATAGGAGGAGAGGTCAGTGAATCTGGAGTTAAGAGCATCGGCGATAGTGCACGAGTTATTGCAGCTACAACCATCCACGACCATATCAGAAAGGGCACTGCTTTTGTTTTTCCCAGAATGGTGTGACCATGACTCTAAAAACCACGAGAGGCACTGACAGAGGTATTAAGATGCTGATGGTGTTAACTGCCCATTGCAGCTCTGATAGTAACCTTACATTGGTTTCGGAGTCTTCCGTACTCAACCTAGTCCGATGGGGACTGGGTTAACTTTGCTTTGCTCCAGGTTTTCTCTCTCTGTTTGAATGAGACAAGGAGTAAAGAGTTTAATTGTCAGGTAGCAATTCCCCAGATACGGTGCCTTTTTAATGGGACATATTTATCTTGAAGGTTCAATGACATGGTGAGGATGTATTGTGTAGTGTGTTCTGTGTTGCAGGTATTGTATAGAGGTTCCCAATCAGTCTTCTGTAGCTCTGACATTAGGGCTGTCTTATGCATTTTCAAGAAGTCCCTGAAGAGAATTTCTCTGGGTGGGGGTTTAGGGGCTCTTGCTTTCCAAGCGCAGAAGACCGGGGAATGGTCATTGATTATTCACCCCTTCATTTTTTAAAAGAACTGTGATGGCTTTTCATGCTGATTTGGTCAAAGGTATTGCTATGAATGTGGTCCATAGTGGAGCTGATTTAAGTTTGTTATGTCTTAACCAAAAACGTTCCAAGCTGTTTAAAGGCTTGAAGCAAATGTTAAATGTTGTTTCCCCAGACGTGGATCAATGCATAAATTTCATTTGCAAGGAATTTTAAGGAATCTTTCAATTGAACTCTGGCTACAAACAGCCAGTCTAAGGCCTCTTCCATGCCTCCTATATACTTCAGTCTAACTGCATTATGCCTTTTCGCTGGTTGCACAGGTATTCTGAAAAGGGAGGCACATGGTCTGGCATTGGATCTAGAAGTGCACTATGGGGCATTTGTGCAGCCTGGGTATGTTGCACAGTTTCAGTTGTTTGTGCTGCACCTTGATTTATATTATTTTCTTGTGCAAAGTTAAAGGATTCAGCCCTCCTATCTGGTATATTGAGATGTAGCTGGGGGTGTTGCGTAAAATTCAATTCAGTAGGAATTCTAAAAGAGCATTATCACAGGACATAGTTTGAGTATTTTCATTCGCACCTGAGAGGGAGTCCGGTGCCATTCTCTGCACCCGAATAGGTGAATGGTCAGACACCCATTTTCCCATTTGGGTGTCCTTCTCTCACCCTGCCACTTGCAGGGCCTTGTCCACTGACCAATTTTCATTGCCTGCATCAGAGCCTTGTGATACTGTGGGTCATCTCAGGCCAGACTGTAAAACGTCTGTTTGTGCCATTCCTGACGTTTCCACAGTCTGTTCTGTAGAAACTGAATGTTCCTCTGTTGGCGGTACTGAGACCACAGCATGTTTATTAAAGCTGGAGATCTCCAGAGTGCTGTCTGTCTGCTCCATCCTACTCCCCAGTGGCATCTTTGATGCAATGTCTGTATTGACAGCCAGCTGGGCTGGAATGACGCTGTCAAGTGATTTTGACATTTTAAGCTGAATCATCTGGTCAGTGAGTTATTTTTTCTTTTGCAGGTATTGCTGTTCCTCCACCATAAACATTGTTTTAATGTTTTCTGCTTCTTCGTTCTGGAGTGATGTTGGCTCACTGTATGAGGATTTCTCCCTAAGGTCAGTCTGTTCTCCAGTGTTGAATGATTCGTCTGTACTCACATTTTGTTCCATAGGGACGTAAGGCACATTGTCAGTTTCCACAACCTAACTTCCCAAGACTTTTGTCTGCATGCCCACCTCCATTTCTGAATCTTCATCCATTGTAGGGCCTCAGGCCAGATCAAGGCAGGGGAGGAGACCCGCTTCCCTACCTCTGAAGCATCCATCCATCCTCTCTTCATCGTTACCAGGAGTCACCATCTTGGCAGAATGCCAGGATGACAGAGGTTCCCCCTACTGGAAGAGTAGGGGAGTTTCCTGTGTCATGGCCAACATTCCCACATCAATAAAACAGCTCCATGTAACCCACCACCCAGGATACACCTAGAAATGAGCTATCACAGCTAGTGTGTCTTTTCTGGTTAAAAAATTATAAATAAAAAAAAGATATTCATATAAAAACTGCATAACACAACAAAACAAATAGTGAGGAACAACTAGTGAATGCAAGAAACAGCCTTGCACTATAACACAGAACACAGGGTAAAGTGGTGAACACACTTAATGGCATATCTTTAGCTTAATCACCAGTAGTGCAGGTTAAAAACTTTACAACAGGCAGTCCATGTGGAATCCCCACACATAAGTGCACAAGATACCCACCTTCAGCCACGTGGCACCCTGTGTTCTGAAATAAAAGGATTCTATGCATCTAGCCAGGAAGCACATGGCTTATTTGAGCATGTGCAGCACCAGCTCCACAGAGCATTGCGCCCATTTTGTTACAAAACTATGCACTAATTTTTAAATCACAGTGTGTCATACACCCTGTAATAGAGGGGATTTCAGGATTGTGTCTGAGATCTGAATGCAATGAACATATTACACAGCCCCCCCGTAAACATAGCACAATGAAGAAAGGAGACCCCACATTACTTAATTATCATAGATGGAAAAACACATCCATATCAGAGATACTACTGGAACCTCTAGTCTGTACATGTGGTAGTTAGCTGAATTATTAACTCTCAGCAGTCCAATCAATGCTTATGTGACAGAGGAAACTAAAACAGAACTTAGTACTGACCTCTGTCTGAATAAACACAACACTGACCTGCATTTTAAGAGTCCTCCTTGGCGGAGTCATCATGTCCAGCATTTGCATCTGGGACCACTTTAGAAAACAAGCATTTGTCAATGCCGAATGTTGCTTGCTTCTATGTGCTGTTTAGGTATTTGGAAGTCATTGGAGTGCAAATATTGAAAATTTGCGAACTTACGAGCGAGCGTAGGAACTGCGCAAAGCACACTCGTAAAACGGTCATTTTTAGGAATTTTTCATTAAATTTTTTAACATAGCCATTTTAAGACCTCTGCTCATGAACAGTGTCACTGTGATTTTGTTAATGTGTCCCATACATTGAGTTTTCACACGACTGCGCCATTGTCGCTACATGTGGAAACACGTTTTGGGCAGGATGTAAAATGACAGCTGTACTGCTCATAAGGAGGTGTGGTAAAATGGCAATGTTGAAAATCTGGAGTGGAAATATTGAAAATTCACAAACCTAGGAGCGTGCATAGGAACTCATGCAACGTCGTCAAAACAGTCATTTTAAAATTTTTCACAAATTTCAACATAGCCATTTTAAGACCTCTGCTAATGAACAGTGTCATGGTGATTTTCTTAATGTGTCCCATACATTGATTTCAAGACACCGACTGTGCCATTGTGTGTACATGGGGCAGAAACACATTTTGGGCAGGAAGTGAAAATGACAGCTGTACTGTTCATAAGGAGGTGTGGTAAAATGGCATTGTTGAAAATCTGGAGGAAAATATTGAAAATTCTGGAACTTAAGAGCTCATGAGGAACTGGCGCAACGACGTCAGTAACAGTCATTTTTAGAATTTTTCACAAATTTTCAACATAGCCATTTTAAGACCTCTGCTCATGAATAGTGTCACTGTGATTTTCTTAATTTGTCCCGTACATTGATTTCGCACACCAACTGCACCATTCTGCGCTACTTGGGCAGAAACACATTTTGGGTGAGATGTGAAAAATGACAGCTGTACTACTCATATGAAGGAGTGGTAAAATGGCAATGTTGAAAATCTGGAGTGAAAATATTGAAATTTCATGAACTTACGAGCGTGCGTAGGAACTGCGCAATGCATGCTCGTAAAACAGTCACTTTTTGGAATTTTGGCACCAAATTTTCAACATGGAGTTTTTGGGACCCTTCTCATGAAAGATGTCACTGTCATGGCAGTATTCAGGCCTGAAGGGTGATTTCGCAGTCACTGCACAGTCACTGCACGAAATCACCCTTCGGGCCCGAATAACACCATGACAGTGACATCATTCATGAGAAGGGGTCCCAAAAACCCCATGTTGAAAATTTGGTGCAGAAATTCCCAAAAATGCCTGAGATATGCAACAAAGTTGAAACCCCCCTATCTAGCTCATTATACAGCTTACCGGCATTTCCTCAGTTTGTGGTCGGCTTTGAAGAGTGCAGACGTGTTCCCGGTCCACCGAAGATCGTCGTGCGGAGTCCGGAAGTAAGTATGAGGTGAGGGGGTGTGGGAGGCTGGGTGCACAGTGGGTGGGTGTGGGTTGTGGGAGGGCTGGGGAGGCAGCCTTGTGGGACGTTTCGTTTTACAGGTCTAAAAAAAAGACGCTGGGACGTTTGCCACGCTGGGGTGGGCCCCAGCGTGGCACAAGGACAGAGGGGCATTCAGCCGACGGGCTATTGGTCACCCCATCGCCAAAGGGACTGCTTGCCACGCTGGGGTGGGCTCCCAGCGTGGCACCTACTACTGGGAGGGGCGCAGCTCAGCCGATGGGGATTGGGCACCCCGTCGGCTGCCACAGTGTGCTTGCGGCGCATGCCTGCGTGTGTGTCTGGGAGCTCTGCGTGAGCAGCCGATATCTTATCGGTGCTCACTGAAGCGTAGCTCCCCTTTCAAGTGTTTACTGCATTTTGGAGCATGTCATAGACAGCTCCAAAATGCATTGGCTTACAGGGGCCACGCCTGCCAGCACACTGACTGAATTGGAGGAGGAGGTGACACACCTCCGAAATCTCTGATGATGGCACTATGTTTCTTGCACATGCGTGCAAGCAACATAAAAATTAACTAATACACCCAAGGCCTTTGGGTCTGTAAAAGAATACTACCTGTTTTTTAGGATAAATTGAAAGTGTGCTGGGAAGTGAGTGCAATACCTAAGTCCTGCCTAATGCAGTTTATGTGTTGCTCCTTCAAATGCCCTTCATCTCTATCTTATTGTGAAGGAATAATCGGAAAGAAGAGAATTCTGTTATTGTTCACAGTTACTGGAAAGTGATCCTTTCCTGTTTTTAACACCCAGTCTCATGCCCTTGCTGACACTGTTACCATCAAGTCTGGGCGTGGTCCATCTCCTCCCACTTAGGCCCACCAAGAGTTGATTCAGTATGTGTTTTGTACGGGCACTGGATAGCCAAGTTCAATTGTTTCTGACAGCCAGCGCTCCAATTATTCAGGCAGATTGTTACCTTCCACTCCTTCAATGGGACCTAGAATGTGAGCATTAGATGACTGAACTGCATTCTCCAATTGTTCGATTCTGCTTTTGAGCACTGACTGTTCCTTTATCATTGTTGCTGCCACGGCCAATGCCTTGGTGGCAACTTTCTCCAAGTCATCTGCGTTTGTTATAACTCCATTTATTTTTCCCCTCCATCACCTCCAATCTCCCCACATATTAGTCCATTTTTTGGTCTAGCATTTTGATAATGACAGTTAGATCTGTCACCACCCGCTGGAGGGAGTCAAGAGTGATGGGAGTCTCAGATGCTTGTCCCAATGCTGTTTTCAGCAGGCCTGGTGGTTGAAATGGCCCTGCAACCAGAGCCTGGTATTGCAGTGTTTCTTGGATGACCCATGCTAAAATTTGGCGTCAGTCTGTTTCTTGTGAGGAGCTCTTTCTAAATCCATCAGAATGCCAGCAAGTTTAAGTAATAACTCATTTTTTGAGAAAATTGCCTCTGTCTGTGTAGGAGCCCTCAGGGAAGAGTGTTCCCTGCTCTGCTGCTGGCTCCACCCCCATGCATAAAGACTTAATCTCAAGAGAGACTCCACCCAGCAACTAAGTAGGACTTTCGTGTATAGAGCTAAAGGGTAGTAGCACAACTGAACCAATGTTTGCCCATTTTGTGCCAACACCCATAGAACTTGTCCCATGATGTTTAACAACTGATGTTCAAATACAGTTGATAATATTGATGAAAACCTGGGGGCAGCTATATTTGATGGAGCTCTCCTTTAATTGTATCAAATCTACAAACTGCTAAAGCAGACTCAAAATTAGGGAAAAAGGGCAACCTAAAATGGATTAAAAGAGTGCTAGCAGATGATTTTCAGTGTAACAAAAACTGCTGCTTTACAGAGTTATGTCATACAGTTGTAACCCCTGTCCCCAGTGGTGGCTAAGCACTTGCACACAATGCATAACAAGGGGCTAGAGGATTGCTCCTTTGGGCTAGTGGCCCTAGGCTTAATGGAAAAGGTTGTGGTTCAAATCCCAGTGGTAATCCCATTTACACAGAAACATAGAAAGTGACGGCAGATGGGGACCAAAGATCCATCTAGTCTGCCCTGAGTGCTACCCCTTTAGAATTTCTTAGAGATAATCCCCTTATGTCTATCCGAAGCAGATTTGAATTGCCCTACTGTTTTGGAGTCAATGACTTCTGCAGGTAAGCTATTCCATGGAGCCACCACCCTTTCCATAAAGAAGAACTTATGCATGTAACCCCAGAACCTCCCTCCCCTTAATTTAATTTCATGACCCCTTGTTCTTGTGGAGCTATTGATCAGAAAGAGTTCCTGGGTAGGGATTATGTTCATGCCCTTCAGGAACTTGAATGTCTCTTATCATGTCACCCCTATCTCTGCACTGCTCCAGTGAGTACATGTTGAATTGTTGTCATCTGCTTTTGTATGGCAATTCATGGAGCCCTTGTACCATTTTTGTTGCCCTCCTCTGTACCATCTCTAGTCTATCCATATCCTTCCTGAGATAAGGCCTCCAGAACTGTATGCAGTACTCAAGGTGGGGCCTTACCAAGGACTTGTATAGTGGCATGATCACTTCCCCCTTTCTACTTGTGATACCCCTTCCTATGCATCCCAGAATTTTGCTGGCTTTTTGCTCACTTTTTCACATTGTCTATCCACTTTTAAGTCATCAGAGATGATGTCCCCAAGATCCTGCTCCTGTTTGGTGTCTGTTAGCTGCTCCCCTCCCAGATAGTAGACCATCCCTGGGTTACTCCTGCCCAGATGCATCACTTTGCATTTTTTTGCATTAAATATTAACTGCCACATGTTGGACCATTTTTCTACCTTGAGCAGGTTCCTTTTCATTTGTTCCACTCCCTGAGCAGTGTCCATTCTGTTGCAGATCTTTGTGTCATCTGTAAATGAACTCATCTTCCCGCCCAGCACCTCAGTGATGTAACTTATGAAAATATTGAAGAGTAAAGGACCCAGGATGCACTCCTGTGGCACCCCGCTGGTCACCCCCTATCTCAATGCTGCCCCATTGACCATCACCAACTGGTTCCTCTGACTAAACCAGCTCCTAACCCATAATGCTACTTCCTGTCCCACTCCTGTATGCTTGAGCTTATTTAGTAGCCTTCTGTGTGGGACCGAGTAGAAGGCTTTGCTAAAGTCGAGGTAGACAACATCCATGGCTCCCCCCGGTCCACTGTCTTAGTATCCAAGTTACAAAACTCAATCAGATTAGTCTGGCAGGACCTTCCCACCATGAAGCCATGTTGCCTGCTGTCCAGTCTCTTACAGGAAAAGTTAAAATTCTTTCCTTTAGTAGGGTTTCCATTATCTTGCCTAACACTGAGGTGAGACTAACAGGGCGGTAGTTACCCGCCACCTCCCTGCTCCCTCCTTCATGTATGGGAACCACTATTGCCCTTTTCCAGTCTTGTGAAACAAGTTCCTCTATATGTAACCCCTACCCACAAGTACTGGCTAAACACTGACACACAATGTATATCAAGGCAGATGGCCCTAGGCTCAGTGGTGAAGGTTATAAGAACATACTGTAGGAATTACAGATGGAAACAGGCCAAAAGAAGCCCTACAGGTTTATCCACCACTATCAGTGGTTAAACCCCTGAATCCCCATAGTATTCAGAAATTTATCTAATCTTGATTCAGTAATCTCAAAGTCTCGGCCCTGTATGGCTCCGCTATTGCACCTGTTACCTATTTTAAATACCTTGGTGTTACCCTCGACCAATCACTAAGCTTTGCTCTCCATATACAAAGTGCATGCAAGTCTGTGAACACAAAGCTGAGCATTGCCTATCGCACTAGCTATGTGCCAACCCTTTCCACAAGGCTAGCAATTGCTTGAGGTATTCTATTCCCCTCACTTACCTATGGCATTGCTACCTATACTGCTGCATCAAAGTCTAGTCTACACAAGTGGGATGTCACTTACAACAGCTTCTGTCACTATGCTTCCTCTGCCCACTGACTTAACACCACTGTCTCCTCTACTCAGACCTGAATTGGCCACCACCAAAAGAGACAAGGCTCTACTCTCTTGGCTGTATCACCAATAGGATCATCAGTTCACAAACACCTATGTCTCTTGCCGAGTACTTTCTCAGACAGCCCTCTCACTATGGGCTGCGCTCTGTGGACAAGTCCCTTGTATATATCCCTAGGCACAGTTCTTCCAAGGGAGCAAGTGTCTTTGCTGTTCTAGCTCCCCAATACTGGAACTCCATCCACTATCTGTGTTCCTTGCTCCCTCTCACAATGCCTTTAAGTCTGAGCTTTGCAAGTACCTTATCTCAACAAACAAATGCTCCTGTTTCGAGCCCCTTAGCCCCCTTCCCTCAATACCAGCACTGTCTTGCACTTACACTCAGTTTTTGTTTCTATCTCTTTTAATTCCCTTTCTCTCTTTTTCTCAATCTCTCTACACTCTATACTGTTGAACCACCTTTCTTTCACGTTTTGCTTCTTTCCTTCCTGCATCTCTATTGTTTATCAAATTGATGTAAGCCTATTGTTATGATTTTACTGATGAAATATTTGATGTAATTACCTATCTCCCCAGACCTACTTTGTTTCACTGTTGATATTGTTATCCCCAAAGACATTTATGTAAATTGTCATGTTATGTTGTTATATTGTTCTGTATCCTCCCGGGTAATGCCTGAAAATAGTCATGGTGATGGCTAGTGCACCTACCTGGTAAACAAAAACTAAATAAAATAAAAATAAATAAAATTGATTTGTTTCAATTGTCGGGATCTCAACCACCGTCTCCGATAAGCTATTCCACATAGAGACTACTCTTTGGCTAAAGACTTTCCTTTGCTTGTTTTTTATTGCGCACCCCAACAACTGATGCTTCACTTGATGCTCTCAGTTTTAAATTCAACTATTCTATCAGATCAGTATTATGGGCTATTTTTCATATCATGATCATATCACCCCTGAATCATCTCTCCAGTGAGAACAAGTTTAGGTCTGTATTTCTGTTTTCATAACTTTTTTTCTGTAATCCCCAAACCATCTTTATTACTTTTCACTCACTCCACTCTCCTTATATCTCCTCTAAGTTTAGGCTACCAAAACTGAATGCAATATTCCACTAAGGGTCAGTCCTTTGGGTAGACAGCCCTAGGCTTGATGGTAATGGCTGTGGTTCATATCCCAACTATGTTTCCATTTACTGTATGTAACCCATTCCTACAAGGATTAGCTAAGCACTAGCACACAATGAATAAAAAGGGGCTTAGAAGGTTGGTCTTTTGGTAGATGGCCCTAAGCTTGTTGTTGTAAGTTTGTTGTTCTAATGGGGTTGCGCATTCACCAGAGGCAAGATCCTTGGAAGTGGTGCCATAAAATGCCCAATTATTTGGTGAGTTTTATTAAACAATTCTTGTTTTGAATAATTCCTGTCTTTTTCCCTTTTCATTTATCCTTAAGCTCCCGTTATGCTCAACATTTTATGTTAACAATGACATCACAAGGTATGTAAACTGATGGCTGGATAGAAATCCGTCACATACGTAAACAGTTCCTGCCACCAAAGTGAAACAAGCCCATCACAAAGGCCACAGAATGTAGGGATGCAGTGCTACAGAGAACCAGGGGCTGTGACTTGAGGGGACTCCTTTCTAGGGCAGCCCTAGAGGTGCCGATCTTCAGGGAACGTACAGCATGGTACACTGGGACTGGGCATTCACTTTCTCTTGGAGGGTGGGAGGGCCTCAGTAACTTCTGTACTGGCAGTTACCTGCATGCAGAGTAGGACTTCACATGCCACGGTGACTGGCTCAAAGCTTGATAAAACAACAGTTCCTGAATTTACCTTTGGCACATCCCTCAGCATCTCAGCTTCTCCATTCATCGCATTAGGGCAGACACAGACAGGACACACCAGACTTTATGGTCCAGTAAAAGCAACAAGTTAATTTACAATTCAGTGCACAGTCCTTTTGATGCAGTCACATATCATGATGAAATATAGTTGACTGATGCTTTAAAGGTACGAACTCTCCATAAAGAAGCAAGCTCTCTGGTAATTTAGTGATGTCCAGCAGAATTTGCCTAGTTTGTAGAAATTTGAATCACTACACCTAATTCAGACTATATCCGACAACACAGTGGTGAATGCCATGAGTCAGTAGCAGGACTCAAGAATGACACATAAGTATAACTTTCCTCTACCTGCTGGTTCAGAATGTTAATCAATGCCTCTCTCCACACAAGAAGTGGCTTAAATCATTTTTGGGATTACAGGATCCAGAGGACACCTCATCCTTGAAGCTCTGTATTTATTGACCCATTCAGGACCCTATCCCAGGTGGACAGCTGCATGACCCACCTCCAGGGATTTGGGCAGCATCCAGGATGATTTTTTCTTTCTGCCCCACTGGTCTTTTTGGGGACCAAGAAAAACCTGGAGTAAAACTTTGTTCCTCTGATGCCTGGGCACTGGCTGTATGGTCTGTTTGTGCAGGAGGAACTGTACTTCCTCCTGAAGCACAGACAAGTGAGCTGGCAGAAAGCTGGAGGGTACTGGAGGAGTCTAATGGGGGATACTCTACAAGCTCCAAGGTGTGACCCTTTTCTATAAGTTGCAGTATCCAAGCATCTGACGTTATAGTTCTCCATTGATTTAGCTGGACGGAGAACTGACCTCCAACCACTGCCTCTTGGTCAGGAACCAGAACAGGGAGGTCTGGCAAGGAGTCAAGCTGAGGTGAATCTAGCCATGGGGGCTGGTCCCTCTCCTCTGGGGTGCTTGGTGGCAGCTCCAGCACTGGTGGGGGTGGGTAGGGCAGTGGAGGTTCTTTGCTTGCCTTGGGGCTGAGACACTGCTCCCTGCCTGTTCGGTGCCCTATGATAGGGAGGGTGCTGTCTGCCCTTCTGCTGCTGTGTGTGGTGCAGTGAGTGGACAGACTTAAGAGCCCTGCCAGAGGCTTGTAGGTCATTAATTATGTCCTGAACATCTGGGCCAAAAAGTTTGGTTCCATTAAAAGGGGCAGTCAGCACCTTTTGTTGGATGTCTGCAGCAAAGCCAGAAACTCTCAACCATAAATGCCTATGGAGGCAGATGCCTGTGGCAGCAGCCCTGGCAACAGTGTCTGCCAAGTCATTACGTGCCTTTAGAAGGTGCTTGCTGACACCTTCAGCTGTTTACAAGCATTGGAGAAGCTCCTGCTTCTGAAAGCCCTCTGGAAGGCCCTGGGCAGTGGCTTTGTCCTTCTTCCAGTTGGTGTTTTGGAACTTCACCATGTGGGACAGGTAATTTGCAATCCTCAAGCCTGAGGTGGAGGATGCATCAACCCTCTTGCCCCAGAGGTCAATCATGCAAGACTCTGGGGGGATTGTACTGAGGTGTTTGGGCACTTTAGACTTGTCATGAGCAGCCTTGATGATCACTGAGTCTGTTTCAACCTAAGCAGCATGGTGAGGGAATCTCTGAGGGGCATGATAAAGCGTATCTGCCCTCCTGGGCATGGCTGGCACAATGTCAGGGTGGTGCCAGGCCGCAGTGGCAGCATTTCTCAAGGCAGGTAAATGGGAGGAATGATCTTTGGAGTAGACTCCAGGATCTCCAGAAAATCCACCAAATCTTTCCTGGTGATATCCTTCTCCTCAGTATGAAACCCCATGGCAGAAGACAACTGCTTCATGATATTGAAGAAAGAGGGGTCCTCTGGAGGAGATACAGGGGTGTGTTTGACAGTGTTCTCACTAACAGAAGAAGCAGTGGACCTGTCTGAAGAGAGGAGCTCTTCCCTCTCTTCTTCCTCATCAGGCATCAGGGTGATACTCCTCGACATCAACCTCTTCCAAGTCTAGGTGTGACATAGAAACATAGAATTTGATGGCAGAAAAGGACCACTTGTCTCACCTAGTCTGCCCATTTTCCTACCTAACAGATAAGCTGCAGATCCTAGTTAACCAACAGCTTACTTCTTCCTAACCCCCACTAGGACTGCCGTATGTCTGTCCCATGCATTCTTGAATTTCCCCACTGTTCTTGACTCCATGACCTCCTCAGGGAGGCTGTTCCATGCATCCACAACCCTCTCTGTGAAAAAATACTTCCTCACATTACCTCTGAGCCGTCCCCCCTCTATCTTCAAATTGTGCCCCCTTGTTCTTGCACATCTCTTTTTCTGAAAGATGCTACCCTCTTGGACTTTGTTGATTCCCTTGAGTGCTTGAGAAGTTTCTATCATGTCCCCTCTCTCCTTTCTTTCCTCAAGGGTATACATATTAAGCTCCTTTAGTCTTTCTTCGTATGTGTTCTGGTGCAGACCCTGCACCATTTTGGTTGCCCTCCTCTGGACAGCCTCCACTCTAAGTCTTTGTGGAGATGGGGTCTCCAGAACTGCACACAGTACTCCAGATGGGGTCTCACCAACTGTCTGTACAGAGGAATAACAACTTCCTGTTTTCTACTATTGATGCCTCTCCCTATGCATCCCAGTATTCCCCCAGCCTTCCTTACTGCCTTCTCACATTGCTTACCCACCTTTAGGTCATCTGATGTAATTATCCCCAGGTCCCTTTCCATTTTTACTGTTGTCAGTATCTCACCCCCCCATTGTGTACTCTTCCCCGGGTTTTTGTTTCCCAGGTGCATTACCTTGCAATTCTTTGCATTGAATCTGAGCTGCCATACATTTGACCATTCCTTCAACCTTGCCAAGCCCCTTCTCATCCTTTCCACACCATCTTGTGTATCAACCCTGTTGCAGATCTTTGTGTCGTCTGCAAAGAGACATACTTTTCCTTCCAGTTCCTCTGCAATGTCACTTATAAAGACATTAAAAATGACTGGCCCCAGTACTGAACCCTGCAGTACCCCACTAGTAACCCTCCTTTCTTCACTGTGGACTCTATTTACTACTGCCCTTTGCATCCTGTTGTCTAGCCAATTTTTATCCAAGCTACCACTTGGGACCCACTCCAAAGCTGGCTAACTTGTGTATTAATCTTTTGTGTGGGACTGTATCAAATGCCTTGCTAAAATCTAGGTAGGCCATGTCCAAAGCCCCTCTCTGGTCTACTACTTTGGTTACCCAGTCAAAGAAATCTATTAGATTCATCTGACATGACCTTCCCATCATGAATCCATGCTGTCTTGGGTCCCGTGCTCCACTGGCCTCTAGGTACCCAACAATTCTTTCCTTCAGAAGTGATTCCACCATTTTCCCTACCACTGAGGTCAAACTAACTGGACTGTAGTTTGCTGCCTCTGTCCTGCTCCCACTTTTGTGAAGAGGAATCACATCCGCCCTCCTCCAGTCTTCTGGTACCACCCCATCCTTCCATGATTTGTTAAAGAGAGTAATCAGCGATGTCACTAATTCTACCCTTAATTTTTTTAGAATTCTTGGGTGAATCCCATCAGGCCCCATTGCTTTGTTCACCTTCAATTTTATTAGTTCTTTCAGAACCCTTTCTTCTGTAAATGGACTGGTATCAACCCTCGTCTTCAGAGTGTTTCTCATATTTGGTTTAGGTACCTCCCCCTCCTCTTCCTTTGTGAATACTGAGCAGAAATATTTGTTCAGTATCCTTGCTTTTTCACTGTCACCCTCTACCCACATTTCCTCCCCTTTATTAAGCCTCAGTATCCCTCCTTTGGTCTTTCTTCGCTTCCTAATGTACCTATAAAAGGTCTTATTCCCCTTCCTAACAGAGTTAGCTATCCTTTCCTCGGTTTGGGCCTTTGCTATTCTGACTGCCTTCCCAGTCTCTTTCTGCTTTAATTGATAAAGTTCTCTGTCCTGCTCCTTCTGTGTATCCTTATATTTCCTGAATGCTATCCTTTTCTCCTTAACCTTCCCTGCCACCTCTTTTGAGAACCATAGCGTTTTTTTCCTTCATTGTGTTCTGTTGATTTGCTTTACACAAAGGCTTGTTGCCTCTGTGATAACTGTTTTGATTACTCCCCATTGTTCCTCCACCTCTTCTTCTTGCCTGTTTGCTAGCACTTTTCAGAGGCACTCTCTCATTTTCCCAAAGCCAGCCCTCCCAAAGTCCAATACTCTTGCTTTTGTATGGCTTGATTGTATGGCTGTGTTTATCGTGAACCACACTGGTGGTCATTTGTTCCCAGATGGCTACCCACTTCTAAATCTGAGATTCTTTCTCCATCCCCATTTGAGAGTACCAGGTCTAAGATTGCTCCCTCCTGAGTGGGTTCTAATACTAGCTGTCTGAGGCATGCCCCCTGTAGGGCATCAAGAATGACCCTGCTCTTAGATGTGCCTGCAGCAAAGGTGCTCCAGTTAACATCTGGCATATTCAGGTCCCCCATCAACAATATCTCCCCTTTTTCTGCCATTCTAAGGAAGCCTTCTATCATTTCCTTGTCCATTCCCTTCCCCTGAGATGGGGGTCTGTATACAACCCCCATGTGGATTGTGGTGCCCTTTTCTGTCTCCAGGGTGACCCAGAGTGCCTCATCTGCTCCCTGTTTACTCTTTAGTTTTGTTGCTTTGATCCCTTCCTTTACATAGAGAGCTACTCCTCCTCCTCCTCCTTTACCCTCCCTGTCCCTCCTGTAGATTGTGTATGTTGACATCCTAGTCATGGTTCTCTGTGTACCATGTTTCTGTGACTGCCACAATATCCAGCCAACCCTCTTCCATCAAGGCCACTAGTTCAGGGAGCTTGTTACACAGACCATGGGCATTGGTACTCATCACCCTCCACTTTTTGGTGGCCTTACCCTTTTAGCACCATTCCTTTCCTTACTGCCTTTGCTTTTGTTTTACATTTACCTCTGTCCTGCTCCCTAATGACTTCTCTACCTTGGTGTTTACCTCACTAATTACTGTGTTTTTGTGGAGGGAGCCTGGGATTTCCCTGCTCCTTTTCAGTGCCTCCCCCTTTGGCTAGTTTAAATGGTTGCCAATGAAGCATTTACATCTCTCACCTGGGATCCTGGCTCCCCCCAGACAGATGCAGACCATCACACCAGTATAGGTCTGCATCCCTCCAGGTGGCTCCCCAGTCCCCAATGAAACCAAAACCCTGAGCTCCACACCAGTTTTTTAACCATTCATTGAATTCCCTGGTGAGGAGTACCCTAGCATCACCCTTGCTATAGACAGGCAGCATCTCTGAGAAGGTTACTGTATGCGCTACTTGTCTAAGGCCCCTCCCCAACTCTATAAACTCCTCTTGCACTGCTCTGATCCCATTCCTAGCCAGGTCATTTGTTCCTAGGTGGACAGTGACATTCATCCCCCTTCATAGAAACATATAATTTGACAGCAGATAAGGACCACTTGGCCCACCTAGTCTGCCCATTTCCCTACCTGATGGATAAGCTGCAGATTCTAGTTAATCAACAGCTTACTTCCTCTTACCCCCACTAGAATTGCCTTATGCCTGTCCCATGCATTCTTGAATTCTCCCACTGTTCCTGACTCCACAGCCTCCTCAGGAAGGCTGTTCCATGCATCCACAACCCTCTCTGTGAAAAATACTTCTAACATTACTCTGAGCCATCCCCTTTCTATCTTCAAATTGTGCCCCCTTGTTCTTGCACATCTCTTTTTCTGAAAGATACTACCCTCTTGTACTTTGTTAATTCCCTTGAGATACTTTAAAGTTTCTATCATGTCCCCCCTCTCCCTCCTTTCCTCAAGGGTATACATATTAAGCTGCTTTAGTCTCTTCTCGTATGTCTTCTGGTGCAGACTCCGCACCATTTTGGTTGCCGTCCTCTGAACAGCCTCCACTCTGTCTATGTCTTTGTGGAGATGGGGTCTCCAGAATTGCACACAGTACTCCAAATGGGATCTCACCACCTGTCTGTACAGAGGGATAACAACTTCCTCGTGCAGCTGCTCCCACAATCCTGAGGATTCGCTTCCTGTCCCTCCAAGGCATGGCACCAGGCAGGCACCTTACCTCCCTTTCCCCTTCCTCTCCCATTTCTACCACCCTAATGATTGAGTCCCCCACCAGGAGTTGTTTCCTTCCCCTGTGGGGTCCCATGTCACCATCCTGTGGGTCTCCTTTGTGAAGGTTCCCAGCATTCTCCTTGGTCTCCACTGCAGGTACCTCCATAGAGGAACCACTATCAAACCAGAAGAGCAAATGAATTGTGGAGAGGTACAGCTGGAGGAATGCAACTCTGTTCCACCACACTCTCCCTCCCTGAGTCCACCCTGCCCCAGCATCTCCTCTTTCTTGGTAACCTCTGAGGTAGTGTCATTGGCCCTGATGGTCCCTGGGTGGGGGAGGAGGTTTCACGAATCCTAGCCAGGTCAGCTTGGAGATGGGCAACCTCCTCCCTCAGACCAGAGAGGTGCCTGCAAATAGGGCATCATTGCAGCCTCCAGAATGTCTCCCGGAACACTGCCACCCCACAGCCATTGCACTGCACCATTCTTATCATGTCTTATTTTGTGTCCCCTCTCCTGTTTCTCTGTATGCTTACTCTCTTGTCTCCTTATAGCTCTCACCCTTCCTGTTCTGTGGCAGCAACTTCCTATATTCTTCAGTAGCCTCCTTCCTTGCTCAGTGTCAGACCACCAGCAGCTGCGCGGGGGAGACCAAGCTACTTTTCTCTATGATCCTTCCCTTCCTACTGCCAAACAGGAAGTTCCTGTTGACAGTCAAATCCAGTGGCTATAAAAGTAGAAATGGCTTAGGGTGGGATGGAGGGGAATTAGTAAGAAAAAAGGCTAGCAACAGGAAGTTGTAATTTGAGTCACCTTTTTTTTTTTGTATTTATTTTTTGTTGACCGGGTAAGTGCACTAGACAAATCCTGCCTATTTTCAGGCACGACCTGGGGGAGAGGGATACAGATGAATGCCAACTGATCTTGAACCAGATTAAGCTGTTGGTGGTATTTTTTTAGTGAATGAGGGAAATTTGACCAGGACACCGGGGAATTCCCCTACTCTTTTTGATAAGTGCCATGGGATCTTTAACATCCACCTGCTTTTATAGTGTCTATGTCACACCCCCAATTAAGCTCTCTCTCCTCCTACTGGTTTAGCAAAGTACGTTGATACAGTACCCTTCCCATCACAGAACACACACTGACTTTCTTTCTTTTCTTTCTTTTTTTAAACCCTAAATAAGACCCCTCCTACTTCTAATAAAGTATCTGTCTGCTTAATCTCAACAGACACTTACTCTTGCTGAGATATGTGTTAAATTAATAACAAAATGTAGCTTCTTTAAGTTAGCTGCTTTCTGCTCTACAAGCAAGGCTAGCAACAGGAAGTTGACGTATGGTGAATCGACATTGAACCATGGGGAGTAGCCCACTGCCGATGAGAAGGTGTCAATAATGAAGCCACCATTGATGGTGCAGGTGAGGTAAGCCTGAAGGAACCAAGCTTGAGAACACTCACCAAGGTAAACTTGGCAAGGATGTCATTGAGATCGACAAGTGTTGAGCCCTGCATCAATGGGGGGGGCAACAGCTCATTGACAGGACCCTGGGGGCCTGAAGAGCCAGTTCCTCAAGGGCCTGGAGCAGGATCAGGTCGCATTGGGATGGACACTGACAATGAGCCTGTCATCGATGGAGGAGGGGCTGATGACCTGGAGGTTGATGACTGTCCACCCTGGGAATCAGGTGGTGGAGCTGTTGGTATGGGTCTGGTAGTCACAGAGACCAGGACAGAAGAATTATGCATCAACACCGCAGCCATTGATAAAGTTCCCCTGGATGAAAAAGAAGTCATTGGGGAGCGGGACTGCCACTGGGGGGAGTGGTCCCGATCATGGTCTTTTTTATGACTCCCCCCCCAAGGACTTGTCTCAGGTCTTAGCAGCGTGGAAGCTTGATGACCCTGCCAGCAATTGAGAGGCTCGGCCCCCGAAGGACCCCTGCCTAGAACTGGCTACCTGATGTTCCATTAGAACAACTTTTAAAGCCTTCTTTCATTGCCTGAGGGTTGTCTGATTAAAATTCTGGCAGGGCTAACAATCGGAAACTTTGTGGCCAGGCCCAAGACAGCAGATATAGAGAGAATGTTCATCTGGGAAGGCAATCTTCTTTCCGCAGTGGCAGCGATGGCAGAGAGAGGTCGGAGGAGCAGTTCTCGACATAAACAAAATAAAGGCATCTCTAATAAAAAGAGATTCCAAGTAAAGTAAACAGAAAATCTGTAGGCAAAAAAGGTGCGAAACTTCATTGAAGCTTCCATGGAGACCCAAGTAGACTGAGTTGACAGCAGGAAAGAACTGAGGAGGGAGTGGGGCCGCTCACACCTTTATAGGATTGATGACATCATCACATGATGCTGGCATTGGCAGCCCCAGTTGTACTGCTGAAAATCTTCCATGTGGATTCACCTTCACTGATGGTGAAGTTCCTGTGGTGTGACCTGATGACTGAAATACCCCTGAAGAAAATCTTACATGCTGCACAAAACAAATGCTGACAGCAGTTTCCTCAGTGCATCAGTCACTGTCTGACTTTCTTCAGGGGGTGGAGTTCAATACTCCAATCTGGGTCTACAACGCCGATTCAACAAAAATGTTGTCACCCCACATTACAGCAACAGATTTATGTGAACTGAAAATTGCAGTTGGCATAAATCCATCAGGTAAACTGTCTGTTTTTCTCCAGGGACTTCACCCCACAAACCCCAATGCAGGAGGCTATGCCCCCTGCTTCCTCAGGACTTTAGGATTATCAACTCCGAGTCAGAGTTGATTCAGAGAGGGGTGCTATACCTGGAGAAAGCAGTGCCTTGGTCCACAGGTACATTACAGCATCAACATTGAATTGCTGCTGTAATGTCATTTGCCGTAAAATTGTCACTGTTCAGTCAGCATACCCTCCAATTCCACCCTAAATATCAGGCAATCTGTGGACCCCAGCTGCATCTAATCCAATTTATTATAATTTAAAGGCATTATGGCTAGAGATGTGCCAAAGCCCGACCCTCAAAACCAAGCTGACCCAAACTTGTGCAGCTCGCATCTAAACAAGACTGAGCCAAACAGCCTCAGTTTGGCTCAGATTTTAGTTGCCTGTATTTTTGTTTAAGCTTTCTCCAATACCCATTATGTTAGGAGAAGCAGCTAGGGCTGATTAGGTTAGTGGGGAGTCACAGGTGAATGTGTTCTACGAAGTCGAAGGCTGTGATGCTACCTGGGATGGGGTTGTGTAAAAGTATCCAATTTTTTTTTCTATATTTATCTTACTTTTTGCCTCCTCCACCACCATCCATTGAAGCTCCACCCTGGTCACGGTGCCCCCAAGACTTCCACCGCCATTGGGCCTCCCCTTGCTCCCCGGGTCACTCCCAGCTACTCCCCCAGGATATGGGGCACAGCACCATGACTGGAACTGGTGCTGTGGAACCGTTACTGGTTGGGGGAGCCCTTGGTCAGGTGGCTGATTGAAGCTTAGGGGCAGAGCATCATAGAAACATCTGGTAGAGAGGGATTTTTTGTCTCTATAGGCTGGGGCGGAGACATGCAATGACACCTGCATCTGTCCCGCCCCAGTGCCCCTTGACTGTATGTCGGTGCTAGGGTGATCTTCCCAGCTTCTGCTAGGTGTCACACCCGCACCAAATTCAGAAACCCCCCAGAGAAGGAGAGCAGTCCTAGGGACACTCGATCCTTCTCCCCCCGGCTGGCACTCCAACGACCAGGGCTTGTTCCTGAACCTGGTTCACTGGTGTCACAAGCAGAAATCCAACCACTGCACTGGCAAGAGCATCCAATTTAAAAAGACACTTCTGTGCAACCCCCTTCCCCAGGAAGCATCGCTGATGTCAACTGCCTAACATGCCTGTGATTGCCTCCTCCCACTAAGCCATACTCATGGCTGTTTTTTTTTTTTTTATTTTCCTGCTTTGGACTTCTGACACGTATAGGGGTGCCACAGGGAAAAATGAAGCCAGAGAAACAGCTTAATGACTCAGACTCATGAGGAATTCAGATGAAGGGCGGCACACACAGCTGTGTCCCTGCCAGCCTTCAATTAATACATTTGTTTTTAAGGGGATGCTATGAAAGGCCAGAAGGATGGCCCTCATCATGCTCCTCTCCCAACAGTAACAAGAAGCCTTGGCTGAGGGGGGGAGTGGAGGGGGCTTTGAAGGATTGGGAACATATCCTTTATCTTTTTTTTATTTTAATTCTCAGAATTAACACCTTTGAGCCAGAGGCTCTTTTACAAAGGCTCCACATCATTAAAAGAGAAAGACAAATGGGAAATTACATGGTACAGTAGATTGAGTCGTAATACAGTAAGCAGTATACATTACATATAATACGAGCTTTAAAACTGCAAAGAAGATTGCAAGGTAACAGGAAATAGTATTTGTAATTTGCAGCCAAAGGATGACATTGTCCAAAAAGTGTTAGGATAGTAGTGAACATTAGTGTCCGATGGCAGCACGATCTAGAGAGTGGAGGTTAATGAATGCAGTCAGTGAGACATTGTCCTACGCAAGAAGGAGGAGTAGTAGTAACTTCAGAAGGTCAAAGTTCAAATGGTGAGGGGAGATTAGGGTAGATCTAAGCAGGCTGGGGGTGGAAGCAGAAAAACAATTATTAGTTATGTAGTGTTAACACTTATTTGGGGTTGTAAGGGGGGGGAATGGGGCTAGATGTGCCAGAGAGAGAATAAGGTAGGAGGCAAAGCAATTAGCTAGTGGAGGGGGTGCTTGGTGGTGTCAGAGTAGGTGGGGGAGAGAATAAAGGATGGGGGGAGAGCAAAGGGTAAGAACTGAGGGAGAGAGGAACAGATAGCTTGGATGGGAGAGCAGGATGGAAGAGAAGTGGCCATGCTTCCCCCAACCCCCACGTCATGAAGAAGAAACCTGGATGTTTTTGTTAAACTGGTGAGAGAATCTTCTGAAGGTTAGGGAGCATGTTCCTTATCATGCTGCTTCCCCACCCCTCACTATAGCAACTGAATAACAAAGACAGGATTTGGAGGAGGGGGAACAGATAACTGTTCCCCATGAAGATTCCTGTTGCAAAGAATGCAGCAGAGAGAATGGGACACTTGCAAACCCTGAAGACATCAAATGGTGGGGGGGGGGCAGAGACAAGGGGAGTTGTGGTGTTGGGTGGTTGTCCCAAAAGGGAAGGAGGGAGAGTTTTTTTTTTTTTTTTACATTTCTCTACCCAGGGTCACTCCACTTAAAAGTTGTTTGGGGGTGGAGTTCAGCTTTTACCAGTTTTACAGCTGGGTACTAGGAGTTTGAGATTAAAGCACTCACTCAAAGGGTAAGTGACCTTGGCTGATGAGATTTATTTTAAACTAAGTCCTCTAGTTCCTAAACCTGTGCTCTAGTCTAGCCTACTGTACACTGCCTGTGCTTTTTTTGTGTATAGCTGTTCTGCAATGGAGCTACCAACTGTGCCTCAGCATCAGACCTCCAGTGAACCCCACCTTCTCTGCCAGTGGGTACCACTACCAAAATAGGGTGGGGCCTAAGAGTGCCATTTCTCATCATTCAGATGACCTAGTGCACAAAGTTGTTTTCTCTATTGTTCTCTCCCACCTCCTGGTGGCATGGGCTCTAGCATCAATTGGCCTTCATGCACCCAGTCTTCTGCAGGGGATGAAAGCTCTCTGGCCATCTCGCAGGTATTGCTTCAGTGCCAACCTTCTGCAAGCCCTCCCTGTCCAGGTCAGAATACCACAATGCAGGTGTCGCACCACCACAGCCACTTCCTGACATTATATTTTAATGCACTTTCCAGGGGCATAAGGATAATGCACCTTTGGCCTTGTGCCTTACTACACACCCTTGGGGCATGCATTAAGCAAGTGATACCAGAGAGGGTAGGTGGTATTGGACAATATCAGACTGCCCAGGGACATAATGAGGCCTGATGCCATAAGCAGAAAGCCTTATTTTCCCTGGAAGGCCCAGTATAGCTCATACTGCCCAACCCTGGAGGGTATTATTGCACTTAGAAAATGGGCTTGATGGAAGAGGGATGCCTGGATATCGTAGCAGTCACAGAAACATGGTACACAGAGAACCATCACTGGGATGTTAACATACCAGGGTACATAACCTACAGGAGAGACAGGCAGGGGAGAAGAGGGGGAGGAGTAGCTCTCTATGTAAAGGAAGGGATAAAAGAAACTGAACAAAAGAGTAAACAGGTAGGAGAGGAGGCACTGTGGGTCACCTTGGAGACTGGAAAGGGCACCACAATCCGCACAGGGTTGTGTACAGACCCCCATGTCAGGGGGAGGGAATGGACAAGGATATGATAGAAGGCATTCTTAGAATGGCAGAGAAAGGGGACATACTATTGATGGGAGACCTGAATATGCTAGATGTTAACTGGAGCACATTTGCTGCAGCCACATCCAAGAGCAGGGCCATTCTTGATGCCCACAGGTGGCAGGCAGGCATTAGACAGCTAGTTTCAGAACCCACTCATGAGGGAGCAATCTTAGACCAGACCAATCTCAAACGGGGCAGTGAGGGATCTCAGATCTAGAAGTGGGTTGCCATCTGGGGACAAGTGACCATCAAACAGTGTGGTTCACATTAAACTCAGCTACAGAGTCAAGCCATACAAAAGTGAGGGTACTGACTTTAGGAGAGCTGACTTTGGCAAGATGGGAGAGTGCCTCAGAAAAGCACTACCAAACAGGCTAGAAGGAGGTGTGGAGCAACAATGGGAATCATCCAACTGCCATCACAGAGGCAACAAGCCTTTGTGTGAAGCAAATAAACAAATCAAAATGAAAGAAAAGCCACTATGGTTCTCAAAAGAGGTGGCTGTGAAAGTCAGGAAGAAAAAGATAGCATTCCGGAAGTATAAGGAAACACAGAAGGAGCAGGATAGAGAGCTGTACCAGTTAAGGCAGAAGGAAGCAGGGAGGGAAGTCAGAATAGCAAAGGCCCAAACTGAGGAAAAGATAGCCAACTCAGTTAAGAAGGGGGATAAAACCTTTTATAGGTACATCAGCGAGCATAGAAAGACAAAGGGAGGGATAGTGAGGCTGAATAGAATAAATGGTGGGTGGGCAGAGGGGGACAGTGAAAAAGCAGGGATACTGAATGAATATTTCTGCTCAGTATTCACAAAAGAGGAGGGGGAAGTGCCTAATCCAATTAACAGAAGCACTCTTGATAGGGGGGTCGATCCCAGTCCTTTCACAGAAGAAAGGGTTCTGCAAGAACTCCTAAAACTGAAGGTGGACAAAGCAATGGGTCCTGATGGAATTCACCCCAGAATTCTAAAAGAATTAAGGGAGGAACTAGTGAACCACTGGCTACTCTTTTTAATAAATCATGGGAGGATGGTGTGGTACCCGAGGACTGGAGGAAGGCGGATGTGATTCCCCTTCACAAAAGTGGGACCAAGACAGAGGCAGGAAACTACAGACCTGTCAGTCTGACCTCTGTGGTAGGGAAAGTGCTGGAGTCATTTCTGAAGGATAGAATAGTTGAGTACCTAGAGGCCAGTGGACCACAGGACCCAAGGCAGCATGGATTCACAGCGGGAAGGTCATGTCAGATGAATCTAATAGATTTCTTTGACTGGGTGACCAAAGTAGTAGACCAGAGGGGCTGTGACATGGCCTACCTAGACTTTAGCAAGGCATTTGACACAGTCCCACACAAAAGATTAATAGTCAAATTAACCAGCCTGGGAGTGGTCCCAGGGTGGTAGCCTGGGTAAAACATTGGCTGCACAACAGGACACAGAAGGTAATTGTAGAT
This sequence comes from Neoceratodus forsteri, assembly GCA_016271365.2. Lineage (NCBI taxonomy): Eukaryota > Metazoa > Chordata > Ceratodontiformes > Ceratodontidae > Neoceratodus > Neoceratodus forsteri. The sequence goes on from JADMNL010000027.1 coordinate 143,316,742, forward strand.
GGAGTCCACCTGAAGAAAGAGAGGTTACTAGTGGGTACTGCAGGGTTCAGTATTGGGTCCAGTCCTTTTAATGTCTTCATCAGTGACATTGCAGAGGGACTGGAAGGAAAAGTATGCCTTTTGCAGATGACACAAAGATCTGCAACAGGGTTGATACACAAGGAGGCATGGAAAGGATGAAAAGGCACTTGGCAAGGTTGAGGAATGGTCAGAAGTATGGCAGCTAGATTCAATGCAAAGAAGTGCAAATAATGCACCTGGGAAACAAGAACCCAGGGAAGAATACACAATGGTGGGGTGGTAGTAACAACAACAAAAAGGAAAGGGACCTGGGGGTAATCATATCAGATGACCTTAAGGTTAGCAAGCAATGTGAGAAGGCAGTAGGGAGGGCTGGGAGTATACTGGGATGTATAGGGAGAGCATCAGCAGCAGAAAACAGGAAGTTGTTATCCTCTGTACAGTTGGTGAGACCCCATCTGAGTACTGTGTCCAGTTCTGAGACCCCATCTCCGCAAGGACATAGACAGGATAGAGGTAGTCCAGAGGAGGGCAACTAAAATGGTGCAGGGTCTGCAGAGATGCCGATGAGGAGAGACTAAAGGAGCTTAATATGTATACCCTTGAGGAAAGAAGGAGAGGGGGACATGATAGAAACTTTAAGTACCTCAGTGGAATCAACAAAGTCCAAGAGGGTAGCATCTTTCAGAAAAAGAGGCTTGCAAGAACAAGGGGACACAATTTAAAGATAGAAGGAGGGCGGTTCAGGGGCAATGTGAGGAAGTATTATTTCACAGAGAGGGTAGTGGATGCATGGAGCAGCCTTTCTGAGGAGGTTGTGGGGTCTAAAACTGTGGGAGAATTCAAGAATGCATGGGGCAGACATAAGGCAATTCTTGTGGGGGGTAGGAAGAAATAGGCTGTTGGTTAACTAGGATCTATGGCCTATCCTGTAGGTAGGGAAATGGGCAGACTAGATGGGCCATGCGGTCCTTATCTGCCATCAAAGTCTATGTCTCTATGTAATGAAAAAATATATATATGCAAATTTGTAACTTTGCAGTACAAGAAATTTAAGTTTATTAACTTTTTCAACTTTCATTGGTCAAGCAGTCCCTCTACTGGTATGCCTGCCAGCAGAGGGCACTGCAGTGTTTGACAAATGTTTTTTTTTTTCTTATGTGAGGCTTTCAACTGTCTTCAACTCTTGCCCCCACCCTGGCCAATTTCTTTAAAGGAAGGTCTCAGTCCCTGTCCCATGCTCCCTTACTTTGCTGTTCAATTTTAGTTACAGATCTGACTCCTCACCCCCCACCCGAGCTCTGTTACTCCATGAACATGAACAATTGTCAGTGGCATACCTTGTAACATTGTGGTTCACTGTATTGGGATTGGGCAGGGCATCTACATGCCGTGGCAAGTTATGGATCAGAGATACAGAAGGAGGAGGTTAAGTTTTTTTTTTATGGTTGTGGGCGGAGCCTACAGCCATTTTGCTATCTGTAGCTTGAAAATGGAGTTTCGTTGAACACATTTTTTGGACTTTTCAATGTATCCTTCCACCTCTACAAATCACTATGACAACTAAAATAAAATAATCCCTTCTTTCTGTTTAGAATGTTGGAGACATAACTCCAAGCTGCTCATCAGATGGCCATTAGGAAACTGAAACAGCTTGTTAAATATTGGTTGTCTATTAAACGGGATATTTGTTTACCCACTTCAAAATCGAACAGCTTGCACATTTAAATGCCAAGCATTTAAACATTTTTTGCTACTAACTTCAGTTGGGGATGAATATCTTTCAAGAAAGATTCATACCTCATAAATGTTACCCTTTCCCAGTAAAGTTTGTAAAGATGTACACTGTTTTTTTAACCTTTCAAGACCCATCTGATAAAATGTCAGGTCTTCAGTGAACTATCCAGACTAAATATATAAATTTCTTTTTGACAGTAAGAGCTGTGGCCTGCTTCCCAAACATAACAGATAAGAGCTACTGAGATCTCTTACAGTAAGTGTGTGTGTGTGTGTGTGTGTGTGTGTGTGTGTGTGTGTGTGTGTTTGGGGGAAGGGTGGAGAAACAGTCAATCTCCTGGCAAGGGACATCTCATCTAATGAATTAACTGCTGACAAACCATGAGTGATACAGAAGCAAATGATCTGATACCTTTATTGGACCAACATAGACATAACAAAAATAACTTCTACCATTTATAAAATTCCTGATCAAACAACTGCAAACAGAAGACTGTTTTTTTTTTTTTGTCATTTTATAATATGATATACTGAGTGTGTATTTACTGAGTTGCTGGAACAGGGCCCTGAAGAAAATAATAAAATTTTTGTAACTCATTCAAGATTCCATCAGGTGGACAGAAAACAGTCTATGAGAATTTGTTTGAAAACTAACAACTATAAGATGCAAAAATAGCATTTGTGTATATATATATATGTCTCTAATTTATTTGCAATAAATTGTACAGGCATTACTAATATCCTTTGAAAGACTGACTAGTGATTACTAATTTTGAGTATAGGTCATGAAATAATGAGCTTGACATTTGTTATATCATACAGTTCCCCATTATGCCTTATGCATAGCATATAAATACAAATCATTCCAAGGCCATCTTGACATATAATATTAATACTGAGCAGCAAATCAGAGCTATTTTCCTAATAAAAGGCTGCTGATATAATAAATAAAGAATAAAGTCATAAATTAGGATCCAGTGGCTTATGGAAAACTCTACAGGTATTTACACAATGATTTGATTCTGCCACTGTGGGAAAAACACAGGGAAAATAAGGCTTCTTACAGGGTAATGGTTATTTGGATCTGGGAGCATTGAATATTTCTTATCCTAAATTTTATATCCTGGATAGAGCAGGGGAGATGCTATATATCATTGTCACAGGGATATTCATGTACACATTTTTGCACTGTATTTACTCAGGCTGTCCCAGATTAGATGCAATTTCTTGTTTTCAGCGGGGTCATGATTTTGCCATTTTTAAAATGTATTTATTCAGGGTACCTAGTCCAGGGCCCTCATATTCAAAGGAGATATGCAGTGCATCTCATCGGAAAAGAGAGATGTGCTGCACAACTCCAACAATGCACAGCAGCACAATATTCAAATGTGCGGGATGCACCGGCCACAAGGGAATGGGCCAGGGCACACACAAATGTTATGCTGTTCAAGTCGAGGGGCAATCCCATGCATATGCCGTGCTGCAGCATATTCAGTGGTAATGTGCCCCTCACAGTCAACAGCACTGCGGCCATCAGTTGGACCATGAATAGCTGGCCTAACCCAACCAGCCACCCACAGGCAGGCTGCAGATGTGCATGCAGGTGTACAGTAGCCTGGCAGCCCTAGTGGGCTAGCGGTCCTCCCTTTCCATCCCCAATATAGCCAACTCCTTCCCTGAAGAGCTCCATAGTGTAGGCCCCTCCCAGACCCAATCGCATCAGAGGAAACCATGGTCCATATCTATACTCTAGAGGACTCCCATCCACCACTCCTGTACACAGACATCCTCACTCCTCCCATACCCAACCTGTTGCAAAGACTGGCACTGCCCTCCACACCCTGCTATGGCCATCCATTGACTGCATTGAACCCGGGCTGGGGACCTGCACTCTGGAATGACCCAATTGGCTGTGCCATGCATTGGGGCACCACACCGGCTGCGGATCCACCAGTGTATGCAGCCATGTGTACGTCCCTGGCAAACTGAAGAGGGAATTTACATAACTCCAATGCATGCCTTGCTGATGCTGTATCTTCCTGCTGTCATACACCACTGCAAGTCCACACTCTCCCCTGTTCCCCTGTGTAATATGCCACCCTCTGGACTGCTGAGGTATCCCGAGTGCCATGGGGTGCAGTATCCTGTAATGCCATTTGCAGTGTATGCTTCAGACTATGAATAGTTCATCCGCAGTTCCCCAATTGTACAAATGAATGGGAGGTCAGCTGTAACATGCCTGTTTTGGGACCTGTGTGAGTGGGTACAGCATAGGCCATCACCCACTCTGAGCAGTGCAATGGCACCAGGATGATGGATCCGCATGCGAGTGCCTGAGGTGTATGGGCACTGGGTGTTATAACCCCCACACAGCTCATGCCTATGTATAACACATTACAGCATCCTACTGCAAGTGCTTCACCACCCACCAATAGAGTGGTACAATACCATTACAGAGCCAGTCATCACAATGGGATGGGCTGGGGGCAGGGAGGGGGGTGGCTGTGCACTGTTGAGGGGGGGCCCCTACACTATGGACGTGGACTGTAGGTGTATTCAGGTGCAATTAGGGATGGGATTGGGGTCCCTACAATCTGGAAACGATAGAGCCTGGACTCCAGTATGATCGGGGCTGGTGGAACGGGTGTGGGAAGGTGCCACTATACCACCAGAGATTTCAGGGCCTGTCCCACTTGGGAGCAATTGGGGTCAGGGCTTGGGGGCAAGAGCTGCTCCAGCACATTCATCCCCATGCCAACATGCAAATGGGCTGGTAATGAGCTTGCATAAGGCCCCTTTGCACCCAGAATGCTCAATTAGTTAATTTGCATTCCTGGACTGAATATCATCCATGGGGGCTGCAGCGTATACTGGCATGTGTCATGCATTCCCCTGGAAGGTATTCAGTCGGGGTCATCCTGGATGCACCTGACTTGGCGGCCACCTACACTGCGACTCCATCCAGGGTCACATTTTCAACAGGAACGATGAAGCTCACCAGGATGAAGTGCAGTGTCACAGGTTTACTGCACGACAAAAGGGATTAACTCCATTTGAAATTGAATTGTTTGCTGCAGTAACTCTACTGTAGAATTCTGCAGTGCTGCGCTTCATGCTGGTGGGCTTCACTGTATGCACACCCTGTACCGGTGGCACATTCTCTTTGAATATTGTATCAGTGCCGACAGTGCACCCTCTTGGTGCAATGTATCTTTCTGCTCATGCATCGATCTGGCACTTAGTATATCCCCCAGATGTAAAATATTGTTTTTAGTGTATTCTGATTTTACACAGTACAGTATAATATTGTGTAGATGTAGAGCCCCACTGAAAATAAGATGCCATTTATTCTGTGAACTATCCAGGCTTAATATATAGCAATCAGCAGGCATATTCTAGGAAAACACATTGTAAAAGTAAGACCACATTGAAACTGCCTCTCCACAGATCTGCATTGTGCAAATTCATTAGAAATAATGGGTATAAGCATCCCAAAAGCTCTCCACAGCCATATCGGCTCTGACCAGACTTTATTTTTAAATGTTGCAGTTTTTTTTTGTTGTTGTTTTTCAGCGTGGAAAACTGTTTTGCCAAATGAGGAAATAACGTGAGCCTAGCGATGCAAGGAAGAGCCGCTTGTATCTTGGCGGTTTCTTTAAAAAATATATATATATTTCTCTGTTTCTTTTAGTGGCAAAGTAGTTTTCTAAATAGCCAGGCATGTTAGGACCTGGTGGCTGTGGTAGGTGATTGGGGTGGGGGGATTGCAGTGATTGTAATAAGGGGGCACTCTCTAAGCAAGGCAACCCCCCCAAAAGAACATAGCTGCGATTGTGTTATGATTTCCAGGTGGGCATAGTGATTTCTGTTGTGCAGTGGCACATCTGGCTCAATGGGCTGGCACTTTTTATTTCCTAGTCTCTACTGATAGTTAATATACCCCCATGGCATGGGTATTAACCAATCAGAGACCAGGAAATATCTAGCCAGTTTTCTAAAATCCTATAATGCTCACCCTGTCATGGCTTACTACTAACTTGTGAACCTTTATAATTTCATCAGAGGATACAGAACTTTACTTAGAGATAGATTTATACTATTCATTTTTATGTTCGCTGTACGTGCTAGCACAAGTCGAACATTTTGCTATATACAGGGTTTTAAGAGGTATGTCATGGTTGTACAATGCAGAAGAGTCTCCAAGGGGCTTGACCAATGATCAGCAAGCTTCCTCGTGACACTGATCAGGCATGAATGCGTGTGGACTTCAAACCAATGTGCCAACAGACACATTCATAAATCAGCTCTTTCAGCAAGCACTGCTGATCTCAGCATGTGGTCTTAGCCTGCCTGCTCCCCCCCCCCAGCATTTTACACACTTACACACACACTGGTTATACAGTTCCAGCAGCAGTCTCCAGGTAACTGAGGCCAGCCATATAATTATATTTTTTTCCTTGGAATCAGGGGTGTGGTGAGATATAACAGAACTTTGCTTTATGTTTCATGTAACATTCCAGGGATTGAAACTGAAACTGCTCACTTTCCTAGTGTGTGTGTGTGTGTGTGTGTGTGTGTGTGTGTGTGTCTCTCTGCCCCCCCCGGCCACACACACACACACACACACACACACACGAGTCAGGTTACACATGCTGTAGCAGGCTTTTGACAGAGTGGAAAAATGGAACATTTAAGTACATTAACGGTCACTTAGCTACTAGGGTAGTAAATAAGTGAACAGTTCACATTAATATAGGTTAGATCAAACAATGAAATAAACTTTGGCTGGCATTGATTTGTAAATAATGGTTACCTATAAAACTGGAGTTTAGTTTACCCCCTTCAAAGTGCAACAACTTGCAAATTTGAACACTTACCATTTAAACAATTTCTTGGAGAGGGCTCTCATATTCTCTGTTTAAAGGAAGAAAAAAAAAAAGATCCCTTGGTAAAATCATGGAAATGGTCCTACTCTCAGCCAGGCCCAGCTGCAGTATGTAGGTATCTGAGGCCAGCCATATAATTATATTTTTTCCTTGGAGTCAGGGGTTGGGGGAGAACTAACAGAACTTTGCTTTATCTTCCATGTCAGCCTTAAAATGTACCACAGAGCATCTAAAACCCCAGAGCTTCTGAAGGCTGCTCATAACCCTGCTAATGGGGGTGCACAATCCCCTAGTGTCTCCACCTGAAATAAAGAAAACCGTCACTTGCAGTTTAATTTTTTTCAAAATAAATGTAAAAAGAAAACTGTCTATCAATGTCTGTTGCTGCCATGCTGTAATTGCCCTCCATCCCCAAGCCCAGCCCATATTAGTCTTCTGGCATGGGGATCTGCACCTTAGATCCAGTACAACAGCAATACCAGCGGTGAACATCCGCCATTGACAAATGCTTATTTATTTTTTATGTCTGCAAAACACAGTAATTTCATAAAACTTTCCAATACATAATTTATGAAGTAAAAAATTAATAATAATTTGGGCTATTCTAATAATTATACAACATCAAATTTCCAAGTATATCAATTAGGCATTAGCAAAGATAGTCATTACCTCTTCAGCTCACCAGGCAGGCAAACATTCACTGGGGATCTCGCCGACAAGACACCGGTGCAGCCATCTGGCAAACCCCGGGAATCCCCATGTCAGGCCCTCCACTGCTCCTCATGATGACTGCTTCCATCAGCTATACGCAACTAGAGAATGGACCCAGTGGGAGATCTGTGCCACGTTCCAGATCCAGGGCCCATTGTGCAATTCCCCAGCCAGTCACAAGCAGCACAGCAAGAAGGATGTCTCCTGAATACCATTCGCTGCATGGGTCCCCTCACTTACATTGCTACAGAACACAGAACATCCTGCAGGCTGCCTTCCTTAGAGGAGAACTTAAGTTTGTGAAAACACTGACCCCGCCTGCCTGCCGTTGGGGGGGGTTACATGCTACAAAGGCTCTGTAAGTGCGACTGTCTCCTTATGTATCTATCAACAACAATTTAACTATTTAGAGCCTGGAGTATGTTTTTTTTTGCAACTGGCAGTTTGATGTGCAGTGATTCTGGTGCCTAAAAAAAAAACTCATTTTCTGAGTTGATGCTATTAATATAAGGGGTGTAATCATATGGTGTTCAGTTCTGTACTTTCTCTGATTAAAGTGAAGTATGACATATGTGTTGGGCACTACAACAACAGGACATTGTTGATGCTGGACTACTAGAATGCACATATATCTCAATGGCATTCTCAAAAGTGCTTAAGCAAACATGCACTTTTAGTAAGAAAATGGATGGACTCCACAGGGTTAAAAAAAATCTGACTGTGGCCAATTAAGGGCAAGGAGATGGTGGGTGGGGAAGCTCTAACAGAAGTTGGTCATTTATTATGTTTGCTTGCACACATGTGCAAGGAACATAGTGCCATCATCCGAGTTTTCGGAGGTGTGTCACCCGTCTTCCAATTCAGTCAGTGTGTTTGCATGCATGGCCGCAGTTCTCCCATGTATGCTGAAGCTATCTATGACAGCAGTTGAAAATGCAGTGGCCATACAGTTGAAAGGGAGAGCTCCACTTCAGTGAGCAGCACTTCCCCCCACATGCACGCACGCACTTTGCGTGCTCATGTGCTCCCACCCATGCACACACTGTATGGCCGACAGGGGTGCCTAATCCCCTGTCAGCTCCATGCCCTCCCCAGAAAAAAGCTTTCCAGCTGCCACGCTGGGAGCCCACCCCAGTGTGGCACAAGTCCGTAAGGCTGACGGGAGTGCCCAATCCCCCGTCGGCTCCAGCACCCCAAACAGCCTTCCAGCTGCCATGCTGAGAGCCCACCCCAGTGTGGCAAAAGTCCTGCATTGTCTTCGTAAAAAAAAAAACTGTAAACAAAAAAAGTTCCCTCGGCGATCTCCCAGCCCACCCGCACCCACCGACTGTGCACTCTACCTCCCCACACACCCCCTCACCTCATACTTACCTCCAGAGCTTGGCGCGATGATCTTCAGTGGACCGGGAACACGTCTGCACTCTTCAAAGCCGACCGTGAACTGAGGAAATGCTGGTAAGCTGTATAATGTAATAAGTAGGGTTTTTTTCAACTTTGATGCATATCTCAGGCATTTTTTGGAATTTTGGCACCAAATTTCAACATGGGGTTTTTGGGACCCCTCCTCATGAATTCTTGAACTGTCATGGCGTTAATCGGGCCTGAAGGGTGATTTTGCAGTCACTGCACAAAATCACCTTTTGGGACTGATTAACAAAACGACAGTGCCAGTGTTCATAAGGTGGGCTCTCAAAAAGCCTATGTTGCAAATTTGGTAAAAAATTCCAAAAAATGACTGTTTTACAAGCGTGCGTTGCACAGTTCCTACACTCTCATAAGTTCGCGAATTTTTAATATTTGCACTCTTGATTTTCAACATTGCCATTTTACCACACTTCCTTATGAGCAGTATAGCTGTCATTTTTCACATCTCGCCCAAAATGTGTTTCCACGCATGTAGCGCACAATGGCGCAGTTGGTGTGCAAAATCAATGTATGGGACACATTAAGAAAATCACAGTGACACTGTTCATGAGCAGAGGTCTTAAAATGGCTATGCTGCAAATCTGGTGAAAAAATTCCTTAAAATTACTGTTTTACGAGTGTGTGTTGCGCAGTTCCTACGCATGCTCATAAGTTCACAAATTTTTAATATTTGCACTCCAGATTTTTAACATTGCCATTTTAGAATACTCCTTATGAGCAGTACAGCTGTCATTTTTCACATGTCACCCAAAATGTGTTTCCCTGCATGTAGCGCACAATGGCGCAGTTGGTGTGTGCAATCAATGTTTGAGACAGATTAAGAAAATCACAGTGAACTGTTCATGAGCAGAGGTCTTAAAATGGCTATGCTGCAAATCTGGTGAAAAAATTCCTAAAAATTACTGTTTTACGAGTGTGTGTTGCACAGTTCCTACGCATGCTCATAAGTTCACAAATTTTTAATATTTGCACTCCAGATTTTTAACATTGCCATTTTAGAATACTTCCTTATGAGCAGTACAGCTGTCATTTTTCACATGTCACCCAAAATGTGTTTCCCTGCATGGAGCGCACAATGGCGCAGTTGGTGTGTGCAATCAATGTTTGAGACAGATTAAGAAAATCACAGTGAACTGTTCATGAGCAGAGGTCTTAAAATGGCTATGTTGCAAATTTGGTGAAAAAATTCCCAAAAATGACTGTTTGAGGAGCGCACGTTGGGCAGTTCCTACACACGTGCAAGTTTGTGAATTTTCAGTATCTGCATGCCAGATTTTCAACATTGCCATTTTATTACACTTCCTTATGAGCAGTACAGCTGACATTTTTCACATCTCGCCCAAAATGTGTTTCCGCACATGTAGCGCACAATGGTGCAGTCGGTGTGCGAAAGCAATGTTTGGCACAGATTAAGAAAATCACAGTGACACTGTTCATGTGCAGAGGTCTTAAAATGGCTATGTTGAAAATTTGGTGACAAAAGTTCATAAAATGACTGTGTTACAAAGGAGCATTGTGCAGTTTCCATGCACCCTTGTAAGTTCATGAATTGGTAATATTTTCAGTCCAGATTTTCACCAGTGGCATTTTTCCATGCTTTCTTATGAACAGTACAGCTGCCATTTTTCACAACATGGACGAAATGTGTTTTCACACTTTCAGCGCAGAAATGCGTGGTTATTGTGGGAAATCATTGTTCAGGACAGATAAAGAAAATCACAGTGACACTGTTCATGATCGGAGGTCCCAAAATGCCTGTGTTGACAATGTGCTGTAAAAAATCCCAAAACTAATTACATTACAGGTGTGCGTTGCACAGTTTCTATGTACGCTCGTGACTTCACCAGTTTTTTAATATTTTCACTGCAGATTTTCAACATTGCCATTTTTTACACCTCCTCATGAACAGTACAGCTGTCATTTTTCATATCCTGTTTGGAATGTGTTTTTGCACCTGTTGTGCTAAATGCTGTAGTCACTGTGCAAAAGCAGCTTTCAGCTAACAAACTAATATTGCCACTGTTCATGAGGTGGGGGGTTACAAAAAAAACATGTTGAAAATTTGGAGTGAAAATACCAACGAATGCCTGAGGCATTAGGGTTTCCGACCATAACGCCCCACGCTGTAGAGAATGACAGGCATCGGGGTGTGATTTGGGATTCTCACCTGTAATGCTCATACCATTCCACACCCTGCAGCCAGTGAGAGGCATCAAGGTGTGCCTTGGACTCTTCGGCCCCAACTTCACCCCATTCTCCTATACCGCACCCATCTCACCATATTTCCTGATGGAATGGAGTGCGCATAAGGGCCAAAGACCCCAAGACACACCATGACACTCGTCAGTGTCTGCAGGGTAGAGTGTGGTGAAATGGCATGGCCGTTATGCCTGACGACCCAAAGGCACACCCCAATGCCTGTCAGTCTCTGCAGGGTGGTGGTGGGGTTGGCTTCTGTTCAATACTTCACTGCCATTCTTATTATGCAGCTCTGTAACTCCTACACTACCAATGCTAATGCCAGCAAGCAAACATTCGGCATTGACAAATGCTTGTTTAATAACCCAAAGCCTGTTTATGGCAGCAACGGGGGGGGGGGGCACATACACACATGGAAGGAGATGCAAAGGGATGGATGATTTTTTTAAACCCACCGTGGCTTCCAAACTGTTATACAAATGATGTTCCTATAAGGTTTATAACCCTTTGGTCAACAGCTATCTGCACATGGAATAGTTTTCTGGATACCTAAAGGAATCTAGTGCTGGACTAATTAAAGAGACACTGGCAACCCCCTTAGGCCACACAGTGTCTCTAGTTTAAAAATACATACTTTATATAATTGGTTATTCTGTAGAGATTGCTGGCATAGCTGGCAGACTGATTTGAATTACTTTTTTCTGTTAAAAGTGAAAAACAGACTGCTCATCATACTGGTGGTAACATACAAAAATGTGTTTGTTTACAGTTCCTGATCAAATCCCACTGCATCATTCCTGGACCCGGGAACACTCCAACACAGTCTAGTCATTCATGATACTATAAGAGGAAAGACTATTGCATTGTGAGTGGCTACACTCTTTGGGGGTGTTCCTAATGTTCAGGAAGTATGCAGTAAGAGTAGATCAAGGATTTGAAACAAAACAAGGTTGGGCATAATTACACCATTAAAGAACAGTTACATAAGAACTTACGGTAACAGTAGATCTTCAAGGGGATCTTAGTTATCAGGTCATATTGTAGGAACTTCACCGTCAGTGAAGCAGGATCCACACAGATTTTCCAGCAGTACCACTGGGGCTGCCCACACCAACATCACCAACCCTTTAAAGGTGTGGGTGGCCCCGCTCCCTCCTCAGTTCTTTCCCCCAGAGACTAAGGGAGCAAACCTGTGCCATGAGGGACAGAGTAGAGAGAGGTGCCTAGGCCTGAATGAAAGGCTGGATATACCACTTAACCAGTTCTGAGAAGAGTGGGAGGGAAGGCAGATCTGTTGACTGAAATCCCCTGGAAGATCTACTGTTATGGTAAGTTCTTATGTAACTGTTCTATCTTCTTCGGGGGTATCTCAGTCATCAAGTCACACCATTGGAATGAGTCCCAAGCAGTTACAGGTGCAGCAAAAGAGTCTGGGAGGAAAGCCAACCAAAGCCTAGGACAGGAGGTCTTGCAAAATAGCCCAGCCAAAGCCTGAGCCTGCTTGGTCTCTAGAAGCAATGTCCAGACTGTAGTGCTTGGTAAAAGCATGGATGGTATTCCAGATGGCAGCAGCACAAATATCAGTGGCTGAGATCTCCTGCCTCCCTTGAAACAGGCCACAGAGGTAGCCATGCCCCTTGTGGAGTGGGCTTTAACTGCCCCTGGCAACTCTCTGCCATGCTTGTTGTAGTAGGACACAATACAATGGGCCAACCATTTCGACAAACACTGTTTGGAAACTTTAGTGCCCTCTCTTCCTGGGGTGAAGGAAACAAAAAGCTGCTTTGTTTTTCTGCATTCCTTAGATTGCAGCAGATAGTATTTCAGAATTCTGCACACATCTAGAGTATGACTGGGTGCTAGCATCCAATCCTGACAAGAGGCAAAATAGTTGGAACATGCGCAGACTCCTTCAGTGACCACACGCCAGTCTTCCTGATGTGGAAAAATAGCCACCCCAAACAACCACCAAGGAATTTCTGGTCCAGAAACTACCCTGCATTGCACAAAGGGGCCTTTTTGAAATCCCTGTCAGAAGTGGACTGGACCCAGACTCTCAGCACCCCAACCACAGACGAAGCCATGGAGGGTTTTACCAAGCACTTCCTATCGGTGGCCAATAAACATGCACCCCTTAAAATGATCAGGGTCAAGGGCCAGGTGCCAGATGGCTTAACCCAGATCTGAAGGGCATCATGAAAGAAAGAGACAAACTATGGGGCAAATTTAAAGTAACAAATCTGCATCAGGACTGGGTTAAATACCAGGAAGCCAGAAACATCTGCAAGAGGGAGCTCAAAAAAGCCAAAAAGAATTACTTGCACGCTCTGCAATCCAGAAACCTGTCTGATTCAAGGAAATTCTGGAGTCATATCAACTCATTCCTAAAAGGCAAAAAAAAGCAGGGTGACGGGAAATAAAGGTCAATGGCACACCTCTCATCACCCCAAAAGACACAGCAAATGCCTTTATTGACTTCTTCTTGGACCTACAGCAGTACAAAACCAGCAATCCCAACCATGGCCAGGGAAACCCAGAGAATCAAGAGACCCCCCCCCAGGGCCCTGAATTCCACCTAAAACTTACATCGGTAGGAGAGGTACTGACTCTGCTCAAGGGCATAAAACCAGAAGGTGCGGCAGGCCATGACAACCTCGAACCTAAACTGTTGAAGATTGCAGCCCCCATCATTGCAGTACCGATAATCCAGCTATTCAACAGGTCCCTGATGGAAGGGAAAGTACCCGCCCTATGGAAGGTGGCTCTTGTAACCCTAATTCCCAAAAGCGGGCCACAGGAGGACATGGAAAATTTCAGACCAATCATCATTCTCTGCACCCTAAGCAAGTTACTTGAGAAGGTGGTCTACAAACAGGTCAATGAGTACCTGGAAATGCACAACCTGCACACAGACCAACAACATAGTTTCAGAAAGAGACACAGCACTAATACGGTACTGGTAAGCTTCATCACTGATGTGCATGAAGCTCTGGACCAAAACAAACTCCTTGGAGCAGTCTTCACTGCTCTAATGAAGGCGTTCGACCTAGTCAACCGCAAGCTGTTCCTAGGACAACTGGGTGGCCTAGGGTTTGACACACTGGCCCTAAAATGGCTTTCCAGTTACCTCCACGGCAGGACGCAAATGGTCCAGTGGAACGGTGCTAAATCAGATGAGCGTCTAGTGTCAGACAGAGTTCCACAGGGTTCTATCCTAGGCCCTCTGTTATTCTCCTTATTCATCAACAACCTACCCCTACACTGTGGTGGAGCAAAGGTCAAGCTATACGCAGACGACGCAGTACTGTACAGAACCGGCAAGGACTCAGGATTACTAAACTCGGAGCTGCAACAAGATTTTTCAATGCTAGAAGACTGGTTCCAGGCAAACAGGCTGGTCCTAAACAGCAAAAAGACCAAATCCATGCTCTTTGGCCCAAAAAAGCTTGGCCCACGCCAGGCTAATCTTCTATCGCTCTCTACCTCAAATGGGACAGGGATCGAAGTGGTAGACAATATCCAGTATTTGGGAATGTTCACTGACCAGGAAATCTCTTTCAGGAAACACATAGACCACCTAACAACAACAATAAACCAAAAACTTGGGCTCCTGTACAGACTAAGCTCCTACCTGACTAAAGAAACCAGGACTGTGGTCATTCCCATCCTGTTCTATGGTGCAACAATGCTTCAAGGACTGAGAACAACAGAACATGCCTGTCTGAGTACGTTGTATCACAAAATCAGCCATTTCACCGCCGGGGCGTAAAGAATGGAGAACCACTGCTATGTACTACAAGCGTTAAACTGGCCACCCCTTGAAGCGAGACTCGCCTATCCCTCCCTGTGCTTAGCTTTCAAATTGCACCAACCTGATACCCCATTGAGCCTGAGAAATCTACTAGCCCCAAAAGCAAACAGGAGGGAGCTCAGGTCGACTGAACGCAAGCTGCTAGAACCACCAAGAGCCATATCAACTATGGGACAATGGTCACCTAGAATAACCCTCCCCAAACTCTGGAACAATCTCCTGAGAGAGCTCCAGGACTGCACTTCTCTTGAGGGGTACAAGAAAGGGTTAAAACTACACCTAAGCAGCGGGTCTTATTGCAGGTGTCGCAACCCATAAAGGCACCTCTGCTAAAGGGGGATGCCTCATGTAAATACAGACAAAAAGGGAGGGAGGAACAGTAAGAAAGGACATAATGTACTGAACTGCACTTACATCTACTATCTATTCATGAATGTGTGTAACTAGCAAGGTTGTTCATATGTAAACTTGCCTACATCAATTGTAGTAATGTCTATCTCTGTGACACATATACATGATCAGTGTACCATATACTGTAGTACAATCAAAAGCATTGGGTTTCTTTTTCCCTCTAGGTACATGTAACTAATCCCAGGTCACCCCTGAAAAAGGGACTGTCAAAGTCTCAGTGGGCCGACTCGGTTACCAAAATTTAAATAAATAAATTAAGTATGGAGCAGTGCTTCCCCTGGATTGGCATGCTCCAGGAAATAAACAGGTAAGTGGGTAGATTGGTTCAGGGTAAACTCAGACATCACCTTGGGGAGAAACTTTGGATTTGTGTGCAAAGACACCTGGTCTTTGTGAAAAATCAAATAAGGCTCTTCACACCAGAGAGCCTGAAGCTCAGAAATCCTTCAAGCAGAGGTAGTTGCAATCAAAAATAATGCTTTCCAAGAAAGAAAGTGTAGCTTGCAAGTCATAGCTGGTTCAAAAGGAGACAGGGTCAATTTCTCCAAAACAAAATTTAAATCCAAAGCTGGGACAGGAGAACAGATTGGAGGTTTCAGATGCAGGATGCCCCTGAGAAAAGTATGGGACATGTCTAACTGAGCCATGGTATGGCTGTCAATGGGCTCGTGAAAGGCAGAAATAGCTGAAAGATGCACCTTGAGGGAGGAGTACTGGAGGCCTGAGTCCAACAGGGAGATCGGGTAATCCAGAATCTGGCTCACCGGACAGGTAAGTAAGTAAGTAAGTAAAATGTTATTTATAGAAGGCACACTTCTATTGCTCAGAGCGCCTTTACAATATAGTTACAAACAATACAATACAAACTTCTTAAAATACAAAACCACAATCCACTTAAAACCAACATACAAATCCTAAAATATTATGTTCCTTCAAATATTTTTTCGAAAATATATGTTTTAAGGGAGTTTTTAAACCCTTCCACAGTCAGGCTCTCATGTATCTGACAAGGTAGAGAGATCCACAAGGTAGGGGCCATAAAGGCAAAAGATTTTCCCCCAAACATCTTCAGGTGTACCCTGGGAACCTATAGCAATCTCTTGTCAGAGGATCGGAGTGAGCGGGAGGGACAGTAGGGAGGTAAGAGGTCTTGCAGGTATTGGGGGTCCTTGATCGTGTAGGACTTTATAGGTCAGCAATGCAACCTTGGAAGGGATTCAGGTAAAAGGGTCCAGATGATGTTTGGCAGCCCAGGTGGCAAACCTCTTCCACTTCATGGCATAAGCAGCTCTAGTGGAAGGCTTTCGAACTGCCACAAGAACAACCGCCACCCATTGAGATACTCCGAACTGGGTGATGGTTAAGTCCTCAGGAGCCAGGCATGCAGATGAAGGGACTTGAGATTCAGATGGATCATGGTCCCCTGAGCCTGCATCAGCAGATCACTGCAAAGAGGCAGGGGAACCAGAGGCTCCTCCACTAACTGCTGCAGTAATGGAAACCATATCTGCTGTGGTCAGAAGGGTGCAACCAGTATCATGCTGGCCTCCTCCATCTGTAGCTTGATTAGGACCCTCTGAATCAGAGGAAATGGAGGGAAGGCATAAAGGAATCTCCCGCTCCAGGAGAGGGACATGTCTCACCAGAAAACTCCAGGCCCAGGATCTAGTGAGTAGAAACTGAGCAGTTTTGCATTGAATGGGGATGCAAAAAGGTCCAACTCTGGATGACCCCATCTGGTGAACAGATCTTCTGCAACAGATAAGAGAAGTTCCCATTTATGTACGCTGGACTGAGTCTGGCTGAGGCTGTCCACCAGGGCATTTAGCACACCTGGGGCATGGACAGCCAAGAGAATTAGACTGTGATACAGTGCCCAGTACCAGATTATCATGGTCTCCTTGCACAGGGGGTATGAATGCATTCTCCCTTGTTGTTGATGTAGTACACAGCACTAAGGTGGTCTGACTGGATCAACAGTGGACCTGGATGGAGATGGTTCTGAAAGGCCTGCATCACATACAGGATCACCTGCATTTCCAGGATGTTGATATGCAGAGACATCTCGATCTGGGACCATGTCCCCCAAGTCAGAAAGGGACCTAGATGCGCACCCCAGCCTGAACTGGAGGCATCTGTGGTGAGGATCTGCTGGAGAGGAGAGATCTGGAATGGGATCCCTTGTAACAGGTTCTGGAGGTCCATCCACTATTGAAGCACCTTGCAGACTGGGGAGGAGACCAGCACTAGCTGCTCTAGATCATCTGTGCATTGGTTCCATTGCACCCGGAGTGTCAACTGAAGCACTCGCATGTGCAGTCTTCCCAGGTGGACTGTGGTAATGGCCATGGCCATAAGCCCTAACAGCCTCAGCTACACCCTCACAGAAACATAACAGCTCTGGGTGACCTCCTGAGCCTGGGCAATGAGGCACTCCACCCTGCTGAGGGGCAGGAAGGCCCTGCCCTGTGCTGAGTTTAGAACTGCCCCTATATACTGCAGCCTCTGGGACAGAATCAGGACAGACTTGGGCAGGCTGACGGTATTGCTCAGGAAGAGAAACAACTGGAGGGTCCTCTCCAGAGTTTGGGGGAGCTGATCTCTAGTCAGAGCCTTGAGGAACCAGTCATCCAAGTAGGGAAAAACATACAGAACTTCTCTCCAGAGGCCATCAGCTACTGCTGCTAAGCACTTTGTGAAGACCCACAGTGCAGAGGGTAAGCCAAAGAACAATACTTTGAATTGGTAATGCTCATCCTGAAAAAGAAACCGGAGAAACTGCCTGTGTGGTGGATGTACCGAGATATGCAAGTAAGCATCTTGCACATCCAGGGAGCACAGTCAGTCGCCTTGCTTAAGTAGGGGCAGCAGGCCTGGCAGAGTGACCATGCAGAACTTTTTGTACTGGATATAAAGATTGAGTTTCTTGAGATCTAGAATAGGCCTCAGATCTCTGGTTCTTTTGGGGACCATCAAGAACCTGGAGTAGAATCCCCTGTTCTTCTGGTGCCTGGGCACTGGCTCAATGGCCTTTTTCCGCAGAAGGAACTGTACCTCCTCCCGAAGAACCATTAGCTGGGCTAGGGGATAGGTGGAGGTTACTAGAGGAGTCTCTGGAGACATCTCTACAAGTTCCAGAGTGTGGTCCCTCTCTGTAATTTGAAGAATCCAGGCATCTGAAGTGATGGTTCTCCACTGATTGAGATGGAAGGAGAACCGACCTCTGACCACCACATCCTGGTTGGGGACCAGAAGAGGGGGATCTGGCAAGGAGTCAGGTAGAGGTGGATCCAGCCACTGGGGCTGATCCATCGCCCCTGGGTCACTTTGCAGCAGGGCCTGAGGAGGAGAAGGAGGAAGGGGTAGGCAAGGCAGAGGAGGCTTTTCTTCTGCCTCGGGGATGGGAGCCTGATCCGGATTTGTGGGACACCTTGTGAAAGGATGGGCATTGCCTGCTCCTAGGCTGCATGTGGTAAAGTGAATGGACAGACTTGATGGACCTGCCATATGCCTGTAAGTCATTAATGATGTCCTGGACATCTGGCCCAAATAACTTAGAGCCACTGATGGGGGCATTCAGCACCTTCTGCTGGACGTCAGCTGCAGACCCTGAGATCTTCAGCCAGGAGTGCCTACGAAGGCAAATGCCTGTGGCAGCAGTCCTGGCACCACTGTCGGAAGTGTCATACAAGGCCCTGAGGAGATGCTTACTACTATCCTTAGCGGTCTGCAAGGATTTGAGAACCTCCTGTTTCTGGGAACATTCTGGGAGTGCTTGGGCAGCTGCCTTGCCCTTCCTCCAGATGCTGTTTTGGTACTTGATCATATTGCAACAGACAGTAATCTGAAGTCCCAAGGTGAAGGAGGCATAAACCCTCTTGCTCCAAAGGTCAATCCATCTGGGTTCTCTGTTGGGGGAGGGAGCCAAGGTGCCTGGGGACTTTGGACCTGTCATGTGCTGCTTTAATGACCATGGAAACGGTCTCAGGTTGGGCACCATAATAAGGCAGGCCTTAAGGGGCATGACAAAGCTTATCTGCCCTGTGGGGCATGGCAGGAACCATGTCTGGTCTATGCCAAGCCATGGTAGTGGCATTCCTCAGGGCAGGAAAGATGGGAGGTATAACCTTAGGGGGAGATTCTGGAATCTCAAAATAATCCACCAAGTCTCGCCTGGTGGCAGCCTTTTCCTCAGTGTGGAAGCCCATAGCTGAAGACATCTGCTTCATCACATTAAAAAGGTAGGATCTTCAGGAAGGGACCTGGGAGTATGTTTAACAGAGTCCTTGCTGACTGAAGAAGCAGTGGACCTATCTGAGAAAAGAAGTTCCTCTTCTTCCTCTTCCTCATGGAGAATCCGGTCAGGATGGTACTCCTCTTCAACACTGGCCTGCTCTAATTCAAGGTCTGATGAGCGAGGTATAGACAGGCACTGAGGAGGCCCAAGAGGCCTCGATGACAGGGTCATCGACGGCACTTGGGACCCAGGCCTGCATGAGCCCAACTGGTGCACTAGAGCTGTAGTGATCGGGGTCAAAATCGAGTTAAGGTCGATGGTGGAGAGGTCATTAGCACAGAGTGTGAAGAACCATCCACTGGGACTTGAGAGCCCAAGGAGACCAACATACAAGGACCTGGGGAAACATCAGGCCACAACAGAAGGGCAGGTGTCGACAACCCAAGGGTCGACAGACAGGGGGCTGACAATCCAAGGATCGATGGCCATTCTCTCCGAAAAGTAGGAGGCAGTGCTGTCAGTATGGGCCAGGAGGAAGCACAGGCCTGGACAGCAGAGGACATCGGTGCAGCCACAGCCGATGGAGTACCCCCAGAGGATGAAGAAGAAGCTGTTGGGGAGCAGGAGTGCCATGGGTGGGGAGCAGTTCACTGCCTTTTTTGTGACTTTTCCCTGAGGACTTGTCTCAGGCCTTCGAGCTTGATGATCCCACCGGCGACTGAGGAGGGACCCTGGAAGACCCCTGACCAGAACTGGCTATCTTTTGTTCCATAAGGAATTTCTTCAAAGCCTTTTTGCATCATCTAAGGGTTGTTTGGTTGAATTTCTGGCAGGGCTCACAATCAGAGATGTCGTCTTCAGGCCCAAGACAGCAGACACAGAGGTTGTGGTCATCTGAAGAGGCAATCTTCTTTCCGCAGCGACGGAAGAGAGAAGTGGAGGGAGTAACTCTCGACATAAACAAAGTAAAGGAATCTGTTGTTTAAAACATCTGCCTGATCTGGTGGTAGTTCAGGTGGATGTTAAAGATCCCATGGCAGTTTTTGAAAAGAGTAAGGGAATTCTCTGAGGAAGCCCCTGAGGCAAGGGGCGAAATGTAAGATTGCTTGTACAGCTACAACTATAACGCTGGAATAAAAACTACGATCATTTGAACTAGATCTTTGTTTGACTCCTTACTACAAAGGTGTGTGCTGCACCTATTTCTTAAAACAGTAAGGGAATTTCCCTGGTGCCCTGGCCAAATTTCCCCCCATTCACTAAAAACACCACCAACAGTTAAATCTGGTTCAAGGTCAGTTAGCATGCATCTGTATCCCCCTTCCCCAGGTCATGCCTGAAAATAGGCAGAATTTGCTAGTGCACTTACCCGGTCAATAAAATCTAAATAAATAATTAAATAGAGATTCTGAAAGCTGGGTAGAAGAAAATTCATAGGCAAAAACGGCACAAAACTCCATTGCAGCTTCTGTGGAGACCCATGCGAATAGAGTCAACGGCGGGACAGAACTGAGGAGGGAGCAGGACCGCTGATGGCTTTATAAGGTTGGTGACATCGGCAAGTATCAGTATCGGTGGTCCCAGTGGTACTACTGGAAAATCTTCCATGTGGATCCTGTTTCACTGACGGTAAAGTTACTACGGTGTAACCTGATGACTGAGATACCCCTGAAGAAGATCATGCATTTCAGTTCTACTAAGAAAGGAGGCAGATAAAATAACCAGCAACATCAATGAATGTTGAAGAAGGTAGGTAATCATAAAATGTTGGTTTTCAACTAGAAATAATATGATGCAAAAAGGGATGACAGTGTCCCTTTAAATCAGTAACAAAGGTTGCAAGTTTCCTAAGATGGGCATGATTCGTCACTTTAACTGACCGAAATTAAGTTCCACAATCAGATAGGCTGACCACCTTGCCCTTACTTTCTGTGTGACAAGAACACAGTAATTTTACAAATCACAGCTGGATTAATTCTGTCAGGAAGTTTATGCTAACTGGCAGCAGTAGTGATATTCCTGTTTACAGAAATGATATTCACACTTCCAGATGATCCACATTTAACTGTACCTCAGTAACCTCTGATGTGAAAAACTGTGTTTTCAATTGTTTTAGTTTTATGGACAACATTCTGCACACTTCTCTTCATGGACCCACTAATTTGGAGTTTGTACTGTGTAATGGTTTCTCTACAGAATGCGCTGCATGAGCGGTTTCTCTATCAGAACCAAGACTCCAGATCCCTGGTTCCATGTACAGAACTATAACAGAACTGCCCATAAAAAAAGCCTAAAGAACAGTTATGTAAGAACTTACTGTAACAGTAGATCTTCGAGGGGATCTCAGTCATCAGGTAACACCGTAGGAACCTTCACCGTCGGTGAAGGGTGTCACAGATTCACTCAGCAGATCAGGCCTTCTACTCCCAAAGTGCCAACCTCTGAGTGCAGTCTTGTGAACTGTGTAACAGACAAGATAACCCTCTTGTCTGTTTTTGTGAGTTTGGATCAACCTTTGGTCTCAGTTCTGGAGGGATTCAAACTGTAACCTCTTGCTAGCATACCCAATGCACAGGCTCAGATATATCTGTCTTCAGGGCCAGATATCTTTGCCTACGGGCACCTAACCAGGTATTCAGAGATGAACCCTAAAACTTAATAAAGACCTCAGATTTAAAATGCTTCTGTTTCCAGTTTGGTACCACCATACAAGCTATATGTCTGCTGAACCATAAATATTTCTTAGCAAAAGAAAGCAATTCAAAGACAGACCAGGTTTGTTCTAAAATTAGAGTTTTTACTAAAATATATAATAATATGTCAAACATACAATACAGAACTCTTATAACACAAGACATACATATCTTTAAACAAAACAAGGTTTAAAACAGTGCAATTCCTACAACTATATTTAGATTTTGTCTAGCTTTCTAAATACCTGTTTTCAGTGCTTGGATGTTTCCTTAGTCAGTGTCGGATCCAAATGTCTCTCTATAGTGAAAGAGAATAATCTTTTCAAGCAGTATTAGTCAACCCCATTTGGATGAAGTCATCCAGCACCTCCTTTGGTCAAATATCTAACAAAAATATATTGTTATACAACCACAAGATGTAATTTTATTAATCTATACTATACAGTTATACAGGATGTATTAATTCTGCAACCTTAGCATAACTCAAGTTTCAATGACACCTCTTTTGATCTCATGCTGTACCCTCTTCACACAGGCTTCATAGGGTCATTTACAACCTTACACCTCCATGTAACATCCTAGCTTCCCTTATTTTAATGTCATAAACCTAGTTTATGATTTCTCTCTTAACAAAATTAACTTAACAACTCTGTAATTAGCTCAGAGAAACAGGATCCTTAATAAAAGTCTTCCAGTAACATATTGTCTCTAAAAAGACTGAGTGTGTGATACAATGCTGTCAGCAGTTCTCTTGGCCTGCATCTGTCAGATAAAATCTAGGGGGGGGGATGAGAGAGGTCATTCCTAGAGCATCTGAATTTTCAGCAGAGACATTAATACATTTTATATCAAAAAAATATAGTACAGCACTCAGAACTGGCTGTCTATGTCACAAAGGGCAATCCACATGGAAGATTGTCAGCAGTACAACTGGGGCCACCCACGCCATCGTCAGCCCCACTCCCTCCTCAGTTCTTTCCCCCCAGAGACTAAGGGAGCAAGGCCCTCACCGTGGAGACTGAGGAGAGAAAGAGGTACCCAGACCTAAAAAAAGCTGGATACACCAGATAGCCAGTTCCTAGACAGGAGCCCCAAGATGGGGGATGGTGGGCGGGAAAGCAAACCTGATGACTGAGATCCCCTCAAAGATCTACTTTTATGGTAAGTTCATCCATAACTGTTCTATCTTCGGGAGTATCTCAGTCATCAGGTAACACCGTAGGAATGAGTACTAAGCAGTGACAAGTGTAAACAGGCAGGCTGGCAGGAGGGCTCCCCATAAACTTAAGACAGGAGTCCCTGTAGGAGAGCCCTGCCAAATCCTGCACGGGCTCTTGAGGCAATGTCCAGACTGTAGTGCTTGGTGAAAGCGTGGGTGGCGGCCACACGGATGTCAGGGGCTGAGACCCTGTTGAGACAAGCCACCAAGGTAGCCACTCCTCCGGTGGAATGAACTTTGACAGCACCATGAAATTCTTTGCCATACTTGTAGCAGAACACAATGCAATTTGTCATTTGGATAAACATTGCTTAGAAACTGAAGTGCCCTCTCTACCTGGGGTGAAGGAAACAAACAACTGTTTTGACTTTCTGGACTCTTTAATCCAAAGTAGGTAGTACTTCAAAGTTCAGCGCACATCTAACGTGTGGAGTAGTGCTTCCCCTGGATTGGCATGCTCAGAAAAATCAACAGGAAGGTGGATACACTGATTTAGTGTGAACTCAGAAACCACCTTAGGCAGAAACTTAGGATTTGTGTGCAAAGATAACCTGTCTTTGGGAAAAATCAAATCAGGCTCCTCGTACCTGAGGGCCTGAAGCTCTGAAATTCTTCGAGCAGAAATAATTCAGCTCAAAATAGCACTTTCCAAGAGAGAAAGCGCAAATCGCAAGTCACGATTTGCTCAAAAGGAGACAGGGTCAACTTATCCAAAATAAAATTCAAGTCCTAAGCTGGGACAGGGGATTGGAATGGAGGTTTTAGATGCAGGATGCCCCTAAGAAAGGTACGGGAGACATCCAGCTGAGCAATCGTGCGGTCACCTATGGGTTCATGAAAGGCAGAAATAGCCAAAAGGTGGACCTTGAGGGAGGAATATTGGAGGCCTGAGTCAGACAGTGAGATCAGATAGTCCAGGATATGATTCACCGAACAGGTGAAAGGGTCCAGGTCATGTTTGGCAGCCCAGATGGCAAACTGCTTCCACTTTATGGCATACGTGGCACAAGTGGAAGGCTTCCAGGCGGCCACCAGGACGTCCGCTACCCTGTTAGAGGCCCTGAACCTGGCGATGGCTATGTTCTCAGGAGCCAGGAATGCACATGAAGGGACCTTAAGTTGAGATGGACCACAGTCCCCTGATTCTGGGTCAGCAGGTTCCTGCAGAGAGGAAGAGGGACCAGAGGTTCCTCTGTTAGCTGATGAAATAGAGGGAACCATGTCTGGTGGGGCCAGAAGGGCGCCACCAGAATCATGCTGGCCTCCTTCATCTGCAGTTTGACTTGCACCCTCTGTATCAGTGGAAATGAAGGGAATGCGTAAAGAAACCTCCCGCTCCCAGAGAGGGACAAAGCGTCTCGCCAGAAAACTCCAGGCCCTGGCTCTAGCGAGCAGACATTGGGCAGTTTTGCGTTGAGTGGGGACGCAAAAAGGTCCAACTCTGGATGACTCCATCTGTCGAACAAGTCTTCCACGATGGATGAGAGAAGCTCCCATTTGTGCATGCTAGACTAAGTCCTGCTCAGGCTGTCCACCAGAGTGTTTAGGATGCCTGGCACATGGACAGCAGATAGCGTCAGACTGTAATCCAGCATCCAATACAACGCTCTCATGGCCACCCAGCAAAGGGAGTATGAGTGAGTGCCGCCCTGCTTGTTGATGCAGTACACTACACTCATATTGTCCGACTGCACCAACAGCTGACTCAGAGCAAGATGCTCAGAGCACCACTTTCATCTCCAGAACACTGATATGCAGGGAGGCTTCCCACTGGGACCAGGAGCCCTGGGTTTGGAAGGGAACCAGGTGTGCTCCCCAGCCAAGACCTGATGCATCCGTGGTTAGAATCTGATGAGGGGAAGAGATCTGGAATGGAACATCTTGAAGCAGGTTCAAGAGGTCCATCCACCACTGCAGTACCTTGCGGACTGGGGAAGAGATCAGGACTGGATGGTCCAACTCATCCATGCGCTGGTCCCACTGTACTCAAGAGGGTCCACTGAAGGGTATGCATATGAAGCCTGGCCAGTGGAACAGTTTGTATGGCTGCTGCCATTAGGCCCAACAATCTGAGGTACACACTGGCAGGAAGGTAAAAACTCTGAGTGACCTCCTGAGCTTGAGTGATGAGGCACTCTGGCCTGTTCTGAGGCATGAAGACCTTTTCCTGCACCAAGTCCAGGACTGCCCCTATATATTACAATCTTTGGGCGGCACTAGAGCCGACTTGGGTAGGTTGATGGTAATTCCCAGGGAGTAGAAGAGCTGGACAGTGTGCTTCAGAGTCAGCAGGAGTTGTTCCCTGGAAGTGGCCTTTAGGAGTCAATCATCCAGGTAACGGAAGACATACAGTCCCTCTCTTCTGAGAGCTGCTGCAACCACTGCCAAGCACTTGGTAAAGACTCGCAGCACAGAGGATAAGCCAAAGGGTAGCACTTTGAACTGGTAATGCTCACCCTGAAAGGCAAAACAAAGAAACTTTCTGTGCAGAGGAAAGACCCAGATGTGCATGTAGGCATCCTGCATGTCCAGAGAAGAGAGCCAGTTCCCAGCCCTGAGGAGGGGCATTAGGCCTGGCAAAGTTACCTTCCGGAATATTTTGTAATTAACATACAGATTGAGGTCCTTTAGATCCAGAATAGGCCTCAGATCTCTGGTCTTTTCAGGAACCAGGAAAAACCTGGAATAAAACCCCTTGTTTCTCTGGCACCTGGGCACTGGTTTGATGGCCTGCTTACGCAAAAGAGACTGTACTTCCTCCCGGAGAACAGACTTCTTCATGGAAACATGCCGTGGTCCTCCCTCTACCCAAAGGGGGTGAAACCTCATCCCCTGGCAACTATCACACCATTTCTCTCCGCCCTATCCTTGTCAAGCTCCAAGAACATACTATCTTCTCCCAACTCACTTTTTTTCTATCCGACACCTACTTTTTCACCCCTTTCCGGTCTGATTTCAGGAAAAAACACTCAACCATCACCTCTCTCCTATGGCTCACAGACTCCATCCTAACTGGGATGGAGAATGGCCAAATTAACTCTACCATTTTTGTCGACCTGGCCAAGGCCTTCAACACCGTCTCTCACTCCCTTCTCCTCGACTCACTCCGCAGCTGGTCTATCTCCCTACACCAAAAACTGGTTCAAGGCCTACCTTATTGGCAGAAACCAATCAGTTAATATCTTGGACACCACTTCCCCTCCCCTTCCAATTAGCACTGGAGTCCCCCAAGGCTCTGTATTAAGGCTCCTCCTATTCTTCATCTTCTTAAATGACCTTCCCTCTGTTTGCTCCCCATCCTACACTATACATATGTATGCCGATGATACAGTCCTGTATGCATCTGGCTCCTGTCCTGATGAGATTACAACCAGCTTACAGCAAGACTTTGACAAGGTTCAGTTCTTGTTTGCTAACCATCAACTTTTCCTCAATGCCAAGAAGACTGTCTCCATGACCTCTGGCACAAGGCAGAGACGCTCTAGGCTTCCCTCCCTACCCACTTTCCATACCCTTGATTGGACTTTACTTGAGGACACATCCCCCTTCAGGTACTCGTTGGACCAACACTTAAACTCCTCTGGACATATTGATGCCATCCTGAAAAAACTATGCCCCAAGCTTGGTGCCCTGTTCAGGAACCATAGTTGCATCCCTTCAACGGCTAGGCATGAACTTGTTCAGAAGATGATACTTCCCATTTTCAACTACTGTGACATAGTCTATGGTGCTGCCCCGAAGTCCTCCCTGGCCAGACTGAACACCCTCTTCAGTTCCTTCTGCTGCTTTACCCTGGATGACCCCCCCCTTGCATCCATCACTGCGATCTTTATCATGCCCTATTCTTCCCCTCTCTTACAAACAAGCAACTCTCCAACTGTGCTAAATTCACCTCCAAGCACTGGTTGGGTGAGCTCCTACCTCACCTCCTCCTTTATAACACCCCCCACCCTCCCATTCCCTTAGATCAACTGACTCCCATACCCTGGTTGTCCCCCACAGATCCACCCAAATCGGCCAATCCGGTTACTCTCACCGCCTCTTGGAATTCCCTCCCCCCTCAAATCTGGCACTCATCCTCCACCTACTCCATCAGCTCTGACCTCAAAAATTACCTTGCACCTAGCTGCTACTGCCATGTCCCTCCCTAATGCCATCCTCTCAGCCCTGTACAAACCTTACTCCTCTACCATCACATTAATTTTATCCTGCGCACACCCGCCCCCCAAATTTCTAGCTCTCCTCCTCTTCCCCCAAATTGTTCCCCCTTACTGGCCTCCCTTGATCTCTCACAGAATGTAAAGAACCCCAAATGCTCTCCATGGGTCCCTCTCCTACCCCCCCAAGGGGCTTGTATCTCTCATCTACTTCCTTCCCCCACCATCCTAAAGGGGTCTCTCTGGGACACTGCCTTATCCCCTTCTCTCTGGTCCCCCCAGTATCCTTGCAGGGTTCCTCACATCCTGAGGGGGTCTCCAGGGACACGATTCTTCCCCCTTCCCCTACCATACCCCTCCCACCCCTTTCCCCTTTCTTTCATGTAAGCAGTTGTTTACTTATTAATCCGGCACTTATTGTCTACTTTTCTACATATTATGCGCAACACTGTTGTAACACTGTTTGTAACACCTACCTGACAATTGTATGTTAATGTTGATCTTGTAACTTGAATGTTTAATGTATCATTCCTGTTGCACCCTTTCCCCCAGGTCACACCTGGAGAAGAGTGGCTAGTCGTTTAGTGTGCCTTCCTGGTGAAACATTTCAATAAATAGATAAACAGACAAGTGAGCTGCAGGGTAATTGGTGGGTGGAGGTAGGTTGCCTGGAGGCTACTCTGTGAGCTCCAAGGTATGATCCTTTTCTATGATTTGCATAATCC
This sequence comes from Neoceratodus forsteri, assembly GCA_016271365.2. Classification (NCBI taxonomy): domain Eukaryota; kingdom Metazoa; phylum Chordata; order Ceratodontiformes; family Ceratodontidae; genus Neoceratodus; species Neoceratodus forsteri. The sequence continues at coordinate 143,344,974 of JADMNL010000027.1, forward strand.
ATGCATCCAAGGTTATGGTTCTCCATTGATTCAGATGGAGGGAGAACCGACCTCTGACTACCACCTCCTGTGACTGGGCCAAAGGAGGATGGGTCTGGTGAGAAGTCAAGCAGAGGTGGAGCCAGCTGCAGAGGCTGGTCTGTCACCTCTAGGGCACTTGGCTGCTACTCCAGCACCAAAGGGAGTGGGCAAGTGAGGTGGTCTATACGCTTTCCCTGGGCACGGAGAGCTGATCCAGGTCTACTGTTCTGTTTACAATCAGTAGGCCACCCTCTACCCCTTGGCTGGGTCTGGTAGAGGGAATGGACTGATTTGATGGCCATGTCCAAGGCCTGCTGATCATTTATGAGGTCCTGGACATCAGGGCAAACAGCTTAGTGCCACTGAAAGGGGCATTAAGCACTGTGTGCTGCACATCAGCTGCAAATCCACAACTTCTGAGCCAGGAGTGCCCATGGAGGCATATGCCTATGGCAGCTGCTCTGGCAACAGTATCAGCCATGTCATACAGTGCTCTGAGGAGATGTTTGCTAACATCTTCTGCTGCCTGGAAACACTGAAGCAATTCCTGCTTTTGTGAGCCATCCATAAGGGCCTGAGCTGTAGCTTTGCTCTTCTTCCAATTGGCATTTTGGTATCTGATCATATGTGACAGATCATTTGCAATCCTCAAGCCTAAGGTGGAAGAGGCATGAACCCATTTCCCCCAAAAATCAATCCTACAAGATTCCTTGTCTGGGGGAAGGGAACTAAGGTGTTTAGGCACCTTGGATTTGTCATGTGCTGCCTTAATGACATCTGAGTCAGTTTCTGCCTGGCCAGCAGCAGCAAAATAGGGGAGACCCCAAGGGATGTGATAAAGTTTGGCCGCCCTGTGTGGAATAGCTGGCACCATGTCTGGTCTGTGCCAGGCTGCTGTGGCTGCATTCTTTAATGCTGGAAGCATAGGAGGAATGATCTTTGGGGAAGATGCAGGGATCTCCAGGAAGTCCACCAAGTCCTTTCTGGTGGCATCCTTTTCCTCAGTGTGGAAGTCCATAGGGAAGGACAACTGCTTCATTAAAATAAAAAATGTGGGGTCCTCAGGAGGGGGCCTGGGAGTATGCTTCACAGAGTCCTCACTGACAGAAGAGGCTGTGGACTTGTCAGAAAGCAGAATTTCCTCCTCTTCATCCTCCACATTATCAGGAAGAATGAGGTCATGGAGGTACTCCTTCTTGACATCTACCTCTTTAATCTCTGGGTCTGGTGTCGGGTTCACTGGTGGCAGCCCACACGGGGGTCTCCTGGGTTGATAAACGGGCATTGATGATGAGGCTTCCATCAACGGAGTTGGCAAAGGGGGCCTATTCAAGGCGCCCACTTGCCGAACAAGCACATTAGTGAACTTGATCAGTGCCTCATTCAGCTCAACAGTGGACATCAAGAGAGGGGCGTTCAATGGAACAGGTGTCAATGACCTGCCTGCTGTGTCCTGTGAACCTGATGTGCCTGTAGCCCTGGTAGGAGAAGGGGCAGGCCTCGATGGGAGAGTTGTCAATGCTGGAAGGGATGATGACCTGGAGGTCGATAGCCAGGTGCCATGTGAATTGGGCAGAGGTGCTGTCAGTATGAGTCTGGTAGGCACAGAGACCTGGACAGCAGTTTTCTTCATCAGAATGGCTGCAGCTGACAAAGATCCCCTGAGGAAGGACAGGCTGACGGGAAGCGAGATCGACACCTGAAGGGGAGCAGCTGCGATCTTGGTCTTTTTTGTGACTCCTCCCGAGGACTTGTTTCGGGCCTTGGAGGCCTGGGTGCTCAAAGATCCGGTTGGCAACTGGGAAGCCAGGACCCCGGGGGACCCCTGCCTGGAGCTGGCTAACTGTTGAGCCATCAGGATTTTTTAAGAGCCTTCGTGCATCATCAAAAGGTTGTTTGATTAAACTTCTGGCAGAACTCACAGTCAGAAACTTCATGGTCAGGCCCAAGACAGAAGACACAAACAGAATGTTCGTTTTTAGAGGCAATCTTCTTTCCACAGCATCAGTGACAGAAAAGAGTGGAGGAAGGTGACAAAAACAAAATAAGAAATCTCTTGAAAAAGAGATTTTTACAAGGTAAGTGAAAAAAGCCGCAGGCTGAAAAAAGGCACGAATACTGCGACAGAGCTTCCACGGAGTGAGTCGACGGCGGGAAAAAACTGAGGAGGGAGCAGGGCTGCCCATGCCTATATGGGGTTGGTGATGTCAGCTGATGTCGACAGCGTGGGCGACCCCAGTTGTACTATTGAAAATCTTCCGTGTGGATTCCCCTTCACCAACAACGAAGGTTCCTAAAGCATTACCTGATGACTGAGATGACCCCAAAGATTACAGTTTTTCATATCACTTTCAATTCAGACACAGTTACATGTGGATCATTTAGGGTTATGAATACCATTTCTAAAATAGTAACATTACAACAACTGACAATTACAAATATTTTCCTGTCCTCTTTAAAGGTAAGCCAGCCTTAGTTCATCTGTGGTGATTTGCATATGCTTCCCGTGATGCTTTGCAGTAGTGAGGTATGTGCCATTTTGTTAAAGGAGAACTACAGTCAAAATCTGCAAAAACATACATTGTGCTTAGTGTTTTGATTTGTCTGTGTAGGAATATTGTTTTTTTTTCTTTGTTAGGAGCTTTTCTTTTTTGACATACAATTTTGTAATCCATATTTTATTGAAGTTTTTTCCAAATACATATGATAAAACAATAACCAAAAGATCAATGTACATTTGCAAAACATATTGATATCAATATCTAAACTTAGAAAAAATATGAATTCTATATTTAACTATGAACATTACTAAAACAAACAGCAATGGGGAAGGGGAAACTATGGAAATACTAGACCAGTTAATTACTAGGTTTGTTAAAACAGAAATAAAAACAAAAGATAAGAACTAATGTATCCATGTCATTGAGACACAGGTCAGGAAGCATAGTAAAACCAGGAGTAGTTGTAAAATGCACAACAAGAGTTTTATTATGAATAACAATAAAATAAAAAAAATAAAATTGTTCAGAATAACTATTTACAAAGGCAGAATAAACAGAGAAACCATCTAAGTTTTCCTTCAGTCTGTGTCTCCCCAAAACACTGTAGCTTTCTCTCACTTATAAGTCTTTGCAACCCCCCCCCCAACAAGCATCCTGTTTTTTTCTAAAATGTTTTTGTATGTGTCAGGCAGGTGTAGCTAGAACACAATGTCCCAGAACTGAGGCCCCTTCACCACAGCTTCTGCAAAAGGCTTAAAAATTGCATTTCAGGTTAACCCCTTGAGTTCCCAATAGCTTTGTAATCATCTCAAACTATAATTATATACATTACAACAGTAACACGATATAATTTCTAAACAAAGGGATCCCAATATCAGTTACATTTCCACATAATGATTTGCATATACCGGTATTTTTATACCAGCAGATATGCAAGGGAGGAAAAGACAGAAACAGCAAGGGAAGGTCAAGAGACTGCAAGAGGCAGAGAACTGCGAGTCTGTCGGGGTGATCAAGTCCTAGGTCTCGTAAGAAAATTTGGTTGTGCAACCAGACAGACAAGAGAAAGGAAAGCAAAGGAAAGAACAGAACAGATCCCTGCATTCAAACTCTCAATAACAACTGGGACAGGGTCCTATTCAACCCTGTCACACACACTCCCTTCCTTAAGAGGGAACCTGTTTTATGAAACAGGTTTCCAAAATGTTATATTAATTCTGTACTAGCATTAGCTTCTAACTTTCAGAAATTAAACACACGTGCAGCATCCTTTTTCCTATAACAGTACAGCAAACAGTAAAGTTTAAACTCACACATTTGTTTTTCAATGTTCAGAACCCTCAATTCCTGATCCACATCTTGACAGAAAATCAGCATTGCTATTCTTTTTATCAGATTTGTGTATTACCTTGAATTTAAATGGCTGCAGTACCAGGTACCACCTTGTGATTCTGGAATTTTTTATCTTTCATTTGGTTAAGCCAATAGAGAGGATTGTGATCTGTTACAAGTACAAAGTCAGTTCCTAGCAAATAAAACTTAAGGGACTCCATGGTCCACTTTGCTGCTAAACATTCCTTTTCAATGGTGGAGTACCTTTTCTCTCTGTCATGCAACTTCCAACTTATGTACAGAATAGGATGTTCCATCCTATCTACATTTTGACTCAGGGCTGCACTTAGGCCTACCTCTGATGCATCCGTTTACAACAAAAATGGTTTCTCAAAGTCTGGGTTTCTTAAAATAGGAGCTGAACATAATGCAGCCTTAATGGCTTGAAAAGCTTCATCACACTCTGAGGTTCGTTTCACATTATTTGGGTACCTTTTTGTGTGAGTTCAGTGAGGGGAGTAGCTAACTCAGCAGAGTTGGAAACAAATCTCCGATAACAACCAGCCAGCCCTAAAAATGACCTGATATGTTTCTTTGTTTTAGGGACAGGGCTGTTAGCCACAGCTTCTATTTTAGAAATTTCTGGCTTAACTTCTCCATTTCCCAACACACAGCCCAAATATCTGGTTTCCTGCATGCTCAATGCACATTTGGTAGGATCAGTAGTCAGACCTGCATTTTTGATAGTTTGGATAATTGCTCATAGGTGTTCCAGGTGGCTTTTCCAGTCTGGACTGTACACCATGACATCATCTAGGTATGCAGCACAATAACCAGTGTGAGGTGATAAAATTACATCCATGTACTGCTGGAATGTAACTGGCGCATCATGTAAACCAAATGGCATGGTGGTGAACTGATAGAATCCAACAGGAGTGGCGACTGCAGTTTTGTCTCTGGATTCTTTAGCTAAAGGGATTTGCCAGTAACCCTTGGTGAGATCGAGGGTACTGATATATTTTGCAGTTCCCAGTCTGTCCACCAAATCTTCTATTCTGGGCATAGGATAACTTCCAAATTCTGACACTTGATTAAGTTTCTTAAAATCAAGGCAGATTCTAACACCCCCTTCTTTTTTGTTTACAATTACCATCTGAGATGACCAATCACTCCTCAACTCTTCTATGATACCCAATTCTTTCATTTTTTATATTTCCTTAACTGCATAAGCTCTTAACTGCTCTGGTAACCTGTATGTCTTTTGCCCAATAGGACAAGCATTTCTTGTCCCTATAACATGCTCAGCCCCTTTTGCTCAACCTGGTACTGTGGTAAAAGTACTGTTAAATGTCTTTATCACGTTACAAATGTCTGCAGTTTGCTCTGAGGTTCAGGAAACATTCACCTTTACAGCATCAGCAGTTACAGTTTGTTCCAGTCTATCATAAGTTACATCAATAACTTCTTTATCAGTTTCTGGTAACACTAGCAAAGCAGCTTTTGGTGTTTTTTCAACTGATTTCTTGAGGAGGTTAGCATGGTATGTCTTAGTAGGATTTTGTGTGTCAGGGGTCTCGATCTCATAGTTAACTTTGCCACTACGTCTAAGAACTCTATAAGGCCCTTGCCACTTCATTAACAGTTTATTCTCTGTTGTGGGTAACAGTAGCAAAACATTTTCACCTGGCTCAAAATCTTTTTCTTTTACTACATGGTCATAATATACCTTCTGCTGATTTTGGGCCTCTTCCTGAGTACTATGGGCAATTTCAACATATTTTGCCAGCTTCTTTCTTAGGGCACACATTAAAACATTACAGATCATTTGTGAGTAGGGTTATCTTCCCACGTTTCTTTTATGACATTCAGTGGCCCTCCTGGCTGCCTACCATACTGCATTTCAAATGGTGAAAACCCTGTTGATGCCTCTGGCACTTCTCCATAAGCAAAAAGTAGGTAAGGCAAGTATTGGTCCCAATCTTTCCCTTTCCCTTTTACACACCTTTTTAACATGTATTTTAGGGTTTGGTTAAATTGCTCAACAAGACCATCTGTCTGAGGGTGATAGTGGGAGATTTTTATGGCAGTGATACCTAGTAGTCTGTACAGCTTCTTAAGTAATGCAGCACCAAAATTACTACCCTGATCAGTAATAATTTCTTTAGGTATGCCCACTCTGCTGAAAATGTTTGCAAGCTCTGCTGCCACTTTTGAAACTGTGACAGTACGCATTGGAACTGCTTCTGGGTATCAAGTAGCATAGTCACAAACTACCAGGATAGATCTATTACCCTTTTTACTTTTGTCTAAAGGACCAACCACATGTGTTGCAATACTCCCAAAAGGCACATCTATCAAGGGTAGGGGCACCTTGTCTTTTCTAATGACTGAGGCTACTTTCTGACACTCGGCACAGGAATTACAATAGGGAACAACATCTTTATGAATTCCAGGGCAGTAAAATCTATACAGCAATCTGGCAAGGGTGCAATCCCTCCCTGAGTGACCAGCTATAGGACTATCATGTGCTATCTGTAGCAACTCCATTCTATACTTCTGTGGTATAACCAATTTCATTTCATTTTTCGTTTTTATTTTTTATACTTGTTAGCAAGATGAGCAAACTGCCCATTTTCACATGTAACAAGTTAATATATAAAGACATACAGAGCAATTAATACAATTGTTCTGTCTGTTCCTGTGTCTGAGGTTTAACCCAAACTCTGTACAGTAGCCCATTACATTTTTTAAACATTGGTCCACCCTGTTTTGGATTTACCCCAAACTGCTTAAAATAACTCTGGAGAGAAACATCATTAGCTTGCTCTGAAACAAAATCACAATCAGTTATCAGCTTAGTTTCAGCATTTTCATATGTTAACTCTTTATGTCCATCAGTCATTTGTTGCCATAGTTTATTCAGGCATTGTCTTTCTTTCCTGGATTTCTGGATCTTGGAGCTGGATTTCTGGATCTTGGAGCTGTGCTCAAATAAGTCCAAATCAAAATCAGTGAAAGGAAAACAGTCCCCATCACCTGAGATTTTCTTTGCCTGAACTCGTTACCACTGCAGCTGAAATTGTAGGGTTCAGTTCCTCTGAGATTAACTCAGTAAATCCTGGACAGCCATTTCCAATAATCACGGGCACAGGTAACTTAGGTACTACCCCAACTTTAATTTGGTGCAACACACTCTTACTAGTCAGAGTCACTTGGGTGGTGGGATAGTACAGAGTATCCCATGGATGCATATGACACCAGTACTTGGTCTTTTTGTACAGTGTTTTCCCAGCACCTCAACATGCACTAGGGTCTGTCTGCTTCCCAAATCAATGAGTCCCTTTACAGACTTATCCCCCACCTTCATGTCTGTTAAGTACTTGCCCCAATTTGCTAAGGACAATTCTGCTCCAGTGCCACTCTCCTTACTATGGTAGTTTCCTGCAATATGGCCTGGCTTATTACAGTTATAGCAAATAACGTCTTAGGGAACAGATTTGTAACCCCCACCACAGTTCTTATCAGACTTGGAGTTTAAATGGGAAAAAAGAGTGTCTTAAAGGTGCATGTCTGTTACCTCGTTGCTGTGGTATCTGTCTGGCCATTTGATAGTCCTCAGCCAAAGAAACAGCCTCTTCTCCACTGTCTGGCCATTGTTTCTTTACCCAGAGCTGCATATCTGTAGGCAGGATGTTGATGAATTGCTCCATTGCAAATGTGTTGATGATCTGAGGGACTGTTTTTCCCTCTGGTTGGAGCCATTTTATCAGGAGCTTTTCTGAGTTGGGTGAAGGCTTCTCAAGGATTGTCGACAGAGTTGTACTTCCGAGATCAATATCTCTGCCTGTAGCAGGGTTTTATTTAACTCTAAAAATTGATTAGCGTTTTTATCATAAAAGTGCTAAATCTTTGGGAAAATGCATAGCTCTTGCCTAACTATGTTTAGCAAACACAGCACTTCTAGAAAATCTATATAAATACTTTCTGACACTTAGTATCATCCAAAGAAAAAAACTGCTAATCAATTATTTAAAACCCTGCTCCAGGTCTCTCCTGATACGTCATATCTTTTCAGGATTTTGCTTTTCACCAGGTCATAGTTTTCTGACTGTGCAGTGTCCATATTGCTGTAGGCAAGTTGAGCTTTCTGTCAGGTAGTGTACCAGTCTGATTGTCCATTGCTGCTTTGGCCATTGGCAGGCTGTGGCAATTCTTTCAAAAGTTATCAGGTATACCTCGATATCATCCGAGGGACACAACTTTGTAAGTTTAATGGCTTTTAAGTTGCTTGTATTTTGTTGCTCGTCTGGATCTGTGTCAGATCCTCTGCCTCTGATAGCTTTCAAGGCATACAGCCATTGCTGCTACTGTCGCTGCATCTCTTCTCTCATCTGCTGCTTCTCTTCTCTCCTCTGTTTCTCCATTTCTTTTTGTTGTATAGCCCACCATTTGAAAAAGTCCATCAGGCTTTCAGGTTCTGTCACTGCCTGTTCTTTTTCCATAACTTGTGCTGGCTGTACAATCTCAGCTTGGACTTCTGTCTCTGCTAGTTTGGCTGCCATTCTCCTGGAAACCATGCCTGGACTTGCTGCTGCAGAATCCATACCTCTCTCTATGCTTCCCTGGTACTAGGTCCAGTACCCATGCACAAAACTCCTGGCTTAGAGTATGCACAGCATAAATCCCATTTAGGCTGACACCATCTGTCATCGAGGCACAGGTCAGGAAGCACAGGAAAGCCAGGAGTAGTTGTAAAATTCGCAACAAGTTTTATTATGAATGGCAATAAAATAAAAAAAATAAAATTGTTCAGAATAACTATTTGCAAAGGCAGAATAAACAGAGAAGATCCATCTGAGTTTTCCTTCAATCTCTGTGTCTCCCCAAAACATTGTAGCTCTCTTTCTCTCTTATAAGTCTTTGCAACCCCCCTCCTTAACAAGCATCCCATTTTTTTTCTAAAATGTTCTTGTAAGTGTCAGGCAGGTGCAGCTAGAACACAATGTCCCAGAACTGAGGCCCCTTCTCCACAGCTTCTTCAAAAGACTTAAAAACTGCATTACGGTTAACCCCTTGAGCTCCAAATAGCTTTGCAATCATCTCAAACTATAATTATATACATTTCAACAGTAACACTATATAATTTCTAAACAAAGGGATCCCAATATCGGTTACATTTCCACATAATGATTTGCAAATATTTTTATACCAGCAGATGTGCAAGGGAGGAAAAGACAGAAACAGCAAGGAAGGTTGAGAGACAGTGAGAGGCAGAGAATTGTGAGACTGTTGGGGTGATCAAGTCCTAGGTCTCACGAGAAAATCTGGTTGCGCAACCAGACAGACAAGAGACAGGAAAGGAAAGAACAGAACAGATCCCTGCATTCAAACTCTCCATAACAACTGGGACAGGGTCCTATTCAACCCTGTCACAATCCATAGTTAAATAATGAAACGTTTTGTAACATAAAATACAGTACAGACTTATTCTTTTAAGAATTTTTTTCCATATTGCTTTTTTCCATTTTTCTCCCAGTACACCACCTTCCTCCTTGCGGTGTGAATGTGCATGTGTGGAGGCACACACATGTCATGTCTCCACACTATGTCTCCTAACCTCCAGCACTGCCCTCTGGCCTCCACTAGGGGGCAGCCAAGGAGCTGGATGACAACCCTCCCCTTCCCTGGAGAGAAAAGCAGTCCATCAGATGCTCGATCCTCTCCCTCCCCCAAGATCCAGAGATAGATCCTGACCCCAGGTCACTGGCATGGTGCAAGGTGCAGTGTCCAGTGCCTCAACCCTCAACACCACTAGGCTGGCTATCTTTTAAGAATTTTCAGAAAGATTCCCAGATATCACAGTATTTGTCCAACCTATTAATGCTAAGATATGTTATTCTTTCAATGCTGGCTCTTACAGAGACGTTTTGTAACCATTCTCTAGTGGTGGGAGCATCAGTGCATTTCCAATGCCTTAAACCAGTGTTCTTGGCCATAATCAAGGCTACATGAAGCTATAGTTTTGGGCCACTGAGCAATGGGGAATACTGGAATAAATGCCCAGAACTACCACTTTAGAAGAAAAAATGAGGTGGGACTTACTTATTTCTTCACACGTTGCCTTCACTTCATTCCAATATGAAGCTAAAGAGGAACATGACAACACAATATGTGTAAGAGTACCTCTATCAGCAAGACACCTCCAGCACAAGTCAGTTGTTGATAAACCTAAATCTGCAAGTTTACGGGGGTAAAGTACCATCTATGAATAACTTTATATTGGGTCAGTCTTCCTTCAGCTTCTCTACCTGCCTTGCATGTTGTAGGCCACATCTGAGACTATTCATCTTGTGTGAGTGAGACTTTCAATTCCCCCTGCCATTTATTTTTTAAATAAATCAAAGTGTTGGCTTTAGAGTTAATAATCAAGTTGTGTAAATGCTTATGGCCATGATTAATTGTACAAATCTGGTCCAGAATATAAGCTGCTGAGAAGATATCTTTGTTTACTGTGACTCTAAGCACATCTCTGATCTGAAGATAGTTATGAAGCTCAGTTCTTGGAAGCAAAACCATTTTTGAGAGATCTGGGCAAAAGACATTAAGAAAGCTGACTCTGCTTCTAAAATATTGTCTAAAAAGTGAATACTTTTGTATTTCCATACAGGCCAGTCTAGGCATTTTCCAGATTAGGGTTGGATTTCCCCATAATGGACAGTGGGGAGAGGCTTTTCTAAAACAGCAGACAAAGGGAACCAATATACTAGGACTACACCCATAAATCAAAATACTATGCACAACAAATGAGTCTGTACATTCTGGAAGCAGTTCTCCTTTAAAGAGTTGGCTAGGAAGGCACACTGAACCACACAGTTCATGTCCAGGTGCATTCTGGAGGATGAGCACAGCAGAATAATACAGATACACATGATAATGCAGAAAATATAACAATAAAAGTACAACTATAAGGTGTGTAAACCATAGCCAGATAACACTTTTTTCCTTGATACTTTTCAATTTTCACTTCAATCATTTTTCCCTCTGAGCACAGTCCAGCCCCACCAAAGTGGCAGCTCTGTGATAAGTGGCTCTAGCCCTGCCTAACTGTGATCGAGCCGGACACAATACTCAGTTGGTGTCCTGATTGCTTCAATGATCTGCCATGGGACTGTGTTACTGCTCACATGCTATTTTGAATATGTTTCATCTAGGGGTTTTATTATGCCTACTTGCACGGGCAGGGTCAAATACACTGTTAATGCAAAACTTTACTGAGGTGGGAATTGTAATTCTGGGGACAGTAAAAGATAATTATCCTGGGATAAGTCATAAATTCAGACTGTAAGCTAGATTACCCATTATTCAAGAGTTTTTGTACTTTAATTCATATTGCGTTTATGGAAAACTTATAATTTGGCAAACCCTCATAAAATGTTTTTGGCTTCTGAGAAGTCCCATAGGTTTACTAAAGAAATAATTTAAAAGTTTAACCATGGTCCCTCTACACTACAGAGAAACTTTATCCTTTTATTATTACTCACCTCTGGATCAATACACACCAACCCCGGTCCCGCCTTGAACATGAAGCTTTTAGGTCTGTTCCCCAGGCACTCAATAGATCTTGCACACTTAAATGTGCAGAACTTGCTGACTAAATGGGCCGGTTTTATGGCTTGAACACTTCATCATCAGTTTGATTTTATTGCGTTCTCTGAAATGTGGCTGTCCAATAAAATACCAAATTCAATTATCAATCTGGAAGGAAACAATATCTTTCACCGTGGTATAGTTGGACGTCGGGGGAGGCGATATGTTTTATGTCAAGAACCACTTTTCAGTAATCCAGGATGAGCCACTGATTACCTCCAGTCTTGTGAATATCTGTCATTAACTTTGGTCAAAAGAAATTGTTATTGTTAGTAGTTATCTATCCCCCCCCCCCCGGACACCAGATGGAAGTATCAGACCTAATTCGAGTACACAGAAAATCTATTCCTACAAACTGTGAAATAATTATTACGGGAGATATGAATCTAAACTGGTTGAGGGAAAAAACATCTCAAATTACAGAGATGATCCAGACAATCATAGGCTTACAGAGCTAATTGACGGCCCCACCAGGGTTCATTATACAACAGGCTCTTCAACAACAGACGGGACTCTTGTCTCTGACACCTCAAATTATACAATCAGGTGTTTTACCTAATAATGCCAGTGACCACAGCCTGGTGTACTGTTGGAGCGCCAAAAAGAAATCTGTTCCACCAGTTTACATTGTTTCTAGAAATATCAAAAAACTGGATGTTGTAAGATTTTGTGAGGCCCTTTCTTCTGTTGACTGGTCCTTTTTGAACCATTTAAAAGACGTGAATGCAGCACTAAAATCATTATGCTCCTGCTTTGTTATCTGTTACACATTTGCTCCCATGGCAAGATTAAGGATAGGGGGAAACAACTCATGAGAGATGGATAAAAAATGGAATGCATTTAGAAGGACCTAGGATGAGGCCAAACCTTATGGCATATAAATCAAACTCACAATAAATGTAAGTTGCACCCTGACTGTACCTAATTTGTATATTTCTTCATGTGGAGCCTTTGTAAATGAGTCTTTGATTCAAAGGTTTGTAGTTCCGATATTTTCAAGTCTCTGATCAGAAAATCAAAACTGCAGTTTTTCTCTGATAAACAAAAGCTGTTTGCTGGGAAAAATATTGAGGCCACCTGGGACCTAATAAATGACTTACTAGGTAAAAAGTGTAATTCTGTACCTCAGATGTTTAATACACCATCTGGGATGTTGAATGAGCATCAAACTACAGCTATGGAATTTTTATCAGATTAGTTTTTCTGATTTAATACATTATATCCCCAGACCATCAACCCGAAACCTGCCCCCCAAACTTGCACCCACCTCCTTCGCTGAACTCTTTGCCAGTCTTGACACCCTCCAACACAATGACACCATAATATGTGGTGACTTCAATCTTGACTGGCATGGCCCTAAAAATGCTCTCTACCTGTCAGCAATATCTGATTCAAAGCTAGAACAACTTATTGACAAACCAACTAGACTTAACATGAAGACAGGAAATCACACACTGCTTGACTGGATGTTAACTAACAACAGGTCCCACATCAGGGCTGTGGGTATCCTCCCTGATGTACTAAGCGACCACTCCCCGACTTTCTGTATCTGGAGAAATAACTCCCCAAAAAAAACCTTCAAATCCAGAGACCTAACATACTTTAACACCTCTGAATTTCTGCATAGACTTGCCTCCACTGACTGGACCCCTATCACCACCCTTCCTGACATTGATCAGGCTCTAGAATACCTAATCAACACCTTCTCCTCTATCCTTGACCTCCATATCCCCTTTGAGTTGAGAAGGGCAAAAATACTTCAATTCCCCTGTCTTTCCAAGGAGCTACAACTCCTAATGCGCTCCAGAGACAAGGCATGGTGAGCCTATAAAAAGAAAGAGCTCCATACTGACTGGAATTCCTACCAGCAGTTGTGAAACACCTGCAAAGCTAAAGTAACCAAATCTAAGTGGAATTATCTACAGTCCCTGCAAACAAGCAACCTCGCCAACCCTAAATGTTTCTGGAAGCACATCAACACCCTTCTAAATGGTGACGAACAGACCACCCCCAGGTCATGATCCTGAAAGGCTCTGAGCTTTCCTCACCCTCTGAGATCAACTTATTCTTCACCAACCTCGACATGTACAAGGTAGATCTCCCGGATACCCACCCCACACTGCAAACCACCTACTGTATACTGCAGCTCACTGCCCCTCTTTCATTTAAAACTTACCTCACATAAGGAAGTCCTTATGCTCCTGATGAGTCTCAATCCCGATAGCTCTCTTGACTTTGACACCCTGCCACCTAGGTTTCTTAGGATTGGTGCACCCGCACTGGCTCACCTGATTGCCCAGTTAATTAACCGCTCTTTCTTAACACACTTCATCCCAGACATATGGAAAACTGCCACTGTTGTTCCAGTGCATAAATCAGGATCTGCTAATCTCATTGAAAACTATAGACCTATTTCCATACTGTGTCCTATCACTAAAATCCAGGAGAGACTCCTACATAATCAGCTGTACTCTTTCCTCCAACAGACTAACGCCCTTACAATACACCAACATGACTTCAGGAAATCTCACAGGACCAAATCTACTCTTTTGAAGGTCATCTCTGACATTTTCCAAGCCATGGACCAAGGCAGTGCCATGGAAGCTGTCTTTATCGACCTCACAAAGGCATTTGACCTGGTTAACCACTCCCTCCTCATCTCCAAACTGCAATCACTAGGTCTCGACTCCAACCCCCTCTCCTGGATCTAAAACTATTTATCCAACTGCTTCCAATGCATCAAATGGGCTGGTGCCCTCTCCTCCCCATCTCCAATCACTGACAGGGTCCCCCAAGGATTTGTTCTTGGACCCTTACTTTTCTTGATCTTTATTAATGACTTGCCTCTAAACTGCGGGGGGGGGGTACCTATCCAGCTCTATGCAGACAGTGCCATCTTATAGCGGCATGGCACAGAGATCTCCTCTATTAAATCCAACCTGGAAAAAGACTTCCAAAAACTGGAAGACTGGTTCAAATGGAATCTACTGGTACTAAATACAGAGAAAACGAAATCAATGTTGTTCCGCAATACATCCTTTGACCCAACTTCTCTGCCCTCTCTGATTATCAACACATCCTCTGGTCTGCCTCTAGAAGATGTAGGATCTTTCAAATATCTGGGTGTGACTCTCAAACACTTGTCCTTTGACTCACATGTGAACAGCATTATTAAAACCATAAGTCAGAAACTTGGCCTCCTCCATTGCACTTCCCCCTAGCTTACTCCAGGTGCTAGAAAGACCATTGTCTCAGCTACACTCCTCCCTGGTTTATTCTATGGTGCATCCATAATTCACTCAGTCAGGACAACCACCTTGGCCAAGATCCAACAGGCCTACCATAGGATAGCTCACTTTGCAGACGCTGCACCAACCTGGGCTCACCAACTCCAATCCTTATTAAAACTGACAAGCATGGTCTCGGTTAACTTCTTCAGAGTGCTAATTGCATCTAAAATAAAAGATATTTGTAACTGCCACTAAGCACCCTTTGATCCCTATGTGTGCTTCTTGTCTATTGCATCTATTGCCCCTGCCATACTGAGACCTTTATCCCTCAACCTACTTTACTCTTTATTAACCTTCCCCTCCCCTCACCATTATTGCGTCCTTCTTCTAGTACTTCACCACTTTTTTATCTACTGCATAAAGTGTTTAACCACATCTGATATTGTTTGTCCTGAATCTGCACATATATCTGTAACCTTGTATCTCGCTTTGAATTATCTGATTAGAACATTATGTGCACTCTGCATAATTGGTTATCAAAGTGTTGTACTGTATAATGTGCCATTGTATGTGTATTACCTTCAGGACCTCCTTGGGAATGAGCTTGCTCAATGGAGTCTTCCTGCAATAAACCTGAACTTGAACTGTGATGTTCTTAAATCACTAGGCTAGCCATCCTTCGAGCCCAGAATGGACTTCCCTGTGCTATGTTCCACATTCAAACTCACCCACCCTGCCGGACCATCATGGAAGAATCATCGACCTGCAGCTGTGGAAACCAACTGTCTATGTTTTAACACACACACGCACACATACACACATATATACATATATACATATATACATATACATATGAGTATTGATCTCTTTCTACTGATTGTACTCTCCTGGTTTATGTTTATTACCTCCTGCATTTATCTGTATTTGTACCTTGCAATGGAATGTCTATTTCCCGGGTTGCCCCTGAAAAAGGGACATGACTGTCTCAGTGGACTCACCTGGTTATCAAAATTCAAATAAATAAATAAATGACATAGGATTCTTTAAGAGAAATGATGACTCACTCACATCTTCAATGCACTCACACCCAAAGTTTTATTTAAGATACTTAGCCCTTGCGCTCAGTTTTCAAAGGTCAGAGAATGATGCAATGTGCTTGAGCCAGAAAGGAATGATGCAAGTAGCACGCTGCATCAAAACTTGCATCAATTCCAATTTTCTAACACTGCTTGTGTCAAAAGCAGAGCTGCCTGTATCAAAGAGACTTGTGTCAGGTTTGTGTCAAAAAATGGGTGCGCCATGTTGCAATGGGGCTTGCACCAGGGCTAGGATTTGCAGCTTATCCAATAGATAGGGAAATGGGCAGACTAGGTGGGCCAAGCGGTCCTTATCTGCCATCAAAGTCTATCTTTCTATCAGAAAAAGTGGCACCACCCCTTTTTTGGATTTTCTAAGGTGGAAGCTGTTGACACTGCGCCAAAGATGCTTGTCACTGTTAGACCAGCCAAAACTGGTCTAACTGACACTAGAGCATATACAGCGACCCACAGCAGATGATAGACTGGACTGTGGTACTATGCATGGCATTCTGCTGCGAGTCCTGCATTGTAGACATCGCAATGCTTGCTTACAGATACCATTCCTCTGCCATAATTTTTGACTCAACTTGCATCATTTTTGCTCTGCCTCACTCATGCATCATATGTTTGATGCTACGTGCATCATTTTTGCTTCACCTCACCCATGCATCATATTTTTAATGCAACTTGCATCATTTTTGCTCCATCTCTCATGCATCATATTTTTTACTCAGCTTGCATTATTCTCACACCCATGCATCATACTTTTGATGCAGCAGTCCTCTTGTGACATTTTGGGGGACTTTTTCCACAGAGAACACTTATCTTGCAAAATACGGCACACAATATGTAGCGCACCCAGATTTGACACAAGGTGGTTGACGCACCGGACGTCAGTCAAAGGGTCCTTGTTTTATCTTGTGAAACTACACTCGTGGCCCTCAGTTGGCATGAATAGGGTGGTCTTTAGGCTTGTGAGGATTACTGCAGACACATTTGTTATCCCTTAAAAATTTTTCATTTGTCTCTTTGTGCAAGCCATTTCCCGGTAAGTTTGGAAAACTGCCATTGTTACCATTTACAAATTTGGCGATGCATTTAATGTACAAAATTGCCACCCTGTTTCTTTGCTGGCCCCTCTGTCTAAGGCATTTTAGTGGACAATTTTTGATCAGATACTTGAGTACCTGCTCAAGTATGGGGTTCTGACACCGGCTCAGCATGGATTTATGCCTGGCCACAGTATAGCGCTGGCCTGTGTGGGATTCATGCATCCAGTACATGAGGCATTAGACAAAGGTAATTTCTCAGTGGCCTTTGTGGAACTCACCAAGGTTTGACCTTGTGAATCATAATTTGTTACTGGCTGCACTTAATAAACTAGGCATGTCAATGGATGCTGTCAGCTGGTGTCAGAATTACCTTAATGGAGAAACACAAAGAACAAAAATTAAAGGTCATTGTTTTCTCCCCAGCCCGTGTCACTGGGTGTTCCCCAAGGATCAACCCTGGGTCCCATTTTATTGAATTTGTTTTTGAATACATTACCCTCCATTTGTAGTAATACTACAATGTTTCTTTACGTTGATGATGCTCTGATCCTCACAATCAGCCCCCGTTTCTCCAATCTGCAGGAATTATTAATGTCAGATATTGTAGACTTGCCAAAATAGTTTCTCCAAAACAAATTGGTAATAACCAATGAAAAGAAGTTGCCCATTGACCCAGTTCTTTCTTTATGTACTTTTTGTTGGGGGGGAGAGATTGAACATGTAGGAGAATTCAAATATCTCAGCCTCAACCTGGACAGCTCCCTCTCCTATGATCAACACATAAATTCCATAGTAAAAATAATACATCAAAGACTGGGCTCGCTATACAGATTAAATTCATCATTCACACCTTTAACAAGGATGCTTCTCTCCTAGAGCTTTCTCCTGCCAGTAATCGATTATGGCATTCTGTTTTATTACTGTGCTGGGGAGGGGCTACTGTCCACGGTGAGGACCCTTTTCAACCAGGTAGCAAGATCTGCAACACAACTGCCATGCCGCAACCATCACTGTATACTTTACAACCAAACAGGCGGACTTCCATTAGATCTGTGGTACCTACTACAGATAGGAAGATTTTCAAAGCACCAATACAGTGGCCCAAACTGTGCCAGCCCCTGATTGTGGCACCCTCCAGGTGTGTCAGGGACCCTGTGACTGATTTTTGAACAACAGGGGTCCCTGCAGCAAAGTCCCCAGATTTATAGCAGGCAGGGTGCTGCTCCAAACAGGTGTCACACTGGAGGGTGCATTATGCCTCCCTTCCTGGTGCAGAGCTGGCACCAGTGGATGGGGGAGCACCCTGCAACCAGCATGGAACACTGACCAGAAACCTGTGAGAGTGCACTAAGGGGTGCTGTGTGCATGGATGACAGTGCCAGGGCAAATGGTGGCATCTGCAGGTGTGCCCACATCAGGCTTATAGACCTGCAGATGGGGTGCCATGCTGTCAGGCTTACTATGCACAGCCCAACTACATGGTACTTCATCTGCGGGTCTATGAGCCTGATGCAGGCACACCTGCTTGGTGCCTCCTTTTACCCTAGCACTGTTGTCTGAGCACACAGTGTCCCTTAGGACACTCCCATAGGTCCTTGGTCAGTGTCCCACACCAGCTGCAGGGTGCCCCACCCTGCAAAGGTCCGACGTTAGTCACAAGGGCTGGTAGACTAGTACTTGGCTGGTCTAACAACAGCCACAAGTTGTGGCTATGGTGGGACTTTCCCACTCCCAAATTAGGGGATACTGCAGTCCTGCCATGGTGCTAACTCCCTTCTGCCATGGCGCACTGGTGTGGCCATTGCAAGGATAGCACAAGCCTGGTTGGCGCAGGTGGGCCCCCCAGTGGAGAACAGTCCCTTCCAAAATTGGGACTGGTGCAAGATGTGGTGCAAGGAGTCCTTTGGGTCATTTCTCCTTGCCACAAGCCCCCTTGCACCAGGCCCGACTTTGGAAAATTGAACCAAGGGACTGTTGCTAAAAAGGTGATCACGGATTGTGTTCCCATTTCATTCCTTTCTATTTTTACAAATCGCACTACCACTATCTTTACTTGGTCATCTATGCATTTTCAATTTTCTGTACCTAGAATGAGAACTTCCATTGGTAAAAAAATTGCCTCATTTTTAATACATTACCTGTATCCATAACCAGAATCAATAACTCCATAAATTGTTTCAGACATGCATTAGAAAAATACCTTTTTAGAAACTGTCCATGTAAAATGCTTGCAAAGCTAGAATTAGATTTTTACGAACATACGAATCTGCCAGCTGAAACAGGTCCCACGGTCTATCAAGTCTGCTCAAATGTGCAGCAAGCCTCTACACTGTAGCTGCCCCTCCCTCACCCTGTCCCACCCCTTTTAAAACTTCCCACTGTCCTACAGGATGCCACCTCCTCGGGCAGAGCGTTCCACTTAGCCACCACCCTCTCTGTGAAAAAATATCTCCTCATCCCTCTCCTATATCTTCCCCCCTCCAATCTGAGATCAGGCCCTCTCATGTCCCTCCCCCTCCTCAACTTAAATACCCCTTCTGTACCTGTCTTGTTTATCCCCGTCATGTATTTAAAGGTCTCAATCATATCCCCTTGATCCCTTCTCTCCTCCAGTGAGTACATATTTAACTCCCTCAGGCTGTCCTCATAGGGTCTTTCCTCCCAACCCTGGATCATCTTTGTTGCCCAGCGCTGTACCCCTTCCAGTAATCTGACATCCTTCTTCAGAAACAGGTGCCAGAATTTCACGCAATACTCCAGGTGTGGTCTGACCAGTGACCTGTACAGAGGCAGGATCTCCTCCCTCCTTCTGGAGGTGATTCCTCTTGCAATACACCCCAGCATCCTTTTGGCTTTAACTGCCACCTTCCTGCACTAACTGAACCCCTCCCAACTGGTAGCTCCTCCCAGGGTTCCTTTCTCTGAAGTGCAGTACCTTGCACTTCTTAGCATTGAACCCCAACTGCCACATTTCTGACCACTCTTCCAGTTTAGTTAGGTCATCTTGTAGCCCTTGCCACCCTACTGTGTCATCCACCACTGCCCCCATCTTGGTATCATCTGCGAACAAACTGATCTTAATCCTGATGCCATGTGAGATATCTGATATGAAAATCCCAAACAGGATCGGGCCCAGTACCGAGCCCTGTGGAACCTCGCTCATCACAGCCCTTGGGGATGAGAGGGGGATGAGAGCCCCCCCCCGAGTTCCCCACCACCACCACCCTTTGCTGCCTCCCCATCAACCAGTTCACAATCCAGTTCACCATTTTGTCCCCGCCCCCATATACTCCAAAATTTCCCCCAACCACCCATGAGGCACCGAATCAAAGGCCTTGCTGAAGTGCAAATACAGAACATCCACTGCATGGCCCTTGTCCAGTTCCCTCATCATCCAGTCATAATACTCAACTAGGTTGGTCTAGCAGGATCTCCCTGAGACAAACCCACGTTGCTGACTGTCCTGGAATTCATTGTCTTCCAAAAAAGGTCACCAGCCTCTCTTTCAGAAATGTCTCTATTGTTTCCCTTGAGTCTTACTGGTCTGTAATTATCTGGCTCATCATTGGTCCACTTTTGTGGAGGGGCACCATGTGAGCCATCCTCTAGTCCTGTGGTGTGCATCCTGTGTCCAGGGAGATATTGAACAGGTCTACCAATGGACTGGCCAGGACCTCCGCCAGTTCTTCCAGCACCCTAGGGTGGATGCCGTCCGGTCCTGGTGCCTTATTCACCCTCAGAGCCTTCAGACCCTCCAGCCCCCTGCTCTTTGTAATTACCTCATCTGTCACCCCTCCCATCCTTGCCCACCTTCCCCATCCCCTGAGGCAGCTGCCCACCCTTCTCTTTCATGGATACAGAAGTACTCATTCAGTGCTTCTGCCTGCTCCACTCCTTTCTCCACCTCCCCCACATCCTTCCTAATCCTCCTATCTGGTCCTTGCAGCTCCTTCTCTCCCTTACGTACCTGAAGAAGTCCTTTTCCCCATCCTAGATGCCCTTTGCCAGTCTCAGCTCTCTGGAAGCCGTGGCTGCCCTGACTAGTCTGGTTACCTCTTTGGACTTCTTCACATACACTCCCCTGTCCTCCCCCCTCCTGGATTTCCAGAACCTCCTAAATGCTGCTTTTTTTGCCCTCATCCCTTCCAAGACCTCCCGATTCAACCAGCTTGGTTTCTTGGCCCTACCCTTCATGCTCTGTGTCCTGGTACATGACCCCGTAGCCTCCACCAGTCCCAGCTTGATGATTTCCCATTTTTGGCATGCATTCATGAGTGGATGAATTCCTGCCAGTTGCCTCTCCAAAATTTCCATCTTAACAAAGTCAATCTTTCTGAAGTCAACCACCCTGGTTCCTGTACCTACTGTATCTTTGCCCATGTTGAGCGTGAATCACACCGAGTTATGGTCACTCCCAGCCAGCAGGCTGTCTACCCCCAGTTCCCTTACAGCCTCCCCATTAGGCAGTACTAGGTCTAGAGTTCTTCCCAACTGAGTCAGCTCATTAACCATCTGTTTTTGTGTAGCCTAGAAGTTAGAGAAATGAGGTGTGAATGAGCTTGGTACACCCAGCAGACCAGACCCGAGTTTGATTCTCACAACCTCCACTTGCATATTGTGTGACTCAGAGCAAGTCACTTAACTGCCCAGTGCTCCCAGGTCACCCTGAAAACAGGCACTTCTGCCTAGTGGACCTTACCTGGTTACCAAAGACTAAAATAAAATAAAAAGAAATAATATATATTTATTCTGCTTCTTTCATACATTTCATTGTCTGTTTGTACATTTGTTATATGTTCTGGTCACCCCGAAAATGGATCTTTGGACCACGGACTTACCAAATTTTAAATAAACAAAAACAAAACACCTGGTACACAATAAAAAGAGCAGAACATTATCGATTACTTGGAAACTTGGCTTTTTTGCCAATGCCCTCACAGGTAACCCTTGCTTCAGTGCTTTCGTGGAGGTGTTTGTCTTTAAACAGTAATTATCCTTTTTTTGCTTATCTGCTTATTATCTCATCTCAGGGGTTACCCTCCCATGGCACACCTTACCTTCATCCGCAAGGTCAGACGACCAGCTGCCTTCACTGCTGATGAAATGCTATTCCTTGGTTGGCCAGCAAGGGGCTTACGAGTACTGGGGAACCCATCTTCTCCCTAGAAGCCAGACTCCTCACCTCGGCAACCTGCTTGTACCTCAGTTGGCCACAGCTGCGACGCCAGGGCTTGTACGGAAAAGTTTGTTTCTTATCAGTGCCAGCAGATCTTCAGGAGACTCATTTTGGAAATGTAAGTCACCAGGACTACTCAGAAACATTTGCCTAATTGTGGCCACCCACAATGACGTATGTCCACACTGTTTAACATGAGTGACCCTATACTTCCCCAGTTTCTCGCCAGAGACAAGCTCATAACTGTACAATACTGACAGAACAGGGAGATCAGAACCCTAACCTGGCCTGCAGGAGAGGAAGAGAGGTTCCTGAGAGAAATCCCATGGAAAGGGTGCAGAAAAGAAGACCAAGCATGCAGTAATGGGTATGTCTTCCAGAGTACAAAACCTCAAAATACAGAAGGGGGGGCAGGAGTCCTGCCAACAATTTTCTATGTACAAATACATTGTTGGAGTTGCAGGCAATCTTGTTGTAAATGTGGTGCCCTGTGTCCTGGTGTCATTTGTTTGGCAGGAAAGGATCAGCATTTAGAGCAAACCATGTGCTGCTATGTGTATAAATACATTATTTTTGCCCCCACACTGATTATCTCCCAGTTCTATTTTATGGAAAGGGTGGCAGAGTCATGTAACAGTCTGCCAGAGGAGGAAGTGGGTGCCAAGACCATAAATACCTTCAAGCATGGCTAGGACATAGTAAAACATTTGGTGGTACTCAGGTTAATAACAGTAGGAGGGGAGCAGGTGGGGGGAGTAAAGGGAGGGGTTAAACCCTGCTTGGACAATAGATCCTATGACAGTGAACTCCAGGCAGACTAGATGGACCTGTGATCTTTTTCTGCTGTCATTGTCTATGTTTCTATGTCTATGAATGAGGGTGAGCTGTGGCTCTGTGTAGGAGATGCTCTTGAAGATCTACTGTTACTGGTAACTAATCAATCTTCAAGGACCTCTCCCTCCATAAAGTCATACCTTTGGAATGATCCCCAAGTAGTACTAGACTGCAGAGCAAGAGCAAGGCCAGAGAGGATGGGCATAAAGTCCCTTACGGCAGGAGGCTTTTGAGGAAGGCAAGGCTGAAGCCAACCTGTCTACTGCACACCAGAGTCACACTGTAGAGTTTAGTGAAAGTATGGACAGAACTCCATGTGGCAGCACAGCCTATATCTACAGCTATAGCTGCCGAGACTGAAAGAAAACAAGCCACAGAAGTGGCCATGCCATATGTGGCTTGTCCACAAACACAATCAGGAAGCTCCTTAGAATGCTTGTGGTTACAAAATGAAATGCAAGATGCCAATCATTTCGAAAGGCATCACTTAGAAATGGGGAAGCCCACCATCTTGAGGTGAACAAAATAAAAAGCTGTGAGGACTTTCTGCAGTCCTTTGTGTTGTGACAACAGAAGTGTGGTGCCCTATGGACACAGAGAATTCAGCATAACTTCTGCATTCTCACTGGAAGGAAACAATATAGGAAATTGGACAGTTTGGTTCAAAGTGAACTTGGGAACAACCTGAGTATGGGTGTGCTGTGAAACCTGATCCTGGTAAAAAAAACATGAAGTACGGGATATCTGTAACAAAATCCTGCAGCTAAGACACTTGGCAAGCTAAGGTAATAGACACCAGAAAAATCATTTTCCATCACATCTCATAAGTGGCAGCAGGTCCAAAAGGAGCATCCAGAAGAGAAATCCAGAACCAAATTAAGGCTCCACACTGGAACCATCTGACAGACTGGGGGACACAGATGCAGAAGCCTTTTGAAGAACCTATGGGATTTCTTCAACTGTGCCACAGTCTTACCCCAATCAAGGGGCATGAAAGGCAGAGATGGCCAAAAGGTGCACCTTCACAGACGAGTACTGGAGGCCAGCGTCCAACAGGAACAGGAGATATTCCAAGGTGCTCTGCACTGGACACAAGGAGGGTCCAATGAGCGAGAGGTTCACCAAATACTGAAATGTTTCCATTTCAAGAGGTACTTGTGCAGTGTAGAAGGTTGAAGAGCCACTGATAGAACATCTAAAACTGCCCAAAAAACCCCAAAGTGGGACAGTTCTACATCTTTTGGAGGCAGGCATCAAGCTGCAGGGACAAAAGATCCAGGTGCAATAGACTGCCCTTGAGCTGCAATAGGAGCCCTGCTCATAGGGGGAATAGGACAAGGATTTCAATGCAATCTGACAAAGCAGAGGGAATGTTGCCATGCAGAGCGGTCTGACTGGGACTAAACTTCTTCGACCGGATATTCGGACTGTGCCAGGCGGGGCGCAAGCCTGGACACAGCGCAACTCTGATGCACCAGGGCATGGCCCGTGCGATATTCAACAGTGCTGTGCCATGGCTCAGCACCATTGAATATGACACTGTGGCTGACCGCATTGCACATGGTGCAGTGCCACTGCACCAGTGCAAGTGGCAAGTGAGGAGCAAGGGGATGCGCCAGCGCAAGTGCAGTTGCGCTAGGTGCAAGAACTGCGATATTCAGCGGTGGGTATACAAATGGGACCATTATGCATGCAAGGTGCAAATGGGACCATTTGCATGTCATTATGGCCCCATTTGCATGCAGGTGCGTCGATTGCCGGCGACTTGTGCCCTGCCAGGCTGCAGCCATCGGGGACCGATGCCCCCTGCCCCTCGGCAGCAACGCGCCCTAACACCCGATCATGGGCTTTGTAAAACTGTAGAATCCCTGGTGGTCCGGTGGACCTGCTCCCCAGCCCAATCGCGGGCTTATTAACAATAAATGTATCCCATGTGGTCCAGTGGACTGAACCCAGCCTGCGGCTGGTCCAATGGACCTGCTCCCCAGCCCGATCGCGGGCTTATTAACAATAAATGTATCCCTTGTGGTCCAGTGGACTGAACCCAGCCCGATTGCAGGCTTATTAAATGTAAATGTATCCCTGGTGGTCCAGTGGACCTACTCCCAAGCCCGATCGCAGGCTTTGTAAAGGAAAATATCCCTGGTGGTCCAGCGGTGGACTGCACTGTGGACCAACGGGCGTACAGTCGTACTGCACGCTGTCAGTCGGTGGGCGGCTTATGGGTTGGAAGCTGCCACCCGCCGCTGACCGGGTGGGGAGCAGAGTGATGGGTCTGAGTGGGCAGGTGGGGAGGGGGGTACTGCTGGACCACCAGGGATATTTTCCTTTACAAAGCCCACGATTGGGCTTTGGAGTGGGTCCACTGGACCACCAGGGATACATTTACATTTAATAAGCCCGCGATCGGGCTGAGTTTGATCCACTGGACCACCAGGGATACATTTATTTTTAATAGGCCCATGATCGGGTTGAGGAGCAGGTCCACCGGACCACCAGGGAATTTAAAGTTTTACAAAGCCCGTGATCGGGCTGGGGAGCAAGGCCACTGGACCACCAGGGAGATTTCTTTTTACTTAAGTCCGTGAGCGGGTGGGCGCGACGATGACGGACCATGGCTCTGGAGGACGGGTGGCCATCCACAGCTGGCACCAGCCATGTTGCACCCTGCAACACAGTAGCTCACCTGTGAGTGGCCAGGCCTTGCTCCTTTTTTTTATCTGGCGGATCTTTGCGCCCCCCTCTAGGGCGAAGGTGGTGTGTGCTCAGAGAGAGGCCAGACATCCCGGACTGAATATCAGGGATGTGCTGAATATACATGGGCACGCCCGCACTTGCGCGCGCAGACACATTACTGGTGCACTTGGAGCATAGGGATTTGCACAGCACAACATCCCTTTGAATATCTCGCTGGTGATCAGTGGGTTGTGCATGGCACAACCCCTTTGAATATCCCGGCCCTTGGGTTTTTAACGTACTCAGGTAAGGGACCCTCCCATCTCAGAGGCATCACAAGGGGCTGGATGCAGAAATGGGGACCCCTTGAAACAGGTGGGAGAGGTCTACCACTAGCAAACAGCTCTGCACAAGGGGGTCATGACAAGAATAGGATAATACAGGGTCGGATAACCATATCCCAATGGAAGCAAAGCATCCTTTGGGTAAGAAAGAATATCAATGCGCAAGCACTGAGGCAATGGTTACCCCAAAGGGCATTGGCCAGGAAACCAAGTTTCAAAGAAATACAAAATCACACATACCCCCATAATGCAAAATATCATGGGCTGTATATGCAAATCACCACATAATATTATGCTGGTTCAACTTTAAGCAGAAATGCATGGTGACGAAAGGCCTCTCACACAGTCTGCAAAGGGTGCCAACAGAAGGCACATACACGTGTTTCGTCCTACCAGGACTCATCAATGTGCCTCGTCTGTGTGACACCACAGCTTGTTTTTTGTTTTTTTATTGGGCTCACCACAACATAACCCAGATAGACCATCTTAGGGTAGCTGGTTCATTCCACTGGGGTGTCACACAGACGAGGCACACTGATGAGTCCTGGTAGGATGAAACACATGTATGTGTCTTCTGTTAGCACCCTTTGCAGACTGTGTGAGAGGCTTTTCGGCACCATGCATTTCTGCTTAAAGTTGAACCAGCATAATATTATGTGGTGATTTGCATATACAGCCCATAATATTTTGCATTATGGGGGTATGTGTGATTTTGTAATCCTTTGGGTAATGCGCGCATGTTGAAGCAGGGCTAGCAGGGTGTTAGGATGCATTGGCAAGGGGATAAACAGCAGGGACAGGGAGGTGATACTACCACTTTACTGGTCATTAGTGAGGCCTCATCTGGAGTACTGTGTGCATTTCTGGAGGTCTCACCTAAGAAAGGACATTGATAGACTGGAAGTGGTCCAGAGAAGGGCAACAAAAATGATACATGGCCTTCAGGAAATCACCTTTGAAGAGAGGCTTGGGGCTCAGAAATTATACTCGCTAGAGACTAGGAGGGAGAGGGGGAATATGATTGAGACCTTCAAGTTCCTTAAAGGCATCAACAAGTTGCCAGAAGCTCAGCTTTTTACCAGGAACATCAATTCTACTACAAGAGGGCACAAGTGAAAATTGAAGGGTGGAATGTTCAAGAGGAATATCAGAAAGTATTACTTCTCAGAGAGGTTGGTGGAATCTGGGAACAGATTACCTCCCAACATGGTGGCTGCAAAGTCAGTATCAAGCTTTAAGCATGGGCGGGACAAGTATTAGGAACAAACACATGGCACTGGCAAAGGCTAGGCTGAGTGTCTAGGAGGCCAGAACACCGGTGTACAATAGAGCCCGGGATACCTCACTTGGGCAGATTCAATGGACCACAGGTTTCCTTCTGCTGTCATCTTCTAAGTTTCTATGATGGACAGTCACAATGGCTGCAGCCATTAAGGCCTGGCAGCTAAAGCATGACTCTCACAGAGACAAGAGCTACTGGAGGCAACCAGTGTTGACTGAGTGATCAGGGTGTTGACACAGGCGTCGGAAAAGGAATGCCCTACCAGAGGCCTGGCCAGGATGGCAACTATGAACTAAAGACACTGGCACAGAGTCAGGACTGCTTTGGGTTTGCTGACCAGAATAACCAGTTGGTTTAACAACTGGTGAGCCCCATCCAAAGTCAGTATCGCCTTATCCCTGAAAGGTGCCCTGATGAGCCAATTGCCCAGGTAATGGAATATCCACGGTGCTGAGGATAAGCCAAAGGGCAAGACATAAAATTGATAGTGCTGGTCCTACAAAAAGGAGTAGGTTCTGTCAATGGCAGCGCCAGATCTTTTTTTTAACTTTATTTTTATTTTAATAAATAAAAATACTTGACAATCCATTATATGATAGGTTTCTATCATCACAAAATAATTCCTCCATTGTTAAAATAAAATTACAACACAGTTCACAGTAGGTAATCAGATAGATAATGATAATAATTAGAAAGCCTAGCAGGCAGAGCACTTTGGGCATCCACCCTAAGTATACAAAATTGTTCCTATCTAGAAATTCTCATCTTACTGTTGTTAAGGCACAAAATCTCTACGTCTAGTCATTATGTGCATTACACAGCTGCTCCATCTACTATTAAATAGTTCAAATTGATATCGTAGCTTGTGAGTCAATTTTTCTAAATGATACACTGAGGTTGCAAGGTCTCTCCAGTGATCTATATCTGGAGGAGACTGTGATAACCAGTGAGTAGTGATAGCTTTCTTTGCTGTAGTAGGCAGCATCAGATCTTGATGAGTAGATACGCGTCCTACACATCCAGCGCACAAAGTCATCCCCTTGTGAAATCAGAGGAAGCAACTGAAGAGAGACCATGTAAAATTTTCCTATGCAATATATTTATAATTATTTATTTAAGGGAATCAGATACACCTTTGAGCCAGGGGCTCTTTTACAAAGGTTCCACATCAGTTACTTGAAACATGAGGTCAGGCAGTGGTATTGTGCAAAAGAGAAATAAACATAGCAGCCGGAGGGCTTTGTCAATTACCAAAACATCATAATTGGGCAAATCACTTCTATAACAATTTAAACAATATAGATTCATGTAGGTAGCCATCCGACAGAGGGAGGCGAGGCCAGAGGCTGGTGTAAAGAGGGAGAAAGAGAGGGAATGGGGGGTGGATCAGGGGCAGGGTCAGCGATGAGGTGTGTGGAGGAGAAGGGAGGGAAGGGTAGGGTATGGGGTGGAGGGGATAAACCATTTCGGTGTAGCAGTCACAGGAGGCACAGGAGATGAGGTACTGACGCAGGCTAAGCTTAAAGGCACCCAGGGTTGCTTTGCTGGTAACTTCTGCTGGCAGGGTGTTGAACCAGGAGGAGGCTCTGAAAAGGAAGGATCGTTGGCCTTCAGTAGTCCTGCAGAGGGGAACAGTGAAGGAGAGGTTGTTTGAATTCCTGGTTTGTTGTGGGCCGCTATATAGTCTCAGCAGTGCCTGTGATCCAGGGGGTAGTAGGTCCAATGTTTGCTTTTTTGTTAGGATGCAGGTTTGATATTTAATTCTGCCAGATAGTTGGAGCCAGTTTGCATGTTCATAGATCTCACAGGTGTGTGTAAGGCAGTTTGTAGATGGTTGGAGATGACATTCCTTGTTTAGTGCTGTGGTGATGCATTGGAGAGCTGTGTCAGTGGCAGACCCGTATATCACAAGCCCATAGTCTTATTATAAAGATTACTGAACTGTAAATGACAGTGCTTAGGGCTTCTTCCGTGAGGCAGTTCTTTTGTCTGTAGAGCAGGCCTATGCAGGTATTCATAGTTTTTGCTATGTAGTTGATATGTTCAGAGTATCCAAGTGTTGGGTCAAGAATCACCCCAAGATATTTAAATAGCTGTACTTGTTCAAGGGTGGCCCCTTTGCTGTTTGAGATAGAGAGGTCTCTGCTTTTATGTTTGCTGTGGGTACCATGGAACAGCACTGATTTGGTTTTGCTGTAGTTAAGAACAAGCTTGTGGGATTTAAACCATGCCGCTACATCAGTGAAGCTTTCTTGTAGTAGCAACTGAAGAAAGGAGGGGTCAGAGTGGGAGGTGAAGATGACAGCATCGTTGGCACAGAGTAGAATTTTTTCTGAGCAAGATGAAGGGAGGCTGTTTAGGAAAATGCTGAACAGCATAGGACCCAGGATGGATCCTTGTGGGACTCCTGATCGGACCAAGAGGGGTGTTGAGAAGGATTCGCCAATTTTTACCTGCTGTGTTCGGTCACTGAGGTAGCTTTGAAACCAAAGAGTTGTGTCCAGAGACAGGCCTAATAGAGATAGTTATTGAAGCAGTAGTGATTGGTTGACAGTGCCAAACACCTTAGTTAGGTCAATGAAGGTGGCGCCAATGAGACCCCCTTGGTCCAGGGCATTGTGGATGTAAGAGGTAAGCTCTAGGAGTACCGTGGTCATGCTGTGGCCCTTGCAAAATCTGTGTTGTTCTTGACGTAGCTGGTTATACTTAGTAAGGTATTCTATCAGTTGGTCAGCAGCTATTCTCTCCAGCGCTTTTGAGAGAGGGGGGAGAATGGAGATTGGTCTATAGTTGCTTATAATAGATTTATTGCTACTTTTGTGGATAGGTGTCACCATCACTGATTTCCATTTTGGGGGGAACTGTGAGAGCATGAGAGATTTAAGGATTTTGATGAGGGGGGAGTCAGAAGTTCATTGAGGGTAAGAGCGAGGAGTTTCAGGTCGAAGGAGTCACTGCTTGATCTCGACTTTCCAAGTACTCGAAGGAGGTACTTTTTTGTGATGTCCTTGGAGATGGCTTTGAAGTAGAATGGCGGGTTTCCCTCCAAATTTCTGAGTTAATGGTATCTTGAGGGGGATCAAAGAAAGTTGGCGGTAAAACATGGCTAAGGTTGGTAAATGCTGCATTAAAGGCATTTGCCACGGTGACTTGATCTGTGATGATGTGGCCATTTAGGTGGACCATAGTGGGTGGGACATTTTTTTTTTTTCCAGTTAGTTCTGTTAGGTTGGCCCAAAACTTATTTCCATCTTTCCAAGAGTTTGTTAGCACTCTTTTGTAGTAGTTGGCCTTTTCATTTCAAATCGCACGGGTTCAGGCATGTCTTGCAGCTTTGAAGGCTTGAGTGTCCGCCCTGTTCTGGTCAGCTTAGCACACTGCCAGAGGTGATCCCAGGCCTTCATTTGCTCAAGGAGAGCAGGGTTGATCCAAGGGTTGTTAACACCTTTAATCTTGCATTTCATGAAGGGTGCATGTGCATCACAGGCTGTGTTGAAACTTTGGATAAAGTAGTCAAGTGCAGTGTCCACGTCTGGGGCTGCATCTATAGGTGATCAGTCATGATCTCGTACGCATGTTTTTAGCCACCACAGGTGGCCACATAGTAGTTTTCTACTGTTGATGATTTTGGGGGCTTAATGAATTTGTTGGACCATGAGAGTAGGACTGGTAAGTGGTCGCTTATATAGTCAGGGAGAACTACTGTGTTAGTAACAAGTTCAGGGCGGTTTGTAAGAACCCAGTCCAGAAGAGCTGAGGAACCTGTTCTGTAGTTTACTCGGGTGGGTGTTTTAACCATCTGGGAGAAATTGGCAGCTGTCAAGGCATCTTTATACTTAGGAAGCAAGAACAACATACATTAAAGTCCCCAAGAAGGATAGTTTCAGATTTTTTTTTGATACATACTTTCTCGTTCCTCTGCGGCTGGGTAGGTGTTACCGTGTGTGTCAGCGTGGCTCAGTTGGTAGCACATCTGCCTCTGGACCAGAAGGTCATGGGTTCTCGTCCCACACCGGGATTGAACTTGCACCTAAAAAATCGCTGGCATCTGAGTGCAATATTGGAGGGTGCTGTACTGCTGGGGTGTGCCGTCCTTCAGATGAGACGTTAAACTGAGGTCCCTTCTGCCCATCCTGGTGGTGTCCAGGTGGAAGTAAAAGAACCCAGGGCACTCTTTGCAAAGAGCAGGGAGCATTCCTGGTGTCCTGACCAACATTCCCCTTCCCATAAACCGGTTCATACAATTATCAAGGCTGTGTGTGGGTGATGATCTGCTATATGGCCGCCACCACACATTCAGTCACTTCACTACCAGTCTAGCATTGCTTGTAAAGCACTTTGGGATACTGTGTATGAAAAGCGCTATATAAATGCTGATTCTTCTTCTTCTTCACCTATGGTTCCTCCCCAGTCCAGTCCGACCACACAGCCCCCGCTCTACCCAAACCCCAAGCTCTACCCCTTCAATTCCTTCACAGCGATCCACCACGGCGGGCACGTAGCCACCACCGTGGGATCCAGGGGTCCTAATCAGGGGAAACATCCAGGGATGAAGTCGGGCGGCGTCACAAGACTGGCCATCAAGTAGTGCGCCAAGGTATTTTCTTTACTCCCTACGCGCACGATCTTGCAATGACATCAGCACACCAGAGGTCGTGGGCATCAATCACGTGCATCTCTGATGTGCTCCCAGGGTTGGTAGTACCTCTGGTCTCCACCAGCGGCCACTACCATGCCGGGATGCCCCCAGATCCCACCCCAGAGAGAGGAGAGCTGTCCTCCGGATGCTCAATCCTACTCCCTCCCTGCCGACCCCCAGCACCTAGACTCAATCCCGAACCCGGGTTGCTGGTGCGACGCAAGGTGTGGCATCCAGCGTTTCAACCCTCAGCACCACCAGGCCGGCTTAGTTTCAGATTTCTGATCTAGGGAGCGAATGATGTCCAGTACAGAGTTCAATCCTTGGTTGGTAAGTTTGGGGGTATGTAGACTGCGGCCACCATCAGTGTTTTATGGTGGGTCCTCAGACGTATTTTTGTGGCAAAAACCTGGATGTCACTCGCAGGGTGAGGTATAGGTATGGTGTACCCAATTAGAGTGTCCTTTAGGTATAGGGCACAGCCCACCCCCTTCTTGAAGCACCTGTCTTGCCTGAAAATGGCATAACCCTGAATTGTTATTGCAGTGTCGGGGGTCTTGGGTGACAGCCATGTCTCGATTACTGATATATCTGGGTTGTGGAGTGTGACCCAGGCAGTGAGAAGATACTTATTCAAGTGTCTGAGGTTTAAAACAGGGCACATCTCTCCCATTTTTTTCAGGACAAGGACATACCAGGAGCAAAAACGTTGGTTCGGTTTGGCAAGGGGCACAAGTTGGACAGCCCTCCTGTCTAAAAGAAAGCACACTTTGGTCTGTTGGGGCAATATCTTATAAGTGGTCTGGGGTACAATAAGGGCTGGGAGGATGCAGAGGATGTGCCACTAGTCCCAGTGCATGACACTCCTGAACAACATCTAGGACCCATTTGTCTGATGTGATCTCCTGCAGTATTATTAGAACAGAGAGATCCTGCCCCTTTTCTAAACCCCTGATAATAGGGTGGGGGGGGTCAGAAGGGAGCTAAAATTTGCACTCAGAGCTGGACCCTTAGGTGTCTTAAAATGGATTTTGTTGCCGAGTTCAGTAATGTTGCAGGCAAGACTGGTAATATATCTGGAAAAATTGGCCAATACTGCACAGTGATGGTATCCTAAAGAAAGTGATAGGCCTAGAGTCAAGAGTCACTTTCAGAAGGGGCCAGAACATGAAGGATAAATTGGTACAGAGCAACTTTTCAGGCAAAGACAACACTAGTCACACTTGGCTACCATCTAGACCCAGTGGGTGTCACAAACATTTCAACTGTAACATATGCGGGTATATGGCACAAGGAAAAACATTGTTACATCTGAAAAATCAGGTACAAGTTGAGGTCAAAGACTTAATTACTTGCAGATCCACATTTGCAGTGTGTGTCATCTGTTGTACAGGTGGACTGACATGTAGGCAGGACAGTCAGAATGCTGAAGGA
This sequence comes from Neoceratodus forsteri, assembly GCA_016271365.2. NCBI lineage: Eukaryota > Metazoa > Chordata > Ceratodontiformes > Ceratodontidae > Neoceratodus > Neoceratodus forsteri. The sequence continues at coordinate 143,378,221 of JADMNL010000027.1, forward strand.
ATGCATTCAAGAACATGTCTGGTCAATCACAAATTAAAAAAAAAAAAGACATATCAGGTGGTAGACATTTTGCTGACGTCACAACGCAGACCAGAGAGATCATACATTTATAGAGACTGAATATGTAAAACCAACCGGGGTGGGGTGTTATAGAGTAAGTATTTTACTCAAAAGAGAAAGTTTGGGGAATTTTAAATTAGACACTGTCAACCCACAAGGTTTGAATGAAATGTGGGATTTAAAATCCTTTTTGTAACTTGTTTTTTGCTTTAGTGACTATTTTTGCTCAGGCTTAAAAAATATTTGATGTCTGTATCAAATACATAACTAAAACATTGTCTTTGTTTCTATTTTTATAAGTTCTCTTTTCTATCTGGCCAAATTCTTCTATCTGTGTCTCTAAATGCATACTGGATATGACAACCAATGGACCCCCGGGGCCTCCGGGATTGGGTGCTCAATGAATAAAGTATTACTTACTTACTTACCTTTCCTCAAAAAAATATGGGTGATCACTAGTTATATCTATCTTGGGCTCCATCTTTCGCTAGCACAGTGTTAAAAATATTATGCCCTTGTTTACATTCCAGATCTGTGTATATAAAAATTTTTTCTAAAAAAAAAAAGTCATGAACTGATAATTAATTGCACAATATTCACACACTTGTGTTGGTGTTATGTTATATGATGTAATGGTGAGGTAATAAGTGATGTCACTGGTAACCACCTATTACCTGCAGTCTCTAGAACTCTGCTTCTTGATGAAGCCTTGAGTGGTGAAGCACTGGGGCAGTTTTTCCCAGGTGACTGATCAGAGTTCTGCATGGTTATGTCTTTTGGTAAATAAATATTTGCAGCTTTAAAAGTGAACTCTCAATAACTTTCGTTTTTGGATAGGAATGCAGTACACTTTTTTGCCTTGTGTGTACTGTCGGGTTAGTCATCACTAGTACTGCAACCCTCTATATTCCACTGTAGCATGGTAGCGTTTGCACACCTGCATTCTGGAGGTCGGCAGACTGCAAATGTGGCAGATGTAACCACATCTGTAATTACAGGGATCCACCATTGTTACTCGCCAGCATACCATTCAGGAATAAGTAACTGAAACTTCAGTTTTTGCAATAAATAAAAAAAAGACGTTCAATCTGTGCCACAAATCAATTATCTGCTGACAGCAAGTCCTACAGGGATTCAGAGATCAAGAAGCACTACCACTATTAGTGGAGAATGAGCACAGAGGGAACTGTATCACCGGTCAACAAACCTTGCTTCAGTACGGAGACACCTTCATCACTCCAGACATGGAGAACAAAGTCTGCAGTAAACGGAGTCTCAGCACTGGAGCTAGCACTAGCTCTGAGAACAGAGTAACACCACTAGAAACAGAAGGTGACCTTAAGTATTTGTTTTACAAACTTGAAAAATTACTGTTCAGGGAACTAAACTTAACATATAACATAACCACGCTGAACTAAACTTAACATAACCACTCTTGAAACCTATATAGAAACATAGAAACATAGAAGTTGACGGCAGATAAGGACCGCAAGGCCCATCCAGTCTGCCCATTTCTTTTTCTACCTTATAAATGTGCCATCGGCCTTTGTTCTGTCAGTGACCTATCTATTCATAGTCATTTGTATTGCTCCCTTATGCCTATCCCATGCCTGTTTGAAGCCCTGCACTGTATTCATAGCCACTCACTTCTTGTGGTAAGCCATTCCATGCATCTACCACCCTTTCTGTGAAAAGAATTTCCTCACATTCCCCTTAATCGGCCTCCCTCTAATCTCATGCTGTGTCCTCTTGTCCTGCTATTTCTTATATTTAAACATGTTAGACTCTTTCACCTTGTTTATGCCCTTAAGGTGTTTAAATGTCTCGATCATATCACCTCTCTCCTCCTTTGCTCAAGGGTATACATATTGAGCTCTGTTAATCTGTCCTCATATGTCTTCTGATGCAGTCCCTGCACCATTTTGGTTGCCCTTCTCTGGACTACCTCAATTTGGTTAATGTCCTTGTGAAGGTGTGGCCTCAATACTGCACACAGTACTCCAGATGGGCTCAACTCAATGTCTTGTACAGAGGATTATTACCTCCTCTTACGACTTGTGATACCCCTACTAATACACCCTAACACCCCCTAGCCTTACCTACTGCTTTAGAGGTCTGCTTGATGATTTTAGGTCATCAGTGATGATGATGCCCAAGTCTCTTTCTTCCTTTGTGACTGCTAGCAACTCCTCCCAGCCTATAAGTTGCTTCAGGGTTTCTCTCTCCTATGTGCATGATTTTGCACTTTTGCATTAAATCCAGTTGCCACTCTTCTGACCATTCTGCTAGTTTATCCAGATCTCTTCTCATTCTGCCCACCCCATCTGGATCATCTACTCTGTTGCAGATCTTGGTGTCATCTGCAAACAGACAAGCCTTACCCTCTAGTCCATCTGTGAGGTCACTAATGAAGATGTTGAATAGGACTGGCCCCAGGACTGATCCCTGAGGTACCCCACTTGTGACTTGCATCTCTTCTGACTGTATACCATTTACCACCACTCTCTGTTTTCTGCCAGTCAACCAGTTTGCCACCCAGTTGACCAACTTCTGACCCACCCTGAGCCTACCTAGCTTATTTATCAATCTTCTATGTGGAACAGTGTCAAAAGCTTTGCTGAAGTCAAGGTAGGCGACATCAACTGCTCCCCCTTGGTCCACCACTCTGGTTACCCAGTCAAAGAAATCTATGAGATTAGTTTGACAGGACCTTCCTTTGTAAACCCATGCTGTCTTGGATCCTGTCCCCTATGGATTCCAGGTGTTGCACTGTCCTTTCCTTAAGGAGTGCCTCCATAATCTTGCCCACTACTGAGGTAAGACTGACCGGTCTGTAGTTCCCCGCCTCCTCCCTGCTACCACTCTTGTGGAGTGGGATCACATGAGCCTTCTCCAGTCTTCTGGGACCTCTCCTGTGCTCAGAGACTCACTAAACAATTCTGCTAATGGCTCTGCTAGTTCCTCCTTTAGCTCCTTAGTACCCTGGGATGTATGCCATCAGGTCCCATTGCCTTATCCACCCTGAGCTTAGCAAGCTCTTGTAGGACCCTTTCTTTGTGAAGGGAGTAGTGCCACCCCTCCCCCTGTGTCCATGATGCTGAGCTTGGGCCCTGCCCCACCTTCTCTTCAGTAAATACTGAGCAAAGTATCTATTTAGGATAGATGCCTTTACAGATCCTCCTCCTCACATGCTCCTTTTCTCCATTAAGCTTAGCATACCCCTCTGGACTTTCTCCTTTCACTAATGTATCTATAGAAAGTCTTGTCACCTTCTTTTTACTGTTTGTGCTAGTGTTTCCTCAGTTTGGGACTTTGCCTGCCTTACTGCCTTACCTGCTTCCCTTAGGGCAGTTTGTATGCCTCCTATCTTCATCCCGCTGTGTTCCTTTATATTTTCTGAAGGCCAGCCTTTGGCTCTGACCTTTTCTGCTACTGTATTTGAGAACCAAAGTGGTTTCCTTCTTCTTTTCACTTCTTTTCTGTCTAACACAATGGGATGTTGCTTCAAGTATTGTATCCTTAATACTTGCCCACTTTGCCTGTACCCTCACCTGTGTTTCTTTTGCCAGGGCTAGCTTAACTCGTTGGCCATCTTATCAAAGTCTGCCCTCTGAAGTCCCATATTTTTGCCTTGGAATGGGATGATTTAGATGTAGTAGCCAAATTGAACCATACCATGTGATGGTCACTGGCCCCCAGGTGACCTTCTACCTGGAGATCTGTGATCCCTTCTTGTTAGTCAGTACTAGATCTAGGATAGCCCTGTCTCTTGTGGGTTGCTGTACCAGTTGTTTGAGGCCCTCCGCAGGGAATCCACTATGAGTCTAGTTCTGGCAGATGTTCCTGCTGGTATTGACCAATCTGTATCTGGATGTTGAAGTCTCCCATTATCAGAACCTCCCTTTAGCTGTCATGTTTTGTATATCTTCTAACAGTAATGTGTCTATGTCCTCCTCTGGTCTGGGGCCTGTAGACAACCCCAGTTCTTATGGCTGTCCCATTTCCTGTTTCCAGGGTGACCCACAGTTCTTCTGGCTCTTATGTGTATTCTGAATTTCTGTAGCTTTGATATTTTCATTAACATACAGGGCCACTCCTCCCCCTTTTGCACCTCGGTCTCTTCTGAACAATACATAGCCAGGTACTGAAGTCTCCTGAGTGTGGTTACTGGTAAACCATGTCTCACTAATTGCTACTATGTCCAGTTTAGCCTCTGACATTATTGCCTGCAGGTCTGGGATCTTATTTCCCAGGCTGTGAGCATTTTGTACATGATTTTCCATTGGCCAGATTTTGGTGTGTTAGTTGTTGGGTGAAGTTTGGCATTACCCTGTGCATCGTATGGGAGACAAACCTTTTTCTTACCTGGTGATGCAAATGAACGGCAAACACACTGAATTCCTGTTTGACCACTAGCTGAGGGGAGGGTGTTCTCATTTGACGATGGGGTGCTGCACTCTCCCCATTTGCTAGTTTAAATATTCTGCAAAGACGTCAAACTTCTGCCCCAATGCACTGACTCCTCTTTAGTCAGATGCAGTCCATCAAATTTAAAGAACTTTCGCTCCCAGAACTATTGCCAGTTCCCTACAAACCGTGTCCTTTTCCTGGCACCAGTCCTTGAGCCACGTGTTTAGCTCCCCATCTCCCTTCTCTGACCTTCCGTCCATCTGCTCCCTTCTCCCAGACTGGCAGGATCTCAGAGAAGGAGATGCCGGATGAAATAGATGATAGTTTGTCACCCAGCCTAGTCAGGTGTTCCTTGGTCTCCACAACTGACTGGCTGGCGAGATCATTAGTCCCTATGTGTACTAGGACATCAATGTTTTCTCCTGCTTTGTGAATATTTAGTAATGCGTCAGTGTCTCTCCATGCTGATGTACCTGGGAGACATCTGACCATCACCCTGGCTGGAGATGGGTATCAACTCCCGAATCATGGAGTCTCCTATGATCAGTAGTTTTTGGATTTCCTTTGTGCTTGTTTAGTTTTGGTTCCTGATTTGGGTGAGTATTGTTGTGCTAGCTCCTGTGCTCGCAGTGTCCTGCTCTGCAGTGTCTTCTGCCTCTTATTTGATTTCAGAGATAGAGGCAGATACCTGTTTGTAGTGTTTATATGGTTTCTGAGGTAATGTGTTGGAGAGCAGAGAGTGATGGGGCACCTGATTTGTCCTCCTAACCACCTGCCAACCTCCTGGACCAACTACCCTCCGGTCGAGGTTTTTCTGTTGGATGCTGGGGAAATGGCAGGTGGTTCTTATAATGTTTTCTCTTCAATATGAAATTTGAGGCGTGCAATCTCTGCCCATGCTGCCCGGAGCTGAGACCTAAGATCTCCAAAGGCTCAGCATGTAGGACAGTGTCCTAAATCCTGTAAGACTGTCCTTCTGAAAATCGTTCCACAGTATCTGCAGTTAATGAAATCCATTCCAAATAAGTTGCTGGGTTTGTAACCTAGTCAGAGTAATTAGAAGGAAAAAATGCAAGTAATGGTTTAATTGTGCTTTGTTTAACTTGTTATAACAAGTTAAATTACTAGTGCCCTGTAAATGAGATCACCTTTGTGGAGGCCCCACTGATCCGCCCTTCCTGCTCTGCCACAGGAAATGTCACAACTGTGGCACCTATAAAAGGAGTGTAGCGGGTGGTTGGGGATGGGGTGGGTGGCTGGGCCTTTCCCTGCCTAAAAAGAAGAACCACGGATGAAAGAACAAGGAGGTAAGAGCAGAAACAATCAGTCAGCAACAAATGCAGTAACCCTGAAAGCTTATCCTAATGTTAGATAAAACTGTAAAACCTGTAAAGCACCACCTGTAATAATTTCAGAGAAGATATACCCTGTAAGAAACACTTTGCTCCAGAGAAAAATAAAGCAGTAACAGAAGATATACCTTGCAAAAGACAATTTGAATCAGAAGATTACAGCAGTAATCTGTTAACACACCTGTAGGCACACCTTGTAATAATGCAGAAGAAGGTATACCAGCAACAACAATTTGAATCAGAGAAAAAATAAAGCAATGAAATGTTAGCAGCAAACAGTAGCAATCCCTGTGAGTAAAAAATAAAAACACCACCACACAGTAAATCTGCTTAGCCAAACTAAGTCTTAATCCTTCTCCCTTGCTCTGGTAAGTTTCTCTACTCTGCCTTTCAAGCAGTCTTAGAAGGAAAGAGCTCAGGTGAAGCTAGGTGCCTTGGCCAGCAAACCAAGTCTTCTACCTCCAAGATATAAACTAACCTGACTTTTTAACCCTTCTTTCTGTTGGAAATTACTGACAGTTTGCCAGCTCCACCCCCACATACACACCTAATCCTTTGGAAGAGCTGTGGGAGGAAAAGCAATTAGCTCCTTCAATGTGAGAAGGAGACTGAAACACCTCTGAGACAACAAACCTTTTCAACAAACAAGAATAAAATAAAACACAGTGTCAAACAGTAATTTTGCTTAGCCCAATGATAAAAAAGTCACAAAAATGTAAGCTCCACCTGTAATACATTAATTTCAGAGAAGATATACCCTGTAAGAAACACTTTGCTCCAGAGAAAAATAAAGCAGTAACAGAAGATATACCTTGCCAAAGACAATTTGAATCAGAAGATTACAGCAGTAATCTGTTAGCACACACCTGTAGGCACACCTTGTAATAATGCAGAAGAAGGTATACCAGCAACAACAATTTGAATCAGAGAAAAAATAAAGCAATGAAATGTTAGCAGCAAACAGTAGCAATCCCTGTGAGTAAAAAATAAAAACACCACCACACAGTAAATCTGCTTAGCCAAACTAAGTCTTAATCTTTCTCCCTTGCTCTGGTAAGTTTCTCTACTCTGCCTTTCAAGCAGTCTTAGAAGGAAAGAGCTCAGGTGAAGCTAGCTGCCTTGGCCAGCAAACCAAGAGAGAAACCAAGTTTCAAAAGGGTTGCATGTAACCAAAGCTCCCTCTTGTGGGTCAGATAATTTTGGCAATAAAGAAGCCTGGCTGAAATTAGTTGAGGACTGTGCAATCGGTTTCACTAAACAATTAATTAAAGAGGACAGTGAAAAATGTGATGCCATCATTAAAAAAAATTCAAAAGTCAAAGAAGAGGCCAGGAAGTTACAGTACCTGCCAAAATCTGAATTACTAGATAAAAATGTACTATCAAAAGTTTTAAGGCATGAGAAGGAGTTAATTAGTAGAAAACAGTCCAAGCTGCCAAGAGATCAGGCAGACTATGAGAGTGGTAATTTTTTTTAAATATTGTGTTTTATCCCGCACTCTTCCTGGCAGCCCCCCCTTCTTGACCACCTCCCCAGCACTGTTACCCAGCTCCCCCCAGGCTTACCTGCAGTATCATCCTCAGCCCAAGGGCTATGGTTGTGCCTGGCCACCGGTGCAGGGCCTGCAGAGGGCTGGTGAATAATCCTGCCACCCAGGTTGGTTTTCCTCCATTTTATCCCTTCCCATTGCTGGGGCTTGACACATCAATGTGCGTATGTGGAGGCATGCACACATCACGGAATCCCAAAGCACCATCCCTTCTTTTGGCGTTCCCGACCTGTCCTACCCTCAGGCCTCCACCTGGGGGGCAGTCTTGCAGTGGGACTGCCAAACCATCCTCCCTGGGACAGGAGAACAGTCTTCTGGATGCTTGATCCTCTCCTCCCCTTGGCTGAACCCCAGGGACCCTGTGTCAGCTTGTGAACATGGTTCACCGATGTGGTAGGAGGTAAGGCATGATGCCTCAGCCCTCCATGCCTCTGGGCCAGCCGAGTGGGAATATTTCTAACTGGAATCCTGATAATGAAAGGCGTGGAAGGTCTTGGAGCAGAAACAGAGGAAGGTCAGAAGGCCAACGTAGACAACAAAGTAAAAATAACAATGAAAAAAATACATAGACAACAGTGACCACACTTTCTGATTCAGATACTAGCCCTGAGCCAAAAGATGGCAACAAGGCTGTCTAGTTTAAAGGGCAGAACCATCATAAAAACACAGAAAGAAAACTAGGAGAGGAAAATGAGGAGGAAGGAAGCACAACATCAAAAGGGTTCTGAGGAGGGAAAAAAAGTACAGAACTACAAGTCCTAAACCTCTCATCTGTTCCACTCATTAAATCTGAAGAACATTTGCTATTAAAAGGTTTAAATTTTGTTCTCACACCAAGAAAAAATCTTTTTTCAAATTCATGTGGCTTTACATAGACTTTTTAGGAAACTAAAACTAAAATGCTATTTTGGAATTAATTTAAGAGGAGAGACTAATTGGGACAACATAGGACACCTGGAGCACACTGGCAATCAAGATAATGAGGGAACTGATGACATTTTATCAGCCATACAGGAGGCTACTCCACAGCAGTTACCTACTACAGATTATGGTCTGGACTGTACCGAAGGTTGCATGGACAGGACAAACCTGGACATTCTGACTGAACCGTGGAATGAAAATGTAACACACTGGCAGGCTGAAGGTGAAAGCCTAAATGAATTTAAAGAGACACAGAAAATGTTCTATATAAAATGGCTTGAATCAAACAAGCAATCTGATTGGTCAAAACTGCTCACATGACCATGCATTAATTACAAAATGGCTTGACACAGACGAGCAGTCTGATTGGTCAAAACCAATCACATGACCCCACATTAATTTCAAGTACCACCCAGCTGAAATTTAGCTTTCTCTTTTCCTGCTTTTTTAACTCTTAAAAGTGAACTCTTAATAACTTTGCTTTTTGGATAGGAGTGCAGTACCTTTTTCCTTGTGTGTACTATGAAGGTTAACCATCCCCAGTACTGCACCCCCTGTATTCCACTAGCATGCTAATGCTCATGTTCAAGTTTATGTAACCGTCCAGTCCCCTGGGGTTACTAGAATCCCATCAGTGTTAGACTAGGAAGGTAGTGGGCAGCTGGTAAAGAGTTTATTATAAGCTCTCTACAGACCTCTCATTGTTTATCTAGCTATGCTGAGTGAGAAATGAATGAGGTCATTTAGAACTCTCGCATCAGCCTGAGCCACATTAGAATTAGCTGTCATGGGATAAGCTTTATAATGTTTAGATGGGAGTGGTCAGTTAGAGGAAGTTCAGAGCAGGGTGAGTGAGAGTCAGCAGCAGAGAACAGTGCTCTGAGGGAGAGGCGCCTGCCAGCCTGCCCTGAGGCTGGGTGAAGGACCTCTGGTCATTTTTCTCACCCTAGTGAGCGAGACAGCAGCAGTGCCACAGAAGTGGTGGAGACCGTTGCTAGCAAGACCCCAGTGGGTCACTGTTGTGAGAAGTGAGTGGGACTGTGAGATCTAGTGGGTCCAAGAGGCAATCCCCTGAGGGACTGGAAGACTGTCCAGCTGCCCAGTCCACAGATGGAGAGAGTCTCAGTAAAAGCTACCAGAAAAAGGGAGAAGTGTGTTTCTTCCAAGGTCCATGTCTGTAACAAAGGGACAAACAAACCATGAGTACAGCAACATGGAAGTGTTTTTTTAAGGAGTCGTCTGGTGGTGTATGTGCCCAGAGACAAGGACAGATTACACCACTCAGGAACCCAATTTTCACCACAAATATCTGTTGAGTGTAGATTTTAAATGTGTGGATGCCTTTGCAATCCAGGTGAATTGGAGGATAAAATTTGTGTAACCTAGAAGAAATGGCAGAGACTGGTTGGGGTCAGGGTGGGCAGACCCTCATCTAAAACCCCAGTCAGGGCTAACTGGTTCACGGAAGGGCACAAGGTTACCCTGGGAATGTTAGCCTATCGCATCAGAAGAAGTGTATTTTAAGTGTGTAGCAACCCCACGTAATAGACACTTGTGGAAAAATAATGTCCTTTAGGTCCAGAGTAAAGAGGGGAAGGACTGTTCGAGGTTCTGTGACAGAAATGTACAAAAACCCAAACTGCCTTTTCTGGAAATTCTGTGAAGTCTGCATTTACAGTTGCCAAACCTGGGGGACCACCCCATTCTGTGTCCATCTGTAGCAGAATAAAGCCATACTGTACAATCCCATTTCCAGTAGCGGATATTACAGCTTTGCTTCCCAGTGTGTGAAATTGTTTATGGGTCCCCTCAGAATAGACACATAGCACAGCCCTAGCACCTCTCTCCCAGGACTCGGTGTAAATATAAATGTTATTTTGCACCCTAACACCCCAACCTCTAGATTCCGAGCCAGGTATTCATCCTAAAGCCGGGGTGGAACCTATTTTATGCCAACTTGTGGTTTGTTGCCTTGTCTGGATACAAGTTAGGGGGGTCCTGGTTCCAAGATGCCTCTCTTGGCTGATGCAAGGGTTGCATTTATTTAACCAGGAAGGCTCCATTGAGCAAGCTCATTTAAAAGAAGGTCCCATGTGGACAAATTACATAACAATGCAGTGTAACAGATAATAAACTGAGCAGGTACAAATAAAAAGGCAATAGCACAATTTAAAAGTGCAATAGTTACATATAGCTACATACTGATAGACAACAATACATAATGTGATAGTGTCTGCAAACCTGTCTTTTAATGGGTACCTGAAGACAGCTGCTTAGAGATGGCAGCAGCCACGGCAGATCTACCAGGACCCCCAGACAAGGGAATAGTGGGAACTTCTATGAAAAGATCCAACATCACTTCCACATGACAGCTGGGGAGCATAGGACTTGAAAGATCAAAGATTCATCTTAAAGGACTAACTCCTTCAAAGTGAACTCCACCTCAAGTTCAAATAGTTTCTGGCTACAAAAGGGTGAATTATGGACTAACATCTGCACAGCGGTGGCAAAACTAGCAGCTATGAATATTTGCAAATGCAGATGCCAAAGGCAAGCAAACAAAAGGATGCATCTGTACCCAAAGGTGGACTCAAAAGCATAAAAGGAACATACAGTCAAAAGGCTATGTTCTTTCCAGATATAGACTAATTTATTGCACAAACCAAAGTGCAGTGTACAATGTGCCAAACAGGTTTCTTACAGTAACAGTACAATTACTGGGTAATAGTAAGCCGCATTAACAAGACACTGATACTATTCCCCTAGTACTTCTCTCTTTTAAGGTTTTTCAGGGTGCTTAATATTACCCAATAATTGTACCGTCACTGTAAGACACCAGTTTGGCACATTGCATGCTGCAGTTTCGGTCTATGCAATAAACAAGTTCTGTATCTACAGACTGAACAGAACATTTTGACTCAATGTGCCTTTTCTGCTTTTTAGCCCAACTTTGGGTATGAGGGGACCCTTTTGTTTGCTTGGCTCATGTCAAGGACTGGCTGCCCCAAAACTGCACCAGGTTCCAGCACTGTGAGTGTGTGGCTGTTCCATTTTGTTTGTAGATGCCAGAGGCAAGGTGGAAGCATCAGAGATGTGAATGCAATCAATGCTTAGGAGCCTCCAAATCATGTGAAACACTGCTGGAGTTCAGTTTTAGCACTGCTGTCAGGCAATTTTATCCACAATAGCAGATAAAGACTTACATAGGCTATTCTGGTATTGAATCATGCAAACCTAGTCACTGGCAATACAGAGGCCCAGTGAGGCAGAGGCATAAGTCTAATTGCCAGTAACATCCAATTTTCTGGATTCTTTATCAGCCCTAGGCCTGTCATGAGAGACCACAATAACTGTGGCAGAAGGTGCAAATAAGATAGATCCTTCCACTGCCAGAATACTAAGTTACTATAAAATGCTCTTGAGCATGGACAGGGGCAGCACACTCTGCAAGTGCTACCAACCTCTATCCCTTTAGGAGGAAGTACCTGACAGATTAAAAAAAAATACATCACACAATTCCCAAGAAAAAGCCACTTAGCCCTGTTCCTGGTATTCTGCAGTGCACAATACCAGTCTGCACAGATGGTGTGGGGAGTACTGCACAAGGGATGATGTATACCACCTAAGTATGTAATCAAGAAAATATTAGAAACACCCAGAGCTGCCAATGACAATAACATTTCATCTGCTGGGTTTGGTGCACCCAACCCTCTATAGAACCTGAGTCTCAGAAGCCAAGCAGTTCATGTTCTGAAAATACGACTAGTTACTAATGGAAAGATTACAAAAAAAAAAAAAAAATACTTGGGAGTACAGCCTTCACAATTGTGTGCACATGAAAAAAACCAAAAATAAAATGCCTTGCCATACAGTGAATCATGCTGTAGGTGGGGCAGCCAAGTTCTGTTCAGTCTCGTTCCCAATATCCATGTTTTTCTATTACATCCTTTCCCAGTGTGACCATGTTCTTCTGTTCTAGCCATTTCCGAGGTCCATGTTCTGCTCAGCCCCCTTTCCCAGTGTCCATGTTCTGCTCTGCTCCCCCTTCCCAGTGTCCATGTTTTGTTCTGCCTCTTTCCTAGTCAGCACAGAAAAGACACACAGTAGTGGAATTCAAAATTTTAATTTAGCATTACTGAACAATACTCTAATTCTGGACACCAGCGGCTACAGTGGGGGGTGGTTCCATGTCATAACAGCGATCACTATCAAGGGGAGTGCATATTGCCGAAAAGCAAATCAGTGATATGCACTTTTCAGCAACCACACTTCAGGAAAAACTTAGTGCTTTTGCGGGGGAAGGGGCTTTGCCCTGCACCCCCCCCAATTTTGGATTACCAACTCCAGGGAGGTGCATGTCGAGGAGGGAACAACACTCCAGCACAGGAACAGAAGGAAAAAAAAAGCAGCCGCAAGCAGCAGCAAAATTCTTTCCCCTGCTTCATCCCAAACCCAGTGCCTACTATACTGGAGCCAGACACCCTGACCACCACACCACAGGGCTAGCTTGGCTGCAGCAGGCACACACCCCTACCTAAACCTTCTTCTGTATCCCTCCCCTCCTCCTCCCTATCCCTCCCCTTCTGATCACCATCCTCGCTATTGCACTGCTACCCCTGCAGGGCAGTACAAAATGATGGCGCTCAAAATGAATCACTATTTTTGTAGTCGCTCATTTTCACTCGCTGTCATCACTGGATACCACAGAGGTTGGGGGGGTCTTTGTCCTGGTTGAGGACCCCCTCCACCAATTGTTGCTGACAGCAGTCCCTGCCTGTACTCTTGAGCCCAGCTTCACTTCAGCCCCCAGGACACGCTACAACCAATCTTGAGCCTGAAAAGGACACCCATCAATCCAGAAGCAGCACAAAGTGGCAAGTTCTAGTGGCAGCAGCACAAAGTAGCAAGTTCAAAATGTGCAGTCGGCACTCCTCTTCAACTTTGGACAACAACGGATGCAGCAGGGGTTGTGAGTCAAAGACCCCTTTCACCAATCCTCATCAACAGTAGCCCCCACCTGTACTCCTGAGCCCAGCTTCACTCTGTCCCTTGGGACATGCTCCAACCAATCATAAGTCTACAAAGAAATGACATCCACCAATCCAGCAGCAGCATAAAGAGGCAAGTTAAAAACATCTACCAGTGCAGTTGGCACTCCTAATCAACTCCAGACACCAGCAGATGCAGCAGTAAAGGGATGTTAATGCCCCTTCAGAGTGTATAATTAGGCCAGGGACGCTCTGAACCATGGGGGTCAGTGCTTTGGAGACTGTAAAAGGCAGGCGCTGTGGCAACTGGAACCCCCAGGGGTGACTACCTCTTCTAGCCCTTACTAAATTGTGTCACAGTCCACAGGGATCCACAGAAGCAGGGATATACCCAGAAACTGTGTAATTAATTGGGTAAGGGATCGTCTGCATCAAAGGGGTCAATGCTTGGGAGAGGGAGTGAGGCTGTAGCTGTGGCAACTGGGACCCCCAGGAGATGATGTCCTCTCCTACTCAATTCTAAATTTTGGAGAAAAATCTCTGGAGTATAGAATGTTGTGCATCAATGCAGAACAAATTGAGTAGACATGGATCCAAGGGCTTGTAGTGGGTTGTCAAAAGTCCACCTGGAGACGGATGCATGGGAACTCGGTCCGAGGCTACTTGGATCCTCTGTTGGTGGGTAGTCACCGAAGGGTACTGCGTCTAGGGGACAGAAGAAAGGTTGGAGTCCCTGTGCAGCTCTGCAGAGCCGAATGCCCCTTGTATTGTAGGTACATCTTGTTCTGTTGGAAATTTTTAGTCCTAATTGAACTGCCCCTCACAGACTGACTACCCTCTTTAACAAATCATGGGAGGATGGGGTGGTACCTGAAGATTGGAGGAGGGCAGATGTGAGTCCGCTTCACAAAAGTGGAAGCAGGGCAGAAGCAGGAAACTATAGACCTGTTAGTTTGACCTCAGTGTTAGGGAAAACGATGGAATCCCTTCTGAAAGAGAGAACTGTCGAGTACCTAGACGCCAGAAGGATACAGGACCCAAGGCAGCATGGCTTCACAGTGGGTAGGTCATGTCAGACAAATCTAATAGATTTCTTTGACTGGGTGACCAAAGTAGTAGATAAGGGAGGGGCTGTGGACATGGCCTACCTAGACTTTAGCAAGGCATTTGACACAGTCTTGCACAAAAGATTAATATACAAGTTAGCCCACCTGGGAGTGGGTCCCAAGATAGTAGCCTGGGTAAAAAATTGGCTGGAGAACAGGACACAGAGGGTAATAGTAAATGGAGTCCACTCTGAATAAAGGAGGGTTACTAGTGGGGTACTGCAGGGTTCGGTTCTTGGACCGGTCCTCTTCAATGTCTTTATAAGTGAAATTGCAGAGGGACTGGAAGGAAAAGTAAGCCTCTTTACGACAACACAAAGATTTGCAACAGGGTTGATACACAAGGTGGGGTGGAAAGGATGAGAAGGGACTTGGCAAGGTTGGAGGAATGGTCAAATGTATGGCAGCTTAGATTCAATGCTAAGAAGTGCAAAGTAATGCACCTGGGAAACAAAAACACATGGGAAGAGTACACTATTTGGGGTGAGATACTAACAAAAACAAAAATGGAAAGGGACCTGGGGGTAGTCATATCAGATGACCTAAAGGTGGGAAAGCAATGTGAGAGGGCAGCAAGGAAGGCTGGGGGGATACTGGGATGTATAGGAAGAGGCATCACCAGTGGAAAACAGGAAGTTGTTATCCCTCTGTACAGACAGCTGGTGAGACCCCATTTGGAGCACAATCTCCACAAGGACACAGACAGACAGAATGGAGGCAGTCCAGAGGAGGGCAACTAAAATGGTGCAGGGTCTGCACCAGAAGACATATGAAGAGAGACTTAAGGAGCTTAATATGTATACCCTCAAGGAAAGGAGGAATGGGGTGACATGATAGAAACTTTCAAGTACCTCAAGGGAATCAACAAAGTCCAAGAGGGTAGCATCTTTCAGAAAAAGATGTGTAAGAACAAGGGGGTGCAATTTGAAGATAGAAGGGAGACAGCTCAGAGGTAATGTGAGGAAGTATTTTTTCATGGAGAGGGTAGTGGATGCATGGAACGGCCTTCCTGAGGAGGTTGTGGAGTCAAAAACAGTGGGGGAATTCAAAAATGCATGGGAAAGACATAAAGCAATTCTAGGGGTTGGGGTAGGAGGAAGTAGGCTGTTGGTAACTAGGATCTGCAGCTTATCCATTAGGTAGGGAAATGGGTAGACAGGGTGGGCCAAGCGGTCCTTAGTTGCCGTCAGATTCTATGTTTCTATGATTCTGGATGAGAGGATTTGAAGATATCAAAGTTTAGTTAACGGACCTGCCGTTAAAGGTATCCTGAGAAATGTCAGTCACTATTCATCTTGCCTGTGGACATTGTAATTCTGCACTGGGAGGGCTGGATTACTAGCTGTGCTGTTTGAACGAATTGAGGCTTAGTGCCTGTACCCCTTTTGGTTGTACACAGCCACAACTAGAGGCTCTACAGCCTACATGGATCCCTTTCGGGCACTGTTATGCAACGCCAGGTAGACGAGGAACAAGACTGCAATTATGTCAGACTTGATTTCCTCGGTCGACCTGGTTTGCATCATGGAAACCTGACTGGGCGACGATGCAGGGCCAGTGTTAGAAGCATCTGTCTCGACTGGGTACTCTGTGATGCACTGCCAGAGGAGGGATCGCAGGAGTGGGGGTGTAGCCATTTGTTTTAGCTCTGACCTGAGCTTCTCTATACATTCAGTGAGTTCTACCAGGTCATTGAATGTGTGGTAGTGCGTGGGGGTCAAGGTACGGGTTGCAGAATTCTCCTTGTTTATCGCCTCCCCCAGGGTTGGGGGGAGAATTCTTGAAGGAGGTGGCGGATGTCATCATCGACAGGGTGTTGGAGTCTCCCAGATGGCTTATCCTGGGTGATTTCAATGTCTGGATGGACAATGAATCCTCATAACTTGGATATGACCTCCTCCAGCTAATGACATCGCTGGGCCTGGCACAGGTCATAGAATCATACAAACGTACAAGCTTGAAGGTCAAAGACCCTTTAGTAGCTTGCCACTAAAATTAGTGGAGATACTCGTATTTTGTTTACTCCCATGTAAGAGTCTAATCTATTCTTGAACACATCCATCGTTGGACTGTGAACCACAGGCTCCAGTATGGAGTTCCACCATTTCACAACTCTTTGAGTAAACCACTTATTCCTTTTAGTCGTTTTATTTATATCTCCTATCAATTTTAAATTATGACTACGTGTACTACATGTACCTGTATAATCAAACAGACCAATAGTTTCCCACATATATCTGTCCTTAGTGGCTTTAAACATCAAACATAAATCTCCACTAAGCTGTCTATAATCCATTGAGTACATTCCCAGATGTCTCAGTCTCTTTCCATAGGTCTTATGTTGAATGGATGTGACTAACTTGCTTCTGCGACCCACCATCAAGGCCACACCTTGGGCCTGGTATTCTCACTGGGTTTCAAGGTCACTGATCTCAAGACTGATGGGGTTGTTTGGTCCAATCATTGTACGGTGAAGTTCTTGTTCGGGGCTTCCCTCGATGGTCCCTCCCCTGCTGAGATGATCAGCTACCGCCCTTTAAGAGGACTGTCCCCAGAGGGACTGATGGTAGTGGCTGATTTTTCCGGTGTCAGTGCTGCTAGTGCGATTAGCTTGGATGAATCGGTGGCAACCTATAATTGGGCCGTCTCTGAAGCACTTGACGTCATTGCACCGGTCTGTATATGACCTAGGTCTTCTCGCCCGAGACCCCCATGGTTTGATGGGGCTCTTCAGGCGATGAAGGCCATGGGTCAGGGATTGGAGCACTGCTGGTGGAGCACCCGGCTAGAGGAGGACAGACTGGCTTTGAGAAATCACTACGGTGACTATCAAAGGACAATCAACCATAAGAAGGCAGAGTTCCTTTCCAGGGAGATTGCAGCAGGGAGAAATAGTCCAGCTCAGCTCTTTTGGACTGTGGACAGGTTTCTCCATCCTATCTGTCTACAGCCGAAAAAAGCTTTTTCAGCAATATAGTGTGAAGAGTTTGCTCTATTTTTCTCTGACAGGGTGTCCACTATTCGGGCTAGGATCTCACCAGTGGGACTGGACCAGACTCACAGAGTGGGGCCTGGTTGGAGCAGGAGCACTCCTATTGCCTGGGCAGAGTTTCATCCAGTGGGGGTGGCCGAGGTCTCCGAGGTGATTTAGAAGCTTCATCCCTGTGACAGGGTTGAATAGGACCCTGTCCCAGTTGTTATGGAGAGTTTGAATGCAGGGATCTGTTCTGTTCTTTCCTTTCCTGTCTCTTGTCTCTCTGGTTGCGCAACCAAATTTCTCGTGAGACCTAGGATTCGATTACCCTGACAGGCTCGCAATTCTTTGCCTCTCACTATCTCTCAGTCTCCCCTTGCTGTTCTTTTTTTCCTTCCTTGAATATCTACTGGTATAAAAATATATGCAAATCATGTGGAAATGCAGCTGATATTGGGATCCCTTTGTTTAGAAATTGTATAGTGTTACTGTTGAAATGTATATAATTACAGTTTGAGATGATTGCAAAAAGCTATTGGGAATTCAAGGGGTTAACCGGAAAGCAGTTTTGAAGCCCTTTTTTTAGAAGCTGTGGAGAAGGGGCCTCAGTTCTGGGACATTGTGTTCTTGCTGCACATGTCTGAAACTTACAAGAACATTTTAGAAAAAAAACAGGATGCTTGTCAAGGAGGGGGGTTGCAGAGACTTGTAAGAGAGAGATTAAATGTTTTGGGAGATACACAGATTTGAAGAAAAACTCAGATGGATCTTCTCTGTTTATTCTGCCTTTGTAAATAGTTATACTGAACAAGTTTATTTTTTTATGTTACTTCTGGTACTAATAAACATTTTTTGTGAATTTTACAACTGCTCCTGTTTTTTTTATGCTTCCTGACCTGTGCCTCAATGACAGATGGTGTCAGCCTAAGTGGGATTTACGCCGTGCATACTCTAAGCCAGGAGTTTTGTGCGTGGGTACTGGACCTAGTACCAGGGAAGCACAGAGAAAGGTATGGATTCTGCAGCAGCAAGTTCAGGAGTGGTTACCAGGAGAATGGCAACCAAACTAGCAGAGACAGACGTCCAAGCTGAGACTGTACAGCCAGCACAAGTTATGGAAAAAGAACAGGCAGTGACAGAACCTGAAAGCCTGATGGACTTTTTCAAATGGTGGGCTATACAACAAAAAGAAAAGAGAAGAAATGCAGTGGCAGGAGCAACAGAAAAGAGAAGGAATGTAGTGACAGGAACAACAAAGAAAAGAAAGGAAGCAGCGACAGCAGCAACAGAAAAGAGAAGAGATGCAGTGACAGGAGCAACAAAGAAGAGAAGCAGCGACAGAAGCAGGGCTGGCTGGATGCCTTGCAAGCTATCAAAGCAGAAGGATCTGGCACTGGTGCAGCAGAGCAACAAGGTACAAGCAACTTAAAAGACATTAAACTTGCAAAGGTGTGTCCCTCGGATGATATCGAGGCATACCTGACAACTTTTGAAAGAGTTACCACAGCCTGCCAATGGCCAAAGCAGCAATGGATAATCAGACTGATACCCTATCTGACAGGTAAAGCCCAACTTGCCTACAGCAGTATGGACACTGCACAGTCAGAAAACTATGACCTTGTGAAAAAAGAAATACTGAAAAGATACATCTCAAGAGAGACCTACAGGCAAAGATTCTGGTCCCTGAAGAGTGAAAGAGTGTTGTGTAACCCCCCCCCCCAAACAGAGGAGTAATTTTGGTGTAAAGGTTGGGGGGGGGGGGACAACATCACTCTGAGCCAGCCTCAGAACATGAGTGCGATGTTACCCAGCAAAAAATAAATCATCTATGGAAAAATACCATTATTTCTATCAACATACCTTTGAAAGCGAATACATAAATACATTATACAAGCAGGACAACACTAATATAAAACCTCAAAGGGTACCTGTGCTTTCTCTCACGCTGCCTTGAAGCACTAGAACTCTCTTTCCCTTGCCATCCGTCACTCACTGACTCGTGCTATATTTTTTTTTTTCTCCTGGCAGGACCGTGTCACTTTGTCGGCCCTGGTCACGGCCCCTGGAAGCCTCTACCACTATCTATGGCTGCCGGGGTCCCCCAGTCACCCCTGGCTTACCCCCCCAGAGGGCGGGGCCATGGTCATGTCTTCCGTGATCATGGAACTAGTATCTGGTCGGGGGACCCGCAGCGATAGTGGTTGTGCGAGGTCTTCTGGGAGGGCTTCATTTAGACAGTGGCCCTCGCCCGCCTATGTTTTCTTTTTCCTCATGGAGACGGGGACGTGCAATGATGCCAGCATCCGCCCCGCCTCCCAGAGAGATTAGCGTTGGCAGCGTGAGATCTCCCGGCCTCCGCCAGGAGTCCTCAGTGCTCCGAGTGCTTCCCCCACCCTCCCCCCGGAGAAGGAGAGCAGTCCATAGGACGCTCCATCCTTCTCCCCTCAGCCGGCCTTCCGACGACCCAGGTCCATTCCCGAACCCGGATCACTGGTGACACAAGCGGAAATCCCACCGCTGCGACAATGGGCTGGTGACTCATGCTATATTTAAAAAGAAGCTGCAAAATTTCCTAACCAAATCTGTCCCTTGCTTATGCTTTGATCCTACCTGGTCCTCCTCTATCCAGTCCACTTAGTACTGCCCTATCCTTACCCAGATTACCTAACCTGTTCTAATTTTGCTTCTCTGACATGTCCTCCTACCGTAAACTTTCTGTTGATTTTGACTTTACCCAAACAGTTCCTCTCCCTTTCATCCTTCTGTTCATTTTTATGTTGATTGCGTGCATGCGCAAGAAACATACTGCGGCAGCTTGCTCCAGAAGCAGGTTGTGGAGGCACGGCACTGTTGTGGCCAATGCCCCCACAGCCTTTGGAGACTTGGCCCGCTTTTCCCAATGGGGTGGCACGCTGCTGTGGATACTAGTTCAGCCAGCATGCCACAACCTTGTAAGGTTTCTGCTCCTGCAATCAGGGGCCGCCTCGTCATTGCAGCGTAAGCCATTCTGTTGCAATGAGGAAGTGACTCGGCATTGCTGGGCGGAACCTTGTTAGTGTGATATTGTTTGTAAACATGGTGGCGGCTTGCCGCCGTGTTCACAAACAATATGAAGCAGCCCCACTGTCGAGGGGGTGCCCAATCCCCCTCAGCAGCATGTGCCCCCACCAAAGTGTTTGTTTGTCGACGGGGGCCCCAATCCCCGTCGGCTTCAGTGTCCTAACGTTGTTGCCGATGGGGGAGCCCACTCCCCGTCAGCATTATGTCCCTCCCCTCCAGTGTCATTTGCCGATGGGGGAGACCACTCCCCGTCAGCACAATTCCCCCCCAAACACGAACTACAGTTGTGCTGAGGGGGTGCCCTATCCCCCTCAGCTCTTGTGCCCCCTTTTGTGCCGATGGGGGTTCCCAGTCCCTATCGGCTACAGCTGCCACCCCAAACACTCTGTTGGCACACTGGGAGCCCACCCCAGCATGCCAAATGGCCCTGAAAAAAAAAATCCTGCAATGTTGTTTTTTTCGTACCCATCAAAAACGGTCCCTCACGGTCTCCCTGCCCCCTCCCACAACCCACACCCACCCTCAGTGCACCCTGCCTCCCCACACCCCTTCACCCCATACTTACCTGCGGAGTCTGGTGCAACGATCTTTGGTGGCCCGGGAACACGTCTGCACTCTTCAAAGTTGACCGTGAACTGAGGAAATGCCGTTAAGCAGTATAATTGCATAAATAGGTTTTTTCAACTTTGGTGCATATCTCAGGCATTTTTTGGAATTTTGGCACCAAATTTTCAACATGGGTTTTTGGGACCCCTCCTCGTAAGTTCTGCCACTGTCATGGCATTATTCGGCCCCAAAAGGTGATTTTGCGGTCACTGTGCGGAATCACCTTTCAGGACCGATTAACGAAATGCCACTGCCAGTGTTCATGATGTAAGCTCTCAAAAAGCCCATGTTGCAAATTTGGTGGAAAAAATGCAAAAAATTATTGTTTTACGAGTGTGCGTTGTGCAGTTGCTACGCGTGCTTGTAACTTCGCGAATTTGCAATATCGTCATGCCAGATTTTCAACATTGCCATTTTTTCACACCTCCTTGTGAATAGTACAGCTGTCATTTTTCGCATCCTGGCTGAAATGTGTTTTCGCACTTCCGGCGCAGAATAGCACGGTCGCTGTGGGAAATCAGTATTCAGGACAGATTAAGAAAATGACAGGGATACTGATCATGAGCAAAGGTCCTAAAATGCCTATGTTGAAAATTTGGTGATGATACTCCATAAAATGACTGTGTTACGAGCGTGCATTGCGCAGTTTGCACGCACGCTCGTAACTTCGCAGATTTGTAATATTGTCACACCAGATTTTCAACACTGGCATTTTTTCACACCTCTTTATGAACAGTACAGCAGTCATTTTGCACTTCAGTGCCAGTGGCTCAGTAGGTAGCACACTTGCCTCTGAGGCCGGGAGATCAGAGGGCTGTGGGTTCAGTTCCCACATCTGGCACTTGGGTTAATATCCCAGTACTGACACTGTAATGCAGCATGAGAGGGGTGCTGCATTTCTGAGGTGCCGTCTTTCGGATGAGACGTTAAACCGAGGTCCCATCTGCCTGGATTGGTGGTAGTTCAGGTGGATGTTAAAGATCCCATGGCACTTATCGAAAAGAGTAGGGGAATTTCCCCGGTGTCCTGGCCAAATTTCCCTCATTCACTAAAAATACCACCAACAGCTTAATCTGGTTCAAGGTCAGTTGGCATTCATCTGTATCCCCCTCCCCCGGGTCGTGCCTGAAAATAGGCAGGATTTGTCTAGTGCACTTACCCGGTCAACAAAAGCCAAACAAACAAACTTCCTGACCGAAATGTGTTTTTGTGCCTACGGCGCAGAATAGCGCAGTCGCTGTGGGAAATCGGTGTTCAGGACAGATTAACAAAATGACAGTGACACTGTTCATGAGCAGAGGTCCTACAATCCCTATGGTGAACATGTGGTGATGAAACTCCATAAAATTACTGTGTTACAAGCATGCGTTTAACTGTTTCCATGTACCCCTGTAACTTAGCAAATTTGTAATATTTTCACGCCACATTTTCAACACTGGTATTTTTTCACACCTCCTTATGAACAGTACAGCTGTCATTTTTCACATCCTGGCCATAATGTTTTTGCACTCCTGCCGCAGAATAGCATGGTCGCTGTGGGAAATCAGTGTTTGGGACAGATTAAGATCGAGCGAGTGAGGGGGGAGTGACCAAGCTCAAGTGAGCTCTGCCGGGACTGCTGTGGATTTCTTTGTGGGCAGAAAAAGGCCCCATTGCAGGTGCCCAGTACAAAAGGGCAGCCTGCAGCAGTGGGAGAAACAGAACTAGAGAGCAAGTGAGGGAGGGGGAGTGAACAGACTCAACGAGCTCTGTCGGGACTGCTGCGGATTTCTTTGTGGGCAGAAAAAGGCGTCAATGCAGTTAGGGGCCCAGTACAAAAGGACAGCCTGCAGTGGTGGGAGAAAGAGTACAAACAAGTGAGAGAGGGGGACTAAGTGAGCTCAATGGAGCTCTGTCAGGACTGCTGAAGGATTTCTTTGTGGGCAGAAAAAAGTGCCGACGCAAGCAGGAGCCCAATGCGAAAAGAGCAGCCTGCAGCGTTGGGAGAAATAGAATGAGTGAGTGAGAGAGAGGAAGTGAGCAAGCTCAATGGAGCTGTGCCGAACTTTAGAGTTGCCCACCCTCCCACCCAGGGTCCTCCGTAGTCCTATATTACAGCAGGGTCTGTGGAGTGGAGACAAAGCAATAAGTAGATATGCCCACACCTCCTCATGAACAGTATAACTGTCATTTTTCACATCCTGGACGAAATGCATTTTCGTACATCCAGTGCAGAATAGTGCGGTCGCTGTGGGAAATCAGTGTTTGGGACACATTAAGAAAACCACAGTGACACTGTTCATGAGCAGAGGTCCTAAAATGCCTATGTTGAAAATTTTGTGATGAAAGTCCATAAAATTACTGTGTTATGAGCATGCGTTGTGCAGTTTCCACGCAACATTGTAACTCCGCAAATCAGTAATATTTTCACACCACATTTTCAACACTGGCATTTTTTCACACCTCCTTATGAGCAGTACAGCTGTCATTTTTCACATCCTGGCCAAAATGTGTTTTCGCACTTGCGGCGCAGACTAGCGCAGTTGCTGTGGGAAATCAGTGTTCAGGACAGATTAAGAAAATGACAGGGACACTGTTTATGACCAGTGGTCCTAAAATCCCTATGTTGAAAATTTGGTGACGAAAGTCCATAAAATCACTGTGTTACAAGTATGCATTGAACTGTTTCCATGCACCCTTGTAACTTTGAAAATTTGTAATATTTTCACGCCACATTTTCAACACTGCCATTTTTTCACACCTCCTTATGAACAGTACAGCTGTCATTTTTCACATCCTGGCCTAAATATGTTTTTGCACTCCTGCCACATAATAGCATGGTCACTGTGGAGAATTAGTGTTTGGGATAGATTAAGATCGAGCGAGTGAGAGGGGGGAGTGACCGAGCTCAACTGACCTCTGGCGGGACTGCTGCGGATTTCTTTGTGGGCAGAAAAAGGCCTCAACGCAGGAGCCCAGTACAAAAGGGCAGCCTGCAGTGCCAAGAGAATCCGAACAAGCTGGTGAGGGAGGGGGAGCAAGTGACCTCAATGGAGCTCTGTTGGGACTGCTGTGGATTTATTTGTGGGCAGAAAAAGGTAGCAATGCAGGCAAGGGCCCAGTACAAAAGGGCAGCCTGCAGCTGCAGGAGAAACAGAATGAGTGACTGAGAGAGGGGGAGTGAGCAAGCTCAACAGAGCTCTATCATGACTGCTGCGGATTTCTTTGTGGGCAGAAAAATGCAGCAACACAGGCAGGCACCAGTACAAGGGCAGCCTGCAGCATCGGTAGAAACGAGAAGCGAGGAGTGGGGCGAGCTCAGAGCTCTGTCGGGACTGCTGCAGATTTCTTTGTGGGCAATGACACCAACAGAGGCAGGATCCCAGTACAAAAGGGCAGCCTGCAGCGCCAGGAGAAACAGAATGAGCGTGTGAGAGAGGGAGACTGAGCGACCTCAACGGAGCTCTGTCAGAACAGCTGGAGATTTCTTTGTGGGCAGACAAAGTTGCCAACGCAGACAGGAGCCCAGTACAAAAGCACAGCCTGCAGCGCCAACAGAAACAGAATGAGCGACTGACAGAGGGGGAGTGAGCGAGCTCAACGGAGCAAAGCAATCAACATTCGCCATTGACAAATGCTTGTCTGCTTGCACATACCTGGTACTAAACCACTGTGTGTCTCTGCCATTGTTTGGTTCCCTTACTACGTACTCCACCAGACCGCCACTCATTCCTTATTGTTCATTACTGTGTGCACTTATCATTGTATTTTTGCTTAGCTGGATATCTTCCCTTTGTTCCCTCCCTCCTATTCATGCTACTGTTTGTTTTTACCTTACATTATACTCTCAGTGCTACTCTCCAGTGTTTTATGTGCCTGCATTTTCTAAGAATTACATTGTATAACTAGGTCAAGACTGCATTTCCTATTATGTTATTTGTCTGTGCCATCATGGGAAATTGTATTATTTACCTCATTTTTGTACTCTCTCTGTATTGTATATTCTCTACTTTGTAACCTCCCAGGTTGTGCCTACAAATAGTCATCTATATGGCTAGTGTCTACATCTAGTCAACAAAACTAAATAAAATAAATAAAATAAAAATGAGATATTGCAGATCACCCGACTATCCTGGAAAATGCAGTAGACATCAGAACCCCATTGCAAATGACATATCACAGATTACATCTCATTTGGTCTATTTTGGTTAAATATATACTAAAAATGTACACAAGCTAGCAGGACCCACCAGCACAACATCAATGCAAGTGGCAAACATTTGGCAGTGACAAATGCTTGTTATTTTTCATTTTGCACAGCTGTTAATTCATTGTAACACAGAAACATAAAATTTGATGGCAGATAAGGACTGCTTCACTTGACTTACCCAGTCTGACCATTTTTTCCTACCTACATTATCACCATGGTCTGTAGACCCAACTTCATCTACAGCTCTTTCTCCCTCCCCTTCTTTTCCATAGTGACTCTGTTGAACCATGCACGCAGACCCACCTGCAGGGTAAGGGTTTGATTTTTTTTTATTGATAGTTGAGGGCTGGCTGGAATTCAATGGGCAAAGCAACAAACCACTCCCCCAACCAGGCCCTAAAAGGCCATCCCCTGGGCCAGTCCTCATTCATTTTCTTCGTTGTGGCCAGAGACGCTGCTTCTCATACCTCTTCTCCTGTTCTCTTGCCTGTTCGTTTACTGCATTTTAGCAGCACCTCCGACTACCGGCTCTGTTCCATTTCACTGCTGTTCATCCTACTGCTCGCTGCTACTGGCCTGTGGCTCTCTCTTTCCCTCCCACCTGACTCCTGTTCCCCATGTCTCCTCCAGTCTGGTGTTCATTTTTCCTCACTTGCATACCTCCGACCTGGTCCGGTATGCTGAGTAGCCCCTTTTGCCAGTTCTACCTCCCGGTCATGGCTCTATGTGGCCCCCCCCTTCTGTTGCCTGTGCTACTTCTCTTGTCTCGCTGCTCAGTGGCTGTCTGTGGCTCCTTCGTTCTCCCATCCCTCCCTCCTCCTCGCTCTGTTTCCCCCTGTACCTTTTTTGTAGTTTCATTTCCACTTCTCTCTCTCTCCATTTGCTGCTCCTGTCTCTGTCACCTTCCCTCTTCTGGGTTTGTGCTGGTGTTGCCACTGCCCAGCTTTCCCTTGTACATTCCCCACTTCTCCTTCTCCCTCGATCCGTCTTCCTTTGCTCTCTCTGTCCCTTTTGCCCATTGTGCTCATCCCCAGTGCTACAGAGGATGCCTTGCTCCTCTGCTTTAGTTCTCTCCACAGCGACTTCCTGTGCCTTATGCTGTTGAGCTCCTCGGCAGTTCCTGTGAGCTGGGGACAGCATTTACTTCACTCCTCCCAACTTCTTTTCTCCCTCTGGTTGATGCTCACCTCCTGGCCTCTTGTTCCTGTTCCAGAACTTCATTTTTGATGGCCTGTCTTGATGTTTGGACCACATATACTGTTATTGCCCTGTGGTTCAGATCCCGATCTCCCTTATTGGTTCACGGCTCCCTTTTAAAGGGGCAGTTGCTCTCTATGGGAACTTTGACTCCTACTGTCAGTTCTCATCTGGTCTTCTCTTACCTCCCCTTATACCTCATTTTCTTCCTGGTACTCCTACTCTTCCATTCCTCAACCTCAACCCAACCTGTTTGCCACCCATCCTGTTTCACATCATAGGACTATCAATCTGACTGGACTGTTCGACTGGCTGGCGTGCTCAGCAGCCTTCCTCTGAGATTTGCCATTTATCCCTGCCCCTGCTCTCCCTGGCCTTTGCCGGCACACTGCTCTTGGTTACACGATGATGCACTTTCTTAATTTCATCCCTGACTGTGCTTCTCCATGGTGGGTGCTCGCCCTCCTCCTCCCGTTCCCTTCATCCTCCATTCCTCTCTTTCTCTAACCTCTGCTTTCTTTTGGGGGCTTCCCTATCCTACCATCCCGCTATACCACCATACCCTACTCATTTACATTGCCTAATATTCCCTCCAGCATATCACCCTGCCTACTCGTCTCCTCCTCCTCCTCCTCTGACCCTAATCGCTCATTCTAATCAAACCTATTCAGATGTCCTCCTGGTATTACCTACCTCACCATCGGTTGCTGGCTTCACCTGGCCGCACTTGCTCCTACCTTCATGCAATTCTATCCATTCCTAATTTGGCTCTCAATGGACCAGGCTGCCATGCACTCCTGTAGTTACCAATCATGGGTAGCTTCCTCATGACATGAGTCTGATTCTCCTTCACTCATTCTGATCTCAGGTCTACTCACTCACATCGATTAATCGAGGATACTTCTTACTGGGTCTTATGCTACCTCACTAAACTGCTCTCCATTCGGAGACATACCTTCTGTATCCATTGCTCCTTGGCTCAGGGCTAACCTGTAGCCAATGGTCTCACTCTGCACCCATGAAGTCTGCATCTAGAGCATGCAAAGCTCAGAGTAGGGTCCTTCTCCCTGGCCCATAGTGAGAATGTCTTCACTCTGGAAGCACCAAGTTTGGTCAACAGTAAATCTGTTGACCACCTGCACAGCGATGGCACAATACTGATGGAGGTATTGTGCCTCCCAAGCCTCAAGTGTTTTTTGTGGGGGGGCACCCTGGACTTTATGTTCTCAACTCCAGGTCGGAGTTGGTCTGGGGAGGGGGCAGGACACTGGGGGACTGTGAAACATGGAAATGGACCATTACAGTGACTGTCATTGTAGTGGTCATTTTCCATGTTTTGCCGTCGGGTTGTCAGGCAAAAACGGGACCACCCCTTCACTCTGGGTGGACGTTCAGTCATCCCTCACCTCGGCGACACCTCTGGATGTAGAATTTATGCCATCCAGCTGTGAGGGGTGGGGCTCTCATCATCAGAGTACCTTTGGCTGCCCGAGTGGGTTCAGAGGAACCCTCTACGCTATTCTCCTTCAGGATCAGCTCTGGTTCACCTAGTCTGTTTCATAGGTTCGCATTGGCCAGCTGAGTGCCTTAGCAGTCATCTCGCTCCTCTCTTGCTTTTGAGCGTCTAGTTGCAGAGACATCACTCATAACCCTCAACAGTTGTCCATTTAGAAGGACAGAGGGAGAGCTTCCTCCAAATTGGAATGTTTTCTTTCTCACTCAATCTCGACTCTAAATTGCAGTAGCTGAGCCGTCACTAATAAAAACATTTTTCAACCTGGAGGGAAGGCGACCTAGGCCAGAGGTTTCCTTCTCAGATGTTTTTTTCTCCTCTCCTCCTTGCCAATGGTCATAATATTAGATAGGGTTGGACTTTCCTTAGGTTCCGTAGTTTAGTTCCGCTGTTGGAAGGAGTCGAATGGTGGCCCTGGCTGTTCCCTCTCTCTTTAGGAAGTCTGCCTTTCTGCATCTTGTCTGCTTTCATTTCATTCATCGTTCTCTTCATATCTCATTCTTCTCCTGTCCTTCCCATCTACGTCTATCACCTTAGTTTCCAGTCTCGATATATTCTGATTTCTTGCCTCTTCGGAGCTCGACACCCTTTTGGGAATTCTTTTTGGGCTTCTTCCTAAGTTACCTTCAGCCAAAGGAATTATTCCTGTGGCACCTATGGGGGGGAATCCTCCTCTAGGGTTCCCTGCGTCGTATCCCTACAGGATGGTATATCCCTTGGATAGCGAGGCGAACAGCCACAATGTACCGAAGTCATTCAAGCATACATCTCATCCAGTTGTGCAAGCCCACTGAAACTGATGGCTGAGGGCTGACTGGAGTTCAATGGGTAGAGCAACAAACCACTCCCCCAACCAGGCCTTAAAAGGCCATACTCCGGGCCAGTCCTCATTTGTTTTCTTTGTTGCCCCACCATCCACCCCTCCTCCTCCAGCGACTCATCTGTCTTTCCCATGGGTTTTTTCCTAAGCTACCTTTAGCCAAGGAAATTGTTCCTGCAGCACCTATTGGGGGGACCCTCCTCTAGGGTTCCTTGCATCATACCCCTACAGGATGGTATATCCCATGTGTAGAGAGGTGAACAGCCACAATGCATTGAAGTCACACAAGCATACATCTCATCCAGTTGCGCAAGTCCACTGAAATTACTTTAACTTTTGTAATACAGAGGAAAACACTGGAGTTGTATGCTAGGCTAACCATATAATCACCACCCCCAGCCAGCAGATCCCTGCCCCTACCAAAGCAGGCAACAGTCAGGCTCAAGTGGCACACAGGAGAGACACCAGCCAGCACAGCATTTTAAATCAGACACTGACTGTAGACAGTACAGACACAAACAAAACACAGCAAAGCAGAACAGCCCACCAGTAAGCATAATTAAACAGAAACATCACCTGCCCTTGCCTTTTGTAGACTATTAGAGCTATGTTAGCTCAAGTTGAGCAGTTTTGTGCTGACTGCTGATTGTGTTGATCACAGTCTACTGGTAGAGCCACTGGCCCACTCCAGACACAACAGTAAAGAGAATGCCTCACAGATTTCAGCAGGCTTCTTTTCCTAGGCACTCCCTGACCCTGACTGGTGCCAAATCAAATGGCCAATAGTGTGTGGCCCCTGCCAGTTTAGAACTGCCCTATGCAAACTGGAATTCCCTTTCACCACCTCTTCTGCTTGTTTGCCAGTGTCTTGTTTTGCAAATTTGTGCATACAGCATTGTGAGTAAATGCCCCTGTGGCATGATGATGTTGCTGGCTCACTGCCCCCCAATCACTACTCACCCCCACCCACTGCACTGCAGCACCACCAGTCAGTCCTATCTCTCAGGTAGTTGTTGCTTCATCATTGCTTGAAGCAGCCTCCAACAGTCCATATTCCTCTGTCCTCTGCTCTGCCTTCCAAACTTCTACTGCAGGCTCAGACCGACTGATGCCCCGACTGATCCAACCATCTGCCCCCCACAGTCACTCACTGGTGCCCACAGCCCTGAACCACTCGATCCCAGGCCATGAAACCCCAGCCTCCCCCCCAACTCCCAAGCTGGAAAGCAAAGCAGCAGCTCCTCCACAGGCATCATCAGAGAGCAGATGCGGCAGCAGGTGTCGCAGGACATGATAGTCACAGTCAGGAGGACAGGAGAAGTGAAGCAGCACAAAGCAGGCAAACACATTGATGGTAGCACCGCAGGTTTTTTCCCTGGATGCGAGCAGTCAGTCTCCAACCTGCTCATCCCAACTACTCGCTATTGATGGTGGCACACGCTTATGCTACTTCCAGGTGCGATGTGGTCCATCACTTTCTCCCTCCCTGCTACAATTCACTCTTCTCCTCCTGGTTTTGGCCAGGCCACTTGCGTAGCGCTGGTCCCCCCTCTGCCGTCTAACTGTCTGGCTGCCGTGGCTCACTGCACTCTCTTGGGGCTCTCACTCCCAGGACCTGAGCCAACCCACCAGTAAAATCCAACCCTTCGCCCACAGAATAGCAGGCTCCTGTGTCCCTCCCAGCTCACCAGCAGGGAGCAATAGCATACGGCCTGAATTTTGGGGGTGACAAATGTGCTTACCTAAAATGTTGGGGGGGACTTGTGCCCCCGTCCCCCCTATAATTACTCCCCTACCTCCAAAAGTGTATTAAGCCTACTGCAGTAGCACCTTTTGTCTCTCATTTCTATCCTTTACTTTCTCCATACTTTCATTTCCCCTTTTTCAAGGCAGGCCACCTGGGAAATAGGTCTCCACTATCCCTTTATTCTTATTTCCATAACTTGGGCAGGCATTCAGAGATCCAGTACCTCCCCCCAAAGAGGATACTGTTTGTAAGCTCGTACAGAGAAGCTAGAATCTCTGTTAGCTTGAGTCTGCTTTTGCGCTTGAATAGGTTTGTAAAAGCAGGGGCACCAGAATCACACTAGCGAGAGGTAGAAAACCCGCGCAGTGCATTTTTACAAACATACAATGTTGTTTAAGCAATTTTTAGGTATTGCCAAAACGTAGGAAAAAGAGTAAACACTATGGAAACTGTGGTCCAATCCTGGACCGTCTTATTTAGAGACTAAGACCTTCAAACACACCCAGTTATCATGTTTGACTAACAGTTATATTTATTTTTATAGTTTATAAAAAAGCTTCTTTTTTTATGCTCCAAAATGGTGTTGCAATAGAGTTTTGCATTTTTCCTTAGTGTTTCCTCGCAGTAGCACAGAAGAATTGCAGTAGCTTGCTATGCTGAGCATTGAGCAGAAAGGTTGCAAAGAAGGAAATACTGAAATAAAAAACAAAATTGAAAGATCTGGGAAATGAAAAAAAACTTTTCTTTAAAGCATTAAACAGTCCATATCATTATGCTGCAGACTCCAAGGGTGAAAATATCATGCCAAATAAAAGAGTGAAGTCTGATACTTTCAATTTCTTCCTTCTTTATTATTTACATTCTGCCCCTCGTTTCTTCTTTCAGCTGATCACGGGGCTCTTATAATCTAAATGAATAATAAACAATTCATTAATATTTTGAAACCACTAATAATCACTACAATTCTTCATATAATAAATAAAATACTTTTCTACCCCCAACATTAAAGCGTGCTAGTCACCTGAGTGGAATTTCTCTGAAAAACATCATATCTCATTCCAATAACCAGGGGACATTGAACTCTGAAATTCATAAATAAATTCTTTCAAAACCTCATAATATTGCAAAGCCTCCATATATTTAAATGTCATATAACCATGAAGCACATACCTTTTTGTGAACCTGCAATTTAGTTCAATATCCAATATAATTAGATTTTTTCCTATAAAGCAGAAAACTCCAAGTAAGATATGTGCCCACTCGATTTTAATTATGATTAACTGTCCTTAAATAATATCCCTAAAGGGTGGTTGCACTTACCCCGTAACAATTCTCTGAAATATATCTTTATTCTTGATGATAATTTCCTGTACTGTCATGGATATAACAAATATTTAAATATTCAGTGTGTTAAAAATCCATGCTCTCATGTCCAACATCAAAGAAAACTTCTCAGGTGGCGTGTAAATCTTTAAAATAAAGCCGTGAAACCACGCTACAAAAATACCAGGCTGCACACTGTCACGCCCATAGCTTATCTTGTGATGTCCAGACATACTAAAGGCTCAAAGCATTTAAACCTGATCTTTAAATATCTTTGAAATGCCGCGAAAAGATACCATGTGATAGGGGCTTATACCTCCAGCGAGATCTCTTGTTAATCTCTACAGGTAACTCTCCTCATGAATATGCATTCTCATGCATATACAATGATCTATGACCACGTTATCGATGTTCCGCTAATTACTGAAACCCCTACTACTTGTACATAAACTCTATAACAAATTTTACCAAATAATAAATTGTGAAACTGCTTACTAGTTAGTTATTTAACTGTCTATTCCACTTCTACCTCGGTTTTAAATTTGTACTGCATACAAACATCAAACGATTTATTTGTCCATCCCTGGGATCCTTACTTCTGTCAGCGACTCGCCTCATGAATATTCATTAATGCACTCACGGTAGCATCGCGTGAGGTATAAGCCCCTATCACATGGTATCTTTTCGCGGGCATTTCAAAGATATTTAAAGATCAGGTTTAAATGCCTTGAGCCTTTAGTATGTCTGGACATCACAAGATAAGCGCGTTATGGGCGTATTAGCGACGCAGCCTGGTATTTTTTGTAGTGTGGTTTCACGGCTTTATTTTAAAGATTTACATGCCACCTGAGAAGTTTTCTTTGATGTTGGACATGAGAGCATGGATTTTTAACACGCTGAATATTTAAATATTTGTTATATCCATGACAGTACAGGAAATTATCATCAAGAATAAAGATATATTTCAGAGAATTGTTACAGGGGTAAGTGCAACCACCCTTTAGGGATATTATTTAAGGACAGTTAATCATAATTAAAATCGAAAGTGGGCACATATCTTACTTGGAGTTTTCTGTTTATAGGAAAAATCAAATTATATTGATATTGAACTAAATTGCAGGTTCACAAAAAGGTATGTCTTCATGGTTATATGACATTTAATTATATGGAGGCTTTGCAATATTATGAGGTTTTGAAAGAATTTATTTATGAATTTCAGAGTTCAATGTTCTGGTTATTGGAATGAGATATGATGTTTTTCAGAGAAATCTCCACTCAGGTGACTAGCACGCTTTAATGTTGGGGGTAGAAAAAGTATTTTATTTATTATATGAAGAATTGTAGTGATTATCAGTGGTTTCAAAATATTAATGAATTGTTTATTATTCATTTAGATTATAAGAGCCCCGTGATCAAGCTGAAAGCAGCGAAACGTAGGGGCAGAATGTAAATAATAAAGAAGGAAGAATTTGAAAATACTGAAATAAAACTCATGAGGAACTGCTAGACAAAGTGTACACAATTTTAGAATTTCTACCAGTTCCATACAGTGTTTCATTTCCTTTTGGTATTCCTGTCTCTGTTACAATAGAAAGCCGGGAATGTTGTAAAGGCCAAAGGTTTGCCGTAACCATTCCCCATTCTGGAAAGTTCTCTATGGTGCTCAGTGTTTCTGCTGCTCAAGCTATGTCCTTAGAAAGCAGCTGGCACACTGTTCACCCTAGAATTACTATAGACAGGTAAGGGGAAGGTATAACTCAGGCAATAAGCTGTTTTTGTGTTAATACTGGAAATTATTGCATTTCAGGGATATGTATGTACTTGAATAAAGATATATGGACTTTCCCTGCATGTAAACGTAAATAAATGTGTGTTGTAAAGGTTTTGCTTATGCAAGGTGTTTAGGGGCAGAGCTAAAGGTGGTCACCTGATGGTTCCCTAGTATAAAAGGGAGCTCAGTGTGGTAACCCCTTCAGATTCGTGTGGGATCAGCTAGGTACTGACCCAAAGTAAGAAGATCTGCACCTTTTCAAACCTGGACTCTGTTTGGTTCCAGGGCAGCTTCTGCTTGTATTGCCTTTGGAAAAAAAAGTGCTTAGTGTATTTTGTTTATACATTTTTTCTTTCTTGTTTAAAGTCGGCTGTAAAGCTACTTATTTTGTTTTGATTTGATGAATAAACTTCTTGGCTTGGCAGTCTAAAGCCTTGTCTCCTCATCACTGTGTCCATGTCCATCAATACACCCACAGCCTATGACACTGGTGTCAGAAATGGGATGCGTTGGTGACACTAGTACCTTCCAGACGGTGGATGCTGGATGCAGTCAGAGACAGTGGACAAGACCCTCACCAAACTTAGTGGTGTCCTCACGAGAACCATAGCTGGTAAATATGGAGACACCCCATTTCCTGGCCTGGGACTGGATGTCTGGAGAAAGACAGCCAAAGAAGAAAAAGAGGAAGAGCTGGAGGAGAGGAGTGAGGATGTGGATGTGACAGCCATGGAGCAAGTGGTTGAAGAACCTCCAGAAGATATACATAGTTTGTTACGCTGGCAGTGCATAAAACAGTTAGTTATGGACAAACAAAGGGAGGCTGACCTTCAAAGAGCTGAGGCTCGGTGGACTGACACATTATGAGCCATCCGGGACATAGGGGCATGTAACCCACCACCTGTAGATACTCCTAGGGACATAAAACTGACTAAACATGGTGTCACTGACAATATAGAAGCGTATATGACTGCATTCGAGTGAACAGCCCAAGCTTGTGGGTGGCCCAGAACCCAATGGGTCATACGCCTGGTACCCGATCTATCCTGGAAAGTGCAACTTGCATATAGTCATATGGACAGTGCCCAGGCAGAGAATTATGATGCTGTCAAGCAAGCCATCCTGCAGAGGTATGACATTAGTCCTGAAAAATACAGACAGCGCTTTTGGACATTTAAATTCCATATTGTGGACACTCCCCAAGAGGCATTCACAAGACTGAAGGACTTATGTCACATATGGTTACAGCCAGGGGTGAAGTCTGTAGACCAAATGCTTGAGATGGTAATTCTGTAACAGGTTATTTGTATATTTTCTTCAGAAGTACAAGTGTGAATGAGGGAGTGCCAGCCAGACACCACTGAAAAAGTCATTACACTGGCCAAGGACTACCCAACGGCTCGCTCAAATCACCAACGAGGACATCTTGGAGCTGGTGCGACCCCACCTACGGTAAGGACTACATCTTCTTCTTCTTCCTCTGCCACTACATTCACAGATAGTAACAGGGGCTCTAAGACAGTTCAAGCCAATAGACCTTACAACCCCAACATAATCTAGTTGCCCCCCCTCCCCTCCTCACTGGATTCTACCCTCACATCTTGGTATACCCAATGCTGCACTTTTCACCATCTCGCCACCCTTCCTACATTCCTTCTCCCTCCCTCTTCCCCTCCCTATGACTCTGGCACTTATTATCTGTTGTCTATTTTCTCTGACAAATGCCGCTGGCTGCCTTGTTACAATGCAACCCTTGAACTGTATTAATCTGTACTCTGTTTACAATGTCCACATTGTTGTAATGTCTGTCTTGATGTTCCCCATAATTTGTATTTCTCTGACGTGGAACCTTTGTAAAAGAGCCAAGGCTCAAAGGTATTTGTAATCCTAGACTTGATAAATAAATAAATGATAAAAATCTGTAGAGAATGTCAAGGGAAGGGACATATAACCAGGTATTGCCCCAAGAGAAAGACCACAGCTGCCCAATTGGCCTTGGCAAACTGGGGACATTACATCACACCCATTAAGATTGGAAACAGGGAGGTCTCCGGGCTAATTGACTCGGGTAGTAGGCAAACCCTTGTGAGAATTGACCTTGTGCAGCAGGAGAGAGAAAAGGGGACAGACACAGCAGTGGTATGCATCCATGGGGACATTCACCATTATCCTGTAACTAATCTTGATTTACAGATACAAGGGAAAACATATAATATGACTGTTGGCTTGGTTCCCCATTTACCTATCCCGGTCATTATTGGATGTGACCACCCTGAGTTCCCTTGTTTAATTAATCCCAGTGAGGGTGTTTGTGCCATGACTACCCAAGCCCAAGCTAAATAAGAAAACCAGTGGGCCCAACTGTTTCCATTTGATGAGGAAGTGTATGGGAAACCTGGCAAGACACCCAAGTCCTGGCAAGTAAAGAAGAAGGAAAAGAAACAATGGATTCCAAAACATATTGATATTAACAGTACTGATGTAATTGTGAATGTTAAGAATGATGATGATCTGTTTGACATTGTTAAAGAAAGTAGTTTTGGTACTGAACAGCAGGATGACGTTACTCTGAAACCATTCTTCCAGATGTTAAGAACAAGGTATAAAGAAAGTGAGTCATCCTGTATTACTAAAGATGACTTATTATATAGGAGATATAAACACCCTACTACAGGTGAACAAATAGACCAATTCTTAGTACCCACCAAATAAATAAAAAAACTACTACATTTGGCCCATGAAATACCTTTCGCAGGTGATTTGGGGTAGGGACCGTACCTTGCAGAGGTTGCTGGTAAGGTTTTACTGGGCAGGTATACACGCCTAGGTAGCTGACTTCTGCCAGAGCTGTCAGGAGTGCCAGAAGGTAGCCTCTGTGATACGAAAGGATATGGTCCCCCTCCAACCTTTACCTCTTATCACAACACCCTTTAGTCAAATTGCAATGGATGTGGTGGGACCCCTACTGAAGCACTCAAAGGGAAACAGATTCATTTTAGTTATCTGAGACTATTGCACAAAGTATCCGGAGGCTATCCCACTCTGAACAGTGACTGCCGAAAAAATTGCAGATGAATTACTCAAACTGTTCAGCTGAGTTGGGATACCGAAGGAAATACTGATGGATAGGGGGAGTCATTTCTGCTCCAGAATGTTGGCTTACCTGTATGCAACCCTAGAAGTAGAGGCAATTCACACCACACCTTATCATCCCCAAACAGATGGGCTGGTTGAATGGTTCAACCAGACCCTAACGAAAATGCTAAGAAAATATGTTGCAGATGAGGGCAAGTCATGAGATGTTTACCTCCCTCTATTCTTATTTGCATACAAGGAGGTCTGTCAGGCCTCAACGGGGTTCACCCCATTTGAGCTACTTTAAGGGAGAAATGCAAGAGGGCCCCTGGATGTCATCAAAAAGGAATGGGAAAAGAAAAAGGGTGAAAGTCCTAACACCACCCTTGATTATATGGTGGCCTTGTGTAAAAGACTACTCACATACACCCAGATGGCCCATCAACATAATCTGGACAAACAGGGTATTCAAAAGGGGTACTATGACCAATGAGTAGGCACAAAGTCTTTTCAGGAAGGGGACAAAGTTTTATTGTTACTTCCCTCTACCTCAGATAAGTTATTAATGAAATGGCATGGCCCCATACCATCCTGAAACAGACAGGCCCAGTTACTTATGAAATTGAACTGCCTGACAGACATCAAAAAAGGGGACTATATCATGTGAACCTTCTTAAAAATGAGTTGAGAGACCAAGTCCCAGTTATTTTATCTGTCCTGAGAATACTACTACTGAGATGGAGGTAGAATATGAATGGTTAGAAAAACAGGGTGCGAGGAGTGACCTCACTGTTAACCCTTCCCAGGATGTACAGCAGAGATCAGAGTTGGACCAACTCCTGCTTAAATACCAACAGACCTTTACCTCTGTGCCTGGTTTGGTGCATGGTATCAAACACCATATAGAAGTTACCACAGACAGTCCCATCAGACAGAAACCATGCCGTCTGTCTGAGAAAGTCAGAGGAGAGGTGATAAAAGAAGTGCAGAAAATGCACGAGTTAGGGGTACTAGAGCCCTCAGGTAGCAAATGGGCATTCCTGATCATCATGGTGGACAAAAAAAGAAGGCGGTATATGTCTATCTTGATTTCAGACACCTCAATGCTGTCTCTAAGTTCAATGCCTATCCTATGCCCAGGATAGAGGATATTATAGACAGATTGGGCAATGCAAGGTTTATCACCACGTTCGATCTTACAAAAGGGTATTGGCAAATCCCTTTGGATGATATCTCCAAAGAGAAGACAGCCTTTAGCACCCCCACTGGGCTGTACCACTTTGTTACTGTGCCCCAGCCACGTTCCAGAGCTTTCTGGATCAGACTCTAAAACGTGTCCTACTGCGCTGCATATTTAGATGACGTGGTGGTGTACAGTCCTACTTGGGATGCTCATTTGAAACATCTGGTTGCTGTCTTAGATGCCCTAACTAAGGCAGGTCTTACTATAAATCCCTCAAAATGTTCCATTGCCATGCAGGAAACCAGATACCTGGGAATTAGTATAGGAAATGGGCAAGTTGTATCTTGGATAAAGTTGATGCGGTAGCCCACTGCCCA
Organism: Neoceratodus forsteri; assembly: GCA_016271365.2. Taxonomy (NCBI): domain Eukaryota; kingdom Metazoa; phylum Chordata; order Ceratodontiformes; family Ceratodontidae; genus Neoceratodus; species Neoceratodus forsteri. The sequence continues at coordinate 143,416,442 of JADMNL010000027.1, forward strand.
AGACCAATAACAAAAAGACAAGTCAAGTCCTCTTTGGGTTTGGCAGGATATCACCGCAGGTTCGTGCCAAACTTTGCCATGATAAAGTACAGTTACGTAAGAACTTACCGTAACAGTTGATCTTCGAGAACAGCTCTTGCAGCAGGTTACACCATTAGGACTGAAGCCGGCAGGCGCCAGGACCCCACAGAAATTTTCTAGCTAGCAGTATTGAGCAGGGACCGCCTCCGATGTTGGTTCCACCCCCGACGTCAGGCGTAGTACATATGGAGGCAGTCCCCCATAATCTTCAGTTCTCCCGCCGGAGACTCCCGGCCGCTGGATGACATCAGAAGAGGAGACCGAGGATCCGCCAACAAATGGCAAAAAAAGGCATCAGTAAATGCCCTATCCTAGGAGAAGGATGCTTTGACTATGACCTACCTCCAGCGGGGATGGTGGGAGGGAAAGTACCTGTTGCAAGAGCTGTTCTTGAAGGTCTACTGTTATGGTAAGTTCTTACGTAACTGTACTATCTTACTTCAAGAAACAGCTCTTGCAGCAGGTTACACCATTAGGACTGATTCCCAAGCAATACTGGTAATCACACACCATCGGGAGGAGGAAAGGTAGAAATCCTTGAGTTACCTCGAGCCTAGGACAGAAGTCCTTGAAGGACTGCTAGACCGAACCCTGCTCTTCGCCTCGATGCAATGTCCAGGCTGTAATGCCTCATGAAAGTGTGTACGGAGCTCCAAGTAGCTGCAGCACAAATAGCTGAGGTGGACACATTCCTTAAAGCTGCAAAAGAGGTAGCCACCTCTCTGGTGGAATGACCCATAACCACGCCCAGTTAGGGTTTGCTGCGCTTCTGGTAACAGAACGTAATGCACTGAATAAGCCACCTGGACAGCGACTGCTTTTAGACTGGAGCTCCCATCATCCTATAGGCAAAGTAGACTAAAAGTTGGTCCAATTTTCCGTGTTGTTTGGTTCTGGTCAGGTAGTATCTGAGACACCTATGCACATCAAGAGTGTGCAGAAGGGCTTCTTCTCGATTGGAGTATTTCGGGAAATACACTGGTAGATCGATGTCCTGATTAAGGGTGAGAGCTGAGACCACCTTAGGCAGAAATTTAGGATTAGTCCTTAGGGATACCCTGTCTTGGTGGAAAACCAAATAAGGTTCTTTGCACATAAGTGCATGCATTTCAGAAATTCTTCTGGCTGAAGTAAAGGCAACTGAAAATAATGTTTTCCAAGAGAGAAAACGGAGCTCGCAATCCGCGGCTGGTTCAAAAGTGTGAGCTGCTCCAGGACGAAGGGTAGATCCCATGGTGGGATTGGATCCTTAATCGGGGACCTAAGGTGGAGGACACCCCTCAAGAAGGCACGTGTCGTGTCCAGTTGAGCCACAGTGCATTGGCCTACAGGGACATGGTAGGCTGAAATGGCACAAAGGTGTACCTTAATCGAGGAGTAAGCCTGGCCAGAGTGGAAAAGGGACAGCAGGTAATCCAGTACCAGCTTTTCTGGACAGTCCAAAGGTGAAAGGCCGTGCGCTTGAACCCATAAGCAAAACCTGCACCACTTCATGGCATAGGTCGCATGGGTAGCTGGTTTCCTAGCGGCAGTTAGAACGTCTGCCACCTCTTGTGAGACCCCGTATCGCATCATGGCTATGTCTCTAGGAGCCAAGCATGCAGGTTCAGGGAACGTAGGTCTGGATGGACTAAGGAACCCGCCTCCTGAGACAGCAAATGGGAGCTGATTGGTAGAGGCACTGGAGGTTCCCGGGATAGCTGATGCAAGAGAGGGAACCAGATCTGTCTGGGCCAAAAGGGCGCAATCAGTATAAGCATTGCTTGCTCCCTGCAAAGTTTTAGAAGAACTCTCTGGATCAACGGAAAGGGTGAAAAGGCATAAAGAAATCTGCCCGCCCAGGAGAGGGACAACGTGTCTCACCAGAAAACACCAGGCCCTGGATCTAGCGAGCAAAAATTGGGCAGTTTTTGCATTGTTTGGGGACGTAAAGAGGTCTATCTCTGGAGTACCCCATCTGCGAAACAGATCCTCTGCCACCTCCTGCAGTAGTTCCCATTCATGGACTCTGACCTGAGAGCGGCTCAGGCTGTCTGCGATGACGCTGTCCACTCCCGGAATATGAACAGCAATAAGGTTTGCGCCGTGTTGTAAGACCCAATCCCACACTCTCATGGCCTCCCTGCAAAGCGGGTAGGAATGGGTGCCTCCTTGTTTGTTGAGCTAATACATCACCGCGGAATTGTTTGTTTGTAACAGAAGTGTACCCGGTGGAATCTCCGACTGGAAGGCCTGCAGGGCATAAAGAACTGCCCTCATTTCCAAGATGTTTATGTGGAGATGAGACTCCTGGGCTGTCCACAGGCCCTGAGACCAGACACCGTTGAGGTGTGCTCCCCAACCGAGCCCTGAGGTGTCTGTGGAGAGTGTCACAGTCGGGGACGGCGCTATGAAGGGGACTCCTGCCAAGAGGTTCCTTGAATCTAGCCATCATTGCCAATCTCAAATTACGGTCTTCATGATCCGGATTGGATGTGCAGATGGTCTTGCCTTTGGTCCCATTGTACCCGTAACATCCACTGGGTTACCCGCATGTGGAGATGGGCTAGTGGAACTGTTGCAATGGCTACAGCCATGTGTCTGAGCAGGCAAAGGACCAGTCTGGCCGTGACGGTCTTCATCAAAAAGTCCCTGATGAGGGATCTGATGTGTTCCGCTCTGTCCAGGGGGAGGAAAGCTTTCCCCTGGACGGTGTTCAGAACTGCTCCTATGAATTGCAGAGTCTGGGATGGAACCAGGCATGACTTCTGAATGCCCAACATCTCGAACAGAAACTGAGTGCAGTGAATGGCAGACGTCAGGGCCTGCCGGGAGGGTGCCATGAGAAGCCAATCTTCCAGGTAGGGGAACACGTAGTGGCCCTGTCTCCTCAGAGATGCGGCTATGACTGCCATGCACTTCGTGAACACCCAAGTTGCTGATGACAGCCCGAAGGGAAGAGCTCGGAACTGGTAATGGCGGCCCTGAAACTCGAAGCGCAGGAACCTCCTGTGCGCTTGAGTGATAGGAATATGCAGGTAGGCATCCTGCATGTCCAGGGATGCTAGAAAAGCACCCTACTTCAGCACGGGAATCAGCCCCGGGAGGGTCACCATGCGGAAGCGCTTGTATGCTACCGAGACATTGAGGTCACTGAGGTCCAGTATTGGACAGAGGTCCCCTGTTTTCTTTGGAACCAGAAAAAAGTGAGAATATCCTAGTCCCCTCTGGTTCCTTGGTACGTGCTCTATAGCTTCTTTTTCCAGAAGTGCGAGCACCTCCTGCTGTATGGGCAGCGCATGCTGACCCGAGTAACAGGAGAGCAAGGAGGGTCTTGTAGGTGGGTCATCTGTAAACTCTATGCAATGGCCTTTTCTTGACCAACTGGAGAACCCACCTGTCGGTGGTGATCGATTGCCACCCTAAAAAGTGGCGAGCGATGCGATCCCTGACTTTCCTTGCCCGTTGATCCAGAGGAGGGGCCGGGGCCGGGAAGGAGTCATGCTGTGGCAGCATTTGTCCCTGTGGGCTGGGCCGACTTTGCATAATGTTGGCCTCTGCCTGGGGACGACTTGGCCTGGGGCTTGAGTGAAAAAGTGCCCCTCTATTGCTGGCCAGAACATTGCTGCTGCCTTTGTAGCCAGCCGTGAAAACGCTCTGGTTCCTACGAAGGAACTAGGGCCTAGATCTGTACATGGCCTGTACAGATCGGACTGCCTTCCCTGCATCCTGGAGCTTGGTGATGACCTCTCCGAGGATTCACCAAGAGTACCTACTTGGATTATCTTGCAACGCGTCTAGAATATTCTTCTATGCGTCCGGGTGAAGCCGGAGACACAGAGCAAGGTGTCTCCAGAGACAGACACCCGAAGCTGCAGCTCTGGCAGAAGAGTCCGCGGAATCGTATGCGACTCTAAGCTCTTGGGTCCCCACATCTGACCCGGTGCGGAGGAGGTTTAGGAGCTCCACTTTCTGGTCACCATTGGGAAACTTTTCAACCAGGTCCTGGCCCTGTTCCCACAGGGCATTCTGGAACTGTAGTAAGGTAGTTCAGAGACCTAATGGCGCAAGTAGCAGCTGCATATGTGCGCCTCCCCAGGGCATCCAATTGCTTAGATTCCTGGTCCGGTGGCTGAGTGCTCATATGCTGGGGCCTTTGAAACTGGTCATGTGAGGCAGTGATGACCACGGAATCTGCCAGAGGTTGCTTCACCAAGTACTGGTCCTCTTTAGAAGCCTTGTACAGGTGGTCAGCCTTCTTCGGCACTGCGTGAGTGGAGTGCAAACGCTTCCACGCAGCCTTGTTGATGTCCATGAAGGTGTCCACCAAGGGTGGCACTACCACACGCTTTGGGTCTTTTTGCCGAAGGTAGTGGGCAAGGTGTTGTCGTTCGGGGTCAAGGTCCTCAGCATCCCACCCCATGTTGTCCTGGATGTGCCTCATAATCTCGGTGAAAGAGGGATCATCCGGTGCAGACCTGGGGAGGTCATGTGGGTCAGGAGAGGAGATGCTGAGTGGAGAAGGAGATCTGGAGTATTCTGAAGTATCTGATCTTGAATCCTCCACCGACGGAGTATACTGGTGTCGTCTGGGTCGTTTGGGGCTGGGTGACCCTGAAGGGGATCTGGAAGGAGGCTGTCTCCTGTCTGTAGATCTGCCCCTAGGAGGCGGAGTCTGCTCCTTGGGGGATGGTGGTCATCCTACTGGCCCCTTAGGTGGAGGAGGGGGTGTAGGTGGTGAAGGGGTAGGAGGAGGAGGACGGGCGGGGACCACATCCTTCTTGATGGTGTCCCACCAAAAGGTAGAGCGCTCCTTTACCTCTGCGATGTTCATGCCCGACAACAGGCCTGGCACTAGTGGTCTGTCGCCAGGGTCAGGCATCGGGTCCCCGGGGGTCTCCCGGTCTGGGGAGGGTTTCCGTGGAAGCCTGGCATCCTTGGTGTCGCCTGCCTGATCTTCGGGCTGTGGGGTGTCCTCCTCTGTCAAATCCCTATGACTGGCATCCACCAGTGACAGGGGTGCGGTCTTCCACTCCGGAGTGGCTGACGTCAGTCCCCCGGCTGACATCTTCAGACCTGGTGAACGCCTGGCTGGTGACGGGTGTCTAGCCGGTGTCATTGGCTCCTGTGAGCGCTGAGTCGATTTTGAATGTTTGGCCGACATCGGGTGGTGAGCAGACGTCGGGTCCGACATCTGTTTTGGGAAGTCAGCTCCTTGGTCTTTCTGGGTGCCGGATCAGGACCTCTGGGTGGTTGGGAGACCAACCTGGAGTCGGTGTCCCGACATCGGGTGGAGGAAGATGACTTATGGTGCTCAGCAGACTTTGAAGAGGCCTTGGATGGGGTTGATGAAGCCGAGGGCCTCGATGTTTTAAAAGTCTGGAGCGAGGAAGAGCCGCCTGAAGACCTGACCTTAACCGTGGGAGGTTGAGACCGAGCCCTGGAGGGAAAGCGGTCCGATCTGGAGCCGGAGCTACGGGAGTCTGAGGCCCGAGTTGGGGACCTAGACCTCACCTTCTCTCTGTGCTTGCCCCGGTGTTTGTGGTATTTTGATGAAGATTCTCCCCTGGAGGAAGGTTCTTGGTCCATCCTTTTTAGCTTTTCCTCGAGAAGATATGCCTGAAGTGCCTTCTGATGGCAGATCCTGGTGCGGCTACTGAAACCCTGGCAAAAGGTGCAGGCCTTGGTGTCGTGGTCCGGGCCTAGGCAACACACACAGGATGAGTGGGGATCCTTGAAAGGGATCTGTTTGCCACAGGCACACTTCAAAAGGTGACCCTCAAGAGATGGAGTTGGAGAGGACATCAGTTGTGCAGAGAAAATATGTCGAAAGTTCTGTAGTCGTCGTGCACTAGAAAGAGACCGAGAGGCTGATGCTGGCGAGTCAACGGCGGGACAAGAACTGGGGATTATGGGGGACCGCCTCCATATGTACTACGCCTGATGTCGGGGGTGGGACTGACGTCGAAGGTGGTCCCCGCTGAATACTGCTAGCTAGAAAATTTCCGTGGGGTCCTGGCGCCTGCTGACTTCAGTCCTAATGGTGTAACCTGCTGCAAGAGCTGTTTCTCGAAGTAAGACCCACCCCTCTTACTGACCTCACAAAGAAACACAACCCCACCAATGTAAAATGGACCAGAGTATGAGAAAGCCTTCTGTACCATCAAGGCAAACCTTTGTGCAGCACCTGTACTGAGAAGCCCTGATTTTCCAGCCTTTTATGGTACAGACAGATGCCTCGGACTCTGGCATAAGGGCTGTTTTGTGCCAAGTGATAAAAGGAGAGGAGCATCCGATTATTTACTTGAGCCGTAAACTCCATGAAAGAGAGACAACGCTATTCAGCTATAGAAAAGGAATGTCTTGCTATCAAGTGGGCCATCGAAGCCCTTGGGTTTTATTTATGGGGATCTGAATTTGAAGCTTTGACTGACCATAGCCCTCTTTGCTGGCTCCATGTAATGAAAGACAAAAACCCCAGGATAATGAGGTGGTATTTGGCTTTACAGTGCACTGTCATCCTGGTACTGCAAACAAGAACGCGGACTTTATGTCTCGTTATGGTGCAGACTTAAATGTTAATGCACAGTCAGACCTCAGGGAAAGTATACGCAGTGTGAAGGGTTGGTTTTAACACTTCATGTTTCTTTTCTTTTGTTCTTAAGGGTCCCTGAGGTGGAGCTTAGGCAGTGGGTGGGCTAAAGCTCCATTTCTCCCTCCTTTGAGAGCAAGAGATCCGATGAATGTGCATGTTGCCTTACCGCTTGAGTGTTAGGAAACTATAGAAGACAGACAGGATGAGGTTACCCCGATAGTTTCCTCTTAGGTGGGGAGGAGTGTGAAAGAGTACTGTGTACCTCCCCCCAAAATCCTGCTGATTTAAAGTGTATTAAGTCTACTGCAGTAGCACCTTTTGTCTCTCATTTCTATCCTTTCTCCATACTTTCATTTCCCCTTTTTCCAGGCAGGCCACGTGGGAAATAGGTCTCCACTATCCCTTTATTCTTATTTCCATACCTTGGGCAGGCACTTGGAGATCCAGTACCCCCCCCAAAAAAAGAGGATACTGTTTGTAAGCTGGTACAGAGAAGCTACAATCTCTGTTAGCGCGAGTCTGCCTTTGCGCTTGAATAGGTTTGTAAAAGCAGGGGCATCAGAATCGAATTAGCGAGAGGTAGAAAACTCTTGCAGTGCATTTTTAGAAACAATGTTGTTTAAGCAACTTTCAGGTATTGCCAAAATGTCGAAAAAAGAGTAAACACTATGGAAACTGTGGTCCAATCCTGGACAGTCTTATTTAGAGACTAAGACCTGCAAACACACCCAGTTATCATGTTTGACTAACAGTTATATTTGTTTTGTTTATAAAAAAAGCTTCTTTTTTTAATTCCCTAAAATGGTGTTGCAATAGTGTTTTGTGTTTTTCCTTAGCATTCCCTTGCAGTAGAACAGAAGCACTGCAGTAGCTTGCTATGCTGAGCATTGAGCAGAAAGGTTGCAAAGAAGGAAATACTGAAATAAAACTCATGAGGAACTGCTAGACAAAGTGTACACAATTTTAAAATTTCTACCAGTTCCATACAGTGTTTCATTTCCTTTTGGTATTCCTGTCTCTGTTACAAAAGAAAGCCAGGAATGTTGTAAAGGCCAAAGGTTTACCATAACTGTTACCCATTCTGGAAAGTTCTATGTGGTGCTCAGTGTTCCTGCTGCTCCAGTTATGTCCTTAGGAGGCATCCAGCCCACTGTTCACCCTAGAAATACTATAGATAGGTAAGGGGAAGGGCTAACTCAGACAGTAAGCTGTTTTTGTATTAATACTGGAAATTATTGCATTTCAGGGATATGTATGTACTTGAATAAAGATATATGGACTTTCCCTGTAAGTAAAAGTAAATAAATGTGTGTTGTAAAGGTTTTGCTTATGCAAGGTGTTTGGGGCGGAGCTAAAGGTGGTCACCTGATGGTTCCCTGGTATAAAAGGGAGCTCACTGTGGTAACCCCTTCAGATTCATGTGGGATCATCTAGGTACTGACCCAAAAGTAAGAAGGTCTGCACCTTTTCAGACCTGGACTCTATTTGGTTCCAGGGCAGCTTCTACTTGTATTGCCTTTGGAAATGAGTGCTTAGTGTATTTTGTTTATACATTTTTGATTTCTTTCTCATTTAAAGTCTGCTGTAAAGCTACTTACTTTGTTCTGATTTGATGAATAAACTTCTTGGCTTGGCAGTCTAAAGACTTGCCTCCTCATCACTGAGTCCGTGTCCATCAATACACCCACAGCCTATGCATTTGACAATCCTCGAGAAGCCTTCACCCGATTCAGAGAGCTCCTTATTAAATGGCTCCAACCAGAGGGCAAAACAGTCTCACAGATCATCGATACATTTGCAACGGTGCAATTCATCAACATCCTGCCTATAGATGTGCAGCATTGGGTGAAAGAACATCGACCAGAAAGTGGGGAAAAGGCTTCTTTTTGGCTGAAAACTACCAAATGGCCAGACAGATGCCACAGCAGCGAGGCAACAGCCAAGCACCAGTAAGAGACTCTCCCTCCCATTTAAACTCAAAGTCTAAGAACTCTGGTGGGGGTAACAAATCTGCCCCCAAAGACTTTATTTGTTATAATTGTAACAAACCAGGCCATACTGCAAGAAACTGCCATAGTAAGGAGAGTGACACTGGAGCAGATTTGTCATTAGCAAATTGAGGCAAGTACTTAACATATGTGGAGGTGGGAAATAAGACTGTAAAGGGACTGATTCAAGAAACAGACAGACCATAGTGCATGTTGAAGTGCTGGGAATATACTGTGCAAAAGGACCAGGTACTGGTGTCATCTGCATCCACGGGGACACTCGATACTATCCCACCAACCAAGTGGCTCTGATCATTAAGGGTATGTCGCACCAAAAGAAAGTGGGGGTAATACCCAAGTTACCTGTCCCCATGATTATTGAAAATGACTGTCCAGGATTAACTGAGTTTATCTCAGAGGAACTGAACCCTGAAGTTTCAGCAGCAGTGGTAACAAGAGCTCAGGTAAACACAATCTCAAACAGTGGGGGCACTTTTCTTTTCAGTGACTTTGATTTGAACTTGTTTGAAAATAGCTCTACAATCCATAAATCCAGGAAAGATGATGTCTGAAACAACAGCGGCAACAAAAGACTGATGGACATAAAGGGTTAAAATATGAAAATGCTGAAGCTAAACTGATAACAGAATGTGATTTTGTTTCAAAGCAAGCTAACTATGTTTCTCTCCAGGGTTATTTTAAACAGCTGAGAGTGAAACCAAAACAGGGTGAACCAATGTTTAAAAAAATGTAATGGGTTACTGTACAGAGTTTGGGTTAAACTTCAGACACAGGAACAGACAGAACAATTGGTTATACCATAGAAGTATAGAGCAGAGTTGTTACCAATAGCACATGAGAGTCCTATAGCTGGTCACTCAGGTAGGGATTGCACCCTTGCCAGACTGCTGTATAGATCTGACTGGCCTGGAATACATGAAGATGTTGCTACCTATTGTAATTCCTGTGCTGAGTGTCAGAAAGTAGCCCCAGTCACTAGAAAAGACAAGGTGCCCCTGGTGCCCCTTCCCTTGATAGCTGTGCCTTTTGAGAGAATGGTAATAGATGTGGTTGGTCCTTTAGACAAAAGTAAAAAGGGTAATCGATTTATCCTGGTAGTATGCGACTTTGCTACTTGATACCCAGAAGCAGTTCCAATGCGTACTGTCACAGCTTCAAAAGTGGCAGCAGAGCTTGCAAAAAGTTTCACCAGAGTGGGTATATCTAAAGAAATTATTACTGATCAGGGTAGTAATTTTGGTGCTGCATTACTTAAGGAGCTGTACAGACTACTAGGTATCACTGCCATAAGAACCTCCCCATCACCCTCAGACAGACGGTCTTGTTGGGCATTTTAACCAAACCCTAAAATGCATGTTAAAAAGGTTTGTAAAAAGGGAAGGGAAAGATTGGGACCAATGCTTGCATTACCTACTTTTTGCTTACAGAGAAATGCCACAGGCATCAACAGGGTTTTCACCATTTGAAATGTTTTATGGTAGGCAGCCAAGAGGGCCACTGGATGTGATAAAAGAAACGTGGGAAGATAACCCCACTCAGAAACAATCTAGAACATCTTCTATGTGTGCCCTAGGAAAGAAGCTGGCAAAATATGTTGAAATTGCCCATAGTAATCAGGAAGAGGCCCAAAACCAGCAGAAGGTATATTATGACCATGGGGTAAACGAAAAAGTTTTTGAGCAAGGTGAAAAGGTTTTGCTACTGCTACCTACAACAGAAAATAAACTGTTAATGAAGTGTCAAGGGCCTTATAGAGTGCTTAGATGTACTGGCACTGTTAACTAAGAGATTGAGACCCCAGACAGGAAAAATCCTACTAAGATATATCATGCTAATCTCCTCAAGAAATGTGTTGAAAAAATGCCAAAAGCTGCTTTGCTAGTTTTACCAGAAACTGATAAAGAAGATATTGATGTAGCTTATGATAAACTGGAACAAACTGTAACTGCTGATGCTATAAAGGTGAATGTTTCCTTAACCCTCAAACAAACTGCAGACATTCGTAACTTGCTAAAGACATTTAACAGTATTTTTACCACAGTGCCAGGCTGAGCAAAAGGGGTCGAGCACATAATAGAGACAAGGAATGCTCACCCTATTAGGCAAAAGACATACAGGTTACCAGAGTGGTTAAAAGCTGACGTGGTTAAGGAAATACAAAAAATGAAAGAATTGGGTATCATTAGAAGAGTCGAGGAGTGCTTGGTCATCTCCAATGATAATTGTAAACAAAAAAGAAGGGGGTGTCAGTATCTGCCTTGATTTTAAGAAACTTAATCAAGTGTCAGAATTTGACAGTTATCCTATGCCCAGAATAGATGATTTGGTGAACAGACAGTGGAGTGCAAAGTATATCAGTACCCACGATCTCACCAAGGGTTACTGGCAAATCCCTTTAGCTAAAGAATCCAGAGACAAAACTGCATTTGCCACTCCTGTTGGATCCTGTCAGTTCACCACCATGCCATTTGGTTTACATGGTGCGACACAGGGCCGTTGCCAGGATTTTTGCAGGGGGGGTCTTTTTGCAATGAGTGGTATATTTGCACACAGTGCATCATGCAAAAATTGTATTTGAAAAAGCTGTGTCTGGGAGCAGCGAGGCAGAAGCTATGGGTACTAGATGCTCTGTGGTGCAATTTCCTGCTTATTCTGCTAATCGTTATAGACAGATAATGGGGAAGGCCTGACAAACAAAAATTAACTCATGAGCCAGGTGGAATATACTATAATTTCCTTCACACAGACACTTAAGATTAAAGTACCAAAAATAATGAAGTACTAAAAATAGACAGACCAACTGTGGCTTACAGTTTAAAAAGCCAATTTGACTGGATATCAAACTTGTATCATCGTCAAATGATTTTTTTTCATCAAAATTCCAGGGCACTAGGTAGTAAATAAAAATTCTAATATGCTGAGACATAGTCTGGTGTTTCTACAGCTGCTGCTGCACTTACTGAGGGACTCGTTAGGAGTTTCCCTTTAAATAAGGTTTGACTGATTAAGTCAGCATCACCTACTGTAAGTAATCCGGATGTGCAAACATTGGTTTATGGTGCACTAGTGCACCATAAACCAATGTTTTGTCTGACTGAAACACTACAGAAACAGTGCAGTCTACTGAGTACGAAAATGCAGTCCATGTGTGTATTCTTGAGTCTAATTCAGCTGTATGAAACAGATAAACTGCATTCTGCGAGTGCATTTTGCAAATAAGTCTACAACCATGTCAATGTCTACATTAAAGTCACTGTTAATGTGCATTAGTGCAAGAGCACTCAGTCGCTGCTGTCCCATTGTTGAACGAAGGTAAGTACTTAACCTCTGCAGGATACTAGCACTCCGCTCACATTCACAAGAAGTCCCTGGTAAAGTGGCGAATATCTTCAGCAGCATATAAATGTTTGGAAACATATCACTGTCACAGATTTTGATACTCTGTGCAACAGTATTTAGCATGTCTTTAACATTAGTGTATCTGTTACAACAGCTGACTTTCCAGTGAAAAAGTTCCTCTTGAAACAATTCTGGAGAGGGTAGGTCATCACTGTAAGCTTCAAGAAGCTGATCTACATTTGGAAGTTCCACATTTGCAGAGCACAGGACTGAAGGGACCAGATGCACAATTTTACTCGCTGTGATGGATAAACATGAAAGCAGAAGAGAAGACAATCAGGAATGAATAATTGACAGTTTTGCTCTGATTTATAAAATACATCACCCTAATCTAATGCCCCTACCCTCTGCACTGTGTGCTGTTCTGTTTTTGTATAATGTCTACCTGTCTTACTGAACTATTAGCATGTACTTCAAATTAATGCAACATACACCCGACAGTGACTCTGTAGTTACTTATGACTATGTACTTAGCACTCCTGTTAAAATTATGTACCACTCCATCTTAATGAATTATTTTATGGCTCCCAGAGTCTGTCTGCATCTATATGCTTGTAGTATTTTGGCCTTAAATTGTGTATCATTTCTTGCATCTTATTTGCATCTGTATGTACTGATTTTCTGTATTCTTCAAAATGCTGAGTTATGTGGTTGACACCATAGTAAAGCATGCTTCAGTTGTCTTGTTTTGTTGTTGGCACTGTATTGTACTTTTCTTGCTGATGTGTAATGTCTGCCACATTTGTGGGCCAGGTTGTAACTGAAAACTGCTCCACATCAGTCTGCTTACCCAGTTAAAAAAGACATAAGTAGAAGAAATTTTTAATTACCAGTAAACTGTGCCTCTAGTTCAGAAGTAATGTGATCTATAAATGGGATAGCCAGATTTCGCAGATAATATTCCTCCGTTGTCTGAGCTGGTACATTAGCAATGTGCTGCTGTCTCCCAGCCATTCTTGGTCTACGAGGTTCAACTTCCAACTTTTCTGCCAGTCTGATGCTCTATGTGTATATTCTGCTGAAAGCCGCCTGTACATCTTCTCGAAAGAGCAGCATATGTTTGCTTCACATCAGATACCTATGGAAATGGCAAATAGTTAAAGAGTGACTGTTTCCTATAATGAAAAGCATAAAAGCATGTGCTGAAGTGAGGATGTGCTCCTTAGGTCATTCTAAAACGTAAAAACATCCTCAAGCTGTACTGGTACAGTAGTTAGGAATTGAATACTGCTCACCATTGAATATGCATTGATAATGTCATTTGTGGTACTCTGAAGTTTCACAACAATGCCATGCAGATGTGACAATGTTGAATATACGGTCATTAAATTAATGATGAAGTCAAAGGTGGCAAGAGTATGAAGAAGTCCGCATGCATCAGTCTGTCTTTGGGTCCCAGTTGCTTCTGGTAAATGATTCATCGTACTGTTCTGCATGATGGCCATATGCAATTACTTCCATGGCAGTCACCATGTAAACATATGCCTGGTAAAAACGTTGAAATGCCTCATCGCCTTCTGCCCATCTGGTGTGGCACAAATCTAATAATGGTTTCTGCGATTTTGCTCCTTCAACATGTTTGCTTATAATGCATTTCAGTAATCCATCTCTCTTTGGGCTGTGTTTAAAAAACATGCAAATTTCCTTAATTTTATCCAATGTGTTGCGTACTGTAGGGATTTGCTTAAAAATGCACAATAACAAGGTTCAGGCAATGTCACTGCAGTGGACATATGTTACTAAAGGTGCATGCTGTTTAATCCGAGCCTGTACTCAACTCTGTCACATGACATTGCAGCAGTCAATCTCATACCCCTGCCTCTAATGTTCTTTAGATTCAGTCCACCTTTCTCAAGGACACAGATTTCATTTGCAATGGCAACACCCGTTGTAACTTTTAGATCAACAAATTCTATAAATTCCTCTCTAATGTTGTTGTTCTTGTCTACATATCTAATAACTAAAGGCATCTGTTCGTGGTTATGGCATGTTACCTCATCAGCCAGTATAGCAAAGTACTGTGCTTCCTGTATTTCCCGGAGTATGTGCTTCTGAATAATCTGTAGCCCAATCACTTCAATAATCTCATTTTGCGACATAGGGGACATATAATGTACTTGACTTAGTTTGTTTTCAATCTGTTTTTTCCACCAGGCTTCAATATGTTGCTTCAGAACTGTATCAGATTCTCCAAGAAGCTGCAGTAGTGCAATGAAATTTCCGTGATTGCCACAGTCCGATAATCTCTCATTGCTACCCCTTAAAGCAATGCATTGCCTTCCACAGTATAATATTGCCTTGGCTATTAGTTTAAGTATATGGCGATTCGAAATGTTTTCCAACCTTAAGCTGATCGAGAATAACGAATACTGTTCTCAGGCTTCTCCATTTATATTCTGAATGCATCAGCTGCCTGTAAAGCTAATCTGTATATGGTTTGATGGCATGTCCCCTAAGGTGTTTTGATAATTTTGTCCATGTTGTAAATGGTTTGTTCACTAGAATCCCCTTGTCATCCCGTTTATGAACAAACAATGCACATGGGAGGCAAAACACTCCATTAAGTTTCAGACTGTACACTAGCCACTTGTACATAGTCAACCACTTGCTACCACTGAATCCACGGTTACACCCATTCATGTACGTCGACGGATATAAATAGTCACTGCTTGGCTTGAAGTGGTTCCTCAATAAACGTTATTTCTGGCCACTGGATAGTGTTGCTAATATTTTGCCTATTTCTGATGTACACCTTGTTGCATTAATGACGTTTCCAATGTCCTCAATTACATATGCATCATAGTCACATGAGAAAGAAAAAAAGTAATAATTACTATCAATTGTTGGAAACAAAGTAAACACATTGGGTGATGTCTACTGCCTACTACATGCACACAGTGGCCATTTATTCCAAGCATGGCTTTCTAACAGAAGTTGTCAGCGCTAAGCAAAATAAGCAGCACATTGCGGCTTATGTTATAAAGTCAGTTTGTGTATTTTACCATTCTGTTTTGTTTTTCTGCAAGTGGAAAGAACCATAGTTTGGCCCCCCATGGCAATCAGCAATTCTCTTCAACTTCAAGGTGGATTGAATGTCCCCCACACACTGAAGCATGCAAGATCAGGGTGCTGTGTGATGTGCTCTTATTCGGCTTCCATAAAGCAGTTAGCACATACCAACCACAACCATCATGAACAGACATTTCCTGCATAACTTCTGCCTACTTCACACTATGCATTCATTCACTACAGCCTGGCTTGTGAAGAAGCCTGTGTCACAGGTCAGTGGGGGTCAGGGGGTGAGTGAGTGAGTGAGTGAGTGAGGGACAGTGTCACCCCTTACAGTACAACTGCCCCCAGATTGAGACCTGAGGCCAGTGCAGTTAGTGGGGGCATGCATCAGGAGGCCATTGCAGTACTGCAACGTGAATGTGCCTGCACCTGTTATAAAGAATGTGACCACAAACATGTGCCTTCATGGCATGAAATGTTTATTAAAAAAATACCAGTAAATAAACTTCAAAACATGCAAGGTCGGATACAGGTAGGAAATAGCTGAATCACTGCTGTATCACCATCTATTGAACCAAGAGGTGCGATGGTAATGGTGGGTGGGATAATATCCTCCCCCAGGAAGGTAATCATTGGAGTCCCTCAGGGTTCAGTATTGGAGCCACTCTTGTTCAATGCCTATGTCTCGGATATAGGGAGGGGAGTTAGAAATAGGTTGAGTCTTTTTGCAGATGATTCAAAATTGGGAGCACTGGTGGACGGTGAGGAAGCGAGGGAGACAGTCCATGGAGATCTGGATACCCTGGAGGGGTGGTCAAGGAGGTGAGGACTGAAGTTTAATGCTGGGAAATGTAAAGTTCTTCATTTGGGGGTCAAAAACCCGGGGCATGAATATACCCTGGGGGGGGTCCACATTGCATGTTACATTGGGTGAAAGGGATTTAGGGGTGGTGATGGATGTCAAAATGAATAACTCTGAAAATTGTAGAAGAATTACAGCCAAGGCAAACAGGATATTGGGTTGCATAGCCAGGGGAATTACGTCCAGAAGCAGGGAGGTGATTCTCCCTCTGTATAATGCCTTAGTCAGGCCGCGGCTGGAATATTGTGTGCAGTTCTGGAGACTTCATCTGAAGAATGACATAGTGCTGCTGGAGAGGGTCCAGAGGAGAGTGACCAGGATGATTCAGGGCATGGAGGGGAGGCCTTATGAGGAGAGACTGGATGAGCTTGGGCTTTACTCACTGGAGGAGAGGAGGGATGGGGGGGACATGATAGAGGTTTTCAAGTATGTAAAGGGAATAATTTTGGGTGGAACCAGGGAGTTGTTTAGTCTGAAGAAAGGGGAGTGACCAGGGGCCATGAGTGGAAGTTGGAGGGACATTTCAGGGGAACGTAGGAGCATTTTTCACTGAGAGGGTGGTGGAGCCATGGAATGCGCTTCCAGGAGACTGGTGGAGGAAGACACAGTGGATGGTTTTAAGAAGGGGTGGGACAGGTACAAGGGGAAACTGAAACTAAAGAAGACCCTCTTGGGGGCTGGGGGGTGGTAAGGCGAGCAACCACTAGGTTGCTGGCTTTCGAGCAGACAAGACAGACCATTTGGCCTATTCTGCTGGCTTTTAGTATGTTAGTATGTTAAAAGAAATATTGTTACTTACTGTGTGGAGAATATTCGTTCCTCAGGGTAATTTGAAGACTCTGCGCTGCTGCAGTCATCGTGAAGGTCAGTGACAGTTTCAATGTCTTCAACTTGGCCAGAAACTGTTGGTTGATCAGCATCCATAGGAAGTACTGCACGGTCTGAGATGTCGCCTTCAGTAGGAATGAACTGGGTATTTATATCTTCATCCCTTCCTTCAGCTTCTGAACTGTGGCCAACAATCTCACAAGGTGGCAGTGAGTCAGGCTCCTCGTAGTGTCTTTTTTTCCCCGTTTCAAAAAGCATATCAAGGGAGTGAGGCAAAGGTAACTTGGTGGCATCCCAGTGCAAAGTTACCATCTCCCCTTTCCAAACCACAACAGTATTAAACAGGAAGCTCCCTTACCTCTTGGGGAACTCCTCCATGCTGTCTCCTTGCTGTCTTTTCTTGTCTGGCCCCACAGAAAGGGAATGGTCCGCACAATTTGCCCCAAGGGGTTACTCACATGATCACTCTCCCACTTCCTGATCCTGCTAAGCATCCCCGTGCTCCTTTGACATTTTTATAGCAGAGCATGGTCTGTGCTCCTTTTCAATGAAGCATCTTTCCTCCACTTTCCTGATTATGCATCAGGTTTTGGCATCTGGTGATGGCATACTCCGACTAACAAGAACTGTAATTAGTTGACTTCTACCATCACCAAGTACCAAAACCTTACATAATATACAATCCGGAGAATAAATTTGTAAAACATGCAGTTTTTGGAATTGAGTGCATCCCCACACTCATGACTCAGTGGTGGGAAAGATCATGGAGACACTGTGCTGAAAGAAAGGATGGTGGCACATATGGAATCCAGTGGTGCTCAGGATCTGAGGCAACATGGACTCACAGCAGGATGGTCATCAGGGCTCTCGGTAGGATTTTTTGATTGGGGGTCCGAGACTGGCTATGAAAAAGGGGTCCGGAACTGAAAAGTGAGTCCTCGTAAAATTTCCAGGGGTCCCCATTCAAATACATGGGAGCCGGCCCCTGTGCCAGCACTGTTTTTAACTGTATTATTCTGCAGAAAGCTCCATTAATTTCTGTTGGGGCATTTTAATCTACATTCTGTTTCAGAGAGTGTATTCAAACAAATTATAGCCACTGCTAAAGTAACAAGGGCTTTGTTATTTGAGCAGTGGCTGTAATATGTTATAACTCCCCTGGGCCTCTGTAACATAAAAAAATGCCCTAAAGTTTACTGACTCCCAGGGCTTGGTGGCTGAGTGTCCTTGGGACTTTTGCGAAAAAAGACTAAGTGTCCCGACGTGCAAAATGTGCATAAAGGATGCGGGTGCCCGTGCCAAGAGCCCTGGTCATGTCAAATGAATAATAGTTGTTTTGCATTGGGTGCCTAGGGAACGTAATCAGGGAGGGGCAATAGGCATCACCTACCTACATTTCAGAAAAGCCTTAGACACCATTCCCACATAGAAGGTTAACAAGATGGGTAATCTGGGCATGGGAGACAAGGTGGTGAAGTGGATTAGGAACTGGTCAGACAGACAGGGTGGTGGTAACTGGCAAAGAGGGTGGTGACCAATGGGGTACCACAGGGATCAGTACTGGACCAATCATGTTCAATGTCTTCATGTGACATTGCAGAGGGGCTTGAAGGAAGATTGCTCTGCCTGTTTGCCAAAGACACCAAGATCTGCAACAGGGTGGATACTCTAGAAGGGGTGTAGAAAATGAAGAGGGGCCTGGAGAAGCATGAAAGATGTTCAGAGGTGTACAAACTGAGATTCAGTGCAAAGAAGTGCAAAATAATACACCTGGGCAGAGGAAACCCGCTCACAGGTTGGAGGGGCACTGACTGTCACCAAAGAGGAAACAAAGGGCCCTAGAGGTTATCTCTGATGACCCTATGGTATCAAAGCAGTGTTCAAAAGGTGACAGGGAGGGCCAGTGGCATACTCGGGTGCATAGGCAGGGGTATCACTAGCAGGAGGTGGGAAGTATTGATGCCATTGTTGTGTAAAACACATTGGTAAGGCCTCACCTGGAGTTGTGCATGCAGTTGTGGATTACCACCTGCACAAGGACACAGAGGTGGAGACTATTCAGAGAAGGGCAACAAAGATGGGTACAGGGATACCACAAAACATATGAGGAGGGACCAATATGTACTCACTGAAGGAGAGGAGACTGCAGGGGGACAGGATTGGCATGAACAAGGTGCAGGCGGGGGATCTTTTCCAATGTAGGAAAAAGTACTAGAACAAGGGGGCATGTTATAAAATTGGAAGGGTAGATTCAGAGGAAATGTGAGGAAGTTTTTCTACACAGAAAGGGCAGTTGACACTTTGAATAGTTTGCCACACGATGGTAGTGGGGGCAAGCACACTTGAGGGGTTTAAGCAATGTTTGTGACAAAAGGGAAGCCTGAGAGGGGAGGGAGTGATGAAAGGCCCTTGATCACACAGGGCCTTTGCAAGCAGACTGGAAGGACCCAGCACTCAGTCCTTATATCTCCTGATTATTCTACATAAACCCTGTATATAACCAGTTACTCAAATGTTGATCACAGACACTCCTAATATGAGACAAGTCAGACTCAGAAGCATTGTCAAGAAAACTGTTGCCTAAGTTATTTAACAGCATTTGCACCTCTGATCACAGCCTGGACACTAGCTAAAAGCCCCACAATGGAGGGATAATTACTCATTTTTATGGGGTCGGTTCCCATTTTGCATTGCCAGATAACTGCAGCTCTTAAAGAGGTGTTAATCACACCAGGTCATGGAACACCAAGGGAGATTATTATGAGAAGAGATTAATGAAGTAGGGACTTGTTAGCTTTCTTGGCATCCATGGAAACCCTGCAGTAGGCAAGACAGACAAATACAGTTAGCTGCACTAGCCCTGGTCAATGTACACTAGTTAAACAATTGATCTCTGTATTATTAAGGCTTCCCATGGCAGACTCAAGTTGAAGCAAAACAGATTAAAGCTGGAATAATCAAATGTATGGCCACTTAGAGATGCAACACAAACCTTATCCAAGGTTAGTGCTGGTCACCATTGATCATTCCGAAACTATATCATTCTTATAGAGAGCTAATGCATACATCAACAAAGTCCATGCATCCCTCCCCATTGGCAATGCAGTAATTTCATAAGGAGTGGGTGTCTCTTGGTATTCACCTCAGGGCCCTGCAGCAAAGTCACCCAGTTTGCTATCACCCTCGGCTGTGTCTACTGTAAACGGCAACTGTCTCAAATGGTTTGTGTACAAACTATGAATGGCATTGTAAAAAGAGGGGTGCTACTGCATATTTATAGCACATAACCCCCCCAAAAAAAGTCAATGTACCCCCCGCAGAGTAAATGCAACAAAAATGTTTGTGCAGCTGTGATTGGCAATTTTACTAATTTAATTTCAAAATGAGTGGGGACTCAGGTATTCACCTCAGGGCCCTGCAGTGAAGTTGCCCAGCTACCACAGTCGAGATGGACCCCACCATCAGCTGGGTCCCTACTCTAAACAGTAGCCACCTTTCTTGAATGCACAACCCAATAGCAACAAAAATATGTACTTTTTCACACAAGACTGTGATGTGCATATTTCATGGAACACATACAAAAAGAGGTAAGAAAGAATAAGTACCTCAGCTGGGACTTGAACCCAGACCAACCGGAATACATTTCAGATTACCCATGTTCCAGTTGCCCAAGTGACAGCTAGTTAGTGCAATCGGAATGGTATTTGACCGGGCGGCCTAGGTTCAAGTCCCAGCTGTGGCACTTACTCTCTCACCTCTGTTTGTATGTGTTCCATAAAATATGCAGACCACATTCCTGTATGATTGGTAAAAGTAAATATTTTGTTGCTATTGGGTTGTGCATTTGAGAAAGAGTGATGTGCTTGGGGACAGCACAGGTCCTACTTTTCACAGTGGCACAACTGGTTAGCGCAATTTGAACGGTATTCCAGGTGGCCTGGGTTCAAGTTCCAACCATTACAATACCTGTTTTGTTACTCATTCAGGCCCCCACCCACAGAAACTGAAAGCAAGCCCACACACCCTCACAATAAAGTGAACAAATCATAAAAATACATACATACATATACATGTGAATCTCCTAGCAGAAAAAGACCAACCAGTCTATCAAAGTCTGACCGAGTGTGCAGCTACTACCCTAGATTGCAGCTTCCCCATCCTCCTCCTCCCCCACTGTCTCTCCCCTACCTGTCACAACCCCTGCCACCGACCCAGACTCTTCCTCTTGCTTTGAAAATCTAAGGTTTGGGCAGCCACACCAATTTAAACCATTACAATAAAATTACCCCCCCCACACACACACACTTGTTCAGAACTCCAGCAGCTGAAAGTGAATACCTGATAAACAAACCAGTAAAAAAAAAAAAAATTCCACTGACCCAGCTGATGTACATACTGAGGTGTTCCCTTCTTGGACCAGCAAAAGTCCACAGGGCTAGTTTAATAGTTTAATGAAAATCTTACTAGCCCAATACAAAATGTACCAGCATTTGGCTAGCGCACCGGTGACAATTTCATCCCAGGCTCTGTTACTTATATCCCATAATTAAAAGACCCTCCATTTTAATTTCATCCAGGGCCTCTAACTCCTAACTGCTGAGAAGCTGGCTGTGCAGACACAATGGAGCAAGCTTTGAGTGATGGGAAATTCAGTTTCTATGCAGTTGTCCTATTTCAAAACACTAGCCCGATGCTGATATGTTCTGTGACATTTGTCCCTTAACTAGTCTCCTCGTCTTTGGAAAGGCAACATTTCAATTTACATCAGCTGGACCAACGTATTATCCCGCCAAAGATCCTGTTAGCAGTGGGCAAGAAATGTGAAGGATGGAAACATTGGAGACATTCCCCACTCCTCCTGCCAAAGCCGCATTCTCATGTATGCTGATGATCTGGTTCTCTACTCGGGCTCCCACTCGATCGCAAACATCAACCTCTCACTCTCAAAAGACCTTCAGGTCCTTCAGCAATGGCTTCAGAACAACCACCAACATCTGAACCTGGATAAAACGCGTGCCATGCTGTTCGGCTCTGCAAAAAAAAATCTCCCCCATGGCCCCAAGCTTCTGATTCGGTGCCGGATGGCTCTTCGGTCCTGTCGTCCTCCTTAAATACCTTGGTGTCACTCTTGATCCCTCCCTCAACTTTGCTACACACACATAAACACAGTCTGCCGTACGCCAATATGAAAATTGGTGGGCCCATCTAGTCTGACACCCCTCACCCCTTCCGCTAGAATATCACGTAGCAAGGGGGTGCTTCTCGCAACTCAATATTGTCTTCCTCTTCTTTACTCAGCTAACCCCAGCATTCTCAGGAGATGGGACACTACTTATAATAATATCTGCAGATTCGCCTTATCCGCCCCGCCTCACTCATCACTGCCACCTTTACTCTGGGTTAAACTGGCTGCCACCCAAGGAGCTCGGGCCTTCTCTCTGGGTTGCTTTATTGACTCCCAAACTAGACCCCTAGACCCGGACTCCCTGCCCTCCTGCTTACCCTGCATCTCAAATTAACTCACTTAGTCCTCCTCCTCACCCTGCTAACATGTAGACCTTGCACCACAAAATAAGTAAACAGGCTTTCCATACTTCGCTACCGGTTCTGGAACTCTCTCCCACTTCAGGTCAAAACTGCCTCTTCCCACCGGATTTTCAAAAACTCGTTCTCTCACCTCAACACACTTGGTCACTGCCGTTGCTCATAACATTCCCACTGACCACCGGCCGGCGGCCCAGCCCCCCTTCAATTGTTGCAACATTAAAGCTTTGATATGAGTATCCTGGAGTATTAAATTGTTGTCATACCTCTATGAATACTGGGTATATTTTGCCTGCAGCCTATTGTTCACCTTAATGTCATTACGTCATTATGTATCACTTTAACTTCTGGCACTTTTGTCTTGTACTCGACTTGATTGTACCTGAAAATGTTTGGTTCTCTTTAATTTCAATCTTTTTTCTGCACTGTCTGATGTCGTTATGTTACCACTGTACTTTGTGGCTCCTTTTGTCTTGTACGCTCCCGGGTCGTGCTTGAAAATAGGCAGGATTGTTGCCTAACGCACTTACCCGGTTACCAAAAGCAAATAAATAAATAAATAAGAATAGCCAGGAGCCCTTCACTGCACTTTGAATGGTCTGCAACTTTGATGCAGCATTGCTTTGCCTTTGTTAACAGCATGCTATGAGGCAACTTTATTTCCCTTCATTACAAACAGCAGCAATATTATTATCCCACAGACCAACTAGTCAGCCTATTGAGGCTTGCCAGTGTACCCAACCAAAGAAACTAATTAAGCAGCATGTTCAAAAAGCAAACGGTGTAAATCGAATGAGACTTGTATGTGCCAGCTTATATTATTAGTTTCACCAGGAAAGTTGAAGCCAAGCACCACTGTCATTCAGCTGCCCCCCTCCCGTTTTCCAAAATCCAAACGTCCAACCACCTTGCCAAGCTGCTGTACATTTGCCCCTGTAGCCTGCCCAAAGAGAAAATAGACGTAATTTGCTGCATGAGCACAAATAACATGACAAATTATTAATTATACCCCACAGGGTCAATATTTTTCCACTTCTCCAGTCAGTTATATTCATGCCTTCCTTGTTCAGTGCTTTGCTCTAAGCAGTGGGGACCACACTACTTTTCTGCAGCTTTCTAGATTTACAAGCCTAATTTGGTCAAAGTAAAAGAGAACACTGATTTTGTTAAGCATGGGTTAAGTTTTATATGGTCTAATTCTGTCAGCAACCTAAGGGCTTTTTATATGGTCACTGTCTGTCAGCTGCTCTCTCTGTGATGGACAGAGTATGAGAAAATAGTTTTATATACAGAACCAATTATCTAAACACCACGGGCCAGATATTCAAAACTTTGCACTGGGCAAAAATCATTTGAGCAGGTTTAGCGCGGGATTAGCGCGGGTCTGCCATATTCAAAAGGCCAAATAGCGCGGGCAAACTGCATTTGCGCCAGGCAAAAGTATAATGTATGCAAGGGGCAAACTGACATGAATACAAGCGCAATGCTATATTCAGTGGCTAGCGCCGCTAAGTGGTTTAAGCGCGACCTAAGCGACAGTTAGCCTTGGTGTAGATTACCGTAGAAAAAGCTGGTCTTAATCCTGGGCAATCAGCTTTATAACATAAATAGCTGTGCGCGCGGATTTGTGGGTTTAGCGCGGGTCTTGCGCGACCCTAATACATAAATATAACACATAGATAAAGCCAAACATAGTGGAAGCTTGCTGCTAACCAATGGCATCACAATGATGCCATCATCTGCCACCAGTCCCAGCCATGCCAGGCAGTAAGTGGTGACCCTGCCGCCAGTGGACAGCATGGCAGTGTAGCCATACAGCACACACCTGCTGACCACACATATCTGTGGACAAAAACAGATGCCAGCACACACATGCAGCACTGTGGGCATGGAGGATGTTGAGGGAGTGTGTATGGGTGGCCAGGCTGTGCACAGACCAGGTGTGGCCACAAGGCTGGGACTCAGCATGCAGTGCACATGGGCCAGTATTGGAATACCCCAACAGTAGTGTGCTTTCGGATACTATATGCCCCCCAGCCACATACCACACAGCTGTACAACTGCCACAACACACAAAGCCAGATATGTACATGTCACTGTGGGCATCACATGCCACAGGTACAGCATCTGTGGGTCACACAACAGTGTAACAGTAATGTCGACTGTCAGTAAACACCTGCAGGTTGGGCCTGTCACTGTGTACAGTGCAATCAGCATCACTTGCCCTACACACCATAGGCAGTGCTACGTCCCTCACACTACTGTCTCCCTTGCTACTGTAGTGTCTGCTGTGCACTGTAGCATGCCTACAGTGTGACAGTTGCATGCAGCACCACCACCACCTGTGCCTATGCTGTCCTGTCCCTGGGGGTACAATATGCTATGCTATGCTATGCTGTACTGTTTACCTGTAGCCTGTAGCTATCATCGTGACTGCCAGACTGACCTACAGATGGAGCTGCGGTTGGACCTTGTCTGCCCTGTACTTCCAGACTGACCTACAGGTGGCTCTATGGGACCCTGCAGTAACGCTAGGCAAACTGTGTGCAAATCAGGGTATAATGATATGCTAATCCGGTTGTTTGCCCAGAGACTACCTAAGTAGGCTCATTTGCATGGCACTTTTGAATATGGCACATTTTAGCTCCGGGCAAGCGTGTTTGCTCCAGGCTAACTGCTTAGCTCCGCGCTAATGTGTTAGCGCGGCGCTAATGGTAATGGGAATATTGTAAAGTTTTGATCACTGTTCTTTCTCATCTGCTGCTTCCTGCAACTGTACTGGAGTCCATGCATTTGCTGGCACACACATTAGCCCGTAGTTCGCCTGTACCTGCCCTCACGTTGCTGTGTACTGTGTTGTTGTTGTGGTTGCACTTCCTGGTTGTTTTATTCAGTGCTGTCTTATTCCAGGGCAATGTTTGCCCTGCACTCAACCAGTTTGCATGGCCTCATTACCATGCTATATTCAGAAGCTGTTTGCCCTGGGCTATTCCGTTTGAATATGGCTTGCTTTGTGCTCCTGCTTCAGTTTGCCCGCTGGGCAGTGCTAATTTTGCCCCTGGGCAAAGTTTTGAATATCTGGCCCCACGACTTTTAACCTTAAATTTCAGTGCTTAGATTAAGATGTGAAACACACACACACATAATCCACATTTGTTCCACATTTCAGAGGCTGCAATCTACATCATCACACCCCCTGTCTACAAATTGCAGGCCTTTACATATCATCCCTTTATAGTACTCCACAGTCACCACCCGTGGAATATCCCTTGCTGATCCTGTAGGATGATGCACAATCTAATGAAATTCAGACTGGCCAAAGGCCAGCCCTTAGTCCATCCCAGAAAACCCGTTTACTTTCTGCATCCCCAGAGGTTGCATGGTCACATGATAACATTACATTTCTACTTGCATGATTTTTTAACAACTTCCACACCTGTGGAAAGAAACCAGTCCAGCAGACAACCACTGCTTAAACTATCACCCACTGAGACCGATATAGCATGAGTCAGCTGGACCCTCATGCAGCATCCAGCATGTGGTCAGCAGATGGGTTTGCTGGAGCTAGGACCCTCCTGTAGTGTCTCTGCCACCCCTCACATGTGCAGCAAACCTGACAAAAGGGACCACCTTGTAGCATCCCTATGATAACATTAAGTAGGGGTAGCTCTTCATGTTGCTTGTGGCTGTGGACCCACCCTCCTACAGCATCCACGTCTGCTATTTCTGTGCCTTAGGGGAGATAGAGCGAGGCAGGAAAACTATTAAGGCTCTGCACTGGTACTCCTAACAGGCTGAAAAAAATGTTATCACACCCTTGCTTGCTTGCTGTGCACTATTTCCTCCTAAAACTCTCTCCCCAAATTCTTGGCTGTTCTGCACGCCAGCACCTGTAGTTGTATGAGCACCACAAGGTTATAGCTCAACTGGCACCTGAGATGTTTTAGGGGTGCTTATTAGGCTCTACGATGAAACTTTTTTTTTTTCATACTTTAAATTTTTGCTGGGGTTTAGAAAAGTCTAGGGACACTCTGCAAGCAGTTTAAATCTCGAGGGCAAAGCTTTATCAATTACTGCTGAGCTAACCAATTGACCCCCACATGTGTTGTTTGATTCTGATGAATTTTGGGGAATTGGAATGTGCCATAGGAAGCAGAGGGATGTAGAAAATGGGCAAAATCAGGGAGACTTCCTGAAATAGGCAGATACGTGTATACTCCCTATAGTGGTGCTGCAGCAGTACATCACAAGACACTTAAACCTGCTTTCATTTCTCCCCCACTTTTATGCAAGCGATGCAATTCAGTCTCACATTTGGCTGTTTCTACTTTTCTATTTGGCAGCTTCGACCTTCTAGAAATCATTTGCCGAACTAGAAAGGTAACTTGGAAACCTCATTGCTCATGAATAGAAATACACAAACATGTGGACTCAACCTTATTTGCTCAGCAACAGAGTACATTACAAATACCTTGGACTTTAATTATATGGGCAATCAATAAAGTCAGCGTTAGCACAAGTCTTAAAGGGGCACACCATGTAGCAGCCCTACACATGTTATGCAGATGTTGGCCTGGGCCTGCACCTAAACTGCCTCCCCTACTCCCCCACCCACTCTAACTTTCCACTTATAGTGCTTATCACTGAAAAACCTGCCATAGAAAGATGGGATGGGTATTTAAACTTTTGTTTCATATAGTTTTTTCATTAGGGCTCACAGATCCACATTGGCTTCTGGACAGTAACAAGCACACAGCTGAGCAGTTTAGGAAGCCAGAAAAAAAATGGAAACTACTTTTAAATAAATACTAGGGTCTGATATAGGGACAGCATGACAAACCAAACAGTTTTCAGCACAGTCCCTACATTATCACGTTTAGGCAGTAGAACATTGCATACTTAATTCGACATGGCCATCACAGACAGGATAAGGTTCATGGCACTTAACTGTGTTCAAGTATGGGGGGAGACATACCAGTGGAGTTCCACAGTGTCTAAGTGAGAGATGTACCCAAGTGTTTACTCTGTGAGGCATAATGTTTCTGGTAAATCATCAATTTAAACCTCTCAGATGCTTTTTATACAAAGCTACCTCTCACATCGCCACAGATTTCCTGCCTAACACGATCTCCAGAGCGCTAATTACGGCAGTAGAGTACAGCTGAGCACTTACCAGGCGGCGCCGGTGGCTGGCCGAACAAGTCAGTAATTAGCCCGACCCATGGCAGATTCTTGCCAGTTTTCTCCGGTCGACGGTCACGTCACTCCCTTTCTGTTTGCCCAGCCCCCGGCTGCAGTCTTGTCTTCTCCACAGACTCGGCTTACTCTCGCCACGTGCACTGTCTCACTCGACATTGGAACTAGATGCCCGACATCTAATCCGGTGGGAATGTCACAACCAAAACAAATGGTTGGGGGGGTATGCGGCTCCAGACTAAACGCAAACCATTCTGGGGCATTGCTGATCGTTCAGTCTGTGCTGCGGGTGAACGGGGGGGGTTGGTTGCAGAGAGTCAAATGGATATCTGCAGATGATTGTTTAATCTGTTCCCTATACACTACATTACAACCTCTTTGGGGAGCGGTTTTGCTGCGATAGAAGCTCAGGGTTTCACCTTAACAAGAAATTTGCTGCAGGCTGCTGTTTTGTTCTTAACTGATGAGCGATGTGGCAGTGTTGAGGAGGACCGGCAAGGCTCAGCCCCTGTAGCTCACTGTGACTGCCATGGGAGTTGTTTTAGATTCTCAAGACAGGAACTCACTCATTTGTCCCCCAATAGCTACTAAAACAAAGTGTACTGTAATAATAATTTGCTTGGGGGGGGTGCTTCTTGCTACACCAGGGGTATATGCCACAGCCCATTGCCTGCCTCACCACCCACACCACTCTGCAGAGCATCTGCCCTTAGACTCTCAATGCAGCAGTAGTGGGGACACTCCACAGCCGCCCCACCATCTGCACATACCAGTAGCGCATGGAGTTTCAGATCATTTGGGATTGTTTTAATTAATGGAGTAAAGGGCAACCAAGTAATTCCATTATTTATGTTGATAACCGTGTGTGTACTGACATCAGGCATCTTTTTCAGGCACTGCTAGGGTACAGTCAGAACGAGCAGTGCAAGAAACAAGACATTCAGCCATCACCTGTCACAAGAGAGGCTTAGCGGCGCCTGATTGCACATTTAAAACAGAGGAGACTCATCATTTAAAGGGGCAGAATCTGATTTTAGCACTGAGAAAAAAAATACAAGGGGGGGCTTGTTCAAACCTGATGAACCCCACCTGGCAACAGCCCTGCGCCAGCTATAGTCCAGTGGTACATGGATGTCATTTTATCACCTTCCACTGGTTATTGTGCTGCGTACCTTGATGATGTCGTGGTGTACAGTCCAGACTGGAAAAGCCACCTGGAACACCTATAAGCAGTTATCCAAGCTATCAAAAATGCAGGTCTGACTATTAACCCTACCAAATGTGCACTGGTCATGGAAACCAGGTATTTTGGCTATGTGTTGGGAAATGGAGAAGTTAAGCCAGAAATTTCTAAAATACAAGTTGTAGCTAACAGCCATGTCCCTAAAACAAGAAACATGTCAGGTCATTTTTAGGGCTTGCTGGTTATTATTGGAGATTTGCTCCCAACTTTGCTGAGTTAGCTACCTCCCCCACTGAACTCATGAAAAAACAGTACCAAAATAATGTGAAATGGACCCCAGAGTGTGATGAAGTTTTTCAAGCCATTAAGGCTGCATTATATTCAGCCCCTGTTTAAAGAAGCTCAGATTCTGAGAAACCATTTTTGTTACAAACAGATGCATCAGAGATAGGCCTAGGTGCAGCCTGAGTCAAAATATAGATGGGACGGAACATCCTATTCTGTACATAAGTAGGAAGTTGCATGGCAGAGAGAAAAGGTACTCCACCATTGAAAAGGAATGTTTAGCAGCAAAGTGGGCCATGGAGTCCCTTAAGTTTTATTTGCCAGAAACTGGCTTTGTACTTATAGCAAATCACAATCCTCTGTGTTGGCTTAACCAAATGAAAGATAAAAATTCCAGAATCACAAGGTGGTACTTGGCACTACAGCTATTTAAATTCAAGGTGATACACAAATCTGGTAAAAAGAATAGTAATGCTGATTTTCTGTCAAGATATAGGTCAGGAATTGAGGGTTCTGAAGGTTGAAAAACAAATGCATGAGTTTAAACTTTACTGTCTGCTGTACTGTTATAGAAAAAAGGATACTGCACATGTGCTTAATTTCTGAAAGTTAGAAGCTAATGTTAGTAGAGAATTAATAGAAAGTTTTGGAAACCTGTTTGATAAATCAGGTTCCCTCTTGGGGGGAGGTGTATGTGACAGGGTTAAATAGGACCCTGTCCCAGTTGTTATGGAGAGTGTGAATGCAAGGATCTGCCCTGTTCTTTCCTTTCCTGTCTCTTGTCTCTCTGGTTGCGCAACCAAATTTTCTCATGAGACCTAGGATTTGATCACCCCGACAGCCTCGCAATTCTTTGCCTCTTGCTATCTCTCAGTCTTCCCTTGCTGTTCTGTCTTTTTTCCTCCCTTGCATATCTGCTGGTATAAAAATATATGCAAATCATTATGTGGAAATGTAACTGATATTGGGGTCCCTTTGTTTACAAATTATATAGTGTTACTATTGAAATGTATACAATTATAGTTTTAAATGATTGCAAAAAGCTATTGGGAACTCAAGGGGTTAACCTGAGAGCAGTTTTTAAGCCCTTTTTTAGAAGCTGTGGAGAAGGGGCCTCAGTTCTGATACACTGTGTTCTTGCTGCACCTGCCTGAAACTTTCAAGAACATTTTAGAAAAAAAACAGGATGCTTGTTGGGGGGGGGAGGTTGCAAAGACTTGAGGGCTGAAATGTCTTGGGAGACACAAAGAGATTGAAGGAAAACTCAGATGGATTTTCTCTGTTTATTCTGCCTTTGTAAATAGTTATACTGAACAAGTTTATTTTTTATGTTACTGCTAGTACTAATACACACTTTTTGTGAATTCTGTAACTGCTCATGGTTTTTCCTATGCTTCCTGACCTGTACCTTGACGACAGTCCCACTTGTGAACAAGATCCGGGCCTGATGCTTCTTCTAGTGGGATGCGTTGAGGTTATCAGTCCAGTGTTCTCTGGGATAGTCAGGTATTTGCTTTTGGAGGGGGTCTTCCCCAACACCTTGAAGGAGGCACTGGTGAAGCCCCTTCTGAAAAAACATCTTTTGACCCCGATGTCCTAGCGAATTATAGACCAATCTCCAACCTCCCATTTTTTAGGGAAGTTTGTA
Source organism: Neoceratodus forsteri (assembly GCA_016271365.2). Taxonomy (NCBI): domain Eukaryota; kingdom Metazoa; phylum Chordata; order Ceratodontiformes; family Ceratodontidae; genus Neoceratodus; species Neoceratodus forsteri. The sequence goes on from JADMNL010000027.1 coordinate 143,447,063, forward strand.
GAGAAAATAGTGTCTCTGCAGCTCAAGAAACACCTGGAGACCTGTGACATCTATGAGCAATTCCAGTCTGGGTTTAGGGCGAGGCACAGCACCAAGACGGCACTGGTCCGGGTCCATAATGACCTCCTCATGACCAGAGATTGAGGAGAATGGTCAATTCTTATTCTCCTTGATCTACTATCCGCATTTGATACTGTGGACCACATCATGTTTCTGGATCGCCTTACAGAGTGGTGTGGACTTGCCGGTGTTGTCATCAACTGGTCAGAGTCCTTTTTCCTCGGGCAGGAGGCAAAGGGTGTTATGGGGACATTTTCCTCTTCCCCTTGCCTCTTATCTGTGGAGTCCCTCAAGGTTTGATCCTGTCACTGATGTTGTTCTTGGTATACATGTTGCCCCTGGGTAGGATCATTAGTACGGTTTGAGTTTCACTGCTATGCAGATGATTCTCAACTGTGCATATCTTTTGTGCTAGGGAGAAGCGGTGCTGTCAAAGTGCTGAATAAATGCCTCACTGAGATCCAGTACTGGATTAACTCTAACTGGCTGAGGCTTAACCCTGGCAAGATGGAGGTATTAGTGATCGAGCCTGGCTGGGCCAGATTGAGGGTGCATCCGGGATGACAACAAGCCTAGTCCTGGGGTCAATACTGTTGATGGCATCCTCTAGAGTGCGAAATCTGGGCGTGATCTTCAATGACAGGCTGCCATTTGAGGCTCAGGTGTTGACTGTCATCAATAATAGCTTCAACCATCTGAGGAACATTGCTCGGATTAAGCTCCTAATTCCACCTGAGGACCTGCCAACATTGGTGCACATCTCTGTAACATTGAGGCTCGACTACTGTAACGCTCTATATCTCAGGGTCAGTTGGGGGAACCTCCACTGACTGCAACTAATGCAGATTCTCCAAAAAGTAGGGCTACTCAGTTTCAGCGTGTTAAAGAATGACCTTTAAGTTAGGCCAAGTTAAAAAGCAATTTATTCGGTAATAAATAGCAGGTCACAGATACTAATACACAGCAGCACCCCACGTGCTCACGCAGACATACATTTCATGTTATAAATGCTTTATCAATGCGTGCTATGTCACTAACATAGCCCTATTTTATAGTGCTAATCTTAAAGGGCCAGTTCTTAATAAAGTGCCCAATACATTCCATCTTGTTTACAACAATAAACTCTTTCCCCAAAAGAATACATATGTACACACACCATTTTTATCTACCTAATACAGTACAACTAACAAAACAACTATCTATTGCACATATCTATCTTAACTAAAAAACATTTCAGACTTTTAGTGCAGAACCTATATAAAAAAAATTCCAATAGTTTAAATTTTACACCTTTTCTAGAGTTCGCAAACATTTATCATTTCAGAAAAAAAGCACACCATTAAAGAATATTAATATCCTTTCTCTTTTACGAATGGGACTATACTAAACATGCCATTAAGCCCTTTCTATGTGCTCCCAACAGGCACTGCCATTTACTTTCAGCTTTAAGCAGTTTGTTGTCTCTATTTATCTCCCCTAAGACCAGCATACACTTTTTGCAGACCTAGAAATTTAAAACTATGTCCATCACTCTTTTCCTTCATATGTAATGCCAATGCATTGTTTAAATCTCCAATCATTATACATCTTAAATGTTCAGATATATGAACTTTGAAATTTCTTTTAGTCTTACCTACATATTACATAGGCATACAGCCACATAAATTACATATGAAGAGACAGTTTATAAAATCTCTATTAAAATATTTTTTACCAGATTAGCACTATAAAATAGGGCTATGTTAGTGACATAGCACGCATTGATAAAGCATTTATTACGTGAAACGTACGTCTGCGTGAGCACGTGGGGTGCTGCTGTGTATTGGTATCTATGTAAGCTGCTATTTATTACTGAATAAATTGCATTTTAACTTGGCCTAGCTTAAAGGTTGTTTTTTAACATGTTGAAGCTGAGTAGCCCTACTTTTTGGAGATTTGTAACTTGAGTTTTGTGGTGGCACCGGCCTTTTAAACAAGTTACCACTTTGTTCTTAGATATTTTGTAGCTAATGCAGCAGCCAGGCTTCTGAGATTACCCAGATTCTGTCATGTGACCGCAGTCCTGCAAGGTCTGTACTGGCTGCCAGTCAGGTGGCAGGTTCTCTTCAAGGTGGGCTTGCTCATCTATAAGGCCCTATATGGACTGGGCCCTGGTTACCTGTCAGACCTCCGTACTCCAGCCATTCTGACTCACTCCCTCCATTCCTCCACCCAGGGCCTCCCTGCAGTTCCGAGGACTGGGCTGAAAACCTTGGGCGATCACTCATTCGGGGTGGCTGGTCCAGTCCTCTGGAAATCTCCTCCAGGGACACCAACCCGCTTGGAGCAGGCTCCCCACAGACCAGCAGCGGCGGCCTATTTCCAAGATGCCTGCGTGCTCTCTTCAGCCTGCCCTTCAAGCATTCAGGTATGGCATACCTCTCCCAAGGAAGCATGGCTTGGAAGCTGCTAATACGATACACCAGCAAACTTGGACACGACTCCTTATTGGTGCCTGCTGTCTGCCCTACTTGTGCTGATTTTCAAACAGCGAGTTGAGCCAGTCTGGAAATTAACGCTGCCTCACCTGGTTTTCAATTATTTATGTTTCCCCGAACTTTCTCTGGACTACTAATTTGGTACTTGGGTTCATTAGCTAGCTGGCCCCCGCTGAGTGTGTCTGTAAAATGCATGTTAACCTGGGTGAAACCACTCAGCTCAAATGTAATTGTATTATGTTACCTTGACTGTATCTCTCAGCACCAAATTTTTATTTCTGTACAATGGAAATTTCACAAGTTTCTTTCTCATTCAATACTGCTTAAATCAGGACCTAAATCAATTGATGTTTTCGTAGCAGTAGTTTGCTACATAAGTTAATGTAGAATGTTAAGCTTGAACTGTATCTCAGCCAGGACTGCATACCGCTTTAATTTGCATTTTACTGTAATTCTGCTGTTTGTCTAATTACCCGTTCTTTAAAAACTGAGCCTCTCCTAACCCTCGTTGTTACACCAAGCATTGCTATTATTCAGCTGTTCAGTGTATTCCTTGTTTCTTAAAAACTGTGCCCCTCTTAATCCTTGCTCTTCTTGGACCCTCACTGCCTGCATTTTTCCTCTTATTCTGTTTTCCTACACTATTTGCTGAGCACTGAACAGCCCTACTTAATAATAATAATAATAAAACTATTTCTTTTGCGCCTTTCTTAAATCAAGGTGCATTACACAATAACAATTATAAAACATCATAAATAAATTAAAATCCAAGCTAAAATATACAGCATTTAATTAAAATCTATATCCTCACCAAATGCCTTTTTCCACAAAAAGGATTTGGGGCCTTTTTTAAAACCCTCTACCGTCATGCACTCTCTAATCCAATGTGGTAGAGAATTCCAGAGGGTCGGCGCCACAAAACTAAAAGCGTGGGCCCCAGAAGATTTTAAAACTACCCTTAGGAATCTCTAGCAACCCCTCGTTGGCTGAGCGGAGAGATCGCATCAGAAGGTAAGGTACCAGAAGATCTTTCAGGTAATCAGGGCCCAAACCATGTAGGGCTTTATATGTCAGTAATCCGACTTTAAAGGTGATCCGCCACTGAACTGGCAGCCAGTGCAGATCCTGCAGCACCGGTGTAATATGGGAAGAATGTAAGGTCCCCATTAACAACCAGGCCGCTGAGTTCTGCACTAGCTGCAAGCGGCGGATATCAACCCCAGAAAGCCCAAAGTAGAGGGAGTTGCAGTAGTCCAAACGGGAGGTCACAAAGGCGTGGATCAATGTAGGCAAGTCACCAGATGGAACAAGGTGCTTGATCCTAGTGATGTTCCTAAGACGGTAAAAGGATACCTTAACAACCGCCGACACTTGCGCACGTAATGTCAGCTGATCATCAAGGATCACTCCCAGGTCTCGCACCCATTCAGAGGTAAGGAGCTCCATATCTCCCAGAAATAAACCTGAGGTTTGATTTGCCCCCGACCCCTCAATCAGGCAGCCAGGATCCACGACCATCACCTCCATCTTCCCAGAGTTTAACTTCAACCAGCTGGACCTCATCCAACCCTGGATCTCGCTGAGACAGTTGTTAAACACTGAGAGTGCTCTATTCTGGTCAGGTGCAAAAGACAGAGCTGGGTATCATCAGCGTAACAATGAAACTCCAGCCCATATCGTCTTACAATGTCTCCAACGGGAAGCATGTACACCGCAAACAACATGGGGACAGCACAGAGCCCTGAGGCACCCCACAGGACAGGCGGTAGGATCAGAGGAAAATATCCCGATACAACCCTCTGAGTTCTACCTGTGAGGAAGGAAGTAAACCATCTGTGAACCAAACCCGTCAACCCACAGATGTATCTCAGGCACTCGAGCAGCATCCCATGGTCTACGGTGTCAAATGCTGCTGACAAATCCAGAAGGACCAAAATGGACCATTTTTTCTGGTCTCTTGCCATCAGGAGATCATTGAGCACCCGAACTAGCGCAGTCTCAGTGATATGTCTCTTTCAAAAACCTGATTGAAGAGGGTCGTAGATGTTATGGATGGATAAATGGTTGTCCAACTGGGCTGCCACCACTTTCTCGATTACCTTCCCCCACAAAGGGGAGGTTCGAGATGGGTCTGTAGTTGGCTAGGGAGTCTGGGTCCAGAGAAGCCTTTTTCAACACTGGTGTTACCACCGCTTCCTTCAGGGAATGGGGATATTCACCAGAGTCTAAGGAGCACCAGACTATCCTAGCTAGAACCGGAATGATAGCCTCACCACAGCCCATAATCAGGCCAGTGGGACCTGGGTCTAAACTACAGCTTGTGGTACACATACCCTGGACAATCCTCATAACATCATCGATTTCTGGCCTTTCGAAGGAACTCCAGGCAAATGGGGTACTTGTAACCACAGGCCGGACCACAGCAACTCCCATGGCGAGTGCTGTGCAAGTCTTGGCCCCAATGTCAGCCACTTTATCTGCAAAGAATCGAGCAAGCTCCTCACATTGTATTTGTGAAAAAGGCTCGATGAACCTGCAGACAGGCTGGGTTGCACAGCCTGTCCACAGTTCGAAAGAGCTGGGCTGGTCGATTCTGTGCAGCAGCAATTTCTCCGGACAGGAATACTGCTTTCTTATGAGAAATTGCTGACTGATAGAGTTTGTAATGCTCTAGGAGTCTAAGATGGTTGGCATCTAAGCCAGATTTTCGCCAGCATCTCTCCAACCTGCGTCCTAGTCGCCGCAACTCCCTCAGATCCCGATCAAACCAAGAGGATCGAGGGCAAAGGGAAAGAGGGCACATACGGGTGGGAGCAATTAAATCCAAAGCAGCGGTGACAGCCTTATTATAGACTAGCACCAGCTCTTCAGGATTAGAGCTCGTCCCAGGAAGTTCTGATAGGCTTCCATCCCCAGCAGGAAGACCAGATCCAGTGAATGGCTGTGTTTATGAGTGGCAGAGGTAACCACCTGTGTGAGGCCCAATGAACACATCAATTGGAGGAAGTGCTGACCAAATTGTGAGAGTTCGTCATCGATCCAGGCATTAAAGTCACCCAGCACCATCAATCTGGGTGACTCAAATATCAGGTCGGCGCCATCAAGTCCGCCCACTTCTTAAGGAATAGCTCGGCCACTGGGTGGATCGATAAATGAGTGCTATCCTATGACCCCACCTGCCACTACAACACATTCAAAGGATCTGGTCTCCTCCACTGGAACACTGGTGAGATCCAATTCGGTCTTGAAACAGACCGCAACCCCCCCCCCCCAATCTCGGGCGGTGTATCACCGAATACCCAGCTGGAACTGCGACCTCAACAACTAGGCCGGCATTACTGTCCAGCCAGGTTTCGGTGATGCAAGTCAGGTCCGCAGTGCTCACCAAGTTCGCTATAATGGCAGACTTGTTCACAATGGACCTGGCATTGCAAAGCACTGCCCGGGTTGGATAGGACTCCTGGGACGCCCCAACCACCTGCCCACCATTTACAAAGGTGGTGCCCTTGGGTATGGAGACTTAGCCTGAACTCTGCCTCTTTCAGCCCTTAGTTCTATCACCCCGCCTGCTTTCTAATCGTGTACTAGCCCCTACAGTTCTTTCTGTTTCCACTCCCTGTCCTATTAAATCTGCTTCTCCCTCCCTTTGTTTGCCCTGGAGCCCAGGCGCCAAAACCCAGACACCTCAATCTGTTCTTTCTCCCTTCAGTTACTGCCCACCCCGACTCTCCCTCACTCTTTTCACACTCACTCCCCTCCTATTATTTTGCCAGTCTAGCCACTCCCCCCCTGATTTAGCCCCTACTTGTGTTCAGTGTTTATCCATAACCTCTCGCTCTCTCTTTCTCCCAGGACACCAACCCGTTCAGAGCAGGCTCCCCATGGACCAGCGGCGACAGCCTATTTCCAAGCTGCCTGTGCGCTCTCTTTGGCCTACTCACCAAGGATTCAGGTATGGCATATGTCTCCCAAGGAAGCATGGATTGGAAGCTGCTAATACGATAGGCCAGCAAACTTGGACGCGGTTTCCTATTGGCGCCCGCTGTCTGCCCTACTCGCGCTGATTTTCAAACAGCAAGTTGAGCCAGTCTGGCAGTGCCTGCCTCACCTGGTTTTCAATTATTTCTGTTTCCCAAACTTTCTCTGGACTACTGATTTGGCCCACCCCCTCCTCGCCCTGACCTCTATTATATACTCTTCCTCCCCATCTAGATACGTCCTCGTACTACCCTCAAAAACTGTTCAGCTAAACCTCCATTAAAGTAACAGTCTTCTTAAAGGGCACCATACTACTCTAGTTCCACTGCTCCTTCAGAGTGCTAAACAGCAGGGGTTCAAGTGGTTTTGAGTGCTAGGACTGAGTTGGTAGGATTAGGACTTGCCTCAATATATGTCTCTGTGTCAGTCTCATCACCTTTCAGCCTATTATAAAACATATCTTTTCTCTTTGGCCTTCCCAGATTAACTGAATGACTTGAATTAGTTGATTTTAAATGTTTTTATTATTGTTTTATTGTATTTATATTTTGTGCAGCGCCTTGGCTTTGAAAGGCGCTATAAAAATAAAGACTGATTGATTTAGTTTCTCACCCCACTGAGCTTCCCTGGCTTCTAATAATCCCATCATGTCGCCTGTCACACCCAGACTCTTTATCCTGCTCCTCTCTGCCCTTGCTCTCCCTTTACCTACCTTTGCTCCTTCACATCCCTCTCCCACACCAACACTGCTCTGCCACACCTCTCCATCCCCCTGCCTTCATCTATGCTATCACCTCCTCTCCCTATACACACATATGGGCACACTACCCCTTTTGACCCTGTGCCTCACTTGTCCAAATAACAATGTATTGCACTCTAATACTTATGCTTAGGTTCCAGCCCCCCTCTGCTTACCCCACTAGCCCACTCTCCTGTCGTTCATTCACTTTGTCTTGATTCAAGAGTGCCAAACTCCACTTTATTATTATTGCGCTCCTGCTCCTATCTGCTGGGGATATAAACTCTAACCCTGGACCATGCCAAGTAAATGCCTCTGCTCCCAATCCCCTATTGCTGGCAATTCCCCCTCGTGTCTTACTGAACTTCCTCACGGCCTCAAAATCCTACACCTAAATATACGCAGCCTCCTCCCTAAAGTGGACTTACTCCGGCCTTTGGTTGCTTCGCTCAGCCCTGACATAATCATCATATCCAAAACTTGGCTTAGCAAAAATATTTACCACTCCTGTCTCCATCCTGGGCTTTACAATATCCCGCCAAGACTGGATAGGGAGGGGTGGAGGCATGGCAATCTACATCTCCTCGTCCATCCAATTCACCTCTATCTTTTCCATCTCTGTACCTAAAGCCTATGAAGTGCTGATTTTACAGCTCTCCCTCCCCTTCTCTAAACCCATTTTTGTAGCAGATGCGTACTGCCACCCTGGCATACACTCCTCAAATACTACAGACCTTATAAGCTCTATGGCATCCCACACCACATCGGGTGAATTACACATCATGGGCGACTTTAATCTAAACTGGTCTACTCCCACCCTAAACAAAGTGCGAAATGATATACATGCCCTCAATCTAACCCAGCTCATCCACAACCTGACTCAGTTAAGTCACAAGATGGGTAATCACTCATTAATTGACTGGGCCCTCACCTCACACCCCCACAGGGTCATCAAGTCTGGAGTACTAGTGGTCACCCTTATTGACCATTGTATAACTTTCCTGGTACGCAAAGTTCATAAAATTAAAGCCCCTCATAAAACCCTACAAATCCATTCATATAAATCTCTGAACATTGCCCCCTCACGCAATCTGGAATATACTAACTGGGCCCCCACTGCATCTGCAAGCTCGTTAGATGCAGCAGCAGATTATTTCAGGAGCAATTTCCTCAACATCTGGAACCAGCATGTCCCAATTTGATGAGTCAGGGTCCGAGGGAGTCACCTGCCTTGGATCTCTCCAGAACTCATGGCATGCCAAAAAGTGCGTGATCAAGCTTGGAAGATCCACAAAGGCTCTAAGCTTCTCAAAGACTACGAAGCTTACCGCTCCCTTAGAAATAAGTGCACAATAGCTACACGCTTAGCCAAGACTGAGTACTTCAATTCCACCTTCAAGTACAACCTTAATAATCTCTCAAAATTTTGACAAGTTATACATTCTCTTTTCTCTCCTCCAGCTACCCCTCCCTCTCCCCTTCTCAACAGTGTTGCTGCTGCTTGCAACAACTACTTCACCTCCTGCAACTCTGCTCTACTAGCCACAGTACCAGCTTCGAGCCTGACTGCACCTACCAATCTCACTTGCTCATCCTCTCTAACAAATAACTTCTCCTTCTTGAAAATTACTCTATGTTGGAGGCCTTGTACGCCCTAAATCCTACCAAAGACAATTCACCTGATGGCCTGGATCCTAGGCTATTATACCTTTCCACCTCAGCCATCTCAGCTCCCTTGTCTGTTCTTTTCAACCTCTCATTTGCCTTGGCTGCTATCCACACCAGTTGGAAGCATGCTGTCATTCCTTTACCCAAAAGCGGTGATACCTCCTCACCAGGGAATCCTTCCTACTCTAGCTAAACTGCAAGAACATCTGGTTCTAACCCAACTATCGTCTTATCTCTCTAACTTTAATTTCTTCATCCCTATCAATCTGGCTTTCGGAAACACCACTCCACTATTACTTCTCTGATTAGGCTTATTGGCTCGATCCTCTCAGGGATGGACAGTGGTCAAATCACATCTGCCATCTTTGTCAATCTTGCCAAGGCATTCAACACAGTTTTCCACTCCGTCTTATTCAACTCCCTCTCCTCAGCTGGTCTGTCTGACTCTGCCACAAACTGGTTTAGTGCTTACCTGACTGCTGGACACAATCAGTCAGAATCTCCGATTCCATCTCCCCTCCTCTCCCTAGTAACATGGGTATCCCTCAAGGGTCTGTGTTGGGCCCAGTCCTGTTCTCCATCTTCCTTAATGACCTCCCATCTGTCTGCAACTCATCTTCCATACATATGTATGCAGATGATACAGTCCTTTTCACCTCTGGCCAATCCCCCTCTGATGCTGCAAACATACTTCAGCTGGACTTCAATAATGTCCAGAACTGGTTTCGCACTCATCAACTCTTCCTAAATGCCAAGAAGACAGTCTCCAAGACCTTTGGCACTAGGCAGAGACTCTCAAGGCTCGCTTCCCTGCCCTCTATCCATACCCTTGATGGGACAGCCATTGAGGACACCTCCTCTTTTAGATATCTGGGTGTTTGGCTTGATCAACATCTCACCTTCTCTAACCACGTAGATGCTATCCTGAAAAAGCTGCACCCCAAGCTTGGTGCTTTATACAGAAACCGGAACTGCCTCCCTCTCCCGGCAAGGCACAAAATGGTCCAGATTATCCTCACTATCTTTGACTACTGTGATGTAGTTTATAGCGCTGCTCCCTCAACTTCCTTAGCCAAACTGGATATCCACTTCAACTCCTTCTATTGCTTTGCTCTTGACTCTCCTCCTCTCACCCATCACTGTCAACTCTACCACTCCCTAGCATTTCCCTCGCATGCAAACAGGCGCTTACACCACTGTGCAAATCTCATCTCAAAATTCTGGTTTGGCTCACTTCCAACATATCTTACTTCCTCCCTAACCCCCTGCCCGCTCACTCAGAACCCATGACTACAGAACTCTGGCAGTCCCCGTATGCTACACCACTGTAGGCCAGTATGCCTTCTCATATTGATTTCCAAAACTGTTGAATTCACTTCCTAAACAGATTTGCCACTTGTCCTTGCCCTCATTAACTGCAGCACTTCATAACTTCCTCTCTGTTAACTGTTCCTGTACCCAACTCCTTCGAGCCTGCTCAGCCCCTAGCCGGCATCAATGCATAAATCACTGTAGTTACATGGGTTCTACCTCTACAACACTTAAAAGGATGTATTATGATTTCTGCAAATTGTTTTCCTAGTACTGTTTATTTCTTGTCAGATTATCTGACCTCTATGTATTTTTTTTGTCAATTGTATGCTCGCATAATCTTTTTCTATTAGTTCTCTACCTGGAATCTCACAATGCTAAGCACCTTTTATCATCAGTGCTTTAGCTGGTTTATAATGTATGTTCTTTATTTGTCAACTGTATCTCCCATTCCCCTTCCCCCAGGACGCACTGGGAGACGAGTAACTTATTGTTCATTGGGCCTTTCCTGGTGAAACATTTCAATAAATAAAAAGACTCCCAGGATCCTTGAGGGGGGCTCCTACGGTGGAGAAATTCAGGAGGGGCCTGTAAACTCATTTATTTAAGCTAGCTAATTCTGATGACATATTTTAATGCTGCTTAAAGTCTGGATTTTACTGTCTAATTTGTGATTTTATCTATGACCCTGGACTTGTATGTACGGCGCCTAGAGCCTCTGGGATCGGGTGCCTAAAACTAAACTTTTACTTACTTACAAAATTAATTATGGACTTTGGACATTACTTGGGAGGAGAACTTCCTGGTTTGGGACATTTCCCCTCTGGGGCCAAGAATCGAGGGAAGTGGAGAATGGCCAAAAACCGTGTGGTTTAAGATTTTTGTCATAGAAACATAGAATCTGTCAGCAGATAAGGACCATACAGCCCACCTAGTCTTCTCATTTCCCTACTTGGTTAGGCAATCCCTACTCTTATCTGGACTGCCTCTCCCCCACTCTACTGTACAGCAGGGTGCCTGTATGCTTATCCCATGCACTTTTGAATCCCTGTACTGTTTTTGCTTCCACCACCTCCGATGGTAGGCTGTTCCATGGATCCACCACCCTCTCTGTGAAAAAATACTTCCTAGAATTCCCCCTAAGCCTCCCTCCAGCCTCATGTTATGACCCCTTGTCTTTGTGCACTTTCTTCTCTGAAATATGCTCCTCTCCTGTATCCTGTTTATTCATCTAAAGTATTTGAAAGTCTCGATCATATCCCCTCTCTCCCTTCTCTCTTCCAGTGAACAGATGTTTAGTTCCTTGAGTCTTTCCTCATAAGGCTTGTGGTGCAGTCCATGTATAATTTTTGCTGCTCTTCTCTGGACTGCTTCCGTTCTGTCTATGTCCTTCCTCAGATGAGGTCTCACCAGTGATCTATACAGTGGCATCACCACTTCAACTCCTCCTACTGGTTATGCCCCTTCCTATGCACCCCAGCATTCTCAAGTCAAGTCAAGTTTATTGTTCTTCCAATAAATTAGAACAATTTCTGGACATTACAATTTTTAAATTTAAAAATACAAAATGTAAAATAAATTAAAAATATGACTAAACAGACTCCTTATCTCATTAGAATAACTCTCATAAGAAAGTATGCTGGTTAAAATTCTTCAGATTGTATAAAAAACAATTCATTTATCTCTGAGCCACTTTCAGTATACTTTTTTCTTAACACTTATTACAGACATTATAAAATTCCCTACCAGTATTGCATCTTGAACAGTCATTGGGTGCATCAATATGAATATCACATCATATGTTAAATTTGCATATTTACTAAGAATTTTCCCCAAATATTTAGAACGAATATAATTAAATAAAGGGCACTGAATTGATACATGCTTTAACGATTCAGTGAATCCTCTATTACAAGGACATTTATCCTGAGTTGATTCATTTAATTTTAATTTATTAAAGTAAATGTATTTTGATGTAATAAGTTCAAATCTCGCCCAGGTTATTGCTTTACGTATGTATGGTGATAAAGGAAGTCGCAAATATTCTTTCATGTTGGAATCAATTTTATTTTGAGCAAACCACAAGGCTTGTCTTTGGCTCCTTACTTGATTCATCTGAATTTGTGTGGCTTTTGTAAAAAGGTTTTTTTAAATTAACCTTATAGCTTTCGTGTATTTTTATTTCCACTTGCCAATCATTCCATAAGTGAGTTGACTCTATACTGTGTAATATTTGAAAAAGGGATTTTAGCCATAGAGAGGTAAAACCATCTTTATGCCAGGATTCCTTTTCCATTATACAGTTCAATGGCATTACATTATTTATATTATTTATTGATCTCAGCCAATATGTGACTATCCTTAGGTTAATAAGGGAAATCAAAGGTAATCTATCTAATTCTGTTCTAACTATTGATCCAGCCATTGAAGTGGGAACTTGTAAAATATATTTGTAATAATATAAAAGAGGGGTTTCCAGTTGTGGATAATAATTATATCCCCAGATTTCCGCTCCACATAATAGTAGTGGGGTAATTTTTGCCTCCCCTGCTTTAATAGCAGGTATTACCGTAAAACCTCCATATTTAAGGTTAAATCTTTGCAGTGCTTTTGCTGCATACTTTGCCTTATTAATCTGTTCCTTAATATAATGTGCCCAGAAGTTTCTAGAGTGTAATGTTATACCAAGGTATTTATAAGATGTCACTATTTCGATAGGGACATCATTGTAGAAAATCCTTGGTTTTGATGACCGATTTCCAAAGATCATTATTTTTGTTTTGTCTAGGTTTATTCTCAGTTCCAATTCTTTACATTTATTCACAAGAGATTTAAATTTTAATTCTGGTCCTTTAGGGGTCAGTGATAGTAGAATTAGATAATCTGCATATGCTAGGTTGTGTATGTATTGATCTTTTATTTTTGGAGAGTCCCACTGATCATTTAGGTCATAATCTAATAAGGTATCTATATAGATATTGAATAATAGGGGAGCTAGTAAACATCCCTGTTTGATACCTTTAGAGGTTGGGAAATATTCTGTGATATTTCCTCTTTGATCAAATCTCACTGCCGTGTAAGTATTAGTATAAAGTAAAACCATAGGGAGGAGTAGAGATGAAGGGAGGCCTCGAATCCTAAGAATTTCCCATAAAGTCTGTCTTATTAATGAATCGAACGCAGCGGAGAAATCAACAAATAAAACATAGTCTCATTTTCCTAAATAATATGTATTTCTCTAGGAGATGAAATAATACAAAAACATTATCTGTTGTGGAAAATCCATGACGAAATCCAGCTTGAAATTTTGAAAGAGGGCTAGTAGTATCTATCCAGATTTGTAGTTTGTTTAACAATATACTAGAGAATATTTTCCCTGCAATGTCTAGTAAACTTATTGGGCGGTAGTTACTTGGTTTGTATAACGAACCTTTTTGTGAATAGGTATTATTGTGTTTTTTTGCCATGACGATGGTATTGTACATTCTTTTAAACAAGTATTGAGTAAGTTGAGTAAAAAAGGAATCCAAAAATTGAGATTTTGTTTATAAATCTCGGCTGGGATTTTATCTGGGCCTGGAGCTTTATTGTTTGTTAATTTTAAGATTGCCATTTGAACATCATCAGAAGTGAAAATTATAGGCGAGTAAGGAAGCAGAGATATCCATTGTAAGGAATTTATTTGATCTCTTTGTAAAATGTTTTTGTGTAATAAAGCTGTGTAATAGGTAACCCATGCTTCTTTGGGGATATAAGATGGTAGTGTAGATTGATATAATTTAACCCCTCTTGCAACCATACTCCAAAAGGCCCTACTATCATTGTTCAATATTGTTTGATGGATAAATTCCCATCTTCTTTGTGTAAATTCATGTTTTTTTATCTTTAAGAATTTTTTGTATGCTTTCGGGCATAATTTAATTTTACTTTAGTATGGTTTGATGGATTTTTAAGATGTTCCTAATTATTTTACCTAAATTCTTCTTTTGATACTGACACTGGGAATCAAACCATGTTGTAGGGGATGATGTTTGATCCTTGTATACATATATTTCACTAGTAATTCTAGATAAAAAGATTCTCAAAGTTTCTGATAGTAACTTGGGTTAAATTTTCATTTTTTAAAACATCTTCAGGATAGATTGGTGTAGAAAAAAATGATATGTTCAATATTCTTCATTTTGTTATTTTTTAAGGATAGTTTAACTTTCCCCATGGAGACCAATGAAACAGGATAAATATCTTTCAAAGGAGGCCTTCTTTTATCATCAGAAGTGATCATGCGGCAAGTGAGTGCAGCATGATCACTTTCTGCTCTAAGACTTATTTGAAAATTCTGTACAAAATCAGAAGATTCGGGAGAGATTAATACATAATCTATTAGACTGTTTCCAACCGAAGAAAAGTATGTGTATGCTCCCTCTAGATCTCCTGGACCCCTACCATTAAGGATTAGTAAATTATTCTCAATTATGAATTCTTTAAATTTAATGCCTGCTGAATTAACAATGGCATCCAATGATTTCCTCTGTTCTAAATCACCCATATATATATATATATATATATATATAGGAGTGCAACATTGGAAGATTATCAAAGGAGGCTATCCGAGCATTGAAATCACCTCCTATTAATATTATATCTATGTGATGTTTAATATACAAAGTATCCATGATCAAGGAGAGCTCTGAACAAAGATCGCCATATGTTGTATTTGGAGTATTGGGGGGAACATACACATTCACAATCATATAAGTAAACAAGTCCCATTTGACAATATTTATCAATGCAACATTTTTAACCTCCGATAATCAATTGCATTGATACCAGCTCTAATTTTTATAAAGGTGGTTAACCCACCACTCGGCCTTCAAACTTTTTCTCCTCTGTGCTAACAAACTAAATGCTTTGTAACCATTTAAATGAATTTCTGTGGATGCCCATGTCTCCTGAAACAGCAATAGTTCATATTGGGAAACCATTTTTCCAATCGAGTCAACCAATTTTGTCCCTATGCCCGCTATGTTCCAAGACAAAAATTATCTATTTAGAAGATGTTAAGTCTTTATTTGTTAAAGACTCATCCGTATTGATAAAATGGGTAGTTATTAGTAGTCATGATTTGATATTAGTTTCCATAGTGATTCTTTTTGAAATTTCTTTCGACTGTAAATCAGTTAAGAGTATTGGATTCTATCCAACTTATACGCATTATGTAATAAGTTCCTGTATAGAGTTTCTGATTTTATTGCCAAGTCAATTTGAGAATCTGTTTCATCCTTATGGACTCTCCTGACCTCTCCCAAGTCAGCTTTTGCTATTTTTATATCTAGACATGACTCAAGAAGAGTTCTAACAAGGGAGGGTAATCTATGGCTGTTGTTTCCTTCAAACCTTGCTATTCCAAATAGGGAGAGATGATAAACATCTGGTATTTTATCGAAATTCCAATTAAGCAGTGTTAATGTTGAGGTTATAGATTCAATGGGAATCATAGGACCTATTGGAAGATTCCTATTCCCATGAGCAAACATCCATATAGTAGACCAATTAACTGGAGAAGAGATTAAAATATCAAGTTTATTTAGATGTGTTTGTTTAGCCCAAATTTTCTTAGCTGTATCCATATCAGATAATAATATGTAAACTGGCTGATTATCTATCGATTGATCTCTATAGACCAGTTTTATGTTGGAAGCTGCCTGTGGAAGTTCTAGTTCTGCTTTAAGCAGATGGGACATTAGGGAAGATAATGAGTCAGTTGTTTCATAGGGTTTTGTATAGATATTTTCAATTTTAAAAACTACCTCTTTCCCTGTAATAGTAATGGACTCCGGATTATGATTTAGAGAAAGAAGACTCTGCAATTTAAGATTCTCAGAAGATGCCACATTTGAATCTATATTTTGTAGAAAGTTATTACCCAAAGAGCAATGTTCTGTTAGAACTAAGGAGCTTTCTATTTTATCTTCTTTAACCTGGCTTTTGTGGTCCTCATTACTTGTTTTTACTTGGTTTGTAATATTTGTATTTACATTATCTGCTATAACCTTTTTTTTGTGTGTGTTATTTTTACATTGTTTTTTCACCTTATTTTTATTTGATTTTTGATTTTTTTTCTATCTCAGGTTTCTGTGATCTCTTTTTTTTCCACTTTTTTCTTTAATGGAGAGTTCAGATAGTAAAGAAAAAGAGGGCCTATTTGCCTTCTCAGTAAAGCACTTGTTATCTTTATTATTAATTTTGTCTGAAATGTCTGAGTTTATTTATAATGAAATTGGACAATCTTTCTACGTGATGTTTTAATTCATTGTATGCTTCAAGAAAAACTATATTCGCCATCACTGGATGTGTTAATGCTTTAATCGTATACTTCGAGATTGTATCTGGGCATTGCTTAAGGAATTCAGGATCTAATTTAATTGCTTCAACTTCTTTATCTAGTTTATTAAACACTTTTTCTGGGAGTCAGTCAAAATTTGTGAGTCTGTTAAATAATCCAAATAGTGATCCATGCTATTAATAGATTTAGAAGGACTAAAAGACCCATGTAAGTAGGGTGAAGTGAAATTTCTTGTCCTTTAATAGGGCTTTTTAGTAAATGAGTACTTGGGTAATTATCAGAAAGGTTATCAGAAAGATTCCCTGGAATCTGGCTATCCAGTGTTGTGCCCTTATGAGGTTTCTTTGGATTTTTGAGAAAGAATTCCGTGATTTTCCTTTGACTAAATGGTTTATATAATTGGGAGTTTAAATTATTTTCCTCCAAGTCTATCACAGAATCTCCATTATAAGATTTAGTTGTTAGATGTCTAATTTCATTTTTTCCACATTCGATACTTTCAAGTAACTCGAGGTCAGTTTGGTCAGGTATAGCTGATGACAAATCTTGATTTGAGCCCTTCTCTATACTGGCTTTCTCTCTAAAATAGTTAGAATCCCATTTGGCTCCAGGCACTATGGCTCTATAGTCATATGCAGTTTCCTCTTTTACATAATAGGAGGGAAAGGACTGATGCATTACTCTAGGGGGTTCTTTAGGAGTAGAGGCCATGATAACCAGATCTTGGGTAAACACACAACCATTTTTGTTTAGTCTCTGGTTACCCTCTTGTTTACCCCTACCTATTATATTTTTATTCACCACTTTGCCACTTCGTGTATACATGGTTTTACTAATTAATATTTTTCCTAATATAAATGTATTTCTAGTAATAAATGTTTAAACCTTGAAATCTTAAATAACATAGAACAGTTAAATAAAATGTAACAATTCCTAGGAAAAAAAAAAAAGGGGCAGGATGAAAAATGCGGCTCACAAGAGGTGGTCTTAGTCCATGTCTGAGACAGTCAATATCAGGAATACTGGAATGCAGTGAAATACCAAGGTCCCAATATATAGCCAAGAAGTTCTCTTCCCCGGAAGAAAGTCAAACAGAAGAGTCCCAATATGTAATCAAAAAGTTCTCTTTCCCAAGAAAAAGTCAAGTTGCAGCTCTCTTTTTTTCTAAATGAGGAGTTGGGAAAGTTAAACAGTCCAGTTTCACCAATTGCTGTTGACGGTGTGGATACTCAAGACAAAGACTGTCTGACACTAGAATCAACAAACAAAACTTTTTAAAAAATTTTTATAACTCAATATAATGGTTCTGATTAAAGTTAAAATAAACTTATTTCAGTAATCAAAATGTGTGGGTTAGAGCCCTAGACCACAACCTAGAGAGCCTAAACTTATGTCAGTCACTTATACACTTTGGGCCAGATATTCAAAAGGGTTGCGCCATGTGCAATAGGGTTGCGCCTGCGCAAGTCCGAACTTGCTCCATTCTGCGATATTCAGCAGGAGGCAGTTGCGCCACTGAAAACAGGCTGAGCAACAGCGCAATGCAAATGAATGCAGGCTGAACTGGTGGGGGAGGAACCATGCATAAACTGCATAGCCCGATATTCAGCCGGGCTGTGCAGAGTTGTGCAGGCACAACCCCCAACCTGCGCCTGCACAACTTTGAGCCAAAAAAAAAAGGCTTAAGTTGAGGGCCACCCACAGGTGAGCTGCTGCATTGCAGGGCGCAACACAGCAGCTGCCACCTGTGGCTGGCCCCCAACCCACTCCCTGTGCCCCCCTCATACCTCTCAACTGTCCCTGATTTTCAGGGACATCCCTGATTATGCTCAGAATTTGTCTCTGTCCCTCATAACAATTGTATTGTTGTGACAGAACCCTGGGGATTGTAAGCATAAAATAATGCTATATATTAAGTTACAGATTCCTTCCTATTCAGAAAATGCATCTTACATAAATCCCCCCTAATTCTATCAGCTTTCTGAGTGTATACTACCAAATCGTAAGATATGTCCCTGATATGGGGTCTGTGTCCTTGATATTGTAATATCTTGTCCCTGATTTATGAGACGAGAGGTTGAGAGGTATGCCCCCCCGAAGCCCGATCGCGGGCATAGTTTAACCCCTCCCCACCAGCCCGATCGCGGGCAGCAATGTGTCTCCCCCCCGAACACATCCCTGGTGGTCCAGTGGACCGTAGATCCCGATCGTGGGATGTAATCATTAACCCCAAACATAGCCCTGGTGGTCCAGTGGACTGAAACTCCTGATCACGGGATGTAATTATGAAACACCCCCAACACATCCCTGGTGCCTAGTGTCCCCCCACCCACCCACAAGCCCACACCACCCGCGCTCCCCTGCAGCAGGGCGGGCGGCAGCATCCTCACTCGGGCCACCCCACCGCCCGCCGACTGACTGAACGGTAGGGCTGCATGCCCATTGGTGCAGAGCAAAAGCCAATGGGCGGCAGCCCATACTGTACAAGACAGTCCAGTTTTGTGAATGAAGTATTAGACGTGGCTGCATGCCCATTGGCTCTTGCTCTGCACTAATGGGCATGCAGCCCTACCATGCAGCCAGTCGGCGGGCGGCGGGCGGCAGGCGGTGGGATGCTGCCACCCGCCGCGCGGGGAGCAGGGTGGTGGGGCTTCATGGGTGGGTGGGGTGGGGGACACTAGGCACCAGGGATGTGTTGGGGGTGTTTCATAATTACATCCCATGATCGGGAGTTTTGGTCCACTGGACCACCAGGGCTATGTTTGGGGGTAATGATTACATCCCGCCGATCGATCTACGGTCCACTGGGCCACCAGGGATGTTTGAGAGGGGAGTTTAATGATTACATCCCGCGATTGGGATCTACGGTCCACTGGACCACCAGGGATGTGTTCGGGAGTTTAATGATTACATCCTGCGATCGGGATCTACGGTCCACTGGACCACCAGGGATGTGTTCGAGGGGGAGTTTAATGATTACATCCCGTGATCGGGACTACGGTCCACTGGACCACCAGGGATGTGTCTGGGAGACATACTGTTGCCCGCGATCGGGCTGCAGGGGAGGGGTTGTTTTTAAACTCATGCAGCCTGCGGTCGGGCTGGTGGGGCTGGTGGTGGGATTTTCACTTTTGCCCGTGATCGGGCTGCAGGGGCGTCAGTCCCCGATGGCTGCTGCCTGGCAGGGCGCCAGGCGCAAGTCCTCAGGATCGCGCATTCAGCAAAAGATGTAGATGCAAATGGGGCCATAATCAGATGCAAATGGCCTCTCAAGCGCCTTTGCACATGAATTATGGCCCCATTTGCATGTCACCTTTTGAATATCGGATTTAAGTGCATGGCGCAATGGTACTTGCGCCACCGCAGATTGAATGCTCCACTCTAACAACTTGCGGTGGTGCAAGTTCCACTGCGCCATGCACAGTGGCTGTGGCCGGGGGGTGCTATTCAAAGGAGTTGCTCAATAGCGCAACTCCTTTGAATATCGCCCGGACCACACCCCTGCGCAACTATTTTGCGCAGCACAGGGGCTTGCACCTAAGAAGAGCGCAGTTTGAATATCTGGCCCTTAATGTTTTAATAAAAACTGTTATCACAGGATATTTAACACTAGGTTGCCAGAGAATCTTTATCTGACTTGCGACATCTGTTAAATGTCGATGTGAAGGTGTTTACGGTTATCTGCGAGCTGTGGTCTTGGCTATTAAGAGTATGAATACTGACCGCTTTAAATTATCAGGCAAAGGAATCCAGCATTTTTTATGTGTTTAGCGATAGAGTTTTTCGAAAAGTAGCGACCACGTCCCAACCTTTGGAACTTAGAATCAATATACGATGGTAAAAATAATTCCAGCAGTGGACAGGACAGGAAAAAACACAACCGTGAAGCAAGCAGAGAACCAAATGAAGCTGGTGTTTAAAAAAAAGGGGAAGTGCCTTTATAGAACCAGTGACGCAGATGATGTAAGGTGTGTGCGACTGTGGTGCAAAAATTAAATCTCAGAGACTAAGATATCTTAAAATACCTAAAATAAATCTAAATAGAAGAAAAATAAGTTTTCAGAGTGTTACTATATCAACAGGTAGCACGTAGTGTTATATATATATATATATATGTTTAAATATCTATGGTAACCGGACTCACGACTGTGGGGGGAAAAAACAAACTGAGTTTTCTTTTAAAGTTCTAATTTAAATTTAATCAAACCAACTAGATTTTCAGTAATTACACATAATCCTTAGTCTAGAAGGATTTTTGATAGGACAGCGCAATAAACAAAGTCCAGGATTATGGGCTAGGCAGTTGATTTCTAAAATCACGATGTACAAAAACAGTGTAGTAAAAATTAGGTAAATAATAGCGGATTATAGTGAGTCATTAAAGCATTTATCAAAAAAAAAATGCAATAAAAATGAACAGTAAGGAATCAGAAAGATAAAAAGGCGGACTTTCCTCTGTTTTCCACTATTGCACTTTTCCAGTGTTTTTTCAAGTCTTCTCTTCTAATTACTTGTCCTCCACTGTTTACCGACTGAACCCCCCACTGGGTGTTTGAAACTCAGCCATCAGGCAAGACTATTTCCACCAAAAACTCCACGGCCTGGTGGCTGAAAAACAAAAGGCAAACAAGGGAGGCGGGCGGAGGCCACACAAGTTGTACTGGAAAGATTTACTCACTTCGTTAAAAGTGAGGCAACGGTGGCATACCTTTTCAAAACGAGTAATGTGCGTTGAGTAAATCCTGCTTTAGCAGCTCCGTTCGGCAGCTCAGCTAAGCGTGCAGCTGCCATTCACCACCGAGTGCTTCCTCCCATAATCCTTCTGGGATCTGAGTGCATGCCTCCGTGTTCTGGTGCTCCATTTCTGAGTTACATTCTGGTGGTAAGCACCTTTTAGTACAGTTCTAAAATGGCCTTTACCAGGTGATCAGAGTTGCTGTTACAGCTGGACTGTTGACTCGGCACTGAGAGGTGCATTCTGTTTGCCTCCCCCACTTTTTCACATTGTTTGGCTGACTTCAGGTCATCGGATAAAATAACCCCCAAGTCTCTCTCCTGACTTGTGGTGGCTAGAACCTGCCCCCCACCCTGTATTCCTCTCTTGGGTTTCTGTGTCCCAGGTGCATTATCTTGCACTTCTTAGCATTGAAACCCAACTGCTAAACCCTTCACCATTCCTCAAGTAGTCTTAGGTCATTTCACATTTTATCTAGCCCCTCCTGTGTGTAGACTCTGCTACAGAGCTTGGTGTCATCTGCGAACAGGCATACTTTCCCCTCCAGTCCCTCTGCAATGTTGCTTATGAAGATATTGAACAGAACTGGACCCAGCACCGATCCCTGTGGAACCCCGCTGGCCACCTCCCCCGCTTCTGATTTTATGCCATTTACTACCACCCTCTGGGTCCTGCCTTTTAGCCAGTTTCCAACCCATTTTACCACTTAGAGCCCACACCCAGATTCCCCAACTTGTTAAGCAATCTTCTATGAGGAACAGTGTTGAAGGCCTTACTGAAATCCAGGTTGGCTACATCCACTAGTCCTCTCTGATCCATCACCCTGGTCACCCAGTCAAAGAAATCGATAAGATTAGTCTGACAGGACCTACCCTCAGTGAATCCATACTGCCTTGGGTCTATGCTCATGACTTGGGGAATAAAAAGGATCCTGGTTAGACTTAGGCCCCATATTAAAAAGAACTGCACAGCACAAAATGGAGATGTGCGGCACATCCTGGAAAATGCACAATGGTGTGATATTCAAAAGTGTGAAATGCGTCACATAGATTCGAATGCGTGATCGCGCACAAATAATGTACACCATGCAGAAAAAGAAGACTGACACCTGCATATCCCGCTAATGTGTATATTCAGAGGAAATGCCCGGCCCATGTGCCATGCAACCCACATCTGGACCACGCAAAATTAGGTATAAAAGGGGCAGCCCTAACTCAGTCAGACACCCAGAGACAGGCTGCTGAACTGCAGGCAGGATAGCTGGGATTGCCTTTCATATAGCTGCAGTAAAGGCTGATGTAAGGAGACTGATGGAAGAGCAAGGTGGCCAATGAATGGCCCATAGGTGGTATGCCCCACAGAGACAGTACCGGCCATACGTCACATATGAACAGCTAAGTGACAGACATTGTGGGCTGGTAGTGGGTCAACAGGACTGTTCTGTGACAGCTCTGTGAGCTGTACCATGATGAGCTCCAGGCACTCACACACAGAAGTCATGCTATGATGATGGAGACCAGGGTCACAGCAGCACTATGCCTGCTCACCACAGGCACCTTCCAGACACTGGTGGGTGACACCACCAGCATCACCCAGTCACCCAACCACCTCTCATCTCTTCACACAGTTCCTAAACACTCTGCTGCCCCATGCTAGTGAGTTCATTCAATTCCCTAGCACACCAGTGGAGTGGACAGCAACAAAGCAGCACTTTTACAGGGATGCATGCCTATCAGCAGTTCTAGATGCCATTGACTGTAGCCATGTGGCCTTCAGAGCACTCCCTGATGGTGACAGACATACACGTCAACCAGACGGGGTACCACTCCATCAACTGCCAGGTGGTGTGCGATGCCACAGGGCGTACCACAAATGTGCTTGCCCGGTACCCTGGGAGGGCACGTGATGCATACATCTGGCACCAGTCATCCTTGTTCCATCGCTTCGAGTCCGTGGACTACCCAGTGGCCATCTTTTGGGTGAGTGCAACTACAGCCACAAACAAGGTGTCCACATGATATCACAGTGTGGTGATGGCGAATGTACAGCTGTCAGCACAGAAGAAAAGGGTGTTGGAATGGTAGACATCCACCGGACACAAGGAGGGAAGGCGGGAGTGAAGGGATCTGAAAAGGACCGACACCGAACAGACGTGTAAAGCTGGCATGAGAAGGAAAAAATGTGGCGGGATAAAAGGTGACAGTGAGCAACAGGCACAAGATAAAGGGGTGGTGTAGTCAAAAATGTTGAGCACATACCACCTTTCATAAAAAGACATTCAGCTCCAAGATACTTTGAAAAATCTTTATTTTAGATGGCAAGAACCACTGCCCATAACACCTCGATCCTTTCTCAAAGGCTGTGTATACAGGGGTGGTGCCAGCCAGTAGGGAGCTGTAACATTGTGGGAAGGTAAGTGCAAGATGAAGGCATGTATTGGTGCACAGCACAGTGTGTGGTACTAGGCACCCCTTTGTGCATCTCCATGATACAGCGGGGCAGCTGACATGTCACAGCAACAGGGTATACAGGTGCTGACATTTGTGTCCTACAGGTGTCCACTGTGTGTTGTGCATCTCATCCTATTACCGTTGTAGCACCATTGATAATGCAACCATGTATTCATTCAGTAGTTTCTGCTGCAGGTCAGGGGTCATAGTGGTAACAGGCACACAACTGCTGTGGTGTGTCTTGCTGTGACATGATAAGGTGGACCTGCGTAGATATACACATGTAGGTGCCTGTCATGGACATGGTGGCTGTCAGGTGCATTGGCACATATGGCCAACCCTCACGCCACAGCTATGCAGTTCTGTGTCCATGGCATGCCAATGGTTGAGCAGTACACTGCCTTGGTAGGCATGCAGCCATGACAGTGACCAACATCCAGTGTTGTCCTGCTGCCGTGGCCTCCCATTGGTGTCATATGTCCATCTACATCATTTCCACACATTCTGGTGGGATACAGGCATGAGATTGTCTATGTGCTGACCCTTGTATCCACTGCATAGCGGTAGCTCACGGTGGGAAAGTGCACTCCTAAAGGGAGTCAGTGGGAGGGTGGCAGACCCGTCTGAGCTCCCTTAAGCAAAAGAAGATCTTGTGTGCATTTAGTCCTGCTGAAGCTTCAATCAGTGCAGACACTCTGATGCTGTCATCTGGGTAACACGCCTGAGTGAAATCCCATTGCTGAACAGCTGAGTATATCCCAAAGAGAGAGTAGAACTTGTGTGAAGTTATCTGTGCTGTGCAGAGTGACTGTTTGTTTACTGAGAAGCAGCAGCATTAAGGACTGTGAGCATCGAGCTCTAGATGTCGCTTATGATCGTATATGCAGATTTGGAAGACTGACTGTGAGCTTTATATGTGTGCCAAGCTGCTGCTGCTGAAGATTTTAACTGTCTAGAAGCTGGTTTCTTTTATATTGAAGTGTGCTGAAATTGAGCCGTGCTTCACATTGGAATTTTACAGTTGCCCCATAGTAGCTGTTTAAGCCCTGCCACAGTGTCTGTTGCCCATTGTTCAGGAACGTATGTTCCACCTGTGCGTACTTGCACATCCGATTCCCGATCCCCTTGCTGCACCCCCTCCCTCCTGATGGGTGGTGGCAGCCTGATTGGCTGTGGAGGGAAGCTTGAAAATCAGTAGCACTGCATAGATGCGGCAGCGTCTATAACGGTGGCTCGTGGTGGGGAAGTGCAGAAAACTGCACTTGTAAAGGGATTCAGAGTACGGTGGAAACAAGGGCATTTGTCTGTTGGTACGTGCTGCAAAAGCAGACAAAAATATGGGGTCTAGGTATGTGGTTATGGGGTGGGTCATATTACTCATGGGGAGGGTTATATGTCTGTGATGGGGCAATGTTATTGATTGGTAAACAACAGGAGGCCTATACTTATGGCCCTAAAGACTTTATTATATCTAGTTGGTGAGCTGAAGACAGAGAATTAGTGGAGTTTGGTTTGATGCTACACAGTCAAATGTTTTCTATATGTGCCTGTGGTTGTATAGGGGTTCATGGCACATATTTTTATAGCCATGTATTAGTTAAGAAATGTTCACAGGGATTGAAGTTAGCATTATTGTTATTGTAAGCCGGCGATATTGAGAGAAATCCTGGACCAGAAAATAGTGATATTTCTGGGGATGCTTTTACTAATGATCCAACCTATGTTTGTTCTAATTCTCATGGTTTAAGGATCTTGCATAGTAACACGAGGAGTCTTCTCCCCAAGTTAGCCGAATTGGAGTACATGGTATCTATCTATAAGCCACATTTGTTAGCTGTAACAGAAACCTGGGTAAAGCCAGCAATATCTGATAAATCCTGTGCTATTGCTGGGTACAATGTTCTGAGAGCAGATAGGAAGGGAAAAAAGAAGGGGGTGGTGTAGCTGTGTATTATAGGGACACCCTACATACAGTCATTGTTCAATCAAGTTGTGAAGGTTTATTTGAAACAGAGTGGCTACTGCTGTGAGTTTTGTTGGTTAGTGCTAAGCAGCTTATTGCTGGATGCTTATTTTTTTTTGAAATTGTAATTTTTTATTATTCCACTTTTTCAGACAGAGACAGGTTACAGAAAAAGAAAAAGTGTATAAAGAATAATACATTCTCTAATACAGAAGATATTCCTATACCAGCTTAATTTGCACAGTACTGATTATAAATTTAAATGACCAGCCACCTACAATTAATAGAGTAAGCCACTAAACTAACAAAGAAATTCTAGGCTGGATTGCGCACTACGGACTGCACTTACTTCCATACTTTAAGTCTGTAACACCATAGTTAATTGCTGTCAGAACAGCAAAGAGAGAATAAAATATGAAGAAATAAAGAAAAAATAATACATTACCTAAAGAACAACTTAATCGAACTTTGCCCCCCACTCCCTTCCTCCCTCCCTCGCAGATGGTGAATCATAACTATCACATTTGACAAAAAACATGTACAGGTGTAATCTGGTTTAATGACCACTTAGGGGGTGCTAGAAATCGAACCTTTCCTAGCTACTAGTCTAGGGCCTCCCTGGCCAGGATCTCCAAAGTTGCGACTCCCTCTTTGACTCCAAGGAACTCAAAGAAGGGGAAACCAATGGGATTTATGTAAATCAAGCTTTAAATTCAGGTTGGCTGTAAGCCTCTCCGTTATTTTGATTTGATTGCAACAGGACAGCCACTGTTCCTCCCCCGGGGATGCCTCACTCAACCACAGCCTCGTAATTGCCTTTTGGGATGCTGCCAATAGGACTGGGAATAAATAATTAACTTTTGAGCCTTTCAGGCCTGGAGGAGGTTCCCCCAGCAGAAGGTAGTGAGGCTGTTCCAGAATCTCTATCTGTAAAATCTGGCTCAGCCCCTGATTTACTAGGCTTCAGTAACTCCTAACTTTAGGGCAACTCCAAAAGATATGTTCGTGCGAGCCCACTTGCCCACAGCCCTTCCAACATTTGTCCGAGCCGGTTTGACCGTAGTGCTTGGTTACCACTGGTGTTCTGAAAAATCATGTAAGCACTTGCCATCTGAACTCCCTCCATGTGGGTGATGCTGTGGTTCTGTGTGCCATCCTCCGTATCACCTCCCATCTGGGTACTCCTTCCCCCAGACCTAGTTCCTTTTCCCCAGAGGGTCTGAATTAGAGATCTAGATTCTGAGCTGTCCAGTTCTTCCACCACGTATAACTTGGAAATCAGATGGGTCTTGGGCAGTGACCCATTAAGTAGTTCCAGAAGTAAATCTAGTAGAGGATTAGGCCGAGCTGGCCTCTGCTCTGCACTACACCGCTCTTTCGCCTGGAGGTAATGGCTGATCTGCAAATAACCATAAACATCAGAGGCTGGGATGTTGAATTCCTGCTGCACTTGTGTGAAACTTTTTATGGTGTCCCCCGTAAAGAACTGTGAGAACTTCCCAAGTCCTAACCTATACCAACGTATAAACAATGGGCTTTCTCTCCCCAGCAAGAAATCTACTCTCTCAAGGATCTTCCCCTGCCTTACCAGCCATGGTTGTAATTTTGGGTCCTTCATAGTGTGCGTCCATATTGCAATCAGTGCCTTAAACCAAGGATTAGGTAGACCTTGTATTACGCTAGGGCTAATCTTATTGAATATGATTGATGAAAGGGTATGAGGTTTTAGCAATTGTAGGTCCATTCTAACCCAGCTTTGCACCTCCCCTGAGGAAGCATACGCCACCAGGTATTGTAATTGAGCTGCTCTATGATACCTCCTAAAATCCGGGACCCCAGCCCACCCCACCCTTTAGGTAGTTTCAGGAGAGCCCAACTGAGCCTAGACCTCTTCCCTGCCCATATAAATTTGCCATCAGCTTTTGGGATTCCAACCAGAACTTCCTTGGGGGGCACGGGGGAGTACATCGAATAAGAAGAGCAACCTCGGTAGAATGTTCATTCTCACAGACTCAACCCTGCCAGTAATTGTGAGAGGTAGAGCAGCCCATCTCGTGCAGTCTTCTCTCACCTTGTTTAACAGAGTCACATAATTAGCTTGGAATAACTTGCCAGGATCTTTCGGGACCTGGATCCCCAAGTATTTTAAAGGTGCTGGTATTCTACCTTAGGTGAGTCAGGGATTTCACCCCTGTGGACAATGAAATTATTTCAGATTTGGATTCGTTAATTTTGAACCCTGAAATAGAACCAAATTCTCTAAGAATATTCAGAGCGGTTGGTAGGGATAAGATATATATTTTTTTAAATACAGTAAGGTGTCGTCAGCGTAAAGTGATATGCAGTTATCCACCCCTCCCACTGTGATTCCTGAGATATTTTCATGTGACCAGAATGCCTCTGCCAAAGGTTCCATACTTAGGGCAAATAGTAGGGGCGAGAGGGGGTAGCCCAGTCTCATACCTCTTCTGATGGAGAATGGCTAGGAAAACACCCCATTCAATCTCACCCTTGCTGAAGGGTTAGTGTAAAAAGGGGGTCCACCCAAACTTGGAACCTGAGGCCAAACCCAAATCTCTTAAAAACCTC
The DNA here is from genome assembly GCA_016271365.2 of Neoceratodus forsteri. Classification (NCBI taxonomy): domain Eukaryota; kingdom Metazoa; phylum Chordata; order Ceratodontiformes; family Ceratodontidae; genus Neoceratodus; species Neoceratodus forsteri. The sequence continues at coordinate 143,475,376 of JADMNL010000027.1, forward strand.
CCCCAGATACCCCCCCAAGGCGAACGAAAGCCTTTTCGTCATCGACAGTGATCACCACTGAGGAGTCTCCCTTCCTTCTAGATTGAGAGTATGCCATTACTGTGAGCAGTCTCCTGACATTATCATGGAGGTGTCTACCCGGCATAAAGCCAGATTGATCTGGGTGAATCAGCTGGGTCACTATGCCCTGAAGCCTATTTGCTATCATCTTTGCCAAGATTTTAACATCCAAATTTAACAACGAAATACGGCGACAGCTACCCCGCAGGGTAGTATCTTTATCCTGTTTTGGGATAAATTAAATCAGGGCTTGAGCCCAGGTATCCAGAGCTTCGGAGGGTATATGGGCCCTATTACACACTTGGAGCATCAGCGGGGACAGCCTGTCCTGAAACATTTGGTAATACTCTGCTATGTAGCCGTCGGGACCTGGGGCTTTGTTATGTTTAAGCTTCTTGATTACCTCCACCAACTCTGACTGTGAAAAAGGCTAGTCTAGCTCTTTTTCAAGAGTACTAGAGGCGCTAGGCAGCTTTAGTTGGGAGAGGAACTTCTTAATCATATCTGGTTGACTGGCACAGGCCTCCGACTTACATAAATCCTCACAGAACTTTTTAAAGCATTCCGCTATCTGAAGAGCACCAGTAATCAGCCCCCCAGGCACTCTTGGGTCATAAACCCCAGGGATGTGCCTATCGGCTTCTTGCTTTCGTAGTCTGAACGCTAGCAACCTACCCGCTCTGTTACCCCTGTTTAGTAATTTTGTGCTATGACCCCAAGGACGAAACACGTGTCTATGTCATCTGTTAGCACCCTTTGCAAACTGTGTGAGAGGCCTTTCGGCATCATGCAATTCTGCTTAAAGTTGAACCAGCATGATATTCTGTGGTGATTTACATATGCAGCCCATGATGCTTTGCATTGAGTGGCCATGTGTGATTTTGTATTTTCTTGAAACTTGGCTTCCCAGCCAAATGCCCTTTGAGGTAACCCTTGCCTCAGTGTTTGTGCACAGAGGTTCTTTGTCTTTTGGACACAAATGTTCCCTATTTTCAACAACATGATTTTGTTTTAGTGGGGGATATAAATTTAAATTGGAATCTAAAGTCTGAAATGGGATTTGAATCTTTGTTGGCTTCTTATGATTACCTTAGCACATTACTGATCCAACTCGATTAAACTCCCATACACTAAATCATTCAGACTTGGATTGGATTGTAACAAATAGTAAGGATCACCTAACTGCATCGGGCATTTTACCTGATGCGGTTAGTGATCATATGGCCATTTTTGCAGTTCTAAATTTTTGTCATAAAAAGGCACCCCACATTTGGTTCAGGCCCGTTTCTTTAAAAAATTTAATTTTGACATTCTGTATGGCCTTTTATCTCAGATTGATCGGTCCTATTTTGACTGATTTCCGGATATTGATCTTGCAATGGATTTTTTTTTTTTTTTATGATCAGCTGCACCCAATTCAGGGCTGTTTCTTCCCTGTACGAAATTTGAGACCCAGAGGAGCCCCCAATTTATAGTTCATTCCCACTATTAAAGCTTTGATTAAGGAATGCAATGTGGGAGTCCTATAAGGGGAATCTATCATTATATCTTCTGAATCAGTACTGTAGTATTAGGAATAGGGTTTCTGAATTAGTGCAGAAAACAAAAATAAGATTTTTTCTAAATAAAATCCAGAGTAATTGAGCAAATCCCCAAAAATGTTGGGAAAATATAAATGCTTTGCTTCCCCTAAATCAGCATCAAACATCTGTAGTTTGTCAGTTGATATTACCAATCCCGTAGACATTGCCAACCTACTTAACCAAAAATTTTCAGATTTATCTAAATACAGAGGTACTGGCAGATGGGTAGTGGGGAAGCTCATGGTGACCCCAGGTTGATTGGTAGGCCATCTTTTAGTTTTAGGAAGATTACTGAGGAAGACATGCTACAGTTGTTAAATAGTCTTCCTAATAAATATAGTAACTGTGAGGGAGGGCTGGATGGTAGATTTTTGCGGCTTGCAGTCCCACATATAGTTAAGCCTCTCTTTTCCTTTTTAATTTTTCCTTAGAGTATTGTCAATTTCCATCTGACTGGAAGTGGCAAAAGTAGTGTCTATACCACAAAAAGCACAAGCAGTTTCAACTGATGATTTCAGGCAAATTTCAATTCTTAATCCTCCGAGCAAGATGTTGGAGAGAGTAGTGGCAAATCAAATAAATGATTATCTTACTTTAAGTGGGTTACTTTCACCACATCAGCATGGTTTTTGCAAGAATTACAGTACTGGTACAGCCTTGGTAGAGTTCACAAACACTGCCCTAAGAGGCTTTGATAAAGGCCATATGACTGGGGCGGTGTTTGTGGACCTGACCAAGGCTTTTGATTTATTAGAACACCAGTTAATTTGTCAGAAATTAGAAGTATTGGGTTTTTCTGTATCAGCTAAGAGAATATTTAACAAATCGTTTACAAATTGCTAGTGTTGGTTTCATGTTTCAGATGTATCTTTTTTTTTTTTATCATACTCTTATTTTCTTCTTTGGCATGACCCCCACGATCTCTGGCCATGACCCTGCACTCAGGACCCAGTCGTGCATACGGGCCACCACGAACCCGCTCCCCAGTGGGCCAGCCTTTCATCGCTCTCGCACCCACTGGATACACGCCCTCTCAGATCTCTCCGGGGGGGGGGCAAGGCGCGGGCATCAGCCGCAAAGATCGCCCTCCGCATTTTACACATTTTCTCCCTCGTGGAGAGCCAGATGTGCAATGGCATCCAAGCACGTAGTGCTGACGCCCACCGTACTCTCCCCCCACTCTGGCATGCCACAGTAGTGCGGCTGGCCTCCGCCAGTCGCCGCTACATGGTGATGCAAACCCCACTAACCGCCCCAGAGAGAGGAGAGCAGTCTTCGGACGCTCAATCCTTCCTCTCCTCGGCCAGCCTGAGTCCGTTCCAACCCGGGTCACCGGCGTGGCGCATTTCAGATGTATCTTTGATTGACTGTGCAGTCCCTCAGGGGTCCATTTTGGGCCCCTTATGGTTTTCTACTTTTGTCAATGAACTTCCTTCTGTTAGCACGAAATGTGAAACCATTTTGTATGCAGATGATTTGATTATTCCCAGGGTAAATCTATTGAGGAACTGACTGTTGCCTTAAGTTATGATTTTGGAAAGGTTTGTTCCTGGTTGTCGAGTAATTCATTAGTTTTAAACTCTGTAAAAATGAAATCTATAGTTTTTGGAACTAAGGAAATGCTTAGTAATAATCCAACAATATGTTTGATCAAAAAGGGGCAGCTATAGGGCAGGTTTTTCTTTTCAAGTATCTTGGTGTTCATTCAGTAACTCACACCATAATTCAAAGGTTAGGTCTGCTATACAAATACAAGACTTATTTTTCTTTTGAAGTTAGAAAATCTATAGCTGTAGGTTCGATACTACTGCTTTATGCTTATGTTTTTCATATTTACTTGGGGATGGGTAGTAGGGAACTACAATCTTTGAAGGTTGCTTATAATAACATCTGTTGATTTGTTCTTTTGGAATCTTCTCGAGTCCATCATTGTGTACTGTATACTAGGTTGGGATGGATCTCTCCCTTGGCTAAAAATGAATATATTTTTGGTTGTATGATTTTTAAAAGTGTTTTTCTTGGATCTCAATTTCCACCTAATAAACTGATCAGTTTGCAAAGTGTGCCCCCTAATTTACGTTCATCTGATGGTATTACACTGGTCACTGAATTGTCCAAATTGAGAATTGTATCTTGTGACTTTTCGATTGCTGGTCCCCTTTTTTGGAATGCACTTCCTTTAAATATTCATCAGGTTATATCTATTGCTAGCGTTAAGAAAAAATTGAAATAATTCCTTTTGATGAAATATTTATGTGATTGTTTTACTTAATTATTGTTATTGTGTGCTGTTTTGTATGGTTTGTTAATTACTGTATCTTGTTTTTATGACTTTGTGTCCCGGGTCGGCCCTGAAAATTGGGCCTTTGGTCCAGTGTCCCTTACTCGGTTAACAAATGAATAAATAAAAAATAAAAAAAAATCCCACACGGCACCACCTACTGTGATGGCTGTCTGTCCTGTGCATTGGTCACTCGTGGTGCACAACAGGGGTGCACCCCCATCCTGGCCGACCACTATGTCACCCATCATCATGACACTGCTTACGCATTGTACATGCAAGGTCCACACTCCAGGGATGGAGGTAGGGTGTCGCAGACATTACATGGTACACACGCTGACTACATGTACATTGTACTGTCTCTGTACTGTAGTGGTATTCGGAGGTGGGGGCCAGTGTAAAAACCTATAGCATGACTATACAAAGGTACACTGCAAGCTGTCCACTGTTGAGGGTGCATACATTCTCTCGTGGGTGTACAGTAGACATCCACATTCCAGCATCGTATTTGGGTGGACTGTGGGGGACGTGCGGTAATGCATGGCTCTGATTGTGTCTGTCACTGTGTTCTCACTGCAGACAGAGGCGCCAGGGCACAGGTCAGGCATGACTGGAGGAGAAGGAACATGGAGGATGTTGGGAGGAGCCAGACAGCAGCACACAGCACGTGTGTCGCCGCTGAGTCGCGCGAGTAGGCATGTGTGATTCACATTCCCATTCTGTGCTGCACTTTCACTGTGATGCATCCACCGTGGCCTTGCATTCACATGTGGGTTTGCATCATGCAGTCACATATTTGGTGACTCTACCTGTACATCGTGGCCTTCCCCACCCTGCTGCCCACCATGGGGGACCCATGTCTACTCCCATGCTTCGGGCGCTGTGTATGATGGTTCTGTCCGGTGCCACATGGCATGACCAAAGTGGGTGAATAGCCCATTTCTGTGTTAGATGCACATCCCCTCCAGGGCAACCATACACATGGTGCATGCAGGCACAATACATGGCACATGTGGCACCTTATGTGTCCCTGTCATGCTACATGTGGTCTGCAGTGGGATCATCTACACACCTGCCAGTAGTTGTCTTGGTGGGGTGGTCATGTGCTCCCCTACATGGGCCGTGGTGATTGGTGGCCTGTGGCATGTACATGTCCAGGCGACCCTCCCATCTTGCCCTTGGGATGGTTGTGGTATACTGTGGCTCAAGTTTGTGCTGCTTACAGATTCAGGGGTCTCTGCATAGTCCAGGGTGTCACAACTCCTGGACAGACCGCCAACTGCACTGTTATCACCACACACCAATGCACTTGTTGCAACCGGTTCTGCATGTCCCACAGGTGTGTTGTCACATTAATGTGTGTGCCCCTGCACAGCTATCCCAGCCCCCTTTGGTGTCTACCATATGTACATGGTATACTGCAGTCGTACACTGGACATGTCCCCCACACCACCTAGATATTACCCTCACATTGTATTGGATCACGTTGTTCTGGTGCTGTGCCCTAATACTCAGCCAGTTTGTTGTTTGCATATCATTCATGGTATGTTACTATGCTGTGCCCAGATGCGATACCCCTGGATAATGGTATGCCCATAGCCACCTCCTGTGTCCAACATTGTGTAGTCATGCTCAGTGCAGCATCCACCACACCCATGGCAGTGGTGGGCAAGTATGGCCTTCTCATATCTGCCGGGGGGGATGTGTTGCCACAGCGCTCACCTTTGGTCATATGTCCTGTGTGCTTGTGGCCACGGCTGCCTCTCCACACCATGGCCCTGTGGCTTGTGGGCTGCATGTTCTACAGTGGCCTATTATAGTGTCCCACCTGCAACACATGTTGTGCTTACTGCCACACATGTCCACCGCATAGCCGTGGTCACTGTTGCATGCAGCACTGTGACACAGTCTGTGGCCAACACAAATGCACGACACATCCCATACATTGATCTGGGGTGATGTGGGGGCTCTGTGTGCATACATATCGCCACATTGTCACTGCTGCTGTACCAAGTTGTTTTTTTCTTCTTCCCGTAGTGTCCCAGATGCTGCAGCAGGAGCAGTCGGACAGGTACAGGTGGGCCATCAAGATGTCAGCCACAGCGGGGAGCAGCACAGATGCTCCGTGCGGTATTCACGTGACAGGGAGCCATTTTAAAAACTGTTAAGGCCATGGCCTGCACTGTATGTGCCATGCATCATGAATTGGCTTTCCTCCGACACATGCAGGCACCACCACCAGCCATGAGGCGGCATGGCTGCCGTTGTGTTATAACCCCACCCCTTTCTTGCCCTGTCCTCGGTCATGTACTGCCACTGGTGTGTGTTCCATGTGTGTTTGTCCAGGCTCCACATCATTGTGGTTATGGTCTGGTGTCACTGTGGACCTACTGTCATGCTGGCATGTCTGCTGCACTGTCCATTGTCCTACATCACTGCTATCCAAGGGTCAGGGGCACTGTTGTGCTCTCCTATCCCTGACAGTGTGTGCCTACCATGGGCGATTAGCATTGGCATACACATGCCTGGGCATGTCTGTCTGGTACACAGGGCTGGCTCCTCGCAGTCCTTGCGTCAGGCCCTTTCGGCCCCTGTGGTGTGCCATGGACCCTCCCTGGTCCCCTGGGCTGCCGCACTGTTGCACCAGCCGTGTTCTCACATGCACACGTGTAGTGTGCAACAGCTACTGTTTGTGCATCTGTGCCCTGCCCCTTTGTGCGTGGTTCCCCCATATTCAAACGTGGCCTGCTGTGCTGCACATCTTCGAATGCACGATCACGCATACTTGGGATATTCAGTCATGTTTGCATGATCACGTTTGCTGGCACAATTTCTGAATATCCCATTATTTTGTGCTGGTGCATTTAAATGCGTGGCACAATCACTTGCATGGTACACCCTGCCACTTTTGAATACAGGGCCCTTAATTACCATTTTGGACATTCCACTGCTGGGGACTGTTTCTTTGCTACCCTCCCTTAGTTTGTAGCCCTGCATCGGCCTGGACAGCATCTGAGCAGAAGTAAGTAGTATTTTGTTTGTATGTTCCCCTCTCCAGATTCTTCCACCTGTATACTCTTAGACATAGGGTGGAGGCTACAAAATGGGGTCTTGTCTGGGATTTGTGTGTCCCCTGGGCCTCTGAGTGAATCTGGGATGGTCCGGGTACTTTGAAGAAAAATCCTTATTAATTTAAACTGTGTGCGCGGTTCCACAGATGGCACCTGCTGACCGATCAAATCTGTGCCTTTTCTGTCCTGTTCCTGTGGTAAAAAGACCAAGCGAGAACCTGGAGGTTTATTTACATATCTGCGTTCTGACTGGTGATTCGTGGGACTGTGCTCGAGTACAGTGAGTGTGCCCCACGTACACCTTGGGACTGTGTTGTGAGCGCGTGCTGCTGACAGCAAGAAACCCTCCCTCTCCAACTGTCTGCCACCTATGACAGGCTCCCTGTCCAAACAGGATGTGGCGGTCTATATTGGGCAGAATGCTGTTGCTGCCTCCTCAGACCATCTTTGATTTGCAGTGTTGAGAGTGCCTGAGAAATCATCAGACTAACTGTCGAGACCCCCCTCCATTTAAGCTGACCAGAGGTGCCCTCAGCTGGACTGTGACTGCGTTGAGGAGAAAGGAGAGGTGTGGGGTGAATACCACAAAATACTGGAATCGGAGCCCTGGTACAAGCTGTGGCCTGTGTGAGTGGTACAGGGATATGCAGTGCAACTGCAGTACTGATGGAGTGCAGCCTGACTCAGAGCTCCTATTTCAAAGCTCCAGACCGTTATAGTGGTGGCGGAGAGGCACACAATGTGAGGTGTATGTCTCAGAGGAGTGGCTGGTGGGTGACAGGCAGACCCTGCCCAATCAGGGCTGCTTGCCGCAAGAAGTGAGCTGGAGTTCTGCAATCGTGCTGTGAGGTCAGCGTGAGGGAGGTGGGGAGAGGGAAACCACCACCAGAGCAGAGAGAAACGCTGTGTCAGTGTGAGGGGAATGTGCTCTGTATTTGACCATCAAAATGAAATGGGAGTAATGGCTGGTACCTCGGCAAAGAGACTGATTATGGCCCCTGATGTCAAGACTTGAGACACTGTCCCTGGGAAGAACAGTTACGTACTTACTGTAACAGTAGCTCTTTGAGAGAATCTCTTCCTTTAGGCCACACACCTTTGGAACTATATCCACGTCAATGCTAGGACCACACAAAGTTTTGCTAGCTGAGGGCCGCCCACGATGATGTCACACATCAGTGTCTACATAAATGTGGGCAGCCCATCTCTCCTCAGTTCCTACCAAAGATTGTGCTTGGAGGTCTCTCTTCTTGGGGAACCACCATTGCCTCAGATATTAGACAGACACAGGCACTGGAGATAGCAGCCATGGAAGTTCCCAAGGCAGAACTGGATGCCAAATTCCCCTACAGCTGATAAAAGGGGGAAGGAGAGAGGACCGGCATTGGCCTAAAGGAAGAGAGTCTCTTGAAGATCTACTGTTACAGTAAGTATATAACTGTTCTATCTTCTTTGAGAATATCTCTTCCCTTAGGCCACACCTTTGGAACCAGTCCCAAGCAGTCCCAAAAGCCAACTAGGAGGATGGTGCAGTCTGACTATGGCAGCAGGCCCTGCAGAACAGCAAGGCTGAAGCCTGCTCATCTACAAGAAACAATGTCCAGACTGTAATGTTTAGTAAAGGTGTGGACAGTACTCTGGGTGGCTGCAGAGCAGATGTCAGCTGCAGAGACATTTCTGAAGCATGCAACAGATGTGACCACACCCCTTGCGGAATGGCCACAAACTGCACCAGGAAGTTCCTTACCATACTTCCTGTAACAGAACATAATACAATGTGCTAGCCATTTGGACAAGCACTGTTTCAATACAGGGGAGCCCTCTTTCTCAGGGGGTGAACAAAACAAATAATCGAGAGGACTTTCTGCAGTTCTTGGTATGAGCAATATAATATCCTAGGATTCTATGAACATTCAAAGTATGGAGCAACGCCTCACCCTGTCTGGCATACTCAGGATAATAAACTGGAAGGTGAATGGTTTGATTTAGTGTAAACTCAGACACCACCTTTGGGATAAACGTAGTATTAGTATGCAAAGACACTCTGTCTTTATGGAAAATCAAATGAGGAGGCTCATACGATAGAGCCTATAGTTCTGAAATCCTTTGAGCTGAAGTGATTGCAACTAAAAACAACACTTTCTGAGCCAGCCCATTGGCGCAGCAGTAGCCCTACCACTCACAATGCTGGTGACCCGAGTTCTGGAATGAGTTCAATGTCGTTGAGGGCCGGCCGGGGAGGAGGTTTGAGCATTCCAATGGACGCTTGCCTCCTCCAGGGAGGGAGGGTTCTGTCCTCCGCAGCAACACTGCCACCTAGGTGACCATGGGTGGAAGTGTGGTAGGCAGATGGGAGGATGAGGACGTCACTGGTGTCCATGGGCAGACACGCCCATGGGCGAGCATGGGGCCCGCACCGATGCCCACATACACGATGTCCTCCGGGGGAGAAAATGAAAGAAAATGACCCCGGCTCCTCCATGACTGCCTGCGGGAGTTCCCTGGGCCTCCATCAATCACTGGTTCACAGAGATTGCTTGACAACACATCAAATTTTGGGGGTGCTTCCCCACCCTGACCCCACCTAGGGGCATAGCCAAGGCTCCATGGGGGGGGTGACCAAGACCAGGGAGGCTTGGAAAATGCTGCTCGCGGTGCCTGAAGCATATGACGGATCAGAGAGGCGGGGCGTATAAACATAAATTGAAAAAACAAAATACAAAAACACCACTTTCCATTAAAGAAAGCATAAGCCACAACTCATGGCTGGCTCAAAAGGAGCCAAAGTAAACTGTTCAAGCACATAATTCAGGTCCCAAGGTGGGACTGGATTACGAATGGGAGGTTTCATGTGTAACATACCTTTCAAAAAGGCATGGGAGACCTCCAACTAGGCTGCCATATGCCCATCAACAGGAGGAATACTGCAGACTGGAGTCTGACAGGGAAAGCAAGTATTCCAACACCCCACTTATTGGACAGGTAAAAAGGGTCCATATTTTTGAAGGTGGCCCAAAAAGTGAAACGCTTCCACTTTAAAAAAAAATGTATGTCTGGTGGAAGGCTTTCTGGCTGCAGCCAGCACATCAGCTACTTTAGGTGACACCCCAAACTGTGCAATGGCTATGTCCTTGAGAGCTAGGCATCCAGGACTTCAGGTCCGAATGGACCAGAGAACCCGTGCCCTTTGACAACAGGCCGCTGTGCAGATGCAAGGGAACGGGAGGCTCCACTGCTAGCTGTTGTAGCAGCAGATATATTTGTCGAGGCCACAGATGTGGATAAGGGTCACACACACACCCACCATCTGTAGTTTCAGTAGTACTCTCCGTAATAAGAAAATGGGAGGGAATGCATACAGAAGCCTCCCTTTCCAAGAGAGAGGGATAATTCATCTCGCCAAAAAAACTCCAGGCCCTAGAGCAAGTGAGCAGAAATGCGGCAGTCTGTGGGGACGTAAAAAGGTACAACTATGGACAACCCTACCTTGTGTAAAGGTCGTCCGCTAGTGAGGTCAGCAGTTCCCATTCATGCATCTTGGACTGTGACCTGCCTAGCTTGTCTAAGATGTTTTGTACCCCTGGGAGATGTACGGCTGATAATTCCAGGCTGTGTTCCAGTGCCCAGTACCACAATCTCATTGCTTCCCAACACAGGGGCTAGGAACTGAGCCCCCCCCCCCCATTTGCTTATGTAATGCTGACGTTGTTAATTTGTAATAGCAGATGACTGAGTCAGATGCTCCTGGAAATCCTGGTGACTGTATAAGACAGCTCTCATCCCCAGGACATTTATGCATAATCTACTTTTCACCTGGGTCCACGAACTTTGGGTTTGTATGGGCCCAGATGTGCTCCCCACCCGGATCCTGAAGCATCCAAGGTAAGAATCTGAGCTGGAGTTGGAATTGAGAATGGAATGTCCCTCAAGAGGTTGCTGCGGTCCATCTTCCACATCAGTGTTTTGCAGAGATGCAATGCGATAAGCACCTTTTGGTCCATGTCATCTGTCAATTGGGGCCACTGCACTCTGTGTCCACTGTGGTATCCTCATGTGTAAGTGAGCCAATGGCACAGTCACAGTGGCCACTGCCATTAGTTCTAGGAGACACAGGAAAGTTCTGGCTGGGACGTAATGACTGCTGTACACAGTTATGCTTGAGCCATGAGATGTTCTGCCCTGTTCAGGAGTTGAAATGCTCTGCCTTGTTCCAGTACTCCACCTATATACTGCAGCCTCTGGTATGGGGTCAGTACTGACTTGGGCACATTCACTTTAACCCCCAGGTAGAACAGCTGTCTTGTTCAGGATAGGGTGTGTTTGAGTTTGTTCCTGGAACTGGCTTTCAATAACCAATTGCCCAGGTATTTATTTATTTAAAATTTGGTAACCGTGAAAAGAACACCAAGTCAAGGCTCATTTGTAGGTGCAACCTGTGGGGGGAGGTGGAAGGGAGTACAGACATGAAGAGTAGTTACTGGACATTTAAAGTGCATATACAAACTACACAGGCAGTTGAGGCAAAGTGAAAATAACTGTGAGGCCCCCATGTGACCTAGCAACAGCAAATGTCTAGCTAGAGAAAAGAACAGTACATTAGTTATTTACATGGCTGCACTAAACAAGATGTGCAAAAGGGCATATAAAAAAAAATAAATCAGAATACATACACTGGAGAGGCCCTGCCTAGAGAGAAACAGGCGGGGGAGGCTGGGAGAGGGAAGGCAGGAGGTTCAAGAGAAGGAGTGACAAGTACAGAGAGGAACAGGAATATGCCTTAATGCAAGGAGGGGTGGGTGCTGAAGAGAGTAGATTTCAGAGGGAAGGGAGATGACAGAAGAAGGCAGCCTGCCCAGCAGGAGTGAGGATAGAGAATAGCAAAGGTACAGGTACAGGAATCTCTGCAACACAGTAAGTAAAAGGAGGAGAGAGCAGGAGAGAGGAATGAAGAGAAATAGGAGGGAAGGGAGTCAAACCAGCATTTAGCAATGAAAGGGTAGAGGGAGGATGGAAAAGTAGAAATAGAGTGAGCAATGATGAGTGTGGAGTGGCAAGTTGGTGGCGAAGTGACAGAAGGTATTGCAGAGGGTGTCCAATCTGGCAAGAGAAGAGGAGGAAGTAGAACCACAGACCACATCTGCATACCCCAAAAAATGGGAGAACCACTTTGGTTACAAGCTCCTGGCAAATCAGGGGGGGGGCAGTCCTTATTACCATGTAAGATGCCCAAGTTTACTATCAAGCCAAACCCACAGTTACTTGAAGGCAGGGGCATACTCGAGGACGGTGCCCTCCAAGGTGAAAGCCCTGCCAGTTTCTGTCTGGAGCCAAAGGTCACAGACAGTCTTCTTAGTATTAACTCTAAGCTGACTGGCTTAGAACCAGTGCAGCACATTATGGAAGTCATGCTGGAGTGGGACCTTGGCAGCTGAGGTTGTTGGGCCATAACTGTAGATGACTGACATTTGCGTACAAGTGGATGTGCAGACATAGGCCAAGGGGAGGTCATTTAGGAAAACAAAGAAGACCAAACCCAGGATGGGGAAGGACTGAACACCACCCACCTGAACGGACTGTTGACGGTTCATAGGGTATGAGCAGAACCAGTCCACAGCAGGTGCTGACAGGTCTGAAGTGTTTAGCTTGTCCAACAGGAGTGGGTCTGACACAGAGTCAAAAGATTTGGCTAGATTGATGAAGACGGCTGCAGTGATGTGTCCTTGGTCCATCCCAGAGAGGCCAGAATCAGTTACAAGCAGCAGGGATGAGATGAGACTGGAATGGCGAGAGGAAATTTGAGGAGGAAAGGAAGTCTGCAAGCCTAGAGCAGACTTTGGATGCTTGAAGCTTAGCAAGAGAGGGGAGAAGTGATATCGGCCGGTAGTTATCTGGGGAGGTGGGATCGCCCCCTTTGTGCAGGGGCTGAACCTTGGTGACTTTCCAGGCTTCAGAGACAGCACTGAGGGAAAAGGAGAGGTTCAGAAGGGGACAGAGTGGGACGGCAATGGCTGGTAAAGAGATCTGAAGGAGTTTCGGGTCCAAACCATTGGGGCTAGATTTAGATGGGTTGAGTGACATTAGGGCAAGGCAGACCTCCGGGGGCGGGGAAGGAGGCAGGAGAGGGCCGCAGCTGTGGCAGGTCAGCCCCAGCATGACTTCCATAATGTACTGCGGTGATTCCACGTTAACCAGATCCAAGTTAACACAAAGATGACCTTTTCATTGACCTTTGGCACCAGCCAGAAGCTGGCCAAGCTCTTATCCCCCCCCTCCACCATTTTCTCCATATTGGACAGCACCCCTCTGGAGTTTGTCCTCGTCTTCAAGTACCTTGGTGTGTGGCTTGATAGCAAGCTTGACTTCTCTACCCACATTGACATTGTCCATATCGAGCTGCATCCTAGACTAGGTGCCCTCTACCATCACAAAGACTGCCCATCCCTTCAGGTCTGCTTGGAGCCGATTACCAAAATGGTTCTTCCAATCTCGGACTACGTGGATGTGGTCGCTAGTACTACCCTTCCTCCTGCCTTGCCAGCTTGGATTCCCTCTGCAATACCTTCTGTCATTTTGCCACCAAATCTCCTCCCCTGCTCTCATCACTGTTCTCTCTATTCCTCCCTCTCCATCTTCCCGCTTCTGAGTCACCGCCAGTCCCACTGTGCTTCCTTTCTAGCCAAGTACTGGTTTGGGTTCCTTCTCTCCTATATCTCCTCACTAGTCTCCCCTGCTCCATCCTCTTTGTACCCTCTCCATTCCCCACCTCACTCCTCTGCAGGGCAAGCAACTTTCTCCTATCGCTTCCCCTTCCTTCTGGAACCAACTCTCCTCCATCCTACACCTGTCACCCTCACTTTCTGCTTTTAAATACCAACTAAGTAACATAGTAGTTGATGGCAGATAAGGACCGCTAGGCCCACCTAGTCTGCCCATATTCCCTGCCTGTATCAGTGGCTGTTGACCCTACTTGGTCACTGGGTTTTGCCTCTGTTCCCTACATCTAGGGTCTCTTATGTCTATCCTATGCATGTCTGAATCCCTCCACTGTGTTAGTACCCACCACTTCCTTGGGTAGGCTATTCCAAGCATCCACCACCCTCTCTATGAAGAAAAACTTCCTCACATTTGTCCTTATCCTGCCCCCCTCCAATCTCACATCGTGCCCCGTTGTCCTTGTTAATTGTTTTCCTACCTATACTTGCCAACCTGCTCCTGGATTCTTCTTCCCTCACCTCTGTCATCTTCTCCTGTTTAGTTCCACCCTAAGCATCTGCCTTTGACTTCCCCATGGTCAATCTTCCCTCGCTGACTGTACTGTCTTCTACCCAAACAGGCACTGAGCACTTTTCCTGACTCTCCAACGAGCGTCCATGTTTACTGCATGATACATCTGTTGCTGCTTTTACATGTAGTATTGCAAGTGCTTCTCTCATCTGTAAAGATGCTTGTTGTTACTCCCATTCATTTGTATTCTGAAAAACTTTTATGTTATTCAGTTACTGTTCTCAGACATTGTACGTTTAGCCTCTGTGTATTCCCCTCTCCTGGTCAAACCTGGAAAGAAGCCTTGTATCAATGTGCCTTTCCCAGTTACCACATTTTTTAAATAAATAAAAAAAAAAAAAAAAAAAATGGAAATGAATAAGTAAAACCTTCTGAAGACTGGGGTGAGGGTAGATGTGGTACCCAGAAGTGAGAGGCAGGGAAGAACACAGGTTGTGAAGAATTTGTTAAAGTGATCGGCAACAGAGGAGGAGTCGGAGACCAGTGAGCCATCCACCGGGGGCAGACTTGGCAAGGGGGCTTGAATAGGGAGGGGATAGCCTTCCAGAATTTAGATCGAACTGAAGGTTAGCCTTGAAATACTGGGCCTTTGCAGACCAGACTGCCTTTGCAAAGGTGTTCCTGAGTGACCTGCAGTGTTGGGAGGTCAGACAGGGAGGACTTGAAGTGTGTCCATGCAAATCCTGGGACTTGCACAAATCAGTAAGGTCAACTGTAATTCAGGGGTGGCGGAAGCGTTTTACCCTGGACTTTTTGGGAAGGCATGAGTATGGGCTGGCAGTATAGCCTAGAGATTAATGAGCTGTGAACAAGCTTGGTACATGAAGACCAGACCTGGGTTTGATTCTCACAACCTCCTCTTGCATACTGTGAGAGTCTGAGCAAGTCACTTAACTGCCCAGTGCTCCCAGGTTGCCCCTGAAAACAGGCGCTTGTGCCTAGTGGGCCTTACCTGGTGACCAAAGACTAAAATAAAAAAACAAAAATAAATAAAAATTCCAGAAGTTGTTAAAATTGGCAGTGAAGAGGAAGAAAGTTGAATCAATGTCTGTGGCTGAGTAGACGGGATCAATCAGCGGTAACAAGGTCACTTAGGAGGACATCAGTGTCAAGGGATTTGAGAGGCCTGTACCAAAGGTATCTGGGGGCAGATTGAGGGGGACTCACTTTCCTAACACAGTAGGTTAGGCAACGGTCACTGAAGACGTCTGGGAGAATGCTGCAGTAATGGATGTGGTGGGAGGAGAGCACCCAGTCCAGAAGGGAGTGGTTGTGGGGATGCGGATTAAGTCACTGGGTTCGGTAATTAACTGTGTAAGATTCAGGGACTCGATCTTGTTGAGAGTGGACCTGGAGGCAGGGGTGAGCCAATTCAAGTTGAAGTCCCCAAGGAGGATGAGCTCACTGGAGGCAGCATGAGAAACAAGAGAAGAGAGAGAGTTGACAAGGGGGAAGAAAATATCTTTGGAAAGGCATAGACGACACCAACAAAGATAGGGAGGGTGTAAGGGAGGGACAACTTTGCTAGCAGAAGTTTATGAAAGGAAGTGAGTGACTCACTGAGGGAGAAGCATGACAGGGTTTGACAGACAAAGACGGCTACCCCACCTCCACGCTTGCCTCGCTCCTGATGGTAGAAGTGGTAGTCTGGGAGAGCTAAACTGGAGTCAGGATCCCTGTAGGACAGCCAGATTTCAGTGATGCACAAGAGGTCAGCAGAGTGCTGGGAAATCCAAACTTTAAGGGAATCAAGCTTGGGAAGCAGACTCCTCGCATTAAGGTGAAAGAAACTGAGGCCTTTAGATAGAGTTGGAGGAGAGAAGGGGCCAGGGTTAGGCTCTACATCACCAGCTAGAAGGAAGAGAATGAAAAGGAGAAGGAGAATGGTGCGAGACTTCAGCCCTTTTTCAACAGGGGAAGGGTGGGAGAGTGGAGAAGACAGGCAAGAACGGTGAAGAAATTCCAAGATTAAGGGAGGGGGTATGCAGAAATCCAGGGTGGATGGGGGTAGGGGGACAGCACAAGGAGTGGGAGGGTATTAGAAGACGTGCAGACTTTATCTGCAAAGGGCTGCTGCCACTACTGCCAAGCATGTGGCGCAGAAGACAAGCCAAAGGGCATTACTCTGAACTGCAAGTGCTTACTTTCCAGAACAAATCTCAAGCACTTTCTGTGATGCTGCTGGATCCTGATATGAAGGTATGCATCCTTCATGTCCAGGGAGCAAATCCAGTGCCCTGTTTGCAACACAGCAATCAGACTTTGCAGGGAGAACATGCAAAAATTCTAGTATTCTATGTAGAAGTTTAGGTCTCAGATTCATTGCAGGCCTGAGTGAGATGATCTGTCCATTTGGAGACCAGGAAGTATCTGGAGTACAACCCTTTGTCCTTCTTGCATGAAGGTACAGGTTTCTATGGCACATTCGGTTAAAGCTTGTATTTTTTCTTTAAGCAGGGACAGATGTCCTGAGGGATAAGTTGAAAGAGATGGAGGATGCTCTGGAGGAGTTTCTAATAACTTCATAGCATGTCTCCTTGCAATTCTCTCCAGGACCCACTCATCTGTAGTCACAGAAACATAGAAATTGATGGCAGATAAGGACCACTAGGTCCATCCAGTCTGCCCTTTTATCTTACCTTTATCAGCGGCTGCTGTCCCTACTTGGTTAGCGCCACCTCTCCTTACCACCTCTAGTGTTCCCTTATGCCTGTCCCATGTGTGCTTTAATCATCCCACTGTGCTTGCTCACACCACCTCCTGTGGCAGGCTATTCCATGCATCCAGCACCCTTTTTGTGAGAAAAAAAAAAAAAACTTCCTCACATTCCCCCTTATCCTAACCCCCCCTCCAATCTCTTATGCCCCTCATTCTTGTACTTCCCCTATACTGAAAGATGTCACCCACTTGCACCTCGTTCTTGCCTTTAAGATACTTGAAGGTTTCTATCATGTCTCCCCGTTCCCTCATCTCTTCCAGTGTATACATAGTGAGGTCTTTTAATCTCTCCTCATAGGTCTTCTGGTGCAAGCCCTGCATCATCTTAGTTGCCCTTCTCTGGACCACCTCCACCCTATGTCCTTACGAAGATGCAGTCTTCAGAACTGTACAACAGTATTCCAGATGAGGCCTCATCAGTGTTTTGTATAGTGGTATCACCACCTCCCTCCTTCTGCTAGTAATATCTCTTCCTATGCACCCCAGCATATTACTGGCCCAACCTACAGCCTTTGTACTCTGTTTGGCCACCTTAAGGTCATCTGAGATGATAACCCCTAGTTCCCCTTCATCCCTGGTGACCATCAGCAACTCCCCCCCTTCCCCATCCTGTAGCTCTCTTCAGGGTGTCTGCATCCCAGGTGCATGGTTTTGCACTTCTTCGCATTGACCCTCAGTTGCCACACTGGACCATTTCTCCAGATTTTCTAGGTCCCTCATTTTCTCCACCTCTTCTGGAGTGTCCACCCTGTAGCAGATCTTGGTGTCATCTGAAAACAGGATCCCCCCCCCCCATTGTATCAGGTGAAGGGAGAAGTGACCTCCTACCACTATCTCCTGTAGCTAAAGTGGTGTGTGTGTGTGTGTGTGGGGGGGCCAACATAAGTCATGCTGAGCAGTGCTGGGGGTGAGGCACAGGTTTTGGAATAGGCTCCTGGGGCTAGGGGAGCTGTCAAGTCTCCACCACACTTACCTCGGCCTTGCTGATGGTAGGCTTGCTGGACACCTCTGGCAGCAAGCTGGTGAAAGGATCCTTTAACCCGACCTCCATCAGGTGTGGGATACAAGGATCTCATTGACCTTAAGGCATTTTCAAGGCTTGAAGGCCTCTTAATGCTTCTTTTACATGGTATCCAGACAGTTTGGTGCCTCTAAAAGAAGTATTCAAAACTGCTTGTTGCACATCAGTTGCAAACCCAGCCACTCTAAGCCAAGAATACCTTCTCAAGCAAATACCAGTGGCAACTGCTCTGGCAGATGCATCTGAAAGCCGAGTGTAGCACGTTTGCATACCTCAGCACCAGCAGTCAATTTTTTTTAAGTAATTCATTCTTGGCAGTGCCTTGTGGAAGAGCCTGGGCTGCAGCTTTGGCAGCCTTTCAGATGCTATTTTCATACTTGATCATGTGAGACTGGTAGTTGGCAATATGCAGGCCTAATGAGGCAGACACATATGCTCGCCTGCCCATTACATCAAGCCTCCTGGACTCCTTATCAGGGGTCAGGGTACTCATATGCTTGGTGCCCTGGCTCTATCGTGGGCAGCCGTTATGACCACAGAACTGGTTTTTAGCTGGTTGGCATAAGGCTTGGCAACAGGAGCAGGGTTCTGCTGGAATAGTATTTGGCCTGTTCCATGCAGAAAATGTTGCATCCTCCAGTGCAGGGTATGTTGGAGGGACAATGATGGCTGGAGTATGGGGTCCTCCAGAAAATCCATCAAATTCTTTTTGGTGGAATCCTTTTCTTCCATGACAAAACCCATTACATTCTGCCTTTGCTGCATCATAGTTTGGAAGGCATGGTCTTCAGGAAGAGATCTGGATATATATGCCACAGAATCGTCACTACAGGAAGATAATGTGGAGCTAGAAGGTGGGGTATATTGTTCTTCTCTGTAACCCTCCTCTTTATAAGGCCTGGATTATATTCTTCCTTGTTGTCTGCATTCCTGTTGATGATGGGAATACAGGACCTCGGCAACAATGGAGACTACTGCTCAGGAAGTACCTGCTGTGTACCAGCCATTTCTGTCGACAGGGCCTGCGACACAGGAACACCTATTGATGGCAATACAGGCTGCATAGTCAAGCCTGGAACCATGTGTCATATCACATCAGAGAACAATGCCAGTACCGTTTGTGCATTAACGATACTCTGGCCAGGGGCCATGACTGCTGGAGTCGATGATGGACCTGGACCCATTGACGACTGTGACGTACCATCTCTAGCAGGTACAGCAGTGCCTAAACTAAGCCCCGGTCTTGGTGTTTGGTCAATGGTCGGGGGTCTGGTGTCACCGCTGCTGAGGCGGATGACAATGATGCAGGTCAATTACCTGCAGGCCACAACGGCGACCTAGACCTCGCCGGGAAGCAGATTTGTCCTTATCTTTACGTCCCGATAATGACCTGTCTTTTTCGCGGTCTTTACACTTCAACATCCACAAATCGGCCAATGGGGCTGGCAAAGTTGCTTTCTGACCGTGGATTTCTTCCATGGCAGCTAGAGTTTTCTCTAATAAAATGTTATCTGGCACCTTTCTACTGTGTCACCTGGTTGCTTGATTGAAGCCCTGGAAAATCTCACAATTTCAGGCACTGAGAGAAAGACTTAAAAAGCAGACACAGACTTTGTGTGTGTTGATAGTCTATCTTTTCTCTGCACTCACAGTACCAGAATGTCCTTGGTGTCGGTAGCATGCAGAGGCAGTGGGATCATGAAACAGCAGTAACTGCTTTAGAATAAAACAGTGGCTAGTTCGTCAGTGTTTCTATGGAGGTCCGACAAGTGCAATCGATGGCGGAAAAAGAACTGAGGAGAGATGCGGCTGCCCATGTTTATGTAGACGCTGACACGGGACATTGTTATGGATGGCCCTCGGCTACCAAATGTTTCCGTGTGGTCCTAGCGCTGATGCTGGTATAGTTCCAAAGGTGTGGCCTAAAGGAAGAGATATCCGTGAAGAAGATAACAATTATCCTCAGAGCTATGTTTTTTGAGACTAAACTGCTGTGTAAGCAGTGACAGAAAAAGAAAATTGATGAATTGTGAGTACCTGCCAGGGCTTGAGTACCAACAGAAACATGTTGTGGCCAAAACAGACACTGTAGGAGCCTGCAGTTTGAACTCTGTCTTCCCTAAAACTGTGGTTTAAATCACTGCTGT
The DNA here is from genome assembly GCA_016271365.2 of Neoceratodus forsteri. Taxonomy (NCBI): domain Eukaryota; kingdom Metazoa; phylum Chordata; order Ceratodontiformes; family Ceratodontidae; genus Neoceratodus; species Neoceratodus forsteri. The sequence goes on from JADMNL010000027.1 coordinate 143,495,541, forward strand.
CAGAGGAGAATGAGACTTGAGGATGACCTGCCCAGCTGGAAATAGACTGCTGGTCTTATGGGGGAAAAGGACTGTGTATTGGGATGCAGAATGTGATGCCACAAGTACCAGGCCAGCCTGACACTGATGTCCTGCAATGTAGGGGTAGGACATATGTGGACAGGGTGCATGGCCCTTTTGTTTATTCCAACTGCTATTTAAAGTCCTGCAGCCCTATTAAAAACATTTGAGGCTCCGGTTCTGATACCTGGCTAGGACAAGTACTGGTCTTGGTCTGAGGAGTCTAAGTGGCTCTTGGTAAGCTGCAAGCTTGAATCCTCCCTCTTTTCTAAACTGCATGCCTGAACTACAATCCAACTTTTTGGGGGAGACGAGACTAGTGACTGCTGGCTGGCCATGAGGAACACTGGATAGTCCAGGTATGCAGGAGCCCCACATGCTGCCCAGCTTACCCAAGGGTAGGTGTGGCATGAGAACCGCAGATGCCAGGTGAAGAGACCCGCCAACCTCCCACCGTGCACCAGGCTAGTGTCTGGCTAGGTAGCCAATGAAAAGCACCAGCTTTCCAGTCCGAGTTGACATTGTGTCACCCTTGGACAACCAGAGACCAGCCGTGGACCATTCAAGAGGATGACCGTAGCCCTGCAATAATCATGTTCCAGAGATGACTTTGTGGTCCTGTCCAAGACAACTGCATGCCACTGCCTGATGACATCCATGTTTCGCAAGGAAGAGAGGAGTCAGCAGTCGCTGCCTGGAGTTCGGGTGAAAGAGAAGGCTCAGAAGCAAGTGCCTAGCTGTTGCCAGAGGGATGAGGCCAAAACTGACTCTGTACAACCTAGTGAGTCTGTTCCATCTCTATCCTCTCGAAGCGGTCTGGGAAATGTCTGGGGCTCGAACGGTGTCATCCACACTGACCTTTTGGTATTACCAGAAATACTTCAGTGACTTCAAGTACTGTAATATTGTGAAACTGCACTAGAGAGCAATTAGGGGTTTGGCCCCTGCTTCTTGTGGCCACCTGCAAATTAATCCGTCTGTAACTTTTATTACACAGAGGATAATGCCTCATGTGCAGGTGATAACCATGATGTAATCATCTCGAGTGGTTGCTAGGGTATCAGTAAACCTCCAGAGCGCAGCTCTAGAGGTTTATCATTGCCCTAGCAACCACAGAGATGATTACACCATAGTTATCACCTGTACATCAGGCATGTCATTTATAGTGTAGTAGGATTCGACATGATAAGTCTCCCCCCACCCCACCAAAACACAGGTAATTTAGCCTTACCTTATTAATGAATCTGCATTACGGCCACATGATTGTGTATATTTATTAGGATACACAGAGTAAACAAAATAGCACCAGAGTTAAACTCACTATCAGACATAGGGATTGCTAGACTCAGTAACAGTATACTGAGACAACTGGAATGTTATTTGAATACTGTACTGAGACTAACAATCACATTCTGGGTGTGTACAATACTGAATTACACTGACATTCCATTTTGTAAACTCACTGCTATGACACAGATGAGAGAGATTTATAAGGTTCTGACATCACAACGGTGGGATTACAAGGTTGTAAACAACCTATTTTCAGTGGGTAATAAGGGCTACCCATACATTATACTGTTTTACTTGTTCTCATTACTGTTTGGATATAAAAATATTTTTAGAAGTCCACCAATAAAGCTACATGGGGTAAGTAGTTAGAGATTCGGCCTTGCCCTTAAGGCATTTAAATTTAAGAGGTTACCCCCCTTTGGGTCGGAGACTGAGAAAATGTTTTTGGGGGAAATTGGAAATTTATGAAATGCTTAAAATGGGTACAAATTAAAATGTGTTTGCATGGCAAAGTCTCAGCCTAGTTAGTTAGGAGCCCCTTAGCTGGTGGCTTATAGGGTTATAATTATGTGGTCATGCGTTTAGACCGGTGGTGCCTCAAGGGACCAGGATGGTGGGCTATCAGGGAGCACTGGGAGTGTAGGACCCCAAGGCTCAGGGGATACCCACGGTTTTCAAATTATGAATTTTCTTTAGCACTACCAGCATTGTGCTCATAGAACTGTAGCCATGCTTCCCCCTGCACCACCAACTGGGGAAGGAGGGGTGCTCATCCTGTTCCAATGAGAGTCTAGGTGAAAGGCTAGACCTTAAAGCCTGAGGTTCTTGCTCAGGGCATCAAGATTCTGGGGGGGAGGGTAGCACCGATAAAGAGGTCTGGCTCCGCAATGTGTGTACAAGGCTAGAAACAGTTAACCTCTAGGTCCCTTAGGAAGCTGGTCAGCCGGTCTGTTCCAGAGTTCTACAGGGCAGTAGTCACCTAGCTGTAGCTGGATAGCTGCAGCAGCTGCATCAGTTTGGATGGAGCTGCCAGCCTGGCACGTTGTGCCAGAGAACCCTCCAGCGTTCCTGTTTCCAGAGAGGGATAACAACCAAATTTCTTGAGAATTGTAGTGGCTGCCATCAATAAAAAGCTCCCCCCCCCAGGTGAATCCTTCCGGAGAAGAAGATTCCGTAAAGAGAATTCTGTCTAAGAGAGTTAGAGACGCTTCCTGCAGTTAGGAAGGTCATGGCCCTTTGGAGTGTCAGTGTGTAATTTGGCCAGGTACCCTCTGAACCATGGGGCTCAGTGCTTAGGAGAGGGCGAGAGGCAGGATCTGTGGCATTTGGGACCCCTGGGGGTGACAGCATCTCGTAGACTTTATTAAAACTGTGAGACAATCCACAGGGATCCCCAGAAGCAGGGATATAGCCGAAAATGGTGTCATTCACTTGGTATGGGATCCTCTGCATAATGGCGGTCAATGCTTGGGAGAGGTAGAGAGGCTGTAGCTGTGGCAAGAGGGACTCCCAGGGGAGGACAGCCTAGCAAATTCTAAATTTTGGAGAAATTTATCCGAGTTCAGACATTTGTGCATCAGTGCAGAATAAATTGGTGGAGCACAGGTAGATCCAATGGCTGGTAGAGGACTTGTCATAAGCCCACATGGAACTGCATGCACGGGACCTCAGTCCGGGGCTACTGTGGACACTCCATTGGTGGCAGTCACCAAAGGGTACCGTTTCTACGGGACAGAAGGAAAGTTGGAGTCCCTAGGCAGTTCTACAGAGCCGAATGCCCCTTATATGGTAAGTAGACCTTGCTCTGTTGGAAATTTCTAGGCGTACAGTCTAACTGAATTGCCCCTCACAGATGCCTCTGAATGGGAGGATTTGGAGAAATCAAAGTTAGCCCAGGGACCTGCTAGTACCTTAAAACATGTCAGTCACTATTTATCTGCCTGTAGATCATGTAATTCTGCCCTAGGAGGGCTAGATTACTAGCTGTGTTTGAATGAACAGAGACTTTGGGCCTGATTTTAGAAGGGATTTAGAGCGACGCAAGGGATTTGTGTCAGAGTCAGATGCAAGGGGCAACTTGTGGCAATTAGGATTTTGCAAGGGAGACTGCCACAAACCCTAACGCAAGTCCCTTGTGCCAAACGTAGAGCGTTAGACCAGCTTCCCCCCCCCGGTCTATCTTTGCACCATCTAGGAAGCCATTTTTCAGGGCCTGCACCAATGCTGTGGCGTAAGCTACCGTAAATTGTGACAAATGTTGCAACTGTGCCAAACATTATAAAACTGGGTGCAGTTGCAGAAGAAATGTGTGGTGCAGCCACACCGAACATTGCAGTTGACGCAGGTTCAACCTTCTAAAATCAGGCCCCTTGTGTCTGAGCCCCTTTGGGTTGTATGCAGCCCTAAAATTAATTCTAGACTTTGGCAACTGCTTGGCAGGAGGACCTCCTCGTCTGGGACATTTCCCCTTTGGGATCAAGACCCGAGAGAAGTGGAGTACCTGTGTTTAAGATTTTTGTAATCTGTAATTATATGCTCATGATCTTGGGAGAGGGAAGTTCATAGCCCTTTAGAGTGTGCGATTTGGCAAAGGACCCTCTGCACCACAGAGGTCAGTGCCTGGGAGAGGGTGAGAGGCAGGACCTGTGGCAACTAGCCTCTCCCAACCAACTCTAAATTTCAGAGAAATTCCCCAGTGTTCAGACTTTTGTGCATCAATTCAGAACAAACCGCGGGAGCAGATGTAGATCCAAGGGCTTGTAGCTGGCTGTCGCAAGTCCACTTGGAGATAGACGCATGGAAACTCAGTCTGGGGCTACACTGGATCCTCAGTTGGCAGCAGTCACCAAAGGGTACAGAGTCTAGGAGACAGAGTCTCTGGCAGCTCTTCAGAGTCCAATGCCCCTTGATTTGTTAGTATGCCCTGCTCTGCTGTAAACTTCTAGGAGTACACAGTCTAATTAAACTGTCCATCACAGATGCCTCTGGATGGGAGGATTTGAACAAATCAAAGTTTAGTCCAGGGACCTGCTGTTAAAGGTACCAAGAAAAATGTCAGTTTCTATTTATCCGCTTGTGGACATTGAAATTCTGCCCTGGGAAGGCTGGATTACTAGCTTCATTTAAAATAACTAAGATTTTGTGCATGTACCCCTTTGGGTTGTACACAGACCCAAAATTAATTCTGGACTTTGGACATTGCTTGGGACGAGGAATCCTGTGGTTTAAGATCTTTGTCATCTCTAATAATATATTTATGAGCCTGGAGAATAAAAAGGCTCCTAGTTAGACTATATTACCATTTTGGACATTCCCTTGCTGGGGATTGTTTGCTAACTCCCTTAGTTTGCAGCCCTGCAACCAGTTCAAAGAGGTTCGAGCACTTGGGAGGTCACCCCATTCTTGGAAGATCAAGTTAAGCGGTATTTTGTTTGTGCACTCCTCTCTCCAGAGATTTCCACTTGTATACCCCTAGACATGGGGGGACTACACTAAGCTAAAGACTCATCTTTTTAGCCTAGCCTTTCCTTCAAATGTTTTTTTTAATTTATACAAAACCTTTTAAATAATTTTACTTATTGCCGATTGTTTTACTACCCTGTTAAACTGTTCCACCGTATGACGCCCAGAGCCCCGGGGACTGGGCGCCTAATCAAAGAAAATATTACTTATTTACTAAGGGTCTCACAATTTTCCACACAAATATCAGGAGTATTCTCCCCAAATCTGATCTTGTCAAGACCTGGGTAAGCTTTAACAGATCAGATTTCCTCATTCTAACTGAAACCTGGCTCTCTCCCCGAGTCCCCTCCTTAGACATCAACATCCCAGGTTACCTTTCCCAAATGCAAGACAACTCCAAATGAGGAGGTGAGGTCCTCATATACTCTGCCTGTCACCGGTTTCACCATCACTAACCAAGAAGCCATTCCCAGATCCCATGAGCTCATCTCTAGGGTCCTTTCCTGCCTGCACTCTATCCCAACAGTAATCACAGATGCAGACTACTCTCCTAGGAATACCCCTGCTGCAGTCGCAGAAATACTGTAAAAGGTGTTGGACCCCTGACCCAACAGGGAACACATTATACTAGGTGACTAACATTAACTGGATGGCTGGCTACCCCCAAAACAAACTACACTCCAAAATCAAAGCCCTGAACTTGAACCAGTTGATCTCACCCACACACATCAACACCAGGTCTGCAAAGCACTGCACAATAGACTTGGTGCTGGTGTCCCACCCAGAGAGCATTCTGGTTGTGGACACCTTGCCTGACATATCTGGTAATCACTGCATGACCTACTCTGTACAAAAAAAAATAAAATCAACTAAAGCCCCTCCCCAAGTAATTCTAGCCACATCTTTCAAATAGAACAGTTGCATAAGAACTTGTCATAACAGTAGATCTTTGAGAGAATCTGCTGCAGCAGGTCACAGCTTAGGAACCTCAGCCGTCAGGACCACACGGAAGCTTTATCACAAGCAGTCTAACTAGGGCCACCTACAGCGACGTCATTATGTCGACATCACCCTATATAGCCATGGGCGGCCTCAGTTCCCCGCTGGAGACCATTCAGAGAGGACGAGCCTTCAAGGGAACCAAAGAAAAGGCCCCCACCAGAAGGAGCATGAGGGGCTGACAGGTCACCATCCTAGAGAAGGAAGCCAGGAAAAGGAAAAAAAGGGGGAAGGAGGGAGGGACAGCATGACCTGTTGCAAGAGATTCCCTCAAAGATTTACTGTTAGGGTAAGTTCTTACGCAACTGTTCTATCTTCTTCGAGGCTATCTTGCAGCAGTTCACACTTTAGGAATGAGTCCCAAGCTGTACTGCAAAGGAGACTAGTATGGGGGGATGAAAGACAAGTGTCTAGGAGAGAAGGCCCTGTAGCACAGCCAGGCCGAAATTAGCCCATCTTCTAGAGACGCTGTTCAGACTGTAGTGTTTTGTAAAAGCGTGGACAGTACTCCAAGGAGCCACAGCACAAATTTCCACTGTGGAGACACCCAGGAAGCAGGCCACTGAAGCAGCCATGCCCCTGGTAGAGTATCCCCTAACATTCCCAGGAAGTTCCTTACCATACTTCCTGTAACAAAAACTGATGCAGTTGACCAACCATCTGGACAGGCACTGCTTTGAAACAGGAGCACCATCTTTCCAAGCAGGAAAAAGAAACAAAGAGTTGCAATGACTTTCTGGAGTCCTTCGTACATGTAACATAAGAGTGCACAATTCTATGCACATCTAAGGTATGGAGGAAGACTTCCCCTGGTTTGGCATGCTCCGGGAAAAACAAAGGTAAGTGAGTAAATTCAGACACCACCTTCGGTAAAAAGGGTTAGCACGCAAAGACACCCTTTCTTTGTGGAAAATCAAATACGGCTGCTCACACATGAACGCCTGTAGCTCTAAAACTTTTCAAGCAGAAGCAATAGCAATAAAAAAATAACGCTTTCCACGACAGCGCATCTTCTACATCGCGGCAGGCTCAAAAGGAGCCACCGTAAGTTTCTCCAAAATAAAATTCAGATCCCAGGTAGGTACAGGATTGTGGACTGGGGGCTTCAAGTGCAGGATGCCTCTCAGGAAAGTACAGGCCGCATCCAGCTGGGCCACTGTATGGCCTTCAGTGGGCACATGGAAGACTGATATGGCCGACAGGTGCACCTTAAGGGAAGGATATTTGAGGCCAGCATCTGACAGAGACAGCAGATACTCAAGAATTTGACTCACTGGACAGGTGAATGGATCCAGATGATGTGGAACTGCCCACAAAGCAAAATGCTTCCACTTCATGGAGTAAGTCACCCTGGTGGAGGACTTCCTGGTGGCCACCAGGACATCAGCCACTTTAGGCATAACTCCAAGTCTAGCGATTGCTATGTCTTAGCCATGCATGCATACTAGAATGATCATGGCACCATCCATCTGGAGCTTGATTATCCCTTCCTGGATTAGAGAGAAGGTGTAAATAAACCTCCCTTTCCAAGAGAGGGCCAATGTGTCTCACCAGAAAACTTCAGGCTCAGGATCGAGCGAGCAGAAAAGTGTCAGTTTTGCATTGTGTGGGGATGCAAAAAGGTCCAACTCTAGATGCCCCCACCTGTCGAACAGGTTTTCGGTGACCGATGTCAGCAGATCCCACTTGTGCATTTTGGACTGTGACTGGCTTAGCTTGTCTGCCAGGATGTTTTGCATGCCTGGGATGTGGATGGTTGCCAGCTCAAGACCATGGTATAGAGCCCAGTTCCAAACTCTCATCACCACCTGGCAGAGGGGTAAGAGTGGGTGCCCCCCTGCTTGTTGATGTAGTGTACCACACTGATATTGACCATCTGCACCAGCAGAGGGCCTGAGGACAGGTGGGACTGGAAGGCCTGCAGACCGTACACTACCGCTCTCATCTTGAGGACATTGATGTGCAGTAAGGCCTCTAGTGCACACCACATATTTTGGGTCTGGTAAGGACCCAGATGGACAGCCCATCCCACCCCCAAAGCATCCGAGGTGAAGATCTGGTGAGGGGAGGGAATAAGAAAGGGGAACCCCACTAGCAAGTGGCTGGGTTCCATCCACCATTGAAGGACTTTCTTGCCGGGGAGGAGACCAGGACCATCTACTCCAGGTAACTGGTCCACTGGTCCGACTGCACCCTCAAGGTCCACTGGGGGATGTGCATGTGGAGCCGTGTGAGGGGAACAGTCTTAATGGCTGCAGCCATGAGCCCCAGCAGTCCGAGGTGTGTCGTACCGGCTGCAAGAGAGTTCCCTGGCTTGCGTGATAAGGCGCTCTGCACGATCCAGAGGGAGAAAGACTGAGCCCTGAGGTGTGTCCAGAATTGCCCCAATGTATTGGACACGCTGGCCAGGGGTGAGGACTGACTTGGTCAGGTTGACTGTGACCCCCCCCACTGGTGAAAGAGCTGCAGAATATGCTCCAGGGTGACAAGTTACTGCTCCCTGGACAGGGCCTTGAGCAGCCAATCGTCCTGGTAAGGGAAGACATAGAAGCCTTCCCTCATGAGGGCTGCTGCTACCACTGTGAGGCACTTGGTAAAGACCCCAAGGTGCTGACGATAAGCCGAAGGAGAGAACCCTGAACTTGAAATGCTCCCCTAGGAACATGAATCTGAGGTATTTCCCGTGGCCAGGACAAACTGATATGCAGACAGGTGTCCTGCATATACAGGGAGCAGATCCAGTCACCCTCCCGAAGCAGGGGTAACAAACCAGGGAGGGTAACCACCCTGAACATTTTGTACTGAACGTAGTAATTCGAGCTGCATAAGTCCAGGATGAGCCTCAAGTCCCCGATGGACTTGGGGACGAGGAAGAAATGGGAGTAAAAATCCCCTTTTCGCTGGGTCTCGGTAATAGGTTACATGGCCTTTTTGGCTAGCAGAACCTGAATCTCTGCTTGCAGCAATGGCACATGAGCGGGGGTATGAGGAGGAAGGTTAGGAGGCCTCTTCACGAACTCTAGGGCACAGCCCTGATGGATTATCTGATGCACCCATGCGTCGAAAGTAATCCCCTGCCATCCCTCTGGGGTAGTAGGGACAAGATGCCCTGGGGTGAAATGGGTCCAGGAGAGGGACCTCCCTGCCTGGTTCCCATACCCAAGGGCTCCATAATAAGTGGGCAAGGCGCGCGGTCTACTTTGTCCACCTACCCTTCTCGGGCAGTGCTGTGCAATACCAGATCTATAAAGAACAAGACAGCAATTATTTTATTTTTATTTACTGATGGCTAGGATTTAAGACCTCTGAGCTAGAACCTAATTTACAGAGGTTCTGTGTCACTGACAATTTTACAGACAGACAGGTACAAAACAATTAACAGGATTACAATCATTGATAGTGCTTAGTTACATTTCATTTACACAGCATTTTTAATTACAGTCAAAGATTAGGTAGAACAAAATCATAACATGTAGAGTGCAAATAAAGGAAAAAAATAATATTGCTGATCTTGCTGGCACAACTGATCTGGCCTGCATTACAGAGACCTGGCTGGATGAGAATGCTGGCCCAGTTTTGGAATCAGCAACTCCAGCCGGGTACTCGGTGATACACCGCATGAGAGAGGGTCATATAGGCAGGGGAGTTGCCATTTGTTTTAAGTTGGACCAGGGCCTTGTAACCATCCCAGTGGGAGAGACCAGATCCTTTTAATGTATCGTGATTGCAGCTGTAGGTTGCAGGATACTTCTCATTTACCATCCACCCGGTGGTGAGGAGTTCCTGCAGGAAGTCGTGGACTTCATCGACCTGGTGATGGAATCCCCCAGATGGATAATTCTGGGGGATTTCAATGCCTGGGTCCATGATGAACTCTCGCAATTTGGACAAAACTTCCTCCCGCTAATGAATTAGTTGGACCTTACACAGGTAGTTACCGCTGTAACTCATATTCGTGGTCATTCCTAGGACCTGGTCTTCCTATTAGGGGTTGACACAAAAATCCCCTTGTAACGCAAGGCCACCGCCAATACCGCCAGGCGCTTGGTAAAAAATCGAGGTGCTGAAGAGAGGCCAAAAGGGAGGGCCTTGAACTGATAATTTTTCTCCTGAAAGGAGAATCTCAGGAAACAGTGGTGGGCCAGGAGGATTGGAATGTGCAGGTAAGCATCCTGCATGTCCAGCAAGCACAGCTATTGATTCTGTTGAAGCAGGGGTAAGAGTCCCTGGAGGGTTAGCATGTGGAACCTCCTGTATTCCATGAAGAGGTAAGCAGACTGAGATCTAGAATGGGTCTCAGATCTCCAGTCTTTTTGGGCACTAGGAAGAAGTGGGAGTAATATCCCCTTCCTATCTGCCCTGGCGGAACCTGCTCTATGGCTGACTTTGTCAATAGAGCTTGGATTTCCTGCTGAATAAGGCTTTGATGGCCTGACGGGCAGTGAGACCTTTCCGGCGGATTGCGCGGGGGGTCTGTCCAAGAACTCAATGGAGTGTCCTCTTACAATGAGATGTAGTGCCCAAGCATCTGCGGCTGTCGCCTTCCAGGTGGAGAGCGAACCTCCCCAACCACTGATTCCTCTAGAAATATGGGAGGAGGTGGAGGGGATCCCTTTGAGTCAGGGCAGAGAGGGGAGGGCCGCTTTGGCACCTCTGGCGACCTTTTGGGATTTTGCCCGAGGAGTCTGGGCACCAGAACTGGTGGCATGACACTTGCCTTGTTGTCTGCCCTGGTTCTGCCTATTCCACCTCTTCTGAGGGCGATGAAAAGTCTGCTTGGGTTTTTGGCCCGAGCCATACATGGAGCAGACATCTTTAAGGGATATCCTGCTCTCTTGTAGCTCTGTTATTATATCTTTAGCTTTGCCCACAAAAAGGATGGAACCCCTAAAGGGAGCTTTGGACATCTTGCGCCAGTCCTGCAAGACGGAGCCAAGCCAGGCGCCTCAAGCAAACTCCTGTAGCAGTGCAATGGGCCACAGAATCAACAGTGTCATAAGTGGCCCACAGGGTGTGGCGGCAGGAAGACTTATTAAGTCTTATCTTTTCTAGAAACCTATTTCTGAGGTCCTCGTCTGGCATGGCTTGGAGTTCCTTCTCCAAGTCGAATAAAGACTACTTCTGGAAGGACATGATGTGGGCCACATAATTTAGAGAACGAATGGCACAGGTAGAAGCAGCATAGACCTTACGGCCATATTGGTCCATCTGTTTGGACTCCTTGTCTGGTGGGGAGGCACTCGGGTGTTTCGGCTGAGCCGACCTATCATGGGCCGCTGTAATAACAATAGAGTCAGCTTTGGGTTGGTAGTCAAATTACAAGCCCCTCCCAGGGGGTGATAGGTCCTGTCGGCTTTCTTGGAAACCGCAGGGATGGAGGATGGTTGTTGCCATATGGTTGAGGTCAAGTCCTCATACGGCCCTGTCCATGGAGGGATGGGGAGGAGGTCTGCATTAATAAGTTCCAGATGTTCTGCTAGCCTCTTCTTCTTGGGGTCTATCTCCTGGGACGCCCAGCCGCAGGCCTGCTGTATGGACTGGAGGAGTTCTGTGAAGGACAGATCCTCCAGCGGAGACTTTGGAGACTCTTTGGGTGGGGCTCTATAGGGAAATAAGGCTCCGAATGGCCCACAGAATCAGAGTCTGAATCCGAGTCGAAAGACTCCAGTCTGCTGGGCAGAGAAGTTATGTCTGGGACCGCCTCCGTGACCCTAGCTCCACAGGGTACCCCTGTCGGGCACCTGCCCGAATCCCTATCGGATGTCTGGTCCACAGGGGATGGGCTCCTTGTTGGTGCCCTGTGGGTCGGGGTGGCAGCCATGACCAGTTGGGGTTGTCCCAGCTCCTGCAAAAGTTGGGACTTAGCGTCCTTCCACCACGTCGGTACAGTCCCTTGGGGTTCCAGCTGGGGTGGGGGTGGAGGCTGGTAACCTAGGTACCCAGTAGAATAAAGGGGGGGATAGCCAGGGGTCTGATACCAGTAATGGTACGGTGGTATCACTGGTACGTGGCCCTGGCCTGGCGTCGGGTACCCTGGCGTCGGCACCTGTGGCAGGTAACCCGCACGGCCCTCCCAGTGTCAGGCAGTAAGGGAACTGAGGTGGTGGGTAGCCAGGATAGTTGCCAGAGGGGCCCGATGGAGAAGGGTCAGATGGCCCAGGAAGCAGCAGTGCCGAGGGACTACTGGGGACATGAGGGTCTGTCGACAGCCCTGGGGTCGGTACAGAGACCCCTGATGGGCCAGAAGAAAGCTCCGGCATTGGAGTGAAAAGTCCCTGGTCCATGTCCAAATCTGTGGGAATTTGAACCAGGGATTGGCCCGGCATCGGAAGGTGCCCAACGTCAGATCTGAAAAAGGCGAGGGGGGGTAAGGGAACAGAACCCCCCCATTGACAGGTCTGCCGGGGAGGCAGACGTCTCAGCAGGTAAGCCCGACACAGAAGAGGTCTCCTGGACAGCTACACTTGAGTCCTGGGGTTCTGGGGCAAATGAGACGTCGGGTTGGGTCAGTGAGGTCTGGGAAGGAGAACCCTCGAGGGACCGAGGGGAACCTGGAAACTCACTCTGCGCAACGTCAGGAACCACAAGAGTATCCGATGGGAGAGCAACCGTCGAGTGGACATCGGGTGAGCCAGCGACTGACTTGTTGGCATCAACATGGCGGGCGTCAGACGAACAGACGTCCGACTTACAGGTCGCGATTGGGCTGACAACAACTGGAAGGCTGGAGTCTGGCTGGTCAACCAGGGCCGTGCACCCAGCAGCAGAGCCGGAGGGAGACTTATCGGCTGAGCTTACTACAGGCCCTGAAGGAAGATTCTCCAGAGAGGAGCCCCCTGACTGCCCACTGACCAAGGCGGGGGGGTGGATGGAGACCTAGGAGGTGGAGTACTCACTAATGTGGAGGCTGCACCTGACGTGGCGTTGGCTGTCTGGCAACGTTGTGTGGAGAGAGAACAATCCTGCTCCCGGCACGTCTCCTTTCTCTCTGGGGTAGGTGAAGAAGAGCAGTCCTTCAGTTCCTGGAGCTCTTTTTCCATCATGCAAGGCGTTGTTTTAGATCAGCATCGTGGGCCTTCTGCCGATGCGCACGCGTGGTCTGGTTAAAGGACTGGCAGATTTCACAATCCGCCACCCAGTGTTTGGGGTCCAGGCAGAGGACGCAGCAGGAGTGACTGTCCCCATGCGGGATGTGAGCTCCACACTTCGAACACTTTTTCTTCGGTCTACGTGGAGACGTACAAAAAAGATTAGGAAAAAAGGATATGGAAAAACTTGCTACTAATACAGAAAAAATGGCGGATGACTGAAGCTGTTCACCACGAGGTCCGACAAATTCAGGTCGACGACAGGAAAGAAATGGAGGGTGGGTGTCGCCCACTATAGATTGCTAGCTAGAAGTTTACTGTGCAGGCTTGACGCCAGGAGGCAGCAGTCCTATATGTGAAGACCTACTGCAGGAACCCTCTCAAAGTAAGATCTATACAAAGGGGGTGCGGGACCTTAATATGGGCACAGTCCAATATTCAGTGTTTCAAACAACATGAAGTCTTGCTGTATTCTGACTATTGCAGTTAGGCCCAGCACTCAAACTGCCCCAGAGAGTAGAGGGTTAATTTTCTATGCAGAGCATAGAACGTTGAGCCCGAGCTCGGTTCAAACCTCTGTCTGCTACACTTTGAAGCGCGACTGTCAGATTCTTTACTCCACCTAACTGAACGGCCGCTCCGGAAATTTCTCCTTTGTTCACGGCTCGTAAGTCGGTTAAAGTCCTCGGTTTTACTGATTATTTTTCGCAAGTTTCAGTTCAGATCTCTGTCTGTGGTACAGTAAATACTAGGTAGTGAACTAGACATAGTAAACTTGTGGAAATTGTAAAAATTTATTTTTCGACCAGTTTGCCTGAATCGGCCGTTTAGTGATTTATATATTCTGTCTTTGTTTTTAAACTTAGAGTGTGGTTACCGGTCCTTATTGGTTTTAAAAACAAAACTGCATTTTCTTGTGTTTTTTTCCAATACCCGTGACACAGTTAGAAACCAATAAGGGTGTCTTGCCTGGTTGTTTGCCAAAAAAAGGGTACATTTGTGGTTAGGATGGCTATGTCTGAGAAACCCAAAAGAAAAACTGGGTCCACTGGGTTTTAACACTGCAGGGTGTGTGGGGAGATCTTTGCTAAGGCTGATCCCCACACCACCTGTGTTTACTGTCTGGGGTTTGACCACCTCGATTCAGACTGCCAAATCTGTAAAAATTTCCCCAAGTCTACCATGGAAAAAAGATTAGGTAGGCTCAGGGATAAGGAGGCTGTGAAGTCCGCTGACCCGGATGGCCAGCCTGGTTCGGTTCCGACTGAACCTGAGAGAGTGCCCTCTGACCAGGGCAATACTTCTTCGGGCAAGAGGAGAGCCGATCCTGAGGGATTGGTTCCTACAAAAAGAAAAGGAAAAATCGGCCGGTTTGGATCCAGAGACCCATTTTCCGACCACTGAAGAGATTGCCTATGCGATAAGGATTGTAGAATTGCTTCGTCCGGTTCCGTCTGATCCGGTGCCTTCTGGCAGGCGCTCGGTTCGTTCGGTTCCTCCAGTTCAAGATTATGCCCCTGAAGATTTCTATGAACTGGATTTGGAGGGGGATCCAGATTATGATGATGATGATGTGGGGGTCTGGTTGAGCCCACTGAACCGGACATCTCCCTAGACAGGCCTTCTGGTGTTTCTCCTCCTAGGTTTTCTGAGTCCCCTTCTCACTACATGTTTTACAGGAAAGTGGCAGAAATCCTCCAGCTCCCTGTGGAAGAAGCTGTAGAGGAACAAGAGGAACCTGATTATGTGGAGATGATGGACATCCCAGAGTCCACAAGACCGTCTATTCCCCTTCATAAGTCTTTTGGGAAACAGACACAAAAGATTTTAAAAACTCCAAATTCTGTACCTCCTGTCGACAGAAGGATGGACAAAAGGTACACCTTGTCAGGTTCTGGTACAGAGTACTTGTATCAACAATGCAGCCATGTTGGGGTTGTGCAGGCTGCAGCCTGTGATAAGGTTAATATACCCTTGGCTTCACCCCCCCCAGATAAAGATTCTAGGAAGCTGGATGCCATGGCAAAGAAACAGTACATGGCATCCGCCTTGGGACTCAGGCAGACTAATTATATGACCTATGCAGCCAGGTACCAGAAGTCCAGGTGGGACACTGTACTAGCACTGGCTAAGCAGGCCTCCCCCCAGCTAGCCTCGGAGCTGGAGGGGGTGGCTACTAATGGGATTGAGGCATCTAAGGTACAGTTCCATGCTGCTGTGAACTCCAATGATGTGTTATCTAGAGTCATGGCTACATCTGTGGCTCTTCGGAGAAAGGCTTGGCTCAGATGTACTAGTCTCTCACAGGACACCCAGGCTAAGGCCATGGATTTCTCTGTGGTGGGTAATTCTCTGTTTGGGGAGCAGACAGAGAATTACATGAAAAAGATGGATGAGTATAGGACCACCTATAGGAGTGCACAGGCCAAGGAAAGGCAGGCAACTCCTCAAATGCAGCAGGCTAGGGGCAGAGGCAGGCCTTTACATAGGCCTTTCTACCAAGCACAGGCCTCTTCTCCCTTTCCTCAGAGGGGGTTCTTCAGAGGGAGAGGCAGAAGGGGAATGAGCAGGGCTGCATCCATCCCTCAACCTAAGGCTTCTGCCAAGCAGACACCCTGATGTGTCAGCCCAGGTCGACTCCCCCATTCCTGTAGGAGGCAGGCTGGCTTACTTCGTCCAGGACTGTATGTCTGTTACCTCAGACAAGTGGATCCTGGAGGTGGTAAGCCAGGGGCTGCTTCTCAGCTTTAAGAAATTTCCAAAGCTGAGGGCCAGATCTTTTCCACCTGCAAGCATCTCCGAAACCATTGCCCTAGAGGCAGAGGATTCATCTCTACTGGCTCCAAAAGCTGTAGAGAGAGTTCCTACATTGCACAGGGGCCAAGGTCTGTACTCCAGGTACTTTCTTACCTCCAAAAAAACAGAGGAGTGGCGAGCCATCCTAGACCTAAGATACCCGAATAAACATCTTTTTCAAAATGGTGACACTGGGAATAATCCTTCCCTCTCCAAGGCCAGGGGACTGGCTAGCCTCCCTGGACTTAAAAGATGCCTACTTTCACATTCCCATTAGGTGCTCCCACAGAAAGTACCTCAGGTTCGAACTGCCTTCAGGCCATTATCAGTTCAAAGCTATGCCCTTCGGCCTGACATCAGGTCCAAGGGTATTCACAAAATGCCTAGCAGTAGTAGTGGCCTTTTTAAGAAGGAAAAATACTTCCATATTTCCATACCTGGACGACTGGCTCACTGTGGGTCAGTCCCCAGACCAAGTCAAGTCAGACCTTCAAGCGACTCAGCAAGTGCTCACTTCCCTAGGATTCCTTCTCAGTCTTCCCAAGTCAGTTCTCGAGCCTGTACAGCTCCTCACCTTCATGGGGCAGAGTTGGATACAGTCAAAGCAAGAGCTTTTCTTCCCCTGGAAAGGGCAAGGGCTATTGTAGAGCTGGCTTCTTCATTCCACCTTCTGGTCTCTCGGCCAGCAAGGCACTTCCTTCAACTTCTGGGCCACATGGCGGCTCCTACAGCAGTGGTCCAAGGGGCCAGATTTCAGATGAGGGACATTCAGTTTCTCCTGAGGGCCTTTTGGTCTCAGAAGAAAGATTCTCTAACCAAACTAGTTCCAGTGACCCAGACTCTGATCCAGGCTCTCCAATGGTGGCAAGATCAGGGCAACCTCAGGCAAGGAGTCCCATTCGTCACTCAGTCTCACTCTGGGGTCATAACCACGGATGCTTCTCTATTGGGGTGGGGAGCCCATCTGGGGGCTCTCACAGCCCAGGGACTGTGATCCCTTCAGGAATCTCTTCTTCATAGCAATCTCTTGGAACTCAGAGCGGCCTTTCTGGCCCTGCAAGCTTTCTCTCAGTCAGTGCAGAACAAGGTGGTTCAGGTCACGACAGACAACACCACCACCATGTGGTACAATAACAAGCAGGGAGGCACTCTGTCCACGGCCTTGTGCACGGAAGCCATGAAATTGTGGTCTCTAGCTTATTCTCTGGAGACCTCTCTGATAGCAGTCCACCTTCCAGGGAAGGACAATGTGCTAGCAGATGCATTGAGCAGGATCTCCCAGGGCCATCACGAATGGTCCCTGGACCCTCTGGTGTTGGAAGTGATTTTTTCAAGGTGGGGCACTCCAGAGATAGATCTCTCTGCAGCCCCAGATGATCACCATCTTCCTCTGTTTTGCTGCAGTCCCCCAGTATTGGGTTCAGTCCTTTTGGATGCTCTGATTTTGAACTGGAAAGGGACATTTCTGCATGCCTGCCTTCCCTCCCTTTCCTCTACTGTTCAAGGTTCTGGTCAAGGTAAGGTCACAACCTTGCAAAGTGATTCTGATTGCTCCAGACTGGGCCAGGCAGCCTTGATACCACCTGTTGCTGTCCCTAGCAGTTCATCTTCCCCTGTCTCTTTCCAGGAATTACAACCTGTTAACCTCCTCTCAGGGGAGGATTTGGTACCCCAATCTTTGGTCTCTCAATCTCAAGGCATGGCTCTTGAAGAGTTAGAGTATGCAGATTTGCATCTGTCCCAAGGGGTTCTGGATATTCTCAAAGCCTCTCAAAAGCATGCCACTAGAAAAACTTACAACTCCAAATGGAAAAGATTCAGCATTTGGTGTTCCAAGAAACATATATCCCTAGACACTGCTGAATTGTCTACAGTTCTGGATTATATGGTTCATCTTAATGGCCTAGGCCTCAGACCAGCTACTCTCAAATAACATCTGTCAGCTGTTTCTGCTTTTCAGTCAGCAGGAAAGCCTTCCTCGCTGTCATCTCACCCTGTATTCTGCAAATTTTTCAAGGGATTGCTTCATACCAATACCCCCCTTTAGGGATCCTACCCCTGCTTGGGATCTTAATGTTTGCATTGCTCAGCTTATGCAACTCCTTTTGAGCCTTTGTCTTCAGCAGAGCTTAAGTTCTTGACTTGGAAAACTGTGTTCCTGCTAGCTATTACCTCTGCCAGGTGTATCACTGAATTGCAAGCTCTGTCAGTGGAGCCTGATTTTATCTCATTCCATAGAGATAAAGTGGTCCTTAGAACTAATAGGAGGTTTTTACCTAAAATGGTTTCAGATTTTCATTTGAACCAATCTATGTCTCTCCCTGTGTTCTTCACTGCTCATTCTTCTTCAGGAGAAAGAAGTTTACACAGTTTGGATGTTAAAAGAGCTCCTAGTTGCTACATTGAGCGCACTAAGACTCACAGATTTGACTCCCTTCAGTTGTTTCTCACTTATGGGGAAGTGGGTAAGGGCAAACCTGCCACTAAGAGAACTACTGCCAGGTGGATTGTCTCTTGTATTCAATTCTGCTATGAGAAGCTAGGCAAAATACCTCCCTCAGGCCTGATGGCTCATTCGACTAGAGGTACAACTGCTTTCCTGGCTGCGGCCAGGGATATTCCTTTGCTAGAGATATGTAAAGCAGTCACCTGGAAAACAGTCCATACATTTACCAAGCATTACTCCCTGGACATCCAGGCTATGAGTGATGCTCGGTTTGGTACAGCAGTACTGCAGAGCCTATTCCCAAGGTAGGTTCGATTCCCTCCTCCATGGAGGTACTGCTTGGTAGTCTGCAGTAGTCAGAATACAGCAAGACTTCACGTTGTTTGAAGAAAAAATTACTCACTTTAGTAATTATGTTTCTTCTAATGAAGTCTTGCTGTATTCTGACCTCCCTCCCTACCTCCCCTCTCAGAACCTGTTTTTGGGAAGTGGGCTGGCAGGAGCAGTGTTGCACCCCAGGGGTGCATTTGGGTACTCCCTCCTTTTGGGGGGGGGAGAGAGAGAGTAGGTTATATTATTAATTTAAGTCTTAAGTTGTTCACTACCTGGTTTTTGATTTCTTGACTTGAGTCTTTTGGGAATCCAAATTATTTTGTTGCCATTTGGCTAGCAAAAAGTTTACAATTTCCACATAGTAGTTAGTTAGTATTAGCTCGTGAGAATCTGACAGTTGCGCTTCAAAGTGCAGTAGACAGAGGTCTGAACCGAGCTCGAGCTCAACGTTCTATGCTCTGCATAGAAAATTAACCCTCTACTCTCCGGGGCAGTTTGAGTGCTGGGGCTAACTGCAATAGTCAGAATACAGTAAGACTCCATTAGAAGAAACATAATTACTAAGGTGAGTAATTTTTTCATTCATTCCATGTAAGGGCACTCTGCGTGGACCCCTTGCGTGGAGAAGATACCGCTGACCCAAACCTACTCTTAATCTGGTGCAATGCTAGCAGTTGCTGGGGGTAGTGAGTCGGCGCCCCCTCCCTTAACTCCAACACAGTACTCCCTGGTGATAGTGGAAGCCCCCCCCCAATGCCAGACATGGCAGATTTAAGTGACATCCCTGGAGTCCAGTGGTTCATGTACTACATCATTAATTCCCTGGCATCCAGTGGTCCTTCCCCCCACCCAATTCACATTCCTGTATAGCGTAAGCAATTCCCAGGTGTTCTTGCGGTCTCCCCCCCACCCGAGCTTCATTCCTGTACTGGGAATGCCCCCACACCTATTTGCCAATCCTCCCCTTCCCATGACAGCCGGGCCACCACTGCCCGTGGCATGCCATTAGCAAAAATGTGTAGCCCCCCCCAACAACAAAGCCCTGTCCCTGTCCAGAACTATCAGCAGTGCCCCCCCTTCCAGCCGCGGTTCAATGACGGCGAGTGGCACAGCCTACCTCACACCACCTCGGCTGCTCAGCATCTATCCGTGGCAGGGAGCACAGCTCCTGTGCTCCCTGTTACAGATAGATGCTGGGGGGCAGAGGTGGGGTGTTCTGCTGACCGTCACTGAACTGTGGCACTGACAGACAGGTTGGGGTCCCACCAGGGAACTGCGTACATTATACAGGAATGGGGATCGTGTGAGGGGAGGGACCACTGGACACTGGGGAATTAATGATACAGTACAGGAACGGGTGTTGGGTAGCGGGAGGGACCACAAGACGCCAGGGGCTACTGACTGTTTTCTGGGGAACTGGGGTTGGAGGGAGAGGCAAAGCCACTAGCACAAGGGACAGCACACGGGATGGGCAATTTTTGGTGCTAAAGGGCCTCCAACCCCATACAAATGAGCCTATAATGGGCATGCAAATTGTCCCTTAGCACTCTGCATGCCCAATGGGCTCATTTGCATGGGGACTTTTGAATACTATAAATATTGCCCGGGCGCTAGCCATTGCGGGGGCCATATTTCAGGGGCGCTATCGGGCGGGGCTAAGTGGCTTTGCACTGGGCTAAAATGGACCTATATTCAGACAAACAGTGCTCTGTGCTATTCCTCTGAATATGGCATTTTTGCCCACCAGTGGTATTGCAAGATGGACTGCAAAAGTCTGCACTCCGCCTTGCGCATTTTTGAATATCTGGTGCCTCAATTTCAGTATGGTCCTGCATTTCCATATTTTTTTTTTATTTTGTTGTCTGGGAGAGGTATAGCGAGCCAGGATTCATTTCCAGATGTAAAGGGGGTAGGGAAGAAGAGAATATGGGTAACAAGAAAGGCCAGGTTGTCCCATCAGTGCAGTGTTAGAGGTACAGCTTGCGAGTCTGGGAATGAGCTCAAGCCGCCAGTGGCTGGCCAGGGGAAGGAAGAGCCAGTATCCCAGGTGCTCTGTTCCTCCGGGGAGGAGGGGCTGTCGCTGTTGCTGCCACTGCAAGACTTCCACCTGGGTGACCAGAGGTCACAGTGCAGTCAGGCAGCGAATGTAGGAGGGGAGACATCAGCCGAGACTCACTGAGACAGGCTTGTTGTGTGTGCTAGGGCCTCCCAGCCTTACCTCTACTCAGAGCTTACCACAGTCTACTCATACACAAGTAAACGTAACCCTACTCTTCCTAAAATACACAAAACAACATGTGTGACAATAGGCTTTTAAGCTTTGCTCAACATTTAAAAAGAGCAAACTGCTTGGGAGGCATGTAAAACAAAATAGAAACAGTAGAGCTCAAATAAATTAAATTAGCCCCAAACTCCTAAATATGTATGAAAACATTTACACAGCACTGTCAAAAACCCACTCAGCAGGTCAGCCCTCTACTCCCAAAGTGCCAACCTCCGAGCATAGTCTTGTGAACAGTTAACAGAACAACATAACCCTCTTGTCTGTTTTTGTGGATTCAAGTCAACCTTTGGTCTCAAGTTCTGGAGGGATTCAAACTGTGAACCTCTTGTTAGCGTACCCAATGCAGAGGATCAGATAATTCTGTCTTCGGGGGGGCCAGATATCTTTGCCTACGGGCACCTAACCAGGTGTACAGAAATGAACCCTTAAAAACTGTAATAAAAGACCTCAGATTTAAAACGCTTACCTTTTTCCAGTTTGGTATCACCATTCAAGCTTATGTATAGTGTCTGCTTTAACCATATATACTCTACTTGTAAAAGAAAGAAATCAAAGACAGACCAAGTAAGCTCTAAAATGAGAGTTTTACTAAAATAGATAAAAAATATGCAACACATAAAATACAGAACTATTATATCACAAGACATACAAATCTCAAACAAAACAGGTTTTAACAGTGCAATTCTTACTACAGTACTTAGATTTGTCTCTCTCTAAAAATACCTGCTTAAAGTGCTCACAGGTGTTTCTTTGTCAGAGTCTAGATAGAAGAGTCTGAAGGAAAACAGAATAATCCTTAAAGAAAACTATTTGCCAACCCCTTTGTGTGAGGTCACTTAGCTCCCCCGTCAGAATATATATAAAAAATATATCTATATAAAAACAGGATGTCTTTTCCAAGTATTAAATTCTGCAACCTCAGCATAAAGTACAGTTATGTAAGAACTTACCGTAACAGTAGATCTTCGAGAACAGCTCTTGCAGCAGGTAACACCATTAGGACTGAAGCCGGCAGGCGGCAGGACCCCACGGAATTCTTCTAGCTAGCTATCTTCAGCGGGGACCGACCCAGACATCGGTCCCGCCTCCAACGTCAGGCGTAGTACATAAGGGGGCGGTCCCGCCAGATTCCCCAGTTCTCCTGCCGGAGACTTCCGGCTGCAGGACGACATCAGAATGGGAGACCGAGGATCCACCATCAGAAGACAAAAGGCGTAAACCCTGCCAAAGGCTTGAAGCCATGCCTCCTCAAGGGGAAGGTGGGCGGGAGAGAAGTGCGTGACTGTTTTCAAGATTCACTGTTATGGTAAGTTCTTACGCACTGTACTATCTTACTTCGAGATACAGCTCTTGCAGCAGGTAACACCATTAGGACTGATTTCCAAGCAATAACGCTTGTAAGCATTCTGGGAGGAGGAAATTAGGAAAATCCATACCAAGTCCTGACTCTAGGACAGGAGACCCTGTAGCACGCCAGGCGAAACCGCTCTTCGGCCATGGAAGCAATGTCCAGGCTATAATGCCTGATAAAAGTATGCACAGAGTCTAGTGGCTGCAGCACAAATGGCAGAGGAGGGACATTACGAAGTGCTGCAAAGGAGGTAGCCACCCCTAGTGGAATGGCCCGGACTGTACCGGGAGGGTTTCTGCTTTGTATCATAGCAGTGATGATATACACTGGACAAGCCAGCGAGAAAGGACTGCTTGAAACTGGTTGGCCTATCATCCTCTCAGCGAGAGGAAGCGAAGAGTTGCTCCGACTTGCGAAGCTGTTTAGTCCTGTTCAGGTAGTACCTTAGACAGTGGTGAACATCCAGGGTGTGGAGCAGCGCTTCTCCTCTATTAGAATATTTAGGGAAATATACAGGCAGGTCAATGTCCTGATTGAGAGTGAGTGCAAAGACCACCTTAGGCAAGAACTTAGGATTCGTCCTCAGGGACACTCTGTCCTAGTGGAAAATCAAATAAGGTTCCTTACACATGAGAGCGTGAAGCTCGGAAATTCTCCTTGCTGATGCAACAGCAACTAAAAATAACGTTTTCCATGACAGGAAACACAGCTCGCAATCCGCAGCAGGTTCAAAAGGGGGGAGCGTGAGTTGTTCCAGGACAAAGAGTAAATCCCATGGAGGAACCGGGTCCTTAATGGGTGACCCAAGGTGTAACACCCCTCTCAGAAAGTCTCGAGAGGCATCAAGTTGCGCCACTGTGCGCTGTCCCACCAGGAAGTGGTAAGCAGAGATAGCGCAGAGGTGCACCTTAATAGAGGAGTAGGCGAGACCCGAATGGAAAAGGGAGAGCAGGTATTCTAACACTGCTTTCACCGGGCAACCTACAGGGAAAAGGCCGCGTGCTTGCGACCACAAGCAAAAACGGCACCATTTCATGGCGTACGTTGCATGCGTTGCCGGCTTTCTGGCCGCGGAAAGAACTTCCGCCACCTCTTGCGAGACCCCGTGTCGCAAAATGGCTATGTCTCTAGGAGTCGTGCATGCAGGTTCAGTGAGCGTAAGTCCGGGTGGACTAGAGAACCTTCCTCCTGAGACAAGAGATGGGAGATGAAAGGCAACGGAACTGGAGGTTCCCGGGACAGCTGCGTTAGCAAGCGGAACCAGATCAGTCTGGGCCAGAATGGGGCTACCAGGATCATTGTTGCATGCTCCCTGCGCAGTTTGAGAAGAACTCTCTGGATCAACGGGAAGGGAGGGAAAGCGTAGAGGAATCTGCCCGCCCAGGAGAGGGACAATGCATCTCGCCAGAAAACACCAGGCCCTGGATCTAGCGAGCAAAAATTGGGCAGTTTTGCGTTGGATGGGGAAGCGAAGAGGTCCAATTCTGGAGTGCCCCATCGAAGAAACAGATCCTCTGCTACCCCTTGAAGAAGTTCCCACTCGTGGACTCTGGCCTGGGAACGACTCAGGCCGTCTGCGATTGTATTGTCCACTCCTGGAACGTGAACTGCAATCAGGTTCACGCCGTGACGAATTACGCAATCCCACACTCTCATTGCTTCCCTGCAAAGGGGGTAAGAGTGTGTGCCTCCTTGTTTGTTGAGGTAATACATCACTGCCGTATTGTCCGTTTGGAGCAAAAGAGTATTCGACAGGATCTCTGACTGAAAGGCCTGCAGGGCGTAAAAGACCGCCCTCATCTCCAGAATGTTGATGTGGAGATGAGCTTCTTGAGGGGTCCATGTTCCCTGGGACCTCACCCCGTTCAAGTGCGCTCCCCACCCCAGCCCTGAGGCGTCTGTGGAGAGGATTGCCTCCGGGCACAGCGCTGTAAACGGGACACCCGCAGAAAGTGCCCCTGGGCCTAGCCACCACTGCCAGTCTCAAATCACTGCATTTGTGATTCTGACCGGATGCTGCATGTGGTCTTGCCTTTGGTCCCACTGCACCTTGAGCATCCACTGAGTTACCCGCATGTGGAGCCTTGCCAAAGGGACGGTTGGAATGGCCGCAGCCATGTGTCCAAGCAGATGAAGGGCCAGCCTGGCAGGGACAGTCTTCTTCGCTGAGAGATCCCTGATGAGGGATCCGATGCGTTCCGCTCTGTCTGGGAGAAATGCTTTCCCCTGAACGGTGTCCAGGACTGCGCCTATGAACTGCAGTTTCTGTGACGGTACGAGGAGAGACTTCTCGTAGTTGATTAGAATGCCCAGAGACTGGAACAGGTCCTGGGTGCTCTGGATAGCCAGCAACAATGCCTCTCTGGAGGCGGCCATGAGAAGCCAATCGTCCAAGTACGTGAACACATAGTGGCCCTGTCTCCTTAACGACGCTGCCATGACTGCCATGCACTTGGTAAAGACCCTTGGGGCCGATGACAGTCCGAACGGAAGAGCTCGGAACTGAAAATGGTGGCCAAGAAACTCGAAGCGCAGGAACCTCCTGTGCGCTTGAGCCACAGGGATGTGCAGGTAGGCGTCCTGCATGTCTAGGGACGCTAAGAAGGCGTCCTGCTTTAGCATGGGAATGAGACCCTGAAGGGTCACCATGCGAAATTGTTTGTAGGCGACCGATGTATTTAGGTTGCTGAGGTCCAAGATTGGATGGAGGTCCCCTGTTTTCTTGGGAACCAGAAAGAAGTGGGAATAGTATCCGGACCCTATCTGGTTCTCTGGAACATACTCCACCGCTCCCTTCTGCAGGAGCACGATATTTCTTGCCTGATAAGCAATTTGTGCTGACCCGAGTAACGGGAGAGCAGAGGAGGCCTCGAGGGTGGCTTGTCTGCGAATTCTATAAAGTGGCCTTTTCTGACCAACTGAAGAACCCACCTGTCGGTGGTTATGGACTGCCAACCTGGCAGGTAATTCGCAATACGACCCCCGACCTTGATGTCCCATTGATCCTGAGGGGTGGGGGCCAGGAAGGAGTCTGGCTGTGGCGGCTGAGGGGCCCGTGGGCTGAGCCAGCTTAGCTGGGCGCTGACTTCGGCCCGCGGGTTGTCTTCCCTGGGCTCTGTGGGAACCGGAGCCCCTCTGCTGTGGACCGGTGCAGGACTGTTGTCTCTGCATCCGTCCACGAAAACGGCTTTGGTTCCTACGAAAGGAACTAAGCCTCGGTCGGTACATTGCCTGGACCGACCTCACTGCCTTCCCGGCCTCTTGGAGCTTGGTGAGAACCTTCTCAGAGGGTGCACCAAGGAGAACTTCTCCTTCGAAAGAGGCGTCCATGATGTTCTTCTGGACGTCCGGGGTAAATTCGGAGACAGGAAGCCATGAATGTCTCCGGAGGCATACGCCTGAAGCTGCCGCTCTGGCTGAGGAGTCCGCGGAGTCATACGCGGCTTGCAGCACCTGGGTTCCCACGTCCGAACCCGTACGGAGGAGCTGCAACATCTCCTCCTTCTGCTCACCTTCTGGCAATTTCTCCGCCAGATCCAGTCCCTGTTCCCACAAGGCATTTTGGAACTGCACCATGTGAGCCAAGTAGTTCAGGGATCTGATGGCGCAGATAGCGGAAGCATACGTGCGCCTGCCCATAGCGTCCAGCTGTTTGGACTCCGGATCCGGTGGCAGGGTGCTCAAATGTTGCGGTCTCTGGGACCGGTCATGAGAGGCTGTTATGACCAGAGAGTTAGCCAGAGGATGTTGAGCCAAGTACTGGTCCTCCTTAGGAGCCTTGTACAGGCAGTCAGCTTTCTTCGGCATTGCCGGGAGCGAGTGTGGACGCTTCCACGCTGCCTTGATGACATCCACAAAAGTGTCCACCAAGGGTGGTACCACCACAGGCTTGGGAATCCTTCTGCCGAAGATATCTAGCAAGGTGTAGTCTCTCGGGATCTAACTCTTCTGCATCCCAGCCCATGTTCTCTTGGATATGTCTCATGATTTCCGAGAACGATGGGTCATCCGGAGGAGATCTAGGAAGCTCACGTGGGTCCGGAGAAGGGATTGGAAGGGGAGAGAGGGATCTGGATCTTGCCGAGGACTCCGATCCTGTATCCTCCGTCGAAGGCGAATGACAGCGTCTTCTGGGTCTCTTGGGACTTGGTGATCCTGAAGAGGATTTAGACGGAGGTCTCCTTCTATCTGGTCTCCCCCTTGGAGGGTCCATAGGCTCCTGAGGGAGAGGTGCTCGGCCTGCTGCCCCGGATGGAGAAGGGGGTGCAGGGGCCAGAGGGGTCGCAGGTGGCGGAGGAGGTAGAGGAGGTGGTGTGGGAACCACATCCTTTTTAATGGTATCCCACCAGTAGGTAAAGAGCTCCTTAACCTCAGAAAAGGAAAGGCCCGACGGACCGGATGCCGGTGGCCGGTTGTCGGGTTCCGGCGTCAGCTCCTCAGGGGCCTCAGGTTGTGGGGAGGGTTCCCTGGGAGGCTCGACAGGACCAGGTTCGCCCGTCTGGTCCTCGGGCTGCGTCAACTCCTCCTCCGTGATATTCTCCTGACTGACGTCGGTAGGAGGCGTCGGGGTCCTCTTCTCAACTCACGCGGACGTCGGCCCTCCTGCCGACGACTGAGAGGGCGAAGGCCTGACCAGCGACGGGCGTCTGGCGGTCGATGGCTCCTGGGACCTGTGATGAGTGGCCGACATAGGACGGGCCGGCGTCGAATCCGACGGCTTCTTAAGCGAGGTAAACTCCTTGGTCTTCCGCTGGGGAGGAGGAGGCAAGGAGGCAGACCTGACGTCGGGTTCGGAATGGCGGGAACCCGACTTGTGGTGATGATGATGGCCCCCAGACCTAACCAGGGCTTTGGAAGAAGAGGATGAAGAGGGCCTGGAGGTCTTGGCCTGTGAGGAGGAAGAGGAGCCCAAAGGATTCTTCACTGCAGTGGAGGGAGGCTGAGAACAGGCCCGGGATGGCGAGCGGTCGGACCGAGAGCTGGAGCTACGGGAGTCGGAGGCCCTAGATGGGGACTTGGATGGAGCCTTTTCCCTGTACTACTCAGAATGTTTCCAAGCCTTCTCTGCAGAACTCTCCTTGGAGGTGTCCATGGTCTTAATTTTCTCCTCGAGCAGGAACGCCTGCAGAGCCTTCTGGCGACGGATCCGGGTCCGGCTGTTGAACCCCCGGCAGAAAGTGCAGGACTGGGTGTCGTGGTCTGGGCCTAGGCACCGGACGCAGGCCGAATGCGGATCCTGGATGGGATTTGCTTCCCACAGGTGCACTTCGAGGGATGGCCTTCAACGGAGGTTGGAGAGGACATCAGATAGAGCCGAAGAAATGAACTTTTTCCCGAAGGAAGAACTTAACCATGCGTCGCGCGCTAGAAACGATCCAAAGGGTCGAGACATGCAAGTCGACGGCGGGAAAAGAACTGGGGAATCTGGCGGGACTGCCCTTATGTACTACGCCTGACGCCGGAGGCGGACCGACGCAAGGGTCCCCGCCGAAGATAGTGCTAGCTAGAAGACTCAGGTCCCAAGCCGTCAAGCTTCAGCGTCCTAATGGTGTTACCTGCTGCAAGAGCTGTATCTCGAAGTAAGATCTCATGTTCTTATTCAAATGACATTTTCTTTGATCTCATGAGCATCTTCCCCTTCCCAGGACATCAAGGCATCTTTATGATTTCGCACCAGTTTACTAAACCTGGTTTCCCCCCTCGAAACTTCATAAAAGGGATATGATCTTCCCTCTTACCAACTACAGCTGTAATTAACTCAAACAGGAGATTCCTGATTAAGGCCTGTTTTACTCAGTAATTAGCTTCTGGCCTTCCACGTAACACCTTTTATCTAAAACATGTGTGTGTGTGTGTGTCATACTCGCATGCTGTTTCAGCATTTCTCAAGAAAGACAGTCCATACACATTTTTATATTACAAAAAATGATACAGCACTCAGAACTGGCTGCCCACGTCCCAAGCACCACTCACTGCTTGTAAAGGAATAATACTGTTGATCTATTTGGAAAAGAGTTTAAGGGTGGTACTATCTTCATAAATAGAGTGGTTTTAAGCGACCCATTAAACTGGGTAGGGAATTTCCTGCATCCTGATTGACCGAGAGGGGTACGAAGCCATGTAGTTTAGGAAAAGAAACCCACAGCATCACACTTCTTCCAGCAACCAGGATCTATCATGCTAACATATCAATGCCTTGTAGAAAATTTAAAAAACTTCTAGGTGCCATCTTGGTTTGGTACTCCCTCCCATCTGCCATTATTTAAAACATTATCATTTCAAAACCTTCATCCCCACCTCAGACACACTACACATTAAAATCAAAACACTTAAAACCCTCCTCCTGTCTGTGTGTGTGTGTGGGTTCTATTGAAGAAAAGAAAGCACTCCACCATCCAGTGGCACAGTTAAATAAAATCTAGCAGAACAGGAAAAACAACTTTTTTTATAACTTTTAAACAAAATGCTTTTTAAATGTATTTTCTTATTTCTTTTAAATATTAACACTTTTCCCAAATGTTTTTAAGCAATGAGGCTTGATCAGGGGTACAACTGACAGTTTGTTAATCACCCCAAGGAGACGTAATGTGGCACAAGGTGCAGCCAAGTGCCACACTGCCTGTAGGAGATGCTGTTAACGTAACCCCTGGAGTGCCTCATTGCTCAAATAAACGCTGATTTCAAAAGGAAAGTGTTAGATGTGTACCCTTTCAATGTTTAACTCATTGGGAGGGAGGATTTCTAATAAAACAGTTCATCCACCAGAATGCTGGTTCAGAATCATTATGCACTCAGCAGTGTTACAGGATGGAATGCTGACAGGAAGAATTTAAATGTCATGGTAATCAGGCTGTACATAACAGCGTAACAGAGATTAATGCAAGGCTGTTGAAATGCTGACAGCTAATCAAAATAGAACAGTTCTGAGACCCTTTTTATAATTCTGCTTATAAAATGAGTACCATTTAAAAACATTTGGAAAAAATCTGCTGCTGAGATAAAAGTGGTTCCATTTTAAGAAAGCACCCTACCATCTAAAGGCGTAAACAAACAGCATCTAGTAGAACGGGGAAGAAGAGGGGACATCTTTTTAAACATTTAATCTAAAAGCCTTTTAAATGTATTTTGTTTATTCCTTTTAAATGTTAACAACTGTTCCAAATATTTTACATGGTACCCATTTTATAAGCACAATTGTAAAAAAGGTCTCAGTTAATCTAACCCTTGGGTCATGCCTGATTGCTTAATAAAACACTACAGGGTGTGGGTTTCTATTCATAAACCACACATCCAGATAGTCGAAAGGCACTCGGTGAAAGCGTCTCGCACTGCACAATACATTTAGACATCCGGGTTGTGAACAGAAAACCCCAACCTGTCATGTCTTATTGCTTACTAACCTGCTTTGTGAAGGAACATGGTGCTTTGATCTGTGCAGGAAACCACACTTTCACTTTCCCCCCAATTAAAGGCTGATGTATTTCTGCCCTTTCCAGCACTGGATTATACAGCTGCTTCTAGATTATGCTGCCCATGTACGTATATAGAGCGGTCTACATGTACTTGGCCTTATCTGAAGTACTAGGCAAAGGCACAAACAAAAGCGGCCCATTATTCACAGGGTAATTTTCCTACTTCCTTCCTGCGGACCTACTCAGGACTGCCCACAAGAGGTCTGCTGGCTATGCCAAGCAGCATTAAAAAATAAAAAGGAAAACGGTAACAAAATAAACCAGACTTTTGTTGTGAGCAAATCTGCTTTATAATATGAAACATAACAGAAACATTTATGAAACACTTAAGAACAATATTTGGGCACCGAATAGAAGAGACCCCATCCCGAAGCTCCCAAAACAATTTAATTGAGAAACAAACAAGTGCCGTGTGGTGCTCCGAGGGTTCTTGTGACATCAGTCTGTCTCTTCTTCATAGATGGAGTGCTTTTAGTCAATGGACTTGGTCATCCCAAACAACCAACTTTCTACCAATAGGAGCCTGAGGGCCAAGGAAAGTACAGTTACATTAAGAGCTTATCGTAACAGTAGATCTTCGAGAGAGGCTCTTGCAATAGGCAATAACCATTAGGACTGAGCCATCAGGCACTAGGATCAGAAGGAAAACTTAGCTAGCAGTGTCTGGTGGGGGACTGCCCACCCGGTGTCACGTGACTGATGTTATCCAGACACTATATAGTGGGCGGTCCCCATGCCCACCCTCCAGTTCTCCTGCCGGAGACCTAAGAAGGTGCAACAGGAGAAAGGAGTGGTCTCCTGGAGCCAAGAAAAAAATACTAAAACAAGTAGTAGCAGCCAGGGGAATGAGGGAAGGAAAACCTTGCCTATTGCAAGAACCTCTCTCAAAGATCTACTGTTGCGGTAAGTTCTTGCGTATCTGTGCTATCTTATTTCGAGAGGCTCTTGCAGTAGGTAATGACCATTATGACTCAGTTCCAAGCAGTGTAAGTCAGGCAAAGACTGAACATGGGAGGCAGGAAAAGGTCTGCAGTAGGCAGGGTCTAAGACAGAAGGCCTTGAAGGACAGCTAGTTCAAAGCCAGCCCTGCACCTAGAGGCAATGACCAAACTGTAATGCTTAGTGAAGGTGTGGACAGAGCTCCAAGTGGCCACTGCACAGACATTTCTGAAACAAGCAGTAGATGCAGCCATGCCTCTGGCTGAATGTCCTTTAACTTCTCCTGGAAGCGGTTTGTTATACTTCTGATAACAAAACAGGATGCAGTTTGCCAACCATTTGGATAAACACCGTTTTAGAATGGCAGCGCCCTCTCTTTTGGGTGCAGGGGAAATTAAAAGCTGATCCATTCTGTGGACTGACTTCATCCATTTCATGTAAAACCATAACATTCTGTGTACATTCAGTGTGTGCAGAATAGCCTCCCCTTGATTAGAATGCTCAGAGTAATAACACCGGTAAGTGTATGGTCTGATTCAAGGTAAACTCAGAAACCATATTTGGTAAAAACTTAGGATTTGTACACAGAGCCGCCGGGTCTCCGTGAAAAATCAAACAGGGCTGCTTTCACATAAGGGCCTGAAGCATGGAAATCCTTTGCGCATAAGTAATAGCGACTAAAAACAGCACTTTCCAGGATAGATAACACAGGTTGCAACTCGCGGCCGGTTCAAAGGGAGGCAAAATGAGTTTCTCAAGTATGAAGTTCAGATCCCATGGAAGAATGGGGTTCCTGACTGTGGGTTTCATATGGAGGATTCCCTTCAGGAAAGTGTGGGAGACTTCCAACTGAGCCAAAGTCTTGCCATCTACCGGAGGATAGCAGGCAGAAATGGACGACAAGTGGACCCTCAGTGAAGAGTAGCTGAGCCCCAGGTCTGAGAGATGCAAGAGGTACTCCATGACCTGAGGGGCAGGGCATGAAAAGGGGTCCCAACCCTTAGAGGTTGCCCAGATAGAGAATCTCTTCCACTTCATAGCGTACGTGGTCTTCACGGATGGCTTTTTGGCCTCCACATGAACCTAAGTGACCCTAGAAGACGCACCAAAGCGCGAGGCTGCTATGTCAGAAGGCGCCATGTGTGAAGGTGAAGGGACCCAAGACCTGGATGAACCAGGGTGCCCTGCTACTGGGTCGGGAGGTTGTGGCAGAGGGGTAAAGGAACCGGGGGCTCCACCACCAACTGCTGGATCAGAGGTAACCAAATCTGGCGAGGCCAATATAAGGCGATCAGAATCATGTGAGCCCCCTCCGCCTGCAGTTTGAGCAGCATCCTCTGCAGTAGCGGGAAGGGAGGGAAGATGTACAAGAACCTACCTGTCCAGCAAAGAGATGGTGTGTCTTGACAGAAAACACCAAGCACAGGAGTGAGCAAGCAAAACTGGGTAGTTTTGCCTTGTATGGAGAGGTGAACAGGTCTAAATCTGGGTGACTCCACAAAAGGTTGAAGAGGTTTTCGGCTACTGACTGTCTCAGTTCCCACTCGTGTGCCCTTGCCCAAGTGCAGCAGAGTGTGTCCACTAGGACGTTTTGGACTCCTGGGACATACACTGCCATGAGCTGAAGGCAGTGCTGAACAGCCCAATTCCAAACATGCACTGCCTCCCTGCACAGAGGGTAAGACCGCATGCCTCTCCTTGCTTATTCAGGTACCAGACCACACACGTCTGACTGGACCAGCAGTAAGCCTGGAAGGAGAAGGTGCTGAAAAGTCTGAAGGGCATACAACACCACGCGCATCTGCAGCACGTTGATGTGCAAGGAGAGCTCCTGCTGAGACCAGGATCCCTGGGTCCTGCGATTCCCCAAGTGAGCACCTTAGCCCAGACAAGAGGCATCCATTGCCATAGTCAGAACCGGAGGAGGAGGAGGAAGAGGCTGAAAGGAGACTCCCCAGCAGAAACAGTTTAGATCCTGGCACCAGAGAAGATCCTGTCGCATGCGGTTGGACACTAGGACCCTGTGGTCCAGGTCGTCCGACCTCTGGTCCCACTGTACTCGAATTGTCCACTGCATGACAAACATGCAGAGTCTGGCTAGAGGAACAGTGGGAATAGCCACCACCATAAGGCCTAGCAGGCGTAAGACAGACCTGGCCGTAGACCAGCAGCTGGAAGCCACCTGCCTTGTCTACTTTTGTAGCGTTTCTGCCCTGTCCAAGGGGAGAAAGGCTCGACCCTGGGCTGTGTCCAGCACTGCCCCAAATGAATTGAAGGCACTAAGAGGGTGTTAACTGAGACTTGGGGTACTTCACCTTAACTCCTACTTGGTGGAAACAGAGCCAGGGTAGCTGACAGAGAGGCTTCGAGGCTGTCCATCGATGGAACCGACAGCAGCCAGTCGAGGTACAGGAACACATAATGACCCTGGCATCGCAAAGCCACTGCCACCACCGCTAGGCACTTGGTAAACACCCTTGGTGCTGAGGAAAGGCCAAAGGGGAAGGCTTTAAAAGGAGAACCTATGGAAGCGGCGGTGGGCTGGGAAGACGGTTATATGCAGATACGCATCTTGCATATCCAGAACGCAGAGCCAGTGTCTCTGTTGAAGCAATGGAAGTAGATCTGGGAGAGTCAGCATGCGGAATCTCTAGTACTCCATGTACAGATTGCGAGTGCTGAGGTCCAATACTGGCTGAAGGTCTTCCGTCATTCTGGGGGCCAGGAATAAGTGGGAGTAATAACCCCATCCAGCAGGGCCCTGAAGGATGAGCTCTATGGCTGACTTTTCCAGCAGAGCCTCAGTCTCTTTTCTAATGAGCGGGATGTGACCTTTAGGGTAGTGAGAGTGACCTGGAGGATTTTCAGGTGGTCCCTCTACAAAGCCCAATGTGGGACCTTGAGCTATGAGCTGAAGGACCCAAGAGTCTGCTGTGATCGCCTCCCATCCGGGTAGGTGACTGGTGAATCTGCCCCTTACTGGCTCCTCTGGAACTAGGAGTGGAGGAGGGGGAATGGTCCAGGAGTCAAGAGGCACAGGGATGGCTGGATGAGTGCCCCCCCGGAGGCTTTCAGACTTGGCTGGGGGGGGGACCCGCTGAGGGTGCGCAGACGGAGTCGTAAGTCACTCATAAGGTATGATGGCAGGTAATCTCTGCTGTCTTAACCATCTGCTCAATCTGGGTCTTGGCCTCAGAATCTGGTAAGGCCTCAAATTCAGATCTGAGCTGGCCCAGGATAGCCTACTGACAGCACATTACGTGGGCTGCAAAATTGGGAGCCCTCAGTGCCAAAGTTGATGATGAGTGGACTTTATGTCCATACTGGTTCCGTAGCCTCGACTCCTTATCTGGAGGGGAGGTACTCATGTGTTTAGGATTAGTAAAGCGGTTGTGAGCTGCATTAATCTGGGGAGGTGGTCCTGGATCTGGCAGCTTGGCTTCAATGTCAAGAAATGCAAAGTTATGCATATTGGAGCCAAGAATCCCGGGACAGAGTACTACCTGAGTGGAGTCCAAGTATCTGCATCAGAGGAGGAGAAGGACCTGGGAGTGATGATCACTAGTGACCTGAAGCACCCCAGTTCAAGAAAGCAGCAGCAAAGGCAAACAAGATGCCGGGATGCATATCTAGGGGGATCAGTAGTAGGAGAAAGGAGGTCATACTGCCCTTGTACAGGTCACTGGTAGGACTGCATCTAGAGTATAGAGTTCAGTACTGGTGCCCACACCTCAAAAAGGACATTAACCTGCTGGAGAAGGTCCAGAGGATGGCTACAAAAATGATAGTGGGTCAGTAAAGTAAGGTATATGAGGAGAGGTTGAGGGCACTGAACATGCACTGCCTGGAAGACAAGAGGGAGAGAGAGAGGGGACATGACTGGAACCTTCAAGTACTTGAAAGGGATAAATAAGGTTGATAAGGAGATTCTTTTTAGGCTGAGTGGCAACCATAACACGAGGGGGCACAGTCTTAAGCTGGATGGTGGGAAGTCAGGAAGCACTTCTTCACAGAAAGGGTGGAGGACACTTGTAATGCACTGCTGGAAGAGGTCATCTCGTTGAAGACAGTGGGCAGCTTTAAGAGAGGCTGGGACAGGCATAGGGGAAGGTAAGGATCATGGGATGGGAGGAGTGGGGAGGAAGAGCAGGGACATTAACTCAAGCTGTGGACGCTGCAATACGAGCAGACTTTTTTTTTTTCCTTTCAAATTCTGTTTATTCTTCCGGATCACCGAGGCATCTCTCGGAGGTGCCCACACACAACTCTAGCCCTATTAATCCCCACCGTGGCAGAGCACTCCAGCTCTCCCTCCCCTCAAGGGACTTCCCAGTGCCCCGGATCACCCCCCGAGACAGGGTCTGCCCTCCCTTAGCAGCGTCTTTCTGGAATTAGAGGGTCCATCCCTTTCCGGAAGTCGTCCGTGGATCCCCGGTGTGGTCTGCCCGGAACTGGGGATGAGAGAGAGAGAGGTCCCCGAGGCCCTCGTCACTTCCTCAGCAAGCCAAAGTGTTTTCTTCATTACACCCCAGATGTGGGACGTGCAATGCCATCCAGCCCATGTCATGGATGCTCCCACCCACGTCCAGAAGGCAGCCGTCAGTCTTCCCCTTAGATGCTGGCCCTAAGCATTGCAGTACCTCCAGTCTCCACTGGGGGCCACCATGGTGCCAGGCCGTCCTTGGATCCCTCCCTGAGAAAGGAGAGCAGTCCTCCGGACCCTTGATCCTCTCTCTCTCTCTCTCTCTCCCCCGTGACGACCCCTGGCGGCCCAGGCTTGTTCCTGAACTCAGTTTGCCGGCGTGGTGCAAGGTGTGGCGTCCAGCGCCTTAACCCTCAGTGCCACCGGGCTGGATGAATACAAACAGACTTAATAGACCAAATGGCCTTCTTCCACTGGCTTCTTCATATGTTCATATTAATGATCAGCGAATCAGCTTTAGGGTGGGAGCTGAGGTGGTCTTTACCCCCCAGGGCATGCTATAATCTCTGTCTGCCTTCTTGGCAATGGCTCCAACAGATGACAGTTGATGCCAAATGGTGGTGGCTAAATCATCATGTGGCCCTGTCCACAGGAGAATGAGAAGCGGAGTCAGCTCTGTCAAGTAAAGGTGCTCCGCCAGTCTTCTATGCTGAGGATCTTGGTCCTCAGTCCCCCATCCATTGGTGTCTTGTATTTTCTGGAGAATTTCCATAAAGGAAGGGTCCTCTGGGGGAGACTTGTGGGTCTCCTTGGGCTTAGGGGCCTCCGATGGAGGGGATTTATAGCCTAAGGCTAAGGAGGGTGAATCAGACTCTGAGTCCAATGAAGAGCTCCTGTACGGAGACAGAAACAGATGGTGGGGAACCTCCTTTTGCAGTTCTGTAACCCTGCTCCTCCTGTCCCCCACTGCTGAAACACCCAACATGTGGCCAGAAGGAGAGGGATGAGTCTCAACAGGAGAGAGAGACAGAGAGGAGCAGGAGTTGGACGAGCCGGTGTAGAGTCCATGACTGGCTGACATTGGTCCCACTCTGAGATGAGCTGAACCTTGGCCTACTCCACCAGGACTGAAAAAGAGCTTCATAATCCACCTGCGGCTGGGGAGGAGTATGAGGAGGAGGAGGAGGAATCTGGAAGGCCAGTTGGTAGCCCGCCAGTGGGTAACCTGGCATCGGGAATCCCAGAGTGTGATAACCTGGTGTTGGATACCCCGGCGACAAGTATCCTGGCAAAGGATCAGACAGTGGCCCCGAGGGGATGCCAGATGGTCCAGGCTGCTGAGGAGTCGGCTGCGGCCCTGCCGGGGGAAGCAGTGGTGGACTCGCAGGGGGAGACAGCAATGAACCTGCTGGCAGTTCTGGCATTTGGGTTCTGGGTCTGGAGAAGCAGCCCAGATGAAGGAGGGCAGACCAGAATATCCCCGGGGGGGTCTGGGGAAGTGACATCCCAGGGTTGGCCGGTCGATCAGGCCAGTGGGCGGCAGCTCCTCCGGCTCAGAGTGGGATCGAGAGGTAGAAGGGACCACCGGAGGAGATGGAGTGCCCCAAGAGGGGGATTTCTCCTGAGGCAGCTGCGGCAAAAGTGGCAGCTGGTGCTGGTCCGGAGGACTGACAATGGACCCCAAGGTGGCATCTGACGTTAGCGCAGAAGCTGTACAGTTGTTGGTAGAACCGTCATCCAACTTACCAGCCAAACCACTCGGCTTAGACCCGGAAGGTTTGAAGGGCCTAAGAGTGGTAGAAGCCTCAAAATCCCTGGAGGTCCTTGCCTGGACCATAACTAGCACAGGTGGGGGGGGGGGAGACTAAGGGCTGTCCCAAAGAGAAGGGAGCAGGCTTGGTCAAAGGAGTGGTATCCTTGCTGGAGGAAGGCCGCTCATAGACCCTGGTCACCAGAGGGAGCTGCAGCCTGGAGGGAGAACCAATTCTGGTCCCGGTACTTCTCCTTGTCTTTCTTCTTCTGGTTGTGGAAGCCAAAAGATTCTCTTGGTGAAGTCGAAGAGCTCTGCACCTGCTGCAGCTCCTTCTACATGGAAGCCAGTTTTTGCTCAAGAAGGTTGGCTTCCAAGGCTTGCTGATGGCATATCCATGTGGCCTGGCTGAACTTCTGGCAAGCCCCAGAGTCCTTGGTGCTGTGGTCAGGCCCAAGGCACAGAAGACACGAGGGATGGCCGTCCTTCTCAGGAATCTGTTTGCTGCAGGTGCACTTGTTGTTATGAGATTCAGAAGGAGCCAGAGAAGACATGCAATCTGACGACAAATTACAAAGATTTTTGAAGAAAATAAAGAAAAACTGACAGTATATACTTATCGAAAATGGGGGGTCGACAGTAGCAGTGTTCTGCGAGGTCCGATGTGCACAGGTCAATTGCGGGAAAGAACTGTAGGGTGGGTGTGGGGACTGCCCACTATATAGAGCCGATCTGACGTCAGTTAGGTGATGCTGGGTGGGCAGTCCCCCGCCAGACACAGATAAGTTTTCAGTGTGGTCCTAGCGCCTGGCAGCTCAGTCCTAATGGTTATTGCCTACTGCAAGAGCCCTCTCGAAGTAAGATCTTAACTGGCACTCTGAGCTCTGCAGAACATCGGTAACATTCTTAGAAAATGTCCAAACAGATTCTTCTGAGGACCTCACCAAGCGGTTCCATTCCCTAGGAAATAGACAACAGAGGTCCTATTCTCTGAACAGGAGGACCTTGCTCTAATTACTATTTGGTAAACATTTTGAGTGTTTAAATTCTTGATTGCTACTGTATTTCTGCAGTGCGTGTTTCTCTCCCTGTATTCCACGATCCATGACAACAGACTGCAGTTACTCATCCTGTTAATGGATCAAGAACTGTTGTTTTGTTCCCCCAACAGGAGTAATACAATTCAGTTTCAAATTACATCAACCAGTGTACAATCAACGGGAGGAGTGGGAGTTGGTGGACTTCTGAATAAATGTCTGTCCACGCAGATTTGAGAGGCAGTCTCACATCACTCGAATTAAAAAAAAAGAAGGAAATCAAGAACATTTTCATTCAATTGTTACGAACTATTCTTCCACTGTAAACATGAAGGAGAAGTGGGCACTCTTCTACAACAAAGAGATTTGCTTTAAACATTTTGTAAACCATTACATTATCGTTTTTCCCCATCCTAGCAGGGTCTATGAAAATGTAGGTATCAAAGGTTGATATGACATCACCATTTTTGTTATCTGCCAGTCTCCTGTCGATTCAATAACATTTTGATGACACGGTCAATGTCCTCTTCTGGTACCTAGAAGATGGAAAAGAAAAACAGGTTACTCACTTGTAATCGTAGTTGTAGGAATGGTATGTAGTTCACATCCATAAACAGGCAGTTCCACTAGAATTGCTGATTCATCAGAATGTCTTCAAGCTAAGCTCCTCCCACAACCCAGGTGGTATATCCTCTGGCTCCACCCTGTGATGTTAGATCTTACACACTGGAAGCAGGAATCAATGCACCACTTGCCAGGGGAGGCCAGGTGGGTGGTCTGGATGTGAACTATATGCCACTCCTAGTAATATGGCTACAGGCAAGTAAATAGCAGTTACGCAAGAACTTACCATAACAGTAGATCTTCGAGAGAGGTTCCTGCAGTAGGTCTTCACACATAGGACTGCACCGCCTGGCGTCAGGACCCCACATCAAACTTGTAGCTAGCAATAGTCAGCGGGACTGCCCCCCCGTAGTCAAGTGACACACCAGTGTGACAATAAAGGGGTGGTCCCGCACCCACCCTCCAGTTCTTTTCCACTGAAGACCTATAGAAAGTGAGCAGAAAAGAGGAGTAATAAACTCCTGGTACCCTGAGCTCTGGAAGAGAGAGAGAGAAAGAGAGAGAGAGAGAGAGTGTCCTGGGCATGGAACAAGGTAAAAACTCAGGAGCTGGGGAAGGGTGGGTGGAAAACGAGACCTACTACAGGAACTGTCTTGAAGATCTACTGTTACGGTAAGTTCTTACATAACTGCTATATCTTACGTCGAGAGGGTTCCTGCAGTAGGTCTTCACACATAGGACTGAATTCCAAGCAGTCTAACAAAAAGAAAGGAGTCTGAGACGAGGTTCCGGAAGGAGGAAGATGTCTGCCAACTAAAGGTCTGTTCAAGACAGAAGACCTTGCAGAACTGCAAGGATGAAGCAAGCTTGACGCCTAAAGGCAATATCCAAACTGTAATGCTTAGTGAAGGTGTGGACAGAAGACCAAGTGGCCGCTGCACAGATGTCCACAGTGGACACATTCCTGAAAAAGGTAGTAGAAGTAGCCACACTCCTGGTGGAGTGGCCTTTGACCGCCCCTGGAAGGGGGTTTTCGTACTTCTGGTAAGTGTTATGGATACAGTTAGCCAGCCACCTAGACACAGTCTCTTTCGTGATCGCCTTGCCCTGACACTGGGAGGCAAAGGCAACAAAGAGCCGGTTCGATTTCTGAACCTCCTTAGTCCAAGAGGTATAAGTACCTCAAAATCCTGAACACAGAGGGTGTGCAGGAGAT
Source organism: Neoceratodus forsteri (assembly GCA_016271365.2). NCBI lineage: Eukaryota > Metazoa > Chordata > Ceratodontiformes > Ceratodontidae > Neoceratodus > Neoceratodus forsteri. Next base: position 143,535,051 of record JADMNL010000027.1, read on the forward strand.
GTTCCCCCCTGTTGGAGTGCTCTGGGAAAAACACCGGGAATTCAACACTCTGGTTTACAGTCATTTCTGGAACCACTTTTGGAAGGAACGAAGGGTTGATCCGCAGGACCACCTGGTCCCTGTGAAAAATTAAATAAGGCTCTCTACAAACTAGAGCCTGAAGCTCTGAAACTCTTCGAGCTGAAGTGATAGCAACTAAAAAGAGCATTTTCCACGCTAAAAAAATGCATATTGCAGCTTGCTGCCAGTTCAAAAAGGGGGCAAAGTAAGCTTTTCTAGCACAAAGTTAAGGTCCCAGGGAGGAACAGGATTCTGGACTGGAGGTTTGATATGAAGGATCCCCTTCAGGAAAGTCTTAGAAACTTCTGTTTTGCCCTCCATTGGACAGTGGTAGGCCAACACAGCAGAGAGATGGACCTTCAGTGAGGAATAACTGAGGCCCAACTCTGACAGATGCAAGAGGTACTCCAACACCTGGGAGGCTGAGCAGGAAAAGGGGTCTAGGCCTTTTACAGAGGCCCAGATAGAAAATCTCTTCCATTTCATGGCGTAGGTGGATCTAGTAGAAAGCTTCTTAGCTTCCACCAAGGCCCAAGCTATCCCTGTAAAATCTCCATAGTGAGAAATCGCCAGGTCCACAGGTGCCACGCATGAATATGGAAAGACTTGAGGTTCGGATGTATCAGGGTGCCCTGCTCCTGGGACAGAAGGTCGTGAAAGAGAGGAAGAGGTACTGGGGGTTCCAGTGCTAGTTGCTGTAACAAAGGGAACCATATCTGCTGAGACCACAGAGGGGCAATGAGGATCATGTGAGCCCCCTCTGCTTGGAGCTTCAGCAGAACCTTCTGCAAGAGAGGAAAGGGAGGGAAAGTGTACAGAAACCTCCTTGTCCAGGATAGAGACAGTGCATCTCACCAAAAAGCACCATGCCAGGGAACCTGCGAGCAAAAGCTGGGTAGTTTTGCATTGGATGGGGATGCGAACAGATCTAGGTCTGGTCAACCCCGTAGAAGAAACAGGTCTTCTACTACCTCCTCCTTTAGTTCCCACTCATGAGCCTTGGCAACTGATTGGCTGAGACTGTCCACCACAATGTTGTGAACACCCGGCACATGGACTGCTGTCAAGGATAGACCATGCTGAACTGCCCAGTACCACACCCGCATCCCCTCCCTGCAAAGAGGGTACGATCGGGTGCCTCTCTATTTGTTTAGATACCAGACAGTGGCAATGTTGTCCCTCTGGATGAGTGTTCCCGGATTTAGGAGTGACTGGAAGGCCTGGAAAGCGTACAGCACCGCTCTTATCTCCAGAATATTGATGTGCAGGTTCTCCTCCGTGGAAACCAGGAGCCTTGGGTTCTGTGGTTTCCCATATGCGCTCCCCATCCCAGAGGTTCGAGGCATCCGAAGTGAGGATTTGAGAGGGAGACGGAGGGTGAAATGAGACCCCCAACAAAAGGTTGCCGGGGTCCTTCCACCAAAGGAGATGCTTTTGAAGGCTGCTGGAGACCTCACTGGACTCGGAGAGACCAGTGGGTGACCCTCATGTGTAGTCTGGCCAAAGGGACTATGGGTATGGCAGCTGCCATCAGACCCAAGAGTTGTAGGACCGAACGAGCTGTGGTCCACAGAGAGGAAGCCACGAGTGTGGCTTGGGAGACTAAAGTCTCCACTAGGTGGACTGGAAAGAAGGCCTTGCTCTGGATCGTGTCCAGCACCGCTCCAATGAAATGGAGGTGATGGGAGGGTACTAGCTGGGGTTTGGGGAGACTGATAGAGATTCCCAGACTGGAAAAAGAGGTCCAGAGTGAAGGAGAGGGATTCCTTCACACTGTCCAGAGAGGGAGCTGAAAAGAGCCAGTCATCCAGGTACGGGAAAACATAAATGCCCCTGTGGTGTAAGAATGCCGACACCACCGCTAAGTACTTGGTGAAAACCCAAGGTCCTGAGGAGAGGCCAAACGGGAGATCTCTGAACTGGAAATGCTCCTCCAGGAAGGAGAACCTCAGGAAGTGGTGGTGGGCTGGACAAAATGGGGATATGAAGGGAAGCATCCTGCATATCCAGGGAGCACAGCCAATTGTTGGGGAGGAGCAGGGGTAACAGTCCCTAGAAAGCCAACATGCAAAATCTCTTGTACTCTGTGAAGAGGTTGAGCATAATGAGATCTAAGACAGGTCTTAGATCCCCATCTTCTTTGGAATCAGGAAGAAATGGGAGTATAATCTCCTTCTTGTCTGTTCCAGAGGAACACGCTCTATAGCTGCCTTTTGCAGCAGAGCCTGTATTTCCTGCCTGACGTCTCTCCAGGAACTTTACTGAGCGATCTCGATCTATGAGTTGAAGAATCCACGCATCTGCGGTGATGGCCTTCCACCCATCCAGGTGGAGGATGAATCTTTCCCCTATTGGTTCCTCCAAGAGAATCAAAAGGAGTGGAAGGAGGGGTAAGGAGTCAGAACACGGAGGGGAAGGGCGCCTTTCCTCCGGAAGTGGCTTTGGAAAACTTGGCCCGAGTAGTTTGGGCACAGGAACTGGGGGCACATTTATTTTGTCACTTGCCCTGGTTCTGCCTGTTCCACTTCTGCTGGTGGCAAAAGGGCTGCTGCCATTGTTTCTGGCCAGAACATTACACTGAGCGGATGTCCCGGAGGGACTTGCCGCTCTCCTGCAACTCGGTTATAATGTCTTTTGTGTCGCTGCCAAACAGAACTGAACCCCTAAAAGGAGCGTCCAGAAGAGAGGACTGAACATCTTGTGCCAACCCTGCCAGTCGAAGCCGCGTTAGGCATCTGAGAGAAAACCCTTGCGGCTGCACCCCAAACCACAGAGTCAACAGAGTCATATGTGGCGCCGAGGGCATGGCGACAGGATGTCTTATTCATCCTGACTTTTTCCAGGAGTTGGTTCCTGAGCTGTTCATCAGGAATCTCCTGAAGGTCCTTCTCCAACTCCGTTAAGGAGGACTTTTGGAAGGCCACCATTCACTAAAATACCACCAACAGCTTAATCTGGGTCAAAGTCACTTGGCGTTCATCTGTATCCCCCTTCCCTGGGTCGTGCCCGAAAATAGGCAGAATTTGTCTAGTGCACTTACCCAGTCAACAACAACAAAAAAAATTACAAAAATGTGGGCGACATAGTTCAGGGATCTGATAGCACAGGTGGATGAGGAGTAGATTTTTCTACTGTACTGGTCCAGCTGTTTAGAGTCCTTATCATGCACAGAGGCACTAAGGTGATTAGGTTGGGCCAATCTGTCATGAGCAGCCGCAATGACCATGGAGTCGGCCTTGGGCTGGGTTGTCAAATGAGAGACCCCTTCCAGGGGAAAGTAAGTTTGATCCGCTTTATGTGACACAGCCGGAATGGAAGAGGGCTGTTGCCAAATAGTGGATACAAGGTCCTCATGTGGTCCCATTCGGGGGGGGAATGGGAAGGGGATCCACAATGACCAGGTCCAGGTGCTCTGCAAGTCTTTTGCGTTGGGGGTACAGCTCCCTGAAGGCCCATCTGCAAGACTTTTGTATAGTTCTAAGTAGCTCCCCAAAGGAGGAGTCCTCAGAGAGAGACTTATGGGACTCTTTTGGTTGAGGCTCAACTGGGGAGTGAGACTGGTTCCCTAGATCCAATTCCTCATCTGAATCAGAAGATTCCAGTCTGCTAGGCAAGGAAGGTTCAAAAGCCTGGTCCAGGGGTCTAAAATCCCTTGGTGGCAGAGCACCCAAGTCCCTGTCAGATACCTGGCTAGATGGTGTAGGACTAAGAGGGGGCACCCTGGTAGGAGGGGCGGCCCTAACAGTGACCTGAGGCTGACCCAACTCCAAAAGAAGCTGAGACTTAGCATCCTTCCACCAAGCAGGAATGGATTTGTGATCAGGCTGCGGTGGTGGTGGAGGTGGAGAAGGTGGGTAACCCGGGTACCCCATTCAAGGGGGTTAGCTGGGAGCCTGGTACCAATAAGGGTACTGGTAGAAGGTTTGACCCTGGTAGCCTGGTGTCGGGTATCCTGGCACTGGATATCCTGGTGTCGGGTAGCCTGGCATTGGGTATCCCGGTGTAGGATAGCCTGGCGTCGGTGGGTTGTAACCCGCTAACGGACCCCCCCCCCAGTGTGGACCCTTTGGCGGCTGGTACTGGGAAACATGAGGATTCCCCGGGAAGTCACCTGCAGGGCCCGAAGGAGGAGCAGAAGGGCTCACCGAAGACCAACTGGGAAGTGGGTCCAGTGACTGGGTAGGCAGAGGGTCCGAAGGTTCTGCGGGGGAAGGGTCCATGCCATCCCTGTGTAGATCCAGTGAGGGATCCGCAGGAAGGAGGGGATCCATTAGCAGAATGAAACCTGGCGAGGGAGGGAGATCAGGCAAGTCCCCCAGCGACAGGTCAGGTAGAGTATCCAACTGGAGAGAAGTGTTGGATACTGGTGGCGAATCCCTGGGGGAGGAAACCCACAGAGATGAAGGGGTACCTACGAGCACACTCGTCCTGGCGTCAGGGGCCACAGGGGAGCCCAACAGGAGAGTAGAGGCATCCACGTGGTCGTTGGAGGAACCGTCAACTGACTTACTGGGCACAGCCTAGCTGACCACAGTAGAAACACTCGGGACAGGCTGATCGGCCTGGGTCAGGTGCCCGGCTGCAGAGCCGGTGGGTGGCTTATCAGCAGAACTCGAAGCAGGAGACCCAACAGATACCTCCAAAGAAGCGACCTCCGACTGCCCGCTAATCTCAGCGGGGGGGGGCGCGTCCGGTCCGATAGAGCGGATAAAGGCCCTGCTGGTGGGGTACTCACAGAGGTGGAGGACACACCCTGGTCGGCATTGGTTTTCTGGCTTGTTTTCTCCTGAGAAGAACGGCTCCACTCCCGGCATCTTTCCTTGTCCCTTTTGTTCTTTTTCTTCCCTTGGGGCAACGATGATGATCTTCCTCTCAGCTCCTGAAGCTCCTTTTCCATGGAAGCCAGCCTCTGGGTAAGCAGATGGGTTTTGAGGGTCCTTCTGCGATGGGTGTGCATGGCCTGGTTGAAGCCCTGGCAGGTGGTACACTCGGCCAAGTTGTGCCTGGCCCCAGGCAGAGGACACACCAGGAGTGATCGTCCCCGTGCGGGATCTGCACACCGCACCTGGAGCACTTCTTTTTGGGCTGATGACAAACACCGTAACAGGCGATTTTTAGAACAAAAAGAACATTCGTTAATTATTTCAGAAACCAGAAAAGGCGGGTGACTGAATGCTGTTCTACTGCGTTTGTCGAACGATCTGAGTGATGGCAGGAAAGAACTGGAGGGCAGGCACGGGACCACCCCCATTATAGTCACACTGACGTCGTGTCACCTGATGATGGGGTTGGTCCCCACTGACAACTGCTAGCTACAAGTTTGTAATGCGGTCCTGACACCAGGGGGCCCAGTTCTGTGTGTGAAGACCTACCGCAGGAACCCTCTCGAAGTAAGATCCCATTTTTCTGGGGATATGGATATAGTTCACTATTCACACATATGCAGACTTCCAGCAGTTCTCCAGGAAGAGGGGGCAAAGCACGCACCTCTATCAGGTGAACAAAAATTGGAGAACAGAGGTCCAAAATGCTGCATCTGGATGAGACTTCAGGTCGATGCTGTAATGGAAGATGAAGGTCTGTGCTGACCTCTAGGTGGAAGCCCTGAAGATCTCCTGGATAAGGATGTCCCTGGAAGCAGCCACAGACTAGAGACAGTGGTATGTCTAGTGGAATGAGCCCTAAACCTACACAGAAACACAGAAGTTGTCGACAGATAAAGACCCTTTGGCCCATCTAGTCTGCCCATTTTCCCTGCCTACTGTGCCACCACAGACCTTTCACCAGTCACCCCATCTTGTGTTACTTCTAAGGTTCCCTTGTATCTGTCCCATGCATGCTTCAATCCTGTGACTGTTTCGGCACCTACCTCTTCCACTGGGAGGTCGTTCCAGGCTTCCACCACCCACTCTGTGAAAAAGTATTCCCTTACATCCCTTCTGAGCCCCCCCAGCTCGATAGCGTGACCCCTTCTCCCACAGTCTGTCTTTCTATGATAAATGTTGCCTTCCTGTACCTTATTAATACCCTTTATGTACTTGAAAGTTTCTATCATATCCTCCCTTTCCTTTCTTTCCTCCAGTGAGCACATATTCAGTTCTCTCAGTCTCCCCTTGTAGGACTTTTGCTGCAGTCTCTGCACCATTTTGGCTGCCCGCCTCTGTACCGCCTCCACACTGTCTTTGTCCTTCCGGAGGTGTGGCCTCCAGAACTGTACACAGTACTCAAGGTGTGCTCTTAACCAGTGACCTGCACAGTGGCAATATTACCCCCTTCTTCCTACCAGTGATACCCCTCCCTATGCACCCCAGCACTCTACTAGCCTTCCCATCACCTTTTCACTCTGCTTGGCTACCTTCAGGTTATCAGAAATGTTACCCCCATGCCCCTTTCCATTTTGGTGTTTGCTAGTACCTTTCCTGCCAACTGGTATGTAGCCCCCGGGTTTCTGTGCCCCAAGTGCATGATTTTGCATTTTTTTTAGCACTGAAACCCAGCTGCCAAATATATGAACATTCTTCTAGCCTCCGCAAATCATTCCTTATTTTTCTAACCCCACCTGTGTGTCCACTCTGTTGCAGATTTTTGTGTAGTCTATGAACAGGCAGACTTTCACTTCTAGCCCTTCAGCAATGTTGCTAATAAAGACACTCTTCTCAAAGGAATTAAGGTCCAGTGCATTGTCCATAGATAGTTCTACAGGAGACTCCTTCCAGCCAACCTAAAGCAGAGGTCAATGCAGGATGTTATCCAGCTGCCTATCGTCTACTTTGCTGCCAGTCTTCCAATCGCAATTTCAGCTTACGTAACAAACAGCTGGTGACCCTCACCCTGAACTCCAGTCATACGCTCCTTACAATAAGCATGTGCCCTCTGCAGGTCCAAAGTACGGAGCCTGCAGTCGGCCTCCGAAAATGGGTTGGTAACATAACTGGAAGGTTCATCATTTGGTTAAGGTGGAACTCCAAAACTTCCTTCGGAAGGAACTTCAGGTGGGGATGAAGGACAACCTTGTCCGTTTGGGAGACCAGACATGGAGATGCCACCAACCATGCCTGTGGCTCACTGATCCTTCTGGCGGACATGATGGTCATCAAGAAGGCAGTCTTCCTCCACAGGTGTGACATCTCACACCTGTGTGCAGGCTCAGATGGCTTGCCCATGGGCATAGCCAGCACCAACAGTAAGTCCAATGATGGTGGAGGGGACAGGTGGTTAAGGCCTTTGAAGATGTGCCAGACCACCTTCTCTTGGGCCACCATCCGCATACCAACCCACGCCCGGAATGCAGAGATGGCTGCCAGGTGCACCTTAAGGGTCATCGCTCGCAATCCCAACTGAGACAGGGACCAAAGGTACTCAAGTATACTAGCCACAGGGCAGGCAAGGGGATCAAGCTCCTTGTCCTGACACCAAATGGAAAATATTTTCCATTTAAAGGCACAGCATCACTGAGTCAACTCTTTTTGGGAGGCCTACACAACACGCAGCACAGCCTCCTAAAATCCCAGAATGTGGAACTCTAGCTGCTTAGGAACCAGGCTGTGAGATGCAGGGAGTGAAGTTCCAGGTGCAGGATCTTCCCTTTTTGGCTGGTCAGTAGGTCTGAGCCAAGAGGCAACTGCCACAGAGGCCTACTGTTGAGGCTGAGGAGATCCAGATACCAGAACTGCCATGACCAGTCCAGAGCAATCAGGATCATCTGTGCCTTGACCACTACACCTTATGGATCAAGGGGAAGGAAGGGAATGAGGGAGGAAAGGCATACACAAGGCCTGGGGTCCAGTGCCTCATCAAAGCATCCCAACTGTGTCCTGGACTGTGTGGGGGGGGAAGGGCAGGCAACATATTCTCCCAGGAGGCAAATTAACCCCAGAAGTGCCCCACTGGGTACCACTTATGTGACGTCTCTCCCACCTAGCTGTGCGCATCTGTGAGCGGATTGTTCACTCCTGCGAGATGGATTGCCAGGAGATCTGCACCCAGGCTGTGCATGAGAGTTCAGGTGCTTAGGGATCCTGTCCCAAGAGAAGGGAGTACATGCCGCCCTGGTTGTTCAGGCAGAACATGATCATGGTATTGTCCATCTGGAACTGCATGACCTGACCCTGGACTGTAGGAGCAAATTCCATCAGAGCCAGATGCACTGCATGGAGCTCCAGCAGGCTGATGTGGTGATGGGATTCCGTGCGGGACCACCATCCTTGGGCTCTGTGGTCTCCCAGGTGTGCTCCCCACCCCAACACAGACGCATCTGTCACTAAAGTGACAGTTCTGGGTGGACAAATGGGATTCTTCCATCCAGATGTGGTGGGATCAGCCACCACTGGATGGCATTCCACATCAGCTGGGACACTATGACTAGCTGGACCAAGTGGCCTAGGTGCTAGGACCACTAACATCCCAACTCCCACTGCAGGTGACGCATCCACCAGCAGGTCCAACAGCCATGCTGGTGCAGAACGCCATGTACCGGGTCAGCTGCAGGAGATGCTGGGCAGGACGTGACAGCCCAGCCTGAAATGATCAGGCAAAGGAGGAAAGGTTCAGTGCATGTTCTGCAGAGAGTGTAGCTCTACTCCTGGGAACTTCATCATCTGTGAGGGGATCAGTTTGGACTTGGCTGGGTTGACCAGCAGGCCCAGGTCTCTGCAGGTCTGGAGGGTCAGATCCCTGGACCACTCTATGGCCTTCTTGGATCACCCGGCTATCAGTCATCCAGGTAAGGATAAACCCAGATGCCCTTGCATCGCAGGAAGGCTGCCAACACTGCAGTGCAGTTGGTGAGATCCTGGGGGCGTTCCCAAGAGGCCAAAGGGCATGACCTGGAACTGAAAGAGAACCCCTACTGCATGTCACCGAAGGTTTCGCTAGTGAGACGGACAGACTGGGATGCAGAAGAATGCAGCCTGGAGATCCAGTGAGCAGAACCACTAACCCTGCTCCTCAGGTGGTATGATCTAATTCAAGGTGACCATCCGTAACCTGTGCTTCTGCATTAACTGGTTGAGATTGTGCAGATCCAGTATGGTGGCACCAGCCCGTCTGTTTCTGGACCAGAAGAACCTGGACACGTACCACTGACTCGGCAGGGCATATGGACACAGGCTATAGCCCCTTTCTCATGGAGCTCAGCGATGTCCTCCCTCAGGGAGGACAGTAAGTCCTGTGACACCGAGGCTCCTTAGAAACGTGGGAATGGTAAGGTGGGAGAGCTTCAAAACTGAGAGGCAGCCCTCTACCTACCACCTCTAGTACTCGCTTGTTCATGGTAATGACAGACCAACGCGACCCGAAGTGGTGAAGCAGATCCCCCAGAAGGTGCTGGGTCAGGGACTAGAAAAGTGGGAGGTTGGCAGCCCTTGACCTGTCACTGGGTAGCTTTGGAGGGCACACCAGCCGCTGGGGCCGGAAGTGCACCACTTCCGCTACACCCGCCTCTCTTTGGAACCTGGCCACAGAACTTAGCATTGGGGCACCAGGCTTGATATTGCCCCTGCTGTGGCTGAAAAGACAGGTACAGTTCAGGATGGTGTTGGGCTTCTCAGACCTGGTGAGATGTCCCTCCACCCCCGAGCCAAAGAAGTTAATGCCTAAGGAGGGAACACAGACCAACTTGTGCCAAGAGTCCACCATCAAGGTGGACAGCCTCAATCAGGCCCTGCGATGCATTGCAACGGCTACTGCTATGGCACAGGCACAAGAGTCACCCTTGTCTAAGGCTGTCTGGAGCCAGTGTTCTACTAGCGCTTGACCAACCTCACCGGCAGCTGGAAGGTGAGGGAGGACCTCATCCAACACTCCCATCAGGGAGTTACCAAAGCTGGCCATCATAATGGTGTAACTCTCCTGATAGAGACCAAGGGAAGAAGCGAACTAAACCTTCTTGGCTGCATGGTCAGGCTTTTTAGACTCCTTGTCAGAGAGCTTATCCACGTCCCCTTGACTCCTGGACTTTCAGAAGGCTGAGTCCGAAACCAGTCCCTCAGCTGAGGAATGGTTCAAGAACCCTGAGAGGAACCCCATGGGGGCTGGAAACTTGCAGACCACGTGGGTGGAGGGTGCTGGGCAGGATGCTAGATGCTATCAAAGCTCCAAGGATGATCTTAAGATGGCCTCAGCCATGGGAAAGGCAACCCTGAGCAGTCGTCCTTACCAAAATGTCCGTGAAGGGGTATTTATCCCACTGACTCCAAGGACACATGGATGCCCTCTGAAATGAGGTGAAGGAGAGACCCAAAACTGCTTAAAGGGAGGAAGACCCAAATGACACCGGCCCATGATCGATGGACAGGGCCTCAACTGCAGCATGGCTGAAGGTGCGAGTCCTCCAGAACAACATGAATGACCCATCTGAGATGTCCGAGGACTCTTCGAAACAGCCAATCAACACCTCTGACCTCCCTGGAGTTTTCCGACTGAATGATCTACGAACATATGAAATTGCCAGCAGAAAAACGTCCAAAGGTCTACCAAGTCTGCCCAATTGTGCAGCTCTTAGATTCATATCACTACAGCTGCCCGACCCCCACCCAAATCCCTCCCTCCTCTCTTCCCGGTCCTTCTCCCCTTTGTGTTTTTGTCTGTACTAAAACTGCCCTTGACTCTATCCCAAATCCGCTTAAAGCTATCCACCGTCCTTTGAGCGATTAACTCCTCCGGCAGTACGTTCCAACCCACCACCACTCTCTCTGTGAAATAGTGCCTCCTCATCTCCCTTCTAAACCTTCCCCCCTTCCAACTGTGCTCCCTAGTGACCCTTCCTCCCTTTAAGCAGAACAATCCTCCCTCCCTGATTTTGTTTATACCTTTCAAGTATTTAAAGGTCTCTATCATGTCCCCTTTTACCTTTCTGTCTTCCATCGAGTATATGTTGTGCTCCTTCAACCTTTCCTCGCATGGCAACTCCCCTAGTCCCATGATCATTTTTGTAGTCCTACGCTGCACCCCCTCAAGTAATCTCACATACTTTTTGAGGTATGGGCACCAGTACTGTGCACAGTATTCCAAGTGTGGCCTCACCAATGATCTGTACAATGGCAGGACGACCTCCCCCTTTCGAGAGGTGATCCCTCTGGCAATGCACCCCCAGCATCCTCTTTGCCCTTCCACTGAGAGCTGACCTAGTAAGCCAGCAGCAGCACAGGAATCCATGGATGATGCTCCCATCAAAGGCTGAAGGTGGAGGCAGCTCAACCCACGGGGGCAGAAAAGCAGATGCTGGGGACATCTACTGAGGGTGGACAGTCATGGGAATCATTGATGCCTGACAGCTGACCACAGGTCCAGAGGGTAGAGCCCTACCTGGCCCTCTGATGGTCCACTGCTGCCAGAGGAGTTCCTTATAGTACCTGACCATCCTGTGGTGGTGTCTCTCCTTGCCTGAGGATGAAGACATCAAGGAACATCAATATTAGTGCCTCCTGGTTGAACATGATCGAGCGCGCAAGTGGCGCCTTGACCACACCCTTGATCCCAGGGCCGATGCGGAGAAGCCACTGGAATATAGGAATACATTACATGCTGAGGTGCAGTGACAAGCACTGGCTTTGGTGGCATGACCACCAGTGGAGGCTAGTTCTGAATGGATCCAGTCACGAACTCCCCTTGGAGAATGTCCTCCTTGGAAAAGACAAGGAGAACCAGGGTCTTGGAGATCGACTCATTGTCAATCCCCTCTGACAACTGGTCGACAGAGTAGAGAAAAATCTTGATAGCCTTACCAGCTGGTGTTAATGTCAACAAGCCTGATGGGGGCACCGTGGAGCTATTGACTGAACCCAGGACCAACTGGAGCTCGATAAGAGTCAAAGGAGTGGGAGGACAACAATCTCTCCCGATCCCACAGCTGGCACTGACGGCACTTGTGCTTCTTATCATGGTGGACTGGGCTCTCCCAGTATGCCTGGAGGGTCCCAAACACCTCAAGAAAATCCTCAGTGAAAGACCCTCCAATGCTTTTCTCAACCGGGAGCAGCAGAGGGCAACAAGATGTCCATCACAGCAGTCACTGCCTCTTCTTACATGGCAGCAAGCTGAACTACTAACCCCACAACAGCAGAGGTCGACTTGTGACCCTTCAGTCACAGCTTCGGATCTCTGTCAGTTGGCCAACCGAGAAGCCTGGCTGCGCGATCTTCCAATGACTAAGGAAGCATCACCTGACAGAGGCCACACAGCCAGAGACACTGTGCGCAGCCTCTAAGCAGTAGAGGCAAGACACGTGTGGGTCCATCTTCGACACCTTCTGCCGACACGTGACACAGAATTTGAAGCCAGGAAGGGCTTCTTTTCCTCAGGGTTCATCTTCCATCGATGAGTCAGAGCCAAAATGAGGGACAGGAGACAAGGAGCACTACAACCCAAAAGGAAAGTTTGGTTTTTGAAACAATTTTGCCAAAGGTACTCTTGGTAGCTCACAATGCTGCAGAGTTGCGAAGGAGGAGACTGGACTCTTCCACTGGAACGGAAGATCTAAAGTCACGGGCAGAGACGAAGGATACACTGCCTGGGTGGTGAGAGAAGCTTTGCTTGAAGATGTTCTGAGGAATCAGGAATTGCAGTGGAACTGCCTGTGTGTGGACAGTGAACTATATCCACGCCCTTAGAAATGAAGATTACTAAAGCAAATTGTTTTCCCCCTCATCACCTGTCCCATTTAGGATCTTTAGGTATGCAACTGCCTGTATCACGTGCACAGAGTACCACACCCAGGGCCGCATCCTCTCCAGATCCCTGAATGATCTTTGCATCTTTAATCACCATTTTTATCCTATTGCAGAAATCCCGGAGGGTAGGCTTGATTGCCCGGGGTGGCAGGATCAAAGGAGAAGGGCCAATGATGTGTGTAAATTCTGGCATGGGCGGGACTGCAGCAGTCATCCTCTGATTCAGAGAGTAGGCTTTTCCTGATTCATGCCCCCCCCACTCCCCAGCCTTTTCCTGATTCGTGTCCTCCCCCGAAGGCATGAAGCACTAACATCAACGCAGTGCCAACCCCTCCTTCCTGCTGCATCCTCCACAATCATTACCTCTGCTTAATACTCTGAGGCACCTATATAGTGGGACTATCACCCTTCTGTTGAAGAGAGTCTCTCTCAATCTGTCTGTATTGGCAACCACTCCCACCATCTCAGGAATGTCGGCACTTTACCACTCTGTGCCATGCAGCAGCTCACTAAAGCTAAGCTGCAACACCCCATCTCCCCTGATCCCTGCCATGCTACACTTTATATTATAAAATGGCAAGAAAAAAAATCTAAAAAGTCTCATTGGCCAAAAGATGTCACCAGACTGCATTAAATCTCTACAAATGCATGGTCAGGTGCCGATTCTCATTTTCCTCCCCCAAAAAACTACTTAGAGCTAGTTTATAGGTGTAATAAGCCCATCCAGGGTGTGCATCATAGGATTTTAATGCATTTCCCCAGGGGTGTAAGATCACTCTGCCTTCAGCCTCATGTCTACTACACCCCTGGGAGGTTCATGAAAATATTGTGATGCACACCTTGTTGTGGCTTATGACTTGCATAATTTCCTCTTCCTCAGAGAGAAAAAAACAAATCTGCTGTGTAGTGTTTTTCACAGTACTATGGTATGGAGGGAATGCAACACTACGACTGGGAGAATTCACCACCACCTCTCGTAAGATTCCAGTCTCTATGGAGTCAGGCAGGGGCATACTCTAACATATGCATTTTCAAGTTGTAATTGGCCACTTTTTTCCCCACCAGGTGTCTATCGTTGTTACTTTTTGTTCCCCTTCGTCAATCCAGCTAACTCCCTTGACACCACATGTAGTTTTCTGCCTTCTGTTCCATCCTTGCACTCCCCCCTACCCACAGCAAGGCTTCCTCTTCCACCCTTCAGGATCCAATGAGAGTCTGGGACTTCCAGTGGACCACTAGCGTGTGGGTGGGCATAGCAACTGTCATCCTGCATGCCTACACCATGCCCTCTGATTTTCCCTCCTCCCATTACAGGATGATTGTCCCTGCTGCATCTGACCTCTGCACTAAAGAGGGCTGAAGCTGCGAAATCTCACTCATCTCCTGTCAGCAGCCCTTTGCTTGATTAGGCCTCACGGCCCGGGAACTCTGACTTGAACCAGAATCTCCTGGCTCAGAGCCCTTAGCTCTAGTAATATCCCACAAGATTTGGGCACTGGGATTCCACGTAGGCTCTCCTAACTAACAGCCTTATGCTCTCATAGCCCAAAATTACATTGAGCTGGGATTCAAATGAGGTTCTACTGGCCCTCTGCCCTTTGGTCTAACAGACGTACTATCAGTGAGCTGCAATTCAACAATCTCTGGACACACAGCCTTTCCCTCTCTTGGACCACACTGCCTGGGAAGTGAGATTTGAGCCTGGAATTTGGACATTGTGCGAAAAGGCAACCAGGGCCCTGCATTATGATGGAAACAGTGGCACCCCACATCCGTGTTAATATGTCTTACACCACATCCTTCTATTGAAATGACAGTTACTTGTGTTGTACTAGCCACTGCTAAGCATTTGAAACACAAACGTCAATGAGAAAGAAATAATGGGACTTAACATTTTTGATGTATAAAACCTTACAAAAGCACCCATTTCCACTCAAGTTAGAGAGAGTAGATTTTCTATATGTAACAGGAAACCAGTTTTCATTGACAAGATGATTATTATCCTGTATGGGTGGGGGCATTTTGAAATTCAGAACTACCCGGATAACATCAGACTGATATTTACAAATACTCCCATCCTCAGAGTTACTCACTTGGGACCGGATGACTCTCTCTGGGATTTCCCCCCTACACTTTCCCTTTTTGATGAAACCCACCCTCTTCGGTCTCTGAAATTACCACAAAAGCATTCTGACCACATAAGCAGTATGCATGCCACAGGCAAGAGTGTGAAGCATGCGGTTTCCCTTCCAGGGCAGTAAGTTATTCTTTTCTTTTTGCTGCATGCTGTCTCACTGCCACTACAAAAGGGCACTGAATCCAGACTAGTAGTGCCAGGCCTGGCTTCGTTGACCTGGCTGGTTCATGCACACCTCAATTCTAAAGAGCAGCTCCGGGGTCTCTTGCTCAGTTTCTTTTGCAACAGCTTCCTATAACTGGCAGCCAAATGCCAGTACATCCCAAAAGGATCAGTGATATGACTTCTTAAAGCAGCAGTGCATTATAGCGGTGAAAACTGTGACCTATGCTTTTTTTGGTACATAATAAGTCACGACAGGGTGTGCATTGTAGGATTTTAATGTATGCCCCAGGGATGTAGTAAGGCATGAGGCCGAAGTTCAAGTGTCCTTATGCCCCTGTGAAGTGCTTTAAAATCGTGTGATGCATACCCTGGAAGGGCTTATTACACTTATAACATAGCTCTCAGTAGTTTTTTTAGGGAGGAAAATGAGATTCGGCACCTGACTCTGCATTTATAAAGATTTAATGCACAGTCAGGCAATATCTCTCGGCCAATGAAATGTCTAGATTTTTCCTTGCCATTTTATAATTCTATTTAAATTACCCTCGTCGCATGACTTGTACGATGCCCTTCTTGAGTCTGCTTTAGTACTTTTTTTCACATTTAAAATAAAAATAGGAGCACTCTTTCTAACACAGCTCAGATCAGCTTTTCATCTGTCCTCCTCACTGTGTTTGTATACTTGTTTCCCCATAAGGTCAGGGAGCAGTGTCTGCTGTATGCTAGTTCACTGTAGTCACAAGGAAAAGTGATGCTTAATAATGGGCATTCCAAAACAACAGAGAACAGTAACGAAAACGTGGTCCTGGGCCATATTAAAAGAATGCTCATTTTATTATTTCAACTGTAAAAAAAGTGGTAAGCAGACTCAAAAGGTGAAAAAGTATCACACGTCAGGAGATACAGTAGGTGGCAAAGTGTAGGTCAAAATTTTCCATCACTGTCATGCACTGCTGCTTTAAAAGCACAATGGCAATATTTTTGAAGAATATCCACCATAAAAGGATGCTAGTGGCTATAGCGTGGTTAAGGAGCTAGAGCGCAGACTTGGGAACCATGAAACCTGGGTTCAAATCCACCACCAGACAACGGAACAACAACAAAAACAGTCTCAGCACAGCAATTGTTTGGGTGCAATGTTCTAATAACGAACATACAAAATGGAGAGAGAAACCTGCACATAACAGTGCTGACAAAAAACAGAAACAAAACAAAAAAAAAAAAAAGATTTATTGCAAAATAGTTAACACATATGAAGTGCAAGGTGCTACATTAAAACAGCCCAATGTGGAAAACTGCTCCGACCCCAAACTTTCCCAGCTCCCCAGTTTTGCATGTTGAATCCCACCAGAGCCAATTGCAAGCTGTGTGATCCTAGCAAATTACTTAACCTTGCCAATGCTTCAGCCCATACGCTACCAAGATGGGTAGATGCAGGATCCCCACTCAAAATTAACTCCGCCATCTGAGGGATGTTAAGCTTCCAGTTTTTTAACTGTCTCAAACTGCACTAGCTCCTGAACGTTAGCCTAACTGTTCCTGTTATAAACCAAACTTTACTCTGTAACAATTACTGGAATGTGTATCTGTATCTATTATATATGACGTGGAACCTTTGTAAAGGAGTCTGACTCAAACGTATTTCTGATCTCTGAAATAAATAAAATAAAAAAATGAGATACTGCATAGACTCTAACCTCCCACCTCAGCCTCACCTCAAAACCATCTGCTGTTCACAAGGAAAGACAGTCTGTGTACAATAGTGCCATCTAGTGGTGAGAGCTGTGAATAACTAACAAAGCAGTGCTAAGTTAACTATAACAGCAATAGAGACCTTTAGTGGTGGTTCATGGGACAGCAAGTACATGAAAGTCAAAGGAGCTTGTTACATGAGGTCCCTGCACCCTTATCGGTACCCTCAGAGGTACACCATAGACAGCTAGTGCTTAGGTATATGTTGTATTATACAATGGCAAGAAAGAATCTTGGACTGTGATTGGTCAGTGTGGGGCTGGACCCATGGTGTTATCCCAGCATGACGCCACAGGTCTAGTCTCGGCCTCACTGTGAGCTTGTAGATGATTTTTTGGATGATGAGCCTGATGATTTTTTGGACCTAGAGCTCTTTTTTTGCATTTCCTCTTAAGAAACAAAAATATTTTTCCACACTAATAAAAACATTCTTTAAAATTATTTTTTTTAATTTTATATATGACAACGAGCCATTGTATAATAGGAATAATGCATTCCAGGGTGTGTGTCGTTTGGGATAACGCCACGCCTGGGGCATTGGACGCACTCAGTCTGCGGCCTCATGCCCAACCCCCCCCAGGCATGGCGTTATCCCAGCACGACACACACCCTGTCATGCATTATTCCTTTACTAACATATAGGGCTAAGGGCATCTACCGTACAAGAGTAGATGTCAGGATATGTACGCATGTTATTGTAATACACTCTGTTTGCTAATACACATATATTCTTCTATGTATTTTCTGTGTATTTCTTACTTATAAGATGTTAGGACACCTGTGTCCTTGTAATAATTATGATATATGTCGGCACTGCCACCTTTCGGTGATTTGCACCACTACACTGAGTTATGTAAGACTCTGTATAAGTACTCTTTTGTTTCACAAACTGATGACTACAAAATTGTATAATGTTATCTTGGACCGTGGAGCCTCCTCTAATTTAGCCAATAGGGCTCATCTCTGTAACTAGAAATGTTTCGATCTTACAGTAACCATAGTAATTATCATAGGTATATAATGTGAGACACTAAGTCTTGTACCTTGGAGATCCCAAGAGACACAAAGAAACCTCTAGGTATAGGGAACGCTTAGCACTGGCTCCCCGTTCGTATTGGTAAGAACTGCTTAGGGCAACTGTGATTTTATCCTTTTGGTAGTAATAAACATAGATACATACATAGATACATAGACAGTGTCGGCAGATAAGGGCCTATGGCCCACCCAGTCTGCCCATTTAAGTTTGTAAGTTCAGTTTATGTTTTCCAGGAAGTCTGTTGCCCCTTACCCCTGACCTCCAGAATTCCTTTATGTCTATCCCATGCATTCTTAAATCCCGTGATTGTTTCAGCCCCCACCACTTCCTCTGGCAGGGTGTTCCACTTGTCCACTACCCGTTCTGTGAAGAAATTCTTCCTCACATTTCCTCTGAATCGTCCTCCCTCCAACTTCATCCCATGCCCTCTAGTCCTGGAACATCTTTTTCGCTTAAAAATAGTGCATTCCTGCACCCTGTTCCTCCCTGTAAGATACTTGTATGTCTTTATCATATCCCCTCTCCTCCTCTCCTCCAGGAGTACATGTTCAGTGCCTTCAACCTGTCCTCATAGGACTTGTGATGCAATCCATGCACCATCTTTGTTGCCCTCCTCTGAACCTTCTCTACCCTGTCTATGTCCTTACGTAGGTAAGGTCTCCAGAACTGCACAGTGTACTCCAGGTGCGGCCTCACTAGTGTCTTGTATAGTGGAATTATGACCTCCCTTTTCCTGCTGGTGATGCCCCTGCCTATGCATCCCAGCATCCTATTTGCTTTACCTGCTGCCTTGTCACACTGTTTCCCTGCCTTGAGGTCATCAGAGAGGATAACTCCAAGATCCCTTTCCTGCTTGGTGCATGCTATATCCTCACCCCCCAACTGATATATTGTGCCAGGGTTTTTGTGCCCCATATGCATTATCTTGCACTTCCTTGCATTGAATTTCAACTGCCAGACCCTGACCATTCTTCAAGTTTCTGCAGGTCCTTCTCATTCTGTCTACACCCTCTGGTGTGTCTACTCTGTTACAGAGCTTTGTGTCATCAGCGAACAGTGAAATTCTGCCTTCTAGGTCCTGCAATGTCACTGATGAAGATATTGAATAGTACCGGTCCCAGCACTGATCCTGTGGTACCCACTGGTCACTCTTCCCTCTGTGGAGTGACAGCCATTTACCACCACCCTCTGTGTCCTGCTGCCCAGCCAGTTACCTACCCACGCTACTGTCCTGCCCACACCCATATTCCCCAGTTTGTGCAATAGTCTTCTATGTGGCACAGTGTCAAAGGCCTTGCTGAAGTCCAGATAGGCCATGTCCACTGCCCTCCTGATCCACCTCCTAGTCACCCAGTCAAAAATTCAATGAGGTTGGTCTGACGCTGACCTCCCCTGGTGAAACCATGCTGCCTTGGGTCCTGTAGTCCACTGACAACCAGATGTTCCACCAATCTCTCCTTCAGTAGTGCTTCCATGATCTTCCCCACTACCGAGGTGAGGCTGACTGGTCTGTAGTTCCCGCTTCCTCTTTGTTCCCACTTTTGTATAAAGGGACTACATCTGCTATCCTCCAGTCTTTGGGTACCTCCTGTTTCAGTGATCGGCTAAACAGGATAGCCAGAGGTTCAGCCACCACCTCTCTTAGTTCTTTAAGGACCCTGGGGTGCACCCATCTGGCCCCATTGCTTTATCAACTCTTATTACTTCCAGTTCCTTCAGGACCCTTTCTCATGTAAAGGGACTTGTGTCCATTTCTGCACCATTCTCACCCCTTGTACTCCATTCAGACCCATTACCCTCCTCTTCCTCAGTAAAGACTGAGCAGAAATACCTGTTCAATATGTCAGCTTTACTGTAGTCATCCTCCACACAGCCCCCATCCTCCCCCTTCAGTCTCACTATCCCTCCCTTTGCCTTTCTTTTTTCACTTATGTACCTGTAAAAGGTTTTGTCCCCTCTACCCACTGATTTTGCAATGTGTTCTTCTGTCTGAGCTTTGGCTTCCCTTACTGACCTCCCTGCCTCCCTTTGCTTCTCCTGGTACTTCTCCCTATCCCCTTCTGCCTTTGTCTTTTTGTATTGCCTGAATGCAATCTTTTTGGCTTTCACTTTCTTTGCTACCTCTTTGGAAAACCATAATGGTCTCCTCTTCCTTTTCCTCTTGCTAACCTGCTTAATACATCATTCTGTTGCTCTTGTAATCCCCATTTTAAATACTTCCCACTGTTCCTCAACCCCTGATTCTTGCCCCATTCCCCTTAATGCCTCTTTCAAGTATCTCCCCATTTTCTCAAAGTTTGCCCCCCTAAAATCCAGTATACGTGTTTTTGTGTGGTAATAAACAAATAAATAAATAAACAAGTTTATTACTCTAATGCAACGTGTCTGTGATTACCTGCATTCCCAATATTGCCAAGAAACTGAGTGAGGTTTAGACCTCCTGACAAGCTCTCCAACAGCCCAGCCAGGGAGATTTAGAAACAGAGAAACAGACAATGACAGCAGAAAAAGCCCAGTGGTTCATCCAGTCTGCCAGCGTTCCCTATTCGCCCTG
The DNA here is from genome assembly GCA_016271365.2 of Neoceratodus forsteri. Lineage (NCBI taxonomy): Eukaryota > Metazoa > Chordata > Ceratodontiformes > Ceratodontidae > Neoceratodus > Neoceratodus forsteri. The sequence goes on from JADMNL010000027.1 coordinate 143,555,423, forward strand.
GAATCTACTGTTCCCGTACGGTCCTCTTCCCTCCCCCTCATTCTCCTCCCTGATTCAGCTGCCCTGAGTTACCACTATACCCTTCATTCTGTTCCAGTTGTGCTTCAAAACCCTAAATGTTTTCGCACCCACAATCTCGGATGGCAGACTGCTCCAGGGCTCCACCACACTTTTTGTAACACAGTACTTCCTCATGTCCCTCCAGAACTTACCTCCTGTTAGTTTCCACTCATATCGACATGACCACGAGTTAGTATTCAAGTTAAATAGTTCCCCGCAGTTCCCTTTGTTAATTGCTTTAAGGAACTTGAAAGTCTCTGTTATATCTCTCTCCACCTTCTGTTCTCCAGCGAGTACCAGCGATTTCCTTTACCTGAATGGTTAGAGTTCTTCCTTATGCCCAGATCACACTGGTCATTTCTACACTGGTGTAAATGGTTTGGAGAGCCACACCGGTGTGCATCTGTGTGTGTAAACTGTGCAGGCATCAAACCGGTGTGGCTCTTCTGCTTCTCTCTCAGACAGAGAAGCTGAACTGGTGTAGGTGGTTTCAATTATTGTGTAAACAGTGGCCACTTTTCACCTCACTGCCTGAGGATAATACAGCATCACAACACATAGGAAACTCCTTGCAGGGTGGGTCCCACAATGCAGTTCTCAAGACGCAAGAACATGGGTCCCACACTGAAGTTCTCTAGACATAAGAACATAAGAATTTGACAGTAGATGGGGACCGAGTGGCCCATCTAGTCTGCCCATGAACCTAATACCCTCCCCTATATTTTGCTGTTTTTGTTTATATGGTAGTGCTGATCCCATGCGTGTTTAAATGCATTCACTGTCTTTGCTGCAACCACCTCTGGGTGCAGGCTGTTCCATGTTTCTATTACCCTCTCCGTATAAAAGTACTTCCTGATACTGTCTCTGTGAGCATTCCCACTCTCAGGCATAGGCTGCGTCCCTAAGTGGTGTACCTCACTAGTTTCATAAATGACCAGGTGTAGACTGACACCGTTGTGAGGCACACCTGTGTGTAACAGATTGGTCAGCGTAAATGAGGCTTTCAAAAGATTCAGGGTCCCAGGTTTGATTCCCAGCAAGGGTTGGAGGTGTTTCTGTCCAAGATGAGGGGACAGATGCAAAATCCTTTCACTGTCACCTTGGATTTGTAACCCATCAAGAGCCAGCCAGCTCCAACTTATGATAAAGGACTGCTAGTTTAAAAGAATATCTTTGTTTTGTAAATATGGAGGTACTTTCTAATTTTTTTTTGCCCTAAACGTTTCATTTATTTATTTAAAATGGCAGTTAGCCAGCAGAAAATGTAATTATACAGTTTTGTTTGATATTAATATATTTCTGACATAATTAGATGCATCTTAAGTATATTTTTGTTTCTCTTGGATGTTTTTCAAACAGCTTTTATTACTCATTTTGTACTTAATGGCTCAAGCCGTTAAAGATGGCTGCTGCTAGCAAATGTTAAAAAAATCCCAACATACTAGATTCACACTGTGGATGTATTAAGAGAGTGCAGGCACACATTTCTGATGGTAAACAAGACAGCGCCACACCAAAATGTTTCACTTATTCATTGTGGGCGTGGCCTGAGAGTACAGACATGTGAAAACTTCAAACCCCCATATCTCAGTTCAGGAGGGACATACAATGAAAAGAAAAATGGATATATTGATTTTTTTTTTTTTACCAGAAATACATTACTTAAAAAAAAAAAAAAATACATGATGACAAATTTCCGCTAACAGATACTGTACTGCTGCTTTAAACATAGAAACATACAAGCTGTCGGCAGAAAAGGATCTCCTGTGCTGCCGTAGACCCTAACTGATCTCCGACCTTCACCCCCAGCCCTGATACCAAGGTCGCCTTGTGTCTATCCCATGCATGTTTGAAACCTGCTACCATTTCGGTACCCATCACCTCTGCTGGTAGGCTGTAGACATCCCCAATGCTTTCTGTAAAGAAGTATTTCCTCACATCCCCTCTAAGTCTCCCCCTTCCAGCTTTATATTGTGCCCCCTTGTCCTTGAGCATCTTTTTCTGTACAAAATGTCACCTTCCTGTACCTTATTGACACTTTTGAGGTATTTAAATGTTTCTATCATGTCTCCCCTTTCCCTCCTTTCCTCTAAAGAGTACATATTTAACTCCCCAGAGTCTTTCCTCGCGGAGCCTCTGGTGCAGGCCATGCACCATTCTGGATGCCCTTCTCTGTACCACTTCCACCTGGTCTATGTCTTTCCTGAGATGGGGCCTCCAGAACTGTATACAGTATTCCAGGTGGAGCCTCACCATTGATCTATACAGGAGTATCACTACCGCCCTTCTTTCTACTGGTAATACCCCTCCCAATGCACCCCAGCGTTCTACAAGCCTTTCCCACTGCTTTGCTACCGTCAGGTCACCAGATATGATGACTCCCACGTCGCTTTCCTGTTTTGTGGTTGCCAACTCCCCCCAATAATAAAAAAAAAAAAATATATGTTGCCCTAGGATTTCTGTGCCCTATGTGCATAATTTTGCACTTTTTGGCATCAAAGCCCAGTTGCCAAACTCTTTAAAAGCAGCACTACTTGTTAATCAGTGAAATATTTCATTATAGTGTTTTCTTTAGCATAAAAGTATGTCTGACGTACTAAGATTCATCCTTAGTATATTTTTAGTTCTCAGATATTTTAAAACAGCTTTTATAGCTAATTTTGTAATTAATGAATCACATCATTAAAGATGGCGGACACTCATTTAAAAATCTCTTCCATTGCGGTCACCTGTTGAATGTGCATGTTAGATTCATACTGTGGACATGCAATATCAGGATTGGTCTACCTCATGTTTCTGATGATAAGCAGCAAGCAACGTACCAAGATATTTAAGCAATAAGGCATGACCAGGGGTTAGATTAAGTCTGCTAATCACCCCTAGGAGCGTAATGTGGCACATGGCGCAGTCAAGCGCCATGTTGCTCCTAGGGGGTGATTCACTGACTATTAATCCAACTCCTGGGAGTGCCCTGTTGCTAACATTAAGAAATTATTACAAACAAAAAGAGTTAAAATATACTTTTTAAATGTTTTCCTCATTTGGAGGGAGATTTCTAATACAAAAATTCTTCCACCAACAGTTTAAGAATGCTGGTTCAAAATCAGAATGCTTCATTCCCCGTCATTCAGCAATGCTAGAGGATGGAATGCTGACAGAAAGAATCCATGTGCCATGGTGATCAGGCTGTACATGACAGTATAACATGGATTAATGTAAGGCTGTTGGAATCCTAACAACCAATCAGATTGCAGCATTTCTGGGGCCCTTTTTATAATTCATTGTTTCATGGCAGGTAAAGCACGAGAGTGGGCACTTTTAAAAACTTGAAAATCTTGTATCTTGGTTCAGGAATGAAAGAAAACAAGAATGAAAATGGGTGTGTTGAGAACTGTGCTAGAAAAACATTACTGGAGGGGAAAAAAAACATCTGGTGACTAACAAACACCATTGCATTAATTTGCAAATAGCTGACTGGGAAAAGCCCAGAGAGCCAAGGCTCATTTTCAGGTGTGACCTGGGGGAAGGGAATTATTATGGCAGGGAAGAGTAAAGCAGCAAGTACCACTTTATATTCACTACACATTTTGTCCATTACTACTGCTTTGTTTCATTCTCTCCCACAACTATGTCATTCTGCCATGCTTTCTACATGACCCAGCTACTGAATATCATACATTTCCTCACCACAAATGCCAATCTAACACACTGCCAGAAACTAGCCGCTTATGTCTAACTGCAAACAGCCACATGAATGTCAGCTTTCTCTCCCACCCGGTTTCAGAGGAAATGTTACGGATATCGCCTGACAGATGTGCTGAGGATGTTCCCCCACTGTTACCGACTCCAACCTACCAGAGCGTGGTCAAATTTAAAGGTACTGATGTAGTAGGCAGAAATGTCAGCATCTGCTAGAGGTCTGGAGATCTGAGCCACTATTCCGCACTCCTCTAAACAAAAAAAAAAAAAAGTGAAAGAAAGAAATTGGCATGGTTAACCCTTTAATTCAAACTGTCAGGAAAGTCCAACAAACACATTGGGGCAAGGGTTATGCAAAAGTATGCTGGCCCAGCACCCCGTATTTTAAAGTACAAAATTACACTGATTTCCCAATGCAAGGTATCATGGGTATTATAAATCATGTACATGATTTTAGCCAATCAGCACTAGTGGTCTTCTCATGAGGAAACGAAGTGCAGCGTTCCACTTCAAGGGCAGCGGGAGAAGCATTACACTCCATAACAGAAAAAAGTTATTCACTCTAGCAAACGCAAGTGATTTCTAACATGTTTCTATGTGTACTGAGCGGTGTCTGTTATTGAAGAGGAATGTTCTCTCATACTATTTGGGGCTGGCAAAATGACGGAGCGTTGCGGTCCTCTTGCCCAAATGGCATGAATGAGAGAACATTGTTATTCAAGAAGAGATACCCCTCAGCACACATATAAACAGATAACAAATGTGACCACTATGAAGGAATTATGGTGGACTCAGCTATAAGCAGAGCTAAGGTGCACTAAGCATCATAAAACACACACACACACACACACACACACACACACACACACACACACACACACTCTCACTCACACAGTCCGAGTAACCATAACAAAGCAAAATGCAACTGCTGTCACCATCCAGTAATAAGAGTATGCTGGTGAAGGAAGGGACACAGGGTCAGTCTTGTCTGGCCCTCCGGCCACATGGCAATGATAATGTTCAATGTAAGCAATGTAAGTACTACGGACACACCTATCAGGCACAATACTCTCCCTACTCGTCCTGCACAACCTTCAGTGCTAGTCTCCCACAGGAATATTTCTCACCTGGCTTCGAAATCCTGAACTGGGCTAGCTTCCACAACTTCACCGGGTAGACTGGTCCACATGTTTACCACACTGTGTTAAAGTAACTACTTTCTTATGATTTCCCTTATCTGAACATCATGATCATGTCCCCTCTCCGGCATCTTTTTTCTAGGCTAAACTGGTAAAGAATATGTTTATCCTTAGAACAACCACTAGTATCTCCTGACTGTTTCCAAAAATAATATTTTATGACATTTTATAATGCTTGAAATTATATTTTGAAAGCTGTAACATCTGAACTGGTAAGCACAGAAACTTAAGTTTTGCTTTTTTTAAATGAAAGATTGGAGAATATCTGCATGTATAGATCCTAGCAATACAGTTGTCCTGTGTAGCCACATCTATACATGTTAATGTAATGGCTCTTAAAAACAAGCATTTGTCAATGCCGAATGTTGCTTGCTTCTATGTGCTGTTTAGGTATTTGGAAGTCACTGGAGTGCAAATATTGAAAATTTGCGAACTTACGTGCGTAGGAACTACTGCTTGCTGCAGTCGTAAAACAGATCATTTTAGAATTTTTCATCAAATTTTCAACATAGCCATTTTAAGACCTCTGCTCATGAACAGTGTCACTGTGATTTTCTTAATGTGTCCCATACATTGATATCGCACACCGACTGCACCATTGTGCGCTACATGGGCAGAAACATGTTTTGGGCAGGATGTGAAAAATGACAGCTGTATTGCTCATGAGGAGGTGCGATAAAACGCCAATGTTGAAAATCTGGAGTGAAAATATTGAAAATTCGCAAACTTACGAGCCTGCGTAGGAACTTATATGCGCTCAATAAAACAGTCATTTTGGAATTTTGGCACCAAATTTTCAACATGGGGTTTTGGGACTCCTTCTCATGAATGATGTCACTGTCATTGCGGTGATCGGACCCGAGGTGATTTATGATCACTGCGGCAAATCACCCAGGCAATCTATGACATGACATCATTCATGAAAGGTCCAAAACCCATGTTGAAAATGTGTGCAAAATCAAAAATACCTGGAGATATGCAACAAAGTTGAAACCCCTCTCTAGCCCATTATACAACTTATCGGCATTCCTCAGTTCGCGGTCGGCTTTGAAGAGGAGCGTGTTCCCGTCCACCAAAGATCGTCGCAGGAGGTAAGTATGGGGTGGGGTGTGTGGAGGCTGGGTGCGCAGTGGGTGGAGTGCAGGTCGGGGGGGTCGGGAGGCGATGGGACCGTTTCGTTTTTCAGGTATTTTAAAAAAAAAAAAAAGACAACGTGGGACAATTTGCCCACGCTGGGTGGGCTCCCAGTGTGGCACGAGAACACTGGGGGCGTTCAGCAGCGGGGACTGGGCACCCCGTCGACCATGGAATTTGTTGCCACGCTTGGGTGGCCTCAGCGTGGCAAAGGACGGGAGGGCGTTCAGCCGACGAGGATTGGGCACCCCTGCGGCAAGGACTGCTGCCATGCTGGGTGGGCTCCCAGCGTGGCAACTACTACTGGGGGAGAGGACGCAGCTCAGCCGAGTGGGATTGTGCACCCGTCAGCTATACAGTGCATGCGGGCGCGCGCCGTGCGTGGGGGGAGCTGCGCGAGCAGCCTCTTATCGGTGCTCACTGAAGCGTAGTCCTCAATCAGAGGCTTACTGCATTTTGAGCGTGTCATAGACAGCTCCAAAATGCATTGGCTTACAGGGGCCCCGCCTGCCAGCACACTGACTGAATTGGAGTAGGAGGTGACACACCTCCGAAATCTCCGATGATGGCACTATGTTTCTTGCACATGCGTGCAAGCAACATAATGACAGGATTTCAATTACAGTACTTAGTGAACAGTTTTATGAGTTTTTTTTATATTGCGATGGAATATTTAATGTATTTTTTAAATGGCCGCTGTAGTATTTTCACTATGTCTGCTTGGCCAATTCCAAGATTTTGTTTCTCCTTTTTTTTTTTTTTTTTTTATTAATTCTCTAGCCCAAACAGTTCCAAAATTATCACAATTTGAAGAAATTATCTTTTGAAAGGTCTAACTCTGGAGCTGTTGGGGCTTGAAATTCATTTGCAGTTAATGCTTTATACCCCTGTTCTCCAGTTGGCCCCCATCTGCTCTGCCATCCCAGCTCCATCACCATGGCATCCCCCAGGATTCATTTTGCCTCTGTTTGTTCCCCCAGAGCTTGTGCCCCGCTGGAAGGGGCATAGACTCCCCCCAATCCCTGCCACAGAATGGATATGGTTATGGAAAGAGGTGCTTGGGTAGCCAAGTGTGGGGCCTGTGGGAGGCCAGCATCCTCTAGCTGGCCAGCGTGCTTCTGTTTTTTTCCTGTTGCCCCCTAGGATGTCAATGGCAAGGTGTTGCAAGCACGTGTATGCAAGCACGCAGTGTGCCTGCCAGTGTCCCCACTAATTTCTCCTGACTGCACTGCCACCTTTGCTCATCAAGCTGGCAGTTCAGCAGTGGAGCCATCTGCCCACTCTCCTGGAGGTGGAAAGTGCCCCCAGGGATGCTCAATCCTCCTTCCCCCAGCAGGTCTGTGCTCGCTCTCAAACTCAGGTCACATGTGCGGGGAGCGGTGTCGCCACTTCTGCGCCAACAGGCTGGACCTGGGGCTAGAAAGCAAATTTTTTTTAAAATGAAAGCTTGGAGTCCAGCCATTGAGAATTAGCTCAGATGACACTGTTTTTATGTGTCAGTATTATGCTATAATATCAATACTACTTCAACCTGCTTTTTTAGTATATTTATCAACACATGTTTCTTAGTTGTGACATAGTCAAAAAATGATACATATATAGTGTGGATTCCATTTTTTTGTATCAATACTTTAAAAAGTAATAAAACATATTTGTTCAGCTTCTTCTGAATTTTGGCATTAGTACACATTATTTTTCACAAATTTTTATTCATCTTATGACCTTAATCGCATTGCAGATATTTCGCCCCTCCCACAGTACCAAATCTTCCTCGCTTTTGCAGACCTGCAAAAGTGTCATAGTTTGAGTACTATATGCTCAAACTTGCCTCAGATTTTGCCCCGTAAGCTTCTAATCAGTCTGGTGGCCCTGTCCTGGCACTACTGGTCCTCTGATAATATCCACCGAAGTCACATACCAACAGATACTACCCCTTTTTTTTGGAATTTGGATGCCACTGGATATTGACTGCATCCAACCATGGATCTGATCACCCTGAATCCCACGCATGGATCTGAACAGAACCATAGGATCTAATCTAATCCCATAGGATCCCTACTATTTGAGGTTCAGATCCAAAATCTAACCTCAGTCCCCCCAAAACCTGACTGGGGAGCCAAAATCCTAGCTTGGTGGGATGGAGATTGGATCTGGATTCGGATAGCGGGACTATCCGTAAGAGGACACTTGGATCACAAAAGACACTATTTGAGTGACACAACCTGGAACCTCTGGAATTGTTCAGTGTCTTTTTTTGAACTATAGAGACCGGAACTGGGCACAGCATTCCATCCACACTTGAGGAAGCATTAGGGGGAACCTGGCCAGTGTCACAACAATTCCATTTTCTTTGTACTACAGACTGCTAACAACATTACAAGCAAAAATACCGTTTCCAAAAGATACTGACAGAGATTACAAGATAAACACAGAAACATAGAATTTGACGGCAGATAAGGACGGCTTGGCCCACCCAGTCTGACCATTTTCCCTACCTACCTACTGTAACACGCAGACCCTACTACTTGATCTATGGCTTTACCCCCCTTCCCCTGCCACAAGGTTTCTTTATGCCTATCCCATGTCTTCTTGAATCCCACTATTAGTGTTTGACCCTACCACCTGCCCTGGGAGGCTGTTCCAGGTATCCATTGCTCTTTCTGTAAAGAAGCACTTGTTTACATCTCCCCTGAGTCTAGCCCCTCCAGTTTCATAGCATGGCCCCTAGTTCTTGAACATCTTTTGCTCTGAAAAATGCTTTCATCTAGAACCATATTTACACCCGTGAGGTATTTAAAAGCCTCCATCATATCCAGTCTCTCTTTTCTTCCAGGGTGTACATATTTGAGGTCCTTCAGTCTCTCCTCATAGGGCTTTTGATGCAGACCCTTCACCATTTTAGTTGCTTTCCTCTGGACCGCCTCTACTCTATGCCCTTCCTGAGATGTGGCCTCCAGAAATGGGCTCACCAGTGATTTATACAGTGATATCACCTCCTTCCTCTTTCTGCTGGTGATACCCCTCCCTATGCACCCCAGCATCCCACTAGCTTTCCCCACTGCCTTGTCACACTGTTTAGCTACCTTTAGGTCATCAGATATGATTACCCCAGGTCTCTTTCCTGTTTGGTGGTCACCAGTACCAACCCCCCTTGTTATACCCCCGCCCCTTTGTATCTGCACCCCCAGTGCATGATTTTCCACTTTTTCACACTGAAATTCAGTTACCACACTCTTGACCACTCCTCAAGGTTTTCCTAGATCCTCTTCACCGCCCGAGTGTACCCTATTACAGAGCTTAGTGTCATCTGCAAAAATACATACCTTCTAGTCTCTCTGCAATATCACTTATAAAGACATTAAAGAGGACTGGTCCCAGTACTGATTCTTGTAGCAACCCCCTGGTCACCCTCCCTTCCTCAGAGTGAACTCCATTTACCACCACCCTCTGTCTCCTATCCCCCAACCAACTCTTTTACCCAGTGTACCACCTTTGGACTCCCCCCCGGCTCCTCAGCTTATTTACGTGTCTCCTAGGAGGAATGCTGTCAAAGGCATTACTGAAATCTAGGGAGGTTACATCCACTGCCCCACCATGATCTACTTCCCTGGTCACCCAGTCACAAAAATCTATCAGACTTGTTTGACATGACCTCCCCCTTGTGAATCCATGCTGCTTCAGATCTTGTGAGCCACTGGTCTCAAGATATTACACAATTCTTTCCTTCAGTAGTGATTCCATTAAAAAGCACCTTTCCTGGCATTATATGTAAAAGCCCTTAGTATGAGGGTATAAAAACCTTACCTCGGCCACAGTGTATCCTACAAAAAGTTTAATTTTTAGAGGCATGGGTTATGCAAGAAAGGGATCGTATTTTGGCTCCAAGGAGCTGAGCCACAAAACCCTTCCACTTCTGTGTTTTCAGTGCCGACCCCACGCTAGCGCCTACTATGATGTATTATATGGCCAGAGTGGGGACGTGCTCCTCAGACTACTACAGGGCAGACTTTTACGTGTTTTTTTTTCCTCAGCTTAGGGTTTCAATTCTGATAAATCATGGCCACCATTCAAGTGAACTTACCCGATTACCAAAAGCAAATGAATAAATAAACAGACTAACAGGGCTCCTGTTAGTTGAGCAGTGGCCTTGATTTATCAGAATCGGAACCCCAAACTGTTAAAGAAAAAAAAAATAAAGAAAAAAACACGTAAAAGTCAGCCTTATAGTAGTCTATGGAGCACGTCCCTACGATCGTCATATAAATGCATCACAAAACAGGTTAGTGTGGGGACAGCACTCAAGAGAAGGAAGTGGAAGGGCTCGGCTCTATGGAACCAAAATATGATCCCTGCTCTTACCTAAATAATGCAGGTAAAAATTTAACTTTTCATATGGAAGAACTCCGACCGAGGTAAGGCTTCATGTAGCTTGCCTTGGGTATGTCAGGGAAGGTGCTCTTTAATATCTGCAGTTTTTTATGCTGTCCACCTCTGTAAAGAAAATCATTTGTTACCTACCGCCTACTTGTGCTGTAATTTTTGTTTTATAATTTTCTTTTTATTCATTTTCCAGAGGCTCACTCTCTTATGTGGTTGCACATGCTCTGCCGATCTGGCTGATGTCTAAAGAACACGCTGGGGGTACCGCTCAACTGTCTCACATCGTGAGGCACATCCCTGATTTTTACCTCTCAGAAACCCTCTGACTCACATAGACAAGGTATTCCCATACATTATACATCAAAGATTTGAAAGCAAAACTTCATGTAGTATAATGGCCTGAATTATCTACAATACCCATCTATGGCTCATGGAAGTAGTTTTTGCTTGTGATGCTTTTAGAAAACCAAAGTACAAAGATAACAGAATGGTTGTGGCACATACATCACCCCATTTCCATCCTAGTAGATTCAGATGAAGTTCACGCTCCCACCATCTTTATGACTTTGTAGATGATTTCTAAACCCTGGAGACTTTGACTTCACTGTTCTGGTTAGGATGCTGCACAGCCACACCACGATTTGATCGATCACTGTTTCAGCTGCTCTGTCATTGGTTATGTACACATATCTAACCTATATTATTTTGTTTGTGACATATCTATCAACAAAACACCACCATATATACCACACCAGTGGTGACCAAATAGGGTAAATAAATCATGCTATTTTGGGATAAATATTTACTTTCACTTAGAACACACGTTACTATATTTGTAACACGTTATTACACTTGAAACAGTTTATTTCTGCTTAGAATCTGGAAACAGAATATCGAGAACAACGGATCCAATCAAGAAGATTTTATAAATGTAAGTGGCCCCGCTCATGACAACATCTGACTGTTTCTTAGCAAATCCAGACTGTACACAATGTTGTATTATAGAGGAAACCCCTCAGGTGTGGTACCAAAGTTTGGGGCATGACATCTTTGTTACTGTAAAAATGCTGTATTCTTTGTAGTACCTCTGAGTGTTGTAAAATCTAATAATGGTTACTTACGGGTCATTAAGCTGTAAAGTTTGAAAATAAAGTTTAAAAAAAAAGGAATTTACAATGAAACATAAAGAGGCAGTTTTAAGCTAAAACAACGTAAAACAGTAAGAAAAGCCTAAACAATAGTGTGGTATATATCAAATACATAATGGGTTGCAGTGGAATAACACGTTCATCTCCACCATGCACGGGCGATAAGATCTTGAGAACTAACTCATGGCTTTGCCACTGATAAGTATGGATCTTATCACTCACTAATGGAGATAAATTAATCCACGGCAACTCATTATATATTCCCTATTTATCCAGTGACATTTACTCTGACTAGTAAGGCATAAATATGTGATATGCAAAAGGGCTGGTTTAAATAACTGATTTACCCTGATGACTTGTGTTTACCTCTGTGACCTCACCAGTGGCAGAGCGAGGTGAGCCACAAATGAAGCCACAACAGGCAAGCATGAGTAAGGATGAATCAAGTATTTAAGCCAGTCCCCAGTGCATGTTCAGTTCACCAACTTGGAGGTCGAGTAGCAAAATTTAAATGGGAACTTTGAGGATAAATCACTTATTCTCATTTTAGACTACACAGCTGTGTGAATAAAAACATTGTCTTTCAAAATCACACTCCAGCTGGATAAATATATTTAAATAAATGGGGTCTGACAAATGCTGCTTCCTGAGTGGTTATAACTTGGTCCCATGGGATAATGTTCTGTTGTGTGCTATTCATACAGGCATATGGACACATACAAAATACATCTCCCAAAAACTCAGGTTAACAGGGCTAAGCTCTAGCTTGTACTACAGTGTCAATGGGATGATGGGAACATGCTGTATTATAGTGGCTTTAAAACTCTCCATAAAAAGGGCATAGCCACTTCATCTTGCCTCATGCTAGATGCATATGGCCAAGTAACAACAGAAAACGGAGGTCTGCAAAGGACTGTTGGATTAACTTTAGAAGCTAAACAGCGCAGCTGGCCCATCCACATTGCATTAGCGTTACTACTTGCATCACTGGCAAATGGGATTTTGGATTGAGCCCTGGTTACCAGGGGCTGGCCAGGGGAGGAGGACTGAGTGTCCACAGGGACGCTCTCCTCCTCTGGGGAAGGTGTGTCACCGTCCTTGCTGCAAGTGTCAGTGGCTCAGTAGGTAGCACACTCGCCTCTGAGGCCGGGAGATCAGAGGGCTGTGGGTTCAGTTTCCACGTCTGGCACTTGGGTTAATATCCCAGTACTGACAATGTAGTGCAGCATGAGACGGTTGCAGCACTTCTGAGGTACCGTCTTTCAGATGAGACGTTAAACCGAGGTCCCATCTGCCTGGATTGGTGGTAGTTCAGGTGGATGTTAAAGAGTAGGGGAACTTCCCCGGTGTCCTGGCCAAATTTCCCTCATTCACTCAAAATACTACCAACAGCTTAATCTGGTTCAAGGTCAGTTGGCATTCATCTGTATCCCCCTCCCCCGGGTCGTGCTTGAAAATAGGCAGGATTTGTCTCGTGCACTTACCCGGTCAACAAAAACTAAATAAATACTTTCACCTGGGTGACCACGGGTGGCGATGCAGCTGAGGACACCTGGTAGGGAGTGACACATGGCTGAGAACAGGCATGCTGCATGCTCAGCAGGCCTACGCGTCTTGGTCCTCCTGGGTGAGCCTGCACCCGGCGGAGGGGGGGGCGCGGACCAAAGAAAAACATCCGACCATGCAGGGTGATCTGCCTGCCTTGCAGGTCACGCACTAGGAACTGCAGCTCCTCTGTGCTCCAGAAACACTGCCTTGAAGTTGCCTCGAGGGGTCCCATTGCCTGCCTCACACGCTGATGAAAAAGCCACATGTGTGTGTGGGGTGGGGGGGAGCAGTTAAGCCAGCAGGGTTCTATGGAGTAGGAGAGGTTAAGTCCAAGGGATGGCAGGTTATGGGACTGGGGGTGTGGCAGGTAGAGGCGAGAGAATTTCCTTCATACTTACCGCAATTTCCTTTTCTGCTAGCTCCAACACTGTCAATGGGGAATGTAGTTAATACATATGGATAATGTGCTCCACACCCCAAAAGATGTCACATTAGCATAGAACTCTAGGGACGTGAATGTTCTGAATACAGCATTATTTCCATCCACATTTGTCCATGCAGTACACAAAATATTCACAACTATTATTCAAAATATATGCACTATCAGTGTCAATCTCCCCTGTCAAACTTCCATTGAAAAAAAAAAAAAAAAAAGGTATGCCTGGAAAAAACACAGGCCCAGCTTGTATTAAGGGATTAAATCACAATCGTTATGTCTTATTTATGCTTCCTCTCCATGCTGTAGATCAATAACAGCTGATTAGATATGACTGAAAAATACACAGTCTTACCTCATCTTGAGGGGCGAGAACACCATAAACACTTATCTTGACCTCATCTCTATGCTGGAGATCATCAACAGCTAATCCTGTACTATCAGACCCCCACTGAGTCTTGTGGTCTTCCACAATTCACATGCCTGTCTTGAACACAAGCAGCATATCACAATTGGTGAAAGGCAGCACAACTGAACCGTCAACGAGTGGTTGAGGTCCCATGCTGGTTTCCCCAGACAAACATGACTTCATAACTCTGGATGTTATGATCTACTGTACTGACTCACTGCGTAAACCAGATGTCTGGAAGAACTGATGAATCCTTCGACTGGAAGCAAACATACACCTACAAATATACACACATATAATCGGACAGTATTCTCCAAAGGAACCAACAGCTCCAGGGAGAGGCCCCAATGACAACGTTGGAGCTAACAGAAAAGGAAATTACAGTACGTATGAAGGAATTTCTCTTTTCCGTATTGCTTCATGTTGTCAATGGGGAAGGTAGTCAATACATATGGGTTCTAAAAAGCAGTGCCCAGTCCGGCCCGGTGGCGCTGAGGGTTGAGGCGCTGGACGCCACACCTTGTGCCACGCCGGCGACCCGAGTTCGGGAGCGAGCTCGGGTGCTGGGGGTTGGCAGGGGAGGGACTGGATTGAGTGCCTGCTGGCTGGGCTGCTCTCCTGTCCCAGGGGGAGGGCACTGGGGAGCTCGGTGCTCTGGTGGCCCCTGGTGGAGACTGGGGGCACTGCAGTAGCATGGGGCTGCATGTAATAGCGTGCCTGATGCTGGCATGGTTGTGGTGCGCCACTGCATCGAGGGGCGGGCGAAACAGAACACAGGAAAAAACCCGGTTCCAGAGGTAGGCGACGGCACCAGTCCCCATGTCCACGACCGGGTCCAACTTGGCCAGCATTCACAGACCCTCCGCCTAGAGGCCCACGTTCGCAGCTAGAGTCTACAAGTTGAAGAGCGCCCCAGGTAGGAGGGGAGGCCCCACCCCAGAGGGGTTAGGCTGGGGGTGCCAGCTGTGAGGCAGGGGCAGAGAAGAGGAAGGTTTGGTTGGGGGGACTTCAGGCAGGACAGGACACAGGTTGGATGCCTGAGAGAGGCTCCTGGATCTGTGACCAGAGGGAAAAAGAATCGAAAAAAAAAAAAAGTGCCCATCCGAAGTAGGTCAGTGGAGACTACTATGCCATTTATAAACCTTATGGATAGCAACTGGATTCATCTACTAACTGCTGCCTGTCAAACTCTACACCAACACCCATACAGTGGCACTCCAGACATCAACTTTGTTGAACGTTAGAAGGAACTATGACTGAAGGGTTACAAAATCGTTTGTATAATTCTGTACCAAGACTATGATCCTCTCAATCCAGGGGGCTATGATCACCCGAGAAGAAGGTGCTCTGTTCACAGTGTACCTTTCCTTTCCATAACATACAACTTGTATCCCTGGGTCTTGTTCACTTGACTAAGGTGACTTCAGGGGTCTACTGCCCCCTTGCTGTACCAAAACGACAGAAAGGCAATATACCATGAACAAATCAACCATGTCCAACCTTCTACATTTCTCTGATCTCATGAAAAATGTTGAGACTGTGAAGCTTCCTGGTTGAACCATCGCAAACAGGAAAACACACTTAAAAAAAAAAAACAGCAGGCTTAACAGAACCAATAACAGAGTCAAGTGGAGCCCAGCACAGGGCGTCTGACACACAGTGTAAGTACCATGAAGGAGCAAAGGACCACTAAAGTGAACAAGTCCTGCACAGAGCTTTGAGAAAAATGAATAAACTCTGCGATTGTCCCCTAATAAGACCTCACAGATGGTCCCAACACCTACTGAGGACGTATCCCAGAGTGCGCTCACATATCAAGGATATTAGGAATGTAAACCTTGAAAGCCCTGTTGCAGAAGATTTCCTGTTGAATCACGACAGTGATCCCAGTTGTCTAAAATTCATGGGTTTGGAACAGGTAAAGGTAGGGAGGAGTCGAGGAAGGGACTGGATTGCCTTAACAAGCTTTTGCAACGAGAACGCTATTGGATCTTTTCTTTTCGAGCACTACAACTTAAGAGTTTAAATACAAGTTGAGATCTTAAGCCTTACTTATGATATGTTTACTTTGTGGATTTCTACCTGCTTTCTTTGTCATCCCCCTTCCTGCCCTAGTATCTGAGTGTTTTTATCAGATTCATATAGCTTGATACAGAATTTTTTTAATGCAACAATCAGTTAACTCTTCTGAATGCATTAACTAACAAGAGGGGATAGGGATAAGGAAATGTACCAGCTTGCATCTAGAAAAGTCACCCGTATGGTGAGGGGAGCAAAGTCCAGAAAAGAGCAGCGGCTGGCACAGGGGATACATGGAGGGGAAAAGGGGTTCTTCCGGTACATTGGGGAGCGGAGAAAAACTAAGGGCCATCTCAGCAGATTGAGATCAGAAGGAGGGTGGGTGGAAGAGGCGAGGGACCAGGCAGAGGTATTTAACGAGTGCTTTGCCTCTGTGTTCACTAGGGAGGGGGATGGGATATATACAAAGCAAGGCATGAAGGGGATAGAAGCGGCAGGGAGTGGGATCAGGGGAGCAACAGAAATGGAGCAAGAGGGAGGGAAAGGTACCCCAGGGGTGTCACATCTGGATAAGGATAAAAGACCAGTAAGGGGAGGGGACGGATGATGCTATCTCCACCAAAGAGTGTGGTTAGCCCTCAAGGCCCTAAAGAAGACAAATCTCCTGGGCGGATGGCATTCATCCAAGAGTACTATGGGAATTGGCGGACATACTGGCTGCACCCTGGGACTCTTCAGCAGGTCACTTGAGACAGGAGGCGTACCTAGGGATTGGCGAGAGGCACATGTGGTACCAATCCATAAAGGGGGCCGAGGAAGTACCAGGTAACTATAGACCCATCAGTTTGGCCTTGGTGGTGGGAAAATTAATGGAGAGTATACTAAAGGACGATTGGGGTGTACTTGGAGGAGGTGGGAGGTCTGGATAGCTCGGCAACATGGGTTTGTGCCAGGTAGATCATGTCAAACCAACCTTGTGGAGTTCTATGAATGGGTAACATCAGAACTGGACAGGGTAAGCCTGTGGATGTATTATTCTTGGACTTCAGCAAGGCGTTTGACTCTGTCCCCACAATGGTCTGGTGGAGAAACTGATGGGGTTAGGAGTAGGCCCTTTGATGGTCAGATGGATTGAAACTGGCTAGCTGGACGCTCAGAGAGTAGTGGTCTGTGGGAGCTCTCGAACCCTAGAGAGGTTGGTAGTGGGTACCACAGGGTTTCGGTCCTGGGTCCGATCCTGTTTAATGCATACATATCGGACATCAGGGAGGGTATAGGTGTGAAATGAGTCTCTTCATGGATGACTCCAAGATGGCAGCAGTAGTTGAGGGAGAAGAGGGAGGGTGGCCCTGCAAGGGGACCTGACACCCCTGGAAAGCTGGGCTACACATGGAAATTAAATTTCAATATCACCAAGTGCAAGGTGTTGCATCTTGGTCGGGAAACCCTAAACACAGGTACACCTGGGAGGGAGGCGCTGGAGGCCCAATAGGGAAAAAGACCTAGGGTCATGGTGGATACATGTATGAATAACTCTGAGCAGTGCAGGAGAGCAGCTAGCAAGGCAAACAGGATGTTGGGATGCATCGAAGGAGGATCACCTCTAGGAGCAAGGAAGTGATTCTGCCGCTGTACAATGGACTGGTTAGACCACACCTTGAGTACTGTGTACAGTACTGGAGACCACATTTGAAGAGGGACATACAGCTCCTGGAGAGGTACAGAGGAGGGCAACAAAGATGATACGAGGGCTAGGGATTTGACTTATGAGGACAGACTTGAGGAGCTCTGCCTGTTTTCATTGGAGGAGAGGAGAGACAGGGGGGACATGACTGAGGTCTTCAAGTACCTCAAGGGAATAAATAGGGTAAACATGGAGGGGATCTTTAGATTAAAGCAGGGAGGTATCACCAGAGGGCATGGTTTGAAGTTGGAAGGTGGAAGGGTGAGGGGGAAAAAGAGTAGGAGGTTTTTCACCGAGAGGGTGGTGGACCCTTGGAATGCACTGCCTGGTGAGCTGGTTCAGAGATCCACAGTGGAGGGCTTCAAGAGAGGGTGGGACAGACACAGAAAGTGGATGTATCAGATGATGGCCTGTCCCGGGGGGGGTGGGGAGATGGATGACAGGGGTTTCTAGAGAACAAGGGATGGGAGGGTCTCGGCACCCAACTAAAGATCTAGGTTCGAGCAGACTCGATAGACCGTAAGGCCTAATCTGCTGGCAAATAGTATGTTAGTATGTAAACAAAGTATTTTGAGCTCAGTGGTCTCATTTGTATGCCTATACTTTCTCTCTTGTCTGCCGTGTTCTGGAGAGAGCAGGAATTTCTTGTTTACTTGCCACAATGATTTAAAGTCTTGATTCTGAAGGGTTGTCTGTGGAATGATCCTGACTCTGGTCTGCTGCATTTTTCATTTTCTTTCTAATAAGTATTGAAATGGAAATATGATGAGAGTTTGGCAAATCTGTGAGACCGAGGCAACCATTACATTGTCTGTTCCTTTCTGTTTTGGATATAAAATCATTTATGTTTACTTTTTATATAATATTATGCAAAAAAAGATCTTCTCATGGGTGGATTGAGTTGAACAAGTGGAACGAGTGTATTTAACGTTTTTCCCTTTCACAATTAATTTAATGATGTATCTTGTAGTCACATGGTTATGACATCAATTTTTAGGTATATAAGGGATTCATTCAGTCCAGGTTGCCACCCCCTGAGGAAGCTCAAATGGAGCAAAGTGCTGGGGCACCTGGGCAACAGTCAGTGGCTGGTTGCTTACTGGTTTTATTGAGTATCATGAACTGCGTCACTTTGACTGGGAAGAATAAAAACTACTGTGGAGTTTACACTTGAATTAAGGCTGTGCTTATTTTATTTGCTGACACACCTAATTTCTGAATTCCAGACTGCAACTGTATCTTTCATGTGTGTTGATGCTCAGCACTAGGCCTTGATTGCTCCCACCTGCATGCAAGGGCGTGAGATCTTCGGTAACACAGCCTTGATGGATCAAATACCCCAGGCTCTAGTCCAAAAATAAACCACCAAGACGTACACCTTGAAGACACCATCAGGGCAATTAAGCACCATGTTTTGTTTTTTGAGGACCCCTAAATCTGAAGTCTCCTCCTGTCTACAGCTGGACTGCCATTACATCACACCTTGTCAAGAATTCAAGATTAGATTGATAAATTACCTGCCTTCGGTCTGTCATCTGAAGCTGTGGATTGGTTTTGATGCTACCTAACAGGGCGAAGACAGTGTTCCCTGGGACTATAGCAATCTGAGTTGAAAGAAATAAAATTAGGTGTGCCCCAGGGGTCAATACTGGGCCCTTTATTATTCAATATTTATATAAATAACCTTTCATCTTTTGATCCAGAGATAAGTTTTCATTTATATGCAGATGACACAGTAATGTATATAAAAGGGAAAAGTGTGCTACAAATCGAGAACACATTACAGAGAGCATTTGACACGGTACAGTTCTTTGTACAAAATATGTTGGCCCTCAATACAAGGAAATTCAAAGTTTTGCTTTTTAGGCAAAGAGGTAAAAATGGGGGGCGGCGGGGGGGGGGGGGGGAGGACAGAACGACATGTTGAACATAGCTGCAAGGGATGTGACCGTACTGCAACAGGTAGAATCATGTAAGTATCTTAGATTATGGGTAGGGATGTAAGTTTGTCATGGCAGTCATACACATCATGGATTCCATGACGTTTGGTCTTTATTCAGGACTTCCATGACTTTCACTATTGTCTTCAAAACATAGCAATGATGACAGTGCCACGATGTTTACTAATGTTTACTAATGATTTCAAGAACGACCAATGAGTCATTAAAACCTCATCCATGACAAACTTACAGTACATCCCTAATTATGGGTTGATATGTGCAAACTGAGTATTCATATTAATTTAATTAAGAGCCTGGGATGAAAACTAGGTGCTTTATATAAAATAAGGGGAAAGGAGAAATTGTTTAAACCAGGAAAGGCACACTAAGCTGGAGCTTGTTTCCTGGTGCGACCTGGGAGCACAAGGAAGTTAAGTGACTTACTCAGGGTCACACAGTATACAAGTGGGGCTGATGGGATTCAAACCCAGGTCTCCAGGTTTGCAGCTCAGTACCCTTAACCACTACGATATGCTGCCTCCTTGGGAAGAAGGGAAATAACCATTTCACTAGGTTTGTCCTTGGCACACCATGAAAAACTCATCATTGTACTAACTATGTATAGAGAGTTAAACTGGCTACATTTGGGGCTGAGAAGACAGTTACACTCAGCAGGTTTTATGTTTAGGTGCTGTAAGTGGCTTGTTCCTGATTAACTGATACTGTATCTTTAAACACTCGTAAACCTGGGCTAAGATCATCTAGTGCCACTGAATTATTTGTTCCAGATTCTATCGAGTGTCAGCGGGCAGAGCGGATGTCTGAGTACCGTACAATATGTCATCTTGCTAATGCTGCTGCTGATTTAAAAATCTTTTTGCCATTGTAGCATGTGTAGATATATGACTGGTCGGTCTTTCCACACTACAAGGTGACAACTACTTGTGGTATAAGTTTAATTCTGTGACTAAAACTGAGCAACTGCTAGAAAAAATTAAGGGAGCACGCACTTAATCATGTTTAATTATTAGAAATGATGATAGAGAAACAGTACATGCATGCCAGCTCAGGTGCCAATCTTAGTCACCTCTAAGTGAATGTATTTGTATTACAATTTGGTAACTGTAATCACAACAGTATTACCTATTAAGACTTAAATGGAGCCTTCAAATGTTTTATATTGTGAAGGTTATGATTTATGAGCTGTTGTGGTTACTGTAAGGGTGGGAGGGGGAGTTGTCCCCCCCCCCTTTAAAATGTAATTTAATTTTTTGTGAATATATTGCTCTCAAAAGAAACTCACGTGGCGATGTAATGTATTCAGGTGTTCCAGGGTCCAAAAGATTATAAGACTTGGGGGTGAGCATGGGCACTTGTTTTAAGGGACCTACTGTACCTGCCACAGTGTCAGCATTAGTGGCTTTGCTAAGGGTAACAGTAATGGCATATACAGATGGATTAAACTCTGCTTTTAAGCAGGGAATACAGAAAATAGGTTGAAGTGCTTGGCGGTCCCTGTTTTTCCCTTTCTTCTTTACTTGCAAGGAAAAAGAGGGAAGTAAAGGGGGGATGCTTGCGCCTTCTTATTTTTGCACACATATAAATGTTACTGTTTTATGTTATATATGATTCTATAAGATGGTTTATTGTTTAGATTCTGCTAATGCAATTTCTAAATATCATAGCTTTAGCTCTTAAAGATGAACTCTGTATAGGGTTACACATATGTATGTAATGTGGTAATATGAAAGTATACGTAGGTGTTTCATGTTCTCTCCCCCTCCTTTTTCTTCCCCTTTTGTTTCATATGAAATGAGATGCATCACTGTAGTTGTCCTACTGTTCCTTTCTTTCTCCGGCATGGTAACGGGGGGGGGGGGGCCTGTCTGTTATTATCTAGGGACATCTGAGGATGAACAGAGGGCTGGGGTTACTGGGTGTTCTTGTTACTACTCTGTCTAGTGTTACAAGACATCTAATTTCTCAGGGTATACTTTCTATATGTTATTCTACTTTCCTCTCTATAGCTACATACTTTTGTACTTTCTTGCTACTCAGAAATCTAGAGTTGATGCAGTGTTATGCTTGTATTTTGCCTCTTGGTCAGGATTCAAAACATGGTTTTATTTGGTATGACTGGAATCTTTAATGGATACATTAAATAATCTAACAATGGTTACATGGAATGTTCGAGGTCTGAATCATAAAATCAAAAGGTATTCAGTGCTAAGACACCTTAAAAAGCTGGATACCTCTATTGCCTTCTTACAGGAAACTCATTTGACCAATGAACATTATAATTTGATGTGGAGGGAATGGGTGGGACAGGTCTTTGGGGCGGGTAATAGCCCGGAAAAAGCTGGAGTTGTTATATTGTTTGCTAGAAATGCTGAATTCAATCTGAGTCAGCAAGTGGCAGATCCTGGTGGCCATTTTTTGCTGGTTACAGGGAGAATTGGGGAAGAATCGTATACTTTTGTATCAGTTTATGGCCCTACTCAGTCACAATATTTCTGACAAAATTTTTACTCAGATTGCCAATTTTGGGGACACAACCATAGTAACAGCAGGAGACACTAATGCAGTTTTAAACCCTGCCCTGGACAGATCTAGACTTAGGCCTCACCGCTCCAAAGCAGATAGGGATTTGCGAGACCCAACAGAAAATGCTAACCTTACTGATGCCTGGAGGGTACTTCACCCACAAGGTCGGGAATACACCTATTGGTCTCCTTGTCACAAGTCAGGTTCAAGACTAGATTATATCCTTGTACCTGGGGGGATGCTTAACAGAATTAACTATGTGGAGATTAAGCCAAACGTTATGTCTGATCATCCACTGGTTCTGATTAGCTTCTCAAAATCTGTTCATGATAAAAAGGATAAAAGGTGGAGGGTACATAACTTTTTGCTAACAGAATCACAAATAGTGACAGACATTAAGGGGCAGATAGAGGAATATCTTTCACTTAACGATCCTCAAGATACATCCTGGTGTAATTTATGGGATTCGTTGAAATATTGGTTGAGGGGCATTCTCATTGGTATTGGAACTAGACATAAGAAAATGAGAGCTAAGGTACAAGCAGAATTGTTAAGGAAAATTAATGAAATACAAATGACACTAGCAATCTCAGACTCAGATGAGACACGGATGTCATGGTGTAAACTCAGAACTGAATATAGTGAAAATATCCAGGATGAGGCAGAATCTACAGTGTGGAAAGCCACAATTAATTCTGTTGATTCTGGTTCTAGAGCTTCTAAACTGTTAGCAATAAGATTAAAATAGAATTATTTCTCAATCAACATTACATCAATAAATATGCAGGGGCAAAGTCAGGTCATACAGATCAGAGAAAAATTAATGATGTATTCCATGAATTTTACCAAGAAATCTATAAAGCAGATGCTCAGAGTGTAACAGAAGGTTTGGCTAATTTCTGTGAAAACTTAAATATGCCAACAGTAGCCTTGGGTGATAAACACCATTTGGGCTCTAAGATAATGGAATGTGAAGTCTTCACTGCCATTCAAGTGATGAAGACATCCCCCAATGGCTACTCTGCTAATTTCTACTATGCTTTTTAATGAAGCAGTAGAAAAATGCAGCTTATCATGGGATCAAACTAGAGGAATAATAACTTTGCTACCCAAACCGGGGGAGGATCCACAGGACTGCAGTAGTTATCGCCCAATCCCCTTAACAAATACAGATGTTATGATACTGGCAAAAGTTCTCTCCAATAGATTAGAACTGGTGGTTGGTTACTTGATAACCAAACAACAAAAATGCTTTATGAAAGGGAGGGTGTCTTCTGATAATACAAGAAAAATCTTTCATATAATTGGATATACAAATAGGTGTGATAAGTCTTGTGGTCTTTTATCTTTAGACACAGAAAAAGGATTCAATCGCATTGAGTGGGCACATACATTTAACATTTTAGAACTGTACCAATTTCCAAGTACATTTATTAAATTAGTTAAGATATTATATAATAATCCCACATTGGCAATAATTACTAACAGTATGATCTCACCACATTTCTGGGTTATGAGAGGTACAAGGCAGGGATGCCCACTGTCTCCATTACTATTCAACCTGACAATAGATCTGCTAATTAGGAAACTTAATGATGATGATAGAGTTAAGGGACTTAACATTAGAAATCAGGAACTGCGCACATCTGTTTATGCAGATGATTTACTCATAACAGTGGTTGATCTGGAGAGCTCAATTTCCTGAATTTTGGAAACATTACAAAAGTTTGGTGAATTCTCAGGGTATAAACTGAATCTTGGGAAAACATCCTTTCTGCCACCTAAGTTTTGTGTCAAGGAAGACATCATTAATAATGGACTTGCATGGGCCTCAGATTATATTGACTACTTAGGAATAAAGCTATACAAAACTGTTAATGAGACGGTGGCTAGGAACCTGTCACTTCTCAAGACCATTGTTTTGGACCTAGCCAAATGGAATAAACTACCTCTGGGGATGTGGGGCAGATTAGATGCTGTCAAAATGAATGTGTCGCTGAGAGTCCTATATATATATTCAATGCTTCCTTGTCACATAACAAAACAGTGGATTGAGGGGCTTAATTCTAACCTTTCCAAATTCATGAGCGAATATAAAAAAAGTCAGACTGGCTTATTACAAACTTACAACGAACAAGAATGGGGGAGGTTTAAAGGCTTCAGACCCATTTCTACATTATCTTGCGGTTAGGATCTCACAAATCTCAAAATGGTTAACATGCAATAATGGGGTTTCATACACTCTGGAATGGGTACAAATTGAGGGAGAAACTGTGGAATCACAAGGACTGGATATACAGGCGTTAATATATGCAAATAAACCCTAAATACAGAAATCTAAAATGATGTGCGACTCCATCAGGGTGATTAGGTATATTAAGTCCTTTATCCCTTTGAACTTATCATATCTAAACTACATCCGATTTGGAAGAACACAAATCTTATTAAAGAGAACTCTTCACTGATAAATGATTGGTTCAGAAAAGCGATTTGCAAGACGCAAGACAGTTAAATCACAGAGATTCATAGAATTTGAGGTGCTAATTAGGAAATATGGTATTTTGGAAGCTGAAGAGGTCTATTACAGTGATTTAAAATAAATAATTAGCTCTTCTATACAAAGTAACTCTCTCCCGGATGAAAATACCTTGAGCTTTTTGGGTTGCTTACATCTTTCTCCATCAATTTCATGCCTATATAATCTTCTCTTAGATTGTACCAGAGCAATGGAGCCAGAACCTTCAAGACGGTGGACACCTGTGCTTGGGGTGAGTACAGACGAGTGTGGCTGGGTGAAGATGTGGACTTTTGCTGCTAAGCACTCTGTAGCAGGCTGAAATCCTCCTACTGTATTTTTGATTAATGAAAAAAGAGAATCAATTCCTAAGGGGCTACAAGAAAGCCTTACAGCCACAATAAGTCTGATTTAAGGTACCAAATAAAAATGAGAGCCTGCTGAGACCTGAAATATTCAGTGCAGGAATAGTCTTACAGCATGTCAAATGGTTTCTTTTCTATCCTTTTGGCTGCATCCGTTCTTCTATGCTACTATTCTATCTTGTCTTTGCTGGACTGATCACCCAACGCTGAAACTTCAATACTGTCTTCTTTTCTTTCTGACACACACACACACATATATATACATACATACACAGCTAGCATTAAGTATAAAAGAGCTGTCCTAGCACAGTTAGGGTGAAAGAAATGTTGTGTACTTTGGTGCTGTATTCCCCTGTTAAATTTCCATGTGCAAAATAGTGAAACTGGGGAAGAAAGTACATAAAATGAATCTGTGTGATTGGCCCTAAAAAATATAAAATAAAAGTACTGATGAACTACTATAAACCACCTTTCGTTTTGTATGGAAGGTAATGAAGGTATCAGGAATCTCAAAGTTCTTGCTGTTTGAAACGTATCAAACACGTTTTACAAACTGCTACCGAACAGTGCATTAGCAATGCCTTTTGTTTTATATTGTTGCTTTAATTTGTATTTTCCTGACAGTAGATGAAATGGTTCTTTAAGCCAAAACTGCACACATTGCTATATGTTGAGGAAAATGTACTCGTTTGGGGAATGCCTGACTCCATGTGCTTTTAGTTTGCTGGCGTCCCTTTTGTGGATTATGCCAGCTGAACTCTGCGGACTTTATAGAGCTCTAGTACGAGGGAGTCTGGGAACAAGAAAGGTGGGATTTCCGGCCAGGAAGTTCCTTTCTTTATTTTCTTATAGCTTTATTTTCTTGATTGTTTAAAAACTGATGTGTTAAAATACTGTTTTTCATGTTTGCTGACTTTTCTGTATGAAACAGTCATATTTAAAATTGTTGCAAACATTTAACTAACATTTAAGCTATGATTGACAGGTCACATGATCTCCAGCCCTATAAAAGGAGCTGGCTGAGCAGAGTCTGGCAGATAAGATCTGAACTGTGGAGGGAGCAGTCCTCTGTAGGAGTGAAACTGGCTGATGCAAGAGGGGAGTAGTTAGTGCTGGAAGCAGTCTCACAAAGACTGACCAGTGGTAGTGCTAGTCAAGGCTGGGATGTTTTGAACCAGAGCCGAGTTGAGCAGCTAGAGGGGTGATTGGTCTTTATAAAGTATTGGCTGCAAAACTGCAGGTACAAGTAGGACCACCCTCAGAAACTGGATTTGTTCCCGTGAGCCTACTGGCTCAGTGGAACAGACAGCCCTATAAGCCAAGTTTCAATACAGTTGCTGAAGATCATCCTGACTAGTCAATCAGTATGAGCAACACAGAAGTTCCAGATTTGCACTGTTGAACTGTTTATGGTATTGCCAAGTGTGTGAAGTCCTTCTGTAATAAAGCGCACTGCCCTATGGGACATTTTAAAAGAACTCGTCTCGCCTTCTGTGTCTTCATCCAACCCACCCTCCCACACATTCAATGCCCCAAACTTAAAAGTTACTACATTTTAAGACAATGCATCATTTATTTTACACACTGTATCTCATGCACAAAATGGGCATTAAGGCAACCCCTACATGTAACAAATGTAACTCTGATACTGGCTCTTTGAGCCATATGTTTTGGAACTGTACATTAGTTCAGGCTTTGTGGACGCAAGTAGAAGAATTTTTTTTAAGGCTATGCCAGCTATTTATGAAAATATAAATACAGAAACTTGCATTTTGGGGCATTTTAATGAGAACAATAGCTGATCAAAAGAACAAAAATATTCCATAATGTTGACTAGAGTTTCGGTCGGAAACATGCTATTAAAATACTGGTTGAAGAATAAGGTTCCTGGTTCACAAGAATGTAAAGCTCAAATAATTGAAAATCTCAGGTTGGAAAAGTTAGCACTATGTATGAAGAATCTCAAACATAAGTTTAACGATAGATGGGCTATGTTGCATGCACTTCTCTCTACTAATGGAGAGACAGCTCATTATGTGTGAGACCATTATATGTTCCAATCGAAGGAGTAGTTGCTGACCCTGCTGGAAGGATATCCGACTTGAGGTAGAACTACAAGTATTGCACTGAATATCATATCTCCACTACTCTGCACTATACTCTTGTTTTTTCTTCTTTCATTATATAGTTATTCTTTTCCTTCTCTATGTAAACATATAGATAGATTTACTTTGTACTGCTGTACTAAAGTCTTGGTCAACGGGAGACTGGATATGTTGTTATAGATGAATTTATTCCTTTTTTTTTTTACAGAAATAGTTGACTATATTTTAAATGCTATGAATTAATATTATACTGCATTACAAATATACAAAATATTCATATAGTGATGGCAAAATAGATAGTATTTACTGTATTAGACTGTGTTGAGATTTACTGAGAATTATTGAGATTGTATAAGATATATTGAGTTTTGTTTTTCTTGTAAAACTGATGCTTATCTATAATAAAAAAAAAACTATTGAGAAAAAAAGAATTATTTGTTCCACATAAGACAGGAAATGTAGGGAGATCTTCCATCTCCTATTTGGGTTCCCAAATTTGGAATAATATACCTAGGAATTTAAGGTTATATAATAATCCACTGTCTTGGAAGAAAATTAGGGAATGGTTTGCTTTCAGGCTACTTTCCCACAATCTTATTGCTCTAGTGCTAGAATTAGTTAAATTAGCTAGGGTACAGATAGTGTATATGGCCTGTGGGGTTGGATGAGAATACGTTTTACTTATTACGTATGTAAGTACATGCATTCTAATATATGTACTCATATTATGCAATTTATGAATATTCTGTTTATTAATTAAGCAATATTTAAGTTTTTTACTATATTTTTCCCTTGTACCCAGGATTAAACAAAAGGGTATCTCTTGTAAAGGAGCATAAGCTCAATGAGAATGGCCTTGCTCAACTGGTTGAATAAACATTTTTACTACTACTACTACTACTAGTAGTTCCTACCGAGTAGGTCATCATGTCAGAAGGATGCCTGCATAGACAAGGAGACCAGACAGAAAGCCATGGCTTCCTGATCGCTCGCTGTCTGTCTCTCTCTCTCTCTCGTGGCAGGTGAAGGATGCAGTCCCCCGGGCAACTATAGAAAAAATGGTGAAAGCAACCATGCTCTATTAGTGGCCCACTACTGGAACAACACATCCACGCCTCTGCCCACGGGCACTGAAATCAACTAAACAACCCCCAACACCCGAGAATTTTCCTTGCCATGAACTGGTCAACCGGAGGATGACCAGAACCTCCTGCACAGCACATCAGACACCTATACCTAGTGCTATACTCAGAATAAGACAGAAGAAGGCTGTGTGCTCATATTGTCCATTTCCCAACTCGTGAGTCCATACTGTTTTTCTTTTGGCAATAATGTATATATCTAATTCAGTTTGAAATGTGAACAGACTGCATGATTCAATAATTTCTCTGGGCAGATTATTCCATTTCTTTCCTGTTTGTTGGGTTAAAAAATAAAGAAAAAAAAAAAGTTTCTAATATTTTTTTTTTTTTATTTCTGTCTGAATAAATCTGCTTGTTATGGCGCCGCAGGTGAACGTCTGTTTTGAATAGAACTGTTCAACGATGTACTTAATTCCTTATCATGTATAATTTTGAACATTTCTAACATAATTCCCCTCATGCGTCTTTCCTCAAGTGAGGACAATCCCAGTTCATCTGACCTAAGCTCATGGGTATCACTTCTGAGTATCGGAACCATTTTAGTAAGTCTGTGCTGCACCCTCTCAAGTAATTTTATTTCCCCCCTTTTGGTAAGGGCTCCATACCTGGGAACCCCAGTGCAAGGGTAGTCTTACAGATGTCTTATACGTTGGTACTATGCACTGTTTGTGATTGGAAATAAAAGTCCTTTTAATATTTCATATTAATCTTTTCACTTTATGTGTTGTCTTCCTACACTGCTTGGTGAACTTAATGTCATCATTAATAAGCAAACCCAGGTCTCTTTCAGTTTCTGCTTTTTTGACAGTTACATTACTTAGTAAATAATTATAGTTTGGATTATCTTTTCCCAAATGAACAACTACACACTTGTGGCTGTTAAATCTCATACTGTTGTATTTAGCCCATTCATCAATTTCTTGTAGATCTTTAATAATAATTTCAGTACTGGACTGCGTATCCAGCCTACCCCTAATTTTGTGTAATCAGCAAACTTCATCATACGAATCTTCATGTTTTTGTTTAAACTAGAGATAAAGAATGAGGCTGGTCCCAATATAGATCTCGAAAGCACTCCACTAGAGACTTCCCTTTCTGATTACAGGATTCCTTTAATAGTTACTTGTTGGTATCTACTTTTTTTTTTCTTTCTCTTCTCAAACTTGCCCTGTGCCTTGGCCTTGCTTCAGAGGGGGTCTCATACCCCCGACTCCTTCCACCGGGTCCCCAATCTCAGGATCCCGGCTTCATTGTGCTCGAGGACTGGGGTATTTTTGCTTTTACCCCAATTAGTCCCCAACCCCTGAGGACGCCAGCACAAAGGACATATGTCCAGACATGTGGCATGCAGATGCACGCTGCCGTCAAGTGCCCATCAGCACCCTCCCTCCCAGACTCCATGGGGCCATGCGCCCTACCACCCGTGCTTCCACTGGTGGTAGTGCAATGGGTGCCTTCGCAACCTGGGAGCCCACCCTCCCCTGGAGAAAGGGGGCATCCACTGGGATGCTCAATCCTCCTCCCCCCCCGGCCAGCCCTCGATGGCCCGGGCTTGTTCCTGAACCCGAGTCACCGGTGTGGCATCCAGTGCCTCAGCCCTCTGTGCCACCAGGCCGTTATCTATTTTTTAATCAATTAATAATCCAGATAATATTTAACATTTATTTCAGCAGCCTGTGGTTTATTGCTTAGGATATTATGCGAAATCACATCAAATGCTTTCCTGAAATCTAAATAGATAATCTCTGTCCGAATGCTGTTATTTAGATCCAAATTAATTTTTTCATAGAACACTGGCCTGTATGACATATATGGCCTGCTCTTTTATTTATTTATTTAATTTATTTCACGTTTCAGATTACAAATACCTTTGAGCAGAGCTTTTTTTTATAAAGGTTCCACCTCAAAACTTTTTGAACCCATGTTGTGAAGTATTGGTTAGGCCTAAATTATGTATTTTTTTTTCCAGTTTTTCTCTAATTTGTCCAATAACTTTCCAGGTACTGATGTCAGACTAACTGCTCTGTAATTACTTTTTTAAATAATGGAACAACAATTGCCTTTCTCCAGTCATCTGGCATATCTCCTGTTATATTGGATTTATTGTCTACATATATATACACATTTATGCAGTAGGAGTGAGCTGATAACCAGTGAGATATATCTGGTTATTTCACCCGAGTGAGATAAGCCTGCTGACATAGGCAGAGTGAAAATATCTGACATTTATACATACTCTGCCTAAGTCAGCAGGTGATATTCTCACTGTGGTGAAGTCTACACAGGCACCTCTCTAACTGGACACTTATCCATATCAAAAAAGTCTCAATGTAGCCCATATTTCAAAAGATAAGCCACAGAAATGTCATATGAGAAAACATAAAATAAACAAGTGATGTACAGAATCACGGAAATTAACTCCCAGTCCAAAGAGTGAAACTTCAGCTCTGTGGGAAGAAAAAAAAAATTAAGATCCCACTCTAACTTCTCCCACAAGTAACATAATGCCACAGTATACAAACTCCACAGAGCATCCACAGTTTCCCACAATGTGAAAGGTTTGTTTTAAAGCAGTACCTGCTATATCTTATAGTCCCTTCTTACAGAGCCTCCACAAGACAAATTGTTCCCTCAAACCGAAAGTCAAGAAGCCGTGCCAATGGTGAGAAGAACCGCAACAGACTGTAAAGTAAGACAGCCACCCAACAAATCACACAACACAGATGACACAAGGTACATCTTACATAACTAAAAAAAAATAACACCAAAGGAATCGGAAAGCACTTAAACAATGCTACACAAAACACCAACCAAACTCCCACCCACTGCAGACAAAAAGCCAAATTACAGAAACAAACAAATCCCAACCAGTCATAGCATACAACCGACAAAACCACCCAATTACAAAACAGACAAACTTCCCATGCATGCTTCCAACCAACCAGATGACAACATTCACTCCCATTTGCAAAATGCACCAGAAACCAAAAATGCAAGCATACATTCAGCAGGCGAACGCCTCAAAAGAAAATAAAGCCACCAAGCGACACAAATAAAAAATATCATAATTCTATCCCCTATTGTATAAATCGCACACATGATGTGCAGATCATGTGATATGGCAAAATATTCTCACTCCTGCCTTCTGCACTCATGAGTATCCAGAGCTCACTCTGCAGGAGTGAGAATATTTTTCCATATCACACTCCTGCCCATCATGTATTCTAAATAGACAGGCAGACAGACAGACATGTTATGGGTCCAACAATTTGATATTTTAACTCTTAGTTGAAACAGAAACATAGAAACATAGGGTGAGTCAGCAGAAAAGGACTGGTAGGCCCTTCCAGGCTGCCCTATCTTCCCTGCCTAACCACCTGGATCTGATAAATTACATCCGTAATTTATTAGGTACAGATGGTTTATTTAGATTTTCAATTAATTTGCTAACCTCAGATGTTATGCTAGAATTTTGTTCACCAACTAAATTAGTCTGCACTGTATTTATTGTGATTACAGCACTGTCCTTCGTAAATACAAAAACAAAAGTCACTGAAACTGTCTGACATACAGTAGTTGTAGGGTCCGATATGAAAGTGCCATTATTTAAAATTGGGCATACTGATCTATCACTGGTTTTGCTATACATGTAGAACTGTTTTGCATTATCGCCATTATGTGATATTTTGAATTCAACCACTGTTTTTCCCCGTTTAACCAGTTTTTTGGTTTTATTACTTCATCTTTATCATTTTTGATGTTTCTATCATTTTTCTATTTTCATTTTGTAGTACGCCTTTTCCTTTCTTCTGATTTACTTTTTAATTTTCCGGGTTTAGTAAGGAAGTCAGTCGGTAGTTCTCACTACTCATGTCATGTTGCCTTTTTTGTTACTGTATGCGCCATCTTTATGGCCCAGGTCACACCTGAAGACAATCCCTGGGATCAGTGTTAAACAAATACATACATATGTAAAATTTTATTTATCTAGCGCCCCATCCCATAGGGGGTCCCCACTTTTCGTGTTTCCCATTCAGAACCAAGTTTACTACGGTTTAGGATCAAACTGGTCTAGGGACAGAATCAAGGCTAGATGCACTGACCTCAGCTAAAACTTTTTTTAAACAATAGTTTTTATTAGCTTGATCAGAGGTTGCAATGCTGTAATATTTACATCATTCCCTTCATACAAAATATATGTATGTATATATATATATATATATATATATATATATACATACATACATACACACACATTTTATATATATACACATATACACAAAAAGAAAAGAAGGAAGTATATACCAATATACCCCCCAAGGTTAGTTGGAAGGCTGAATAAATGTTTTATCATAATAGCTGAAATTATGTTGGGTGAGTAGAACCAGTGTTACCAGTAGTTTGGGCGAGATATCCTAGGTGGTTATGATGGGAGGACCAGATCCTAAATTCTCATAATAGGAGGAATGTTATCTTGTATTTCTTTCCAGGAGGCTCCATTTGAGTCATCCATACTTGGGTCAGCTGTATAAATTAATTTCTCAAATGATAAAGTCTCATTAAAAATGAACCACCACTTATGATATTCAAATTCTGGCAAGTTTTTTTCTTTCTGGTGCTCTAATATTATACATTTCAGCACCACTGTTGCCAACATAAATATTTTGATTTGTGTTACGCTCTATTTTCTATTTAAATTATTAAACAGAAATGTATCTATTTCTAATGGGACCTAAAGTTTCATTAATGAACAAAGTACTTCTTGAAGCTTTGTCTACCAAGACGTGATCATGGGACATGGCCATAAGCAATGCGTTAAGGTGCCCCTATCACCAAAACCATGCCATCATTAGCTGGTATAGTCAGAGTTTATTTTAGAGATCTGGACAGGTGTTAAATATGCTCTATCGGATATTTTCCATTGTATTGACTTATTTTTGGCTATGTATAATTTATTGTCCTGCTTTCTTGTATATTCCCAATTGTTGATGCACTACAGTTACACCAGCCTCAATACTCCATTTTGAACTTAATTTCTTGACATGTCTGTTCCTCCTAGCTGTCAGCATTTGACAGAATCTGGCTAATAATTTAGTAGTGCCTATATTATATGTCATTGTTTGTTGTTTTATCAATATCGGAAGCCTCATTGTATTATTGCTAAAATATTTTTTTGGTTTTTTTGAAATTTGTTTAAGATTGTGTAATATTAAAGCTGGTTCCAACCCCTATCCATCAACTTGCCCTTTATTTGTGAATAGGTTAGAAGTTGCTCTTCTGCTATAATGTCTTTCCATGCTGTAATATTCTTAGTATATAAACTTTTAAATTTAAAACTGTTGTGATATTCTCCCCACACCCTTTTATTATAACAGATTTGAAGAAAAAGCCATGGTATTTGAAGAGACATGGGGTGTTTGACGTGCTTCTATATTCACGAAAACCAAGAAACTAGCAAGTGAGATTTTTGTTTATGCAAATATCAAGAAAAATATTCTGTAATTTTCCCCCGAGTTGTCAATGGATACAAAATCTTTTGATATAATGAACTATGACAATCAGGAAAAAAAAGTCCACTGGTAATTCGTGGATATAATATTGGCCTCCATATAATTTATAGGATCCAGGCATACCATCCCTCCTTCCTCTCTAGGGGTAGTCACTATGTTCCAGGCTATACAGGGCTTATCGCATCTCCATAACAATGTACTAAATATCTGTTTGATAATCTAAAACCATGTTTTGTTTGGGGCCCCTAATGTATTTTGCACAAAAAATGTAATATAGTAAAGCCATCATTTTTATAGTGTCAATTTTACCCCATAATGACAGAGATAAATTTTTCCAGTTCTCCAGCGTGATTTAATTTTTTGCTTTGTCTTATCAAAGTTTGTTTTGCTATTTAGTGTTTGGTTAGGAGTTCACTGTATTCCTAAATATTTAGTAGAGTTTTGAATTTTGAAGGCTTATTCATATTTTTGTGTGTCAAGCGGTTTATTTTTGGATAACTTCATGATGACAAACTTGTTTTTATTAATCTGGTATCCTGAAATTATAGAATATGAATGTATTTCCTCTACAAAGGCTTCTAGGGAGATATTAATATTTTTAATAAATAAAATATAATCAGTGAATATGCTTAATTTGATATAATCGCGATCTAATTTTAGATAGATACTTTATTTCTATAGTGCCCCTTTCCAGGGACTTGGAGCGCTTCACAATCAGAATAAATACAAAAAATGTTAAAATATACCCAGAATACAGAGTTAAAACCAACATCAATTATCCAGCCACCATGCTATATAAAACTATCTATCCAATCAGTTGCAGTAAACCATACATCTACGGTTTAAAAGCCTGGCTAAATAAATAGGTTTTGAGTCGTTTCTTGAAGGTATCCACCGAGGGTGCCTCCCATAACTGTTTCGGTAATGTGTTCCACAGGGTAGGTGCAGCCACTGAAAAAGCTCGATCACCAGAGTGACTCAACCTAACCCTAGGAACATTCAGGAGACAACCCTCAGTGGAACGGAGAGCCCGGGATGAATGGCGAGGCGCAAGGAGATCTTGCACGTAGACTGGTCCCCCTTCATGTAGGGCTTTATAGGTCAGTAACCCGACCTTAAAGGTAATCCTCCACCTGACCAGCAACCAGTGCAGTTCGTGGAGGACGGGTGTAATATGATCATACCTACATGCACCTGTCAGTAATCTTGCTGCCAACTTCTGCATCAGTTGCAGCCGGCAGAGGTTACCTCCAGATAGCCCTAGGTACAGGGTATTGCAGTAATCCAGTCTGGATGTTACGAAAGCATGTACTAGTGAGGTTAGGTCCTCAGGGGTGTAGCAAGTTCCGGATCCAGGCAATGTTCCTCAGATGGTAAAATCCAGTCTTAACAACGGCCGACACCTGAGCATCAAGTGTCAGGTCGCTGTCAAGGAACACACCTAGATTCTTCACCTGCTCGGATGGAGACAGCGGCACCCCCCAGTATAAAACTAGGGGGTCTCCACAAACCCCCATCCCCCTACGATGACCCGGATCCACCACCAGCACCTCTGTCTTGTCCAGATTGAGTCTCAACCAGTCATGGGACATCCAGGTCCGGATCTCAGACAGGCAGTTGTTAAATACAGAGTCCACCACCTGGTTACTTGGTGCACAGGACAAGTATAGCTGGGTATGATCTGCATAGCAGTGAAAACCCAGCCCATACTGCCTGATAATGTCTCCCAATGGCAGCACGTACACTGTGAACAATAAGGGCGACAAAACTGACCCCTGTGGAACACCACAGGTTAGAGGCTTCGGGCTAGATGAGGCCAACTGAATCACTACCGTCCGCACTCTACCTTCTAGGTATGACCTGAACCATTTGATGACCTTACCGAACAGGCCACACCAGAACCGCAGTCTGTCAAGTAGCACCTCATGGTCCACAGTGTCAAATGCTGCTGAGAGATCCAGGAGGACCAAGATGGAATGATCTCTCCTGTCTCTCTCGCCACTAGGAGATCATTAAGCACCTTAACCAGGGCAGTCTTAGTACTATGCCCCACCCTAAACCCAGACTGGAACATCTCATTGGTGGAAGAGGAGATGAGACGTTCCTCAAACTGACTTGCCACAACTTTTTCTACAACCTTCCCTAAAAATGGGAGGTTAGAGACCGGCCTGAAGTTGGCAAGACAGTCCGGATCCAATGAAGGTTAATAAGGGTCTAAACCAAGCCTCTTTCAAGGCCAATGGGAAGACCCCACTCCTCAGAGAGCTCCGGACAATCTCAGCAACAACCGGCGCAATCAGGTCCAAACATCCAACCAAAAGTTGTGTCGGACCTGGGTCCAGATCACAATGTGTTGGCTTCAGTCTCGAGACAACCCTCACCACCTTCTCCACCCTAACTGGGTCAAATTCAGTCCAGACAGGAGGAGTGGACCCCACAATTCCTTTGGGAGACACTGTAGGAGATCTCAGTTCTGACAGCGGACACTTTGTTGGCAAAAAATACAGCAAACTCCTCGCACCTAGTGCTAGAACTCGCTCCCCTGACACAGAGGCAGGCAGGATGTAAAAGCCCATCCACCATGCGGAAGAGCTGAGCCAGTCTGTTCCTTGCCACAGCAATCTCCCTTGACAAAAATTCTGCCTTCTTATAGAAGATTGCCCCCTGATAATCCCTATAATGGGACACCAGGACCAATTTGTCCTCCATTTGGCCGGAGCCCCTCCATCATCTCTCTAACCTCTGACCCTTAATCTTTAACTCCCTGAGTTCCCCATCAAACCAGGGAGGTCTCCGACAAGTAGATAAGGGCCGGACATGAACGGGTGTGATTGAGTCAAAGGTGGTGGTGACGGCCCCATTATAGACTGCCACTGTCTCCTCAGTTCCAATCGCACAAGCAGTCCCCACACTCGATAGGTCCAGCACCGCCGATAACCCTAATGGGGACAAACCCCGCAGAGGGTGGTACCGAACCTTTTCCACAGAGGCAAGGGCTTTGGGGGGGCCCTAAACCTGAACCTCATGGTGCTATGATCCGACCAAACAACTGGATCGACTCTCAGGTCAGTGGTCTCAAGACCTAATGAAAATACCAAGTCCAATGTGTGGCCGCGCGAGTGGGTCGCTGAGGTAACATTTTGCATCAGGCCCAGCCCCTCCATACTTCTATTAGTGGATTGTTTTTTTATTGATTGTAAAAAGGTTCCAAGAATAATGTTGCAGACACGGGACAACCTTGTCTAACTCTGTTCATTATTTTAAAGCTATCTGTTAAATATTGGTTAATTTGGAATCTAGTGTTTTTTTATATAGTTTTTTTTAATTAAAACTATAAGTTTGTAGGGATGTCCCATGTTTCTAGTATTTGATACATGGAATCTCAGTTTAATAAATCAAAAGCCTTACTGACGTCTACCGCAACTGCATAGAAAGTTAACATCTTGGTATTTTTTGTTACTATTTAGGAGGTGGGTAAGTGCTTGAATTTTCCTGTTTGCCAGATGTGATGTTCGGCCTTTCATGAATTCATATTGATTCTGGTTTATATACAAATTAAGGTGGGGGAACATTTTACTGTTTATTAGTTTGGTTAGTAATTTATAGTCAGCGTTTAAAATGGCTATGGGTTTATAGCTGTCTGTTGAATCGTGGGGTTTATCTTCCTTATAAATTAATATTATTTTAGCCATTTGAATTGAAGGAGGAAGGTCGATATTTGATGTATCCATTAATAATTCCCCTATCATTCTTATGACCCAGGGAGCAAATTCGTTAGCAAAACACTGAAAAAATTCATTAGAAAGGCCATCAAGGCCGGAGATTTTTCCCATGGTGGTGTATTGATAGTGTTTATAATTTCTTGTTGGGTAATCAGACTGTAGGTGAAGATTTCTGTTGTAATATTAGCTTTATTTTAAAAATTTGACATTTATGAACTGTCAGGAATAAAATAGATTTTTTTTTATATCTTTGAAAAAAGCTTAACGCAATAGCTTCCTCTGTAGTCAATGTTCCCTTGTTAGTCTTTGATGGATACAATATTTTTATGTTTTTCAGCACTTAATAATGTAGCTAATAGTCTGCCTGACTTATCAGTGTGATAATATCCATGTATTTTAATAAACGTAGCCAATCTAATTGTCTCCTGTTGGATTAGTTCTCGTTTTTTCATCTTGTATGTATACCATTCATTTTTGTATTTATTGTAGTCAGTTAACACCAAGTTGTCCAATTGTTTTACTCTAGTATTGATTTCATTATTTTTTTTTTTTGTTCTTGATTTTATTAATTTTTATTTGGTAGGTTACAACAACTCCACATAAAGTAGCTCTGAAAGCATCCCATAGAGATGAAATAGTACATTGTCCGGAGTAATTATAAAACCAGAATTCCTGAATCAATATTTTAATCATTTGAATAAAGGCCGGATCTTTTAATAGGTCACTGTTGAATGTCCATAACCATGTATATTTCCTGTTACTGTTCATAAAGCAAATTTCAATGGAAATGCCTAAAACAACAGTTACCAATATTAATCCTACGTCAGTCATAGTGTAATGTAGAATACACCACCCTTCCCCATGTCCTCGGTGAACTGTTCTTGTTCAAAAAATGTTTGGAAGTCTGACTCTCAGATCCTTTAGTGAATCTTCTAGAGAGTCATAAACAAAATTTTTTTCCATCAATAATTACTCGTATTTTAGCAGGGAATGTCATTGTGGCTCTATAACTACTGGCCCAGAGTTTATTTCATAAGAAGTCAAACTTCTTTCTTGCGTGTATAATTTCTTGAGGCAAGTCATTGAATACTGAAATGGTCATCCCCAATAGGTTTATTTTCTTTTTCTTGTATGCCATGGCCATAAGCTTTTCTTTATCTGATAACCTTAGGAATTTTAATATTATAGACCTGGATGGTGCAGAGTCCGTGGGTTTAGATCACAGTCCATGATGCACGTAGTTGATTTCAAAATTGACATTGGCTGGGTCTGCCTCTAAAAAAGGCTGCTGCAATTAATTTAAAGGATTCCTGCAGACTTTTAGTAGTGTCCCATATTTCAGGAATGCCAAAAGTTCAGATGTTATTCCTCCTCACTCTTGATTCTTGGTCCATCATTTTTTTCTTTCAGTTCTTGGTTTGCATTTTCCAATTCTTTAATTTGGCGTGAAATAGAGGTGGTTTCTTCTGAAAGATTGGTTGAAACTTTTTTTGTCTAGGCCACTTACAATTTCAAATCTTGATTTTCCTTTAATAAGTCTTGCGTTGATTTGAAATAGCTGTCAAGTTTGCTTTGATGGGCCAGCATTTTCTCCATTTTTTCCAAAACTGCATTTATTTTGTTAAATAAGAGTTTGACCCAAGGGGGGGGGGGTGTTCTCTTCATCCTCTCCTGAATAATCTGACATCTGTTCCTCATTAAAGTTATTCTCCTGCGGACCTGGGGAATGTGAACAGTTGTTTTCATTTGATCTCTTAGACTGATTTTTTTGTTTCACATGGGGGGACATTTTGTTTCATTAATTTTAGCTTTTAATGTAGGTTTGTATCATTTTCAGAGGAAAACAGAACAGTTTTAGTCTGTGCTTTTACTTCAATATTTTCATTACCATAACTGGAAAAATTAAGTTCACTTACCCCCATATCTTTGGAAGTCGAGGTCCAGGTGTTGTCAGATATTAGATGCACGCTGGTGTTGTCCCATTGCTCATTCGTGGCAGACTCTGACACTTGGTTGTGGTTCGATGATGGTTCTGTTAAGTCTATAGAAAACTCGGCCAGAAGCTGCTCTTCATTCTCTAGTAGCAATTTGTCCATCCTCTCTACGGTTGTTATAGCCTGACCATCCGGAGTTAAAACATAATGCATTGATACTGAAGGGGGCATTCCGGCACTGTCAGAGGCTGCTAAACACTGGGCCGTGGACACAGAAGGCTGTTCCGACATCTCACTGATTTTCACTTGTTTGGCGTCTTTAGGCTTTTCATTAGTATGAAACATAGGAAAAAGGCCTGCTGAGTTGTTTGGACTGAGTCAGTCGTCCTCCTGCTGCATCTTGGTAGTTTTCTGTTTCATTTACTAGGCTAAAGATTTTCTAGTGGCCATGTTGGGAGGTTTAAAGGTTTTGGCTTCCATTCTGTTGAGTTTCC
Source organism: Neoceratodus forsteri (assembly GCA_016271365.2). NCBI lineage: Eukaryota > Metazoa > Chordata > Ceratodontiformes > Ceratodontidae > Neoceratodus > Neoceratodus forsteri. The sequence continues at coordinate 143,595,410 of JADMNL010000027.1, forward strand.
TTTTGTTTGTTTTTTTTTTTGGGGGTGGGGGTCTTAATTCGAACATAGAAAAAAGCTTTATATTTTCTTCTCTATTCGTCTTTCTCTGTGATGGGTTCAGATTTAAAGTTCATACCTCTGCACTGCAGAAAAGGAGGAGGAGGAGGAATAAGGGCAGTTTATCAGCGGAGACCTGCAGCGTTCTGCCTACATGGCTACTGAAATGGCACCATGTTGCTCCTCCCTCTTGGTGGGTGTTGCTCTACTGACCTCATCTAGAACAGATTTTGAAGACAATGTATCCAAGGACTCCAGACTCCCTACACAGGAGTCTGGTTTAGGCTTGCCTCTTGAGCCCAAGAGGCTGGCAACAGTGTTAATATCCAGCTCCACAGAAGCTCGTCGAGAGGCCCCCTGAGAAGAGTCTTAGGGTTCTCCCACCATACACTCAATTTTAATACTAACCTGGATAATGGAGGCAGAGTCTGGCAGTCCTCCCAGGCAGATTAAAAACACCAAAGAGAAAGTAGCCTGTCTCGTGGAGGACCCATGTGAAGGCTGGCCCATGAAACGAGATATATCACTGCCATTTCTAAACCCCATCACTTGCAGCAGCTTGGGAGCAGAAGCACCATCTTAGATTTCAACCCCAGACTCTACCAGGACAAGCCTCCCTACCTGATCACAGGGGAGAACACTCTCCAGTTTGACACACTGTTCCCAGATGTGCCACTTCTACCACATCTCTCTGTGTGGTCGCTAAGCTGAATGAAAGAGTAATACTGAAAGAAAAAAAAACACTTCTAGACTGAACATCTTTGGAAGGTTTTTGTTCAGAAGACGGAACGACATGAAATGGGCGACTCAATCGACAAATGTCAAGGAAACCGTTGCTGGACTGCTTAGATGATAGATTGCAGGGACTCTACCCTTAGCATCATGTGAAAGACGTATCTGTTCAAGAGTTTCCAGGCCACAGAAAAAAGAAGGCAGAGATAGGTCAATACACTTATTTTCAAACTCCTCTGCTTCTTTGATTACCAGAGTTAATGCTGAAATCCACCCCTGGACTGTCTAGGGGTGGCAAGACTCCCAACCCCTGAAACTGTAGTGAACATCTGCTGCTATGGAGAATACTTGCAATTGTTCTTACTTGTTCTGAAGACCTCCAAAATCATAGCTAGTTTCAGATCAAGGACCAACTTTCTGGCCAAAAGTATACAGTACTGATAGGCCTTGTAAGTCCTGAAATGCAGCCAAGTAGATCTGCCACACCCATAGTATGACCACCACAAAAGAGGGAACAAGTGAGCGGACATATGCAAACTGCCTACAGTCACATCTCCCAGACATAAGACACCCACCAAAAGGAAAAAAAGGCAAAATATTTGTCTCTTCCGAGTCTTATGGGCGAATCCACCCAAAGGAAAGATCCAGGAGGTTAACACCCTGGGGACAACAATGGAAGTGAACATCACTGGCATTCTAATGACATTCAAGGTGCAGTGTTGTCTGCATGCAGTGCTCACTGGTCTGTCAAGAGGACCTCACAGGGCTGTTGAACCTTCTAAACAAATGGTGGAATGTCCATAGCACTGCGTACAACCTCATCTATGACTGAAGGAATTATTTTTAAAACATTTCCCCCTTAAAGAATAACACTGAAACCTGTGCCTGGGTAGCTGGATTCACTTGCCCACCAGGCCTATTCCTGATCGCACTTGATTACTGAGACTGACGTTCGGAAAAACTTCAAAACTGTGGTGGATGCAGATAGTATGGTGTTCACAGCCAGAGTCTCAATGTCATCAGATTCCTTTAGCTGTAATGCTTCATAAGCCTTAGTTATAAAATAGGACAGTGGCTTTGAATAGCACAAAAGATGGACTGGAATCCTCATTTTCCAGTTGCACCCTTCCCCTCCTCTTGAGAGAGAGACACAATGTTTTCCATTAGACATATCTGGTTCCGTTGGGTCAGGCATCTCCACAGCCCAACCTGCGTTCACATCTTGACTTTCTATGTCATCAACATTGGGGGCTGCCTGCAAATCTGGGTAAGCAGAGTCACTCTGCTCTGGTGCACCTGGACCTGCCAGTTATGGACCCCCACCTGAAAGGCCCACTGTGGATTTGCGGGTCTTCACAGGCATGATCTGAGGCCTGACCTGTGGATCATTATCCAGAAGCATCTCAACTAATAGATGTAGTATGGACTTGTGCAACTCAGCTTAACCACTGCCAGACAGTACCGGGTTAGATCCCCTTCCCCCAGGGTCCAGCTGAGAGGGGAGCAAAATAAACATGTCTGAATGCATTACACAGTTAAGACAGTATGACCCCATAGGTGAGAGAGCTCACAGACCTATGCAGGTCATACATCTCTTGAAATTAAAGCCTCTACAATAGGCCATGATGCTACCGATCTTTGTCAAACTCTGCAAGGGACCATTACTGACCCTGCCGAAAGCACCAGTCTCAAGAACCTAAAAATGCCCTAAATCAACACACTGCCTCTTCAAAATACAACCTACTCTACCTGAGCTGGTGCGGGAGAGCTTACTGTTGTCAACGAACTGAACATCCTTCATTTATCTGTCAGAAATAGAAAAATAAATATTCTTACCTCTGCTCTATGCCTCCTGAATATCAGAGTATACATCACCGAACCGGGCACTCACTGAGCCAACCACGATGCTAGTTAGAAGTTTCAGCGTTCAGCTCCCCTGCTGCAAGCGCTGTTTCATATTTAATGTGTTTGCAAGTGCCACCGCGATTTGAGTAAAATGGCAACAAGCCACTCAGACTTTCACATAACTATTATGTACATTATGGTGCATACCAGGGGGCAATCAATCATAAGAAGGCAGAATTCCTGTCCAGGGAGATTGCTGCTGGGAGGAACTGACCAACTGTGCTCTTTCGGACTGTGGACAGGCTCCTTCATCCTTCCTGTCTACAGCCGAAGGCAGCCTTTTCGAAAGCACTGTGAGAGGAGTTTGCTCGGTTCTTCTCGGACAGGGCGTCTGCCATCAGGCAGGGGGTTCCGCCAGTGGACAAGAATCTGGACAACAGTGGTCGCCATGGGCGACCGGAGAGCACTCCGCCTGGATGGGGTGAGTTTAGACTGGTGGAGGTGGCTGATGTCAATAAGATTGCTTCCAAGCATTGGCACACCTTTTGTGAACTGGACCCGGTGCTAACTCGTTTCTTAATGAGATATGTTGACTCTGTCGGCCCTGTGTTTGCCCTGATTGTCCGGTGTTCCTTGTCAGAGGGGGTCTTTCCTGATGTCTAGAAGGAGACACTGGTGAGACCCCTTCTGAAAAAAACATCGTTGGACCCTGACGTCAAGGGAAATTACTGTCCTATCTCCAATCTCCCATTTTTGGGTAAGATTGTTGAGAAGGTGGTAGCGCTTCAGCTTGAGGAGCATCTCGTGGCCCATGATCTGTATAAGCCGCTCCAGTCTGGGTTTCGTGCAAGGCATAGCACAGAAACTGCGCTAGTTCGGGGTGCATAATAACCTCCTTAGGGCTAGAGATCGAGGGGAAGGGACAATTCTTGTTCTCCTCGATTTCTCTTCAGCATCTGATATGGTGGACCATCGAGTGTTACCTGACCGCCTAAGGAAATTCTGCGGACTCGCCGGCAATGTCATCTGCTGGTTTGAGTCTTTTTTATCTAACAGGAGGTAAAGGGTAGTGATGGGGAATTTCTCCTCCTCCCCGGACCACCTGGCGTGTGGAGTTCCCCAGGGTTCAGTCTCGTCATCGATGTTGTTTGCTGTGTACATGCTACCCCAGGGAGAGTTCATTAGGAAGTACAGTCTGGGTTTTCACCGCTATGCCGATGATACCCAGCTGTACCTTTCCTTTGCCCCCTGGAACATCTTGTGCAGTAAAAGTGCTTAACAGCTGCCTAGCTGAAATCAATGACTGGATAGCCTCCAGCTGGTTGCGACTGAACCCCAGTAAGACGGAGGTACTGGTAGTGGAGTCAAACAGAGGGTGTGATAGGTTGGCCTCTAGTGCAGAGACAGGACTTTGTCTTGGCTCTGTAACATTGAAGGCCTCCTCTAGGGTGCGTGATCTGGGTGTTATTTTCAACAGCGGTTTGACACTTGAGTTTCAGGTGGCGTCCATTGTCCGTACCAGCTTTTATCATCTGAGGAATATCGCCAGGATAAAGCCCCTAGTTCCGCCACTGGACCTCCCCACTTTGGTGCATGCCTTTGTGACGTCCAGGCTTGACTACTGTAATGCACTTTATCTCAGGGTCTCAGGGGGTACCCTGCGCTGACTGCAGCTGGTGCAGAACGCGGCAGCGAGGCTGTTGACAGGACAGTCTAAATATTGTCATATTACTCCGGCACTGCGTCAACTGCACTAGCTGCCAGTTAGGTGGAGGGTCCTCTTTAAGGTGGGTTTGCTCACCTTTAAGGCCCTACACGGCCTGGGCTCTGGCTACCTGAAGGACCTTCTTGCACCTGCTGTCTCGGTCTGCTCCCTCTGCTCCTCCTCTAGGGGCCTCTTCGCGATTCCCAGGACGAGGTTAAGAACTGCTGGTGACAGAGCATTTAGTGTTGCCGCTCCCGTCCTGTGGAATTCGCTCCCTTTAGCCATCAGGGAGGCCCCGTCTGTTGAGGTATTTAAGGCCTGCCTCAAGGCCTTCTTGTATAATCAGGCCTTCCAAGACTATGTTTTATAGTCCTTAACTGTCTTCTTAATAAAGAAAATTTGATGTTAATTTAGTCTTAGTGATTTTAAATGCAGTTGAAGTTGAGGGTAGCAAACTGTGCAGCAAATTTTGTTTTAACTTGTTTGGAGTAGTGTATATAATTGATTATTACTGTACTGTGTTGTATTTATTTGATTGATGTACGGTGCCCAGAGCCTCTGGGATGGGAGTCTCTAAATAAAATTTGCCTTGCCATTCACTGCTGAAGCATGTGACAGGCATGTGCAAAAGGATAACTTCACACAATCACTTGACATCAGCTTGTCACAGTGCATGATGAACAGACATGTTTAGCACTGCACCCTGCTCAAAAGGGCAGCTCAATGAGACAAACTGAGTACAAAGCACTGCTCTGAAGGAGTTAGCAGTGAGCCATCCACACAGCAAAAAAGGCACTCAGTGCAGCAAAATGTTGCCCACACCAGTTCCAGACCACAGAGTTTGGCAAAAAAGGCAGACAAGCTAAGCCCTACATGCTCTGTGGGAGCTGGCCAATCCAGACAGTAAAAACCCAGTTCCAAAAAGACTGAAGACTTGGAGAACTATAAGGCAGGTCCCAGCAACTGACAGACCAACAACCCTCTTCTACAGAGATAGAAACAAAACTTAAGGGGCTAGAGAAATAGTCCAGAACTGGCCACCATTCCTGAAAGGATCCAGAAATGGGGAACTATTCCAATAACACAAAAATGCTTACTGTCAAAACCAAAATAGTAACCACCATACTGTAGATGCTGGGGGAGGGGGGGAAGATGGAATGAAAACCACCACCACACCTAGCTAGCTGGCTAAGCCACCCCACAAGAAATTAAAAAGTGTTACTTGCATGAGGCACCCAGCTAAAACCCTCGTAGACCTACAATCCCATTCAGGCACTGTACACTTTGGAATGGAACTTTGCTAGCAGATTAGTCAGTCAATCTGAAAGGCTCAGCTTAACAGGTATGATTTCTAAATTTAGGGGTGCTCCCTGAAATCCGACAGCCCCAACTTGCCCAAGAGTCGCACAATCCTGAGGAAATGAAAAACAGGCTAATCTTCCAAAGAGCTCTTCCTTTGCTTCCTACCTCTTCAGTAGTGCAGCAAAGACTGGGGTAATTTTACATTTGGAATGTTCACATCTCTAGGGTTCTATGCTAATCTCACAGGTTTTCGGCTGTACCACTACACCAGTGGGGGGAGCACATTACCCATATGCATTAACTAACTTCCCCAATGACAACGTAGAGCAATACAGAGAATTGGAAATACAGCGATCACAGGGATAAACACCAGAATAATAAAAAGAAAATAAAAAAAAAGGAAAACAAAAATAATCTGAACACTGCAAGTGGTGGTTTACCCTACCAAAGCCGAGGGGCTGCCCTCCGATTCGTACCATCCTCCAGAGCTCCCCCATGGAGCTTGTCAGTAGGACATCAACAGGAAACCTGAAAACAATAAAGACAAGCATCCAAAGTCAATGTCCTCCACTCATAAAGATGAAAATACAAACTTACATTAAACAAGCATTTGTCAATGCCGAACGTTCGCTTGCAGGTATTTGCAGTGGTGTTTGGCACGTATGGTGCTCTACCCTGATGCCCTGTGCGACTGCTGGTATTTGCACAATAAATTTTCAGCATGACCTTTTTGTTACCCCCATTGTGCGCTACATAGGCGGAAACACGTTTTGGGCAGGATGTGAAAAATGACAGCTGTACTACTCATAATGAAGTGTGGTAAAATGGCAATGTTGAAAATCCGGAGGGAAATATTAGTACCGTGAACCACGAGCCGCAAGCGTGGAACTGTGCAACGCACGTCATAAAACAGTCATTGTTAGGAATTTTTTCACCAAATTTTCAACATTGGCATTTTAAAACCTCTGCTAATGAACAGTGTCACTGTGATTGTCTTACTGTGTCTCATACATTGATTTTGCACACCGACTCGCCATTGTACTACATGTGGCGAGGAAACACGTTTTTGAGCAGGATGTGAAAATGACAGCTACTGCTCATAAGGAGGTGTGGTAAAATGGCAATGTTGAAAATCTGGAGTGAAAATATTGAAAATTCGCAAACTTACGAGCGTGCGTAGGAACAGCGTAACGCACGCTCGTAAAACAGTCATTTTTAGGAATTTTTTCACCAAATTTTCAACACAGCCATTTTAAGACCTCTGCTAATGATCAGTGTCACCGTGATTTTCTTAATGCATCCCATAGATTGATTTCGCACACCGACTGCACCATTGTGCGCTACATGGGCGGAAACACGTTTTGGGCAGGATGTGAAAAATGACAGCTGCACTGCTCATAAGGAGGTGTGGTAAAATGGCAATGTTGAAAATCTGGAGTGAAAATATTGAAAATTCGCGAACTTACGAGCCTGCGTAAGAACTGCGCAGCAACGCACGCTCGTAAAAGTCATTTGAATTTTGCCAAATTTTCAACATGGGGTTTAGGACCCCTTCTCATGAATGATGTCACTGTCATGGTGGCTGTTCGGGCCCAAGGGTGATTTCACACAGTCACTGCGAAATCACCCTTTGAGGCCAGACTCTTTGCCATGACAGTGTTTAATTCAGAAAAGTCCCCATATGGTGATGCGTGCAATTCAAAATGACTGAGATATGCAATAAAGTTGAAAAACCCCTATCTAGCCCATTATACAGCTTACCGGCATTTCCTCAGTTCGCGGTCGGCTTTGAAGAGTGCAGACGTGTTCCCGGTCTACCGAAGATCGTCGAGCCGAGCTCCGGAGGTAGTATGGGGTGAGGGTGTGGGGAGGCTGGGTGCGCGGTGGATGGGTGCAGGTTTTTGGAGGGGGCCTGAGAGAAGCGCCGTGGGACGTTTTCGCTTTACAGGTGAAAAAAAAAAAAAAAGACTACGTGGGGCGTTTGCCATGCTGGGTGGGCTCCCAGCATGGCAGAAGAAGGCTGGGGGCCGAGGCCGGCGGAGATTAGGGCACCCCGTCGGCAAACACACCCGGGACGTTTGCCACGCTGGGTGGGCTCCCAGCGTGGCAGAAGGATGGCTGGGGGCCAGAGAGCGGCAGGGATTAGGCACCCCGCCGGGCAAACAACGCTGGACATTTGTTACGCTGGGGTGGCTCCCAGCGTGGCACTTAGTAGGCGGCGTGGGGAAGCGTGACGCAGGTCTGTATGACAGCGGTGGTTTTCTTTGAAGCGAGACCACCGCTGTCATACACAACTCCGCACCCACTGGTGCAGGACACGCCCGCCTGCTCAGCGGAGCAGTGGATTGCAAGGGAGAGGCACACCTCCAAAGTGTGCTACTCTCCCAAAACGTCCCTTGCGCATGCGCGCAAGCGAACGTAAAAAACTACCTTTAAGACGGTTTCATGGTGCCAAGCAGTGGGGCATCCACTTGGCGGGCTAGCAATCTGGGTTCTAACCTCAAGCCTGGGACAACAGGGAGTAGGCTGGTCTTCCAGGAGGAGGCTGGAGCATTGCATCTCTCAGAGCAGCTCCTGACAGCAGCATTGTGGTGCCCTGGATGATACAGGTGACCATATGCCAGCTGGCACCTTATCTAAGATGCCCGTGTGCGAGCTCCCCATGGAGGGTAGGGGAGGAGACCAGAACACAGAAAACATCTCCCAACTTGGCAAACCGGAGGATGGCCCGCGCATCAAATATCACCAGGCTCCTCAGCTCATGCGGTGACCCCCCCACCATCACCACCACCATCCCCAGTAACGGGATGGCAGCTGGGGGTGGGCCTCTCAAGGGATACTTCAAATACCAGGATGCAGGAGGGCCTGGAGCTCAATACTGGCAGTGGGAGGTTACTCTGGTGGGCAGCCAGGTTTGAGGGACCTAAAGAAGCATAGTGCTGGGGGAAGTAAAGGGGAGAAGAAAAAAATATAAAAACAACCTTTAGATGAAAGAATTTCCTCCCCAATCTTACTGCATCGGTGCCACGGCATTATAAAGTACATTTGTCTGCTGTATACTAAAGTTCTTGCAGTATATGGTTAGGTAGGCAGAGACTCTCCTCAGCTCACTCACTCTCTGTGTGTTGGATTTTAAATGTTTTATATATATAGGAAGAGCTTACTCAGCAGAGCTGCTCCACTGCCTACTCACTCACTCTCTCTCTGTACTTGTGCTTGGCGCACTTGCTTATTACTCTGCAGAACCATGTACTATAAAAAATAAAACATGGGTGACCATACACAATTTGCCTTGTGTTTCCATCTTGGGATTGAGATAACACCATGGGACTTCGCTCTTGGGGTCCACATACTGTTATCTCAACCCCTCGATGGAAGCATGTCACTAAAACCATGTTGCATGTAACCATTTCGCTAAAACTATTAATATGTTAGTTCACTGTATTCAACAAACTTTCATCTCAAGGAATAACAATGTATAATGCAACTGTACAAAACATATGTCATCCCACATCTAGAGTTTGGATCCCCATTATGGAACCCATACCAAAGACGTGATGTATACCTAATTAGAGAGAACCCAAAGGATAGTGACAAAGCTAATACATGGCTTAAATACTTTGACCTACGAGGAAAGGCTCCAGTCTTTAGGGCTATTTAGCTTTGAAGTTAAGAGAAAGAGAGGTGACCTATTGTTGTTTTTTAACATTATAAACAATCCGGTACTTATGAGGCATGAGGCAGTGTGGTCTGCAATTCAACTGTAAGTCAACACATTTGAGGACGCGTAACAGGCAGCCACTAATTCCAAGGGTGAACACCACTAAAAGACTAAGCTATTACACAGTATGATCTGCGACAGTGTGGAATAAGCTTCCTAGAGAACTGGTAAATTTACAATCTTGAATTGAAGGGGCTAGATGATTATCTCATCTCTAATTAGGAACTTATAATTCACCCACTAGGAGTGGGAGACAATACAATGGGCCTTTGGCTTTCTTTGTCTAAACCTCACCAAGTCACTAAGAAACACAGGCTTGTCGTGTATGGACACCCATACATTATTCCTTATGTAATGTATGTAACATATGTTATAACTAGCCAGTTAACAGCTTCAACAAGTTACAAAACAAGGTAGCCAAACCCAAGCTGAACAAAACTGTAGCTAAACTCAAGCTGAATTTCCATCTGGACATCCTACATCTCAGTAAGTAGTCAATGCAGCTATCTGAAGAAGAAAGAAAAAAGAACAGACATTTTTAAAATGCACTATAAATTATAAATATATTTTTTTTTAAATAAAAGTATAGATTTTGATTAACTGAGATTGCATTTTGGTCAGTTATATTTGGTCAGCTAGATTTTAATTTGTGATTAAAGTGGATTCCCACAGGAAAAAAATAAAAAGACCATAAAAACCTTGTAAGGCCTTTGGGAAAATGTTGGAAATCACTAAGTTTTAGTTGTTGTCTTGCTTTTATCTTCCATTATTTTGCATCTCTAAGGACATCTGTATGGAAGGAGGATCCCAGCCATTTGGTAGTCATCTGTTCCTGCTGCTCGTTTACACTTGATGGCATGATCTCCTGCTTGTGACACCATAATAATTTCCATGGCAATCAGCTGGGATCCATAAACGGAGGATTATGACATCATGTGTTGATAAAGGGACACAAATCCCATTTTCAATCCAAAAGAAAGAGACGAAAGAGAAATGCTGAAAATTCAAGCATAAGCAGAATGGTGTGTACCTACGGTGTTGCTCAAAGCTGACCAAAGACAGGAAACCTCCTGTCATTTTTCATGTTTAATTTTTCTGCCATCACAAATTCCACATTTCGCTAAAACGCATATCATGAGTTGTGGTCTGGTGTGTCAAGGAAAAACAGGTTACTCACCTGTAACAGTAGTTCTAGGAGTGGTATATAGTGTACCTCCACACTTTTGGCAGTATTCCTTTCCCTTTAAATCTTGCTAGAAGGTCTTCAAGCTGGCTCCTCCCACCCACCCGGGTGGTAACTCCCTCTGCACCACCTCTTGACGTCGAATCTTACCCACTGGAAGCAAGAATCCATGTACCACTTGCCAGGGGAGGTCGGGTGGGTCAATGTGGATGTACACCATATACCACTCCTAGAAAGTACAGTTATGTAAAAACTTACCGTAACAGTAGATCTTTGAGAAGTGTCTCTTGCAGTAGGTAATACTTTTGGGTTACCAGCAGAGGTCGCTGTGGTACACGACAGCTCTTCTAGCAGCCTTTTTCCAGGGACCACCCACACAAGACATCAGCTTCCTGTTTCCTATATAAGTGTGGGAGGTCCGTGGTATCCTCAGTTCCCCCACGGATTCAGCTTGCAAAGCGAGGAACGAGGGGAAGCCGAAGTGCCAAAGGAGTCCCAACCCTAGTCATTGGACCAGAACTTGCTCTTCTTGGAGAAGGAGGGGGGATGGAGGGTGGGAACAGACAAACTGCAAGAGACACTCCTCAAAGATCTGCTGTTATGGTAAGTTTTTACATAACTGTACTATCTTCCACGGAGTGGTCTCTTGCAGTAGGTAATACTTTTGGGATGAATCCCATGCAGTAATGCCCATGTGGGAGGACAGCTATGACAGAAGGCCTTGTATGACTGCATAGCCGAAGGCTGCCCTACATCATGAGGCAATATCCAGATTGTAGTGCCTTGTAAATGTATGAATCATGGACCAAGTAGCCGCATTGCAAATATCTGAAATGGAGGCCTCTTTAAAGCAAGCCGCAGTGGTGGCCATAGCTCTAGTGCAGTGGGCTTCGACAGGTCCAGGTAAAGGTCTGTAGTATTTGTTAGTAACAAAATGAAATACAATGTGCCAACCAGGATGAAAGAATACGTTTAGCATCCAGGAGGCCTTCGTGACCCAGGGCAAAAGAGGCGAACAGCTGAGACATCTTTCTAATCGACTGTCAGATTAGTATATAGTTGCGTAATATACGATGGACATCTAAAATATGCAGTAGATATTCACCCTGATTGGAGTAGTCTGGATAGTAGAGCGGAAACTCCAAGAATTGATTTAAAGTATGTTTGGAGACTACTTTAGGAAGGAAGTGTGGGTGGGTTAGTACAAAGGACCACCCGGTCTTTGTGGAAAATCAAGTAAGATTCCCTACACATGAGGACAAGAAGCTCGGAAATATGTTGAGTGGAAGTGACTGCCACCAGAAACAGGGTTTTCCATGAAAGAAAACTGAGTTCACAAGTGGCAGCTGGCTCAAAAGGTTCAAGAGTCAATTTTTCTATCATAAAAATTGAGACCCCATGGAGGAGTGGGTCTTCTAATAAGAGGTTTAATATGTAACATCCCTTTCAAAAAACATCTTAGCTAGATGATGTTGGTACAGTAACCTGCCATCCAGAGGTTCATGGAAAGCCAAAATGGCGGCCAAATGGACTTTGATGGAAGAATAACTTTAACCAGACTCAGACAGTGATGCCAGGTAGTCAAACATTTGTCAGTGGACAAGAGTAAGGGTCCAAAGATCCAGAGGCAGACCATGTGGAAAAGCATTTCCATTTGGGATTGTATGTTGCTTTCGTTGCTGGCTTATGGGAGGCCAAGAGAATACTGGCAACAGGAGAGGACACTTGTAGACTAGTTATGAAGGCGTCCTCGGGAGCCCAGCGTGACGGTGTAGAGCCTTCAGGTTGGGATGTAGCAGGGTTCTTTAATTTTTTTAGTCAAGAGGTTGAAGATTGGAGCACCTCCTTGCTTGCTGAGGTAGAACACTGCTGCAGTGCTGTCTGATTGGATCAGCAATGGTTTAAAATCGAAAGAGGTTGGAATGCTGGAAGGGCTAAGCAGAATGCTCTCAGCTCTAGGAGGTTGATGTGAGGCTGAGGGAGAAAAGTGGTCCACTCACCTTGGGTCCGATAAGGACCCAGGTGTGCACTCCATCCTTCCAGGGAAGCATCCGTGGTAAAAATCTGCGTGGGAGGGAAGGAGGGACCGAAAAGGCATTCCTCATCATAAATTGGTTTTGACTGACCATCAAGTCAGAGCTGACATCAGAGAGGGAGTGACTCTGAACTTGCCTTCAAATTTTTCTTGTTCTTATTGAGACCACTGATTCTGGAGGATTCACTTAATAGGTCTCACATGAAGGCAGGCAGGTGCTACTGTAAGGATGGCAGTGGCCATGAGACCCAAAAAGGCATAGCAGTTGACTAGCTGTGACTACTTTCCGAGTCTGTATGCGTGATGCCAGAAACAAGGATGTAGCTTGCCGGGCAGACGGTAAGTTCTGGCTATGACTGTATCTAGGACGGCTCCAATGTATTGAAGACTGAGTCGGGGTCAGGTTGGACTGTGGCCCAATTGACTGTGATCCCTAGAGTGTGAAAATATTTGCAGGATAGCCTCTAGGCAAGAAAAAACAAAGCTGTTCGCTTTGATTGGCCAGTTTATCTAGATATGAAAAGATAAAGTGCCCTTTCCTTTTTAAAGTTGTTGCAACTACCGTTAGGTATTTGGTGAACACACTCAGGGTCGAGGAGAGACCAAATCGGAGTGCTTAAAACTGGTAGCATTAACCTAACAGGTAGAAATGAAGAAACCTGCGATGAGCAAGATGGATAGAGATATGCATGTAGCCACCCTTAATATCTAGGGCACAAAGCCAATCTCCCCCGTTTCAGTATTGGCATGATGGAAGTCAAGGTTATCATGCAAACCCATTTGTACTGGATGGAAAGGTTCAGTTTTCTGAAGTCCCATATCGGACCAAGGTCTCCAGTTCGTTTGGGTACCGGAAAGAAGTGGGAGTGGAATCCCTTTTGATGTTGTGAGGGGAGCACTGGAGAGACGGCCTGTCAACAGTATAGCCCTCAAGTCCTACTGAAGGATAGGTATATGTTGGGGAGGATGGGGGCTTGAAGAAAAAATTCGAGAGTATGACCCCTCTGTATAATCTGGAGTACCCATTTGTGTAAGTGATCGTGTGCCCAGCCTCTAAATGGAGGGCAAAAACGACCACCCACAGCCTCCAAGGCTGGGTCGAGGAGGGGTGGGAAAAGAAAAACCCTAGTGGGTCACTAGGTGTCAGGCTGCCCAGCACCCCCTCGGAGGGGCGGGAATACAGGGCTGTGGAGGAGTGTTGTCTCTTGTGAGTGGAGTATGACCTCTATAGCCGCCTGCACTGATACCTCTATAGTTTCAATCTCTTTCAGAGTAGGAAGAGGATCAAGTACGGTAGGTTGTATGCAGAGTATGGTACATGCCTTGAACCATATGTAGAGGTCTGCCTGATGCCTGTAAGTTATCCGGTAAAGTTTGAGTACCTGTCCCAAAATAAGTTGGACCTTTGAAAAAGGGGCATTAGTTATTTTATGTTGTACATTAGGCGTGAAGCCTGAAAAGCAGAGACAGGTGTGGCGTCGCAAATAAATGCCAATCGCTGACAGTCGGGCCGAGGTATCTATGGCATCATATCCCAATCTGAGTAGGTGATGGGAAATAGTACTGCTAGCTGACATAGCAGCCAAAAATCGCTCCTGTTCCGTGTGAAGGAGGGAAGTGATTGACAGTCTCAATGGCAGATGACCCAAGGGTATGTTGGTATTTAATCACATGACCCATGTAATTTAGAATTCTGATATTCATGGTACTGGAGAAAAAGACTTGGTTCTCCAGAAAGGCAAGTCTTTGGGATTCTGTATCAGGTGGTAATTCCTTTGCTATGTTCTACTGCCTTAAAAACCCTTGCTGTTTTATCCCACTGTTGGAGCACGCTGCTCCAGGTTTGTAATGCTGACAATGTATTTCTCCTGTGTATACCTTGTAATTCTCCAGGGTCGCATCTGAAAATAGGCACTAGCTGTCTAGTATGCTTACCCAGTTACCAAAAGCAAATAAATAAATAAGGAGCTCATGTGAGCATGAATGGCAGTACAGAGTCCACTTCCAAGATAGTTTGAAAGGAAGGGGCGAACCAGAAGAGCTTGATAAATACGATCCACCTTAGAGGGAACAGCTGACATAGCTGAAGGCAGATGCCAAGCGACTAGCATGGCATTCTGATAAGTTTAAATTGGTAGGAAACCCACCAAGAAGGGCTCCTCCAGTAGATCACGGTATTCTGCGATATCCTTACTTTTTCATGCTTTTGTGGTAGAGAATTCCATGACTTTTTGTATTTATATCATCATTTCATGGAATGAAGGGTCATCAGGAGGGGGTGCTGGGGATTCTAGGCAGGCCCGCATCCAAAGAAGAGATTTCCGAAAAAAGGGAGGCCGAGGAAGAAATCTGAGCTCCTGGAAAATGGCGTGTTCAAGGTCACTGGTGAAGTCAACCAGGAGCACCTGTTCATCTGAAAAACAGTCTTCCATATAAGGAAGAAGTGACCAGGGTGGGAATGGATCCTGGCCATCATGAAAATTCTTAGGGGAAGAGTAGGAGATCGTGGAGGGTCGCCTTGCCCCCCGCAGATCGGAGGGTAGGGGGTGCCGTATGGCATGCAAGATGTGCTGTTCTACAGTGGAGATGTCCAGGTCCTTCTGAGAAGGGGGGGGGGTAGTGGTTTTAGACACAAGGCGGGGTGATGAAGGGGAGTGGACGTGTAGTCTGAACAGATTTTGCCACGGGTGGTGAAGTCCAGGGTTCCGAGCTCAGTCTGCCTGACCTGTGACTGTCCAGCTAAAAAGGTGGAGGAGTAGAAACCTGGCATAAGCCACTGATTTTTTTTTTTTTTTTTTTATGAAGCCCCATTTACTAGGAAAGAATATGAGGGCACGCTGTTGACGGAGGGACACCTGGAGTGGTGGCCGTTGACAAGGTGTGAAGTACAGAGGTTGAGGAGGCTCTGCGACTCTAATGGAACCCAGAAAGGGTTATTTATGCATTGCCTTTTTATAGTGCTAGAAGCACTGTTGACGAGGGAGTGAAAAATGTCCCGTCAATGAGTAGGCAACATCATGATGCGCCATTGACGAGGGACAGCCGTCGATGAGATATAGGGATGCATCGTTGACAGGGATGTCAGTCAATGAGAATATGGATGCATCGTCGACAGGTACAGCCATCGATGAGAATATGGATGCATCATTCTTGGTGGTGGCAGTCAATGACAATAGAGATCCATCGTCAACAGTGGTAGCTGTCGATGAGAACACTGACGTTTATGGACGTCAATGAGAAATACAGATGCATCGTCGACGGTGGTAGCAGTCATTGAGAACATTGACGGGTATGGCCGTCAATGACAGTTTAGATGCATCACCGATGGTGGTAGCCGTCGATGAGGATGTTGACAGTTATAGGCCGTCAATGAAAGCAGAGATGCATCGCTGATGGTATGGTGGCCGTCAATGAGAGTACAGACGCATTGTCGATGGTATAGTGGCCGTCTACGAGTAAAGGAGACAGAGGGTGAGGAGGGGTACTCATGCTCTATGTCATCCCGGAAATGTAGATTAGTAGATGGGGGAAGCTCTTGTTGGGTGAGCCCCCTTGTTCGTAGAATCTTCAGTGTTGTTTCTCGTTGATGACTGCTGTTTTCAGAAGTTGTTCTAGCTGCTGCATGGAAGCTGAAGATGGCAAAAAAGGAACTGAGGATACCAGGGACCGCCCATACTTATATAGGAAACAGAAAACTGATGTCATGTGTGGGCGGTCCCTGGGGAAAAAACTGCTAGAACAGCTGCCGTGCGCCACAGCTACCTCTGCTGGTAACCCAAAAGCATTACCTACTGCAAGAGACCACTCCGTGAAGATCTACTGTTACAGGTGAGTAACCTGTTTTCTAGAGACGTGGATATGGTGTATAGATCCACACTTCTGGCAGACTACTAGCAGTTTTCCCGGAGGAGGGAGCAAGGCGCACACCCCTGATGTAGGGAAGAGAGACTGGAGTACTGAGGACCCAAAACAAGCATCCCAGAGTGACTCAAGGTTGATGTGGTAATGGGAGATAAAGGTGTGTGCCGATTTCCAGATAGCAGCCCTGTAGATTTCCTGGATAGGGATAACCCAGGAAGCAGCCACGGAGGCAGCAGTATGACGGGTGGAATGAGCCCTTAGCTCTACAGGAGGCCCCCTACCCACCAACGTATAGCAGAGGTTGATGTAGGAAACAATACACCTGCCAATCATCCGCTTAGCTGTCAGTCTGCCAGGTGCGGCTTCAGCATAGGTGACAAATAGCTGGTGAACCTCTCCCAGAACTCCAGCACTGTGCTCCTTACAATAAGCAAGGGCTCACTGCAGGTCCAGAGTATGGAAACTGTGCTCAGCCTCCAAGGTGTGATTGGTGAAGAACACTGGGAGATTAATCACCTGGTTAAGGTGAAACTCAGACACAAACTGCAGGAGGAATTTTGGGCTGGGGCGAAGGACAATCTTGTTCTTGTGGAATACTAAATAAGGAGACTCCACCAAGAGTGCCCGAAGCACACTGATCCTTCTGCTGGATGTGACAGCCGCCAAGAAGGTGGTCTTCCATGACAGGCGAGGCATTTCACACCTGTTCATCCGTTCAAATGGCTTGCCCATGAGCTCTGCCAACACCAGCAACAAGTCCCAAGGTGGTGGTGGTTCACGCACTGAAGGGGAAATGTGATCAAGGCCTTTGAAAAGGTGCCAGATCACCTTCTCCTGCACCACCAACGGCACACCAGATTGCGCCTGGTATGCAGAGATGGGTGCCAGGTGCACTTTAAGGGTCAATAAGAAAAAGCCACAGAACTCGCTGAGCTCATCACAAACTGCTGTCCACTCTCAAGAGTGGACAGCAGTTTGTGGTGAGCTCAGCGAGTTCTGTGGCTCTTTCTCATTGATGCTGCTGTTGCTTCTGCTGCCACAAGGAACCGCAGCCGTAGCAAGAGCGGCTCTGAACTTACACATGCACTTTAAGGGACACTGACCGAAAGCCAGACAGTGAGGGACCAAAGGTATTCAACAATGCTGGCTGCCGGACAAGATAAAAGGTGAAGCCCCTTGCCCTGGCACCAAATGGAGAACCCTCTTCTATTTGACAGCATAGCATTTTCAGGTCGACTCCTTCTGAGAAGCCTTAACTCAAGAGCCAGGCTGTCGGGTGCAGGGGCTGAAGGTCCAGATGGGAGTACCTTCCTCTGATTGCAAGAGAGCACATCCGGGTGTAGAGGAAGACATCACAGGAGCCTGCAGCTGAGGTGGAGGAGATTGGGGCACCAGAACTGGCGGGGCCAGTCCAGAGCCACCAGGATCACCTGTGCCTTGTTCCTCCTGGCCATGAGCAGCACCTTGTGGATCATCAGAAATGGAAGGAAGGCATACATGAGACCTGGGGCCCAGGGCCTCAAGATGGCATTCCCCCTGCAGCATTCTCTGCTGAGGGGGGCCGGCACAATACAACCTGAGCTTTGTGTTCTCTCTGTAGGTGAACAGATCCACCAGGAGAACAGGCTGTGCACTACCTCCAGATGGAGAGAGCACTCGTGAGATGCCTTTCCCACACAGCTGAGGGCATCTGCCAGCTGGCTTGATACACCAGCTACACGGATGGCCAGGAGATCAGCGTCCGGGCTGAGCATGAGGGTCCGGATTTGGACAGCTTCCCTGCATAGAGAACTAGAGTGCATCCTGCCTGGTTTGTTGAGGTAGTACATGGTCATGGTGTTGTCCTGAACGACATCACTCCGAATGTGTGGAGCAAAGGGTTGTCAGCATCAGCCAGATTGCCTGAAGCTCCAGTAGGTTAAAATGGTATCGGGACTCCTGAGGGAGCCCGGAGTCCGTGAAATCTGTGCTCCCCCAGATGGGCACCCCAGCCCATCAGGGAGGCATCAGTCATGATGGTAGCCATTGGCTCCAGGCAGACAAATGGGATTTCTTCCTGCAGATGTTCCGGAACCAACCACCACTGGAGGGCATCCCAAATCAACTGGTTTACAGCAATGGCTGGTCGTAGTGGCCCTGGCGCTGACACCATTGATGGGCGAGCTCCCACTGTAGACAGTGCATTCTCCACTGGGCCCAACAGATCATGCTGGTGCATGCCGCCATGAATCCCAGGGGGTGCAGAAAATCCTGAGCAGGGTACAACTGCTCAACTCAAAATGATCGGGCAAAGGAGGACAGAACTGCCGCTCGGTCAGCTGGAAGCCAAGCCCTGAATCTGCAAGAGTTGTGTTCTGTTCCAATGAAATGTATCACCTGCAATGGTATGAGCTCAGACTTGGCCTTGTTCACCAGGAAGCCAAGAGACAAGCAGGTCTGGAGGGCCAGGTCCCTGGACCACTTCACCTCCCCCATGGAGGGACCTGATATCAGCCAGTCATCCAGGTAGGGATACACCCGGACCCCTCAATATCTCAGGCAGGCTGCCACTACTGCAATGCACTTGGTAAAGACCCTTGGAGCAAAGGAGAGGCTGAAAGGCAAGGCCTGGAACTTGCAGAGACTCTCCTCCACTTGGAACCAGCAGTGGGACGGACAGATAGGAACATGAAAGAATGCATCCCGAAGATCTGGGGAGCAGAACCACATGTTCTGCTCCAGGGATGGAATGATCAGAGACACAGTGATCATCCTAAAGGTGCGTGACCAAAGGAATTTGTTCAGGTTGTGCAGATCCAAGATGGGGTGCCAGGCCCCCTTCCACTTTGGGACCAGGAAGTACCTGAAGACTAACCATGGGCTTACTGGAGGGTCCAAGACTTGACCCACTAACTCCTTCTGGAGGAGCTGGGCAATGTCTTTCTGAAGGGCTAACAGCATGTCTGTGAACCCTCCCTTGGGGCATGGGCTCAGCAAGGCGGGTAAGCCTCGAACTCTAGAGGCAGACCCTAGCCAACCACCTTGAGGACCCACCTATCCATGGTGACAGCAGACCAGGCTGAAAGGAAGTGGCAGAGAAGGCCCCCCAAGAGAGGATGTAGGGGAGACAGGACAGGTAAGGGGGAGACGGCCCCCATTCTGTCACTAGGCAGGCTTGGAGGAGGAGGGACCAGCTGAAGAAGCAGTGGTACCTCGACCACCCAGTTTGCAGAGACTGAAGCAACTGACTTTGGGCGAGGACACCAAGCATGCGCCTGCTGCCCAGCTAGGGGCTGGGATGGCTTGGCCACAGGAGCAGAAAGGAGCGAAAAGGGCTTCTTCCACTGAAGCTCTGAACCCTTGGGATACTTCTGGGCAGAGATGACAGAGTCCAGGGTGGCACTGGACTTCTCAATTTGAGTGAGGTGTCTTTCCACCCCTAGCCCAAAAGAGGTTAGTGCCTAAGAAGGGGACATCCGCCAACTTGTGCTGGGTATCTGCCGTAAAGGTAGAAATCCGCAGGCAAGCCCTGCAGTGGATGGCCACCACAGCAACCACAGACTGGGCGCAGGAATCACCGATGTCCAAGGCCGTCTGGAGTTGTGGTTTTGCCACTGCTTGGCTCCAGTCCTGGACTTGCTTGACCATGGTCTGTAAGTCAGCTGGGAGATGAGGAAACACTTAATTGAGAGTGCCAAGAAGGGCATGAGCAAAATGGGCCATCAAAAGGGCCAAACTCGCCTGTCGAAGAGTAAGCAAAGAGGCCGCATAGACCTTTTTGGCCATGTGATCCAATTTCTTGGATTCCTTGTCAGGAGGCATGTCCACATCCCAGACATTGGCAGTACGTCAAAAGACAAAGTCAATTCAGCCTCCAGACCCTCAAATATGAGGTACTCAGTGAAACCCATCAGGGAACCCGTAGGGAGCACTGACTTTTGGGCCATAACGGCTGACAATGCAGGGCATGAGGCAGGGTGCTGCCAAAGCTCCACAGTGGAGCCAAGAATGGCCTCGGTGACCAGGAAGACAACCCCAGGGGAGCCCCTCAATCAAGAATTTCAGTCAAGGGATACTTGGCCAATTTTTGGATCGGCTCCATCTGGATCCCGGTTGATTCTGAAATCAAACTGAGCAAGCCCCCAAAACAAATGAGACCATGCTCCATAGACAAATCATCCCCTGATTCAGCATCCAATGGATGGGAATGCAGGCAGGAGTCAATCAATCAATCAAACTTTATTTTAAAAAAAAAAAGGCGCTTTTCTTAAAACCAAAGCGCCTGTACAATTTCATAGAACAATAAATAAAATCTAAAACTATTATAAATCAATAAAAGCTATGTTAAAAAGGTGGGTCTTCAAGGCTCCTTTAAAACTCAGGACAGTCGGACTATTTCGCACCTAACGAGGTAGAGAATTCTATAGAGTCGGGGCCATAAAACTAAATGATCTAGCCCTGAAGTCTTCAAACGGACCTGGGAATCTCCAGCAATCCCTCGCCAGTGGATCGGAGGGGGCCGGAGGGACAGTAGGGGCAAAGGAGCTCTTTCAGGTAAGTAGGTCCCTGGTCATGTAGGGCTTTATAGGTCAGCAAACCGACCTTGAAGGTGATTCGCCAAAATACTGGCAGCCAGTGCAGTCCGCGGAGCACAGGCATTATATGGCTGGATCTAGAAGAACCAGTCAATAACCTGGCCGCTGCATTCTGCACTAGCTGCAGACGGTGAAGCTCAACCCCCGATAGCCCTAGGTACAGGGAGTTGCAATAGTCAAGGCGGGAGGTAACGAAGGCTTGGATCAATGTTGGGAGATCTTCTGGAGGAACCAGGTGCTTCACCCTGGCGATATTCCTCAGATGGAAAAAGGAAGTTTTGACCACCGCTGACACCTGAGCTTTAAGTGTCAAGTGGTCGACAATTATTACGCCAAGATTCCGCACCTGATCTGAGGTCGTCAGTGGAACGCCTGCAAGCCTTAAGCCTGAGTGCGATCCAGCTGGCAAACCCGCCTCACAGCGACCTTTGTCCACAACCAACACCTCAGTTTTCTCTGGGTTTAACCTCAACCAACTCCCATTCATCCAATCTTGGATTTCTGTAAGGCAGTTATTAAATACCGACAAGGCAGCATCCTGGCCGGGCACAAAAGACATATACAGCTAGGTATCATCGGCATAGCAATGGAAACCCAGACTGTATTGTCTTATAATCGCTCCCAACGGCAGCATATACACCGCAAATAACACTGGCACTAGACTAGAGCCCTGCGGTACCCCACAAGATAGGGAGACTGATGCTGCTGAAAAAATTCCCGACACCACCCTCTGAGTCCTACCTTCGAGGTAAGATCTAAACCACCCAAGGACCATACCAGATAATCCACAGATGGACCGCAGACGCTCTAACAGCACACCATGATCAACAGTGTCAAATGCTGCTGAGAGATCAAGAAGTACCAAGATAGAACAGGTCCTACGATCTCTCGCTATTAGGAGGTCATTTAGTACCCGAACAAGTGTTGTCTCGGTACTATGCCTCTTCCTAAATCCAGATTGGAGAGAATCGTAGATATTGTTGTTGGTCAGATGATCCTCCAATTGCCTTGCGACCACCTTCTCAATAACCTTATACACAAAGGGTAGGTTAGAGACTGGTCTGTAATTTGCTAGACAATCTGGGTTTAAGGAGGATTTCTTTAAAAGAGGCTTAATTATAGCCTCTTTAAGGGGATCTGGAAAGATCCCCCTCTCCAAAGACTTCCAGACTATCAAAGCCAGGACTAAACCGATTTTATCCACACAATCCGCTAAAAGGTGTGTGGAGCCAGGGTCCAAATCACAGCTGGTTGGTCGCAATGCTCGGATGACCATCACAATATCATCGATTTTGGGAAGGCTGAAGTGAGACCATACCAACTGGGTGTTCGACATCTCCAGTCAACCATCATCGCTCCCATTGGAGAGGGAAGAACGGACATCTGATCTGATTTTGGCAACCTTATCTGCAAAGAAGAGAGCAAACTCCTCACACCGTTCTGTGGAAAAGGCCCTTCGGGCTGAAGACAGACTGGATTGCACAGTCTGTCCACAGTCCGAAAGAGCTGAGCTGGTCTATTCTGTGCAGCCGCTATCTCCCTGGACAGGAACTCTGCCTTCCCTACGAGATTGCAGATTGATAAGCCATATAATGGTCCATCAAACTAAGTCTGTCATCATCCAGACCAGACTTCCGCCAGCACCTCTCCAGCCTTCGTCCAACCCTCCTCAACTCCCTCATGGTCTCATCAAACCACGGAGACCTGGGGCGAAGAGTGAGAGGACAAACACGAACAGGTGCAATAGAATCCAGGGCCACCGTAACCGCCCTATTATAGGCCTGTACTAGGTCACCAGGATCCAAGCATCCCATCGGAAGGTCCGATAGGTCCAGCACCGCCATCAGGTCATCCTCAGACTCAGAGGATTTGCTAAAAGCGGCTCGACATTCAATGGAGGGGAGGGTATTGGGGGGCTTTTATCCTTCTACATAGTATGGATAAATTTTCTGTGGATACTTGGATTGTTTGTTTGTCCTAGCTATAGCATAAATGAAGATATCTGTTGGTACTTTCGTATTTTATAAACTCAATAAAAAATGTTAATTTAAAAAAAAAAAAAAAGGTGGTCGACCACACGAGTCCCCGCTGACGCTGCAGGGTTTGTCAGGGGTCACGGTGACCAACAGCTGACAAGGAAGCCCGACAGCAGAACAGGCATCCTTAGAAGGGGGACCATCCTTCTGCTCTTTAGGAGGTGGCTCAACCGGGATGGGCAGAGGGGCCGGAATAGGCCAAGCCGGAACCAGACAAGCTGGAGTAGGCTGGGGCCTCAGGGACAAAGGCCACGGAAAAGCCAGGGGTGGGGTCTGGAATCTGCTTAGCCCCAGAAAACATGAGCTGCTGCCACATAAGCTCTTCGTAGTGTCAGTGCATCTTACGTCAGCCTGTCCTCATTCGAGGAGGAAGAATAGCAGCAGTGTCTACTGCCTAACTGCCGAGCATGGGGACGCCAATGTCAGTGCGAGCTGCTCGACTCCGGACTATGGGATCGCGACCTTGGCCTCGACCACCGGGGAAACACAGCAAGAAATTGAGGGAACTGGCAAAAGTCAAGGATCCTCCAAGGTAATGGGATCCCGAGGGCTAATGACCAGATCAGCATGTTGGTCAAGCCCACCCTGAGAGGTAACGGGTAGGGCCAGAGTCCTACAAAGTGAGGTATCCACCTAGTCCTGTGACAGCGCATCGACTGGCTCAAGAAAAATCTCAACAGGCATCTTGACCAACTGACCAGACAGGGAGACTGTGGAGGCATTGGCTTGGACCAAAGGATCGACCATAGTTAAAACCTCCAGGGAAGTGTGGGAGTCCAGTGCCCAAGAGCATTCGCAATCCCACGATCATCAATGAGACTTTTTCTTAGTGTCCTTTTTTTGAAGATTTTGAGGATTTGGGGCCCTTGGAGGGTCCCTGCCCAAGAATGGGAAGGGACTGGCATAAATCCCTAAATGTTCCAGTGAAGGTGGTGCCAGAGGAAAATGGCACAAAGGCCGAAGCCTAAGAGGCATGCTCCGTGGCCTGAGCCACCACCTCTTCAAAAGCCGCTAGTTGTTCTGCGGACCCCGTTGTCGCAGAGACTGCCCAATGGATGTCTTTCGCTCGAATGGGAGGGTCCTGTTCATCGGGTCACCCTAAAAGGAGTCAAGCGTGCCAGTCTTCCAGAGTTCTGGGATGCAAGGTGCAACATAGGCCACATGCCTGGGGATCATGATCGTTGCATAGGCGGTGGATAAGAGGTATGTTGGTCCACTCGGGACATCTTCTGCCCACAATCGCATTTTTTAAAACTGGGTGCCAACTTCGAGTCATCCATGATGATAGTTTTAAATGGATTTGAAATTCGCTTAATGACTTGAGTCGAATTTGAAGTTTTGAAAGCAAAGGGCCTAGTCAGTGCTACAGCAATAAGGAGGGAACCTTCTTTCAGTGGAAAAGATCTGATGTTACAGGGTGGTGCCGAAGGAGTTACCATCCAGGTGGGTGTAAGGAGCCAGCTAGAAGACCTTCTGGCAAGATTTAAAGGAAAAGGAATACTGCCAGAAGTGTGGATTTGTACACCATATCCACGTCCCTAAAAAATTATTTTTAGTTCAATATTATTAATTGAATATATATTTTTATGTAAGCTTAATGCAAATAACACAGCAAAATTATATGTTAACATCCACCACAACTAAATGGCCTATACCCTACATTAAATATTTCATAGGTACCATGGGTTAATGCAGTACCTATGAAATTGTATTTCATTGATGGCACAGACCATATAATTTTGTTGTGTTTTCATTAAGCTTACATAATAATGTGTGTGGATGGGCAGCCCGACGACCAAGTGAGTAGCGCCATGCACTCCCCTGTCAGTGACTTGGGTTCAGAAGCGAGGCCGGGAAGCCAGTTGGGTGACCCTATGGGCTGGGTAGGCACTGCCGTGTGGCAACGCTCCCAGCTAGGGGAGGATGGCATCACATTTCACCACTCTAGCAACCCTCACAGTTGGCCAGGGAGCCTCTCCCGCAGGGGCACACTAGAGCAAGTGAGGCCACCTCGGGACTAGGCCTGACAGGGAGGAGGGCAGGGTCAGAAACCAGAAACACACTCATGCTGACTGCAGGATGGTTCCCCGATCACTGCAGCACTGCACCACCTACATGGCTCTGGGGACTTCTGGACTGTGCTACTGGGGTGGGGAGGGCAGGCTTCCCACCTTAGACCATGCTATGGGGGGGACAGGGTAGATCTATGTGGGACCTTCCCCAAGTAAGTCCCTGAGACGGTGGGTGATGGGGGTGGGCGATTGGGGAGGGAGGAAGGAAGGTGGCTAGGCCATGACAGGGGGAAGAAAAAGCATGATGAAACACTTGTTTACATTAAACTAATAATATGTAACTACAAATAGTTTTCTTTGACACACAGGACCACAACTCAATGAAACTATTAGTGAAACATGGAGTTTGTGTGGCCAGGAAAAATAAACATAAAAATTCATTGGTGACTGAGGAGGTGTCTTGTCTTTTTGTATAAGAGTACATGGTCACCGGCATAACCATTCTCATCTAACAAATTTTTGGAGATACCCATCAGAGTAGTGTGGCATCCTGGTGTTTTCAGATATATTGTCCAGTTTCCACATAGATGGCACACACTCTTTAATGCAGAGACCCATGGCTCGCTAAAAGTTTCATCTCTTTTCATCCTCCTGAACTAGTCCAGGGAGTTTGTTCCTGAACCAATACCTCCAAAACATCAGACAACCAAAGTGCTGTGGCATCACCAGATATGCTCTGAACCCTCACCAGATGTTTGCTATGGAGCTAGGAAGAGCACAGTTTCACTCACTGACATGAAGTAATTTACTATACCCCAATAACCATGAGTCATGGTATGCAGCGGGATGCCATGGTTTTCACACCTGACACCCCGATCCCCCTCTGGAGTAACATGCAGCTTTTCCCTGAAAAGCCAATCTTGAATTCCCACAATTCTGCATAGCACACAGCAAGTAATGGAATGCAGTGGCATTGTGGCTAACCATATGTAAGTTCCTGCAGAAGAAGGCCTTACTGCCTCTCGAGTCTGCTCAATGTGGAGCTCATGTAACATTCATTAAATGAGGCTCCACCCCAATACCATTACCCTACCCTTGACCTTATCCCACCCCTTCTCAAAACTCCTAACAGTTTTCTGGCTTACCACCTCCTCTGATAGTCCGTTCCACCCTGCACCTAATCACAGTGTAAAAAAGTATCTCCTGGCCTCCTTCCTGAAACTTCCTACTGCCAGCTTCGACTGTTTCCCCGTGTTCCTGTTCTCGTGGAACCAGAACCTAAAAAGCTCTCAAAGGTCAACCCTGTTAATATCCTTTAGGTACCTGAAGGTCTAAATCATGTCTCCTTGTTCCTTTCTCTTTTCAAGTCAGAACATATTTAGGGACTTCCGGTGACGTCACGGAGCTGATAGGAGCTTAGGGTTTCTTGCTCCCTGCAAAGTCCGCCGATCCAACCTCCAAAACCAAGCAAAATTCATCCAAAAAATGTCAATAAACACAGGAGGGAAGCGCTCAGAAACCTACAGAGGCAGAAACAGATCGAGAAGAAAGGAAAAGAATACAGATGGCGACCGATTGCAAGAGGACCCCCCCTAGCAGGTCTCTCTCTCTCCGGCAAGCTCCCATGCGGCCAGCTACGACACTGATGGAGAGTCGGAACAATTATCTCGGGCAAGATTCGAAACTTTACTAAAGGAGATACGGGAATCAAGAACTGAAAATAAGCAAGAGTTTAAAGCTGTTTGTATGCAACTATCCACTTTCGAGTCTCGCATAGGCAAAATAGAGGAGAGGGTAGCTGAAAACGAAGAATCTTCCATTCAACTTGCAGAGATTGTGCAGGCCCTGGTACAGCAATCGGAAGAGCTGAGGTCTAAATGTCTGGATCTGGAGGGCCACTCGTGGCAGGACAACCTCCGCTTATATGGCTTGCCCGAAGGCATGGAAACTACCCCTATGGCCCCATTTATTGAGAATCTACTCAAAGATATTCTGGATTTACCCTCCACCTTCACCTTTCACATAGAGAGAGCCCATAGGTTGCTCCAAGCTAAACCATCTGATCCAGCGGCCAGGCCTCACTCTATAGTGTTTAAATTAAGCTCCTTCAGTGACAAAGAGGAGATACTGTGTCATGCCTGGGCCAAAAAAGGAATAAAATACCCCAGCCACAGACTATTCATGGATAATGATTATCCACAAGAAGTACAACAGCAAAGACTAAAATATCTCCCAATCCTTAAATCTCTACAAGAGAAAGCGATCCGTTTTCACAATCCTTACACAGCCAGACTTCGCATTTTTTGGGAAGATGGAACCAAACTGTACTCTACGGTAGAGGAGGAAAGGGAAGCTCCGAGAGAAAGGAAAATACAAATAGTGGAGAATCGGATCCGGAACCAAAATAGCGAGAAAGGCGACCCATTTTGACAGCGCACTCAAAACAGGAAGAAGACAGGAACCAAAATATTGCTGCACGGAGAAGCACTGAGCAGACTGCAAACTATGCTCGATAAGCAAAGAGGCGAAGGAGAGAAGCCAGCTTGATCCATTTTGAGTACTTTTGTTACCTGAACCTGTCACTGTACAAATAAGGCCTCTCATTTTAAGGCAGCGGACTGCAAGAGATAGGCGCTTCATAAGTGGTTACACTCAATAAAGGGAAGGGGAAGGGGGGGTGGGAGGCGTAATGATGACAAGCCGATACTGGTCCTAATAATGCTGAATTTTGGAAATAGACGTTTTAAACTGCACATGTTATGGGATCCTTATTATATGGCAAAGCTGTCAATTTATAGTCAGAGATCTGCTCATCTCCTATTGCGATTTCCTACTGCGATTTTAACTGCACCATGGCCCTCCCCCCACCTTTTTTGTTTTTGTTTATACTTTGGAGTTAATGACGCTTGCCAACCTACAGAGGGGAATTAGATTATACATCACAGGGAAATTGCCTACAAAGTTGATTAAGATATTCCCCCTGTACCAGCAGAGGATGAGGTCTCCCCTTGCTTCCTCAGTTTGGGAGAGAGGCCCCGCCTATAAAGTCAACACTGCAGCATGTTAGGGGAGGGGGGTTCCTCAATAGCCAGAGTAATACCTAAGGCAGTATCACAAAGCTTAATTACTGGTCCTGAAGTACTCTATAGCTGTAATACTGCTGGTTTCGACATGCTGTGGATCGGTGGACTCGGTAGGAGCATAGAAGGATCTTGTGTAGTCTGAGACCTAGAAAATCTCTACACTTGCCTTTGTTCCTACAGTGAGGAGACATATTTCTCCACTTAATAAAACAGGAGCACAATATCACTCGCTGCTCAGTAGTAGGTCTTCCAGTAACGGAAGCACTAGTAATCCTCCTCGTTCTTCTCATATAGAGATAGAACAAAAGGGCTAATTTGGGTAATAGCCCCCTACCTTGGAAGTACTAGTTAAAAGTTCAATAAGTTGTTAAAAGTTGTGTTAAGCCATGTTGGCTGATGTGAATTGAATTTTTTTTTTTTTTTACCAGGGTTTACGAAGCAGACAAAGGCGAACTTGGGCATACAGAAGTGAGCGGTGGGGGACTGGGGGGGCACGACGTTTTGGAGATCAACCAAGGCTACAGGGTAGCAGAAGGGGAATTAAGACATACCCATGACTAATGTAACACCTTATACAATCTGCATGGAATTACCAACCCCATAAAAAGAAGTAAAATTATACAGAGCATGAAAAGGGTTGGGGCAAACATTGTTCTATTACAGGAAACACACCTCTCTCAGTCTGAGCATAGAAAATTTGAAAGGTTGGGTTTCTCTCACGTCGTGGCCTCTTCATACAAGAGGGGAAGAAGGGGAACAGCAGTACTGATCAAACAGGGAACACAATTTGATATCAAACATAAAGTAATAGACAAAGAAGGGAGATATGCCATGATTAAAGGTCAATTAGATGGTCGTTCAGGAACCTTCCTATCCATATACATTCCCCCGGCCTCAGAATATGAGGTATACAGATCCTTTTTTTCTAAATTAATGGAATGGGCCGAGGGGCAAATGATATGTGGTGGCGATCTGAATTTGAACATAGCGGAGACCCACTCCACTCCGCAAAACCAGGGCAAAAGAAAGAAGACCACAAGTCAGGTGAGGAAATTACTTCAAGAATTAGGTTATCAAGATATTTGGAGGCACTTCCATGGCTTGTCCCCTATTATTCCCAGGCCCACGATGTCTACTCTTGTATAGATTATCTTATAACCCCTAAGGAACAAATGGGAGATATTTTAAAGATTTGGGCAGGGGACTTTGTATTATCTGACCATGCCCCGATTTTTTGCCATTTTTAACCCCAGGCTAAGAAGAAGGCAACTTTCTGGAGATTAAATCTTTCTGTATTAAGGGATGATCAGGTCCTTAAATGTATAGAGGACACTATAACTCAGGCATTAGAACAAAATGATACGCAAGACACATCAGTATCAATCCTATGGGATACCATTAAAGCAATCACAAGGGGTGAGTTAATAAGCATATCAGCGAAGAAGAAAAAACTTAGGGAGGCACAACAAATATCTCTAGAGAGCAAGACAAAAGAGCTGGAGGACTTGCAGACTATTAAAAAGACCAAGACTAGAAGTAAAGAGCTCGCTCATTCAAAGAGTGAATTTAATAAAATATTAGACTACTCTATAGAGCAAAAATTAATGT
This sequence comes from Neoceratodus forsteri, assembly GCA_016271365.2. NCBI lineage: Eukaryota > Metazoa > Chordata > Ceratodontiformes > Ceratodontidae > Neoceratodus > Neoceratodus forsteri. The sequence goes on from JADMNL010000027.1 coordinate 143,625,143, forward strand.
TCCTAAGACACAACTATTATGACGGGGGTCCTCGGTCCCTCAGATTAATAGCACGCAGACTGAGAATACAAAAAGCAAAATCAAATATAACAAAAATCAGACACCCACAAACGGGTAAAATTCATAACACGATAAAAGGAATAGCTGGAGCATTTCTCAACTATTACTCTTTGCTTTACAAGTCCAAGGACTCCTCATCAATACAGGAAATAAGAAGTTTTCTAAACTCATTAAACCTCCCGACCCTTTCGGTGCAACAAAGCTCCCAATTGACTACTCCGATAACATCGAAATTGCAATAGGTAGCTTAAAAATGAGGAAATGCCCGGGGTCCGATGGACTCCCAGTGGAATTCTACAAATCGTTTTCTAAAATTCTAACTCCCTTACTCAATAGGGTTTATGCGTATGTCACAACAAGGGGGTGTCCCTCCTTCGTGGAATGAGGCTATAGTCTCAGTTATCCCGAAGTCGGGTAAGGACCTCTCCTACTGCTCGTCTTACAGACCTATATCCATATTGAATACAAACTACAAAATCTTCACATCCATTCTCGCTAGGAGACTCATACAATTCCCGAGTAAAATTCATATGGACCAATGTGGGTTCATCCCAGGACGCCAGGCCCAAGACAACGTGAGACGCACCATATACCTACTGGAACACTCTCAAACCCAAAATATACCAACTCTCTTCCTAGGATTAGATGCCGAAAAAGCGTTTGACATGGTATCATGGAGACTTTTGGGGGAGGTCCTTGCCCGCTTCGGATTTCCAGACCAGTTTATAGAAACCTTACTTAAGTTTTATAAAAGCCCCATAGGATATATTCATGTAAATGGGCACCTCACCGAACGGTTTTCCCTTTACAGGGGAACCAGGCAGGGCTGCCCCTTGTCCCCCCTCTTATTCACCTATTATATAGAACCTCTAGCGCAGTATATAAGGCAATCCCCAGATATCGGTGGTATTATTTTCTCTAGGGTCGAACATAAACTGGCGCTGTTTGCGGATGACCTCTTATTGTACTTAACTAATCCAGAAACCTCATTGCCTGCGGTCATGCAGAAAGTCCAAGTCTTTTCACACCTATCCGGTTACACTTTAAACATCAACAAGACAGAGGCCCTTAGGGTAACTTATGAACCCTCACTCGAGCTCCAAAATAAGTTTCCACTTAAATGGGATAGTTCTTCCCTGAAGCATTTAGGAATATGGATTCCTAAAGATTTATCCCAACTGTACAAACAGAACTACATTCCTCTTATAGAAACACTAAAGAACGACATGAGAAGATGGGATCTTCTCCCAACCTCCTTCTACACTCGCACTATGTCCCTAAAGATGAATGCACTGCCCCGTCTCCTATATCTATTTCAATGTGTTCCCTGTATTATTGATCCAAAAGAAATATTATCCTGGCAGAAATCATTTGTGGCCTTCCAATTGAATCATAAGAAACCTCGACTTAATCTCAGGAAACTTTCGCTCCCTAAAGTAATGGGGGGAATATCATTCCCTTCCCTAGCGGACTACTGGGCTGCTGCCCAAATGCGCTTAGCATTGTTGTGGGGAACATGTAAATACCACGCAGCTTGGAAACAAATAGATTTAACCAGGGGAGAATCCTCACCTCTACCTGCAGTTCTTTTCTCTCCCCCCTTGTTACAGCAAATAATGCTTACAACATCAAAAGCTACCTCTACTATATTGGAAGGCTGGAGGAGGGGAACAAAGAATAAACAGATATTAAACAATTTTTGGAAGTACCAATGGTTTATCGTAAAGAAACAATTTGACTCCCCTGTGGTGGGGTCTTGGTATAACTCCCAAATAAAGAAAGGCATAGTAGCTCCCTGGCAAATAATGAAAGAGAATATACCTATAACCTTTGAAGAAGACCAAGAGAGATTTGCCTGGACTGAAAGGGACAGACTGTTCTTTTATCAAACGAGGGACTACGTAGTAACACAACTTAGAGTAAGGGGGAGAGAGATTCTCAATTTTATGAGGATCATTCCCCGGTTCCGCAGATTTGGTCCTCTACATCGGGAGAAAAGGCCATCTCAACAATCTATAAATTCTTAATTTTACTGCACAAACACTCTAAGGACCCAGTCAAGGCGAACTGGGAAAAAGAATTCAAACAAGTAATTAGTGTCAAAGACTGGCCTAAAGTATGGAAAAATACTTGGTCTGGTACCTCCTCCCCTTTATGGAGGGAATTTTTATGGAAGGTTAGGGTAAGATTTTTTCTAGTACCCACAACATTAGCACGGAGAATTCCAGGAGTATTGGAAAGCTGTTGGAGGGTATGTGGGGAAAGTAGGGCCACATATAAACACATATTCTTTGATTGCCCAAAAATAACCACTTTTTGGTCCACAATCTCGGGCCACATAGTAAACATTTTAGGTGATCACTACCAAGTGACTGAGATCAACCTTTTGTTGGGTATACCCCCGGAAGGAATGAGAGATAGATACACCATATATCTATGGACTATTTTACGGGGGGCAGCATATAAAACAATTACAAAGAAATGGCTCCAGAGCGCCTCACCTACTGTGAGGGAGTGGAAATCTATAGTTCAGAACATACAACATAATGAGCAAATGTCATATGCTCTAAACAACAAAATGCAACTCTATATCACAAGATGGTCCAGATGGGAATTAAACCAGAAACAGATTCTGTAAGTAAGCAAGGGGGTAGTTTGTAACACAAAAGGATAATATCTATTGACAACAAGTAATCTAAACCCGTGGAACCTCCTCTCAGAAGCCCTCTCTGTCTGTAGGTAGAAAATGAAATAAATAAAAGTAACTACTCTTTTCTGAATATCAGTATATATTACTATAATCAATTAGATCTACCCTTTTTGTGCCCAATGTCTGTCTTCAATTCAAGATTATCCCTGGTACTATTCGGAATTAAATTATTTGTGTACCAAATGTGTTTTATTTTATGATTTTAGATATATAATTTTGAAATGACCAACAAAAAATGTATGTAAAATAAGCTATATTTCAGAACACGTGTAAGTTGTGAAACCTGAGAATCTGAAATGCTGTAACAGAATACTATGGAAGAAAGTGAAATCATTAAGCTAATAAAGGAAGTATAATAAAAGAAAAAAAAAAAAAAAAGAACATATTTAGGGTCTCCAGTCTCTGTTCGCACAAGGGCCCTTGCTGGCCCTGAATGATCTTTTGATCTCTGCAGCTCTTCTTTAGACCGCCTCCAACAGGAAAGGTCCTTTTTGTGATAGGGTAAAGTTCACAGTATGACCTTTCATAGTTATCATGCCATGAATGTTTCACCCATGTTGTGCATGTCTAGCAGTGACTTTTTTTTTTTTTTTTTTTTTTTTTTTAAAGGAAAACAAACGATACTACCCAAATAGCAGCAACTGTCAGCATGACAGTAATTTTTTTCTTTACCTCTGTAATCGGTTATTTAATCACAAAGCCTAGCACCGACCATCTTGTCAGCTGAGCCGCCCACGGCCATCTCACGCACACCAGGTGGCTTCCACTGTGCAGGGGAATGCTAATGAGGGCTACCAACTAATGGGAGAGCTGGCAGCCCTCATTAGCATACCTTGCATGGTGGAAGTCACCTGGTGCGTGCAAGATCGCCGCAGGCAGCTCAGCCGAAAGGACAGCCAGAAGGACAGCCAGCACCAGAGTTTTGTGATTAAATACCTATTACAAAGGTAAAGGAATTGCCCCTCCCCCCAGGATGGGAACCTTGGGGAGCCCCCTGTGCTACTCCTCAAATGGTGCCACACGGAGATCCGGTAGCAGAGTGCCTCAGACAGCTGTGTGGGGCTCGGTGGGCGGAGGATGTCCTTCATGCCACAGCCAGGTTTTTTGTCCCCCATTACTGGGAAGAGTGGCATGCAAGATGTGACAGGGTGACCCCTGTCAAGTTTTTCTGTAATGAGGAGGCTGAGGTCTTCCCTTACACCCCACCCCCCAGTTGGAGCAGAAGGCCTGGAAGCCTGAAATAAAGTGCCTTTAAAAGATATATAAGGTGCATACAACGGCATTAAATGCTTCAGAAAGGAAATGCATATGATAAAGTGCATTATTTATTTATTTATGTATTGAAATGTTTCACCAGGAAGGTACACTGAGCAACTTAATGCTCGTCTCACGGCACGTCCTGGGGGCAGGGGAAGTGGGATAAACAATATATTTAAATGCTACAAACACAAAGAACAGTACAGAGACAGGAGGATAATATACAAGATAATAAATGCATACACAGTAATACAGTGCAATCGTACAGGGGATTCACGATGACTCAGTAACCGCAAGGGAGGGACGCATGAGTAACAAGACACATACAGTAAGTGCTAGGTAATTAAGAGCAAAAGGTGGAGGGAGGAAGCGGAGGTGTGGACAGGGGAGAGCAAGTAGGCAAGGAGGGGGTCAAGGGCATGAACAGTTTGTGGTCAGGTAGCAGAGTAGAGTTGAAGTGAAGGCGTTCAGTGAGGAGGAGTGGTGAATTTGTGGAGGGAGAGCATTCCACAGTTTTGGCAGATGGTGCAAGAAAGCTTTTTAGGATAAAGAAGGTGCATAGGTTGTCAGATCTCAGAGAATAATGGAGGGGTACTAATGGAGGAGCAGAGGTAGGAGGGGAGCGAACCAAGCCAGAATTTAGAGATGAACTTGGTACCGTGTAGCATACAACGGTTTTGGAGCGTGAGGAAGTTTAGGGACCAGTAGAGGTCACAGTGATGGGTGAGGTGGGGGGCATCGAGAGCAAAGAGCTAGAAGAAGTTGTAGAGAGAGTCCAGTTTGACTAGGGAGGACTGCGGGGCAGCAACACAGACTATGTCGAAGTAGTCTAATATAGGCACGATTACCTTCAGTACTAGCTCACGCCTGGCCACGAGTGGGATACAGCTGCTATTTCTGTATAGGGCACCAAGCTTGGGCTTAAGTTTTTTCTGAATGGCCTCAATGTGTACGGACAAATTTAGGTGTTTATCCAGTCAGACACCGAAATACCTGAATGAGGAGGCGTCATCGAGTACAGTCCCATCCAAGGTGTGAAATGTGAGTAAGGAACTTAGCCTAGCAAGTCTCTGCCTAGTTCCAAATGAAATAGAGGTGGTTTTCTTGGCACTTAAAAAGATACCATGAGATTTAAACCAGTGTTGGACTCTAGAGAAGTCAGACTGGAGCCTGATAGTGACATCAGTGACCGATTTGCCAGATGGAAATAGGACCGAGTCATTAGCATACATGTAGATACAGGAAGTGGAGCAGGCCTGGGGGAAGATCGTTTAAAAAAATGGAAAACAGAATGGGACTAAGCACCGAGCCCTGGGGAGCACCAGTTATTATGGGCAAGGGGTAGAGCTGACATTGGCAATTTTAACTGATTGAGACCTGCTGGACAGCTAGGCACTAAACCAACCTGTGGCAGAAGGGGAAAGACCAGAGGCTGAGAGACAGTTCAGGAGGAGGGAGTGTGAGACAGTGTCAAAGGCTTTCGCCTGATTAATAAAGATGGCTGAGGTAATGTGACTTTTGTCAAAGCCAGAGTAGATGGTCTCAGTTAGTCTCAGCAGAGAAGTGGTAGTAGAATGTGACTTCCAAAATCCAGATTGGAATGGGGTGAAGAACCCAGAGTCAGACAGGAAAGAGGAGAGCTGGTTGAGGACTATGTGTTCTTGTAGTTTAGCTAGGGCAGGTAGAAGAGAGATAGGTCGATAGTTGCTAGGTGCAGAGGAGTCAGGGCCCCCCCTTAGGGAGCGGGAGCACAACTGCATGTTTCCATACTGAGGGAACAGAAGCTGTCATGAAAGAGAGGTTTAGTATGAGAGAGAGTGGGTAGGCAATAACAGGAACAGAGAGGGAGAGGAGACTAGGATCCAGACCATCAGGAGAGGAGCCTTTAGATGGACTGAGGGCCAGGAGTGCCTGGAGGGAGTTGTCAGGGAGATAGGAGAAAAGGAGAACTGGGAGGGGACTGGAAGAGGTAGGGAGGGTGAGGAGGGTGGAGCGCAGCAAGGGGGGGGGAGGTTGAGAGGGCTGAGTGGAGGCGTGTGAGGCAATAGAGAGGAGAGGGGTCAGGGGGGTGAGGGGAAAAGACACCAGACCACTGGAGGAGCCTGGCAGGGAACCCAGCAGAGAAGAGGCACAGGTAGAAAAGTGGGCGTTAAAGCATTCAGCAATAGCCACAGGACCAGAACAGACAGATTGGTTGACCTTGAGGGTAGGGGGCGGAGGGTTAGTGGCCGGAGAGAAGAGGGAGTGAACGACCTTCCAGAATTTGGCCGGATTGTTTGTATTAGATATGAAGTTTGATTTGAAGTGTTCCGCTTTAGCTAGGTAAACTGCTTTAGTGCAGCCATTCCGAAGTTCGCGGTAGCATTGGAGATCTTGTTGGCAGCAAGTAGCTTTAGCCTGACGCCATGCAATGTCACAAGCACGTTGGCAAGCCAGGAGTTCAGGTGTGACCCAGGGGAGATGCCCACCTCTGACCCTTGTTTTGCAGAGCGGGGCACGGGAATTCCAAATGTGGAGGAACTTGGTGTTGAAAGAATCAAGGGCTATGTCAGCTAAGGCTGCTGAGGTGAGGGGAGACCAGTCAGTGGAAGTGAGGTCGTAGAGCAGAGATTGTAGGTCGAGAGATTCATAGGGTCTAGTGAGAATTACTTTAGGTGGGTGTTTAGTCCTATGGATCTTTCGCACCATGAAGGTCATGTGATGGTCACTGATAGAATCTGGTAGGAGACCAGAGGATACTATTCTATGCAGGTGGGAAGTGAGGACAAGGTCGAGCAGGGAATGGTTTAATGTTCTGTTGTTTAGGCGAGTGGGTTCGCGGATAAGTTGACTAAGATTCAAGGCTTCAATAAAGGTAGCGGTAGGGGCCAGTGATGGGGCCAGCCAGTTTAGGTTAAGGTCACCTAGGATATAAAGTTCACCCCTGATGACTAGGGTAGTGAGCTTCATAAGGAGGGCAGTGATATTTCCATGAGGCTACCCTGGACGGCAATAAACATCAGCAATGAGAATAGGAGCAGTGTAGGGAAAGGATATTTGAATAAGAAGGACCTCATGAGAAGCATGGGTAGAGGCGGTAAAGGTAGGGGTGAACTGGAGAGAAGAGGCGGTGTAATTGTCGCACAGGGGATCTCTGGGTAGTGAGGGAGGAGCCCAGCGTCGGGGAAGTGATGGGTTCCAGTGAAGCTAGGCATACTGTTTACCACCGTAACTATAAAAGTCATGGTACGGGGGCCCGCGTGTGACTGAGTGAAGTGTTGGCAGTATTAATAGGGTCAGTGCCAGGAGTAGGTACCTTTGTTTGACAGCCTGCCAGAGTTCCATGATACCAGGCAAGGAAGGGAGGGAGTAGACAGAGGAATAGTGTGAGCCTAGCGATCTGTGGCCACTAGTAGACGCTAAAGTTAGCAGCTGCCTCTAGCGGCAAGATAGTATAAGCATCCAATGGGGAACAGGGCTGATAGAAGAAAAAAAAATAAATGGAGCGGGGCAGTAGCTATATAAGTAACTGTCGAGCTAGGGGAGGGTGGGGGTGGGTGGGAGCCAAGCGCAAAGCGCCGGCAGGGAACAGTCCAGATGGGACTGTACCTTGTGCGCAGGAGAGCCAGGCAGCAGACCACAGGCGGCGGCTGAGAGATTGCCGTCCGTCCGGGAGAGCCGCTTCTTGTGCCGCGGCACCGGTAGAAGCCCTGATCAGGGTCTGAGTGTCTGGGGAGGGAGAGTGAGGAGACAAAGGACAGGTTAAGTAGACAGCAAGTGGGGAGGGACAAGGCAGCAGGGGGTGAAGATTAAAGGGTTTAAAGTTTGGAGAGTTGAGAGGGAGGCGGTGAGGCGCCAGAAAGTCTGAGCATAGCACTTAATGCAGAACAGCTTTACAATTAGAAACATAGAAACATAGAATCCGATGACAGACATGAACCGCCTGGCCTACCCAGTCTGCCCATTTTCTCACCTAACAGATAAGCTGCAGATCCCAGTTAACCAACAGCTTACCTCCTCCTACCTCCCAACAGGACTGCCTTATGTCTGTTCCATGCATTCTTGAATTCCTCCACTGTTCTTGACTCCACAATCTTCTCAGGGAAGCTGTTACATGCATCCGCAACCCTCTCCGTAAAAAAAATACTTCCTCACATTACCTCTGAGCCGTCCCCCCCTCTATCTTCAAATTGTGCCTCCTTGTTCTTGCACATCTCTTTTTCTGAAAGATGCTACCTTCTTGGACTTTGTTGATTCCCTTGAGGTACTTGAAAGTTTCTATCATGTCCCCTCTCTCCCTTCTTTCCTCAAGGGTATACATATTAAGCTCCTTTAGTCTTTCTTCGTATGTCTTCTGGTGCAGACCCTGCACCATTTTGGTTGCCCTCCTCTGGACAGCCTCCACTCTGTCTATGTCTTTGCGGAATAGGGTCTCCAGAACTGCACACAGTACTTCAGATGGGGTCTCACCAACTGTCTGTACAGAGGGATAACAACTTCCTGTTTTCTACTATTGCTGCCTCTCCCTATGCATCCCAGTATCCCCCCTGCCTTCCTTACTGCCTTCTCACATTGCTTGCTCACCTTTAGGTCATCTGATATAATTACCCCCAGGCCCCATTCCAGTTTTACTGTTGTCAGTATCTCACCCCCCCCCCCCGTGTACTCTTCCCCTGGGTTTTTGTTGCCGAGGTGCATTACCTTGCACTTCTTTGCATTGAATCTGAGCTGCCATACATTTGACCATTCCTCCAATCTTGCCAAGTCTCTTCTCATCCTTTCCAGTCCATCTTGTGTATGAACCCTGTTGCAGATCTTTGTGTTGTCTGCAAAGACATGCTTTTCCTTCCAGTTTCTCTGCAATGTCACTTATAAAAGACATTAAAAAGGACCGGTCCCAGTATTGAACCCTGCGGTACCCCGCTAGTAACCTTCCTTTCTTCATTGTGGACTCCGTTTACTACTACCCTTTGCGTCCTGTTGTCTAGCCAATTTTTTATCCAGGCTACCACCTTGGGACCCACTCCAAGGCTGGCTAACTTGTGTATTAATCTTTTGTGTGAGACTGTATCAAATGCCTTGCTAAAATCTAGGTAAGCCATGTCCACAACCCCTCCCTGGTTTACTACTTTGGTCACCCAGTCAAAGAAACTGATTAGATTCTTCTGACACGAACTTCCCATCGTGAATCCATGCTGCCTTGGGTCCTGTGCCCCACTGGTCTCTAGGTACTCAACAATTCTTTCTTTCAGAAGTGATTCCATCACTTTCCCTACCACTGAGCTCAAACTAACTAAATTAGCCCTCTAAAGAGCTGTATCACTTGCTAAACTTTAACAATTTGCAGGCATTTTACACAGATCGTAAAGAATTAAACTGGTTCATGTTTAAAATTAGGAGAAAAAGCACCAAGGAGTGCAGGCAGAAGCAAAGTTAGCACAGCCAATCAGTGCGGAGGCCAGCAGAGCGCTCGCTATCTGAATGGTCAAGATAGGACTGTACCTTCTGAGCAGGAGAGCCGGGCAGCGGCTGAGAGATTGCCGTCTATCCGGAAAGCCGCTTCTTACGCCATGGCAGCGGCAGGAGCCCTGATCAGGGTCTGAGTGTCTTGTGAGCAGGAGAGCCAGGCAGAGGACCATGGGTGGCAGCTGAGAGATTGCTGTCCGCCCGGGAGAGCAGCTTCTTGCGCCACTGCGGCGGTAGAAGCCCTGATCAGGGGCAGAGTGTCATTTAGATACATATAAAGTGCTTCAGGTGTATTAAGAGCAGTACAAGATATAAAGTGCTGTAGTACATAAAAGAATGATGCACATGAGTATGTGCTTTATACTAAAACTCTATGCATCTCTAGCACATAGGCATTTTCCAGCACATATAAAATGCTGGGATAGATAAAATGCATACAAAAGGTGCCTCTTGAGAGTGAGGACACCATTAGCAGTACACAAGGGCCATTTCATGAAATAAAACCTTAAGGTATCATCAGTACAACATATCTAGCCCTACAGGGGTATAAGGTTCTGTATGAGAATATAATATCCCATACCCCGTGTCTCCACCACCATTGGAACACGAGCCGTCTCGGTCACAGCACACTCCTTATGGAACAAGCTCTCCCTGTCTGTTCACGCATCCCTCCCCGCCTAGCTTTTAAACATAACCTGAAGACCTGGCTTCTCACTGCTGCAAAATGCCACTGTTCCATACAGCAACGCTAGGGTCTACAACTCTACCCTAATACCACTCAGACTTTCACCTGATGCCCTACATCACTTATACCCCCCCTCCTGCCCCCACTAGCCTGTCCCTTTTTCCCACCTCTCTCCTTCCTGTCCCTGCCCCCTTCCTCCTGTTTTGCCCCTTTGATGTTATGAACTGTGATTGTTTTCCTATTTGAATTTTTATTACAGCAACTGTTTGTTTCTCTCTTGTACTTGACTTTGGACCACGTACCTGTATATCATTACTGCTTGTGTCCTGCACTGTCTGTATTTCGGCTATGCTTATGTACATACTGATATAGCATTACCTGTCTACCCTGCACATTGTCATTGCATTATCACTGTTCTCAGTCTCTCTCTCTCTCTCTCTCTCCCCACCCTTGCCGCCAGCTGTTTGGGCGTGCACGTATTTGTATCTTGTAACTATCTGTACCTCTATCTGGGTCGTGACTGAAAACGGTCCTCTGGATCAGTGCACCTACCCAGTTACCAAAGACATACATACATACAGACATACATACAAAAATAAATAATGCATAGATTGCTAAGAGGAAGTTTGGAAATGGATAGATAGAAATATAGAGCTGCTTAAGGTATTAGATCTCTCTTTCAGGTAAACGGCTCTGCAAATAGGATTTATAACTTTTTCAGTGCCTACACAATGCTGAGATAGGTACAATGTATACAAAGGTGCTTGATTTGGGGAAGTTATAAAATACATAGAATACAGAGTCATAGAATTGTTAGAGTACTAATTACGTTGGGGGTTATTTTATTTGATAGAGTGCCCCTTAAAAAGGCAGAATAAAATCTATAACAGACAAAGAGTTACAGGAAGTACTGCTGCTGCTCTTTTGCCAGTACTGTAGCTCTGTAAACCACATTGCTTCAATTAGCAAATAGTGAAATAGAGGCGTTTATGTAGAAAATTCATATGTAGGCCAGGCTTACGTCCTGACAAAAATATGGCAAAAGCTGGAACTGCATGTAAATGGTGTGACCGGTGCTTTAGTTAAAATACAAGTGTAAGGTGCATGTGTAAAATGGAAAGAAATACATGTTCAGCAATGCACCAGCAACCTTTCAAATTTACCCCAAAGTGAAGCTCTGCTTACCAGCTAAAGTTGGCAGTCTGTAGGCCAGGAAAAACAGGCCCAAAAATCCAGCTCCTGATTCAGTAAGGGTCCTGTTTAGGGCTGGCAGCCCATCAAACTGCCTGTATTTATAGTGGCTCAAAAATGTGATGTCACTCCTATAGGGAAGGGATTATTCCCATTAGGGCTCATTATGTATGTAGGTATGTACAGTATGTAATGTTTTAAGCCTGTAAAACAAGGCAATGTCGCTTCATCTGATGTTCCCTGAAAAGCACCATACCCAGTCTGTATGTGAGGGGTGTTTGTTGTTGCACCTTGAAATAAAGTGTGTTATTCTGGTTTGAAGAAAAAAAGGGTGGCTCACCTGATGGTGATGTCACCACATAAATGTATACAGTAAATGCCCACCACCAGGGGCTAGTTTATAGATAGGGTAGTCAGTTGAACACTGACTGAGGAAGGTGAAAGACCTTCTGGTAGTGTGTGCTTGTGTAACCACCCAGTCCCCTGAGGTTACTAGAATTCCCTCAATGTCAGTGCTAGGCAGGGAGAGGCAGCTGGTGATTAACTGGTTAAATGGGTTTTTCACCTGCTCACTCTTTTGTTTACTTGGCTTCAGCCAAGATGAAAGTGATGAGCTTGTCTGGAACTCTCGCAGCAGCATAAGCCTTTGCCAGCTGTGAGGAGGGAGTTTAGAATCTTGAGACAGTAGTACGTGCGAGTCTGTAGTTGGAAGTGAGAGGAGTGAACTGCTCAGTTGAGAGCTCTGAGTTGAGGGCCCTGCATTCTCATCCTAGTCCTGGTATTCTCCAGTTTACCAAGAGAAGTGGTGTAAACCGTTGTCTACAGCAGGATATACAGGTTACTCACCTGTAACAGGAATTCTAGGAATGGTATATGTTGTTCATCCACACTGTCTGGCAGGTTCCTTGCCGCTTTAAACCTTGCCAGAAGGTCTTCAAGCTGGCTCCTCCCACCCAACCGGGTGGTAAAACTCTTGGCTCCACCCCATGACGCCAGATCTAGCCCGATGGAAGCCAGGTTGTGCGTTGAAGCCAGGGAGGTCGGGTGGGTCATGTGGATGAACAACATATACCATTCCTAGAACTCCTGTTACAGGTGAGTAACCTGTATTTCTAGGGACATGGATATGTTGTTCATCCACACTGTCTGGCAGACTCCTAGCAGTTCTCTGGGAGGAGGGAGGCAAGGCGCACACACCCTACTTGAGAAATAAAGACTGGAGAACCGAGGCCCCAAAACCAGCATCCTGGCGTGACTCAAGGTCAATGTGGTAGTGGGTGATGAAGGTGTGTGCTGACTTCCAGGTAGCAGCCCTGCAGATTTCCTGGATAGGGACATCCCTGGAACCAGCCACTGATGCAGCGGTATGGCGGGTAGAATGAGCTCTTATCCCTCTGGGAGGCTCCATGCCCGCCAAACTATAGCAGAGATCTATGCAGGAGGTGACCCACCTGCCTATTATTCACTTGGCTGCAGGTCTGCCAGGTGCGGCTTCAGCATAGGTGACAAACAGCTGGCGAACCTCTCCCCGAATGTCAGCCTTCTGCTCCTTGTAATAAGCGAGCGCTCTTCTAGGGTACAAAGTATGGAGCCTATATTCGGCCTCCGAGGTGTGACTGGGGTAGAACACCGGCAGAGTCAACACCTGGTTAAGGTGAAACTCCGACACCACCTTTGGAAGGAACTTCGGGTGGGGGCGCAGGACAACCTTGTCCCTGTGGAAAACCAGATAAGGAGACTTAATGGAAAGCGCCTGGAGCTCTCCCATCCTTCTGGCTGACGTGATAGCCACCAAGAAGGTAGTCTTCTATGACAGGTGAGAGATGTCACACCTGTGCATCGGTTCGAATGGCTTGCCCATGAGCTTAGCCAATACCAGCAGTAGATCCCACAGAGGTGGAGGTTCTCGCACCGGAGGGGATATGTGATCAATGCCTTTGAAAAAGTGCCCGACCACCTTCTCCTGCGCCACCGACTGCTTCCCAGCCCGCGCCTGGTAAGCAGAGATGGCTGCCAGGTGCACTTTAAGGGTCGACGACCGAAGCCCTTGCTGAGAAAAGGACCACAGGTAGTCCAGAATGCTTGCCAAGGAACAGGAGGAAGGGTCCAGGCCCTTACCCTGACACCAAATAGAGAATCTCTTCCATTTGAAGGCGAGCATTTTCTGGTCAATTCCTTAAGAGATGCCTCAACGATGCTGAGGACCTCGTCGGAAAGACCCAAGGCCTGGAACTCTAGCCGCTCAGGAACCAGGCCGTCAGGTGCAGGGATTGAAGGTCCAGATGGAATACCTTCCCCTGATTGACTGAGATCAGGTCCGGGTGGGCTGGAAGCCGCCTTGGGAGCCTGGAGCTGAGACTGAGGAGATCTGGATGCCAGAACTGGTGGGACCAGTCTGGGGCTACTAGAATCACCTGCGCCTTTGTCCCTCCTCACCTTGAGAAGCACCTTGTGGATCAAGGGAAATTGGGGAAAGACGTAGAAGAGGCCCGGAGTCCACGGCTTCGAGAAGGCATCCCCCTGCAGCGAGCCCTGCTGACGGGGGTGGGCATCAAACAGTCTCAGCTTCGCATTCTCCCTGGAGGCAAACAGGTCCGCCCAAGGTGTGCCCCAGCGGGAGAACAGATCCTGCACCACCTCCAGCAGGAGAGACCACCCATGGGACGCAGCCCCCATCCGGCCCAGGGCATCGGCCAGGGCGCTGGAGGCCCCCGCCACATGAATGGCGAGGAGATCCGCCTCCAGGCCGCGCAAGAGTGACCAAATGCAGAGAGCTTCCCTGCACAGAGGCATGGAGCGCGTCCCACCCTGGAGGTTTAGGTAGTACATGGTCGTGGTATTGTCCGTCTGGACCTGAACCACTTGATCCCGTAGAAATGGAGCGAAGGTGGTGAGGGCTAGACAAACCGCTCGAAGCTCCAGCAGGTTGATGTGGCATCGGGACTCCTGAGGGGACCAGAGGCCGTGCGCTCTGTGCTTCCCCAGATGGGCACCCCAACCCATCAGAGAGGCATCGGTCGATAAAGAGACCGTCGGCTCGGGGCGGACAAACAGGATGCCCACCTGCAGATGTGCTGGAACGGTCCACCACTGGAGAGCGTTCCACATCCCCTGGGTCAGTGTCACTAGCTGTTCCAGAGGATCGAAGTGCTGTGACCATTGGCTGGCCAGCTCCCACTGAAGGGGACGCATGTACCAATGGGCCGAACGGACAACGCTGGTGCAGGCCGCCATGAGGCCCAGGAGGCGCAGGAAGTCCCGGGCAGGGCACGATTGCCCAACCTGAAATGACTGGGCAAACGAGGAAAGAACCTCAGCCCTGTCCGCCAGGAGCCGTGCTCTGGCTCATAGCGAGTCGAGCTCTGCCCCGATGAATTCTATCACCTGCTTTGGCACGAGTCCGACTTGGCCTCATTGATGAGGAGGCAAACCTGGATGGCCAGATCTCTGGACCGCTCCACCTCTGCTCTGGAGGGGGCTGCAATCAGCCAGTCATCCAGGTAGGGGTGCACCCGGACCCTTCGGCGCCGCAGGAATGCTGTCACCACTGCCATGCATTTGGTGAAGACCCTGGGAGCTAGGGAAAGGCCAAAGGGCATGGCCCGGAACTCGTAGAGGGATCCCTCTGCCCTGAAGTGGAGGAATCTCTGGTGGGACGGACGGATTGGGACATGAAAGATCACGTCCTGAAGGTCCAGAGAACAGAACCACACGCCTTGTTCCAAGGATGGGATTATCTGTGCCAGAGTGACCATCCTGAAGGTCTGAGACCTTAGGAACCTGATCAGGTCATGCAGGTCGAGAATGGGGCGCCAGTCCCTTGTCTGTTTTGGGACCAGGAAGTACCTGGACACAAACCCCGGGTCTGGAGGAGGATCCGCCACCTTCTTGATCACCTCTTTTTCGAGTAGCAGGGCGATATCGGCTCTGCGAGCCGACAAAGAGGCTGCGGACCCCGTAGCCCCCCGAGGGGCGACGGCTCGGAAGGGCGGGGCCTGCTCGAACTCCAGGGGCAGGCCCTTTCCTACCACCTCCAACACCCAACTGTCCGTGGTGATAATGGTCCAGGCAGAAAGGAAGTGGCGGAGCCGTCCCCCCACGGGGGAACCCAGGGGGCAGTGATGAGGCTGGGGGCGACTCCCCTCAACCCGTCACTGGGCAGGCTTAAAGGAGGGACCGGCCGAGGGACCTCCTGGGCCTTTACCTCCCCCTGCTTCCTATTGGAGGAAGCCGCAGGCTTGGGTTTGGGATGCCAAGCGTGAGCCTGCTGGCCCTGGTGCTGGTGCTGTTGGGCCGGACGTGCCGCAGGCGCAGAAGGACGAAAGGACTTGCGCTGCTGCTGTCGGCGGCCTTTGTCCTTCTGGGTGGAGGTGACCGAGTCCAGAGTGGCAATGGACTTTTCGATCGCTGGAGGTGACCTTCCACTCCAGGGCCGAAGAGGTCGGTCCCCAGGAAGGTGACATCCACCAGTTTGTGCTGGGTATCCGCCGTGAAGGTGGATATCCTCAGCCATGCTCTGCGGCGCATGGCCAAAGTGACTGCAACCTATCTGGCACAGGAGTCTCCAATGTCCAGAGCCATTTGGAGCTGCTGTTAGCCACCGCCCTACCCTGGTCCCGTACCTGCCAGACCATGGTCTACAGGTCGGCTGGGAGATGAGGGATCACCTCATCCAGGGAGCCTATGAGGGCATGGGAGAAGTGTGCCATCAGCACGGCCGAGCTGGCCTGGCAGAGGCCAAGGGATGATGCAGCGTACACCTTGCGCCCGGCATAGTCCAGCTTTTTGGATTCCGTGTCGGGGGCTTGTCCACATCCCTAACGTTCCCAGAACGCTGGAAAACGCTGTCGGTGACCAACCCCTCAGCGGAGGGGTGTTCCGAAAAAATGGGCAAAGAGCCGGTAGGGACCGCATACTTCCTGGCCATCGTGGCCGAAGGCACAGGACAGGAAGCAGGCCGCTGCCAGAGCTCTAAGACTGGGCCAACAATGGCTTCAGCCACCGGAAAGGCGTCCGTGGGTGAATCCCCTCGGTCCAGTATCTCCATTAGGGGATACTTGGCCAGCTTGGATACGGGCTTGAGCTGCATCCTGGTGGACTCCGAGAGGAGCTGAAGCAAACCCATGAAAGACGATGGGCTTTCGTCCATCGACTGGCCCCCGGAGGACTCCAGATCAACAGGCCTGGAGAACAAGGAGTCGTCGTCGTCGGATTCTGAGGAGTCTGCAAAGAGCTGCCTGGGGCCTGAGCCACCCTCCACCTGCCGAGGACGGTCGGAAGTGAGGGTGACCGACAACCTGTGGGGCAGACCCTGACCCGACCGAGAGTCCTTGGTCGGCGCCCCCGATTTCGGTTATGGCGGCGGAGGTTCCACCACAATCCGTGGGGCAGCTGGTTTCGGAACAAACAGCCCAGGCTTGGGCACCTGAGCTACAGCAAGGGGTTGTTTCGGCCGTTCGGGTGACAGCCACTTGATGGTGGGGGAAGGCGACAGCGTCGGCTTGTTCCCGGACAGAAGTAACTACTGCCACATCATACGAACATACGAAATTTGCCAGCAGATAAAGGCCTAGAGGTCTATCAAGTCTGCTCGAATGTGCAGCTAGCACCCCTTATTCTGCATTGCCCCTCCCTTCCACCCTTCTCCTTCATTAACCCTCCCCCTTGTCCTGTCCCATCCTCGTTTGAAGCAGTCCACTGTTCTACTGCATACCACTTCAGGAGGTAACGCATTCCACCCAGCCACCACCCTCTCTGTAAAAAAGTGTCTCCTCATCTCCCTCCTGAACCTTCCTCGCTCCAGTCTCATAGCATGGCCCCTGGTGGCCCTCCCCTTCCTTACTTTGAACAGCCCCTCTGTACCCATCTTGTTTATTCCTTTCATGTATTTAAAGGTTTCAACCATGTCACCCCTGTCTCTCCTCTCCTCCAGTGAGTACATGTTCAACTCCTTCAACCTCCTCTCATATGATAAGTCCCCCAGCCCCTGGATCATCTTTGTCACTCTGTGCTGCACCCCTTCCAGTAACTTAATGTCCCTCTTCAGATACGGATGCTAGTACTGCACGCAATAATCCAGGTGTGGTCTAACTAATGACCTATACAGTGGCAGAATCACCTCCTCCCTCCTCGAGGATATACCCCTTGCAATATAACCCAGCATTTTGTTGGCCTTTGCAGCTGCCTTCCTACATTGTGCAGAGTTGTTCATTGACCCTGTAATGAGCACACCCAGATCCTTCTCCTCCTCTGTCTGGGCTAGCTGCACTCTCCCTAGCTGGTAACTCCTCCTTGGGTTCTTCATCCCAAAATGCAGCACCTTGCACTTTTTGGCATTAAGAGTCCAGTTGCCAGGTCCTCGTAAGCGTCGGCTTATGCGTGACGAAGCCTCTCCTCTTCATACTTCATACATATTTGTATGGAGGAGGAGGAGGAGAAGGCGAGACGGCGCGCGCTTACTTCGGCGCCGAGACCGAGACCGCCGATGTCGGCGAGATCGGCTGGACCGAGATGATGTCAGAGACTGAGACCCTCGGTGTTTCTGAGGACGGGTCTGGGAAGGGGCAGGGGACACCCGCGCTTCCCTCGGCTCGGAAGCCTTAACCGGGGACTGCGGCACTGGAGGCGCAGGCAGGTCCTTAGTCTCCACCGAGGAAACCGGTGAAGAAAGGTTGTCTGCTTCACCAGTCGACAGCCCGTTCGACGAGTTGATAAAAATCTTGACCGCGTCGATGGATGTCTCGGCCAGCTGACCTGACGGGGACACTGTGAAGCCAGCGGCCTTAGCCGCAACCTCGACCGAAGTAGAGTGTCGACTGTCCGGGGAAGGGGACCTCTCCCGCTCCCATGAATGCCGACGATGGGACTTTCCTTTTGAGTCCTTCTTTCTGGACCGAGAGAAATGTCCCAATGGCCCCTCTCCCTTCGTAGAAAGGGACAGGCAAAGTTCCTTGAAAGAAGCTGAATATGAGGTACCCAGAAAGAGCGGGATAAATGCCGCGACCGAGGAAGAGGATGATGTGGCCTGTGCCGCCTCCTCCTCGAGGGCGATCATCTGCTCGAGTTGCTCAGCCGAGCCAGCCGCTGCAGTAACCGTAGCGGGCCTCAACCGACCGCCTCGGGTAGGCGCTTCTTGGGCGCCTAAGCTGTAACCGACAGCGGGTCTTCCAGACGCTAGTTGAAACGAACGGCATAACTCAGAGGCCTGCAGATCATGTTCTAGGCTGAGGCAGTAGACGCACATGGAGTGCAGGTCCGTCCTGGACATTTTCTGCCCACAAGGGTACCGCCTAAATCCGGGAGTCGATTTGTCCATCGCAGCCGTGAGGGAGAAACTTGACCAAAGTCTTGAAAATTTTAAAATAAGTTTCGGGTGAATCGAAGAATTAGGATCCAGTCTACATGCAGAGCGTTAAGGAGGGAACCTGAGCTTCCAAGCGGCAAGGAAGATCTGGCGTCATGGGGCAGAGCCAAGAGTTTTACCCCCCCGGGTGGGTGGGAGGAGCCAGCTTGAAGACCTTCCGGCAAGATTTAAAGTGGCAAGGAACCTGCCAGCTGAGACAGTGTGGATGAACAACATATCTATGTCCCTAGAAATCCTGATTTTCATCCCTGGAGAGGTGAAAAGGACTGCTAGTGGATGGACCCAAGGAGCAATCCCCTTTTTGATCCAGGATGTTTTGAAGCTGCCTGTAATGTCTAACAGTGAGTAGGATCTGACTTTGCTGCAGAAAGCAAGTACTTGTGCTGTTGTGTTCTCTGGCTAAAAGGGAAATGCACAATTTTTCTGTTCAGAAGTGTGAGACTGTTCTCATTTAAAGTTGGCTGAAATGTGTGAAGTCCAGCGGTATGACTATATCACACTGTTCGGGACTTTAGTTCTTCCACTATCAGTGAAACGTTTCAAATGCTGGATGCCAAAGTTTCATTCAATTAAGCATTTTCTGAAGTGCATTTTCAAATGTTTAAGGTGCAACTCTGAAAGAATGGCAGAGTATGGATTTTGGGAGCAAAGGGTGGGTAGATCCCCATCTGGAGCAACCAGTTCAGGACTAACAGGTTCAGTAGGACACCTGGTTATTTTAGACATAGGGCCAATGTCTGAAGAAAATTTTACCCCCTGAAGTGGGTTGTGCTAGTTATTAGCAAAATGTATGCTCAGTTGTGGCCCGTACCACTGGAAGAAATGTTCAATGGTCCTATGCTATATGGGAATGCAAGTACAAGATGTTCAATGTCCTACATTGTGGGAATACAAAGAGTTTTCTGTCAGATACAGTCGATTTGTTGTGCTGCAAGTTCCTAGTGCCACGATGTGTAAGCCTTGGAGGTCCACACTTGCTTTAAAGAACATCTTTTTGGAATAAAGCCATATTGTAGAACCCCAACTTTGGTCTAGACTGTAACATTATTGTTTCCTGTGTGTGGATTTACTGGGTACCCCTCCAGAAAATAGGTCTAGCATAGCCCTAGCAAAAAGTTCTCTCCCCAGGACCTGGTTTTGTAAACGCCTAATAGGTCATTGTTGCTTTTGTACACCCCCACCCATTTGATCTCTAGAGTAATGATCCTGGTATACATTCCCAAAGCTATGGATGGTGCCATTTCTAAATGTGTTCCAAGTAGTCTGTGCAGAGTTAAGGGTGCCAGGGGGTGGCTAACTGTGTAAAGTAGTGGGAGAGGAGGTTACAAAACAATGGGGGCTCGTCTGGTAATGTCTTAATTTGGGGAGAGAACCAGAATTTTTGCTGAGGGTATGTCGAACATCTTTCTGTCTGGTAGTGGTGTAGCCCAAACAGAAAGGAAGCTTTGGACAACAGATTTGTGCCCAGAAAAGTGCAACCCAAATGTGCTGTTTGTGTGCCTTCCAGTACAGTAAAAGAACAGAGTGCTGCTTGTGTGTTTTCAACCTGATAATGAACAGTAAAGCATTGAAATGTGCGTCCTGGCCTCTGCATCAAAAGTGCTTACAGAATGTTTAAAATGCAATTTTCAAATGCCAGAAATATTGTGGACCTTAAGGAACAGACTCAGATATGTGCCCTGAAAGTTTCATGTGCTTAGTGTGCAAATTGGGGGAGTCGCTAAAGAAACTGTCCAGAAACTGTGGTAAAAATGGTCAAAACGGCACTCCTACCACTGAAACTGCAGCAGAGAAAAAAAGTATACAGTTTAAATGTGTTCCTGTGTAACGATCGCCGTGAAGGAAGAGCAAGCAAGAAGAGAGAGAGACAGAGAGGGAGAGAGAGAGAGAAGCTCATTCACATGGTGTCAAGCGATTGGTGCAGCTGCATCCAGTACCACCTCCTGGCCAGTGTCTGTGTGCTGCAGAGTGTTCAAGGAGGAGAGAGTGGCATGTGAGTTGGTTAGACCAGGGTCAACCATGAAGGGGCTTGTCAGAGTTCTAAACTTTAGTAACAGACTAGTACAGTGTAATTTCGGGCTCAACCTATTGTCCGACTGGAGAGTGATCGAGGCGTTCGGTAGTATGATGTGAGTCATCAACCATTCACCCCAGAGGCCTTCCTAGAATCAGCAGCAGGCCAAAAATGTTTTCCATCGGAGGGAACCAGCTACTGAATTCAATGAGTAAACAAGTTCCTCCACCACCCCCCAAGCCAGACCTCCGACTCCCGAGCTCACATCCGAACCCGCGAAGTTTGTGTCGCATGCAGAAATCCAACCACTGTTCCAGCAGGCCGGCCTCTAATTGGGTGTTTCTGCAGCAACTGCTGCTATTTGAGAAGTAGCTTTTATTTTGCTTTAAGGTCTCGGGATCATTTTATATTACTCAATTTATTTCCCCAGAACAGCCCAACTGAGACATCTCATTTTGAGTGAGGGTCTCCCTTCTACACACTATCTGCTCAGGACAGATGAAAGGTGGAATTCAAATCCAGCATCTCCTGGCCTGCTGTTCTGTGTTCCAACTACCAGATCACACAGTCTTCCCCAATCAAGAGTCAAGGAAATGGTCCTGACCTTGGGTTGCACGTAACACCACTATCCTCAACAGGCAGAAATAAAGCATGGGACTACTACTTCCCTGAATAACTACTCACTTCTTTTGTGTTTCTGCATCCATGACAATGGAGATGTAGCCGTCAATTAAAGAAAAGGAAAAGAACTTGATGTATTCCAGGTCGTGGCTGGGCAAAACACATTCCCTTTCGTCACTAGAGTAAAAAAAAATGGAAAGAGTACACCATTATTAAAGAACACCAATCATTCGGAATTTTTTTAAACAGCCCCAAACCCCCTTAAGCTTCCTTGCCTCACTCCTTGAGAGTTGTGTAAAGTTCAATACATTCTCAAAGTCGGAAGGGATCATATTTTTCTCCAAAGAGCCATCTGTCCAATCCTTTCCCCTTGGCTCCGGACTCACACTCAAACATGTTGTCATGTAAGAGTTTAGAAAGTGTGGGAGAGTGCTCCATAGCGGTCTGTGGAAGCAGTTATTTCGATTTTCTTGTAGTTTAGAGGTCATTTGGGGTCAAATCAGAGCTGCCACTCAACTAACAAGAGTGGGCCAGCTCCATGAAGCAAAAATGCAATCCCTTCCCTTCATTTAGGAGTTTAGGAGGTTTTAGAAAAAAACTGAACTTAAACCAAACAACTACCAAGGAGGAATGGGAGCGTCTGTTCTTTTTTACAGAAAAGCAAAGGTGCCGCTAGGGAACCACTTGGGTCCAGTGACCACAACCCTACAGTTAGAGCTGGCCCTAGGAATTAGTAAGCCCTCATCAAAGGCCAAAATCCTAGATTTCAGAAGGGCAGCCTTCAAGTGGAAGGCGGAGCTGGTCCAGGACAAGTCAGCGGAAGTGGACAGCATCAGAGATGTGGAAGGAAGATGGGGGGCGATCATGAGGGCCACTGTCAAGGCAGCAAAGTCTTACAGGAGAGCAGTAATCAAAGAAAACCGAAGAGACCAGCGTGGTTCTCTGGAAAGGTCAGGGAGACGGTGAGAACTAAACAGAAGGCCTTCACCAGGTACAAAAGCTAAATAAAAACAAGGGAAGGAAGAAGGGGGAGAGTACCTAATGAGAACAGGGAAAACCAAGAGGGCGGTCAGAGAAGCAAAGGCAGACACAGAGCTGCATAATGCAGAGAGGGTCAAGGGTGGGAGAAAGCAGTTCTTTAGATACATTAGGGAAAAAAGAAAGGGGGCGCTTGTTAGGCTAACTGAGGGAGGCAGAGTAACTGAGGAGGATAGGCAGAAAGCAGCAGTTTTTAAAAACTACTTCAACTCTATTCACAAGGGAAGACAGAGGGCCTCTACCAGACAGTGGCATTAAGGTGGCTGTAAGGGGGATCTCGGAGATAAGGTAGCAATTACTTATCAGTAAGAAAGGGCTAGCAACCCTAAAGATACACAAGGCCCTGGGGTCAGATGGAATGCATCTGAGGGGGCTCACGGAACAGGCAACAGAAAATACAGGTTACTTACCTGTAACAGGAGTTCTAGGAATGGTATATGTTGTTCATCCACACTGTCTGGCAGGTATCCTTGCCGCTTTAAATCTTGCCGGAAGGTCTTCAAGCTGGCTCCTCCCACCCACCCGGGTGGTAAAACTCTCAGCTCCGCCCCATGACGCCAGATCTGGCCCGCTGGAAGCTCAGGTTGTGCGTCGAAGCCAGGGAGGTCGGTGGGTCGTGTGGATGAACAACATATACCATTCCTAGAACTCCTGTTGCAGTGAGTAACCTGTATTTCTAGGACATGGATATGTTGTTCATCCACACTGTCTGGCAGACTCCTAGCAGTTCTCTCGGGAGGAAGGAGGCAAGGCGCACACCCGAGTACTTACTTGGGAAAGAGAGACTGAGAACCGAGGCCCCAAACCAGCATCCCGGGCGTGACTCAAGGTCGATGTGCTATCGGGTAATAAAGGTGTGCTGACTTCCACGAGTAGCCCTGCAGATTTCCTGGATAGGGACGCCCCTGGAAGCAGCCACGATATACAGCAGTATGGCGGGTAGAATGAGCTCTTATCCCTCTGGGAGGCTCCATTGCCCACCAACTTATAGCAGAGATCTATGCAGGATGTGACCCACCTGCCTATCGTCCGCTTGCTGCTGCAGGTCTGCCAGGTGCGGCTTCAGCGAGGGTGACAAACAGCTGGCGAACCTCTCCCAAATTTCAGCCGCGCGCCTTTATAATAAGCGAGCGCCCTTCTAGGTCCAAAGTATGGAGCCTGTATTCGGCCTCAGAGGTGTGATTGGGTGAACACCGCAGAGTCAACACCTGGTTAAGGTGAAACTCCGACACCACCTTCGGAAGGAATTTCGGTGGGGCACAGGACAACCTTGTCCCTGTGGAAGACCAGGTAAGGAGACTCAATGCAGAGCTTCAGGTTCTCCCATCCTTCTGGCTGATGATAGCCACCAAGAAGGCGGTTCTTCCACGACAGGTGAGAGATATCACACCTGTGCATTGGTTCAATGGCTTGCCCATGAGCTTTGCCAGTACCAGCAGTAAATCCCACGGAGGTGGAGGTTCTCGCACCGGAGGGAAAATGTGATCAAGGCCTTTGAAAAAGTGCCAGACCACCTTCTCCTGCGCCACCGACTGCTCCCCGGCCCGCGCCCGGTAAGCAGAGATGGCTGCCAGGTGCACCTTAATGGTCGTCGACCTAAGCCCTTGACTAGAAAGGGACCATAAACAGTCCAAAATGCTTGCCACAGAACAGGAGGAAGGGTCCAAGCCCTTGCCCTGACACCAAATGGAAAATCTCTTCCATTTGAAGGCGTAGCATTTTCTGGTCGACTCCTTACAGGATGCCTCAACAACATTGAGGACCTCGTCGGAAAGACCCAGGCCTGGAACTCTAGCAGCTCAGGAACCAGGCCGTCAGGTGCAGGGATTGAAGGTCTGGATGGAACACCTTCCCCTGATTGACTGAGAGCAGGTCCGGGCGAGCTGGAAGCTGCCTCTGGAGCCTGGAGCTGAGGCTGAGGAGATCTGGGTACCAGAACTGGCGGGGCCAGTCTGGGGCTATCAGAATTACCTGCGCCTTGTCCCTCCTTGCCTTGAGAAGCACCTTGTGAATCAAGGGAAATGGGGGAAAGGCGTAAAAGAGGCCCGGGGTCCACAGCCTCGAGAAGGCATCCCCCTGCAGCGAGCCCTGCTGAGGGGGGCGGACATGAAACAGCCTCAGCTTCGTGTTCTCCCTGGAGGCAAACGGGTCCACCTGAGGTGTGCCCCAGTGGGAGAACAGGTCTTGTACTACCTCCGGCAGGAGAGACCACTCGTGAGATGCAGCCCCTATCCGGCTCAGGGCATCGGCCAGGGTGTTGGAGGCTCCTGCCACATGAATAGGCTAGGAGATCCGCCTCCAGGCTGTGCACGTGACCAAATGCGGAGAGCTTCCTTGCATAGAAGCATGAGCGCGGCCCACCTATGCGGTTCAGGTAACACATGGTCGGTGGTATTGTCCGTCTGGACTCGACCACTTGACCCGGAGAACAGAGCAAAGGCGGTGAGAGCTAGGCGGACCACTCGGAGCTCCAGCAGGTTGATGTGGCATCGGGACTCCCACGGGGACCAGAGGCCATGCACTCGGTGTTCCCCTAGATGGGCACCCCAACCCATCAGAGAGGCATCGGTCGACAGAGAGACCGTCGGCTCAGGACGGACAAACGGGATGCCCTCCTGCAGATGAGATGGAACGGTCCACCACTGGAGAGCGTTCCACATCTCCTGGGTTACTATCACTAGCTGGTCCAATGGATCGCAGCGTTGTGACCACTGGCTGGCCAGTCCCACTGAAGGGCGCATGTGCCAGCGTGCCCAACGGCCACGCTGGTACAGGCCGCCATGAGACCAGGAGGCACAGGAAGTCCCGGCAGGCGCGATGCCCAACCAGAAATGATTGGGCAAAGGAGGTAAGAACCTCAGCCCCTGTCCGCCGGGCTCGTGCTCTGGCTCGAGAGTCGAGCTCTGCCCCGATGAACAGGATCACCTGCTTGACTCGGAGTTCGACTTGGCCTCGTTGATGAGAAGGCCGACTTGAGAGCAAACCTGGAGGGCCAGATCTCTGGACCGCTCCACCTCCCTGTCTGGAGGGGGCTGCTATCAGCCAATCGTCCAGGTAAGGGTACACCCGGACCCCTCGGCGCCGCAGGAATGCTGTCACCACTGCCATGCATTTGGTGAAGACCCTGGGAGCTGGAGATAAGCCGAAGGGCATGCCTTGGAACTCGAAGAGGGATCCCTCCGCTCGAAAGCGAAGGAATCTCCGATGTGACAGACGGATAGGGACGTGAAAGAACGTATCCTGTAGGTCCAGAGAGCAGAACCACACGCCGTGTTCCAGAGATGGTATTATCTGTGCCAGAGTGACCATTCTGAAGGTTCGAGACCTTAGGAACTTGTTCAGGTTGTGCAGGTCGAGAATGGGGCGCCAGCCCCCCGTCCGTTTCGGAACAGGAAATACCTGGACACGAACCCCAGGTCTATGGGGGTCCTCTACACTCTCTGCACCTCCTTCTGGAGGAGGAGGCGATGTCGGCTCGACGAGCCGCCAGTGAGGCTCGCGGACCCCGAGGCCCCCAGGTTGATGGCTCTGAAGGGGCGGGCCTGCTCGAATTCTAGAGGCAGGCCTTTTCCCTCACCTCCAGTACCCACCTGTCCGTGGTAACAGCGGACCAGGCGGAAAGGAAGTGTCTGAGCGTTCCCCCGAGAGAACCAGGGTGGTGACAGGGATGGGCGGCACCCTCAGCCACGTCACTGGGCAGGCTGGAGGAGGACGGCCGAGGGACCTCCTGGGCCTTACCTCCTGCTTCCTGTGGAGGAAGCCGGCACTTGGGCTTGGGATACCAATGGTCGAACCTGCTGGCCCCTAACACTGCTGGGCGGGAGGCGGCAGAGGGCGCAGAAGGACGAAGGGCTTAGGCTGTGGCTTGCGGCCTTTGTCCTTCTGGAGCCGGAAGAGACAGAGTCAAGGTAGCATTGGACTTCTCGATCCTCTGCAGGTGACCTTCCACCCCAGGGCCGAAGAGGTCAGTCCCCAAAAAGGGAACATCCGCCAACTTGTGCTGGGTATCCGAAGTAAAGGTGGATATCCTCAGCCAAGCCCAACGACGCATGGCCACTGCGGCCGCCACAGACCTGGCACATGAGTCCCCGATGTCTAACGCAGTCTGGAGCTGCTGTTTAGCCACTGCCCTGCCCTGGTCCCGCACCTGCCTGACGGTAGTCTGCAGATCTGCGGGGAAGATGAGGGACAACCTCATCCAGGAGCCCAACAGGGCGTGAGAAAATGTACCATGAGGGCGGCCGAACTGGCCTGATGAAGCCGAGAGAGCGACGTGCGTAAGACTTTTCACCTGGCATAATCCAATTTCTTGGATTCCTTGTCGGAGGTTTGTCTACATCCTGGCGTTCCCGGCATGCCGGGCAGCTGTCGGTAATCCAACCCCTCGGCCGAGGGTGTTCAAAAAAACCGCCAGGGAACGGTGGGGACCCGCATACTTCCTAGCCATCCTGGCCGGGCGCAGGGCAGGAAGCAGGACGCTGCCAAAGTTCAAGGCGGACCCACTATAGCCCGGCCACGGAAGAACCTCCTGAAGAATCCCTCGGTCCAGAATCTCCGTGAGGATACCTGGCCCGCTTAGAAGTGGGTTCAGCTTCATCCCGTGGACTCGAGATGGTCAAGCAACCCTAGAAGGAGAAGGGCTATCGTCCACTGACTGCCCTCCCGAGGACTCCAAGTCCATGCGCTTGGAGAAGAGGGAGGAACCATCATCGGACTCGGAAGAGTCCTCAAAGAGCTGCCTCGGGCCTAAGCCACCCTCCACCTGCCGAGGTTTATCAGGAGTGAGGGTGACAGACAGCCTATGGGGCAAACCCAAGGCCGACCGAGAATTTTTGGTCGGAGCCCCAACTAATGGCTGTGGAGGCGGAGGTTCCACCAGAATCGGTGGGGCAGCTGGAATTGGCCGAACAACCGGCCTGGGAACAGGCTCCTCGGCTACAACGAGGGGTTGTTTCGGCCGCTCCGGTGACAGCCACTTAATGGCCGGGGAAGACGACTGAGTCGGCTTATTCCCGGTCAAAAGGAGCTGTTGCCACATGAGTTCCTCGTACCTCCGACGCAACTTGCGCCTAAGCCTCCCCTCGTCCGAGGAAGAGGAAGAGCTGCGGCGCCGCTTGCCGAGACAGGGACGCCTATGACAGCGGGATCGGTCGGACCGCGAGGATGTCCGAGACCGAGAGTCTCGACTAGGCCGAGGAAGGCGAGGAGAAGTGTCGGGAACCGGCACTCCCCTCGGCTCGGACGATCCCACCGAAGGCTCCGGAACCGGAGGCACAGACGAGCCGACGGGATCCTCAACTCTCACCGGGGAACGGGGAGAGGTGATTCTCAGCTTCTCCAGCCGACAACCCGTCTAACGGGTCGAGAAAAATCTCGACCGCGTTGTCGAGTCTCGGTCAACTGACCTGGACGGGGACACCGTGAAGCCAGTGGCGAAGCTGAGGGCTCGACGAAGTCGACTGTCGACAGGGAGGGATCTTCCCGCTCCCAAGGCGTCGACGGAGAGAACTTACTTTGCTCTTTGGACCTGGAAAAGGTCCCAAGGAGTTGGACCCTCACCTTTAGCCGAGAGGGTCAGACAAAGCTCCTTAAAAGAAGCGAAGTACGAGGCACCGAGAGAGCGGACAAATGCCGCAGCTGAGGTGAGAAGCGGCCCGCGCCTTGCCTCCTCTTCGAGGCGATCATCTGCTCGAGCTGATCCGCCGAGCCCGCGCTGGCCGACTTGCCGCCAACCGGGCCTCTTTAGATTTCACTGGTGGAATTCTCTTCTGGGCGCCCCAGTTGTAATCGGGCAGCATGGTCTTCAAGGACGTAGGCAGAAAAAGAAGAGCACAAGTTGCAGGCCTGCGGGTCGTGCTCAAGGCCCAGGCAGTAGACGCACGTGGAGTGCGGATCCGTCCTAGACATCTTCTGCCCGCAAGGGCACCTCCGAAACCGGAGTCGATTTGTCCATTGCAGCCGTGAGGAGAAGAAGACCGAAGTCTTTTAGCTAAAAACCTTTTGATTTCGAACTTTCCAAGAATTAGGAACCAGTCTTAATCGCAGAGCGTTAAGGAGGGAACCTGAGCTTCCAAGCGGTAAGGAAGATCTGGCGTCATGGGGCCGAGCCGAGAGTTTTACCACCCGGGTGGGTGGGAGGAGCCAGCTTGAAGACCTTCTGGCCAGATTTAAAGCGGCAAGGATACCTGCCAGACAGTGTGGATGAACAACATATCCATGTCCCTAGAAGTACAGTTACATAAGTATTTACCGTAACAGTAGATCTTCGAGAGAAGCTCTTACAGCAGGTAACATCTTTAGGACTGAAGCCGGCAGGTGCCAGGACCCCACGGAAGACTTCTAGCTAGCAGTATACAGCGGGGGACTGCCCCCTACGTTGGCCCACCCCCGATGTCACGTATGGTATAAAAGGGGCGGTCCCCCAGCCCATCCCCAGTTCTCCTGTTGGAGACCCCAGTAAGTGAATAAAATTGGAGAACTGAAGAGGTTCCTCTAACAGAGGAAAACAAGGGATCTGATGGAGAAGCAGTTACCAGGGGGAAGGTGGGAAAGAAAATAGTACCTGCTGCAAAAGCTTCTCTCGAAGATCTACTGTTACGGTATGTTCTTACGAAACTGTACTATTTTACTTCAAGATTTGCTCTTGCAACAGGTAACACCTTTAAGACAGAGTCCCAAGCAGTAAGAAGAGACCCTCGTTAGCTGGGTGGATGTAGATGTCTCCCAAGAAAAATTAAGAGAGGAGGCCCTGAAGGACTGTTAATCCGAAGCCTGCTCTGTGTCAAGATGCAATGTCCAAACTATAGTGTTTGACAAAGGTGTGGACATAACTCCAGGTAGCAGCTGCTTAAATGTCTGCTGCTGACACATTTCTCAAGGAGGCAAAGGAAGCTGCCATGCTCCTGGTAGAGTGACCCTTTACTGAACCCTGTAAGGGTTTGTCATACTTGTAGCAGAAAACAATGCAATTAACCAGTTATTTGGATAAACACTGTTTAGAAACAGGAGCCCCTATTATTCTGGTGGAGAACGATACAAACTGATCAGACTTTCTGGTGGCTTGTGAGCATTCCAAATAATAACGAGGCACCCCGTGAACATCCAGAGTATGAAGTGCCTCCCCTTGGTTTGAGTACTCTGGACAATAGACAGGAAGGTGGATACCCTGATTCAAGGTAAACTCTGACACCACCTTGGGAAGAAACTTAGGATTAGTCCGCGAGGATACTCTGTCCTTGAGGAAAACTGAATAAGGCTCCTTGTACATCAGGGCCAGAAGCTCAGAAATCCTTCAAGCAGAAGTAATGGCAACTAAAAATAACACTTTCCATGACAGCGCAGCTCGCAGCTTGCGGCAGGTTCAAAGGGAGGCAAGGTTAGCTTTTCTAGAACAAACAAAATATCCCATGGGGAGACAGGGTCCAGAATGGGAAGATTCGAATGCAAAATGCCCCGTAAGAATGTATGGGGATGATCCAGCTGGGCAAGATTTTTGCCTTCAATAGGTGTATGATAAACTGAAATGGCAGAGAGATGCACTTTGAGCAAGGAGTAGCTTAGACCCGAATCCGACAGGGAGAGGAGGTACTCCAGAATGGGATTCACGGGGCAGGTGAAGGGATCGAAATGCCCAGCAGTGGCCCAGATGCAGAACCGTTTCTATTTCACAGCGTAGGTGGCCCTGGTGGAAGACTTCCTAGCGGCCACCAGGACATCTGCTACCCGGGAGATACCCCGAATCTGGATATGGCTATGTCTGCAGGAGCCAGGCATGGAGATGCAGAGATCAAAGATCCAGATGGACCAGGGTTGCCTGCTCCTGGGAGAGCAAGTCTGAGCGGAGGGGCAGGAAGACTGGTGGTTCCACTGCAAGTTATTGGAGCAGCAGAAACCAAATCCATCATGGCCAGAAAGGTGCCACCAGGATCATTTCTGCTCCTTCCAACTGCAGCTTGAGGAGGACTCGCTGCAGAAGAGGGAAGGGAGGAAACATGTAAAGGAACCTCCCTGTTCAGGAGAGGGACAAGGGGTTCGCTAGAAAACACCAGGCCCTGGACCTAGCGAGCAAAAACTGGGCAGTTTTGCATTGGATGGGGAGGCAAATAGATCTAGTTCTGGATGTTCCCATCTGTTGAAGAGGTCTTCTGCCATTGAGGGGTGAAGTTCCTATTTGTGTGCCCTGGACTGAGACCAATTTAGGCCGTCTGCTAGGGTGCTTCGTACTCCAGGAACATGGACTGCTGTCAAGTCCAGTTGGTGGTCCACGGACCATGACCAGACTTGCATGGCTTCCCTGCAGAGGGGATAAGAGTGAGTCCCCCCTTGCTTGCTGATGTAAAATACCACCGACACGTTGTCCATCTGGATCAACAGGGGGCCAGAGAGCAAGACTGTCTAAAAAGCCTATAGGGCATACAGAATCACCCTAATCTCTAGGACATTGATGTGGAGATGGAGTTCTGGTTGAGACCAGGTCTCTTGAGTCTGACAGTCTCCCAAGTGTGCTCCCCAGCCTTGGTCTGATGCGTCCATGGTTAGGATCTGGCTGGTAGTTTTTTTCTTACGATAAACCCCTTCTGAGAGGTTGGATGAATTCAACCACTATGCTAATGCCTGTCTTACAGGGTTCAACACCAAGACGGGTTGTTCCAGGGGTACCCGGTCAAGTGAGAACTACCAGAATAGCGCTGCACTATACGACGCTAGTCTGGTAAGCGCTCATGTGGACAGCGTGGGGTTTTACAGCGCTTGCTGAAAGCACTCCCCAGGTCGCTGTCCGTGGTGCCGATAACACACAAGGGCACCAGAATTCAGGATGCTGGACGAGCTGCTCCCAAATGCGTGGAGGACTGGGGCATACAGTAGCTCGGCCAGCAGCAGTGGGGACCAGGGTTCTAATCCTGGTCTCCAACCTTTTAGCATACTTCGGGACTTTTTTTTTTTTTTACTTTACACTTTACACAAAGGGGCTGGGGAAACAGTATTCCATGGCCCCAGAAATTTATCTTGCCCTGTGATCCGCTCCCCCCTCCCCCCACCCCAGAGTGGGAATCCTTAAGTCTGGAGGGTGTGGGGGGCACAGCCCCTTGCAAAAGAAAAAAAATCGGCGCTGTTATTGAAGCATACTCCCTGCCAACACTATTCTTGTCGGCTCTGTTTAGACCCAGTGCCATTCCAGGTTATCTGAATGCTGGTACCATTAGACTGTCAGGTTCCAGTGGATCACCCTCATGTACAGTCTGGCATGGGGAACGGTTACAATGGTAGCCGCCATGTGTCCCAAAAGTCTCAGTATGGACCTGGTCGGGACCCGACACAAGGAGGAGATCTGATGAGCGTGCATCTGAAGCTGCTCTGCCCTGTCTTTAGAAAGAAAGGCATTGCGGCTTGAGCAATGTCCGAGATTGCCCCTACGTACTGTAGCTGCTGGCCTGGCCAAGGAAAGGACTTGGGGAGATTTAAGATGACCCCTAGGTCCTGAAACGGAGAAAGTTGCCTGTACGGTGTGGAGGAGCTAGTCCCGGGTTGAAGCGGTCAGCAGCCAGTCATCCAGGTAAGGGAAGATATAATGGCCCTGTCTCCTTACAGCTGTGGCTACAACAGCGAGGCATTCGGTGAAAATCCTTGGAGCCAAGGACAGGCCGAATGGCAGGGCCCTGAAAGTACAGTTAAGTAAGAACTTACCATAACAGTAGATCTTCGAGAGGCAGTCTTGCAGTAGGTACTAATCATTAGGATTAGAGCCGTCAGGCACCAGGACCACATGGAAAACATTAGCTAGCAGTTTCTGGTAGGGGACCACCCACCTGGCATCACGTGATGGACGTCAGTGTGACAGTATATGGTGGGTAGTCCCCATGCCCACCCTCCAGTTCTCCCGCAGGAGACCTAAGAAGGTGCGACAGGAGAAAGGAGTGGGCTCCTGGAGCCAAAAGAAGTAGTCACAGAAACAGGGGGACGGTGGGAGAAAAAAAAAAAGGTACCTACTGCAAGAGCCTCTCTCGAAGATCTACTGTTATGGTAAGTTCTTATGCAACTGTACTATATTACTTCAAGAGGGCTCTTGCAATAAGTACTAACCATTAGGACTGAGTCACAAGGAGTGAAATTCAGACAAAGGCTGAAGCATGGGAAGCAGGAAAGGTTTGTAATAGGTACCAGGTTAGGAAGCCCTGAAGGATGGCTAGCCAAAGCCTGCCCTGCGCCTAGAGGCAATGTCCAGACTGTAGTGTTTGGTAAAGGTATAGAGAGAGCTCCAAGTGGCTACCGCACAAATGTCCATGGCAGAAGCTTTCCTGAAACAAGCAGCAGATGCAGCCATGCCCCTGGTTGAATGCCCCTTGACTTCCCCTGGAAGGGGCTTGTTATACTTCCGATAAAACAAAATACAGTTTGCTAACCATTTGGATAAGTATTGTTTGGAAACTGCTGCGCCCTCTCTTATGGGTGCAAAGGAAATGAAAAGCTGATGCATTTTTGCAGACTGACTTCATCCGGTTAGTGTAGTAAAGCAAGGTTCTACGGACATCAAGTGTGTGCAGAATGGCCTCCCCTTGATTGTAATGGTTAGGGTATTACACTGGCAAGCATACAGAAACATAGAAACTGTCAGCAGATAAGGACCGCCTAGCCCATCTAGTCTGCCCATAAGCCCTTGTACCGGATTACTGCTTCCGACCCACCTGCTGCTGTACCTGTATGGTTCCCCTATGCCTGTCCCAAGCACGCTTGAATCCATCCACAGTGCTGGCTCCCACCACCTCCTGAGGCAGACCACTCCATGCGTCCACCACCCTCTCTAAAGAAGAACTTCCTCACATTCCCTCTTAACCTCCTACCTTCCAATTTCATGTCATGCCCCCTTGTTCTTGTACTCCTCCTGTATTGGAAAATGTCTCCCCCCTGCACCTTGTTTATACCCTTGAGGTACTTCAATGTTTCTATCATGTCCCCTCTTTCCCCTCCTCTCTTCCAGCAAGTACATATTGAGGTACCTTAATCTCGCCTCATAAGTCTTGTGTTACAAGCCCTGTAGCATCTTAGTCGCCCTTCTCTGGATCGTCTCTAGCCTGTTAATATTCTTATGAAGGTGCAGCCTCCAGAACTGTGCACAGTACTCCATGAGAGGCCTATGGTTTTATATAATGGCCTCACTACCTCCCTCCTTCTGCTGGTGAGAACCCTGCCTATACACCCCAGCATGCCACTGGCCCTCCCCGCTGCCTTAGCACTCTGCTTTGATATTTTCAGGCCATCTGAAATAATAACCCCCAGGTCCCTTTCCTCCTTTGTGACTGTCAGCAACTCCCCCCCCCATCCTGTAGCTTTCATCAGGGTTTCTGTGTCCCAGGTGCATAATATTACACTTTTTTGAATTAAACTTCAGTTGCCAGTCCTCGGACCATTTTTCAAGCTTCCCTAGGTCCCTCATTTTCTCCACCCCCTCTGGGGTATCCACTCGGTTACAAATCTTGGTGTCATCTGTAAACAGGCAGACCTTTCTCTCCAGCCCTTCTGCAATGTCACTAATGAAGACAATGAACAGGACTGGCCCCAGGACCGATCCCTGAGGCATCCCACTGGTCACCTCCACCCTCTCCCCGGACTGCACCCCATTTACCACCACCCTCTGCCTCCTGTCTGTTAGCCAGTTTCTAACCCAGTTTACCACCCTGTCCCCCATGCCCAGCCTACCCAGCTTGTTTATGAGCCTTCTATGTGGGACGGTGTCAAAGGCTTTGCTGAAAGCAAGGTAAGCAACGTCCACTGCCCCACCCTGATTTACTTTGTCACCCAGTCAAAGAAATCAACCAGATTTGTCTGACATGATCTCCCCACTGTGAATCCGTGTTGCCTATAGTCCTGGGCTCCAATGGCTTCTAGATGCCCCACTATCCTTTCTTTAAGCAATGTCTCCATGATCTTCACTACTGAGGTAAGGCTGACCAGTCTATAGTTCCCTGTCTCCTCCCTGCTGCCGGATTTGTGTAGAGGGACGACATGTGCCCTCCTCCAATCCTCTGGTACCACCCCTGTATTGAATGAATCGGTGAACATGGCTATCAGAGGTTCTGCTATCTCCCTTCCCCAGTTATTTTAATATCCTTGGGTGTGTGCCATCTGGTCCCATCATTTTGTCCACTTTCAATTTAGTGAGCTCCTGCAGGACTCTTTCCCCTGTGAATGGATTATTGTTCACCTCTTCACCACCTTGGCAACTGCTGTGGCACCTGTCCCTCGTCTGTGAATACTGAACAGAAATATTTATTCAGTATTTCTGCCTTTTCCATGATACCAATCTGATGCATTGGTTTGTTACTTCCAGTAAGGCTTCCTTTAGACACTTCCACTGTTCTTCCACTCCCCCTCCTGCCCAGTTCTCTCCAGGGCTCTTTTGATACCCCTGCCCATTTCAGCAAAGTCAGCGTTTTTGAAAGCCAAAACCTTTGTCCTAGTATGACTTGAGTGAGTCTCTGTTCCTATGCTGAATCACACAATGTGATCGCTGGATCCCAGCTGCCCTTCTACCTGGACATCTGCGATTCGATCCCAGTTGGACAATACTAGATCTAGAATTGCCTTGTCTTTGGTGGGATCAAGCACAAGTTGCCTTAGCCCAGCAACCTGGAGTGAATCAAGGACACCTCTGCTTCTGGCTGAAGCATCTACACTGGCGTTCCAATCCACG
Organism: Neoceratodus forsteri; assembly: GCA_016271365.2. Lineage (NCBI taxonomy): Eukaryota > Metazoa > Chordata > Ceratodontiformes > Ceratodontidae > Neoceratodus > Neoceratodus forsteri. The sequence continues at coordinate 143,660,215 of JADMNL010000027.1, forward strand.
TCTGGCACATTGAAATCCCCCATCAGTAGAAATTCACCTTTCACTGCCATCTCGTGTATTTCGTCCACTAGCTCCCTGTCCAGTTCCTCTCCCTGACTTGGAAGTTTGTATATCACACCTGTGCATATTCCTGTGCCATTTCCAAGTTGAAGGGTAACCCACAGTGCTTCGGCCTCCCCCTCCCTATCCCTCCTGAATAGAACATATCCTGGTACACTTGTTTCCCACTCATGATTAGCTGTGTACCAGGTTTCAGTTATTGCTACTATGTCCAGGTCTCTTTCAATTATTAAGGCCTCCATGTCTGGGACTTTATTTCCCAGGCTGCGTGCATTTATCAAAAAGACTTAAGTTTTACTGCTCTGTCTCTCTCTCTCTCTCTCCCCTGTTGTTGGTCCCCTGCATCCCCCCCCCCCCCGTGATATTTTTCTCGTGTTCCTTCTTTTCCTACTCCATTTCTGCCAGACTCCAATGACCTTGATAGAGACTCCTCTTCCTGCTCCACTGTTCTGCTTTCCCTACCATACTATGTCTGGTCTGATTCAAAGTAAACTCAGAAACCACCTTTGGTAAAAACTTAGGATTTGTACACAGAGCCACCCTGTCTCTGTGGAAAATCAAATAAGGCTCTTTACACATCAGGGCCTGAAGCTCAGAAATCCTTTGAGCTGAAGTAATGGCAACTAAAAAGAGTGCTTTCCAGAAAAGGTAGCACAGGTTGCAACTCACGGCCGGTTCAAAGGGAGGCAAAGTGAGTTTCTCAAGAATGAAGTTCAAATCCCATGGAGGAATGGGGTTCCTGATCGGGGGTTTTAGATGGAGGATTCCTTTCAGAAAGGCTTTGGAAACCTCCAGCTGAGCCAAAGTTTTGCCATCCACCAGAGTGTGGTAGGCAGAAATGGCAACCTTCAAAGAAGAGCAACTAAGACCAAGGTCAGATGTGCAGATGGTACTCCATGACCTGTGGGAAAAGGCAAGAGAAAGGGTCCCAACCGTTGTTGGATGCCCAAATGGAGACAATCTTCCATTTCATAGCATATGTAGTTCTCGTGGCCAGCTTTTGGGCCTCCACAAGGACTTGAGCCATTCTGGAAGAGACCCAAAGCATGCAACAGCTATGTCAGCAGGTGCCACACATGAAGGTGAAGGGATCTGAGGCCCAGATGAACCAGCTTGCCCTGGTCCTGGGTCAGCAGATTCTGGCAGAGGGGTAGGGGAACCGGAGGTTCCACTCTCAACTGCTGACGCAGAAGAAACCACGCTTGGAGAGGCCAATAAGGGGCTATGAGAATCATTCAAGCCTCTTCTTGCTGTAGTTTCAGAAGCACCCTCTGCAACAGAGGAAAAGCGTACAAGAACCTCCTTGTCCAGAGAGACGGCGAGTCTTGCCAGAAAACACCACACCCCAGAACAAGCGAGCAGAAATTGGTTAGTTTTACGCTGGATGGGCAGGTGAACAGATAGCGATCTGGGTGACCCCATCAATCGAAGATGTCTTCGACTACTGACTGCCTCAGTTTCCACTCATGTGCCCTTGCCAGAGTGCGGCTGAGGGGTGTCCGCAAGGACATTTTAAACACCTGGGACATGTACTGCCATGAGCAGCAGGCTGTGCTGTATCGCCCAATGCCACATGTGCATTACTTCCCTGCACAGTGGATACAATTGCATGCCTCCCTGTTTGTTCAGGTACCAGATCATGCACATGTTGTCAGTCTGTACCAGTAGGGGCCCAGGGAGGAGTAGGTGTTGAATGATTTGAAGGGCATAGAGTGCGGCCCACATCTCTTGTGCATTGATGTGCAAAGTTAGTTTCTGCTGAGACCAGGAACTCTGTCTCATGTGGTGACCCAGATGGGCGCCCCAGCCCTGACCAGAAGCATCTGTTGTCAAGGTCTGAGCTTGAGGGACCACCTGAAAAGGTACCCCTCTGGTGAGACTGGATAGATCCTGTCACCACAGGAGGTCCCGACGCATGGATCTGGACACCAAAATCCTGTGATCCAGGTCATCTGATTTCTGGTCCCACTGCATAATCTGTATGTGGAGCCTGGCTTGGGGGGACAGTGGGAAAACCACTGCCATCAAGTCCAGAAGGCGCAAGACTGAACAAGCCATGGACCATTGGCTGGTTGCCATTTCAGTAGCCTTCTGACGCAAGGATTCCACCCGATCCAAAGGGAGGAAAGCTTGACCCTGAGCAGTATCCAGCACCACCCCAATAAATTGGAGGCATTGTGAAGGAACAAGGTGGGATTTGGGGCAATTCACCGTGATCCCCACTTGTCTGAATAGATTCAGGGTAGTAATCAAGGAGGCCACCAGGCTGTCCCTTGACGGTGCTGACACGAGCCAGTCATCGAGGTACGGAAACACATATTTCCTGGCAGTGTAAAGCTGCTGCCACCATCACTAGGCACTTGGTAAACTCTCTGGGTGCTGAGGAGAGGCCAAAGAGGAGCGCTTTGAACTGGAAGTGTTCCCCCTAGAAGATTAAGCGTAGGAAGTGGCGGTGGGAGGGAAAAATTGAGATATGCAGGTATGCATCCTGTATATCCTGAAAACAAAGCCAGTGACTCTGGTGTAGAAGAGCCAGTAGACCCAGTAGGGTCAGCATGTGAAACCTCTTGTATTCTACATACAGGTTTAGTGTGCTGAGGTCCAGGATCAGATGGAGGTCCTCTGTCTTTTTGGGGACCAGGAAGAAGTGGGAATTATATCCCTTTCCTTCCTGGACCTGAGGGATGGGCTCTATAGCTGGTTTTGTCAGAAGAGCCTGGACCTCTTCCCTTATGAAAGGAATGTGGCCTACTGGGTAGTGAGAGAGACCCGGAGGATTTCTTGGAGGTCTCTCTGTGAACTCAATTGTGTGTCGATGAGCTAAAGGACCAACATGTCTGAAGTGATCGCCTCCCACTCAGCTAGGTGGATGGCAAATTTGCCCCCTACTGGTTCCTCCAGAGCTGGTGGCAGAGGCTGGGGGCCTTGCCACAAGTCAGGAGGCGGGGGTGGGGAGCGCCCGCCAACAGGGACCGATGTTTGTTCTGATGTCGGCCTGGCTGTTGCAGATTCTGGTGCTGTTGCTGGCGATGAAATGGTCGTTTTGGCTTGCAGTTAGAGCGATACACAGACTGGACAGAGCGCAGTGCCTTTACCACTGTCCTGGAGCTCAGTGATTATGTCCTTGACATTGCCTCCGAAAAAGACTGGTCCTCTGAAAGGGGCATCCTGGATGGCCAACTGGACGTCTTGAGCCAATCCAGGTGTAACCCTCTTGTTCCCACTGGATTACTAGAATCCCACTTAGAATCAGTGGCAAGCAGGGAGAGGCAGCTAGTGAAATGCCAGTTAAATCGGTTTCACAGTGCCCCACTCTGTTTTTCAGTCTCAGCTGACCTGGAGTGATGATGTCACTTTAGAACTGTCACAGCAACATAAGCCAGATTGGAATGCTAGCTGGGGAAAGTGGATAGAATGTTGAGTTAGAATTCAGTAGTCTGTACAGTAGAGTTCAAGGAGAAGGCTGCAGTCTAGGCCGCTCCTCAGTTTTTAGCTCTGTCAGAGAGCTACCACTGTAGTTTAGGTAGTTTGTTCTCACACTAAAAGAAGAACATAGAAGACAGAGAGTAAAGTGGTGGAAACCGTTCTAAGAGGATTTTCCAGTGCCTCATCCCTGCAGGGATGGGGGAAGGGATTCCAGGATTCAGGGGCAATCCCCTGGTTCATGCCTGGACTGTGTTGAAGCTGCCTGAGATTCATCTGCTCTTTGAGTACCTGAGACATTTGTGTGGAAAAGCCCTGGGGCACCTGCATTCCTGTGGTGAGTTTTTCTCTGACAAAGGGCCTCGGTCACCAAGACGGTTTTCTGTTTAAAAGTGCCTGCCACTATGGGGTCCAGAGAGAGACTTGCCAAGTACAGAACTTTTAGTTCATTTCTGATTTAAAAGTGCCTGCTAAAATGAGAGTCTAGTGAAGAGACATTGCCAATTACAGAACTTTTAACTTCATGACACCTCAGAGGTGTGTAATGTAGTATGTTAAATGTGAAAGACATTTCAAGATAACACCCTCGCAGAAAACTTGTAGATGCTATCAACCAGATGAATGGCACAGTATACATTTGGAAGCAAAAGGTGGGAGACCCCCCCCCCCCAATCTGGAGTAATCATGTTTGCCTCTCCAGGTTCAGTTTGGGCACCTGTGTTTTCTTTCAGTGCAATTGGCCAGTGCCTGAAGAAAATAGTTAACCCAGATGTCGGTTTGGATTTTCTGTGAGCCTGTATGTGCTCTTTGGTGGTCGAGGGCGCCACCAGAAATTCCTCATGAAATATGGGAAAGTTTCCAAGTACTGGCCGAAGGTGCCTAATCAAGGGAAGTGTACCAGTTCTGGCCATGTGTGCCAATCTCCATTCAGAACCAGAGAGTGTTCGCTGTTTCCATTTCAGAACCTGAGGGATCGCCGTGTGTGTTCTCTGTACCTCAGTAATCTGCATTACCAGTGGGAGTAGCCCTGTGGGGGTCCATCTTCGCTTTGTGATTATTCTCACTGGCTGCTCCCCATAAAAGGGATCCTCTTTAGGAGTGGTATATAGCTGGTCCAATTTTTTGGATACGGCCAGCGTAGAAAAGGGACGCTTCCAAGCAAGCCTGTTGGCATCCTTGTAAGACTCCACCATAGGGGGAACCACCGTAGGCAGGGTGTCTTTCTTCCTACGGAAGGTGGCCAACTGACGTAGTTCTGGATCCAGCTCATCTGTATCCCAGCCACTGAGCTGCTGGACGTGCCTCATTACATCCATGAATGATGGGTCACCAGATGGGGACAGAGGAGTGTTTCTGCCACCCTCTGGTTCAGACGACAGGTCAGAATCCCCTTAGTCAGAAAAAGAGGAGTACCCATCCGAATTCCCCAACTCTGGGGAGGGTGAATGTGGCTGCTTATGTGGCCGGCCATTAGGAAGAGGGGTATAACCCCCATCTGGTGTTGGAGTAGTCCCCCTAGGAGGGGGAATAGGTGTGCCAACTGGAGGCAGCCACCGATGGGTTGGCTGAAGAGGTGCCCTGGGTGCCTCTTTATCTTTAAAATAGGACCACCAGGCTGCAAAGAGCTCGTTTAGGACTTGTGGAGAGTCCTGCAGCAAGGCTGGTGTGTCCAGCATCGGGGGGGGGTTAGGCTAAGATGGTCCCAGCATCTGGTCATCAGGTTGGGGTCACTCGTGCATCTGCATAGGCAGATCCGGGTTACCTGGCATCGGACCCAGAGGGACTGTGCCATCTGGCATCGGATGAACTGGACCAGGCATCCGAGCGTCAGGTCCTCGGGTGTCGGCAGAGGATGGACATCTGGCCTCGCCGGTGACTTGGGAGAGTTAGGTGGCGCCAGGATCACCCGATGTGTCGGAGAAGCCGGCTTCGAGGTACCAGCGTAGGCTGAGGCCATGCTGGGGAGTCAGCCAACAGCCACCTAGGAGGAGTCACCTGGATACTGTGCTGGCCCCTGAGCGGGATGGATGCCCCTCCTTCCTGGAGGATGGCGATGGTCCCAGGTGTCACCTGGTAATGTCGGCCCCTGACATCGGGGAGGACTCAGCAGACACCCTGGCTGGGAGAGTGAAAGGTAAGGACCTGCTGCCTGAGGATCCACCAGCCAAGCCACATGGCTTAGAGGCCACTAGCACCAAGGGCCTAAGCTTTAGAGGTGACCCATGCCCCTAAGAACCTTCTCCCACTACAGACATAAGGGAGGGAGGTTTGTTCACCAGCAGCCTGGAGGCCACGGTGGAGGGTGGTACCCGCGGGAATGACCCCGAGCAGTAGCCGACATGGACGAGACCCCAAGTGGTCTTCTGCCCGGGGGTTTCTCCTTATGCTCCTCCCGGTGCTTGTATTTGCCGCTTGATTTCTTCTCTTTGTGAGAAGAAGAGGAAGAGGCCCTAGAGGCCGGAGAAGAGGATGAACTCTTGTGCTGAAGCTCCTTCTCCATCTCAGATAGCCTCTTGGAAAGCAGGAAGGCTTAGAGGGTCTTCTGGTGGTGGAGCACAGTGCGTTGGTTAAAATCTTGGCAGTGCTGGCAGGCCTCAACATCGTGGTCCAGGCCTAGGCAGAAGAGGCAGGCAGAATGGCAGTCTTTGTGAGGAATCTGCTTGCTACATGCACACTTTAAAAGCCACCTCTCGAATGAGGAGGACAGAGAAGAAGAAGAAGAAGAAGAAGAAGAAGAAGAAGAAGAAGAAGAAGAAGAAGAAGACATGCAAGTGAATTGTTGAAGAAATCACGGGTTTTGATGAAAATAACAAAACGCGGGTAAGCATGTTGAAAAATGACAGTCAACTAGCTGAAGGTGTCCGTGGAGGTCCAACTTGCGCAGCTGATGGTTGGAGAAGAACTGGGGATGGGCTGGGGGACCACCCCTTTTATACCATATGTGACATCGGGGGCGGGTTGACGTAGAGGGCGGTCCCCCGCTGTACACTGCTAGCTAGAAGTTTTCTGTGAGGTCCTGGTGCCTGCCAGCTTCAGTCCTAAAGGTGTTACCTGCTGCAAGAGTGAATCTCGAAGTAAGAGCTAACTGAACCCATGGTAGGGCTATTTAATAGCTCAATTCAGAAAGGAGGAATTCCAAAGAGAGACTGGAGGGTAGTGGATGTAGTCCTACTACATGGGGTGGGGGGGGGAGACGAGGAGCAACTGGATAACTACAGACCTGTCAGTATTATCTACTGTGGGTAAACTGATGGAGACACTAGTCGAGGAGGACCTTGTGGACCACCTGGAGAGCAGTGGACTCAAGGACAGTAAACAGCATGGATTCATGGCAGAGAGGTCTTGTCCGACAAACCTGATAGCATTCTCTGACTGGGTAATGAGAACAGACAATAACGGCCATGCTGTGGATTTACACTCACTCTATTTCAGCAAGGTTTTCGGCTTGGTGCCTGCGGCAAAGGAGACAGATGGGTGAGAGACTAGTTGAAAGGGAGACAGCAAAGGGTCATGGTTAATGAAGTCAAATCAGAAGAGAGGGTTACCAGTGGAGTGCCACAAGGATTGGTCCAGAGTCTAGTCCCTTTTTTTTTTTTTTAATATGTTCATCAGTGACATGGAAGAAGGAATCCAGGGTAAGATGTATCTCTTCACAGACGACACTAAGCTCTGTGGCAGGGTAGACAGCAAGGAGGGGTTTAGGGAGATGCATAGAGACTTGCAAACACTAGAGAGGTGATTAGAAGTTTGACAGTTGAAATTCAACACTAACACATGCAAGGTGATGCACCCAAGGAACAGGAACCCAAGGACCACGTACTTGATGGGAGTGGGTAAAGCTAGCCACGACCTCCAAGGAAAGAAACCTAGGGATCATCATCAGTGACTCCCTAAAACAAATCAAGCCAGTGTAACAAGGTAAGTCTACAGTAAGACAAACAGGACGCTAGGGTGTATAGCAAGGTGTACTGACAGCAGAAGGAAGGTGGTATCACTACCTCTCTATAGAGTACTGGTGAGGCCCCACCTAGAGTACTGTGCCCAGTTCTGGAATCCTCGCCTGAGGAAAGATAAGGACAGCCTAGAGAGTGCAATGTAGGGTGACCAAAATGAATCAGAGCCAGCAGGGCACATCTTTTGTGGAGAAGCTCAAGGCACTGAACATGTACTAACTGAGACCAGATAAGAGAAGGGAGATATGAGAGAGAGAGAGACCTTTAAGTTCCTGAAAGGAACGAACAAGTTAAACTGTGAGGAACTATTTAGCATGAGTAGCAGATCAAGAACACATGGGCATGAGTGGAAACTGACTGGGGGTGGGGAGATTCAAGAGGGATGTGCGAAAGTTTTATTTTACACAAAGGGTGGTGGAGCCATGGAACAGTCTGCCAGCTGATATGGTGGGTGCCAAAACCAGCAATGGTTTTAAACATGGCTGGGACAGAGTGAAGGGCTTAGTGGATGCTCAGAGTGGTAGCAGTAGTGCAGGGAGCATGGGGGTGGACAGTGTGGGTTAGAACCCTTTATGAACAATAGGTCCCGGGTTTGTTAGGGTATTATGGACAGACTAGCTGGACCACTGGTCCTTTTCTGCTGTCATTGTCTATGTTTCTATTCTCTTGCTCGGTTCCTTACTGGAAGTAATGTAACACACATGATGGCCTATGCAATTTGCTAGCTCTGTCTCACCCCAGGTCAGCTAGACTCCTCTTTACCTGCTTGAGTAGAACATGACATCCATGAGAAACAGTTGCCACGGCAGGGAGAGAATCGGGATCCAACTCATCACACAGAACCGGTTCTGTGGGCTCAGGACTGGGTGGATGGTGTCAGACTTCACTGGCAGGTGGAGAAACATTTGAGGTTAGTGTTTGGTTCTTGTCAACTGCATGTTTAGCAAGGTGTGGAACTTCCAATAAGCTCCAACAACACAGGGGTACAACAATATCTTCTCTGGCAGGCAGCTGAAGAGTAGGACAGAAAACCAGTGCGTGTGCGTGTGTCTGTGTGTGATTTTTTTTTTTTGTTCATTTGTACTTTTGTGCCCCCAGCCTGTCTCCAACACTCAACTCTCCCAAAAGCTCCCAGGGAACATTCTACTCCAGCACCCCACACACCAGCACTCACCTGCCTCCATGTAGCCTAATTTAACGTGTCCCCCCCCCCAGAAGGGTGAGGGTTGGGTATGTAAACCCCCCTTCCCCACAGAGGCTGGTTGTCAGGTGACAGGGTCCGTCATCACAAACATCCCCAACCTGCAGATTTACCTGTGGTCACCTGGGTGGCACTACTGCATAGTAGCTCTGCCTCCCTCCCCAGAAAACGCCCCCTGGGAGAGTCAATCCCCCACCCCCCCAGCCACCTCCGACAACCCAAGCTCATTCTGAAACCCAGGTCACTGGGGTCATGAATATTAGTCCTACTGTTGCACCAGTCGGCCATCATGTACATTTATATCACTGTGCGTGTGTGTGTTTTCTATGTCCTTGTACCCTGGGGTATGTGTTGGAGAAGAGGAGTCTGTTTCTGCATAGTCCTACTGAATGCCATTTTTTTCTGCCCAGCACTGAGTGACCAGACTCAACAGTCCATTCAAGGCAACACAGACAATGTATTGAGGGCGGGGGTTGCTAAACAGAAAAACTTGAGTGCAGCAGTACAAAGACACCTGTAGTATTTCCAGGAGTGCTGTGCCCTCTGCTGGCAGAAGGATGCATCTCCAACATTATAAACCTCATTCCCCCGTTTAAACATTTGACTGCAAGAAGGCACTTCCTGGTGTGCGCAGCTGTGGGACACCAGCTCTTCCCCGGAGTACAACACATTTGGCTTCACCATGTGCTTCATGTCCAGAGGTGTGCGGTTATTACAATTAACTCAATCCCCATGGATGTAAGGGAAACTTGAGGTGCAGCAGAGTGTCTTCTCACTCAGGGAAGTGTGTTAATCCATTTTATAAATGAGTAAACATATAACAAGAAAATACATTTTAAAGAGCTGCTGACACACCAAAGAAAACTTTGAAAAACATAAGATTTAGGTACAATTCAGCTTTTATTCCATATGTGTTCTATAGATTTGTCCTCCCCATTATTTATTACTGAGGAAATTTATATGAATACATGAGCCTTAACCGTTAAAGAGTTCATCTACCTCTACAGCTTACTTCCTACTTTAGGTCATAATCTTCTGTTATGACCTCACAATCTGTTGCTATGGAAGTAACTGCGAGGTCACAAGCAGTGCATTATGACCTCATGTATGGAGAAAGTAGGATCAGATCTCTTGAGAAGCAAAGATCCCGATTTCATGCAAATGACCTCAGTAATAAATGATGGAGAGGGGAAATACAGAGCTAATGTGAAGTACAAACTGAACTGTGTCTAGATATTATGTTTTATTAAAGTTCTCTGAAGATGTCAGCTGCTCTTTAACTGACCTGTGCTGCATTAATGCGAGGTTATGTGACAGTACTGTTCCAGCACAGGAAACATCCAACCCCTGAAGCACTAACAGTTGCCCCCCAGAGCTCCATTGTTAGCATTACTGATTATGGACTCATTTATGGCTCCGCCACTGCCTCCTCTCTCAAACCGATTTCTACCTCCCTCAATAAAGATTGTCGACTCGTCACCGGATCTCGTCTCACCCATACCTGCGACCTCTACTCTCAAACTGGGTGTCTGCCACTAAATAGTCAATTAAAATATCAAACCTGCATCACAGCAAATAAAATGATGGACAATGCACCTCCTGGTGTCTGCTCTCTCAAACTCAAAATCAACAACTGTAACACCAGGAGGTCTAAACCACAACTCTTTAAAATCCCCCACTGTCGCACATCCCAAGGACAAAGGTCCTTTGCATATAGGGTACCCAGCTGACTAAATAGTCTCAGTAGTGACATCTCTACCTCACCCACTATGGGTGCTTTCAAGTCCAAGCTCCGCCTCGCTCTTCTTGCCTCCAGCTCCTGTGACTGCCATGACTAATCTCTTCACTCCCACCTGGCTGCCTGCCTTTTTTGCCCCACCTCCCAGCACTTGCCTGCACCACTGCCCATCTAATGCACTTACCACTGTCCGCCTCTTGACAAAGCCCTTAGGCTGCTACACCCCTGCCCCAGTCCCACCCCGCCCTCTCCTCTCCCCACCTCTCATGTCCCCTTTGCCTGTCTGTATCCACCTCCCACGTCAGTCACCCTTGACCTCTATGTATCCATTTTTGTGTGTTTTCATGTAAGAAACCCTTGTAATAACATGTTGCGACCCTCTGTGTTATTGATTGCTCTATACTGTAACAAACTCTACGACTGTACTCACTGACGTAGAACTTTTGCAAAAGAGCCCCGGCTCAAAGGTACATTGTAATCCTAGACTCAAATAAATAAAAAATAAATAAATAAAAAGTATCCCACCAGCCACAGTACAGGATTCCTATTATATTTTTGGTACCGTTTATATTCAGCTGCAGCTAAGCCTCCACTGCTCCTTACCCGTCAGTCCTGCTAGTTCAGGCTGCTGCCTTTTGTTGCACCCTGCTAGTTCCCAACTGCCCTTCAGATCTGCATTCTCTCAGTCAAGCACCTCATGTAAAACCAAGCTATAACAAGGCCCCAGTGTGCCAGGATTTACACCACACGTCTGGCTGGTGGAGGTGGGTGAAGACAATGTCAGACACAGGCCACACGGGGAGTCACGTGACGCAGCGCTCCTAATGGCAGCATAATCTCCAGCTCTCTCCTACCAACCAGCTAAACTAACTACATTCCGGCTGCGGGGATACCTTTCTCACTGATTATCCACCTACCATAGTTCTCTGAAGACCAGCAACACTTTTCATCGGTGTTAGTGCGGTTTTTTAAACCCGATAAGCCAGGGTGTGACGAAGATTATGGAGGCCGAGATGAAGTCTGTCGGAACCAGGCACACGCCACCGAATACTCCGGAGAAAGCGCCTAAAAAATCAAGAACTCTGTCTATGGGTTCTGGTAAGAATCTGGCTCCGCTGGTACCTCTTCTAACCCGCTTACAGAGGACCGCTTCTCCAGGAGCTGATCCTTTCGGAAACTCTGCAGGACATTTCAACAGAACTAAAGTCCATGCGAGTGACCTTGCCTCGCTGACTATCAGAGTTGGCAACACTGAAGCTCGAACCTGCTCTTTGAGTCCTGGAGGGTTAAAAGCGAACCCGAAATTGTTCTGCTCAAACAGCAAATTGTCAAATTGCAGTTGAAGACAGAAGACCTCGACGGACACAGCAGGAGGAACAATATTTTGATCCTGGGTCTACCAGAGGCGAAGGAGGGTCCCGATATCCTGTCCTTTGTACAAAAGCTTCTGACCAAGATAGTAGGTCCCTCGCCTATCAATCCCTACTACCATATCGAGCGGGCATACAGATCTCTAAAGCCAAAGCCACCACCCGGTACCTCTCCAAGACCCATAATAATTAAGTTGCTCAGCTATCTAGAAAGGCAACACATTTTAAGCAAAGTTAAAGGCCTGCATGCGGTTCTATGGGAAAACCATACTTTGAGACTCACTCAAGACCTTCCCTTTGAAACCCGGCAGAAGAGATTAGATTTCACCCGATAGTGACCAAGCTGATAGCTGCCGATTAGATTCAGATGAACTACCCAGCTCGACTGCAAGTGCAACGCGACAGAGCATGGTATTCATTCGAGAATCCAGAACAAGCAAAGGAGAACTGTCCCAGAGACTGCCTAATTTGTTTAAAACTGGCTGACCTGTGAATGCTATTATTAGGTCAAAGTCTGCCTACCTTTGTCAAGGCTTATATGCGTTTATAAGGCGCTCTTGTTTTTTGGCGGGAAGGATTTGGCTGATCGGGCGAAGGCTGGTTGGGCTTCTGTAGCTGTTTGGGGTAGAGGTGTTTATTAAGGCCTTGTTTGCGGCCTATATATATCAGGCTGAGTGGCTGCTGCCTTCATCTTTCGGCCTGAAGGGGGAGGGATAGGCACCTTTCTTCCGCTTTTGGTTTCCGTCGGTTAGTTTTCCGACGGACCAGTTGGTTCCTACCAGTTTGCCTTCCCCTCCCTCTTCCTGCTTGGCGAAGGCCTTTCCGTTCGCACGGAGCTCTTGCTCCTTCTACTCCTGATTCCACCAATGAATGGTCAGAGTGTATGCTACAGTGATCAACCAGGAATAGTATCTTCCCAGCACAGCGATTTCGTTTTAAGGTCTGGTAGGATTTGTTAATGTCTCAAGCCGAGATTATCTAAGTTCTTTGCTGGGGGATGACAGGATTGGCTAGCCTTGGGAGAGCTGCCTCAGAGCCCGAGATGGGGGTGGACAGCAGTACCCTGGCTTCTGTTTTTTTCTGCCTTGTGATGTTTGTGTTTATTTTATTGCACTGTGTCAGTAGGGCAACAAGCAGGGATTGTTACAGGTAGGAGTGGGTCTGCTAGTCCTGGGGCCGATCCCTATCCAGGACACAAAGTCAGTCTAGATATGTACCTCTGGATTTAAAGGGATTGTTTGTAAATAGTTCATGGGGGTTTCAGCTTTATTAAAAGTACAGTTAACTGGGGGTTGGAAGGGGGTATATCCTAAACTCGGGACTAGTTACCATTAAAATTTCTCTCTAGGTTTAGATCTTACATTTCACAGTTACATATAATTCTGTTGGTGACTTGGTCAGTTCTTAAATGTTATTTTTTATGGGGTTTTTGGGGGGAAGGGAGCCTCGGAGAGTGTCAAGCCTTTTGGACTATGTTAGCGGAGGGTAGTCTTGGTGTAAGCCACACGTCACTAACCACACTGGAGGAGTTGAGGATCCTAATTCCTTTTAAATATTGTAATAATCATTATGGCTGCGAGACCGATTAAATTCTCAAGTTGGAATGTCAGAGGCATCAACGACCCTCTCAAATGACAGCAGGTTTTTCTGAATTGTTCCCTTTTAAATGTGGACATAGTTTTCATGCAGGAAACTCACTTGGCTGCCTCAGAAGCTAAAAGATTACGTAGGCAAGGGTTCACTCAAATTTTCACAGCTTCTGGCTCGCAAGCCAGCAGGGGGGTAGCCATACTAATTAAACACCATGTCAGATTCGTAGCGGAAGATAGCATTACCGACCAGGATGGTAGGTATGTGTTGGTCAGGGGCCAGCTTGACAACAGTAATGTGGTACTTGGGGCAATATATGCCCCAGTGGGAGGAGACCCGCACTTCTTAACGTCCCTAGCAGTCAACTTCAGCAGATTTTTGCCTTCCCTTCTTATCCTTGGAGGCGACTGGAATATAGCTCCATCCAACGACTTAGATAAAACCTATAGACCGTTAAAACCGGTGTCCCCTGCCCAACAAGCTCTTACAGATTTTACACACCTACTAGGACGATGTGATCCCTGTCACCTTCTTAATCCAGATAACCGCCTCTTTTCCTTTTATTCTCAAGTTCACCAAACTTGGTCAAGAATCGACTATATTTTATTTAGCTCTTCCTAATGAGTAGTACACACCAGGTAGGTATAGAACCAATAGTTATCTCGGACCACTCCCTGGTGTGGATCACGATTTCCCTTGGTCTCCAGGGGCCAAGGGACACTTCATGGAAACTAAATACGCAAATCCAAAGGATGATCATACAGTTACCCATATTAAAGACAAGATCCTTTCTTACTTAGACCTGAACCAAGGGTCTGTCCAAAGAGACGACATACTATGGTGCTCCCTCAAATGTTTTATCAGGGGGGAATTTATCAAGGCTGCTTCCACTAGGAAAAGGGTAAGAGAGTCAAAAATTAGTTTACTATCTCAACAGCTTAGGACAGCTGAAGACAATCTTCTCCATTCCAATTCCTCAACAAACCTGGCAGCTCTACTCAAGCTCAGGGATGAATACAATGACTTAACAAGGGAAAAAGCTGAATATGCTATGTTTAAGACTAAGACCCGATATATCGACCAGGGTGAAAAGCCTGGAAGAATGCTAGCTCTCAGACTGAAAGAGATGGAGAGCTCTCGTGTAATCCCGGCTCTAAACTCTCATGATGGCACCACCAAGACGTTACCTAGGGATATTGCACAAATTTTCGAGTCCTTCTATACAGAAATATATAGCAAGCACTCCCCTCAATCACACCCCCAGATGATAGAGCAATTTCTAGACGGGATCAATCTCCCTTCCCTCCTGACACACCACTGTGATATTCTATCAGCTTCTATCACCTTAGGTGAAGTGGAAGACGCAATTAACGAGTTGCCAGTAGATAAAGCTCCCGGGCCTGATGGCTTTCCTTTGAATTTTTATAAAGCATTTTGTAAAGAACTGTCCCCGCTACTTCTTAAACTATACGAATATATGTTCTCCGCAGAAAGGCTGGACCCCTCTCTTTTAGAAGCCACAATAATTTTAATTCCCAAACCTGATAAACCCTTACTAGATCCAGCCAACTACGGTCCAATTTCACTCTTAAATTACGATATCAAAATTCTATCGCTCAGAATTAAAAAGATTTGGCAGCACTTGCTGAGTCCGGAACAGGCTGGCTTTGTCCAGGGTAGGTCCGCAGCTGACCACTTGAGAACTCTGTCCCATATCTTCCAAATGGCCCAAACTTCACAAGTTCCCATGGCCCTAGTTGCTCTCGATGAAGAAAAAGCCTTTGACAGGGTGAACTGGGACTTTTTGTGGGCCACTTTGAAGAGAATGGGCTTCCTGACACCTTTATCCATTGGATCATGGCGATCTACAAGTCTCCTCGCAAAAGTCTACTGCAACAGGGTTTTCTCTTCGATTTCCTTTATGTGTTGGCACACGCCAAGGATGTCCCTTCCCTTATCTCTTTAACCTATACCTAGAGCCTCTACTCATCAGCATTAAAATTCACCACGAGTTACAGGCGGTGTCATTTCTCAATTCTCTAACTTTATCGGTTTTGCAGACGCATATCTGCTACACCTTACCAATCCAGAAACATCCTTAACACAAGTACTACAAATCATCGACCATTTTGGTCAGGTATCTAACTACAGGTTGAACGCTTTAAATCAGTTATTTTTCCATTAAATTCTACTACCTTTTCAATCAGGTTTCACACGGTTCGGTATGAAATGGTCTCCGGTCTCACTTAAATACTTGGGTATCCACTTGGCCCGTGAGGTGGAAATGGTCAAGAAGCTTAATCTAGATGACGCATTAACAAGGATTCAGAGAGATATGGACCGATGGCAAAAATTTCTAATATCCCTATGGGGGCGAATCAACATCATCAAAATGAATGTCCTACCCCGGTTATTCTACCCCCTAAATCTCCTTAACATTTGGCTCCCCAGGCAGTATTTTAGTCAAATAAATTCTATGTTATCCAACTTTATTTGGAAAGGGAAACAGCCTTGTAGAGCCTTTCTTAAACTTAGTGCAGCTAGAGACAAAGGTGGTCTTCGCTCACCTAATTTTTTACTATATTACTGGGCTAGTCACCTATATAGAGTAGGGAAGTGGTCCATCACACAGTCTAATTTACCTCAACCAACCTGGCTACAACTGGAGCTTAGTCTAATGGACCAGTTCAACCTACACCCCCGTATCTTTTGTCACCCCTTCTCCACACTACCTCCAGCCATTCAGGACTCTGCTATTGGTCTCTCTATTAAAATTCTTTCCCAATGTTGGAATTTCTTCAACATATCCCAGACCAAGGATCTAGCACAACTTCTCACTCTAAATCCCAATATTAAAATTGGAAGTAGTTGGTTAACCTCCGAGTGGCTCCACAAATACACAACCTTCTGGTGGAATTCTGTATGTGCAAGGCTCGCTTTCCTCACGGACAGAATTCTAATTTCCTTCAACATTCCCCAGAAGTATATTTTCAAAGTCTTTCAATTGAGACACCTCATACACAAAATATTTGGGCCTGTCTACCTTCCTTCCAAAACAAGGCCTTTCTTGGAGAAAATCCAGGAAGCGGCCAGTAATCCCAATGGAATAGCTAACATATACAACAGACTGTTAGACGCCCTCTTTCCTAATTCCCTGGAGGGTTCCACAATCTGGTCATTCCCTACTTTGAGTTCTCCCCTATCATGGGAATTGATTTGGAAGGACGTGTACCGTTATCTTTCCCAGGACAATCATAGATTAATCCAATACCATATTTTAAATAACCTCTATTATACCCCAGTAGAGCTAGCTAAATTTGGTAAGCTTAAATCGGATATATGTACGAGATGTGGGGCTGCTGAAGGGAATCTGCTGCATATCCTCTGGGATTGTAACAGAGTGGCACCCCTCTGGAATACAGTACGAGACAGCCTAGATCCACTTCTGGGGCTCAGGGAGCTCTTCACCATAGAAATATGTATTTTAGGAGTTTACACTAACATTGAGGTGAAGGAACGTAGGTACCACATGGCTCTAATCTCAATAGTTGTCAAAAAGCTGGTCCTCAGACATTGGATAGATCAAGACCTTATCACCTACCAGGAATGGCTCAAGGAGATGTCCCACTGTTTCAATACCGAGAAACTAATAGCTAGTTCCAGACACAGACTGGCTTCTTTCAATCAGAAATGGGACAAATTATACGCGCTCTACCTAAATTAACCTCCAGAGGTGTAGTCCCTTGTGGTTGATACTGTTGTACTGAGTCTCTGCTGTGCAGTCATGACTAGCTATTGTATGTGTGGTTTTCTTTCTCTGTTCTATCCCTAGTCTTCCTCTCTCAAGACCCAGTATCCCCTTTAGCTATGACATTCTCCGAGGCGATTGGGGGTGGTGGTGGTAGGGAGGTTTGGGAGGGTATTGGGGGGGGGTGTCTTATTGTTCCCGCTTAATTTGGTGAGTTTTGTACACATCTTCAAGTGTTACATTCTTGATCCGTGTATTGTATGGTCAGATAACCTCCATTCCATGTATTTTAGTTTTATAAAAATTTAATAAAATTTAAATTTCAAAAAAAAAAAAAAAAGACACAGGCCACACTGATGTAGGGGCCTGCATGACTGTGTTTTAACCCTTTTAATCCTGCCGACCTCCACTAGTTACATGTGTATGCTGGCCCCTGACCTCTGCGGGGAGAGCTGACATCACAAGGTCATTCATAACGTCTAGGGTGCTCCTACAACCCACCAGAGGAGGCACTCTCCAGGCATGACTGACTAGCTGGAAGGA
The DNA here is from genome assembly GCA_016271365.2 of Neoceratodus forsteri. Classification (NCBI taxonomy): domain Eukaryota; kingdom Metazoa; phylum Chordata; order Ceratodontiformes; family Ceratodontidae; genus Neoceratodus; species Neoceratodus forsteri. The sequence continues at coordinate 143,677,841 of JADMNL010000027.1, forward strand.
ATCAGGCTCAAGCAAAAGACCTGTGTCTCCTGAAAGGTAGTACAATGCGCCACCAGAGCTGCCACTAGGCCTGACCAGTTCCTCATTTTAGAAGTAAAGATTATGAAATGGGTTAAAAAAAAATACACAAACCTGATTGGCCGAGGACCTCAAAACCCCATGCTGATATCCCAGCATGACAGCACGGGAAGAAGTTCAGAGTCTTCTGAGACTTCTTTATCCCCATTCAGCCTCTGGCATATCACTCTCCACTACTGCCATCTGCCGCTTACATGTCTTTAAACTGAAGATTTTTTTTTTTTAATCTCGCCACGCTAAACAGACTTGCTCCCACCAGCTGGTCATGCTAACCCCTATCTGCCCCGGCTCCCACCTGACACGCTAAGCACTCTGGGCACTGTTCAAACTGCCTACTCTTACGCTCGGACTACACTGCTAACCACTCTCCTGAAGCAGACTTCAGAATTAAAATCTTCTCCCAGAAAAGCACCAATGGTATCTGGCAGTCTGAAGAAAACAAAACAAAACAAAAAAAACATGCAATTAAGGTACTCACACTGCCATCCTCGTACACTCCCTTACTTAAAAACTATGCAATGTTGGTGCCACCTACTGCCCAATGTATAAAATACAGCTGCTAAGAGGGGCTAGTTTCTATTCACTTTTTTTTTTTTTTTTTTTTTTTTTTTTAAACACAATTATAAGAGCTTTTAATAATCACCTTATTTATTCACAATAAGGGACCCATTTCTTAACTGCAATAAGGTACTTTGGGGGGGGGTGCGTAGTGCTGGGATAACTGCACTTACTACGTAGTGGCTTCTCCTTGTGTTTCAAATCGACCCGAGGCATGCCATTATCCCAGCATAATGCACACCCTGTGATACCTCATTGTTTCATTATGAAATGGGTAGGAAGAATGCCGGCTCCTGACTGGCCAAGAGTTACTTTCAGCCGGGCCATTATCCAAGCACAACAGCCTGGCTGACAGTAGCTCAACAAAAATATGTTTAAAAAATACATCCAATTTACTAAAAAAAGATTCTTTTTCTAACTGCAATAAGGCATTCCAGGGAGTGTGTTATGGTGGACTAATGGCTCTTTTTGGATGGTGGAAGCAATGGCTTCACCTCTTGCTTCAGTCCAACCAAGGTGGCTGTTATCCCACCATAGTGGCCCCACTGTCATGGCTTATTGCTTAAACAGCACGTCAGGGTGTCCAACTGTGCAAAGATGTGTGGGTACCTTTGGTGTGTTGTAAGGCACAAGACAAAGTTATTATCATTTTTTTTTAACCAGGCAAGAAACACTAAGCTGAAAGCTCATTTCCAGGTGTGACCTGGGAGCACAATGAAGTTAAATGACTTACTCAGGGTCACAGTATGCAAGTAGGGGCTGTGGGATTCAAACCCAGGTCTCCAGGTTTGCAGCTCAGAGCCTTAAACCACTGCTCTATACTGCATCCTCGTTGATTGCCTTAAACCAGTGGAAGTGTCCTTACATTTAGCACAACTGGATACACTGAAGTGTGGTATTCTAAACAGCCTAATATCAATAATTAAAAAGAAAAAAAATTCAGCCACAAGATTTGAGATACCAAGCTGTGCTGAGTAACCAGACACCACGTGACAGTTGACAGCCAATCAGATTCCTTGATATACAGTATATCCCATTTCATTAACACTAAACACGTTAGTGCTGGCCCACTGGCACAGCAGTAGCACTACCGCTCGTAATGCTGGCGACTCAAGTTCGGGAATGAGCTTGTCGGGCACCAGCAGGGGGGAGGAGGATTGAGCATCCCAATGGATGCTCTCCCCCTCGAGGGAGGGAGGGCGCCATCCTCCACCGCTATACTGTCACCTTTGTGACCACAGGTGGCAGTGCAGCTGGTAAAGCCGAAGGGAGGGTGGTGACGCAGCTAAAGTCGGCAGACGGATGCACAGATGGCGTGGGTAGGCCCACCCTGGCATCCTTCTACACCACATCTCCATGGGTATGGGAGCAACTTGGAAAAAACTTGGGCCCTAGCTCCTCCAACTCCCCAGCAGGGCACAGCCTGACAAAAATGTGCAAGTTCAGGGGCATTCATCCCCCCGGGGGGCACAAGCCAGAGCTCCATGGAGGTATGTGAACATGGCTGGGGGAGGCTCGGGAGGTGGCTGGCAGACCTTAGGGCTAGGAGTGGGCTGGAGACAGGGGGCATAAACAGAGATTACAAAAAAAAATGCTAAACATGTTTTACCCTCAAAAGCTAATCCCACTGTAGCCCTCAAACCTATTTTCAGTTGCTGCTAACCCAAGCTCCTAAGGAAGGTAGGAGAGAGGACAGCCCAGTGTTGGTGCAACTCTTGCTGACCAGCCTATAAGTGGCCTTGGTATCCCCACTCCTGACCTTCTGACCAAAGGAAGGGTGCTGTCATTGAGGCCCTGAGATCAGGGTAGGGGAGAACACTGCAGAAACAGAGGGAAAATTGTAGGGAAAATATCTCAACAGAAAATACAAAAGAATTACATTTCTCTTTCCGATGCTGAATACTTGTGGCATTGTTGCGCTGTCCCAAGAGTGTAGGTGACAGATGGCACAAGTGGCCTCTGTGGAGGTTGGTTTAGGGTGCTGGCCAACAGAGAACACGGTCAGTTTTAGCCCAGATGAAAAGAGGGCCCTTGCCGACAAGATGGCACGGCTGTAGAGCCACCACCCACTGTAACGGTGACCCGGGTTCAGGCACAGGCTCGGGCTGCAGGGGGGCCAGCATGGAGAGAGGATTGCGCATCCTGAGGGCTGTTCTCCTCTCTCAAAATGAGGGGGACTCCATGTACCAGTGCTTGCCTGCCACCTTGTGGAATCCCACTTATGACGCCTCACATCCAAAAGGGGAGGCACGCAGGAGCTCAGCGCTGTGCTCTCTCTAATAAACCTTGGATTTTATACATTTGTGCTCATTTTTTCCTGCTGAGTGCTGCTGTAATTGTGTTGACCTTGCTGAAGCCGGCAGGTAGCACAGCAGGTGCGTCTATGCAGGGTGGGCCCATGTGCTTCTGCATGTGCATGCGGTGGTGCAGCACTGTATGCTCTGCAGCCCTAAGGGAGAAAGGAGATGGAAAAGGTCCAAACAAGCAGGATGGCATTCTGGTACACCACAGGTTTTGCACCCTCGACCAGGCTCCTCATCTGGAGCCATCTGAACTGTACTCCCGAGAGGCCACATCAACCCCGCCAAAGGGCATGATCCATTGGGAACCATGCAGCAGGAGGGGTACACTCTGGAGAAGATGGGGGATGGGAGACAGGAGGATATAAACCTTGTTTAAAAAAGTAATAATAATAAAAAAAAAATATCAAAGGGTAAACTTTGAAGAAGCTGGAGGATGGGGACCGGCGCAGAAAGGGCCAGGTGGAGACAGGAGGAAAATCTGAAAAAAAAAAAAAAATGGAGGATCAGCTCTTTCACTGATGTGCATAAAAGCATCCTAACGGAGTCAGATCTACAGTATATGGTATTCTCCGATAGAAAAAGCTAGGTTGGAGAGGGGCATAGTAAGGTATACTGCCTGTTAAAATTCTACAAAGCAGTAAATAGGAAGGGTTTCCAACCAACACCACATTTCCAGGCTTGTGTGCAAAATGACCCACGGGGATCATCGCAGTGTCTGCTGGAGTTTGTGCTTCATCTGAAGGTATCCTACAATTCGTAATGACTGGTACTGGCACCAACCAGCAGCCTCCTTACAAAACTGGGACGACTTCTCTTAAAGAGCTCGTTTACTACCCAAAACTAGTATTAGTTTTTGAAAGCAGTCAAATATTACTTTTTATATCTGAGGTACCTTTTCTTTTTCCCTTTGGCTAATCAGAAGATTTTTTTAACCTGGTCTTAGAAGGTGTGATGAAGTAGCACTCTGCCTGGCAGCTGACCTATCTAGCTGCCCCCCTCCCATTACATCATCAGCACTATGACCTCCCTGAATGTGACATCACAGCTGCTCAGGAAGAGCCACTCAATAGCTGGCGGGTCATCCACTTGTGATGTCACAGTCAGTGAGGCCACAAGGCTGATCACGTAGTGGGAGGAATAGAACTAGATATGTCAAGTGCCAGGTAGAGTGCTATTTCGCACACCCAGCATAATACAATCATACAGATAACTTTCCAATGATGAGTAAAAAGAAAAAGGAAAATACTTCAGAAATGAAAACTTATTTCTTAAAATTCATGACATTTTCTCCGTCTGCTAGTTTTGAACCTTCTAGCTCTTTAATCAAACAGCAGACTGTGATAACAACCCTCATTAGCACATAACTAATTTCTAGTTCAAATAGAAATTCAGCGCCAAGAAATTCAAGGTGATACAGCTAGGGAAGAACAACATCAGGACAGACTACTGGATAGGTGGAGTGAGACTTAGCAATCTGAAGAACAGGACCCAAAAGTTATCATCCATGACACCCTCAAACAATCAAGCCAGTCAAACTAGGCCTGTAGTAAGGCAAACAGGGGCTAGGATGCATCGAGAGTGTCACAGAGTTGAATAAGACCCTGTTCCATTTGTTATGCAGAAAGAGTTTAAAGCAAGGACCTGTTCTATCCTCTCCTTTTCTATCTCTTGTCTGTCTGATTGCGCAATTAAATTTTTTTGTGAGACCTAGGAACTGATCATTCTTAACAGTCTCAACATTCTCTGACTCCCACCATCTCTCTGCCTTCACTTGGGGTTTCTGCCTTTTTTTCCTCCTTGCTTATCTGCAGTTGTAAAAATATATGTGAATCTATAAGTGAAACTGGGATTCCTTGGTTTGAAAATGTATAGAATTACGTTGTTTAAATGATTGCAAAAAGCTATCTGGAACTCGGGGGGTTAACCTTAATGCAGCACAAAATCTTCTGCAGAGCTGTCAACAGGTGGTCAGTTCTGGAACACCATGTTCTGTTTTGTTGCACCTGCAAGGAAAATGACAAAGTTATGATAGATTTTTTGTGAGAAACAGGAGACATCTTAAATGAGATCAGGATGCAGAAGTTAATTGGCAGGCAAAGACTTCTTATAAAAAGAGTAGCAATGTTTTTGCTGGTGTGAGAGAGAGAGACAAACTTAGAATTGGAGATACCCTTAGAGGAAGGACTTTGTTTTGTTTGAACTGCCTATGTCAAAAACATTCTGCACATTTTTTTATTTTGTTATTGAAAATAATAAAACATTACTTGTAAATTTTAAAACTGCTCCTGGTTTTCCTATGTTTTCTGACCTATGCCTCAACGACAGATGGTTTTAGAAGTGGGATTTGCGCCGTGCATACTCTAAGCCAGGAGTTTTGTGTGTGGGTACTAGACCTGGCACTAGGAAAGCATAGAATAAAGGTATGGGATCCTGCAACAGCAAGCCCAGGAATAATTACCAGAGGAAGGGCAGCCAAACTAGCAGAGACGAAAGTCCAAACTGAGACAGTACAACCAGAACCAGTGATGGAAGAACAGGCAAGGGAAGAAACTGAAAGCTTGCCTGTCTTCTTTAAATATTGGGCTATAAAACAAAGAGAGACTGAGAAGAAGAGAAAAGAAGAGATACAGCAACAAGAGAGCTGGATGCCTTGTAGGCTATCAAAGCTGGATGATCTGGCACAGGTCCAGCAGAGCAACGGAATACAAACAACTTAAAAGACATTAAATTTACAAAGTTGTGTCCCTCGGATGATATCGAAGCATACCTGACGACTTTGAAAGGGTTGCCACAGCCTGCCAGTGGCCTAAGCAGCAACAGGAAATCTGGCTGGTACCTTACCCAACAGGTAAAGCCCAACTTGCCTACAGCAATATGGACACTGCACAGTTAGAAAATTATGATCTTGTGAAAAAAGAAATCCTGAAAAGACATGACATCTCAGGAGAGACTTGCAGGCAAAGATTCCGGTCCCTGAAGCACCACTCAGTCGACAATTCTCGAGAAGCCTTCACCCGACTCTGAGAACTCCCTACTAAATGGCTCCACCCAGAGGGCAAAACAGTCCCACATATCAACACATCTGCAATGGAGCAATTCAGCAACATCCTTTCCACAGATGTGCAGCTCTGTGTAAAAGAACACCAACCGGAAAGGGCAATTTCTTTGGTCAAGGACTATCAGATGGCCAGACAGACACCACAGCAGCAAAGTAACAGCCAAGGACCAGTAAGACCCTTCCCACCGATTTAAAGGGGACAGGAAAGCAGCTTTTGGCTCCAGTATGGTTAATCGGTGTGTTTTCATGTCGAATGAAACCATTATCCTAAGATTTATTGTGTCTTGGTATTTTTTTTTTTTTTTATGTTTTCAGTACCTGCTATGGCTACTAACGGTGAAGCCGCTCCTCAATGTTCATTTACTGCTCGAGCCTGCTGGTGGGACATGCCTGCTGCTGCTGATGACAGCTGTTTATGCATTCTATCTGCACACAGCTCTATATTCAAGATCAGCACAGTAAACGTGTATACCTGAATCAAAACTAGCCTGCATCCCAGCGTGAATCTAAACCAAGAGAGAGTTGAGGGCTTGTTAAAAAGGGATGGGAAGCAAACTATATATGCCAGTGTCTGATCTCCATGGTGACCCTCTGTCTAATCAAACAGAGTCAGCTCGAAGCCAACATTCAATCCACTGCACATCTCTGAAGCAAACTAGCCTGCCTGCATCCCAGTGTGAATCTAACTCTGTAACGGACAACTTATGTAGCCTTCAGCGTATCTGTGCCATTGGTGGGGGGTTGACCAGGAATGGCAGCAGAGATATTTGTTTGTGTAGTGCACTGCTCAAGTTAGTTTGCAGGACTCTAAATGCTGGAGTTGCTAATATATATTTTTGTTTGAAATCCAGCTGTCAGCAGTTACTCACCTGTTAGTCTGTTGTGAGGCATACTGTTTTTTGTACATTACAGTGCAACCAGTTTAATTGACTTAACCTGGGGGAGTTTATTTTTTTTGGTTTTTTTTCCTAAAAGATGGAGATTACACTGACTGGAGCTGGGCACTGAGGTATGGCTCGGGTTTCTGAGCCTAATGGGCCTTACCCAGTTATAAAAAGAATACAAAAAAAGTGGCGAGCAGCAGATAATAAAATTATGGGGAATGGTGGCATTTTGGGGTGGGGGCATAGATTGTAGAGTGGGCAAGAGAGCAACTGCTGCACAGTGGCAACTGAATACGAACCATGGCAGCATGTTGTTGAGGGGAGGTGGTGAGTGATCATGGAAGGATGACGAGCAAGTGGGGAAGAGCGGATCATGTGTTTCACGGGGGGTTGGTAGAGATCGAGGTGGGGTGTTAGGAGGAAGGGTTGCTGAGCTGCAAATGTAAAGTAATGAAGAATGCCATTCAGTGTGTTCAACACAGTACAGAGTGTGCCAAGAGCACTGGGCAGCAGCACAGAAGCAGAACTAAACACAGGGATAAGGTTTTGTGCAGAACTTCGGAACTGCAGAAGACGACACTCTACTCTCCATTTTCCTGCCTTATGATTGGCCGTGGACTTAGAGTGGGTGCAATTAGGAAGGAGTTCAGTATTCAGAAGCTATGCAGGGCGAAGAGGGGACACACCCTCAAAAGCCCTCTCACAGGTGAGACTGATACCACTGTATTATACTTAACAAGCAAACACTTTCTTTCTACGCGCGCTATATTAAGCTTTGTTTACTTACTTTGTACTTTTTCATTTTCATTTTTTATTTTTAACCAGGAAGTGGACTGAGCACAGCCCTTTTTCAGCCATGCCAGACACTGAACAGACGATCGGTTACAGCTAACCACATAAAACTATAATTACGTACAATACAACAGCTTCACATTCAATTACACACAATCTCATTGTTCAAGGATAAAAATAACCCTTTCCTAAAATGTATTAAGTTATGGCATTGTAATGACCAAAATGCTTTTAGTGTTCAAAATAAAGGTAAGCAGAGCAACACTGCTCTTTCCCTAAGCTGATCAATGAGCGTAGGAACATGTTAGAACATGTTTTACTTGCTTTTTACCACGTATGAGAATGTATTATATCCCATGAGCTGCAAGCACTGCATCACAACGCTGTGCAACATCCCTGCCATTTCCTGAGAAACAAACACTAAACTGCACCACATCTGAAAGAAGTAAACAGCAGCACATATGTGGAACAGGAAGCAGGGGTCAGGGTTCAAGTAGTCAGATTTAGAAGTTACACAAGAACCTTGCAGCTTGCATTTTCCAGCCTTGTGACTGGGTAAGCCTTCAGAGAGAAAATGGGGAGAAAAGCAGAGAGTTGACTGAATGGGGAGTTGATCTGAAGCTGTGATAGGTTGGGAAGGGCCCGCCTCAAAAAGCCCTTTCACAGCAGATGGATACCAATAAGTTCACATTTTTGCAAGTGAACATAAAAAGCTGCAACTGACAACCTACAATTTGCAACGTTTTTGTGTCTATTTTTGGTTCCAAACTCTTTAAGTGTGCTGGATGAAGACCAACAACCAACCCCAAGTTTATTAGTTCTGTTTATTAAGCTGAAGGGAACACCCATTTACAAGCCCCAGACATAGCATGTGGCTGCCCCAGATTAACACTTTTAGTACTGAAAAACTGTTTTTACTTTGTTACTTTTTAAAAATAATCTGGTTGATCCTGCTGTGTCTCCCCATGTAAATAAAGTCGCAAGGGATCATCCCACAACCCCATCATGGCTGACGTCACAGATGCGGAGCAGCTTCTGCAGGGGTTCAATATATTATAACTGGGCTTGGAACTTAAAGCAGCAGTGCAACGAAAATGGGTTAAAATTTGACCCCCCTTTTTTTTCTTCCTAATCGATGCCAGATGTCTTTCAGTTTATTTTGGTGATAAAGTTTTCAGTTTTCATTTGAAAATTTTATGAAAGTTCTAATATAGTCATTTCTCAAGAAAAAAAAAAAAAAGATGGCCGCCTAACTGTTGCACAGAAATAATACTGAGGACCCGAAAAGGGCAAGAGTCCAGACAAAAATTCAAATGTACAGTACACAGCATAGAAACATTCAGAACACCCAAATCAACAGTTCTGCCAATATTTCTCATGATTAAAGCAGAAAATCAGCTTTTTGGAATAACTTTTTCATTGCACTGCTGCTTTAAAGAGCCCCTGACAGCATTAGAAAACTTTCAAAAAGTTCCATCCCATTTTATTACTTCATATATTTTCACTAATTAATTTCCCATTTTCTTTGTTACTGAAAACAGTTGCATGGAAGCAAGATCCCTATCCCCTAGACTATATCTACTCTGCCTGCATCTCTACACAGGACATCACAGTCCCCCATTTTATGACATCATAATTATCTCCACAGCAACATATTTTGATGTCATAAACAGTATTACTGTAACGCCCCCATGGGAGCTTACCTGAACTGTCCACATGTTCCCTGTTTTCCTGTTTCTCCCTGGTGTCCCAATGGAGTTCCCCTGTCATTCCCCTGCCCCCAATTCCTTTTTTCTGTCCTCAGGTTGCCATTTCTGCAGCTCTGCAGTTACTCTGGCTCGCTTAGGCGCATGGAGTACCATCGCGGGTCACTGGCATTCTTCTGTGCAGCCAGCAACCACGCATGCGCAATGGAGAGCACTGACGTGCAGACCGCTGAACTTGCAGTTTTCTGGGGAGTGCTTTAGTGGTCCCGGTCCCCCCCATTCTGCTAAATGGGGACCATTCACCTCAGGGAGGTGGCTGAGGAGCCGTGGATACACCGAAAATAAAAGTTTAAAACTGGTACATAGCAAGGGTCCCTAAATAATTCATGAGCACCCATGAATATTAATAAGGGTGTTGCTGCTGCCTGGGGAGTTTGAGTGTCGGCAGCAGTGACAGGGAAACTGTGGGGAAATAGTATTCAAGAGTGGGTTTGTTTGGCCAGCCACAGATGGGGTTATGTACCTGTGAGGCAATTATAAAATCAAAGCATTTACCTTGGCTGCTCCAGACAGTTGAAGTTGGGGAATTGTGTTGTGTAACGGGTGAGAGAAGCCACTGATGCCAAACCGCTCTCAAAATGGCCTGGTCAGGTCAGAGCACAGGTCCACCCCAGCTGCAACTTGGAAGGGAAAACACATGTAATCCAACTACGCCAACTAACCAGAGGTGGATTTTTATTGGGTGTCACGGGAATTTTAGGGAACAGGACCCAAGTTCAATTGCTACTAACTGGGAACACAAAGAGAGGCGTGAAGCTGACTCGAATGCAAAAACAAAGTACAAGTTTATTAAACATAACTAAAACAAAACAACATTACACTAATATCTAAACTCTAAAAGGCAAAAGAACTATGATATCACTAAATTATTACACTACATCCTATATTGTAAATCAGTCATGAATACACTCAGCCAGCCACCCTTGCATGTCCAAACGAGGAAGGGAAGGAAGCAAGACAGGGAACCAGCTGCCCGGGGTAGGGAGAGAACATATAACAAGACACAGGCCAGGACTATTGTGAGGCGGTGCAGATCATCAGCACACAGGTCTCCACAGACCACCAGAAAATGACACCCCTCAAGGAACTAGTCTGCCAACTCCACCCAGCCACGGCCCCTACATGGACAGCCAAGACATGAGGTCACCCAGACACAGCCCCCTACGTGGACTGCCAGGACACAGAACAGACAAGGAGATGGGAGTAAAGGAGGCAACAGACAGGGACAAGACAGCTGGTTGAGGAAAACAGGGTCGGGGCACCTGGGACCACACGCAGGCGGAAGGATAGCAGCACAATAAACATTTTTTAAACCATGTGTCTGTCTACTTCTAGCTAAAGCATTACTTAGGGCACTTTACAAACAAATAAAGCAATTCAGGTTATCAGAGTACATAAAATCACAGGAGCAGTGTCTCTCTGTGGCCATCTCCTGATGGCACATAGATACTGGCACAGGGGTAATGTCATCACAGGGGCCCAAAAGCACTGCAATAAGTCAATTATGTACATTTATTTACAAACAGTTCGTCTTCAAGAGTGCATTGCCCTTTTAAACCTGGCCTCTGGAGCAGGCCCCCTTTTGATCTGCTGACAGGCATTAATCCACAGGATTTAGGCAAACAGTTATTTATTTATAGTTCCTGGTTCAACGGAGCCTTGCATTTGTTCTGCCCTTGAACTTCACTCTAAATATTCACAGTCTGGGCAATTTTTTTTTTTTTTTTTTTCTAAATACACTGGGCCTTGATCTGAGGGCCCTTTTAAATCATTATCATCTTGTCCCTGCTCACTTGTCTGTGGGGCCGTGTTTTGGGTAGTTTGGTCCCATGCACACTCCAGAGACAGGGTTTGTCCGCCCCCACTGTAATTTGGCTCAAAGGAGCCCTTTTTGTTACTCAGCCCCATTGGCGGTCTTTCACTGGGGCCTTACCCACCCCCACATCTCCCTGGCTCTATGGAGCCATCTGCTGACCCATCCCCGTGGGCGGTCCTTCCCTCCGGGACCTTTCATGGCCGAACAGCTGCTGCCAGCACCTGGAAGCATCCAGGGATTTATTTATCTTATTTAAAAAAAAACAAAGTTCCCTTCTTTTTCCCTGGTGGCCAGCACCCGACCGTGGTGCTGCTGCCACTCACCCTGCCATCCTCCATCTGTTTCGTGGGCTGGGACTGCTGCTGCTCGCGCTGGGGAGGCCTGAACCCACCTCCTCCCACTTACCTCCTCGACTATAGCTGCAGCCACCGTGAGGTGGCCAGGACTGGCCTCCTCCCACGGACCATTTGCTGCTGCTGGAGACTGGAGCTGGAGGGGTCGGCCTTTTACTGTTGCTACCACCCCCCTCCCGACAGGACTACTGCTGGCTTGGCTGGTGGAGGGATGGCCTGGACATACCACCCCTCCCAACAAACATCTGATGGACTGGAGATGGAGCAGCTGGCCTTTTGCTGTTGCCTCCGCCCCTCCCCACGAAACCACTATGCGGCTGGTGAGGAATGGAGGGGATGGCCTCGACCTGCTGACCCTCCCAACAAAGCTTTACTGCCGTGGCGGCACCAGGAATCCCGATGGACTACAGCTGACAACTACAGAGGGCAGCGATCGCTTATGGACCGGCTGGCACGTCGGGAAGGACCCCAGGACATCAAGTAAGTCCCTCCCCTTTGACCGAGCCCAGGCCAGCCTAGCGCTCCCTTCGATGCTGCTGCTCTTCCTCACCACAGACTGGAATGAATGGCTGTTGCCATTCAAACGGGCTGAGGATTCTGGTCGGAATCCTCTTGGGCCCATCCCTACCTGCTAGCCCTCGTGACCAGGTCCATGAGGGCAGGTGCCCGCAAAAGGTAATGGGGAGGTTCCAAAGTGAGCAGCAAGCAGAGAAATGGGCAGAAAATTATTATTTATTTATTAATATATTTTTTTTTTAAACTGAACCCAGCTGGGGCGTCACGTTGGGGGGGGGGGCCTAACTAAACCAAGGGCACCTACACTATGGGGGGCCTCTCTACACCCTGGGGCACACCTAGTGCTGGGGCACCGAACTGGGGCACAAAACAGTGTCAGTGGCTCAGTAGGTAGCACACTCGCCTCTGAGGCCGGTGGATCACAGGGCTGTGGGTTCAGTTCCCACATCTGGCACTTGGGTTAATATCCCAGTACTGACACTGTAGTGCAGCATGAGAGGGGTGCCGTCTTTCGGATGAGACGTTAAACCGATGTCCCATCTGCCTGGATTGGTGGTAGTTCAGGTGGATGTTAAAGATCCCATGGTACTTATCGAAAAGAGTAGGGGATTTCCCCGGTGTCCTGGCCAAATTTCCCTCATTCAGTAAAAATACCACCAACAGCTTAATCTGGTTCAAGGTCAGTTGGCATTCATCTGTATCCCCCTCCCCCGGGTCGTGCCTGAAAATAGGCAGAATTTGTCTAGTGCACTTACCCGGTCAACCAAAGCTAAAAAAAAAAAAAAAAATGGGAGGGCACCTCCCTAACTTGGGCACCTTCCCTACATAACCAGCCCCAAGAGCATCTGGATGCCCATTTTTGGAGGGCACCAAGACTCTGGGGTACTACAAATTTGCCCCCCTAAAAATATACAAGTCCTCCTGTATAGCTTAACTTAACCTATTTTTTCTTTTTTTTTTTACATTCTATTTATTCACCCTGGAGGCCAGGGCATCTTTCCTGGGTACTTACCGGGCTAGAGCCTCTAACTCCCTGCTCGAACCCCCATGTCATGGATCTCTCCACCCGCACTGCCCAGACCAGCCCCCAGCCCTCACACTAGCTGGGATCCGCACAGCCTACAGGCTGGCGCCCGGGAAGATCCAGACAAGCTGGGCCAGCAGTGGGATGTGAGCCATGCCACGGAAGTCCCCATCATATCCGCAGTCCTCCGGAGGGGATTTTTTCTACTTGTTGTTCCTTGTGCTGTCCCCTGTCCCTTGCGTGGTGCACATTCGACGATCTGGCATATGGCAACCCTGCCAGCATCTGCCCTGCTACTGCATGCATGCCTAGCCCTGCTGCAGTACCCCCGGGCTCCACTGGGGGACGCTAACAGGCCGGGACATCCCACCCCTGCTTCCCCAGGGAGGAGAGCACCACAAGGGAACTCATCCTCAACCCTCCCCTGCCAACCCACGGCGCCCAAGTTCACTCCCGAACCCAGGTCACCGGCACAGCGTGAGGTGTGGCGTCCAGTGCCTCACCCCTCAGCGCCACCGGGCCGGACCCAACTTAACCTATTAATACTCTGTGCTGTACACTATACCATTGTTTTGCATTCCTTCGTGAGCCGCTTCACGTTTTGGACTCCTCGGAGCACTTGGTCTGCATCTTGCCGACTACGCCAAGTGTGTAATGCGTGAGGGAAGCCATCGACGCCGACTGCTCTCAAAATGGCCTGGTCGGGTTAGGGCACAGGTCCACCCCAGCTACAACTTGGAAGGGGAAACACTTGTAATCCGAGTACGCCAACCACCTGGAGGTGGATTTTTGTGTGACGCCTGGCCAGCGGGTGTCAGGGGAATTCTGGGGAAGGGGGCCCAAGTTCAATTGCTACTAACTGGGAACACAAGGAGAGGCGTGAAGCTGACTCAAATGCAAAAACAATGTACAAGTTTATTAAACATAACTAAACAAAATAATGACATTACACTAATATCTAAACTCCAAAAGGCAAAAGAACAATATCACTAAATTATTACACTACATCCTATACTGTAAATCAGTCATGAATACACTCAGCCAACCACCCTTGCATGTCTTAATGGGAAGGGAAGGAAGCAAGACAGGGAACCAGCTGCCCGGGGTAGGGAGAGAACATATAACAAGATACAGGCCAGGACTATTCCAAGGTGGTGCGGGTCATTGGCACACCAGTCTCCACAGACCACTGGAAAATGATACCCATCCAGAAACTAGTCTGCCAACTCCACCCAACCCCAGCCCCCTACGTGGACAGCAGGGACACGAGGTCACCTAGCCACAGCCACTACGAGGACTGCTGGGACACAATAACACACAAGGATATGAGAATCAAGGAGGCAACAGACGGGAACAAGACAGCTGGTTGGGGAAAACAGGGTCAGGGCACCTGGGACCACATGCAGGCAGAAGGGTGGCAGCATAATAAACATTTTTTAAACCAGGTGTCTATGTCTATTTCTAGCAAAATCATTACTTAGGGCACTTTACAAACAAATAAAGCAATTCAGGTCATCAGATTACTAAAAAAAAAAAAATCACAGGAGCACTGTCTCTCTGTGGCCATCTCCTGATGGCACACAGATACTGGCACGGGGCAATGTCATCACAGGAGCCTAAAAGCATCACAATAAATCAATTATGTACATTTATTTACAAACAGTTCATTTTTGAGAGTGAGTTGCCCTTTTAAACCTGGCCTATGGTGCAGCCCCTTTCAATCTGCTGACAGGCATTAATCCACAGGATTTCGGCAGTTATTTATTTACAGTTCCTGGCTCAACGGAGCCTTGCACTTATTCTGCCCTTGAAATTCACTCTAAACATTCACAGTCTGTTCTTTTTTTTTTTTTTTTAAATACACTGGGCCTTGATCGATGGCCACCTTAAATCATTATCATCCTGCCCCTGCTCACTGTTTGTGGGGCCGTGTTTTGGGCAGTTCGGCCCCATGGGCAGTCCAGAGGTGGGGTTTGCCCGCCCTCACAGTCATTTGACTCAAGGGAGCCCTTATTATTACTCCGCCCCATGGGTGGCCTTTCACTGTGGCCTCACCTGCCCCCACATCTCCCTGGCTCTATGAAGCCTGTCTGCTAACCCACCCCATGGACAGTCCTTACCTCTGGGGCCTCTCATGGCCCAGCGGCTGCTGCTGGCACCTGGAACATGAGAGATTATTTTATTTAAATAAAAAAAGTTCCCAGAAGGCCAGCACCCGACCGTTCACGCTGCCACCACTCACCCTGCCGCCCTCTATCTGTTTCATGGGCCAGGACTGCTGGCGCTTGGGAGGCCTGGACCCTCCTCCTCCTCCATGGCTGCAGCCACCATGGGGAGGCCTGGACCGACATCCTCCCATGGACCATTTGCTGCTGCTGGAGATTGGAGCTGGAGGGGTTGGACTTTTACTGTTGTTGCCGCCCCTCCCGACAGGACTACTGCTGGCTTGGCTGGTGGAGGGATGGCCTGAACCCACCGCTCCTCCTGATGAACATCTGCTGGACTGGAGTTGGAGGGGTTGGCCTTTTGCTGTTGCCGCTGCCCCTCCCCATGGAACCACTATGCAGCAGGTGAGGAATGGAGGGGACGGCCTGGACCTGCCGTCCCTCCTGACAAAGCTTTACTGTCGCCGTGGCACCAGGAATCCCGACGGACTACAGCCGACTACAGAGGGGAGCGGTGCTAATGGACGCTGAGACTGGAAGGACCCCAGGACATCAGCTAAGTCCCTCCCCTTTGGCCGAGCCCCGGCCAGCCTGGCGCTCCCCTTGATGCTGCTGCTCTTCCTCACCACTGACTGGAATGAACAGCTGTTGCCACTCAAACAGGCAGAGGATTCTGGTCAGTGCCTGGCACAAGGTAATGGGGGAGGGGTCTAAGGTAAGCAGCCGGCAGGGAAAATGAACAGAAACTAACTTTATTTATTTATTTATTTTTAATGGAGCCCAGCTGGGGCTTCACGTTGGGGGTCCTAACTAAACCGAGGGCACCTACACTAGGGGTACCTCCCTATACCCTGGGGCACAATATTGGGGCACAAAACCGGGCACCTCCCTAACCTGGGCACCTTCCCCACCTAACCAGCCCCAACAGCACCTGGATGCCCATTTTTTGGAAGGCACCAGGACTCCTGGGCACTACAGTTGGACTGCAGGGAACTGACTGGGGGCTGACATTTTGCTGAAGCTTTGACCCCCCGGCAGCAGCCAGTCAAGTGCCTGTGTGCCTAAAACTGTGACAGAGTAACTCCTGAGGAAAGGGGGGTTCTAATTCAGGTGCCTAAACCATGCCCCAATAAGCCCTCAGTAAATATTGATCTCTATGGTTATGGACAACTGATAGGTTCAATTAGCCAATCAGAACCTTGGATTCTCGAGTGGAACTCAGTGGACTTTCTGGGTTTAGTCACTCTGTTTCCAAGCTCTAGACGAGTCAGAGTCCTGAGCGAGTGGATCTGGACTGGAGGAGGCCTTTCTCAGGCTTCTGGCGAAGACTGATATTTCAGAAAAGGATCAACAGGGGGAAAGAGAGCGAGAGACTGAACTGACACCTTGATTCCCCAAGTACTGTGAGCAGTCTGTCTATATTGGAGACGATAAGTGCTGCAGAAATCTTGCACTGGTGGACTGAACTGTACTAACAGGACTGCGTTGTTTTATGCGAGAGTGCCACAGTTGCTTCTGAGGATTCGTTTTTCCTGTGTGGGACTGGAATTACACTTCTAAAGAGACAAAGCATCTCTGGTATCGGGGTACTATCCAGGTGCAGCGCTTTTCCACTAGTTGAAGTGGCTGAGAATTGTGCCCCAGCCACAGCTGAAGAAAAGGTGAACATTCTCTGTCTGGAAAGTGTGGACTGGAGTGCAGGGGGCTGCTGTGATTGAACCCCCTCCGCCCCTGTTTTCACCTGTGCTTTGTGTGATCTAGGGCTAGCACTGGACCTGGTTTGAACAACTGCCTGTGATATCTGTGGATTTCGAACCCAGTGCAAGGACTGCAGAGAACACCCACCACTTGGGAATTCTTACCCAGAGCCAGGGAGGGAATTCGCTATCCCCTTCCAAGTGGGATCCACTTTCACAGGAGGTCAGCAGCGCTTGCTGGGGTGCTAGGGCACCAACGTCCCTTGTGGGGAGCCACGCTATGGAGCCACTCCCGGGGTCTAGACCTTCTGGTGATGGTGTGGTCCTGCCACAGAGCTCTGCAACAGGCCGGAAGTGATTGAAGGTGACAAGCAACCAGACCTCCAATCAAGGGGACAAGCTGCAAGATCCTCGAGCAAGCTTCTATCTGCCCATTGCTGCACGGAGCTCCGCGATCCAGGATATCTGGAGGCAATTATCCAAAGTATGGTTGAGTCCTGCAAAACCATGAGTACCCTGGACCTGGCCCCGGAAATCAAGCAAGGGAGTGTAACAGGGATTTAACCGTTTCCTCAAATAATTCTTCTCCTTTGTTAGGGCCCCCAACAGCCAGCCAACCCGTGG
Organism: Neoceratodus forsteri; assembly: GCA_016271365.2. Lineage (NCBI taxonomy): Eukaryota > Metazoa > Chordata > Ceratodontiformes > Ceratodontidae > Neoceratodus > Neoceratodus forsteri. The sequence goes on from JADMNL010000027.1 coordinate 143,695,475, forward strand.
CAACGACCAGGCCTGCACCTTGTGGGTACCACCAAGGACTATCAGGGTAAACACTGGTACCAGTGGGGGAGGGGGGTTTGGCCTACGGGCCCAGGTGGCTATTGTTCCTTGTTTTCACTAACCATATTTCTCTTCACAGCTATCCTTTATCCCGGTATCCCTTCCCTAGCCTTTATCCCCAATAAAGCTGCGATTTACTATTTGAAATTGTGTGTACAAGATTCTTTGAATCTGTCAGATCATTACTGTTCATGGTTTATGGTGTTACTGAACTGTTAGGCATCCAGAGTGTGGGGTGGTTGGTAGGTGATGTGGGCAGGTGCAGCATCCCAGGTGGCTGTGCCAGCCAGTCACCTGACCCATTTCTAATTCTCTCTGGATGGAGGCACCATGTTATTTTTATTATCTTTGGGATAGAACCCCCGATCACCACCGTAACAGGACCCAGGCCCCTTAACCTGTTAAGAGGGCCAACAGGCAGGGGTAGTAGCCCACACAGCGCCTGGGCTACATTACGTCAAGTGTAGGCAGGCAGGCAGAGCTAAAAGGGCAGAGATACTGTATTTTTGAAAATACCCTTAGGAATAAGGAAATAAAGATGAGAATTACAGAATCAAATATGAAATATAAGCTACATTTATGCCTGATTATTACAATTGATACAACTTTGAAAAAAATGTGTCAGGAGCTCCTGAAGGACATCTCTGCTGTTTCTGCACCCCATGTTGAAGGTTTCCATTTTTGGCCCAGTACATGATGGTTATGTAAACATTCAAGGCCTACAAAATAAACTGTGGATTCCCATGCTTGTTTCTGACTTGCATACAGAGATCTAATCCTCTTGCTGGGAAAAAAAAAAATAAAAAAAAATCAGTACGGGGTCAGATTATTTTTTTCTACAGAGGTTGTGTATTCCTATGCTGCCCCCGGCTGCCCCCATCTGACCGCCCCCCCCCCAGCCCTGTCACCTGGCTTCTCTGGGGCTTACCCTCCTTTGTCGTCCTCTGCCACAGGGCTGTAGGGGGTGCCCAGTGCAGGGCCTGCCATGGGTCGGTCGTCATCCTACAGCCGCGGGGCATTTTGTTTTCATCCCATTTTTCTCCCAGGGTCCACTGGAAGTGCAAAGGGCTTGATGTCTGTGCTTTGCCTCCGTGGAGTTGCCCCCAGTGTCCTGAATATGGGGTCCCTTCCCTAGTGTGCGTTGAGTCACTTGTGCTGCCACCCGGACACCTCCAGGTGGCAGTCATGCAGCAAGTCAGAGCAAACACCCCCCCCCCCGGAGGAAGAACAACAATCCTAGGGACACTCGAGTCTCCCTCCCTCCCCAGTCAGCCTATGAGTGACCCACATCTGTTTCCAACACTGGGCTTCCGACGTGGCAGGTGGCGAGGGGTTCAGATTAGTTTTAATAGTTATAAGGGTATTGTTTTTGGTGTCAACATGAATGTGAATGAAAAACTGAAGCAAGGACATATTTGTTACAATGTCTGCATTACGTTTACCACCAATGCAAAAATAAAGTGGAAATTACCAGTACTACGGCACCCTCTTGACTAAGTTCCAAAAAATGTGGGGAATTTGTTTTATGCCTATTACCATATAAATTCCATGTCATTTGTATAAAGCCTTTTTGACAGATGTAGCATATGTTAATATAACAAAACCAAAAAAAAAGAAATAAAAGGGTTGTCATGCTGCTTTTGACTGCATCTACTTTCAAACTAAAATCCCAATTAAAAAAACAAAAACATGCCAGAAAGCCATACAAACAATACAAAAATGCGTGCAGATCAGCAGTCTTTCATACCAAAGAAACACACTAAATCAAGACCGACAGACCTCAGCGCAGAGCCTCATGAAAGATGCCAACGTCTAACTGTGGGGGCCTACTTCCTCACTGTCATCCTATTCAGATCTTTAGCTGGACACAACATAATTGGGAAAATCATTCATCGAATAATAGTTTCATACATATATGAACATTATGCCCCTTAACCACCATGAAAATTTTTTCGGCAGCATCAGAAAAATGCGACTCTAAAACACTAGGGAACATCTTCAAAGGCTCAGTTTTGTTCATCCGCAGCCCCATTCCCCACCAGAGGCGAAGTATAAGCTGCCTTTGACCAGTATCATGCTGTTTAACTACCCATGCTCTTGAGGCAAGAAGATAAACACTAACCTTGTTAGACTCTGAATCTGAGGTATTAACTCATTTCTGTACAAATGCCCCCCACCGAATAAAGCAAAATAATCCTCTAGTGGGTAAGCCGACCTGTTTTAACTAATTAGTTTGTCACCTGGAGTGCTGTTTGCTTTGCTGGCTACTTGCCAGCTTCTGTTCAGATACTCTAAGCCCGAGCTGAGCTCCAACTAATGTGGAGCCTCTCTGGTTTGCTTCTAGGACTGAGGACACCTGTATTTGACTTACAAATTAAATGACAAGGTCTGGTCAAGCCAAAGAGATTTAAAGGAAATATGAAATTATTTTTGCATATTTAACTGACCTTCCATCTGCCTTTCCATGCTAGTTATGTATTCTGATATGCTTTGATGATTTGTTGATCAATAAATAATGTAGCTTTGGGGTGACCTCATATCTACACCAAGTTCCACTCTCCTCACCAGCTGCTGCTCTCGATTTTCATATCTCTTAAGACATTCTATGACATCACAGACTCCCATTCCATGCCATTCATCTGAATGGCCTGGAAAGGAGTTTGTGATGTCACAGAATGTTCAGGCAGTATGAAAAGAGACAGCAGCAACTGCTGAGCAGAGAGGGATTCAGGGTAGTTACAAAAGCAACAAAATTAGATTATTAATTTAACAAAAAAGGTCAAAAGTATATCAGAATATTGGGTAGTCAATAAAACAACAACTGGAGGCATAACTCATCGAAACTATGGCTACTCAGCTTTGAGGAATCAGCACTTAACCGGTTAATTATTGTTCGAGACTCAAACACCACTGACACGGTTTTCGTTAAAATGTCAGAAATACAGGATTGTTGTCAGGGTAAAACTGAAGCAAGCATGTCAATGCCATTGGTAAATTGTTTATAAAGATGATGAATAAAACTGACCCAAGGAGTGCTGTCTGTTCGGTGAGAGAGAAACCAATTTAGAACAAGGTGGTATATTATCCTCTCTTAAAGAAACAGTGAGCAACCCAATGAAAATGTTGTAACAATATATTTTTATTCTATTTTAGATTGCTCTGTTTCACCTGACTTTTCCTCATAGAAACAGAAACACAAGATGATTACGTGCTGAAAAAGGCCATTAGCCCATCTGGTTATATTAAATGCACGCTGAAAATAGAAAATAGAGTTAAAAATCTACGTTTCGACCTTAACGTAGATTTTTAACTCTATTTTCTATTTTCAGCGTGCATTTAATATAACCATTTTGTTTTGCTTTTAGACCACATGCTGACGCAGCGCCTTGTCTTTGTTTTTTTACAATTAGCCCATCTAGCGTGCTCCTTTCCTATCTGTTGCTGCTCCAGCCTAATCACTGGGTGAACTTAATCCGAGACCCCTATAAAAAGCTTAGTCTGTTCTGCAGGTTTACCCCTCCCACCTCCCTCTGGCCCCCACTGCCACCAATTCCTTATGCCTGTCCCACCCCACCATAAATCAGTTTATCGTCTCTGCCTCACCACTCCCCCGGGCAAACTATTCCATTTGGGCACCACCTTCTCTGTGAAGTTCCTCCTCACACGTCTCCTGAACCTACAGATCCCTTGACTGCACTTCAACAGCTGCTGAGAAGTGTAACCAGCTGATCCCCTTGAGGTACTTAAATGCTTCTATCATACTGACCCTTTCCCTTCTGCATCAAGCAAGTACACGTTCAGCATGCTCAACCTTTCCTCATTAGACCACCTCTGCACGCCATTTATCATTTTGATAGCCCTCCTCTGCCCCAATTTCAGGCAGTCTCTTCAAAGACGAGGGCTCCAAAACTGGACATAGTACTTCAGATGTAGCCTTACCAGGGATCACTAGAGGGGTAGGATTACTTGCTGCCTCCTACTGATGAAGACCATGCCAATGCAGTCCAGCATTCTGTTGTCCTTAGCACATGCCATTCTGTACTAGGCTGATGCCTTAAGAATGTAACCGATTACCCCCAGGTCCCTTTCCTCCGCCGTTTCATCCACTCTGCTGCCTCATATCCAGTACTCTGTTTTAGGGTGTTTTGGCCAAAATGCATAATTCTGCATTCTGTCGCACTGAATTTGAGTTGCCAAACCTTGAATCCATGCTCCAGTCTCTCTAGATCCCTTATTTCCCTAATCCACTCCAGCATATCCACTCTGCCATATAGCTTTGCATCATCTGCAAGCAAGCTAATCTTCCCCTGTATACTTTCTCCTTTGCTGCATATTCTCCTCTCTCTTGTCCCCCCCCCACTCCATGTTCCCTCTGCTCCAGGTACCACAGAACCTTCTCCACTCCACACCTTTCGTTACTCTGCTGGTCAGTCGTCTTTTTCCTACCGCCGGCCAACACTCTAGAACCAGCTTCCCTTTCTGCTCTGCCATTCCTCCTCCTCCTCCTCAGGTTCCTTCTAGTGCCAGCTGAAGCTTCTCCCACCACTCACCTTCACCTGCTTCCCGTCAGAGGTCCCCCCTAGTTATTTTGGTAGCTCAGGTTTTTGGGTCTCCTAGTCCTTCAATGATCCACAGTACACGGCATTGCTTGCCTCTGTACTGCTTTGTTGGTGAATTCAGAGTTTTCCACTTGCACATGTATTTACACAGCATACCAGCACTTTAATTTGTTCCAGGTTTGTACCAAAGATGTATTCATTTTTGCTCTGCGTCTGCACTTTGTCTTGTGTACCATGTTATGTACTGTATTATGTTTTTCTGTTTCTCCTTAACCCCGTGGCACCAACAAATGAGAATGGGCTCTGTGCCTCTCCCAGTTACCAATTTTTCAAATAAGTAAATGAAAATATGAATATATTGAGGAATACAGGTCTACTCTGCTTGCCACTCTCCGATTCCCAAGTGAGTTCCATTAACCACCCCGCCCCCCAGCCGCTGCGTATACAGCTGGATAGACACACCCATTCCCCAGGTCCCCAGCTTCATCACAAACCTCTTGCTGTGCATCAAATCAACAGCCCTATAAAAGTACAGACAAAGGATGTCCATGGACTTGCCTTTATCCACTGCCTGTGACACTGTGTCAAAGAAGTCAATAAGGTTTGTCCAGCAAGACTTCTCTTTTAGGAAGTCATGCTGCCTTTTATCCTGTAGGCCGTCTGCCTCATGAATTCTACCATATGCTCCCAGATGATAGACTTGAGCAATTTCTCCACTACAGAGGTCAGACTAGCCTGCCTGTAGTGCCCCGGGTTCCCCTTGTCCCCTCCCTTGTGGAGAGGGACCACTATCGCCACCCTCCAGTCCTCCGGGACCACCCATTGCCAGAGAGCAGTCAAAGAAATCTGACAACAGCTCTGTCAGTGCCCCCCCCCCCCCAACACTTCCATCAGAACCTGGGGAGGAGCCTGTGTGACCCAAGTGCATTACTCACTTTGAATCCTCTCAACCCCTGGAGAACCCTCTCCCATTTGATTTGCCCTACCTCCAGATTCTGCCTTTTCCCCACCTTCAGCTTTGTTACACACTCAGGAAGAGGATCCCCTTGCTCCACTGTGACTACTGAGATGAAGGGGTCATTTCAAGAGTGGCAAGTCCAGGATGGCTCCATGCCTAGTATGCACCCTGGTATTGTGTGCAAAGAAGCAATCCTGAATGGTCCTCACCAATGTCACATACCATGAACTCCTTGCCACGGGTATGTCTTAGTCCACGTCTAGTAGGCTGAGGTTACCTATCAGAACCACATTCCCTTCTAAAAAAAAAACAAACAAAAAAAAAAAAACACACTATCCCCTGCCCTCAGTTTGGTCTGGGGGGGCCTGTAGGCAAGACCCAACCTAATGTTCTTCCCTCCCTTCACCACCAGATGTGCCCACAGTGATTACACGACCCCACCCTCAACTGATTTCTCCTCCATCGCCCTTATTCAGTCCCTTATAAACAACGTAACTCCACCATGAAATTGCAGAAAGATTTTTCCACAATTTGAGGCTTACATTGTCAAAGTCCATGAATTGTGGAAAACTTTTCTGGGACTGATTTAAATTGTGGATAGTTTTTTGCAGTTTGGGGACGCTGAAAAAAAATTCGAGCCACCTATGATAACCTGACATAATGTCAAAAGTCCAAAAAAGTCCAGGTTAATATGTCAACCAAAATGGTCATTATGAAGAGCACTTACCTTAATTTATACAAATGGTTAGAGACACGAGTGCTGGAGACAAAAGTTCAAACCAAACTCAGGTAACTTACAACTGAGTCACTGTTACCTTATCAGTCATGTCCACCAATCAGAAGTTCCCCTACACACTGTACCCCAGAAGAATAAAGACCCAGTATAGGTTAAGAAACCCACCTGCCAGGAAGTTATTCTTGATGTGGTGGGAGCTGTGAGAGTAAGGGAGCTATTTGGGAACAGCGACTACAACTTATTTGGTTTGAACTGGCCCATGGGACTGGAAAACCCCAATCGAGAGCTGAAGTCCTTGATTTTAGAAGTCTGGACTTCAAAAGGTTCAGGAAGCTGGTCTGGGACAAGTTAGTTAGGGTTAACAGCATAGGAGGTATGAAAGAAGAGATGGGGTAATAAGGGGGGGCCATTCACGAGGCATCTAAGTTATGCATAAGAATGGTAACCAAAAGGAATAAGTTCAAGAGATCATTATGGTTCTAGGCAAGGGTCAGCGAAGAGGTGAGGGTCTAGATGAGGCCTTCTCCAGGTACAAAGAAAAGCAGGGAGATGAAGAGTGAAGAGAATATACTGAGAAATAAGGAGGCAAAGAGGGCGGGTTAGGTAGGTAAAAGTGGACACAGAGCTGCGTACTGCAGAGGGGGTCAAAGGCAGAGAAAAACATTTCTTCCAGTAATATCAGGGGGAAAAAGGAAGAATGGAGGGGGAACTGTTAGGCTACCTGATGGGAGTAGGGTGATGGAGTACGTGCAAAGGACTGCTGTCCTTAATGAGTACTTTTGCTGTCTTCACTAGGGAGGACAGCAGGTCCCTGCCAACGAGTGGCATCAAAGCACCCACAAATCCTGGAGATAAGGCAGCTAGTATTTAAAAGCAAAACAGCCTGAAATGGGCCCCGAAAGGGCTAGCAGCTTTTAGGATAGATAAGGTCCAGAGGCCAGATGGGATGCATCACAGGGTGCTCAGGGAACTGGCTGAACCCCTGGTAAGACAATTTAATAGCTCTTTACAAATTCGGGTAGTTCCGAAGAACTGGAGGGTGGCAGAAGTAGTTCCATTCCATGGGGGCGGAGGGGAGACAAGGAACAAGCAGGGAACTACAGATCTGTTAGTCTTACCTCTGCTGTAGGGAAGCTGACTGAGTCACTAGCCAAAGAGGATCTTGTGGACCACTCGGAGAATAATGCTCTCCAGTACAGTAAACAGCATGGATTCATAGCAGGGAAGACTTGTCAGACTAATTATTGGATAGGGGGCATGCCATGGATTTACTCTACTTTGACTTCAACAAGACTTCTGACTCTTGTGACTTACAGAAGCTTGCTGAAGAAGATGGAGGATCTGGGTGTGGCTAGGAACATAGTAAGATGGGTAGGTAACTGGCTAAAGGGGAAGCAGCAGAAAGTTGTGTTTAACAGGGTCAAATGTGGGATACCACAGGGATCTGAACTGGGCCTGTTTCTCTTAAATAAGTTCATCAGCGACACCGGAGAAGGAATCCGGGGCAGGTTGTGTCTCTTTGGGGATGACACTAAGCTCTGTGGGATGGTGGACAGCGACAAGGGAATTGAAGAAATGCAGAGTGACCTTTAAAGGCTAGAGAGGTGGCCTAAGGTTTGGCAGTTGAAATTCAACACCAAAAAGTGCAAGGTGATCCAGCCAGGGAACAAGAATCCCAAGACAGGGTACTGGATGGGTGGGGTAAGACTTAGCACTAGGGCCGAGGAACGGGACCTAGGAATTATCATCAGTGACACCCTCAAACAATAAAGTCAGTGCAACAAGGGATACAGTAAGGCAAATAGGATGCTGGACTGTATCGGGAGGGGTACTGACAGCAGAGCAAAAGAGGTACCACTACCCCTTTATAGATATTTGGCGAGGCCACACTTGGAGAGTACTGTGTCCAGTTCTGGAGTCCTCACTCACCTCAGGAAAGATAAGGATAGGCTGGAGACGGTGCAGCAAAGGGTGACAAAGATTATTCAGGGCCAGCAGGGCAGGTCTTAAGAAAAGCCCCTTAAGGCACTGAACATGTACTCACTGTTTTTATTTATTTAGTACTCATCTGACATAAACATACTAACATGCCAGCAGAGTAGGCCTCATGGTCTATTGAGTCTGCACAGGAATCAGTACCCTGAACGAGTACCATCTCCGTCTTCATCAAAGTTTGATCAAAGTTATCTTGGATAACAACCTCACAGCTTGTATGACTCTGTATTGTTTAGTAACTCCTGTAGAGTGTAGAAACATAGACACTGACGGCAGAAAAAGACAAGTGGTCCATCCAGTCTGCCCATGGTTCCCCATCTAACCATGGGAGCCACTGTCCCTTCTGGGTCCTGTAGAGCAGAAGGGAGATGTGATAGAGATCTTCAAGTTCCTTAAAGGAATAAATTACAGTTACATAAGAACTTACCGTAATAGCAGATCTTCGAGAGAGGCTCCTGCCGTAGGCCTTCACATACAGGACTGCGTCCCCCTGGCATCAAGACCACACAGCAAACTTCTACAGTAGCTATCAATCCATAGTGGGGGCCGCCCCGGCATCACATGATGGGATGTCAGTGTGACAGTATATAGGGGCAGTCCCCACACCCACCCTCCAGTTCTCACACCGGAAGACCCCTGGAAGGGGGATGGGAAAAAGGAGAAAACTCCTTGAGCCCAGAGCTGCTGAGAATTATCCTAGAACGGGAAAGAAAACAGGAGCTGGAGGAAGGTGGGAGGGAAAGAGGTGACCTACTGCAGGAACCTCTCTCAAACATCCACTGTTACGGTAAGTTCTTACATAACTAATATTGTACTTCGAGAGGGTTCCTGCAGTAGGTCTTCACATACAGGACTGAGTACCAAGCAGTCAAGAAAATGGATAGTCGGAGACTGAGGCCTGGGAGGCGGAAAGGTCTACCAACAAGAATCCTGACTAGTACAAGAGACCTTGCAGGACAGTAAGTCCAAAACCGGCCCTGCGCCTAGAGGCAATGTTCAGACTGTAAAGCTTGGTGAAAGTATGTACTATAGTCCAAGTGGCCGCTGTGCAGATATCAGAAGTGGCCACGTTCTGAAAAAAGGCTGGAGAAGCAGCCATGCCACAAGTAGAATGGCCTTTCACTTCCCCCGGAAGGGGTTTCTCATACTTCTGATAAATGAACGAGATACAATTAGCCAACCATTTGGATAGGCACTGCTTGGAAATAGCTGTGCCCGACATTTGGGTGCAAAGGCTACGAACAACTGGTCAGACTTGCACACCTCCTTAGTCCGTGAAACATAATCTCTCAGAATCCTGTGCACATCCAGCATGTGCAAAAGGTGTTCCCCACTACTGGAATATTCAGGGTAATAAACCGGCAACTGAATATCTTGGTTCAAAGTAAATTTGGATACTACTTTCGGTAGAAAAGAGGGGTTGGTCCGCAGAGGCACCCTGCATCTGTGGAAAATTAAATAAGGCTCCTTGCAAACGAGGGCCTGAAGCTCTGAAATCCTTCGAGTTGAAGTAATAGCAACTAAAAAGAGCGCTTTCCAAGACAAATGGCGCATGTCGCAACTTGCCGCCAGTCCAAGAGGGGGTAAAGTAAGCTTCTCTAAAACAAAGTTTAAGTCCCGGGGGGAACCGGACTATGGACCGGAGGTTTTAAGTGGAGGATCCACTTGTGAAAGGTTTTTGAGACCTCCAACTGCGAAAGGTTTTTTTCCATCCACCGGAAGGTGATAGGCAAAAAATGCCAAAAGATGGACCTTCAGGGAAGAATAGCTGAGGCACAAATCAAATCAAATGCAAGAGGTACTCTAGGACCTGGGGTGCCGAGCAAGAGAAAGGGTCCAGACCACCGTCTGTCGCCCATATGGTGAATCTTTTCCACTTCATCATGCATGTAGTCCTGGTGGAAGGCTTCCTGGCCTCCACCAGGACTTCATGAGACAGCTACGTCCAGAAGTGCTACGCATGTAAGTGAAGAGATTTGAGGCTCAGATGCACCAGGCTGTCCTGCTCCTGTGTCAGAAGGTCGTGAAAGAGAGGAAGAGGTACTGGAGGTTCCAATGCCAGCTGCTGTAGCAGGGGGAACCAAATCTGCCAAGGCCAGAGGTGAGCAATGAGAATCATGCGAGCACCCTCTGCTTGAAGTTTCAACAGAACCATCCGCAGAATTGGAAAGGGGGAAAAAGTGTACAGAAACCTGTCTGTCCAACAAAGAGACAGTGCATCTCGCCAAAAAATACCATGCCCAGGAAAGAGCTAGCAAAAGTTGGGTAGTTTTGCATTGAATGGGGAGGCAAAGAGATCTATTTCTGGCTGAGCACACTGATCGAAAAGATCTGCTACCTCCTGCTTTAGTTCCCACATGTGAGCCCGCACGATGGTGCGGCCGAGACTGTCCACCAGGATGTTGTGAACTCCCAGGATGTGGACTGCTGTCAGGAACAAGCCATGCTGGACTGCCCAGTACCACAGCCGCATCACCTCCCTATAGAGGGGTTACGATTGGGTGCTTCCCTGTTTGTTTATGTACCAGACTGTTGCTGTGCTGTCGGTCTGGACCAGGGGTGTTCCCGGGCATAAGAGGGTCTGAAACGCCTGGACAGCGTAGAGCACTGCTCTTATCTCCAGAACAATTATGTGCAGATGTACTTCTTGCAGTGACCACCTCCCCAGGATTCGGGGGGTCCCCTAGGTGGGCTACCCAACCTGGACCCGAGGCATCCATTGTGAGGGTCATGGAAGGAGGAAGGGGGTGAAAGGGCCCCCACCGAGGAGAGGTTGGACAACTCCTGCCACCAGAGAAGATCCCTCTTCATGCTGTTGAATACCAGGATCCTGTGGTCCAGGTTGTCCAAGTGCTGATCCCACTGGACCCTGAGTGTCCACTAGTCACCCTCGTCACAAGGGCACCCCACAGGTCGGGCCCTCTGTTCCCACAGTGCCAAACGTCTAAGTGCAATATGTGAACAGGAGACAAACAGGGTAACCCTCCTGTCTGTTTTGGGTCCGAAACACCTACTAGCCTCGAGTCCTGGGGTCAAATATGAACCTTTTTCCACTAGCATACCCAGTTAACAGGCTCAGATATGTACTCTCTTCGGGGAATGTAGTACAATACTTCATCCAGTGGGCACCAACCTGGTTCACAAGTTTACCCTTATGACTCAGTTTGAGACCTAGGTATATTCTTACCATAGCAAAATTAGTAACAGTCTTTTTAAGCCCTTAACAGTTCTTGTCAGAACTACCCAATACTGTTGCAGCCTCCACATGCACAACAAAAGTCTCAAGCAGGATTAAGGAAACCAAAAGGTTTACTGGAATAAAAAAAATAGCAAATACATAAAAAAACATAGAACATAAGTACTTACAGTCAGAACTAAATTGGAATTTTACAGAAACAAAACGCCTGAAACTTAAATTTCTAGCCTAGCTAAGTTCCAGTTGGGTGTTACCTATTCTGCCTTTTTGGAATTCAGAGATGAAGTGACCCACTCCTTTCAGCCAGAGGGATAATAATCCAAAATTGTCCCTCCTATCCTGTGAGGTCACAGCTCATGAGGTCACTGTTGGCCCGTAATTCATTTGTAGCCCGAGTAAGAATATCCAAAAGGATGTTATTTTACTGCTAGCTGGAAATCTGCAAGATAGCAATATTAAAACATGACAGTCTCTCTGATCTCTCTACCAGCTTTCTGGCCTACAAAATAATTGCCAGTTTACAAGTTAACAGAACTCTGGTAAAATGACCTTTTCCTCAGGGGTTATAAAATGCATACCTTGTCCTCAGCAGATCAAAGTAGGAATATTTTATGATGTGCCATAACCTGGCATTTGGAAGGAAGCCCTGTGTGTCAGAGAAGGAAACTAGCCATCTGCTACTGCAGTGACTCCGTTGGGGTCAAAGGTCAGGCCCTTTTTCAAACTGCTAGCTGCTATTTCCTAAGCTGACATTCACATAACAAATATTATACAACAACATAACAAGTAAATGGCATAGCGTCACAACCCTCATGTGCAGTCTGGCCAACGGAACTGTGGGAATGGCCGCTGCCATTAGTCCCAACAGACGGAGAACAGAGCAGGTTGTGGTCCAACGAGAGTTGGCCACAGAAAGGGCTGGCTGTATCAGGGTTTCTGCTCTATCCTAAGGCAAGAAAGCCCTGCCCTGGACCATATCCAGCACTGCTCCAATAAACTGGAGGTGCTGAGCGGGTGAAAGCTGAGACTTGGGATAGTTCACAGTGATGCCAAGACAGGAACACAGGTCCAGGGTTGTGGAGAGAGACTCCAGCATACTTTCCTGAGACAGGGCTGACAACAGCCATTCCAGGTACTGGAACACATAAATCCCCTTGCGGCGTAAGGCCACAGCCACCACTGCAAGGCACCTGGAAAAACCTCAGGTGCCGAAGAGAGGCCAAAAGGGAGGGCCCTGAATTTATTTTATTTATTAGGATTTCAGATAACACCATTGGTAATGGTTCCTCTGAAATGTGAACCTGAGGAATGGCGGTGGGCCTAGAGGATAGGGATGTGCAGGCAAGCATCCTGCATGTCCAGCAAACACAGCCACTGATTCTTTTGGAGCAGGGGTAAGAGTCCTTGGAAGGTTAGCATGCAGAACCTCTTGTACTTGACAAAGGTTCAGCAGGCTGAGATCCAGAATGGGCCTCAAGATCGCCCATCTTTTTTGGCACCAGGAAGAAATGGGAGTAATACCCCCTTCCTGCCTGTGTGGGAGGAACCGGCTCTATCGCTGACTGAGAGGAGAGCCTGGATTTCCTGTTGAATGAGGCGACGATGGCTTGACGGGTAGTGAGACAGACTTGGAGGGTTGTCCGGGGGTCTGTCCAGGAACTCTATTGAGTGCCCTCTTAAAATTATCTGTAAGACCGAAGCATTGGCAGTTATCACTTCCCATTCTCTGAGATGGAGGGCAAATCTCCCCCCCCCCCACCGGCACCACTGGAAGATGTGGAGGAGCTGGTAGGGTCTCTCCAGAGTCAGGAGGTGGAGGGGAGGGCCACTTTATTGCCTCGGGAGGCCTTTTGGGATTTGGCTTGAGCAGTCTGGGCCCCAGATGGCCCAACAATTGCCCTGGCATCTGACCTGGGGCTGTTTGTTCCACCTTCGCTGCGGACAATGAAAAGGCTGCTTAGGCTTGGGACCAGAGTGGTACATGAAGCAGATGTCCCAAAGGGATCTGTAGCTCGGTAATGATATCATATCATTCACATTGCTGCCAAAAAGGACGGAGCCCCTACAGGGTGTGTCCAGGAGGTTGGTTTGGACATCTTGCACCAGACCCGCTATATGAAGCCATGCCAAATGTCTCAGGCAAACACCGAGGCAGTGCAGAGAGCCACCGAGTCCACAGAGTCATAGGTAGCTAGCAATGCATGGTGACAAGAGGACTTGGTGAGTCTCACCTTGTCGAGAAGCTTGGTCCAGAGATCCTCATCAGGTCTGGACTGGAGCTCTGACTCTAGATCAGCTAAAATGGATTTCTGGTAAGAAATCATGTGTGTCATGTAATTGAGAGAACTGATGGCACAGGTGGAGGACGCGCACACCGTGTGACCGTACTGGTCCATCTGCTTGGACTCTTTGTCTGGAGGTGAGGCACTTAGATGTTTTGGCTGAGCCACTGTGATAATCATAGAATTGGCCTTAGGTCGCACAGTGAGGTGGTTGGCCCCTTCTGGGGGTGACAGGTCCTATCGGCCTTCTTGGAGACCACAGGGATGGAGGATGGTTGTTGCCATATGGTGGACATCAGGTCCTCATATGGCCCCTTCCAAGGAGGTATGGGTAAGGGGTCCACATTCATCAAGTCCAGATGCTCCACGAGCATCTTCCTTTTGGGATCCAGATCTTGGGATGCCCAGCCACATGTCTGCTAGATGGATCGAAGGAGCTCCACAAATGAAGAGTCCTCTGGAGGAGATATGGGAAACTCCTTTGGTTGTGGTTCCAAGGGAGTACGAGCCCCTGAGCTGGCCGAAGATTCAGAGTCTGCTTCCGCATCTGAAGATTACGGCCTACTAGGGAGAGAGACCTTCTCTGAAGCCTCCTCTGTGACCTAGTGTCTGGAAAGGGCCCTAGGTGGCCTGATAGAGTCCCTGTCTGATGATCGATGGGCAACTAGGATGGGGCTTCTAGAAACCACCCTGGGGGTCTGGGTAGAGACCATGACCGGCTGCAGGGACCAAGCTCCTACAGGAGCTGTGATTTGGAGTCCTTTCGCCATGCAGGAATTGCCCCTAGAGAGTCAGCATGTGACCTGTCTGAGGCCAGAGACTGTGGAGCAGACGGAAGGGGTGGAAGTGGAGGCTGGAAGCCTGGGTACCCTGAAGGATGATATGAGGGGTAGCCAGCAGCCTGGTACCAATAGGGGTAAGCTTGAGAATGGTACCTCTAGTACATATGACCCAGCGCTGGGTACCTGGGCGTCATACAATGTGACAGGTAACCCGGCGACAGCCCCCCGGCACTGGATGAAAAGGAAATTGCGGCGGAGGATAGCCTGGGTTCATGCCCAAAGGGCCGGATGGCAGAGGAGATGAAGGCCCTGAGGAAGGCAGAGCAGAGGGACCACTGGGAGCAAAGGGGTCTGTTGGCAGGTCTGCAGGGCCTGGAGTCCTGGCTGGTGCCCCAGAAGGGCCAGGTGGAGGCTCCGGGGTTGGAGCAGAAGGAACGTACAGGTCGCCCCATCCAGAGGCCATCACCAGGTCGGAAGGAACGTCGACCAGTGAGGGGTCGGGGGTATGAAGGCACCCAATGCCTGGTCCAAGGTGGGTGAGGGGGATACAGGAATGAACCCTCCCCCCGGCAACAGGCCCACTGAAGAAGTGGAGCGCCTGAAAAAGAGACCCAGCTTCAGGAAAAT
Organism: Neoceratodus forsteri; assembly: GCA_016271365.2. Classification (NCBI taxonomy): domain Eukaryota; kingdom Metazoa; phylum Chordata; order Ceratodontiformes; family Ceratodontidae; genus Neoceratodus; species Neoceratodus forsteri. Next base: position 143,710,670 of record JADMNL010000027.1, read on the forward strand.
ACCCCTTGAGCAGAAGTACTCGTATCCTGGAGCTCTGGAGAGAACGAGGGGTCAGGCTGAGTCAGAGGACTGAAGGAGTCCCGGAAGGGAGAACCCTTGCAGGAAGAAAGGGTGCCTGGAAGCTGGCTCTGCTCGGCGTCAGGTGAGTCTAAAGGGCCCAATGGGAGAGCCTCAGCCAAGAGGTCGACAGGCAGGCCAATGACTGACTGACCTCGACCGAGCGGACATCGGAGGAGCTGGCGTCTGCCCTGTCGGTCGTGGTCAAGCGGACAACAGAGGAGCTGGATTTCAGCTTATTGACCACGCCATGCACCCTTCGGAAGAACCGGAGGGTGACTTACCAGCTGAAGAGCTGTCAACAGGCCCGAAACAAGGTCCTCCTGTGAAGAACACCCGTTGCCCTCGGACTATGGTGGGGAGGAGAAGGGGTCAGCAACTGATCTGCTGGGACAGACGGAGACCGAGCAGGAGGAGTACTTATCGAGGTAGAAGCCCCAACAGAGGTTGAGTCAACAGCCTGGAGATGCTGGGAAGAAGGGGACCAGGCCCAGTCCCGGCACTTTTCCTTTCTCTTGCGCTCGGTGGTGGGTGAGGAGGAACGTTCCCACAGCTCCTGAAACTCCTTTTCCATCGATTCCAGGTGTAATTTCAGCAAGTGGGCATCAAGGGCATTCTGGCATCTGACGCATGTGGCCTTACTGAAGGACTAGCAGATGTCACAGTTTTAAACTCTGTGTTTGGGGCACAGGACGCAGCAGGAGTGTTCGTCTTCGTGTGGGATCTGGGCACTGCACTTTAAGCACTTCTTTGGTCGATGCGACGAGGAAGACATACAAAAAATGACAGTACTGATTTAAAGAAAGAAAATAAGAAAAATACTTATGAAAATGGCAGTCGAATGGAACAGAGTTCACCACGAGGTCCGACTTGCACAGGTCGATGGCAGGAAAGAACTAGAGGAGGGGCGTGGGGACCGCCCCCTATATAGTGTCATGCTGACGTCCCGTCATGTGACACCGAGGGCAGTCCCCCACTATTAATTGCCAGCTAGAAGTTTCACGTGTGGTCCTGATGCCAGGGGGCGCAGCCCTATATGTAAAGACCCATTGCAGGAACCCTCTCGAAGTAAGATACAAGGTGAACTGCACAGAATTATTTAGCATGAGTAACAGTTCACGGTCATGAGAGTATGAGTGGAAACTGACAGGAGGGTCCTGAAAAATGATTTTACAGAAAGGCTGGTGGGTCTGTGTAACAGTCTACCAGCCGAGGTGGTGGGCACCGAAACCATAAATAGTTTCAAGCATGACTAGGACAGAGTGAAGGGTACAGTGGTTACTTGGGGTGACAGAAACTGGGAGAATAGAAGGTAGATGGGGAGGGCTAAGACCCAGAAGACACAATGGGTCCCAGGATTAGATGGGGAACCACGGGCAGATGGATGGACCACTTGTCTTTTTCTGCTATCACTGTCCATTTCTATACTCTACAGGAGTTACTATACAATACAGAGGCATACAAGCTGCAAACACTTCGTATCTAGAAGCCAAAAATACAGGTTACTCACCTGTAACAGAAGTTCTAGGAATGGTATATGTTGTTCATCCACACTGTCTGGCAGGTTCCTTGCCGCTTTAAATCTTGCCAGAAGGTCTTCAAGCTGGCTCCTCCCACCCACCCAGGTGGTAAAACTCCCGGCCCCGCCCCATGACGCCAAATCTAGCCCGCTGGAAGCCAGGTTGTGTGTCGAGCCGGGAGGCCAGGGTGGTCGGGATGAACAACATATACCATTCCTAGAACTCCTGTTACAGGTGAGTAACCTGTATTTCTAGGAACATGGATATGTTATTCAATCCCACTTACTGGCAGACTCCTAGCAGTTCTCCGGGAGGAGGGAGGCAAGGCACACACCCCCTACTTAGGGAATAAGGACTGGAGAACCAAGGTCCCAAAACCAGCATCCCGGCGTGACTCAAGGTCGATGTGGTAATGGGTAATGAAGGTGTGTGCTGACTTCCAGGTAGCAGTCCTGCACATTTCCTGAATAGGGACGTCCCTGGAAGCAGCCACCGAAGCAGCAGTATGGCGGGTAGAATGAGCTCTTATCCCTCTGGGAGGCTCCATGCCCGCCAACCTATAGCAGAGATCTATGCAGGAGGTGACCCACCTGCCTATCGTCCACTTGGCTGCAGGTCTACCAGGTGCAGCTTCAGCGGAGGTGACAAACAGCTGGCGAACCTCTCCCCGAACTTCAGCCATCCACTCCTTATAAGAGAGCGCTCTTCTAGGGTCCAAAGAATGGAGCCTATATTCGGCCTCCGAGGTGTGATTGGTGTAGAACACCGGCGGAGTCAACACCTGGTTAAGGTGAAACTCCAACACCACCTTCAGAAGGAATTTCAGGTGGGGGCGCAGGACAACCTTGTCCCTGTAAAACACCAGATAAGGAGACTCTATGGACAGCGCCTGGAGCTCTCCCATCCTTCTGGCTGACGTGATAGCCACCAAAAAGACGGTCTTCCATGACAGGTGGGAGATGTCACACCTGTGCATCGAATGGCTTGCCCATGAGCTTAGCCAGTACCAGCAGTAGATCCCACGGAGGTGGAGGTTCTACTTTGGAGGATATGTGATCAAGGGCTTTGAAAAAGGGCTCGACCACCTTCTCCTGCGCCACCGACTGCTTCCCGACCAGCGCCCGGTAAGCAGAGATGGCTGCCAGGTGCACCTTAAGGGTCGTCGACTGAAGTCCTTGCTGAGAAAGGGACCACAGGTAGTCCAGAATGCTTGCCAAGGAACAGGAGGAAGGGTCCAGCCCCTTGCCCTGACACCAAATGGAGAATCTCTTCCATTTAAAGGCATAGCATTTCCTGATCGACTCCTTACGGGATGCCTCAACGACGTTGAGGACCTCATAGGAAAGACCAAAGGCCTGGAACTCTAGCCGCTCAGGAACCAGGCCATCAAATGCAGGAATTGAAGGTCTGGATGGAATACCTTCCCCTGGTTGACTGAGATCAGGTTCGGGCGGGCTGGAAGCCGCCTCGGGAGCCTGAAGCTGAGGCTGAGGAGATCTGGGTACCAGATCTGGCGGGGCCAGTCTGGGGCTACCAGAATCACCTGTGCCTTGTCCCTCCTCGCCTTGAGAAGCACCTTGTGGATCAAGGGAAATGGAGGAAAGGCATAGAAGAGGCCCGGGTCCACGGCCTCGAGAAGGCATCCCCCTGCAGCGAGCCCTGCTGAGGGGGGCGGGCATGAAACAGCCTCAGCTTCACATTCTCCCTGGAGGCAAACGGGTCCACCTGAGGCGTGCCCCAGTGGGAGAACAGATCTTGTACTACCTCCGGCAGGAGAGACCACTCGTGGGACGCAGCTCCTATCTGGCTTAGGGCATCGGCCAGAATGTTGGTGGCTCCTGCCACATGGATGGCAAGGAGATCCGCCTCCAGGCTGCACACGAGGGACCAAGTGCGGAGAGCTTCCCTGCACAGAGGCATGGAGCACGTCCCGCCCTGGCGGTTTAGGCAGTACATGGTTGTGGTATTGTCCGTCTGGACCTGGACCACTTGACCCCGTACAAATGGAGCGAAGGTGGTGAAGGCTAGACGAACCACTCGAAGCTCCAGCAGGTTGATGTGGCATCGGGACTCCCGAGGGGACCAGAGGCCATGCGCATTGTGCTCCCCCAGATGGGCACCCCAACCCATCAGAGAGGCGTCAGTCGATAGAGAGACCATCAGCTCGGGGCGGACAAATGGGATGCCCTCCTGCAGATGAGTCGGAATGATCCACCACTGGAGATCATTCTACATCTCCTGGGTCACTGCCACTGGCTGGTCCAAGGGACCGGAGCGCTGTGACCACTGGCTGGCCAGTCCCCACTGTAGGGGATGCACGTGACAACAGGCCCATTGGACCACGCTGGTGCAGGCCGCCATGAGGCCCAGGAGGCACAGAATGTCCCGGGCAGGGCGCAATTGCCCAACCTGAAATGATTGGGCAAAGGAGGAAAGAACCTCGGCCCTGTCCGCCGGGAGCCGTGCTCTGGCTCACAGAGAGTCGAGCTCTGCCCCGATGAATTGGATCACCTGCTTTGGCATGAGTTCCGACTTGGCCTCGTTGATGAGGAGGTCAACTTGAGAGCAAACCTGGAGGGCCAGATCCCTGGACCACTCCACTTCCGGTCTGGAGGAGGCCGCAATCAGCCAGTCGTCCAGGTAAGGGTACACCCGGACCGTTCGGCGCCGCAGGAATGCTGTCACCACTGCCATGCATTTGGTGAAGACCCTGGGAGCTAGAGAAAGGCAGAAGGGCATGGCCTGGAACTCGTAATGGGACCCCTCTGCTCTGAAGCAGTGGAATCGCTGGTGGGACCGACGGACTGGGATGTGACAGAACACGTCCTGGAGGTCTAGAGAACAGAACCACACTCCTCGTTCCAAGGATGGAATGATCTGAGCCAGAGTCACCATCCTGAAGGTTTAAGACCTTAGGAACCTGTTCAGGTCGTGCAGGTCTAGAATGGGGCGCCAGCCCACCGTCTGTTTCGGGACAAAGAGGTACCTGGACACAAACCCTGGGTCTGGTGGAGGAACCGCCACCTTCCTGATCACCTCCTTGTGGAGGAGCAGTGCAATGTCGGCTCGACGGGCCGACAGAGAGGCTGCGGACCCTGTAGCCCCCCATGGGGCGATGGCTCGGAAGGGCGGGGCCTGCTCGAACTACAGAGGCAGACCCCTTCCTACCACTTCCAACACCCAGCGGTCCGTGGTGATAGCAGACCAGGCGGAAAGAAAGTGGTGGAACTGTCCCCCCATGGGGGGAACCCAGGGGGAAGCGACGCGGCTGGGGGAGACACCCCTCAACCCATCACTGGGCAGGCTTGGAGGAAGGACCGGCCGAGGGACCTCCTGGGCCTTTTCCTCCCGGCTTCCTGCTGGAGGAAGCTGCAGGCTTGGCTTTGGGGTGCCAAGTGCAAGCCTGCTGGCCCTGATGCTGGATTTGCTGGGCTAGACGTGCCACAGGGGCAGAAGGGCGAAAGGGCTTATGCTGCTGCTGGCAGCCTTTGTCCTTCTGGGCAGACGTGACCGAGTCCAAGATGACATTGGACTTCTCACTTCTCTGGAGGTGGCCTTCCACCCCAGGCCCGAACAAGTCGGTACCCAGGAAGGGGACGTCTGCCAGCTTGTGCTGGGTATCCGCAGTGAAGATGGAGATCCACAGCCAACCTCTGCGGCGCATGGCCACTGCGGCCGCTACTGACCGGGCACAGGAGTCTCCAATATCGAGCGCCGTTTGGAGCTGCTGTTTCGCCACTGCCCTTCCCTGATCCTGCACCTGCTTGACCATAGTCTGGAGGTCAGCCGGGAGATGAGGGATCACCTCATCTAGGGAGCCCATAAGGGCGTGGGAGAAGTGCGCCATCAGTACGGCCGAACTGGCCTGACGGAGGTCAAGGGAGGACGCAGTGTACACTTTACGCCCGGCATAGTCCAGCTTTTTGGACTCTTTGTCGGGGGCTTGTCCACATCCCTGGTGTTCTCGAAACGCCGGAAAACGCTATCGGTAACCAAACCCTCCGCAGAGGGGTGCTCCGAGAAACCGGACAGTGACCCGGTGGGGACCGTGTACTTCCTGGCCATCCTGGCCGAAGGAGCAGGACAAGAAGCCGGCCTCTGCCATAACTCCAAGGCTGGGCCAACAATGGCCTCAGCCACCAGAAAGGCCTCCATGGGAGAATCCCCTCAGTCCAGTATCTCTGTGAGGGGATACTTGGCCCGCTTGGACACGGACTCGAGCTGCATCCCAGTGGACTCCGAGATGAGCCGAAGCAAACCCATGAACGAGGATGGGCTCTCGTCCATCGACTGTCCCCCGGAGGACTCCAGGTCAAGGGGCCTGGAGAACAGGGAAGAGTTGTCATCAGACTCCAAGGAGTCTGTGAATAGCTGCCCAGGGCCTAAGCCACCCTCCACCTGCCGAGGACAGTCGGGAGTGAGGGTGACCGACAACCGGTGGGGCAGTCCCTGACCCGACCAAGAATCCTTGGTCAGAGCCCCAGATTTAGGTTGTGAAGCCGGGGGTTCCACCACAATCAGTGGGGCAGCTGGTTTCGGCCGAACAACCGGCGCCGGTTTGGGCTCCTCGACCACCGCGAGGGGTTGTTTGACCTTTCACGTGACAGCCACTTAATGGCGGGGAAAGGCGATGGCGTTGGCTTGTTCGGTCAGAAGGAGCTGCTGCACATTAAGTCCTCGTAAGCGTCGACGCAATTTGCACGAAGCCTTTCCTCCGAGGAGGAAGAAGAAGATGAGGCGGAGCGCCGCGCTTCCTCGGTGCAGGAGACCGAGACTGCCTGTGTCGGCGCGGATCGGCTGGACCGAGAAGAGGTCGAGACCGTCCAGTGTTTCGAGGTGGGTCTGGGAGGGAATGGGGGAAACCCGTTCCTCCCTCGGCTCGGGAGCCTTAACCGGGGACTCTGGCACAGGAGACGCAGTCAAGTCCTCGGTTTCCACCGGGGGAACCGGTGAAGAAGGGTTGTCGGCTTCTCCAGTCGACAGCCCGTCCGACGGGTCGAGAAAATCTCGACCGCGTCGATGGTGTCTCAACCAGCTGACCTGACGAGGACACCGTGAAGCCAGCGGCCTTAGCTGCAACTTCGACCGAAGTCGAAAGTCGACTGTCCGGGGAAGGGGACCTCTCCCGCTCCCACGGACGCCGACAGTGGGACTTACCCTTCGAGTCCTTCTTGGACCGAGAGGAGTGTCCCGATGGACCCTCACCTTTCATGGAGAGGGATTGACAAAGCTCCTTAAAAGAAGCCGTATAGTAGGAGCTCAAGGAGAGCAGGATAAATGCCATGACCGAGGAAGACGAAGATGCGGCCTGGGCCGCCTCCTCCTCGAGGGCGATCATCTGTTCAAGTTGCTCAGCCGAGGCTGCCGCTGCAGAAACTGCCCAACGGGTCTCCTTTGACTTTACCGGCGGTATATGTCTCTCTGGGCGCCCAAGTTGGAGCCTGGTAGCACGGTTTTCGAGGACATTTGCCGAGAAGGACTTGCACAACTCGCAGGCCTGTGGATCGTGGTCAAGCCCGAGGCAGTAGACGCACGTGGAGTGCAGATCAGTCCGAGACATCTTCTGTCCGCATGGGCACCGCCGAAAACCGGGAGTCGATTTGTCCATCGCGGCCACGAAGGAAGAAACAGACCAAAGTTTTATAAACTTTAAAATTAGTTTCGGGTTAACCGAAGAGTTTGGATCCAGTCTAAACGCAGAGCACTAAGGAGGGAACCTGAGCTTCCAAGCGGTAAGGAAGATCTGGCGTCATGGGGCGGAGCCGAGAGTTACCACCTGGGTGGGTGGGAGGAGCCAGATTGAAGACCTTCCGGCAAGATTTAAAGCGGCAAGGAACCTGCCAGACAGTGTGGATGAACAACATATCCATGTCCCTAGAACTAAGCTTTTATTTGTTGGTGTTCGTAACTTTCACAAGTACAGTATGCCTTTTATTGCAACAAATATACAGATAGTGTACTGGTGCCCCACCAGTGGTGACATTTGCACTGTTTTTTCCATCACTGTTAATGCTGCATAACTGATATTGCAGTGACCGCCCCAAGGTCTGTCACCTCACTAATAATCATACTGGCTATGAAGTATATTAGCTGTAGGCGGTGAATATGCTCCCTCCCCACAAGTGCACTTTTTTTTTCTTTTATTGCTGTTTACTCCCCCCCACCCCCATGCCTCTCTCTTCCACATGGACATAGGCCATCTCCTAGCCTTCAGAAAAGCCATTCTTGGCTAATATCCTCCCTCTCTGTGTTGTAGCTTTGAGGGCCCCACCATGTTATGGAACAGGATCCATTTCTTGGTAGCTAGTGGGGGCAAGGAGCTAAACATGCACTAGACGCTATCATCCTGCTGCCTTGGGGGGGGGGGCCTTTTCTTTTCTGCCCAACCTACAAGGATGCCAGAAGCAAAGGCACTGGAGAATGTGCACGCCACACTATGCTTACACAAAGTCAGTCTGCATCCCCCCCACAGTTAATAAGCTGCACTGCTGCCAGCCCAGTGGCATGGAGCACTGAGGCGCTGGTGCCTTAACTCATGCCACACTGGCGACCCGTGTTCGGGGTTGCTGGGGATTGGCCAGGGAGTGAAAGGATTGAGCGCCAGATGGCTGCTCTCCTTTCCGGGGGGCTGCATGCTTCATCGATGACTGCCACCCAGTGGAGGACAGGTGGTAGTGCAGTCTAGGAGGGTAGAAGAAGGGAGGCCTGCGGGACTCAGTGGGGGTGTGTGCATGGGTCTAGGTGTGTCCCCCAGCGAGGAGAATGGGGAGAAATCGTGGAGAAAACCTATGCCTCCCCAACCCCGTATGTGATGGTCCTCAGGAGAGTGCGGAAGGGCCTGATGACAGGAGACAGTGGTGATGGGCAGGCAAAAAGCTATATAGAAAAAAAGCTGCACTGCCACCTGTAGCCACCAGGTGATAGCAGCACTGCAGGACTAGTCTCCCAGTCTCTCTAAAAGACAGCGTCCTCAGGAACACTAGATCCTGTTCCTGCCAGTCCTCCAACACTCCGGGTTCAGGGAAAATACACATTCCTAAAGCACAGCCAAATAAGTTGGTACTTTTTTTTTCTGAGAGCAGGAAAAAGCCCGTAACCAAGAACTGCAGTCATACGCAAATTGATCAGCACAAGGGGCTTGACATCCTCAGGCTCTTACCATGTGTCTGCCTGTAAAAATCATTGCTGGCAACTCCGCAGCGAACAAGGACAGACTCCCCTTTTTCCTCTCGGTAAATACTGAACTCTTCAGATAATGTGCAGATCACCATGGGCAGGTCCTTCTCCTGAACCTTAGAAGGACAAGGAATTGGAAAATCAGATCCAGTTACTTATTCACTGACTTTTTAGGCTCTTGTATATATAGTCTTTACTTGTTAGCTCCAGCACCTGTCTTTAGGTACTGTATATATATTGATTGGCCTAAATGGGAATTAAGAGATTAAAATGAATCCTAAACTGTAGTTAAAATGGGATTAGAATAGAAAAACATGCATTGTTTGGGGAAAGGACAAAGGAATTTAGTTTTGTGTAGCTCCTTTCATACAAAATGTATTGCAAAGTGCTAAAATTTTAATAAAGGCTTTTTTTTTTTTGTCTTAATATTATAGTCCATTATCTTAGGTCAGCGAATGTTTGAGCCATTAAAGGAATTATTTTTCTGCTAGTCAATTTGAAGAGGGAAAGGATCGTAATCTGGGCCAAACAGATCAGTCTAGACGACCCCTTCCAGATGGCCCTACCTCCATGATGAGAAGTTTTCAGCACGGTTTTATACATGTTAAAGCAACCTTTGATGTAAAAGAAAGCCACTGCTTAAATAACAAGCATTTGTCAATGCCGAATGTTTGCTATCTGGCATTGGCAGTGGTAGTGTAGAAGTTACAGAGCTGCGTAATAGGAATGACAGTGAAGTATTGAACTGAAGCCAACCCCACCACCACCCTGCAGAGAGTGACAGGCATTGGGGTGTGCCTTTGGGTCATCAGGCATAACGGCCACGCCATTTCACCACACCCCACCCTGCAGACACTGACAAGTGTCACGGTGTGCCTTGGGGTCTTTGGCCCTTATGCGCACCCCATTCCATCAGGGAAATACGGTGAGATGGGTGCAGTATAGGAGAATGGGGTGAACTTTGGGGCCAAAGAGTCCAAGGCATACCTCAATGCCTCTCACTGGCTGCAGGGTGTGGAATGGTATGAGCATTGCAGGCAAGAATCCCAAGTCACATCCCCTGATGCCTGTCATTCTCTACGGGGTTGGGCGTTATGGTTGGAAACTAATACCTCAGGCATTCGTTGGTATTTTCACTCCAAATTTTCAACATGTTTTTTTTGTGACCCCACCTCATGAACAGTGGCAATATCAGTTTGTTAGCCGAAAGCTGCTTATGCACAGCGACTACGGCATTTAGCACCACAGGTGCAAAAACACATTCCGAACAGGATGTAAAAAATGACAGCTGTACTGTTCATGGGGAGGTGTAAAAAATGGCAATGTTGCAAATCTGTAGTAAAAATATTAAAAAAACTGGTGAAGTCACGAGCGTGCATAGAAACTGTGCAAAGCACACCCGTAATGTAATTAGTTTGGGGATTTTTTACAGCAGATTGTCAACAGAGGCATTTTGGGACCTCCAATCATGAACAGAGTCACTGTGATTTACTTTATCTGTCCCGAACAATGATTTCCCACAGTGACCACGCATCTCTGCGCTGAAAGTGTGAAAACACATTTCGGCCATGTTGTGAAAAATGACAGCTGTACTGTTCATAAGGAAGTGTGGAAAAATGCCACTGGTGAAAATCTGGACTGAAAATATTACAAAGTCATGAACTTATGAGGGTGCATGGAAACTGCGAAATGCTCACTCGTAACTCAGTCATTTTATGGACTTTTGTCACCAAATTTTCAACATAGCCATTTTAAGACCTCTGCATTGTGTGCTACGTGGGTGGAAACATGTTTTGGGCAAGATGTGACAAATGACAGCTGTACTGCTCATAAGGAAGTGTAATAAAATGGCAATGTTGAAAATCTGGATTGAAAATATTGAAAGTTCGCAAACTTACGAGCGTGCATAGGAACTGTGCAATGCACGCTCGTAAAAGTCATATTTAGGGATTTTTTCACCAAATTTTCAACATAGCCATTTTAAGACCTCTGCTCATGAACAGTGTCACTGTGATTTTCTTAATGTGTCCCATACAGTGATTTCGCACACCGACTGCGCCATTGTGCGCTACCTGGGCGGAAACACATTTTGGACAAGATGTGAAAAATGACAGCTGTACTGCTCATAAGGAGGTGTGGTAAAATGGCAATGTTGAAAATCTGGAGTAAAAATATTGAAAATTCGCGAACTTACTAGCATGCGTAGGAACTGCGCAACGCAAGCTCATAAAACAGTCATTTTTAAGAATTTTTCCAACAAATTTTCAAAATAGGCTTCTTGAGAGCCCACCTTATGAACAGCTGGCAGTGTCATTTCATTATTGGTCCGAAAGGTGATTTCACACAGTGACTGCAAAATCACCCTTCGGCCCGATAACGCCATGACAGTGACATAATCATGAGAGGGGTCCCAAAACCCCATGTTGAAAATTTGGTGCAAAATTCCAAAAATGCCTGAGATATGCAACAAAGTTGAAAACCCTATCTATCCCATTATACAGCTTACGGCATTTCCTCAGTTCGCGGTCCGCTTTGAAGAGTGCAGGCGTGTTCCCGGTCCACGAAGATCGTCGCCGAGGTCCTGAGGTAAGTATGGGGTGGGGGGGTGGGGAGGCAGGGTGCATAGAGGGTGGATGCGGGTTGTGGGAGGGGCAGGAGAAGCGCAGAGGACAGTTTCTAATTTTCAGTTTTTGTTTTTTTAACAAAATGAGGACCTGAGACGTTTTCCACGCTGGGGTGGGCTCCCAAGTAGCACAGGAAGCTGGTTGGGGAAGTGTGGAGCCGATGGGGACTGGGCACCCCGTCGGCCATAGCATCAGTTGCCACGCTGGGGTGGGCTCCCAGCGTGGCACCAGTACTCTGGGGGGCAGTGGAGCCAACGGGATTGGGCACCCATGTCGGCTCTCGATGACTTGCCACGCTGGGGTGGGCACCCAGCATGGCATATGGAAAGCTTTGGGGAGGGCGCAGCAGCCGATGGGGATTGGGCACCCGTCGGCTATACAATGTGTATGCGTGGGGGCAGCACGCCCCGGTATGCGTGCGCGTGTGTGTGTGTAGGGGAGCTGCGCGTGGGCAGGCGATATCTTATCGCTGCTCACTGAAGCATAGCTCCCCATTTCAACTATCGCCACTGCATTTGGAGCTGTCTGAGACAGCTCCAGCTCGATAGTGGACTGAGGCCGCCTGCCAACACACTGACTGAATTGGAAGAGGGGGTGACACACCTCTGAAAACTCGGATGATGGCACTATGTTTCTTGCACATGTGTGCAAGCAAACATAAAAAGTGTCCTGAAGTGAACTAGCAGAAAAAAGCAATTCCTTTAATAGATGACATAAGGTAACAGGCTATGGTATTAAAAAGCCTTTACTAAAATCTTAAGAAATTCACTTAATACAAGAGCTACAAAGGACAGGAAATGCTTCTGACATCTGGCACACAGGATGATTCAAACAGTAGAGATGGAGTAGATCGGAGACATTACCAAATCTTCAACCAGCTAGGTAACCAAATGTAGGAAGGCTGAAAGTTCCACGGATTCTTCAAGCTGGACAATCAGATACATGAATGATAGTACTTCCAGAGCCTCTCACAGCCATATGATTAGATGTAGGAAGGCTGGAAGCCTCAGGTCCTCTCCCAGCTGGAAGATCAGACACAGGAAAGCTGGAAGCCCAAGGCCCTCTCCCAGATGGGCAATCAGAAACAGGAAGGATGGGCTCTCCAGGGCCTTGTCTAGCTATAGGAAGGTTGGTAGCTCAAGGTCCTCTCCCTGTTGGGTGAACAGATACAGAACACCTGGAAGCCCCAGTCCCACTCCTAGTTGGGCAATCAGCCACAGGAAAGTGGAATACTCCAATGGCCCCTCCAAGCCATGTGATTAAATGTACAGTAGGAAGGCCAGGAATTCCCACGCCTCTTCTAGCCAAGTGATCAGATAAGGAAAGCCTGGATCCGAGTTTCAAGGCTTCTCCTAGCTGGGTGATCAGATAAAGGATGGCTACAAGCTCTAAGGCCTCTCACAGCTAGGGATCAGATAAAGGAAGGCTGGGAGCTCCAGAGCCCCTTCCACTCATGTAATAAGATGAAGGAAGGCTGGGAGCATAAAGGCTTCTCCCAGCTAGGGCATCAGATACAGGAAGGCTGGGAGCTCAAGGCCTCTCCCAGCTGAGTAATCAGATGAGCAAAGGCTGGAAACTCCAATGCCTCTCCTAGCTGGGGAGAATCACATACAGAAGGCTAGGAGATTCAGGCTCTTTCCTAACTTGGGAGTGGGGTGAGATATTGGAAGGCTGGGAGCTCCTTGACCTCTCCCATCTAAGCGATGACATACAGGATGATCGGGAGTTCCAGGGTTTCTCTCAGCTGGGCGATCAGATATGGGAAAGCTAGAGCTTCAAGGCCACTTTCTAGGCCCTCTCCCAGCTGGGCAATCATATACTGGATTGCCTGGCATTCCAGGCCCTCTCCCAGCTGGGCGATAAGCTACAGGAATGCTGCGATCAACAAGGCTTCTCCCAGATGGATGATCAGATACAGAAAGGATGGGAGCTCCAGGCCCTCTCCCAATTGGGCAAACAGATATAGAAAGGAGGGGGCGTTTCAAGCCATCAACTAGCCAGGTGATTAGATGTAAGAACTAACCCTGGGAGCATACAGCTCTTTAACAACTGAATGATCGCATATAGAAAAGCTGGGATCTCCAAGTCTTTCCCAAACGGTGAGTCCGATATGGGAAGCAAAGGGGCTCTAGGCCCTCTTTAAGCAGGAACATCAAATAGAGGAAGGCTGGGATCTCCAGGTCCAAGGGGGGCTGGGCTCTCCAGGTCCACTCCAAGACAAATTAATAATAGGTGGAAAGTCTAGGAGCTCAGGCCCTCAACCAGCAGGACAATCAAAAATGGGAAGCCTAAGAGCTCTGCGGTCTTTCCTCATGGGTATTCAGATAAGGTAACAAGATGGATTAAACTCTCAGAGACCGATGATCAGAAACACAGATGACACCTGGCTTACTCTTGCAGCAATGCTATTGGGTCAGTTGAGTTTGAGTGCGCTCCCATCCTGTCCATTCTGGAAGTCTTGTTTTTTTTTCAATTCCCAATATTCCATGAGAATGCAAAATACACTTACCATAATAAAATCAGTTTGATAGGTTGAGAGCAGGAAGACAGAGACACTGTGTTCAGCCAGTGGTGCTATGACAGACTTCGCAATCTTTGTGACTCCCACTGCCTGAGAGCTGTTGGATGAAGTCCCATGGAACACTACATTCAGTGCCAGCCAGGTGGTGTCCACTAATTGCAAATATTCTGAAGGAGGCAGTTCTAGAATTAAACAAAAACAATAATAATCCACGTGCACCAGCTTGGAAAAAAGCCATAATCTTTAAATATCAATGGTGTGAAAAATCAGAGAGCAACAAATGGCAGAAACTGCCTGACTACCCAACAGGATTCAGGGGGTGCTTCTACCTTGAGACAGTCACGTGATCCTACACTACCGAGCTATCAAAGTAGCCCTTCCAACACCAGCATCCTACACTACCGAGCTATCAAAGTAGCCCTTCCAACTCCGGCATCCTACACTACCGAGCTATCAAAGCAGCCCTTCCACCTCCGGCATCCTACACTACCTAGCTATCAAAACAGCCCTTTCAACTCCGGCATGGAAAAAGGGAGTTGACATGCTGTCTCCTTTCTGTCTGTTTACTCCTGTCCCAGACAGTATACAGGAAAACTGAAATTCTTCTGCCAGCCTGGCCATTCATATTCCGGCTCATGGGAGGCTCTAAATAGCACTGGCTGTATGCGGAAAGACCAAAGGGACAAGACAAAGGTGTTCTAAACAAGGGACAGTGCTTACCATGTGGGAGAGACCAAAGGCACGTGTCAGAAGGATGCTAAACCAGGAAAAGGACTAACCAATTTAGGAGAGACCAAAGGGGACCCAGCACACACTGTGCAGGGAGAGACCAAGGAGATCTCAGCACAAGTATGCTAAACCAGGAACTGCAGCGATTGATTGGGGAGAGAAAAAAGGAAAGCAACACAGGTGTGCTAAACAACAGCCCTGACCATGTAGGAAGAGACGAAAGGGGACCAAACACAGGTTTGTTTGAACAGGGACAGCACTGGCCATGAGGGGAAGAGATCAAAAGGGACCTGTCACATATGTACAATACCAGGGACAGCACTGATCATGTGGGGAGAGACCACAAGGCCTGACACAAGCTTAAGCAGGGACAGCACTACCATTTGGGATAAGAGCAAAGGGAACCCGACACAAGTGTACTATACCAGGGAAACCATTAACCATCTAGGGAGGAGACGGGACCGGGCACAAAGGTGCCAAACCGAGGACAGCACTGACAGTGTAGGGAGTGATCAAAGGGGACCTGACTCACATGTTCTAATCTAGGGATAGGACGGACATGTGGAGAGAAAGAAAAGAGCAGATCTGACAAGAGTGCTAATCCAGGGACTGCACTGACCATACAGGGCAGAAAGGGGACCAGACACTTGTGCCAAACCAAGGGCCACACTGACCATGTGAGGCCAAGGGCACCCTGACACAACTGTGTTAAACCAGGGGTAGCACTAACCATGTGGGGACACACAACAATACCTGCAAGCCGAGAGGATCAATTTACCCAATCACATTAAACCACTTCCAGTCATGGTCACTCATCTATCAGGTGCTGACAGAATACAACATGTGTGCACTACAACCTCTAGAAAAGGTCCCGGACAAGTTTAACAAAACTAAGCGGAAAATAAAAGCATCATATGCAAGGCAACGTAGTTTCAGTAATTTACTGACCTCCATATATGTCCACATACAGTACAAAAAGAAAACAAACTTACAAACTGCAGTGATGATAACTCACCCATGCACAGACATAAAAGGCCAGGTTCTCCGTTTACCATACACACCAACGCTTCTACAGAATTACAGAACACAACAGGATCTGCTTGGCTTTCTTCTACTGAAACACATGTAAAGTGTCTGCAGTACACCAAAACAGGTCCAAAAGGACAAACTGCAGGTTGAGTTACACTGTCAGTACTGGCAAAGCTGCCCCCATTACTTATGATACACAGTACCACACAGACAGGGCAGACAGATGGAGCCATCCTCTCCGAAGACTGCCTCATGTCATCCAGAGTATGGAAGGGGATGATGCATGTGTAAAGCAAGTCTTTGGGTGCAGAATTTAACACATTTGTGAAACTAAAGCCCTTGCCCCCCAACTGTACTGCAAGCAAACGAACAGCAGTTTGGGATGGAAGTGTTAGAGAGGTCACCCTAATCACCTTTTCCAAGACCCTTCCTGACACATGGGGTTCATGCCACTGAGAGTGACTTACACTGTGTGGAAAGTTGAAAGGCACAGTCCCTGTTACAATTAATCCAGCATGGAGGACATAAATAAGACAGCTGCTTATTTATTTTTACCAGGAAAAGCTCCACTGAGCGAGGCTCATTTGCAAGGAGGTTCTGGGTATACCCTGCAGTCCGGTATTTCCTCTTGGTCTGGAACTCACAAGGGCACAAGTACTTTTCCAGGTCACAGGCAGGGTAGTACTGGGAACAATGGGAGCAGTGCAATGCACAGGCTGTGGAGTGGAAATCTCCAGGGAGGCTTTTCAGAGATTGAGGTGCTGCCCTATCTGTGTTCACTTCTCTGGGCTGAGAGAGGGGGTCACTAGACTCCAGGTCAAGTTGACTATTATTCAGGGAACCTTTTCTCACACCCAGGGGCCATCAATACCATCATCACTGCCCCAGAGAGTGCCAAGAAGAAGGGACGGTTGGACTGTGGTGGGCTCAGGAAGGGTGGTGGGTTGGGAACACATTCCTTTGCCGATGCCACTGCACAACTCTTTTGCTGCTCAGGCAGGATGGGGCTACCAAGAGAGGGCAACCATGGTAGTGGCCAAGGAGGACATGACAGTCCTCCAGATGGGTGACCCCAAGATGGGAGGCAGAGAACCCCAGTGGAAGAGGAAGCAACTTCTGGTGGGGTACAATTGTTAGACAGTAGTTCTGGGAACAGGACGGAGGCGAGGTACCTACTTGGCGCCTTGGCAAGGAGGGATGGTGAGTGATCCGGATCTCAGGATCGCTAGGGTGGCGGGTGGGAGGGGGAGCTGGATGTCGCAGCAGGAGTAGTGCAATATATTTTTAGGGAGTGGCCTGAAGCAGGTAGCTTGCACAGCGGCCTTCAGCGAGATGCTACCTGTATACAGCCAGAGGGAGGCTAGGGAACGCTACATAAGGGTCTTCAATAACTAGTTGAAGGCACAGTGCAGGGAGGAGCGTTTGGCTACATCAGGGACTAGAGTCATACCTGGTGGGACAGAGGCCTATACAAAGGAGGTGGCCTCTATTCATCCAAGAATGGAAAGGCAGTCCTGGGTGAAAGATTTAAATGCTACTTCGATGGGTATTTAAATGACTTGGGGGTAGAAAAAATGAAAGAGGCAGAAAATGCCCCCTTCCAGAAAATGGAGCAGCAGAGAGGAAAAGCCAAGTGGAAATAAATTCTGCTGGTGTAGAGTGAGGAAGGGACAGGAAAGTCAGGAGGTGGTTCTATGGCTGAGAGAGAACAGTTAAGGAGGGTGGGCGAAGGGAGAATAAAAAAGAGGAGAATACTAGGGGCAAGGGAAGGGTGAAGGATGGAAAAGGGAGGGAAAGGAATGGGGGGGCAAAAGGAGTGGAGTGCCATGTGTAGCAACACAAGGAGCCTGGGAAATAAAATTCTTTTACCTAAAGTCAACCATTGGGGAGGCAAACCTGGATATGGTGGCCATAACAGAACCATGGTACACAGACAATCACAGCTGGGATGTTGCCATTCTGGGTTACGACACGTTCCAGAAAGGTAAGCCAGAGAGGCAGGGCAGTAGTTTTATATGTGAGGGGAGGCATAATAGTGAATTGGCAAATGGTAAGCATAGGGGAGGTATTTTTTTTCCCAATTGTTTAACCAGGAGTAGCACACTAAGCTGAAAGCTTGTTTCCAGGTGCGACCTGGGAGCACAGGGAAGTTAAGCGACTTGTTCAGGGTCACACAGTATGCAAGTAGGGGCTGTGGGATTCAAACCCAGGTCTCCAGATTTGCAGCTCAGAGCCTTAAACCACTGCGCTATACTTCCTCCCTCTTGATTATAGGGGACTTTAATCTGCCTGATATAGAGTGGGGTATTCTAGCCGCAGCTACAAGAGGAAGCAGGATCATCCTTGATTCCCTACAGGTGCATTTCTCAGGTACTTGGTTACTGAACCCACTAGGGATGGGGCAGTGCTGAACCTGGTACTTATGAATACGGAGAGCATTGCAAAAGTCACAGTGGGTTCCCCTGGGTACAACCGATCATCGTACAGTCTGGTATGGCATACAGATTGGGCAAGAGAGAAACCACACTTGGACAAGGGTTCTGGACTTCAGGAGGGCAGATTTTGAGAAAATGGGAGACTTCCTTAGTAAATACCTTGAAGTGGGGATGGATCGGGGGAGTGGAGGCACAATGGTAAAGGATAACGGAAGGAATAACTAAGTCAACAGCAAGCTAGTTGATCGAAATAAGCAAGGGTGGGAGGAGGGAGAGGCCACTATGGTTTACAAAGAAGGTTACTAAGCCAGTAAGAGAGAAAAAAACAGCTTTTAGGAAGTACAAGAAGTCCCAGACAGAGAGGGACATGGAGGTACATCTAAATAAAGGGAGGCAGGAAGGAGGGTGAGGGCAGCTAGAGCACAAACAGAGGAGAGGATTGTTAAGAACGTCAACAAAGGGATAAGACTTTCTTCAGGTATGAGAGTCAAAGAGGAAAGCAAGGGTGGGATCATGAAGAACAAAAGAATTGGGGGACTGTGCAGAGGAAGACCAAGAGAAAGCTAAATTTTTTAAATTAATACTTCTGCTCAGTCTTCACAGTGGATGGGGAGGGAAAGAACCAACATGCATCAGTAAGCACCGGGAAGGGGGTGGGGTGGAGTGGACACATCCATTTTCGGTGGACAGAGTCCAAAGGGCATTGGAAGTCCTAAAGGAAAACAAGGCAATGGGGCCAGACAGTATCCACCTTGGGCTACAAAAATAACCGAGCACGGTACTATCCACCCCTCTGGCAACATTATTCACCACCTCATTGGAGTCTGGTTCTAGAGGGCTGGAAGAGGCTGATGTGGCCCCTCTGCACAAGGAGGAGGCCAGCAATTACAGGCCAGTCAGTTTCACATCAGTGGTGGGGAAATTAATGGAGGCCCTGCTGAAGGAGAGGTTGATGGAGTACCTGGAGGTAAATGGGCTGCAACATCACCAGCAGCACAGTTTCACGGGCGGCGGGCGGCATGTCAAACAAATCTCATAGCCTTCTCTGACTGGGTGACTAAGGAGGTGATCAGGAGAAGGCAGTGGATGTGACCTATCTGGACTTCACTAAGGCCTCTGACACTGTCCCACACCGAAGGCCAATTAAGAAACTCAGCAACCTGGGGGTTGGGGAGAATGTGGTAAGCTGGGTATCAAATTGGTTGAAGGATAGGAGGCAGAGGGTGGTGGTAAACGTCAGTCACTCAGGGGATGGGAGAGTGACCAGTGGAGTACCACAGGGACTGGGACCTATTCTCTTAAATGTCTTCATAAGTGGCACTGCAGAGGATCTGGAGGGGAAAGTGGGTCTCCTTGTGAATGAAACAAAAATCTGCATACGTGTAGATATCCAGAAAGGGGTGGAAAGAATGTAGAGAGATCTGGGGAAATTTGAGGAGTGGTCTAGGGTACGGCAGCTGGGTTTCAATGCCAGACAGTGCCCAGTCTTGCACCTGAGGCAGGGAAACCTGTGGACATACATACAGTCACCAGCAAAGGGAGGTTCACACTTGCTAACCCAAAGCAATAAAAGGGTACCATTGATAAAGTGCCACTGAGGGGCACAGAACACCATCAGGTGACTTAGTAGCAGACTGTGGGTACACTTCGCTATGTGCCCAGCTTATTTTTATCATGTATGTGTAAGTAAAATAAAGATATTTATTGTACTTGCATTTTCGACTTGTGATATACATTTATATTTTTACTGCTTTGGTTTGGTGAGTGTGAGCCTCCCTTTGCTGGTACTGTGGTCTTTTGGGGCTTAACGCACCACAGCATTCTGAGGCAACCATTCCTTTTTTCGTAGTTCTATACTTACAGTCACCATGCAAGAGAGGGGTTGGGGTAATCATATCTGACAATCTCAAGGTGGCAGTGCATCAAGGCATCAAGCAAGGTTAGTCGGCTGCTGAGGTGCATAGGGAGGGGGATTTCTAGCAGGAGAAGGAAGGTAGTGATGCCAGTATTGCTAGCTAATGAGACCCCACCTAGAGTATTGTGTCCAGTTCTGGAGGCTGCACCTCATCAAAGAACACTGACAGGATGGAAGTGGTCCAGAGGAGGGCTACCAAAATAGTGTAGGGGTTGCATGAGGAACCATATAAGGAGAGGTGAGTGAGCTCAACATGTACTCCCTTGAGGAGAAGACAGCGAGAGAAGATAGGATTGAGATCTTTAAGTACCTCATGGGGGTAAAACAAAGTGCAAGACGGGAGTCTCTTTCAGAAGAGAAGGAGTACTGAACACTGAGGCATACAATGAAGGTTTTTTGGGGGGGTATGAGGAGCTACTTCCTCAGAAAGGGTTGTGGGCACTTGGAACAGCCCGCCAGAAGAGTTGGTTTGGGTGAAGAAAGTGGAGAGCTTCAAACGTGTGTAGGATAGGCGGGGGGGCGTAACAGGTGCAGGAAGGGAGAAGGGAGGGACACCTGTAACCAAATAAGGACCAGGGTGTAGAAATAGGCAGGGAAAGTTCATTCTGAAGGCTCAGTATTTTTCCCCACCAAATCCTGTAAAAATTCCAGCCAATATCTGTTTAATTAAACCTTACGCTACCACCACCACCACCACCGACTAGCTAGATCACTTTATTAAAAAAAAACAAAAAAAAAACACAACAGTTCCCTCGTGCCAGTGGTGCCCCTTTCCTCTCCCAGACTTTGCCAGAGTTACACCCTTCCCCAGCCTAGTTCCCTTGTTAAACAAACAAAATATGATTCCCTGTTGCCAGTGGTACCCCATGTGTTGCTTCTGAAGCCAGTTTAGAAAAAAAAAAATTTCCCATGTATTCCTGTGGCACCCCTCGGTGCTATCCGAACATTTCACTCCCCCCCCAAGATGGTGACCGACACACACCCTCCACTACCTCTGCTGTGAAAGTAAATCGCTTCCATATACGCAAGTAATATTATCAATATTGTACTTGTGGTAGTACAATTTTGACAAAGTTACCTGTATGATGCAAGTGATTGTACTTGCGTGAGATGGCGTTCAACAGTGGAAGTGAGCGAAGGGTGAGTGCTGGCTGCAATCTCAGGGCCAGGGGAGGCACTTGCATGCATCAATGACAGTGATTTTTGAACTACTGCCAGTCGTCATGAAGTTCCTAATAAATGTCATGTGACTTGGCTTTGGCCAATCACAACCTATTTTGATACAAGGTTTAATTAAATGGATTAACTGCTGCCAACACTGATAACATTATTTTTGTAGAATAAAGTATGTTTCTGCACATGTTGATCTGCAGACGTTCTCTACAGAGGAAGGGGAGTTATACAGCTTTAGGGACTCACACTACAGGGTAGCCACCTGTCTTAACTGACATGTCCTCAATGCTGGATTAACTGTATTGGGGATTGTGCCCCCAACTTCAAAGCACTCCAAGTATCCGTTTTGGAAGCCAGAGTTATCTGTGTGATGCGGTTAATGCACTTTGTGTAGGTGTAGGTGAAGGGGGTCAACCAGAAGAGAAGAAACCCTCTACCTTGTACTAAAGGAGATGCCAAACTAAGTTACTCCACAACAGTGAGCATTCACTTAATTAAACTTGAAATTCCTGAGAATCAGTGCTGGTTAATGAATTCCCAACGTTCTCCTCAAATGCCTGCACTGAAACATCGCCAAAAAAAATCACTTTAAGGCTCCCAGCACTTTGACTATTATAGCAGGAATTATGAACCTGCAGGAGGGGTGCTGGGAAAGGCACCCTAGTGACAGTGGATGGAACGGCAGTGGATTTGCAGGAGTATAAACTCTGCCAAGTTAAGAGTGCCAAAATTATGTTGGTTTGCGTTCTTTATCACCTACCGTTTTGTTTTAAACATTTTCTTCCAGTTAAGTTTTCTTCTGCATTTGTTTGGTTCACAAATGAGCTAAGAACCCAATCTAATCGGGTTATACTGACAATCTGCTCTGCTGTCCTCGAGGGCAGTCACGTATAGAAAGTGCCCATACTTGAGTCTGTATTTATTGCTTAATCATTATCAAGAGCTTAACAGGAGCAGAGTGCACACAACCTGCTTCAAAACAGAGAACCTGTCAGCAGATAAAGACCGTTTGGCCCTCCCAGTCTGCCCAGTTGTCCCCTGCCTCATCTGTTTCCGCAGACCCCAACTGGTCTTCAGCAACCCCCTCTGCCCATTTACTAACACTGTCCCATGTCTATCCCACATACAGTATGCTTGAAGCCCCCACTGTTTTTGCCTCCACCACTTCTGCTGGAAGTCTGTTCCATATGTCTGTCACTCTTTCAATGAAGTAGTGCTTCCTCGTATACCTCTCAACTCCTCCCACCCCCAGCTTCATCAAATGCCCTCTGGTTCTGGTGCCCTTTCAGCTCAAGAGACTCCTTCCTTCACCCTGTTCACCCCTGGGAAGTATGTGTGGGTCTCTTATGTCTTCTCCCCTATCCTCTCTTCCAGGGTATACATTCCAAGATCCTTCAGTCTCTCCTTGTAGGGCTTCTTGTGCAACCCCTGCACTATTTTAGCTTCCCTCCTCTGGACTGCCTCCACACAATGTCCTTTCTGAGGTTTGACCACCAAAACTGGACACAGTACTACAGGTGGGTCCTCACCAGTGAGTGATATAGTGGCAACACTACCTCTCTCCCCCCCTGTTGGAGATACCCTTCCTATGTATCCCAGCACCCCATGAGCCATATGTATCCCAACACCCCACGAGCCATACCCACTGCTTTGTCACACTGCCCTGCCACTTTGAGTTAAAACCCCAACTTCCCTATCCTTTCTTTTTTTGTCCTGGGTCCCACAATCCTCCA
Source organism: Neoceratodus forsteri (assembly GCA_016271365.2). Classification (NCBI taxonomy): domain Eukaryota; kingdom Metazoa; phylum Chordata; order Ceratodontiformes; family Ceratodontidae; genus Neoceratodus; species Neoceratodus forsteri. Next base: position 143,733,582 of record JADMNL010000027.1, read on the forward strand.
TTCGGAGGTCAGACCTGCCCTGCCTGTCTTCCCCATGCCAAGGCTTACCCCCCACCCAACGGACACTGTAGACAAGACCTGGCTTATCCTCCGGGTCGGGGCCATAAGAGTGTGACTCCCCCATCGGACGTCAAAGGCAGTGGAGACAGCAGAAGAGCAGGTCATCATGCCGGGGGTTTCAATGCTTGCTGGATCCCTCGGGGTGGGGACATGCAATGACGTCTAGCATCCACCCCTCCCCCCAAGGTTCCAGCTGCAGTGGACCCCTACCCCTGCCAGGAGTCCGCAAAGTACTGGACACTGTTTCTCCCCTTCCCCTGGAGAAGGAGAGCAGTCCCCAAGACACTCTATCCCTCTCCCCCAAGCCGGCCCTCCGACTCCCAGGTCCGTTCCCGAACCCGGGTTATCAGCGGAAATCCAACTGCTACGCCAGCAGGCCAACCGTCCCTTTCCTCCCTAGTGACTGTCAGTACCCCTCTACCCAGCCAGTACTCCGCTCCTAGGTTCCTATGCCCCAAGTGCATAATTTTGCACTTTTTGGCACTGAACCCCAACTGCCATTCTTTGAACACTCCTCGAGTTTACCAAGATCCATGTGCATTCTCTCTCTCTCTCTCTCTCTAACCCTCCTGAGTGTCCACCCTATTACAGATTTTGGTATCATCAGCAAAAAGGCATAGCTTCCCTTCCAGTTCTTTTGTAATGTCACCTAGGAAGAAATTGAAAAGGACCAGTCCCAGTACTGAGCCCTGCAGCACCCTGCTGGCCACTCTCCCATCATCAGTGTGAGTGCATTAATCACCACCCTCTGTTGCCCATATGTTAACCAGCTTTTAACCCAATTTACCATTTTGTATCCCACTCTCAGGCTGCTCAATTTCTTTATCAAGAACACGCAACAAACTACGTGCACAGTAAAACACAGCTGGTGCTATCTCAATAAAACAGCAACAATCAAATAGCACAGGTGATAGCTGGGGAGGGGGCGAGAATTTGCTGTCAACCCGAAGTGCTGGGGTTCTGTGCTGTATCTTCAGGTCATGACACTAAATAAAACTTGGACTTTTTCTCCTTTTTGAGTGCTCTCAGTTTCTTTATCAGTCTCCTGTTCGGCACAGTTCTATATGTGATAATGGCGACTGCCATTAGGATGAATGTACATCGGCGAAAATCAATTTCGCAGATGTACAATCCTAGCACACGGCAAAAGGGCACCGGGGGGGCTTTGCCTCCCCAAACCCCCCTACTAAAGGATTCTCAACTCGGGGGGGGGGTGCAAAACCGGACCAAAAAAAAGAAAAATTTAAGATGGGTGCGCAACAAAACGAACACGTGCCCAGAACTGAACCCAGCACCTTCACAACCCTAGCCTGCCACCCACCGACCCACTACGCCACAGAGCCAGCTCGGCAACCCACCACTGTACTACATCTCACAAACCCTCCCTCCCCTTCTGCCCATCGTATGGCATGCTCGCTCGCTCCCTCTCCCCCACCGTGTGCGTGTACATGTAGCGACAGGATGTCACTATATCCATATTCGCGCCTCGTCCAGTACCCCTGTGAAGAGGCATCACTATTGAGTCACCCTTTTTGTAAGTGCTCAATAGCGGATGCTCTTATCACAGGATACCATTCGGCACAGCGTCGAAGGCCTTGCATATGTCCAGATAGGCCACATTCACTGCCCTCCCCTGATCTAGTTCCCTGGTCACTCAGTCAAAGAAATCACTCAGATTCACCTGGCATGACCCCCCCACCCCAATGACTCTATGCTGCCTGTGGTCTTGCAGTCCAGCCTCCTCCCTGCTGCCACTGTTATGTAGAGAGTCCACATCTGCTGTTCTCCAGTCCTCCGGAAAAATGCCCATTTCCAGCAACCTGTTGAAAAGGCCATCAGTGGGGCAGCTAACACCTCCCCGAGTTCCTTTATTACCCTTGGGTGTATCCCATCTGGTCCCATAGCCTTATCCACCTTCACAGCTCCAGGTCCCTCCAAGTCCATTCAAGATTCTTTCCTCCAAACATGGATTTGTGTCCACCTCCCCACCCACTGTTAAGACTAAGCAGAAGTACCTGTTCAGGGTGGCAGCTTTTCTTGGTCCTCTTCTGCATATTCTCACCCCCCCCCCCCCGCTAATCCTCACTATCCCTCCCCTTGCTTTCCTCATCTCACGTATGGCTCTGAAGAAAGTCTTATCCCCTTTAGCTGTCCCATTGGCTGTTCTTTCCTTTGCCCTTGCTCCCCTCACCACCTTCTCTTTTTTTTCCTTTTAATGTAGCTTAAAGGTTTCTGTGGCTGTGTTTTTTGAATTAAGCTCAACGGGGGGCACAACGGCCCCACTTAAAGCTGCAGGGAGGGGCTTAAAAAGGACCTGGGGCAAACATCTAATTTCTGGACTGTGTTTGTGAGACTTGGAAATGCTATTGGTGGGTTTGTAATTGTGTTTGTAAACAACTGCAATCAGTATAGACAGACTGTATTTCACTGTCCTGTATAGAAAGTGTGCACCATGGGTAGGATTGTGGGGTGCAATGGTTGTTGGGCAGCAGTGTGGAGGCTGGGAGAGTGCCCAACATGTCACAGGCTAAGGAGGCTCGAGGCAGAGGTTCAGTGGCTTGGCAGGGAGCTGGGGAGGTTGAAGGGTAAGGGGAAGGTTGCGTTGGTAGAAGGGCTGACATCTGAGAGTATCGGGGGGGCACCACAGAAAAGGAACAGTTGGTCAAGGGAGGGGGAAACTAGACAGGAAGCCAGCTGATGAAGGCTGGACTCTAGTAGGGCCTGGCAAAAGAGGAGCAGCAGAAGGGAGGAGAAAACACATAGTAACGCAAAGAGGGTAGGGAACATGTTTGCTGTACTATTGACACATGGGGAAGAGGACTCAGGAGGAGACTGCACAAGGGATAGTACTCACGAAGAGGAGTGAGTGAGGGGCATTACTAGTGGAGAGATTGAGCACGGCATGGCAGGGGAAGGGATAATACTCGGGAGAGGTGAGGAGGGAGAGGGAGGTTGGCAGTCAAACAAGATGAGGGGGAGGGGTCTCAACTGAAAGGGGCAGGGGGGAAGATGCTGGGGAAAATGGCAAAAGCATCACCTTGAGTGGCCCTAGGAATGAGAACCTTAGTGGGGGTAGCAACGGGCACAAGGAAAGAGGAGGAGGGTGTACTGGTGTTGGGGGACTCCATACTCAAGGGGATCAGATGGGGCAGCAAGGTGGAGAATCACAGTCGGATATGGGTGGAGTCTATACTGGGATTAAAGGCAGACAAGGCAGGACAGGCAATCCTAAGGTGCGTAAGGAGGGGTAGGAGGAAACCGCACATTGTGGTACATGTGGGGATAAATGACCTAGTGGGGGAAATGGTGGAGGTAACAAGGGATAGGTCTGAGGAAGTGGGATGGTTGTGCGAGGAGACTGGGGAGTCTGTGGTCTTCTCGGAGGTGCTCCCAGTACCCTGCGCAAGCACAGTGAGAAAGGAGAGGTCTGGGGAGCTGAACGCATGGTTGGTAGAATGGTGTCGAATTAAGGGGTATGGGGTTGTGAGCGGCTGGGGCAGTACGTGGGATAATAATAATAATTGGTTTGCAAGGAATAGGCTGCACCTGAGCAGGGAGGGGAAGGAGGTATTAAAGCAAAGACTGGGGAGGTTTATTGTGACAAAGGTGGATTTAAACTAGACGGGGGAGTGGCAAGTGGACAGCAGGTAGGCAGGGATCAGATAGAGTGGAGTCGCAGCCCACCCCCCAGGCTAGCAGGGAAGGACTCTGGGTGGCCGAAAAGGAGAGAGGAGATAGAGGGCAATGAAGGGAAGGGGGCAGGATGGAGGGTGGTCTCACTGAATGCAAGAAGACTGGGTAACAAATCAGCTAAGCTACAGGCACTCTTGGTACTGTGGAGGATGGATATTGCAGCTGTCACGGAAACATGGGCAACTGAGCTCCGGGATCATGATCTGGCAATCCCAGGGTACAAATTATACAGGAAGGACTGTAAGGAGGGGAGTTGGGGTGGCAGTCTATGTGAGGGATGGGATCAAATGCACAAGAAATGAAGGGGAGAAAAGGAGAACAGAGGCAATCTGGCTGCAGCTCCTAGACTCAAGGGGTAGGAAACTGAGGTTTGGGGTGGTATACAGGCTGCCATCCCAGTCTTAGAAGCCTGATAGGGAATTAACAAGACAAATCAAAAACATATGTAGAAAAGGGAAGGTGGTCATCGTGGGGGATTTCAACTTGCCAGGGGCTGACTGGAGCATTATGGTCACCTCCAGTGCTAGGGAGCAAGTGCTCCTGGACGTGATCCAGGAGGGTCTCCTGACGCAGTTGGTCAGTGTATCTACTAAGCTAAAGAACACTTTAGATCTGGTATTGTCAAATGGGGAGGCAGTAAGGGAAATAAGGCTGGAGGACCCACTAGCCGAAAGCGATCACCAAACAAACAGTGTGGTTTAATATCACGATGTGCAGGGAGCCAGAGAAATCAGTAACCTGGGTGGTAAACTTCAGGGGGGGGTGGACTTTGGAAGGAAGTGCAAAGTACTGAAAGGGAAACTGGATAGTATAAGGCAAGAGATGGATGCAGAGCAGAAATGGGATATTATTAACCGGGGGATTACAGAGGCAATGGAAGCCTGCACCAAGACACAGACTAAGAGGAGCACAACAAGGAAACCATGTTGGTTGAACAGCGAGGTAGTGGAGGTGGTGACGGCAAAACGAGAGGCACACTAGAGGTATAGGAGGACGGGGAAGGAAGGGACAGGGAGGAGTATGCAAGATGGTCCAAGGAGGTGACCAGAAAAGTGAGAGAAGCCAAGGCCCAGAGGGAGCGGAGATTAACACAGGGAAGTAACGGGGGAGGTGAAGAAGAAAGACTTTTTCAGATACATCAGGGAGAAAAGGAAATGCAAGAAGACAACAGTGAGGATAAAAAAAGGGTGGGGAGTGGACAGAAAAGGGGGAGGAACAAGCTGAAGCACTGAATGAATACTTTTGCTCAGTGTTCACGGAAGAAAAAGGGGGGGACCGCTATCACCATGGGCTGGGAAGGTGAGGATGGGGGAAGAGGAGGTGACAGATGGAAGAATTGAGGGAGGTAGAGTACTAGAGGGACTGAGGGTAGACAAGGCACCAGGGCCGGATGGTATCCACCCAGAGGTGGAGATGGGAGGAGAGGAGGAGACAGATGGAAGAATTGAGGGAGGTAGAGTACTAGAGGGACTGAGGGCACTGAGGGTAGACAAGGCACCAGGGCTGGATGGTCTCCACTCCAGGGTGCTGAGGGAGATGGTGGAGGTGTTGGTGGAGCCGCTGGCGGATCCGTACAGCACCTCACTGGAGTCAGGATGTGTGCCACTAGACTGGAGGATGGCACATGTAGTGCCATTACACAAGAGCGGACCAAGGGACAAACCAGGTAATCATCATCTGGTAAGTCTCACCCCTCCATAATGTGCAAACTCATGGAAATGATACTAAAGGAAAGACTGGTGCCGTACCTGATGGACAACAGCCTCCAGGATGTGAGGCAGCATGGGTTTGTCTCGGGGAAGTCTTGTCAAATCAACCTGACACAATATTATGACTGGGTGACAGGTAAGACAATGCCACCTTTCTGGCTGCTTCACCCCACCCCCCTCCTTATCCTTACCTACCCCCCCACCTCTCCTCATTTTCTTACCTCCCGCCTTACCCCTCCCATTTCTTTCTACCACCCCCTCCCCCTATTGTCCTCTTCCATTCCACTTTACCCTCTCGTCTGTTCAAAATTAATTTGATATCCTTTACCCTTATTTGTGTAACAATTTTGTCTACTGTCATGTGATACTCATGTCTTGACGTGGAACCTTTGTAAAAGAGCCCTGGGCTCAAAGGTAATTGTAATCCTAGAATTGAAATACATAAAATAAATAAATAAATAAATAAATAAAGCTGGACAAGGGTGATGTGGTGGATGTTCTTCACTTGGACTTCAGCAAGGCCTTCAATTCGGTGCCTCATGGGTGGCTTGGGGGGGAAGCTAACTGGTGTAGAGGTAGGGGCAAAAAATTATGAACTGGATTACAAGCTGGCTGAGTGGGAAGCTGCAATGGGTGGTGGTGGGAGGGAAGCTCTCAACTCTGAAGCCAGTGACGAGCAGGGTGCCACAGGGCACTGTGCTGGAACCAGTATTATTTGGGCTCTTCATATCAGACATTGTACATGTGGTGGTAAGCAAGGTAAGTCTGTTCGCAGACTACACCAAAATGGGAGCAGTGGTGGATGGAAAGGAGGGATGGAAGCAGCTGCAGGGGGACCTAAGCAAGCAAGAAGAGCGGTCAGAGAGGTGGCAGCTGGGGTTCAATGCAAAGAAGTGTAAGGTAATGCACTTCGGGGCGAAGAACCCAAGGAGAGAATATCTGCTGGGGGAGGGGTTAAGCTGGGGATCATTGAGGAGGAGAAGGACCTAGGGGTAATGGTAACAGGGACAATGAACAACACAGCCCAGTGCAGGAGAGTGGCAGCAACAGCGAACAAAATGCTGGGGTGCATAGCGAGGGGATTTTCATCCAGGCGAAGAGAGGTGATCTTGCCCCTCTACAGGTCGCTGGTAAGGCCGCACTTGGGATTATTGTGTGCAGTTTTGGAGGCCATACCTGAAGCGTAATATCAGGCTACTGGAGAGGGTGCAGAGGAGGGTAATGAAGATGATATGTGGAATGGAGGGGACAGGCTATGAGAGCAGGCTGGGAGACCTGAATATGTACACCCTGGAGGATAGAAGGGACAGGGGGCACATGGCGTAGAGACACTCAAGTATCTGAGGGGAATCAATAAGGATGGGGCAGATGGGGTCTTGAAGCTAAGGAAGGGGAGGAATACCAGGGGGCATGGGCTAAGAATAGGAGGGGGGGGAGCTTTAGGAGTGAAATGAGGAGACATTATTTCACAGAGAGGGTGGTAGCAAAATGGAATAAACTACCAGAATGGGTGGTATCATGTAAATCTGTGAACAGCTTTAAAATGGCATGGGACAGGGAACAGGGGAGAGCGAGGGTGGGGGGAGGCAGTGGGATGACAAGGTGGGGCAGCTGCAAACTACGGGTGCTAGCTGCACACTCGATCAGACCTGGATATACTAGGTGGTCGTTTCTGCTGGCACATTCGTATGTTCATATATGTTAGTATGCTCTCTGTTTTACTTGATATATACCTCCCTCTCCTTGTCCCTCTGCATTTCCTTATACCTCCTGAATGCCCTCTCTTTTTCCTTCATCAACTTGACCAATTTCCTAGAGAACCAAAACAATTTTTTTTTTCCTTCTGCTTTTACTCCATTTTTTCACACAGAGTCTGACTGCCTCAATTAGGCCCTCCTTTACCATTCCCCATGGTGCCTCTACCCCCTTCCCCTGGCAATCCCCACCTATGAGGAAGTTTAGGAGTTAGTCTCCCATTTATTTAAAATCCACCCTCCAAAATTCCAGGACCCATATCCTCATGTGGTTTGCTCTGCTCCCGTCATTATGTTAACCCACACTATACAGTGATCACTGGTACCCAGAGGACTGCCCACTGTGCCCTATTTGTAAGCACCAGGTCGGGCACTGCCCCATCCTTAGTGGGTTCTTTGACTAGCTGTCCCAGAAAAGCCCCATGCAGAGGAGTCAAGGATGGCCCTGCTCCTTGCCAAAGCCACTGTCGAAAGGCTCCCCTTCACATCAGGCAGACTCAAGTCACCAACTAGCAGCGCCTCTCTCTTATTTGCCATTCTGATGATGGCTTCCCAAAGGGCCTTATCCAACTCCTCACCCCGTGATGGAGGTCTGTGCACTACCCCAGTACAGACAGTGGCCTCAAAGCCTATCTCCAAGATGACTCACAGCACCTCCAGCCCTTCCTTTCCCTCGGGGTGACCCTGTACCCCTGTGGCCCTGATTTCTTCCCTCACACATAGGGAAACACCTCCTCCTTGCCTTGTCTCTCCTGAACAGAAGTAGTAGGTATGGTCACATCCAGTCGTGGTGCTCAGTGTACCACAACTACGTTATGGCCTCCAAATCCAGGTTAGCCTCTACCATGATAGCCTCCAGGTCCAAAATGTTATCTCCCAGACTCACTGCATTGGCACACCTGGTTCTCCTATACTTTACTCCCTCTCTGCCCGCTTCCCCCCCCCTTCCTGCCTGTGCTGTCCCCTGAAGCTCCACGTGACCCACCTCTTCCCTTTTACCTAGTCCGTTCCCCGTTCCCCTGTCTCCTTTACTCCTTTATTCTTGCTTATCTGATTTACACCCCCTTTTCCTCTGCCTTGTCCCCACTCCTGTCTTTTTGCACCCCTGCCCCAGGGGAGTCTACTCCCCTCTGGCCCACCCTCCCTAACACTGTCATCGAGGGGGGAAGCCAAATGTTACCTCCCCTTGTTTTACAGCCCCCTTCCTGGCTAATTTAAATGCTCATTCAAGTAGTATTTAACCCTCTCACTAGGGACTGTGGCCCCCTTCCTGGAAGGACACAGGCCATCTCCTCTACAGAGGCCCATATCTTCCCAGGTTGGCCCTCAGTTCCCAGTGTGCCTTCTACCAATTATTAAATGCCCTGGTACGGAGTACCCTTTCCTCTCCCCGCTGTACACAGGTAACACCTCAGCAAAACCTACTGTGTGTACAATCTGCTTGAGGCCCCTCCCCAGTTCCTTGAAATGATCCCGCACTACCCCTACCCAGTCCCTTGCCAGGTCATTTGTCCCCAGTTGGATACTGACATCTTGCTCCCTTCCCATCTCCTGTTGCCCTAACAATCCTGTGGATCTGCTCTCCATCCCTCCAAGCTAAAGCACCTCTCAGGCACTTTACCTCCCTCCCTCTCCTTTCCTCCTCACTCCCAAGCCTATCCCCCTAACAACAGAGTCCCTCATCAGCAACTGTTTCTCCTCACCTGGAGGCCTCTTCCTCCCTCCTTAGGGCCACCCCTTCTAAGGACCACCACTTCCTCCCTTCCCACGGCTATGGGTGCCTCGTCTTGGTTGCCCCGTCCTGCCAGTAGGGTGAAGGAATTCTGCAGTGGTACAGGTTGAGGACCTTGCACACTTCCCACCACCCCCACCCTCCTGGAGCCCACCAAAGTCCATCCGCTCTGCCTAGGCACCCTCTAGGGGAGTGGTGGTAAACTTGGTGCCCCTTAGGTGGGCTGGATTCAGCCAAATCACAGTTAGCCTGACCACCAATCGCAAGGTGACCCTCTTGTTGGTCAGGCAGCTACACTTCAAATTTTAACATGCCAATATCAGCCAACATCCCACCACTTTCTCTCTTTCTTATGTAGAAACCACTCTCCGGCTTCATCTTTTATACACTATCAGGCTAATCATGAAAACAATCGGGGTACTACTGGACTACCAGGGATCTCTACACAAGGGATCTCTACATACTTACAACAGGGAACGAGGTTGGGGGGTAGCACTGGACTACAGGTGACAGAGATAATCACAATACAGATCAGGGCAGGAGGGCAAGCACTGGATTACTAGACAGAATTACTATGGGGATCAGGGCAGAAGAGAGGCTCCAACTGGACTACCAGGGATATACCCATAATTATAATGGGAATGGGTGTGGGGGTACCACTGTACCACCAGGTATCTATGCAAGCAATAAGACCATCAAGGGTAGGTGGTACTACTGGACTGCCCAGGAGAGTAATAAGGCTCGATGCCACAGGCAGATGGACTTATAGCCCCTTGAAGGTCCACTATAGTCCAGACCACCAACCCTGGGGGGGTATTATTGTGCTTAGAAAATGAGCTACATGTCACCTTTTAATGGGATAAAAAAAAAAAACGTCATTAGAAAATGAGTAAAAATCGACATTTAGTCAATTCTGGTAACGTAGTTTCTACTGGTATACTTGCCAGTAGAGGGTACTGCTGTGTTTGACAGCTGTTCCTTCCCCCCCCTCCCCATTTAGGGCCTGAACCTTCCCAATGTCTGTTTTGAGGTTTGTTGAGAGGAAGCCCTCACCCCCATTATGTTACCTCATCTATTCTGTTTTAAGTCCCCCCCCCCCGTTCAGTTACCTCGTGCTCCATTACTGTACTACTGACTCGAGGATGAGACCAGCTGTACTTTCTCGGTTTCTGTACCCGCAGCTGGAAGCATGCTGTCAGCTTGTGAAGGAAGGGAAAGTGGGAGGGTGGCCAGAGGATGGGGACACAAGTTATTGAGCCAGCAATGATCAAGTAAGACAAAGTACAGTATTAAAAAAAACAAACCTTATGAACAATTGGCATGTCCCGGCTCTGGTGTAAATTATTTATTTTGTGCAGGGCGGCCCAGTCTCTTGCTTGCTTGACAGCCAAGGAAGCAGCTTGCTCTGGTCTGAACAGTTTTGTTTTAGTACCTTCATAGACACTGAAGGAACGTTACCTCTGAGGGGCTATCATATGCAATAGTTCACACTGTCTAGGCTGTACTGTTTGTTACTCCATCAGCTTAGCTTACCCAAAGGGTTCTTTAAATAGCTACATGTCCCAGTGGCAGTGCTCTTCTACTCCCTCAGCAGATCAAGAGTCCCGGGCAGGCCTCCTGGTTATTTAAGAGTACTTTCTCAATAGTTTTTATACTCAGGGGCTTGTTTCAGTACCTGCCTCAGTTACATCCATGGCTGCAAGCCTGCTTTCTCTACAGATTCTCCAATTTTTTTTGTGTGTGTTTCAAGTTGCCTCATGCTTAAAAAGGTACTATTAGGAGCTCTTGTAGAACTTCTTCATTTGATGTGGAAGAAATGTATGTGGCCCACTCAGGTTGGTCTTGATTGCTGGTAAACTTTTGGGAGAGGTCTACACTATTGTAAGCATTTAACCCCCCCATCCCCCTCGTTCAGACTAGTCATCTATTCAGTTGTTTGTTTAATCAAATTCTTGCCAAAGAGAGAGCATTTTCAATCCTGGGAGGGGATATTAATTTACTGTTGAAGCCTCACAAGGACTCCACAGCCCACAGGAGTTCCTGGGTGACCATAGTTCACAGGCATTTTCAAAAACTGTTGTCAGAGTATGGTTTAACCGATATCTGGAGGGCTCAGAATTCACAGAAGAACCAGTATACCTTTTATTCACATGTGCATCAGAGCTAGTACACACTGAATTACTTCTTTATGGGTATGGAACACATCACCAAGGTAAGGGACTGTACAGACAGGTACAGATTCTTTTATCGGACCATGCCCCCCTGACCTGGACTGGGTATTGAACCAGGAACCATGGCAGACCAGTTGGAAACTCAATCTCGGCCTTTTAAATGACTCAAACTTTAGGGAGTTACTGACAGAAAAGAAATGTTGCTTATATGCAGCAAAACACCTCCCCAGATGTTTCCTTGTTTGGGATACCCTTAGGGCCATGCTGTGTGTGTGTGTGTGTGTGTGTGGGGGGGATCATAGCTTATGCCTCCTGGACCAAGAAACGTCATGAGGCTGCCCTGCAGCAACTTACTAAGAAATTGAAGTTTCTTCAGCTGGCACATCAAGCAAGGGGATGGAGCCCTACTCCCACTCATTATGCAAACTCAACATAAGCTACAGGATACACTAAATACCAAACCCAAACTGGCCTTGCAATATCTAAAAACAAAGATATTAGAATGGAGGTCCTAAGTCACGGAGATTGTTGGCATTCCGCCTTCATAAGCAGAGATCAGATGATGCTACATTGCATTTTGAAACTGAAAGATCCTGTAATAAATCAGGAGGTGCATAAGCCCTCACAAACACGGACAGTATTACCAGATTGTTACACTTCCCTGTATAAACAAGAAGTGGAACTGGAACTTTCAAAATATCATATCTATTTTGATTCTTTGAACCTCCCCTCAGTAACGGAGGAACAGAATCAGACGTTGTTTGCTTCAATCTCTCTCCCAGAGTTAGAGGGGGTCCTTACTCACACAAAAACGGGGAAGCATCCGGGCCCTGACAGTTATCCTGCAGACTTCTTGAAGGTGTAAAATGTCACTCTCCTACCCCCTTTCTTGCAGGCCTATACCGCCATTCAAAGGGGGTGATATTCCCCCGTCCTGGCAATGTGCCACAGTTTTTGCCATCCTGACACCAAATAAAACCCTACTAAACCAGAATTTTATGGACTAATTTCTATACTCAGTCTGGATGACAAATGACATACATTTATCCTCGCCAAACATCTTGAACATATTCTGCCTACCATAATACATTTTGACAAGACTGGTTTTGTTACACAGCCTCAGACCCAGGATAACACAAAAAGAACCCGGGATCTGCTCCAGTACGCATCCAGGACTCAGCAGCAAGTTTTTCTGCTGAGCCTGGATGTGAAAAAAGTCTTTGATAGGGTGTCAAGGAAGTTTCTTTATTATACTCTTCATTGGTTTGATTGTGACCCTTAATTTTTATCTCTGATCACTGCTATGTACCATAGTCCACAGGCCATGGTCAGGGCTAATGGTTCACTTTCACTAAGATTTGATTTAACTCGTGGGGCAAAGCAGGGATGTCCAATGTCCTCTCTCTTGTTTACCCTGTCCGTGGAGCCCTTGGCTCAATTTATCTGGCAGCAACAGGATACCTCTGACACCACACATAATGGGGAGGACCACAAGCTCACTTTCTATGCTTATGATTTGTTAATTTGACTAATCCTATTCAGTCCTTACCTCCTCTATGGGAGGCCCTGCATCAGTATGGACAGTTGTCAGGATATAAACATAATATAGACACGACAGCTGCTCTACAAACACACTACGACCCACTTCATGCGGTCCGGGAAAAATATCAGTTTCAGTGGGACCAGTCCCACATAAAATATTTAGGAGTCTACATACCTACAGACAGTAGAGTTACGCAAGAACTTACCGTAACAGTAGATCTTCAGGAGGACGTCTTGCAGCAAGTGACACTGGTAGGACTGAAGCTGGCAGGCACCAAGACCCCACAGAAAATGTCTAGCTAGCAGTATACAGCAGGGGACCGCCCCCGACGTCACATACACAACAAAGGGGGCGGTCCCCCAGCATCACCTCAGTTCTCCCACCTGAGACTCCAGCACAGATGGAAAGTTGGGTGGAGAGCAGAGGATCACAAGGTCAGGTTATGAATGCAGAAAGAATCTCCAAGGGGGAAGGCAGATGGGAAGCAGCACCTGCTGCAAGAGCTCCTCTCAAAGATCTACTGTTACGGTAAGTTCTTATGTAACTGTACTATCTTACTTCGAGAATGAGCTCTTGCAACAGGTGACACCGGTAGGACCAAGTCCCAAGCAGTACAGAGGCCTTTTCGCACAGGGCAGAGATAGAGGGAGAGAAGACTGAAACCTTCATGAGAGAAGTTCCTGCAGGACAGCGATGCCAAAGCCTGTCCTGCACCTGGAAGCAATGTCCAAGCTGTAATGCTTAATGAATGTGTGAACTGAACTCCAGGTGGCAGCTACACAGATATCTGCAGCAGACACATTCCTCAGAGAAGCGAAGGAAGCCGCAACTCCCCTAATGGAATGCCTTTTACCAGCCCCGGTAAAGGCTTATTATATTTCTGGTAATAGTAGACAGTACAATTAAACCAAACATTTGAAAAGGGTTTGTTTAGAAACAAGTGCCCCCTAGCATTGGGGGGGGGGGGAAACAAACAATTGTTCTGACTGTCTGAAGTCCCACGTTAGAGTCAAATAACGGAGAGCCCAGTGGACATCCAGAGTACGAAGGAGGGCCTGCCCTCGGTTTGAGGGCTCTGGGTAATAAACGGGTAGATGAATGTCCTGATTAAGGGTAAACTCCAACACCATCTTTGATAAGAACTTAGGACTGGTCTGCAAGGACACCTGGTCCTAGTGGAAAACCCAAGTAGGACTCTTTACATATCAGAGCCTGAAGCTCTGATATCCTCTGAGCCAAGAGAGAAAGCATAGCTCACAATCTGTGGCTGGCTCGAAGGGCGACAAAGTAAGTTTCTCCAAAATAAAAAGAAGATTCCATGGGGGAATGCAGTCCCTAATGGGAGGTTTCAGGTGTAATATGCCACACAGGAAAGTGCGGACAAGTCCAGTTGTGCCAGGGTTTTTCCTGTATAGGTGCATGATAGGGTGACACCATAGATAAGTGCAGCACCTTTGGAAAAATAGCTCAGGCCGAGTCAGACAGTGAAAGGAGGCACTCGAGGATTGAGTTCCCTGGACAGGCAAATGGATCTAAGTGGCGAGCGGTGGCCCAGAGGTAGAACCACTTCCACTTCATGACGTAGGTGGCCCTAGTAAAGGGTCTCCTAGCGGCCACCAAAATTTCAGCCACTCTAGCCAAGACTCCGAAGTGGGAAATGGCTAGGTCCATAGGAGCCACATGTGCAAGTGCAGCGATCTCAGATCTGGATGGACTAAGGTCTCCCTGTCCTGAGACAGCAAGCGTGAGCCCAAGGGCAGGGGCAGAGGTGGTTCTGTCACCAGCTGTTGAAGCAGAAGGAACCATATCTGCAGAGACCAGAAGGGAATCACTAAGATCATCTTCACTCCTTCTGACTGCAGTTTGAGGAGCACCCTCTGGATCAATGGAAAGGGGGGGGGGGGCACAGAGAAACCTCCCTGTCCAGGAGACGGACAACGCATCTCACCAGAAAACACCAGGCCCCGGGATCTAGCAAGCAGAAATTGGGCAAACTTCCATTGTGTGGGGACGCAAATCAGTACAATTCTGGTTGGCCCCACCTGTCGAAAAGGTAGTCTTTGACAGATTGCTGGGAGTGTCCACTTGTGTGCTCTGGTCCTTCACAGGCTGAGAACATTGGCCAAGGTGTTTTGCACACCAGAGACATGGACTGCCGAGATATCCAGGTGATGATCTATGGCCCAGTTCCATACCCTCATGACAAAGATGGTATGAGTGGGTTCCTCCCTGCTTGTTGATGTAGAACACAACCAATGTGTCTGTCTGGATAAGGATGTGTCCTGGCAGCAGATCAGTCTGCAGGACTTGCAGAGCACAGAGGATGGCCCTCATCTCCAATACACCGATGTGTAGAGACTCCTCTAATGTAGACCATGTCCCCAGAGTCCTGCGGTCATCCAGATGGACTCCCCAACCCATGCCGGGGGCATCTGTGGTTAGGATCTGTGTGGGACACGTCCTCTGGAAAGGCAATCCCCCCGGAAGGTGAGATGGTGTTAGCCACCATTGGAGGGTGCAGCAGACTGGGTTTGAGACTGAGATGGGTTGATCCAGGTCGTCCCAGCGCTGGTCCCATTGGACCCTAAGGGTCCACTGAATGGTCCTCATATGCAGCCTGGCCAAGGACACAGTAGCGATGGCTGCTGCCATGTGGCCTAGGGGTCTGAGTATCGTCCTGGCAGGAACCTGCCTGGCTAATGAGATGTGACAGGCGAGATCTGAAGGTGATCTGCTCTGTCTTTCAGAAGGAAGGCCCTTCCTTGGATGGTGTCCAGAAGGGCTATGAACTGAAGTCTCTGGCTTGGCCAGGGGGATGACCTCAGCAGGTTTAGGGTTATCCCTAGCTCTCTGAAGAGAGAAAAGGTGTCTTCCACAGTGTGGAGTAGATCTTCTCTGGATGAAGCCGCGTGAAGCCAGCCGTCCAGACAGGGGAAGACATAGTGGCCCATCCTTCGGAGGGCTGCTGCCACAACTGTCAGGCACTTGCTAAAGACCTGGGGAGTCGATGATAGGGCTGAAGGGCAGAGTCCTGAACTGGTAGTGCTGTCCCCGGAATTCGAACCTCAGGAATCTTCTTTGAGGCTTGGCTATGAGGCTCTGTAGGTATGCATCCTGCATGTCTGCGGATGAAAACCAGTCTCCCGGATGCAGCATGGGTATTACGCTCTGAAAGGTAACCATATGGAAGTGCCTGTACTCCACGAACCTGTTGAGGTCGCTGAGGTCTAGGATGGGTTGTAGGTCCCCTGTATCTTTGAGTACCAGGAAAAAGTGGGAATAATACCCTTTCCCCTTCTGGGAGGCTGGCACGAGTTCTACTGCATGTTTGTCCAGAAAAGCCTGGATGTCATCGTGGAGCTGCATGAGATGGGGAATAGTGAAAGTGTAATGGAGGCCTGTCCGGTGGTACAGTACCTCCATGAACTCTATCAAGTGCCCCTTTTGGATCATTTGCAGAAGGTAATCTTCCTCCAGTCCTCTAAATAGAGGGAAAAATGACCCCTGACCACCTCTCCTGCCAGTTCCACAGGAAGAGAAGTTAGGCATTGGTAGGGGTGGGCAGGGTGGCCTGGGAGGGCTTTGTGGCCATAGAGCTGGAGCCTCCCGAGTTTCGAGAGGAACCCTTATGGTTATAACCTCCTCTCTGCTGCTGTTGTGGTTGGTTTCTGGGCTGCTGGCATGATTTGCCTAGAAAACGCTGCCTACAAAAAGTCTTGTTTAGACTTGTACATGGTTTGGACCAATCAAATGGCTTTGCCGGACTTCTGTATCCTTGTAATGATCTTTTCAGATTCTTTGCTGAATAGAACCAAACCTTAAAATGGGGGCATCTAAGATGCTGGCCAGGACATCCTGGGCGAAGCCCAAAACTCTAAGCCAGGAGTGTCATCCGAGACACACCCCTGTGGCAGCCATCCTGGCTGCCGTGTGTGCCGAGTCACTGGCCGATCTGAGGACATGGGTGCCTATATCCAAGCCCATTTTCATGAGCTTTCCCAGCTCTGCCTTCTGGGGCAGTCGGGAATGTCATGAATCATGTTCACCCCTTGTTCCCACAGGACATTCTGGAACTGCACCATGTACATGAGGAAATTAAGCGATTTAATAGCAGGTGGCTGAGGAATATACCTTCCTGCCCATGCTGTCCAACTGCTTGGACTCCCTGTCAGGTGGCTGCATACTCTGGTGCCATGGTCTCTGGGACCTGTCACTGGCAGCAGTCATAATCATTGAGTTAGCCGCCAGTTACTCAACTAGGAAGGGCTCTCTCTGGGTACCCTATAGAGGCGATCGGACGTTTTGGGGATTGCCAAGGATGTGGCTGGGTGCTTCCTTGCCACCTTTGTCACATCTTGAAAAGTGTCCACCAATGGTGGCACAACAACTGGTTTGTGGTCCTTCTGGCATAAATATTTTGCAAGACGACGCCTCTCTGGGTCAAGGTCTTCTGTGTCCCAGCCCATATTTGCTTGTATGAGCAGCATAACCTCCATAAAGAAGGGGTCATCTGGTGGGAACCTAGAAGTGTCCCTTGGATCGGGGAAGGGAGTCCCCCTACTGAGGAGGATTCCGATGAGGAAGAATGGTCTGATATTTGTATGTGGATGCCAGCGTTTATGCTGTTCAGTACAGCGGGAAGCGCTCCAGCTCTTTGTCTGGGGTCAGCTCCTATGGCCCACCTGGTCCCTGTACTTGGGAGAGGGGGGGTTCCCTTGGGAGTGGAGAATGGTCCCTAGGAATAGGCTCCTCCACGTGGGTATGCTTTGGTGGAAGGAGATCCCCCTTGATCATATTACACCAAAAGGAAGAGAGGTCTCTGACCTCCGACAGCTGGAGCTTTGGTTCCTGGTCTGGCGTCAGATGGTTCAACGGGCCCAGTGCCTGGTCCGGGGGCAGCGTTGGTGCCTTTGGTGGTAGCCTGGGGTCGGCAGCCGTAGTGTGGGTTAAGGCTGATGATGGACTGCGCTCCGAGCGTTCATCGGCCAGTGGTGGGGACAAGGCTGGAGACACTGGAGTCGAAGCGGCAGGTGCCGAGGCCGGGCCGCTGGCCTGGAGGCGGCCTGCAAGGGCTGGCATCAGTGCGGGTCCTCAACCGATGACCACTTATCCGATGTCCGCTTCTCCGGAGTCAGCTTGTCCAATGTCCAGCCTTTTGGGGGCTGAGAAGCAGACTTTCCAGAAGAGTGATCCGAGCCCCCATATCTGTCCAGAGAGTCGGCACCAGTGGGAGTGGCCGGCTTGGACAACGCTTTCCCCGGATCTGTCACCCGGGGCTGAGCTGGCGTTGCTGCCCGATTGCCGGACCATAGCCTGAGAGGATGACCGAACTTTCAGTGGCTGCAGGGCCAGTCCAGGCCAGAGGCCTTGGACCCCAAATCATTGTCTTCCGACGCCCGTACCAGGGCGAGTGGTCTCAGTACTGCGAACCGGGTAGGAGAGCGCACTGCCTGGGATGCCGAATCCGAGCTCCCCGAGAGGCAGACAGGGAGTCTGAGGACCTGGATTTCAATGAGGATCTGTCTTTTTCCCCTCTCTCTCTTTTCTTTGTGGTGGTGCTTCCCCGATGACTTTTTGAGAGAAGGGCCCTCCTGAGATAAAGAATCTTTCTGCATGGCAGCAAGTTGTTGTTGGAGCAAGACAGCCCGGAGGGCTTTTTGGTGGCGAATTCTCATCCTACTATTAAACTTCTGGCAGTGTTGGCAGGCCTTAGTGTCATGGTCTGGGCCTGGGCACAGTTGGTATCTGTTTGCCACAGGCACACTTCCAACTGGTGCCGGTCAATGGACGATGTCGGGAAAGACTACATACAGATGAAGAATGGAAGAAACTAACTTTTTCAGCAAAAAAATAAAGCATTAAAAATGCTGTCAAGATGGCAAGTGATCTCAGCAGAAGGCGTCTGTGGAGCCGATGTGTGCAGGTCGACGGCGGGAAAAGAACTGCAGTGACACTAGGGGACCACCCCCTTTACTGTGTACGTGACGGGTGTGTGCCAAGGTCGATGGCGGTCCCCTGCTGTATATCGCTAGCTAGAAGTTTTCTGTGGGGTCCTGGCGCCTGCCGGCTTCAGTCCTACCAGTGTCCCCTGCTGCAAGAGCTCACTCTGGAAGTAAGATTCATCTACGCCATTTGAACTACCCTCCCTTATTAAATAAACTTTACAAAGATTTAGGTTGGTGGTCAGTTCTTCCCTTAACCTTTCATCAAAGGATTGACACGAGTAGGATGAATCTTCTACCTCGCCTACTTTACTTATTCCAAACCATCCCAGTAGCCCCACAGGGAGCATTATTCAATGAATGGAACAAACACCTCTCACAGTTTGTCTGGGTGGGCTTGAAGCTAAGGATAGCCTTTGGAGGACTGCAAATGGCACAAGAACAAGGTGGCGTGGCATTTCCAAATCTCCTCTTTAATCTTCAGGCTGCTTGACTTAAATATGTAGCAGCGTGGTTACAGACTACATAACGTAATGGAAAATGTTAGAAATTGCAGAACTGCATTTTCTCTAACCAAGACTATTTGCCAACCTCCATTATCCCTACCTCAGTTATTAGATATTTTTATTAGAAATATCCTGCAGGTATGGTATGCAGTCTTGGCAGACTAGCATCTGCGGCAGTATTTACTTCCTTTAACAGTCATTCCATATGATTCGACATTTGCGCCCCGCACAGACAGACCCTAGATTTAAATAATGGTATAAAACAGGGACTTGTTCACCTTTATCAATTTTATGAGAATGGCATCTCACATACCTTTCTCCACTTATAGCTGCGTCATACCCTAACAATGGCAGATCATTTTAGATGTCTACAGGTATGGCTCTTTCTAACTACTTAACTGGGAAATCTAAATGATCTAGCAGAGCTCCACCCATTGATTGTTCTGATTTAACTTGCACAGCACCAGGGTATGGCCGTCACACTACATTTCACAAGCACATTAAGCCACTTTTAGTGCCCCCCCAAAGTGACTCTTGAAAGTCTGGAACACAGCTGGGAAACCAAACTAGAGATTCAAATTCCATCTTCCAGATGGACAGCCATCTACCAATGTCAACACAAAGTATCCTCCTCTAACTACTGGAAGGAATCTGCCTGGAAAACGGTAGTTCATAATTTAAGGCATTCTAAAATAGCAACCAAGTTCCTCCTCGGTCTTGGAGCCACTTGCTGGAGACACTGTGGTTAGCAAAACGCTCACCATTCACGTACAGTATCTTTTGAGCAGCTCCAGATGCCGATCTGCAGGACCTAGTTACTCGTCTCCCCACCCCCAATACCTAGAACAACTTTATTTTTAGATTATAATAATAATAATTTTTATTTATACGGGGCCTTTCTGTTTCCAAGGCACCTTACAATTTAAAACAATTTAAAAACAACCATTACAAAATGCAGTAATACTCAACATAACTAAAAATCTTAATCAGACAAACAATTCAGTTCTCCAAGAAGGCTTTTTGCCAGAGGAAAGTTTTCAGACCCTTCTTAAAATTCCTCCACAGAAGTGCACTCCTGTAACTGACGGGGTAGAGAATTCCAAAGGGTGGGAGCAGCATAAACAAAAGCTCTAGAACCAGACGATTTCAAATTCACCCTTGGAATCTCTAACAACCCCTTGTCGGCCAAGTGGAGTGATCGACCAGGGCAGTAGGGTACCAGAAGTTCTTTCAGATAGACCGGACCCTGACCATGTAGGGCTTTAAAAGTCAGTAAACCGACTTTAAAGGTGATCCACCACCGTATTGGCAGCCAGTGCAGTTTGCACAGCACTGGAGTAATGTGACAGGATCTACTAGAGCCCGTCAAAAGCCAGGCTGCTGCATTCTGCACCAGCTGCAGGCGATGGATTTCAACCCTTGAAAGCCCTAGATAAAGGGAGTTGCAGTAGTCCAGGCGCAAGGACACAAAGGCGTGGACCAAAGTTGGAAGGTCGTCAGACGGAACCAGATGCCTACCCCATGCAATGTTCCCAAGATGTTAAAAGGAGGTCTTGACGACAGCTGACACCTGCGACTGCAGTGTCAGTCTATCATCAAAAACCACCCCCAGGTTACGCACCCGTTCAGAGGTCGGGAGAGAAACGCCACCAACAATAATTACAGAAGGCGTACCAACACCCGACCCCCCTATCTGTCGAACCGGGTTCACAACCAGTACTTCTGTCTTTTCAGAGTTCAACTTCAGCCAGCTAGAATCCATCCACTCCTGGATTTCTTTCAGACAGTTGTCAAAGACTGAGACAGCTCCATCCTGGTTGGGTGCAAAAGAAAGGTATAGCTGGGTATCATCTGCGTAACAGTGAAACCTCAGCCCATACCTTCTTACAATGTCTCCGAAGGGTAGCATATACACCGCGAACAACATGGGTGACAGTACAGAACCCTGAGGCACCCCACGCAACAAAGCCGTTGAGCCAGAGAAAAAAAAACCCGGACACAACTCTTTGTTATCTCCCCGTGAGGAACGAAGTGAACCATCTTAAGACGGTCCCCGATATTCCACATATATGCCTCAGGTGTCCAATCAACACCATGTGATCCACAGTGTCAAAAGCAGAGGAAAGATCAAGGAAAACAAAAATGGAGTGGTTTTTCCGATCTCTCGCTCAGGAGAACATTGAGCACCCGAACCGGCGCTGTCTTGGTACTACGTCTTTTACGAAAACCAGACTGAAGGGGTTCATAGATGTCATGGATGGTCAAATGGTCCTCCAGTTGAGCTGCCACTACTTTCTCAATCACCTTACCAACAAAGGGAAGGTCAGAGATAGGTCTGTAGTTTGCTAAACAGTCTGGGTCTAAGGTAGCTTTCTTCAAGAGTGGTGTCACCACCGCCTCTTTCCGGGAGCTAGGAAACTCACCAGATTCTAGGGAGCACCAGACTATCTGCACAAGGACTGGACCGATGATATCACTACAACCCAAAATTAGGGAGGTCGGTCCAGGGTCCAAACTACAGCACGTAGGGCGCACACTCTGGATAATCCTCATGACATCCATGAACTCCGGTCGACTGAAGGAGCTCCAGGAAAACTGAGGCACAGTGATCTCGCACCGTTCAACAACAACCCCCCTAGAGTGTGCTGGCTGCAAGTCCGCTCTGATGTCCAACTAAATGTTTCAATAAAACATCAAAAAAGAAAGTTATCATGAAAAAGCTTCATCCCGATATAAACTTTGGGGAGATGCTGCTAATTTATTTACTTATTGAATTTTGGTAACCGGGTAGGCCCACTGAGACAATATGGCCCCTTTTTCAGGGGTGACCCAGAACAAGACAACATATATAACATGTATATACAAATTACAGAGGAGTGAATATTTAGTGGCATTCAAATATGCTTAAAGCAGGTGTATATGATACTCATGCAAATTCAGTGCTACAGAAGTGTTAAAAAACATAAAACAGTGTTTCAACAATATAGGAAACATTTCATCAATTAAGTGCAAGACACTAAGTAAGACAATAATGGTGAACTAATATTCATACACATGGTGATTGGGGTTAATGCTAATGATTTATCAAATGGAAAATATTATCACACAAAGTTCATAATCAGATTTCTTCAACAGGTAGACCCCACCCTGATCCCCCCATCTCCACTCCCTATTACCCACCCTTCTACTTCCACACTCTCTCCCCATCTGCTGCCAAACCCTACCTACTCAAAGCCCTAAACGGTGCCAGACACAGCAATGACTCTCTTGATCTCAGTCTTCTTCGCTCTACCCTGGACGTTGTTCTCAACCCCCTTCTCAACCTCTCCCTCGGTCAGTTCCACCAAGCATGGAAAATGGCAGTCATCACCCCCATACACAAGGGCAGTGACCGAACCTCCCCAGGAAATTACAGACCAATCTCCATCCCCCCCCCCCAAAAGCCTTGGAAAAGATCATTGCCGACCAAATAACGGACTTCCTCTCCACGCACAACCTCCTCTGCATGAAGCAACATGGCTTTCGCCAAGGTTTCAGCACCACAACTGCCCTCAGAGTTTTCCAACTTCACTTACTCCACCCTAGACAAAGGGCACCTCGCAGGGGCAGTATTCATTGATTTGTCGAAGACCTCTGACACGGTCTGCCACCTTCTTCTCCTTAACACCCTCACACAACTTGGTTTCACCCCAGGTCCGATAAGCTGGGTCACACCAACCACCTCACAGCCCAAACCCAGAGCATTAAAATCAACACTATCCTCTCTAGCCCCCGCCAGGTCCGCTCCGGTGTTCCCCAAGGCTCTATTCTGGGGCCACTACTCTTTAGTCTGTACCTAAACACACTGCCCAATGCCCCCTCGGAAAACATACTCCTTTACGCAAATGATGCAGTCCTCTTTGCATCTCACCCTGACCCTGCCCAACTCCAGCTTGCTCTGCAATCCTCTTTTCCTCAGACCGAGCAGTGGTTCATCGACCACAGGCTTGTAATTACCCTTAAAAAGACAAAAACCCTGCTGTTTACCCACAATCAGAACAAACTCAAGGGCACAGCACAGTCTATTCAGTCCCTCTCCCACCTCCCTTTTGAGCAGATTACCTCATACAAATACCTAGGTATCATCTTCGGCTCTGCCTTCACCTTTCATGACCACATCCACACCCTCTGCTCTGCCATAAATTCACGGATAGGCTTACTATACCGGCACAGAGCCTGTCTTCCCCCCAGAAGCGCTAAGACTCGCCACTGACTCATCAGTCCTAGCCCTAGTAGACTATGTACTCCTGATATATGGAGCAGCAGACAATGCAGCCCTGGGCAAAATCAAGCTCACACTCAACAAGGCCTGTCGGCTACTCACAGGAGCGGACAGGCTCACCCACACCTGCACGCTATATTCCTTGTCAAACCTCCTCTCCCTTAATGAGCGGCTACTCTACCACCTGTTTGTTCACCCAAAAAATCCACACCGGCTTAACCCCCCTGGTCTGTCCAAATTAGTCAGCGCCTCCACGCCCACTGTCCCCACACGAAGCTCAACAATAACCTCGCTATTAATCCCTAGGGTCAGGATGGCCCTTGCTCAGAGGTCTTTCTGTTACAGGGCCCCTACCTTGTTTAACAACCTCCCGCCTAGTTTCACATCCGAGCACAGAATCGGGCCATTTAAATCTGCCCTCCATAACCACCTTCTCAACTTCCGTAATTGCAACTGCATATAACTGTAGCCCCATCTGGTCCTGTCCCAACCAGTTGACCATCTCCACCCACCTTTGTTTAAGTATCGGTGGGCTCTCCTCCCTGTTGCTTAGCTACAATCATGTAAAGAACAGTACCTGCAAATTTGAGTGCATCTTCATGCTCCTATTGACTACTTCTTCTTGATGTAATGTAATACTGTGTGTGTACACAACGGTCGCTCCTTCTTGCTTAGCTACCATAATGTATGGGCCAGTCTCCAACAAGAGGCCCCCTCTCACTGCTATGGCCTGCACTATCTGTATTTAGTGTATATATTTTTTACTTTGTATTTGTTATTTCTGCACTACTGTCTGTTTTCCCACTCACTCTATGTCTCACCTGCCCCGTCCTGTACTGTGTATGACAAGGAGCCTTTGTAAATGAGTCTTTGACTCAAAGGGTTGCAATTCCGATACATGAATACATTAAATAAATCACTGCAACAAGTAAGTTCAACACAAAGTGTTGCAAGATAGAGACTGTGTGCTACTAAGGACTGTCAGGAAGTCTAAACCTCACTCTCAGGCTCTTGGCAATATTCGGAATGCAAGTAATCACAGACACGTTGCATTAGAGTAATAAACTTGTTTACTACTACCAAAAGGATAAAAATCACAGTTGCCCTAAGCAGTTCTTACCAATACGAACCGGGAGCCAGTGCTAAGCGTTCCCTATATCTCGAGGTTTCTTTGTGTCTCTTGGGATCTCCGAGGTACAAGACTTAGTGTCTCACATTATATACCTATGATAATTACTATGGTTACTGTAAGATAAAAACACTTCTAGTTACAGAGATGAGCCCTATTGGCTAAATTAGAGGAGGCTCCACGGTCCAAGACAACATTATACAATTCTGTAGTAGTCATCAGTTTTTGAAACAAAAAGAGTACTTATACAGAGTCTTGCATAACTCAGTGTAGTGATACAAATCACCGAAAAGTGGCACTGACGACTTATATATCATAATTATTACAAGGACACAGGTGTCCTAACATCTTATAAGTATGAAATACACAGAAAATACATAGAATATATATGTATTAGCAGTGTGTTACAATAACATGCGTACATATCCTGACATCTACTCTTATACAGTAGATGCCCTTAGCCATATATGTTAGTACAACATATACCTAAGCACTAGCTGTCTACGGTGTACCTCTGAGGGTACCAGTAAGGGTGCAGGGACCTCGTGTAACACGACACTGGGCCTACAGGGAAAGCACAAAATTCAGGACCAATGTGTGCCAGAATCATGTGCCACAGCTGAAGATGCTTGACCTTCCAGTCTATAAAATCTGTCAAGAACAAGACAGAGTCCTGGAAAAGACTGTACAAAGGAACTACCTCCTCCTATCCACAGAGGAGAATGTGTCTGAGCCAGCACTCAAAACTAAATGCCCAGTGACACAGAAACCAAAAACTCAGAGCCACACAAACCAGCAGAGAAATGGGATGCCTGCACTTCATAGGTTTCATAGGGTGTTCAAGCTACATAGACTTTCGTCCTTAATGCTTGCCTTGTTTTAAACCATAGTTGATTTATTACAGTAGTATTTGTCCAGTCCGTATTTAAAGGAATCCATTGAATCACTACTTACTACTTCATCTGGCAAACTGTTCCATAGTTTGACCCCTCTCTGGCTAAACCAGTTTTTCCTTCTTAAGGTTCTCCATTTGCCTTGTGTTAATTGTAATCTTATGTTTCCTGGGTTCATGTAAGTGAATGCCCCTAACCTCAAGTCCTAATTCCTGCTTCAAGTGATCATCCTGGAAGGCCCTGTAGATCATGCACATATCCCCCCTTATTCTACGATATTGTAATGTGCAAAGACCTAAGCTGTTTAATCTCTCCCGATATGATACATGTCCCTGACCTGTAATTCTCTTTGTGGCCCTATGCTGCACCCCCTCCAATCTTCTAACATCAGCTTTTTTGTATGGTGACCAGACTTGGACACAATACTCCAGATGGGGCCTCACCAAGGCTCCATACAGAGGCAAGATCACTCTGCTATCTCTACTACCAATGTGCTGTAGTATACAATTTTGTACTTGATTAGCTTTCTTAATAACCATACAACAATGTGTATTAAATTAAGTCATTTGTTATTTTCACCCCCAGATCTCTTTCCTCCTTAGTTTGACGTAACTGACTCTTACTTATGCCCTATGCGTTTTTGTTATTTCTATTTCCCAGGTGCATCACTGCACATTTACGGAGTTTAAGTTCCAGTTTATAATGTTCTGTCCACTGACAACATGTCTAGTGTTGCCTTAACCTTATTTTGATCCTCAATACTGTTTACTATGCCCCCAATTCTACAGTCATCTGCAAATGTACTTATCCAGATGTTGAGAAAACTACACTTGATTGAAGTAACGTATAAATTGAAAAAACATGGGCCCAAGACAGAGCTCTATGGAACTCCGCTCGTAACTACTTTCCAATCGGAAAGAAACCCTCTAATAGTAACCCTTTGCCTTCTATCATACAGCCATGCTTCTACCCATTTAACTATATTAGTTGGCAGCTTGGCACTGATCATTTGATACAACTATCCCAAATGCAGTGCCTGTGTAAGAGCCAGCTGAAAACAGTTCTGACGATAGTGATGGTGACATTGTGTGTTTCACCAGAGGACCTGGCAGACCCCAGAAATGGGGAACATGTTTTTTGTTTTATAGGTATAGAGAAAGTGACTGTTGGTGAAAGAGGGGGGGATCTAGACAATTTTCTATTAGAAAGAGAAGCTTTTTGGATTTTTACGCTAAAGGGTGTTGAAACACCAGGATTAAATGAGGGTATCTCTGTCTTACTGCTTTAAAGAAAAGATAATAATGTGGTGGTTTTCCGATTTTCCAGTTTTTAAATACACCTTTTTCCCCTTATTTATAGTTTAGCATCATTATATGGATATGTTTAAATGGTAGAATACAAAAAATGGTAAAAAATGTTTCAGTGTGCATATTAGTAATTGACCTTTGTGACCTTCTGGTCATTTGCTGCTTATAAAGTTAGAATATTGGGATTGAATTTTTTGACTCCTTTAGAGATGACTAAAGAAATATTACACAGGATGTGTTTAGAAGATGAGCATGTTATGTTGACCTTGTTGACCTTCTGTATTTTGATTTCTAGATGTTTTTCCTGAATTAATTATAGGTCAACTAAGATATAACTTCCTCAGTCTTTATATTTTAATAACTTTGTATGAGATATCAGTGAAATATAGAAGAAATGATATATAAAAATTTAATGTGCATACTAGTAATTGACCTTTATGACCTTGGGTTGTTAGTGGTTTATTTGTAGTTAAAATCTGGGATTTGTTTTTGTTTTTGATTCTTTAAAGATGATTAAGGAAAGATTATATACGATGTCTATTGTAGATGAGCATATTATGTTGACCTTGTTGACCTCCACATATAAGAAATCGGAAATTACAGAGTAATGATATTTTGAGCTCGATAAATAATGATAAGGGGTTTCCTATTCTGAATAATTTATATGCTGACTAAAATGATAACATTATATAAAATGTTTTAGGTCTGAGCATATTAGTAGGTGACCCTTTGACCTTGGTCGTGACCCATCTCTTCATAAATTTTAGAGTGGGTTGAGTATTATATTTAATTCTTATGAGAAAAACAAATGTTTTTATAAAAATTATGAATTTGGATTCGATTTATATTAATTATTGGATGTCTTATGTTTTGAATTCACTCAAGTCAATTAGAACACATATTTCCTTATTCTACATAAATGTTTTAAAGAATTCAGAATGTTTTGTATGAGATACATATCCAGATAGGAATTTTTAGTGATGCATAATGTTTTTACTTATATGTGTTGGAAGTTGATGTTCACTTGGAATGTGATGATTGTATAATTGTTAACATATGTGATGTGGGGGTATTTAAGTAAGGGGTTGTGTCATGTCCAGCCTCCCTGAGAGGAAGTCTTGTCATGCCAGAACAGAGTCGAGACTTGTGAGTCTGCTTATTGCCACTGCTTCTTTACAGGCATGTAATACAATAAATGTTGTTTTCATAAACTGAGACGGATGCTGGTGCTGCCCTTTTTTTGGATTTGACTGAGACTGATTTGGGCTTGCACAGCTCCAGTGTGGAGCTGCTTTTTTGGTTTTCCATTGAATGTGTGTTGTGTGCTCACTCTGGAATCCGTGATTGCCTGTGATTTGTGATTGAATTTTCAACACCTGAATAGTATGGCCAATTTGAAGGATGTTGGCCTTGGAGCTGTGGAGACTGCATTCTCTTTGGCATTATTTCAACTGGATGAGAAGGAAACCCATTTATCGACATACCTGCTAGTAATCAACAACCATCTACTTCTGCAACTATGACCCGGTGAGCCTCCCATTTCAGATATTAAACAAGCTTTTTGGAACTGGAGAAATGTACTTTAAAAGCACTGAAATGTATGGAATAGAACCTCTTTGGAAGCTTATGTTAAAGTGGGTAGAACACCTAGGGGTCTGAGAGTGATAAAGTGGCCTGGATATGGACTTGATAGAGAAAGTTTTATTTCAAAATGGAAAACAATATGCAAGCAGCAACTATGCTGTTTGTTAAATGTGTAATAGAAGACTATCAAGAACAAGAGATGATCCTGCGGGAAGAGGTAACTCAAAAGGAGAAAGCAGTTCTTGCTTTTAAAGATTCTCCGGAGTGCTTGAATTTAGAAACTGAACTTAAATCTAAAGTGGAGAAACAAGAGAAACAAATTAAAGCCATAAAAATGACAAAGTTTGAACGAGATCGAAAGGATTATGAATTGGATAGAGTTTGGACTTGGAAAGAAAAAAAGTTTAATCAGTTGTCAGCTCGTAGTCCAAGATCAATTCTTAGAGCCAGCAATACAAGTTTTCATACAAGTGAGTCAGAAAGTGAGGATTTAGAAGAAGCGTCTCAGATAAAAGAAGTCCGGGGTCTGAGACGCAGCAATCGGTTGGTCCATTGAAAATGACGAACACGGTGGTGGGAAATAGATGGCAGAAGAAATACAGACCCAGGGACCCAGGTTTCAACAAAGAGGAATGAGGAGGGGCAGAGGGAGAGGTCGGAGCAGGAGTCGAGATTGGGTTCTGAAATGAATGTAATAAATTTGTCTAGCGTGGAACTGACACAGATACAGATCCAGGTACTTAATAAAGGATTGACATTTGTACCTACGGTAATACAGAGACCTTTTGAAGTACATGTGGATATGAAGAAGTTAACAAGGAAATTGAATCTGAAGGCTTTCTTTGCATCAAGTGGAGAATTTACATCAGTTGGGGATGATAGTACTGTTTCTACATCACATCAACAATTGTCTGGACTTAAAATACCATCGACATTTCTCCTCCAAGTAATCCTACTGTTCAAGTCTTTGAAAGAGCATGTTTGAAGGACTTAGATATTCTCCATCATGAAAATGAAAATTTTTATTAATATGTCTAGTGATGAACGTGCTGCATTAAATGAGCTGGTGAGTAATGATTTAATTACTATAAAACCAGCAGATAAAGGGGTCTGTTGTTGTCATGGACACTGCGAAATATGTGCAGGAAGTCCATCATCAACTGTCTAATGATAAGTTCTATGTGAGATTGAATAAGGACCCTACATTTTCTATACAGAAAGAGATTATAGATGTTGTTGATAGTGCTAGTAGAAGGAACATTATTGATGCTAAAATTGCTAATTTTTGAAAGTAAAATCTCAATCGTAGTACTATATGTATTGCCTAAAGTACATAAAACAATGGTGGACCCACCTGGGAGACCGATTGTCTCTGGTATAGGGTCAGTATAGAGCCTTTGTCCCAATATGTGGACACATTTATAAGGGAGCCTGTTAAGTGCATACCTTCATATATTAAGGACACTACTGATGTGTTGAACATCCTAAAAGATGTGAGAATGGAAAGAGATTGGGTTTGTGCACTATGGATATTGATTCCCTGTATACAAACATTCCACATATTGAAGGACTAGATGCATTACGGCAATGTTTAGGCAATAATCATGAGTTAAATATGGAATTGAGAGAATTTATTGTTACTTGTCGAGGATAGTACTTGAATGTAATGTATTCTTGTTTCAGCATGTGTTTTATCGACAAATTATGGGTACGGCAATGGGAGCTACTTTTACCCCTAATTATGCAAATATTTATCTGGGAGTCTGGGAGCAAGATATAGTATTATCTCAACATGAAAATCCTTTTTTGGTAAAATTGTTCTGTGGAAGCGCTTTATTGATCTACATCTTATTGCTTTGGTCTGGCAACTATGGAACAACTTAAAGAATTTGTGTTATTTTTAGAACTAAAATCCAAATTTGAGGTTTAAAATGGATAGTAGCACCGTGAGTGTACATTTTTTGGATTTAAATATAACCCTGATGCCAGATGGTACACTTGGAACGGATCTGTTTAGAAAAGACAGCGACAGGAATACAATATTATTACCCTCGAGTTGCCATCCTAGACATATTGTGGAAAATATTCCAGATGCACAGTTTTTGAGAATTAGAAGAAATTGCTCTGATACAGAAGATTATAAGATTAGGGCATCTGAAACGGAGACAAGATTTCTCGAGAAGGGCTATAAGCCAGAAAAAATTCAACAGGCTAATAAAATGGCTCTTGAAAAAAACAGGGAAGGGCTTATGAGATATAAAACAAAAAAGCAAGTAGATGATAGTGGTATTTTGAATTTCGTAAGTACATATACTAAAAAATCAGGACAAGTGAGAGATATTTTACGAAAGCATTGGAGTATATTGCAGACTGAACCATTATTGACACCATGGGTACAGACGATGCCAATATGGTATATAGACGTGCTAGTAATCTAAGGGATAGACTAGTGAATAGTTTACAGCCCGTGTTGAGAGTAGAAACGTGTTTTCCACCACCTTTGCCAAAAGGTACATTTAAATGTGGACACTGTAAGTTTTGTCCGTGATAAAGAAGACTGACAGATTTTTGTTCTCCAAAATCCCAAAAGAATATAAAATTGAACAGTTTATTAATTGTTCAACGGGGGTATTGTGTATTGGCAACATGTGTTTGTGGTGCATTTTATGTGGGTAAGACTAGTCGACCGTTTAAGGTTCGTATTGGCGAACATTTGGGAGCAGTAAGAAACTTAGATTTGAAAGAATGCACTAGCTAAACACACAGCAACACAGTCTGGAAATGGGGAACACGTTTTTTGTTTTATAGGTATAGAGAAAGTGACTGTTGGTGAAAGAGGGGGGGATCTAGACAATTTTCTATTAGAAAGGGAAGCTTTTTGGATTTTTACGCTAAAGGGTGTTGAAACACCAGGATTAAATGAGGGTATCTCTGTCTTACCGTTTTTAAAGAAAAGATAATAATGTGGTGGTTTTCCGATTTTTCCAGTTTTTTAAATACACCTTTTTTCCCCTTATTTATAGTTTAGCATCATTATATGGATATGTTTAAATGGTAGAATACAAAAGAAATTTTAAAAAAAAGTTTCAGTGTGCATATTAGTAATTGACCTTTGTGACCTTCTGGTCATTTTGGTGCTTATAAGAAGTTAGAATATTGGGATTGAATTTTTTGACTCCTTTTAGAGATGACTAAAGAAATATTACACAGGATGTGTTTAGAAGATGAGCATGTTATGTTGACCTTGTTGACCTTCTGTATTTTGATTTCTAGATGTTTTTTTCTTGAATTAATTATAGGTCAACTAAGATATAACTTCCTCAGTCTTTATATTTTAATAACTTTGTATGAGATATCAGTGAAATATAGAAGAAATGATATATAAAAATTTAATGTGCATACTAGTAATTGACCTTTATGACCTTCGGGTTGTTAGTGGTTTATTTGTAGTTAAAATCTGGGATTTGTTTTTGTTTTTGATTCTTTAAAGATGATTAAGGAAAGATTATATAAGATGTCTATTGTAGATGAGCATATTATGTTGACCTTGTTGACCTCCTACATATAAGAAATCGATGCAGAGTAATGATATTTTGGCTCCGATAAATAATGATAAGGGGTTTCCTATTCTGAATAATTTATATGCTGACTAAAAATGATAACATTATATAAAAGTTTTAGGTCTGAGCATATTGGTAGGTGACCCTTTTGACCTTCGGTCGTGACCCATCTCTTCATAAATTTTAGAGTGGGTTGAGTATTATATTTAATTCTTATGAGAAAAACAAATGTTTTTATAAAATTATGAGATTTGATTCGATTTATATTAATTATTGGATGTCTTATGTTTTGAATTCACTCTGAGTCAATTAGAACACATATTTCCTTATTCTACATAAATGTTTTAAAGAATTCAGAATGTTTTGTATGAGATACATATCCAGATAGGAATTTTTAGTGATGCATAATGTTTTTACTTATATGTGTTGGAAGTTGATGTTCACTTGGAATGTGATGATTGTATAATTGTTAACATATGTGATGTGGGGGTATTTAAGTAAGGGATTGTGTCTATGTCAGCCTCCTGAGGAAGTGAGTATGAACGAAACCGGTCGGGGCTTGTGAGTCTGCCTTTATTGCCACTGCTTCTTTACAGGCATGTAATACAATAAATGTTGTTTTCATAAACTGAGACGGATGCTGGTGCTGCCCTTTTTTTGGATTTGACTGAGACTGATTTGGGCTTGCACAGCTCCAGTGTGGAGCTGCTTTTTTGGTTTTCCAGACCCCAGAATGAGCAATTTCAACTGATGGAATGGAGAGGAACAGAACCATCAACCAGTACATCTCCAATTGGGGAACTGTCAAGGAAATTAACTTTTACACAATCTGAACCCAGGTACAGCACCTTTTGTGTCGAACGAACTGGCAACTGAACAATTTGAAAATCCAATTATGGACAGTGATGTGGAGTTTGACGTGCAGGAACAAATCCCAGAGACTGATGTGATCCTTGTCATTCCTGACAACTTCCTGAGGGAACAGTCTTACCTTGCAAGACTGGACATAAGCCTAAACATATCATCAAGCTCTTATGAGACACCCCTGATACCTCCTGTAATACCTCCATCCATGTGGTTCATAAGCATATTGCCCCGTGATAAACCCCCAATGTGCTGCACACTAGTTCAGGTGGAAGAGTAACTGCAGGCCAATGGAATGCTATCGCTAGATAGGCATCAACTGCCTAGTCAGAAATGTATTGTGTAAATGTGTATAAATACCCTGAGTAAATAGGCATCAGGTGCTATTTAGAAATGTATATACTGTTGATATGAATGCTCATGCCACTGTCATTAAACTTTTGGACAGTATGGACATGGTCTTGGGAAGGGCACCAAAAGTCTGGCAGGAGGAATGTGTAAGACCCCACCATTTCTGGGGGATTACCTGCTGCCTCCTCCAGCCACCAGGATGCCTGTCTGTGCCCAGGGTCCCTCTGGACTGAAGTAGAGGGATCCAGTAGGGTGGCTACAACACAATCCAGGAGCCAAGCCGAGGTGCCGCTCAGCATTTCGGCATCTGGAACAGCTCATCATGCGTCCGCGATCTCAGCCCCAAGCACTGCTGTGTGGGGGCTGAAAGTGGGTATAGAGGCACCATGCAGGTGCAATAAGCCGATTCCTCGACTGCAGTGCCAGCAACGGGTCAGGGAACGAGAACTGTAGAGCTTCTGGTGTCAGTGCTGTTGTGCATTAGCGACAGCATGCACACGGAGCTACTGCTCAGTTTCAAAACCTGCCCATGTGCCTGCCCAAATCAAGGAATCCAGCTCTAGGGTAAGCAGCGAAACTGGGACCAGGGATCAGTTGCTCCACTGAGCACAGCACTTCCTGGCCCAAGGAAGGCAGAGGGCCAGGATCAAGGAAAATGCACTAGTGCACATGTGCGCTGTTATCAGGAGAGCGGGACAAAGGCAGCCTCCCACAAAAAGAGCTCTGATTTAAACAAGCATTTGTCAATGCCGAATGTTTGCTTGCTGGTATTAGCATTGGAAATGCAGGAGTTAGACAGATGCAGAATAGGAAAAGCAGAGAAGTATTGAACTTCACGCCAACCCCATCTCCATCCTGTAGAGATGGACAGGCACTGGGGTAAGTGTTTGGGTCATCACCCATGACGTTCACGCTATGTCACCTCACCCTATTCTGCAGACACCGACACATGTTGAGGTGTGCCTTGGGGTGTTTGGCTTTACAGTCACCAAATTCCATAAGGACATACACTGAAATGGGTGCAGCATAAGAGAATGGGGTGAACTCTGTGGCCAAAGGTACATATCGATGCCTGTCACTGGCTGGGGGGTGGGGGTGGGATGACATGGGCAGTACAGTCGGCAATCCAAAGGCACACCCCGATGCCTGTCAGTCTGTAGAGGGTGGGACGTTATGGTTAGAAACCCTAATACCCCTGGCATTTGTTGGTACCTGCACTACAAATTTTCAACATGGCCTTTTTGTGACCCCACCTCATGAAAGTATTTGGGACCTCTTCTCATGAAGAGTGGCAGTGTGATTTTCTCAATGTGTCCTGAATTTTGAGTTCCAACGGCGACCGTGCCATTCTGCACCACATGTACGAAAATACAGATCAGACAGGATGTGAAGAATGACAGCTGTATCATCCATAGGGAGGTGTGAAGAGATGGCAATGTTGAAAATCTGTAGTGGGAATATTAAAAATGCTCACACTTCCGAGCATACGTGGAAACTACGTAACAGTCATTTTATGGACTTTCGTCACCAAATTTTCAACATAGGCATTTTAGGACCTCTGCTCATGAACAGTGTCACTGTAACTTCCTTAATGTGTCCCGAACTCCGATTTCCCACAGCGACCACGCTATTCTGAGCCGGAAGTGCAAAAACACATTTCGGCCAGGATGTGAAAAATGACAGCTGTACTGTTCATAAGGAGGTGTGGAAAAATGCCAATGTTGAAAATCTGGAGTGAAAAAATTGCAAATTCATGGAGTTACGAGCGTGCATAGCAACTGCGCAATGCAGGCTCGTAAAATCATTTTGGATTTTTCACAAAGGATTTGCAACATAGACTTTTGAGAGCCTACCTCATGAACACTGGCACTGTCATTTAGTTAATCAGTCCCGAAAGGTGATTCCACGCAGTGACCGCGAAATCACCTTTCCGGACTGAATAACGCAATGACAGTGGCTGAATTCATGAGGAGGGGTCCCAGTAATCCCATGTTGAAAATTTGGTGCCAAAATTCCCAACAATTCCTGAGATATGCACCAAAGTTGAAAAAAAAAAAAACACTATTTATGCCATTATACAGCTTCGCGATCGGCTTTGAAGAGTGCAGTCGTGTTCTCGGTCCACCGAAGATCGTCACGTTGGGCTCCGGAGGCAAGTATGGGGTGAGTGTGGGGAGGCAGGGTGCGCAGAGGGTGGACGCGGGTTGGGGAGAGGCCACTGGACTCAATGAGGGACTGTCTTCTGTTTTACAGGTTAAAAAAAAAATAAAAATTAAAAAAAACATATCGCAGGACTTTTTTTTGTTTGTTTGTTTGTTTTAACAGGGACATTTGGCACACTGGGGTGGGCTCCCAGCGTGCCACCCTAGTGTTTTTTTTTTTGGGGATGTAGAAATAACGGGGATTGGGCACCCCCGCCAGCCCATACCAAGGGGGGCAGAGGTGAGGGGATTGGGCAACCCCCGCACAAACAATTTTTTTGGGGGGACATCATCCTCTCTGCAAATTAAACTGGGAAGGGGGACTGAAGCAGACAGGAATTAGGCCCCATTCGGCAAACAAAGACTGTTTTGTGGGGGCGCATGGCCTTGAGGGATTAGGCACCTATTTTCAGAGAGCCTTGTAATATTGTTTGTAACCATGGCGGCGGCTTGCCGCAGTGTTCAAACAATATTATACTAGGCAAGGTACCGCCCTGCAATGACGGGTCGCTCCCTCATTGCAGCGGAATGCCTGACACTGCAATGACAAGGCGGCCCCCCGATTGCTGCAGCGAAAACGTTACAACTTGGTGGCACTTTTGGAAGCCAGTGTCATCAGCACACTGTGCCTCCATTGGTCCACCAGTGCCAAGCCCCCAAATGCAATGCCTCTGTTGGCTGCCACAGTGCCACACCTCCACAACCCGCTTCTCTCCTAACCTGCCGCATAATGTTTCTTGCGCATGCATGCAAGCAAACATAAAAATGGGCCAAGTGCCAGAGTAGATAATTACCTCCCCACATTCTGGGCCAGGGCCAGGTGGAAGCAGCATATCAAGAGATCAAAATAAAACTGCAGCAAGCTGTAAAAGTCGCAACAGTACTGTAAACAACTACAGCGGCCTCCATGTACTCACTAGCCCTGCAAAGACTTCTGGGAGAGAATCAGAGGTCAGCACTAGATTTTCCCACAAATTTTGAACAACTAGGATCCTGTATTACAATTTAGCCTGTATGCAAGCCAAGCACGGCTGGGACAATGTTCCAAAGACTGTTTGCCTGGGAACAAATCCGACTAATGGGGCATCAAGTTTCATACCGGCTAAAAAGGGGCTGTTACCAGGGATCAAGGTCAGGTCTGCCAGTGTGAGCTGGTAAGCCACTGTCTACCGAGTCCTGCAGGCCTGGCAGACTAAAGGAAATGTGGGATCCCAGCAACTGACTGTTTGTAAAGAAAATGAACAGTTTTTATCAAAACTACCAATTTTAAAGGTGAGGACTGGAGCTGGGTTTTCAAGCCCCACCAGCAACTTTCCCCTCTGGGGGACAAGCTCCTCAAAAGATTGGTCGACTGAGAAGGCCACTGCCTGCTTCAGGGTCCCTCGACCCCTGGAACTGTAGTCCAGAACAGACTGTGAAAGAACAGAAACCAGTGAGAGAACACCAGGCACCCGGTGGAAGCCTGCTAACCAGCCAGAAGCACATCCAGCCGACTCGCCTGTTCCATCTTCAGACACCAGAGATCTCTGGGAAGCTACAAAACCATGAGTAACGATCAGGATTTCGGTCTCACAACTGGGAAAATCTTGTTTGTGCCATAGATAGAGGGAGAAGCCCTGGGCAGGACTATGCCACTGGGAGAGGTCCAGGCAGAAGCCCTGTGGAGGCCAGCCAACCAGCTGTTCCTTGTGGATTACAAATAGGGGGCCCCTTTGCAACCTTTTCAACAGTTTACCATTCAACTGTTCTACAACAGTTTGGTTTTGAATTGTGTATGCCTGCACCAGTTTGAAGTGTGCTACTAAGCTCCTACCCTGCAAGCAGCAACTGCATCCCCAGTGAGGTCGACCGTCTATCCCCTCCGAAAAACCCAAGATTCTGATGTTAGAGGATCAGGTCTGATTTTCCAAGAGTCTCTAGACGTGCCCCAAGGTGCATTTGTTTTCCTAGATGAGTGGTTGCAGCCTCTCGTTTAAGAGAATCCATCGCCATCTCAACATTTGTGACCCATGAGTTGAAACTGTCCTTTTTTGTGCAGAGTTCCATTACCAAGGAAATTAATCTTTGCATTTCTAGCCCCAGTGTAGAAAGTGTTTCATCCGGGTCTTGCCTGGGCCACGGCTTCAGGTTCAGTAACAGACCGCGAGGGGTGAGCAGCAGGAACATTTTTGCCTTTTCCTCTCGGAAGAAGCTTTCTCCTTTCGAGGATTACTCATTGTAGCCACCAGTCCCCTCTGTCAGTTAGTAAAGTAAACATTCGTGAGAAAGAAGTATAAAAGAAATTAATATTTTTATCAATGCCCTGCCTAAGAGACAGAGCTGTTATATTTTGCTGCCTCTTAGCTCGGGCTTCACAGACTCTCCCCAAATGAATAGTCTCTTAAAGGCCACCTAAACCATCTTTTTTTTTTTTTTAAATTACTCCATAGGCTTGTAAAGGAGAGGCTGTTATTTATGTTTATACCGAAACTGCATTTATTAAAGCAGAAAAAGTGCAGTTTCATAGCATTTGAAAATTGTAAACACAGCCTCTTCGGATTCAAAAATCCTGCTCTCAGAATCCTAAAATGGCTTCTTTGATGTCATATGTGAGATGTCAGCTGTGCAGATGTATCCTAGCTCTACAAACCATATTTAAATATGAATAACTTTAAAATGAAAAATGATAGCCAGGTACTGTGAGCATGAAAGTTGTTCAGCACAAACATATTTACAAAATTAGTGGTATATCATTTATAGATGTCATTTAGCTTTTTTTAAATTAGCAAAAAAGCAGCAAAGAATTCAATTGTCACTTTTTCAACAAACAAATGCAAATAACTTTAAAACAAAAAATGATAGCATGGTACTAGGAGCACGATAGCTCAGCACAAAAATATCTACAAAATGAGTGGTGTTTCATTTACAGAAACCTTATAATTTTTGTAAAAATTAGCAAAAAACCAGCAGAACATTTTTTTTTATTTTTTGAAATAAACGAATGCAAATAAGCTTCAAAACAAAAAATGATAGCATGGTACTTTGAGCACAAAAGTTGTTCAATAGAAAAATATCTACCAAAAGAATGGTGTTTCATTTATAGATACCTTTTAGATTTCTTTATAATCAGCAAAAAATGGCAGGGAATTCAATTTTTTTCCACTTTTTTTGGAGGAGTGGCATAAATAGAATATTTTACCTCCTTACCGGAAATATGATACTTTTTGTTCTCTTGCCGACTAACCTGATGACATCACTTGTGTCTTTGCTCTCGTGATGTCATCAGGTCTATTGACACTCGAACAAAAAATATCAACAATATTTCCAGTAGGGGGTAGCATATCCCTTGTATATTCTTTGCAAAAAAACTCTGTTAATGTATCAGTTTGAGTTGCTATTAAAGCGACAATAGTATGGAGATGTGATGTTAGAGTCTTCAACACAGCCAAAGGGGGAAAGGCAACACAAGCAATCACAGACATCCATTATCAGGTAAGACAAACAACATACAACTCTTTCCAAATGACATACAGTAAATCATCCATCATGGTCCAGCACTTCTGAAGCCATGGATACACATGCACACTTGCACACCACCTGGGAAGTACCGTAAAAAAATTCCCTTAGGATCACACTGTAAATTGTAAGCAAATAACAACACGACAGGGTGTACGGCAATGCTAAATTACTGCATGTGCAAGGTGGGTTTGTGAGGCATGAGGTGCAGCCAAATGCCTTCAACCACCTGCGAAGTGCATTATAGGATTCCCATGGGATCACACTGTAAATTGTAAGTAAGCAATAACACACGGCACGGTGTGCAACAATATTAAACTGATGTATGCCTCAGGTGGGTTGTGAGGCACGAGGCACAGCTGAGTGTCTTCAGCCACTTGGGAAGTGCAATATAAAATTCCCACAGGAACACATTGTAAATTGTAAGTGTAACCCCCCCCTGTTACCTGGGGTTACAAGAATCCCACTTAGACCTAGTGGTAGGCAGGGAAGGCAGCTTGTGAAACTCCAGTTAAATGGATTTCACACCATCTCACTCTGTTCTCGGTCTCAGCTGAGACTGAGGGACGACATCATTTTAGAACCATTGCAGCTGCATAAGCTACACTGGAATGTTGCAGCTAGGGAAGTTAGGATAGAATGTTGGGGAATCTGAAGTCAGTCTATTGCAGTCTGTAGTAGAGGAAGGAGGTGCTCTGCTGTAAGCAGGCCCTTAGAGTCTTAAGCTCTGTCAAAGAGCTATTTTTTTGTAGAGGTGTGTGTTCTCACCTGAAGAGGAACACAAGAAGAGCCAAGTGAAGTGGTAGAGACTGTTTTCAGTGGTTCAGGGCCCCATCCCTGCGGGGATGGGGAGGAATCAGCCTGCTGCCAGGGGCAACTCCCCTGGTCCAGCTAGGGAAAAAGAAGCTGCCCGAGTTAAGTTCGTGCTGAGGCACCAGAAGTTCTGGACGGGATTTCTTTGAAGAGAAAATGCCTGTGGGGCACCTGCAACTAAGGGGTGAGTTCGCTCTGCTAAAGGGCCAATGCATTTTCACCTGAAACAAGATGAAACTAAAATGACTGTTACTGTGGGGTCAGAAAGAGACAGCCAAGTGCAGTTTGGAAGATGTGGGGATTGGACTGCTTAACTCTGTGGGGGGTCTACAGTAAAGATCAGAACACATCCACTTTCACTTTAGCCCTCAGGCTTTGAAACACACTGGGCACTTAGCCAGAACTTGTACTCTGCTCTGGGTTTCCCTGGCTCGGCTCCCTTGCCAGCCACTTGGATTACCTTCCTTCCATGGCTCGGCTATCATGCCAGCCCTTTGGACACTTTCCATATAGCATGGAAACATTTACTGGTGGCTCCTTAAACCACCTATGAGCACTTCTGGCGTCTGGGATTGATGAGGAAGATTCCCTGATGGAGCCAGAAGTGCTCATAGGTGGTTTAAGGAGCCACCAGTAAATGTTTCCATGCTATATGAAAGTGTCCAAACGGCTAGCATGATACCGAGATATGAGAAAAGGTAATCCAAGTGGCTGGCAAGGGAGCTGAGCCAGGGAAACTCAGAGCAGAGTACAAGTTCGGGCTGTGTGCCCAGTGTGTTTCAAAGCCTGAGGGCTAAAGTGAAAGTGGATGTGTTCCGATCTCCATAAATCTGCATTACCAGGAGTGTAGCCCCGTGGGGATCCATCGATGCTTTGTTATTCTGTTGGATGTGAATAAAAGCCGCACTTTAGAATCCCACTTCTGGTATTGGACATTACAGTTATTGCTTCCTGTGTCCGGAGTTACTTGGGTGCCCCTGTTGCAGAGTAGCCAAAGCTAGCCAATGTGCCGAGTGACATATTTCCCCCCAAACTCAGCCCACCAGGTATTGCTGTCAAGATGGAAACAGCATACCTGGGTGGGGGTTACATAAGTAAGCAATAACACATGACAATGTGTGTGGTAATGCTAAATTACCTCACGCTCCAGGTGGGCTGTGAGGTACGAGGCATAGTTGAGTGCCACCAACCACCTGGGAAGTGCTAATGTCTTCACTCGGGTGCAGAAAACACCTCTGTTGCCATGAAAGTGCACGCTAAGGACATGGGAAAGTCAGCAGGTGGCTGCTCTGAGAAGCACCAAGCGCCTGGCTTCTTTGCCTGGAAGCAGAGGTAACATTCTAATTTAAATGGCACACAGCTGCATGACACAAAATGAAACCAAAAAGGGAAACTGCAGCAGAGCGAGATGTAGCCCTAGGTAGTATGGCGAAGGCAGTATTCATGTGCACTGACTAAATGCAAGGAAGAAAGGGAAGTGTTGATGGATGGCAACATGAGAAATGCAACGTGCCCTAGATCACTTTGCCTGATAATATAAAGTGGGAATACGGAAATCAGTGGTTCTCTGTCACGGCAAGGCAGCACTGACAGGGCAGGAGAAAACAGAAAGGGAAACAGTAAGCGTACAACAGTTTTGTGCCCCCTCCCCCCCATTCAGAAGGCGGGAGGTGAGAGCCATTTGAAATGCAAATTGCACTTTTGTAAATTGGAGGACAGCATGAGAACCAAAAATATCAATATTTCCAGTAGAGAGGTAGTATATTCCATTTATGCCATACCTCCAAAAAAGTGAAAAAAAAAATTCATTTCCCGCCATTTTTTGGCGATTATAAAAAAAATCTAAAAGGTATCCATAAATAAAACACTCGTTTGCTAGATATATTTGTGCTGAACAACGTCTGTGCTCGAAGTACCATGCTATTGTTTTTCATTTTAAAGCTATTTGCATTTGTTTGTTGCAAAGAGAAAAAAAAAATAATTTTATGCAGTTTTTTGCCAATTAAAAAAAAAAAAAACTAAAAAGGTGTATATAAATGAAACACTACTAATTTTGTAGATATTTTTGTGCTGAACAAATGTCCTGCTCACAGTACCATGCTAATCATTTTTTGTTTTAAAGTTATTTGCATCTGTTTGTTGAAAAATTGACAAACACCTGAATTTGCTAATGCGTTATCTACTAATTTAACTAAAAGGTATCTATAAATGAAACACCACTCATTTTGTAGATATTTTTGCACTGAACAACTTCCATGCTATCATTTTTCATTTTTAAGTTATTCACATTTGAACATACGGTTAGTAGAGCTAGAATACATCTGCACAGCTGGCATCTCTCTCGTGTATGACATCATCAAGGAAGCCACTTTGTAGATATTTTTGCACTGAACAATTTCCATGCTCACAGTACCATGCTATCATTTTTCATTTTTAAGTTATTCGCATTTGAATACAGGGTTAGTATAGCTAGAATACATCTGCACAGCTGGCATCTCTCTCATGTATGACATCATCAAGGAAGCCACTATAGGATTCTGAGAACAGAATTTTTGAATCAGAAGAGGCTGTGTTTACAATTTTCAAATGCTATGAAACTGCATTTATCCTACTTTAATAAATGCAGTTTCAGTATAAATGCAAACAGCCTCTCCTTTACGAGCCTATGGAGTTAAATTTTTTTTTTTTTTTTTAAACAAATGTGTAAAAAGATGGTTTAGGTGTCCTTTAAATAGCTTACAATATATAAGCAGTCTCCTAAATAAACTGCAGTACACAGACAGTCTTTTATTGGGTCACGATAAACAAGCAGTCCTAGAGAGCAGCAGGTATGGTCTGTTTAAATATTGTGCTCTGCTGCCTGAATGGCATTTAACATTAAATTAGTATTTATGGCAAATGGCCCTGTTCCCCTTCTGATGCTATAGGAGCACCTGAACCTCTGCCCTATCGAGGTGTGGCCTTCAGGGTCTGCTCCCCCCATGCTGGTCCTGAAGGAAGCACTTTCAATCTCCACCTTGTACATAATTCTGGGGCCTGACCTGCCTCTCTTTGTGCTCATGACTGGAGCAAACTGTGGCTCCACCTTGTGGGCAGTCCCTGAATTATGCCAAGCTGCTCAAGGCTTAGTGTGACACCACCTGAATGTTGCCCACTAGATCTAAAATTCGTTACGGTGTTGTAACCTGGCCCTGGTGCCACCAAACTCGTCACCACTGCCTGCAGGTGTTGCTGTGGCTGACT
The DNA here is from genome assembly GCA_016271365.2 of Neoceratodus forsteri. Taxonomy (NCBI): domain Eukaryota; kingdom Metazoa; phylum Chordata; order Ceratodontiformes; family Ceratodontidae; genus Neoceratodus; species Neoceratodus forsteri. The sequence continues at coordinate 143,776,393 of JADMNL010000027.1, forward strand.
GTACCACCTGATCCCACGTGGTCCTTGCTACTGCTGCAGGAGCCTGGGGTGAAGATCGCTGGTAGGTTCCCTTTCCCCAGCAGACTTAGTCACTGCCACTCACCAGGACTTGCAGGGCAGACCAAGTGTCCCACGGCACCCCTGCCCAGGGACTCACCACAGAGGAGGGGCTGTCCCAGAACAGTCAACATATACACTTGCTTCTGGAGAAGCCGCCAACCACTGAGGGACCCGATGTGCCTGGAAGAGCACAGCAAACATAGCTGGATGCAGCAGGGACTACAACACAAGGTAAACAATTTCTTCATGTTTCTACTGGTCCCCTGTATCCTGCCAAACCCAGCCTAACTTCAACTGCTGCGCCAATGACAAAGTGCCAGACTTGCTGGCCCTGGGGTTCTAAATGGAACACCCATGGTCCCATGACCCAGCATCTACACAGCTTTTTAAAAAAACAAAGTTCATGGGCTGGGCAACAATAGCATAGTCCCCAACAGGTGGCACCTGCCTGTCTCTCACGCTGTCGGTGTTGGGGGGTGAATTAGCAGAGGGAGTGAGGAAGGGAAAGTAAAGGAACTTTACTTTGGGCCCATGTCTAAGCCCTTAATCACCATGGGGTGCACTGGAAAATTTCTGAAATTTCCCAGGGGAGAGAACAAACGTCCAAACTGTTCAGTTTCTGTGTTCCTTCCTTGACAAATGTATGCAGTTTAAAAGCCCCCGACTCACTGCAAACCATCACTAGCAACAGTGAGCTCTGAGCCTGAACCTAACTGGAGTGGAAACAAATGCTGGAGTGTCCTGGTGAACCTTCCAGCTACGTTATCAGTGTGGCTCAGTTGGTAGCACATCTACCTCGGGACCTGAAGGTCGTGGGTTCTCGTCCCACACCGGGATTGGACTTGTACCTAAAATGCTGCCACCAGAGTGCAGTATTAGGGGGGTGTTGTACTGTTGGAGTGTACCATCCTTCGGATAAGATGTTAAACAGAGGTCCCCTCTACCTATCCTGGTGGGTGTCCAGGTGGAAGTAATAGAACCCAAGGCATTCTTCACAAAGAGTAGGGAACATTCCCAGTGTCTTGGCCAATATTCCCCTTCCCATAAAACTGGTTCATGCAACTGCCCAGACTGTTTGTGGGTGCTGATGTGCGATATGGCCACCACTACACATTCAGTCACTTCACTACCAGTCTAGCATTGCTTGTAAAGTGCTTTGGGATACATTGTGTATGAAAAGCATTACATAAATGCTGATTCTTCTTCTTATCAGACCAAATGATTAACATGCGCTTCCCATAGTCACCTGTGTTTCTCATACTGCAAACATTCAGAAACTGGGAACATATTACAATGAAAAGACTTGACAAAAAGTTTGACCTGCATTTTATTACATTCAAGACTGCCCCTTACTTCCTGCCTTGTACAATACCCTTCTTGCCCCGTTTTGAGTCAGATTTAATACTTTAAAAAAAAACAAAAAAAAAAAAACACATCATCTGAAATAATAAAATGAGTGCTCCTTTTAATATGGCTCAGAGCAGGTTTTCCATCAGTATTCTCAACTGTCCCATAAGGTCGGGTCACTCCCTGCTGCATACTTGTTCATCTTAGTCACAAGAAAATTGAAGTTAAACATCAGAGAACACCAATGAAAACCTGGACCAATCCATTATAAAAGGAACCTTCTTTTTATTATTTCAAATGGAAAAAAAAAATGCTACAGACAACTTAAAATGGGGGAAGGGGTATCATACCAGACAGGAGATAAGGGGCAATCTAAAACAGACTCAACAAGCATTTGTCAATGCCAAATGTTCGCCACTTGCTTTGCTGTTGTACCAGGTCTTGCCTTTTTTTTTCCCCCAATAACTACACAGTTACTCAAGACAGACCAGATGAGATGCAATGTGTCATTTTTACTGGTGTCCTGCTTTTACGCAGTTTTAGACTGCATTTACCCAGGATTGGCCAGTTGAGAGGCAGTGTCTAATTTTCAGTTGGGCTCCCACATTTTGATCCCAACATTTCCAACAGTCTTTTTATGACCTGACGTTATGATCAAGACAGATGCCATTTTTTAACTTCCACCCAAAAGGTGATTTTTCAGTGCGAATGAAAACAAGTTTTGGAAGGGATTTGAGAAATGACACCTGCCATGTTCAGGAGGTAGGATAACACAAGGGATATGCTAAACATTAGGGGCCAAAATCTTCAAAAATAAAGTTATTAGTAAACGTTGTAACAATTCAACATTTCTTCATAAACTAGTTGTAGTTTCACATTCTGATCTCAAATTTTCAACACAGTCTTTTTATGACCACTCTTTCTGAACATGACAGGTATCATTTATGAAATAGTTTGGCAAGGCCCAGTGACATGGAAGGCTGAGGTACCATGTGCCTTACCTCCTGCCATGCTGGCGACCTGAGTTTGGAAACTGACTGGTCGCTCGTGGGACTGGCCAGGAGAGGGAGGATTGATCATTTCGTAGGACTGCTCTCTGCCCTGGGGAGGGGGGGGTCTAGATGGCTCACCATTTGGCTGCCACCCAGCAGTAGCTGGGAGGCAGCACATGCAATGCCATAAGTTGGGAAGGGAACCCACGTTCAGGATGCCTGGGGCGTCTCTGTGGAGGCAGAGCTCACCTGTCGCATCCACTGCACATCCATGGGAGCCTACGGTGGAACAACCCTGGCTGCAGGATGATGAATGACCCCTCGCAAACCCAGCACCAGTGACCGGGCACTCCCCACAGTCCTGTGTGCCACAGGACATCAGTGGAAGGGTGATGGGGCTGGGGGAGTCAGACGGAAGGGTTAGTCGAACAAAGGAATATAAAAACAGATAACTGAAGAGAACACATTTTGGCCAGGATTTGAAAAATAACAGTTGTAACATTCACAAGGTGGAGTCAAAAAATAGCCACATTGAAAATTTGGGGTCAAAACATTGAAAATTACTAAAGTTACGAGCAGGCATTGAAAAATGTCAATGTACTTTTTTTTTTTTTATATAAACATTTTTAACCTGAAATTTCAACATAGTCTTCTTATGACCCCACCTCATGAAACACAGAAACATAGAATTTGACTGCAGATAAGGACCGCTTGGCCCACCCAGTCTGCCCATTTCCCTACCTGATGGATAAGCTGCACATTCTAGTTAATCAACAGCTTACTTCTTCCTACCCCCCCACTAGAATTGCCTTATGTCTGTCCCATGCATTCTTGAATTCTCCCACTGTTCCTGGCCCCACAATCTCCTCAGGAAGGCTGTTCCATGTATTCACAACCCTCTCTGTGAAAAAATACTTTCTAATATTACCTCTGAGCCATCCCCTTTCTATCTTCAAATTGTGCCCCCTTGTTCTTGCACATCTCTTTTTCTGAAAGATACTACCCTCTTGTACTTTGTTAATTCCCTTGAGATACTTTAAAGTTTCTATCATGTCCCCCCTCTCCCTCCTTTCCTCAAGGGTATACATATTAAGCTGCTTTAGTCTCTCCTCATAAGTCTTCTGGTGCAGACCCTGCACCATTTTGGTTGCCCTCCTCTGAACAACCTCCACTCTGTCTATGTCTCTGCGGAGATGGGGTCTCCAGAATTGCACGCAGTACTCTAGATGGGGTCTCACCAACTGTCTGTACAGAGGGATAACAACTTCCTGCTTTCTACTGTTGATGCCTCTCCGTATGCATCTCAGTATCTCCCCAGCCCTCCTTACTGCCTTCTCACATTGCTTGCCCACCTTTAGGTCATCTGATATAATTACTCCTAGGTCTTTTTCGATTTTTGTTCTCTCACCCCCCACTGTATACTCTTCCCCTGGGTTTTTGTTTCCCATATGCATTACCTTGCACTTCTTTGCATTGAGTCTGAGCTGCCATATATTTGACCATTCCTCCAACCTTGCCAAGTCCCTTGTCATTCTTTCCACCCCACCTTGTGTATCAACCCTGTTGCATTTCTTTGTGTCATCTGCAAAGAGACATACCTTTCCTTCCAGGTGCTCTCCAATGTCACGTATAAAGACATTAAGAGGACGGTCCCAATACCGAACCCTGTGGTACCCGCTAGTTACCCTCCTTTCTTCACTGTGGACTCCGCTTACTATTACCTTTTAAGGCCCTGTTGTCCAGCCAGTTTTTTATCCAGGCTACCACCTTGGGACCCACTCCAAGGCTGGCTAACTTGTATACTAATCTTTTGTGTGAGACTGTGTCAAATGCCTTGATAAAATCTAGGTAGGCCATATCCACAGCCCCTCCCCTGTCTACTACTTTGGTCACTCAGTCAACAAAATCTATTAGGTTTGTCTGACATGACCTTACTGCTTTGAAACCATGCTGCCTTGGGTCCTGTGCCCCACTGGCCTCTAGGTACTCAAAAACGCTTTCCTTCAGAAGTGATTCCATCATTTTCCCAACCACTGAGGTCAAACTAACTGGTCTGTAGCTTCCTGCCTCTGCCCTGCTCCCACTTTTGTGAAGTGGAATCACATCTGCCCTCCTCCAGTCCTCAGGTACCACCCCATCCTCCCATGATTTGTTAAAGAGAGTAGTCAGTGGTGTTACTAGTTCTACCCTTAGTTATTTAGAATTCTGAAGTGAATCCCATCAGGTCCCATTGCTTTGTCCACCCTCAGTTTCAAGAGTTCTTTCAAAACCCTTTCTTCTGTGAATGCACTGGTATTGACTCCCCTGTTCAGAGCGTTTCTTTTGTTTGGTTTAGGTACCTCCCCCTCCTCTTCCGTTGTGAATACTGAGCAGCAATATTCGTTCAGTATCCCTGCTTTTTCACCGTCACCCTCTGCCCACATTCCCTCCCCTTTATTAAATCTCTGTATCCCTCCCTTGGTCTTTCTTCACTCCCTAATGTACCTATAAAAGGTTTTATCCCCCTCTTTAACAGAGCTGGCTATCTTTTCCTCAGTTTGTGGCTTTGCTATTCTGACTGCCTTCCCTGCCTCCTTCTGCTTTAACTGATAAAGTTCTCTGTCCTGCTCCTTCTGTGTTTCCTTATATTTCCTGAATGCTATCCTTTTCTCCTTAACCTTCCCTTCCACCTCTTTTGAGAACCATAGTGGTTTTTTCCTTCGTTTTGTTTTGTTGATTTGCTTCACACAAAGGCTTGTTGCCTCTGTAATCGCAGTTTTGATTATTCCCCATTGTTTCTCCACCCCTCCTTCTTGCCCGTTTGCTAGTGCTTTCCTGAGGCACTCTCTCATTTTCCCAAAGTCAGCCCTCCTAAAGTCCAATACTCTTGTTTTTGTATGGCTTGACTCTATGGCTGTGTTTACTGTGAACCACACTGTTTGGTGGTCACTTGTTCCCAGATGGCTACCCACTTCTAAATCCGAGATCCTTTCTCCTTCCCCATTTGAGAGTACCAGGTCTGAGATTGCTCCCTCCCGAGTGGGTTCCATCACTAGCTGTCTGAGGCATGCCCCCTGTAGGGCATCAAGAATGACCTTGCTCTTGGATGTGCCTGCAGCAAAGGTACTCCAGTTAACATCTGGCATATTCAGGTCCCCCATCAACAATATCTCCCCTTATCTGCCATTTTAAGGATGCCTTCCATCATTTCCATGTCCATTTCCTCCCCCCCCCCCCAAGATGGGGGTCTGTACACAACCCCCATGCGGATTGTGGTGCCATTTCCTGTCTCCAGGGTGACACATAGTGACTCATCAACTTCCTGTTTACTCTTTAGTACTGTTGCTTTAATCCCTTCCCTTATATAGAGTGCTACTACTCCTCCACTTTTACCCACCCTGTCCCTCCTGTAGATTGTGTATCCTGGTATGTTGGCATCCCAGTCATGGTTCTCTGTGTACCATGTTTCAGTGACTGACACAATATCCAGGCATCCCTCTTCCATCAACGCCACTAGTTCAGGGAGCTTGTTACACAGACTGCGGGCATTGGTACTCATCGCCTTCCATTTTTTGATGGCCTTATCCCTTTTCGCCCCATCCCTGTCCTTACTGCCTTTTTCTGCATTTACCCATGTCCTGCTGCCTACCAACTTCTCTACCTTGGTGTTTACCTCTCTAACTACTGTATTTTGTGGGGGGAGGCTGGGATTTCTCTGCTCCTTTTCAGTGCCTCCCCCCTTGGCTAGTTTAAATGCTTGCCAATGAAGCATTTAAACCTATCAACTAGGATCCTGGTTCCCCCCCCAGACAGATGCAGACCATCTCACCAGTATAGGCCTGCATCCCTCCAAGTGGCTCCCCAGTCCCCAATGAAGCCAAAACCTGAGCTCCACACAGGTTTTTCAACCATTCTTTGAATCCCATGGTCAGAATACCCTAGCATCATCCTTGCCATAGACAGGCAACAACTCCGAGAAGGTTACCGTACATGCTACTTGTTTAAAGCCCCTCCCCAACTCTACAAACTCCTCTTGCACTGCTCGGATCCCATTCACAGCCAGGTCATTTGTTCCTAGGTGGATAATGACATCCAGCTCCCCCCCTCGTGCAGCTGCTCCCGCGATCCTGAGGATTTGCTTCCTGTCCCTCCAAGTCGTGGCACCTGGCAGGCACCTTATCTCCCTATCCCCTTCCACCCCCATATCTAACCCCTTAATGATTGAGTATCCCACCAGGAGTTGTCTCCTTCCCCTGTGGGGTCTCATGCCACCCTCCTGTGGGTCTCCTTTGTGGAGGTTCCCAGCATCCTCCTTGGTCTCCACTACAGGTGCCTCCATAGAGGAACCATTCTTCGCCAGAACAGCATATGAATTGTGGAGAGGTACAACTGGAGGGATGCACCTCTGTTCCACCACCCTCTCCCTCACTGAGCCCACCTTGGTCCAACTGCTCCTCTTTCTTGGCAACCTCTGAGATAGTGGTGGTGGTCCTGGTGGTCCCTGGGTGGGGAAAGAGGTTTCACGAATCTTAGCCAGGTCAGCCTGGAAACAGGAAACCTCCTCCCTCAGACCAGAAAGGTGCCTGCGAACAGGGCAGCATCGTAGTCTCCAGAATGTCTCCCAAAACACTGCTGCCCCACAGCCACTGCATTGCACCACTCCCATCTTGACTTATTTTGTGTCCCCTCTCCTGCTGCTTTGTATGCTTACTGTCTCCTCCCTCTATGTATTTTTACACCCACTTTCTTACTGCCTATGTGCCCTTACAACTCTCGCCCTTCCTGTTCTGGGACAGGAACTTCCTGTAGTCTTCAGTAGTCTCCTTCTTCTGTGCTTAGATTCAGACTTCCAACAGCCGGGGGGAGCTTATTTTTTTAGGTTCCTTCAAGGTTGATGAAACTAATGTGTCTCAGTGATCCTTCCCTTCCAACTGCCAAACAGGAAGTTCCTGTTGTCAGTCAAATCCAGTGGCTATAAAAGTAGAACTGGCTTAGGGTGGAGGGGTGGGAAGGAGGGCAATTAGTAAGAAAACTGTAGTTCTAGACTATTTGCTCTGAAAGCAAATTCTCCTCTGTCAAAAACTACAGCAGGAAGCTGTAATTGGATGTAACCCCCAGGGGGCGCTGTCTTGGGGGCTACTACCCCTGCCTGCCCTAACTGCGACAGGGTGAGGGGCCCAGATCCGTTGGCGGGTGCCTCCACCCAGAGGATGGGGTTGGAACAGCCGAGGTTGGCTTGGTCTCAGCCCTCTGGGTTGCTGCAACTCCCCTTTCTTCCCACTAGTGGTCCACACAGTTCAATTTCAGTGCCTCTACCATATACACTTACCCCCCGGCTCAAAACAGTCAGCTCACTCCGGGGAACCCCTGGAAAGTAAGGTACAGTTACACCACATCCACCGTGCAATATTTCACCATCAATACACAAACTAGCCAATGTACTTTTGCAAAACAAGTAATCGGATTTATTGGAAGGGGAAATAACAAGGACCAGGGTAAATCAGGTTGATTGGCTTTTTACTACAGTATATAGAAATCTACCTACAGCTCTGTGCACAGGCCTAACCTATTAAATGCAGTCTACGGGTACCCAAGCCCTAATGGCTAGTTCCTCGATGCAGCTGGTTGGGGCCCTGACACACGCAAACATTCAATCCCTGAGAAGATCAGGTGGAGTCAGAAAGCTCAATTAGTGCTGTCCGCAATGCAACAAACAATTTTGTATTTTCCTTCGACTGTAACCTTTAGCAGGGAGCTACCCTGATTCAGTACTCACAACTCCAGCAGAGAATCACACCTTTACCCTTGCAGAGCTGAGCCTGGGCTTCACGGCCTCCTCACACATTCATATGGAAAAACCACAGAGAGGTCCCATACCAGGCAGCTGCTCCCAGGACCCGAACAAACTCACATTTATGCGGGCGTTTCACTGCAGCTTCACTGTCCTGACAGACCGAGTGCGATTCAGCAGATTCTCCAGTCCTCTTCAGGTGAAGCCTAGTAGGTAGCTGTGCTTGTCCACAGCCTCCTCTGACCGCAAGTCTACGGATTTCTTCCCTGGAACGCTGGCAATGCAAACGGCTGCCTCAGGCCTTTCACGTGTTTCCCACGCGAACACTCAACGGCACAGGAGCGCAGAGCTCCCTTCTCCTTCACAGTCACAATGCCTCTGCCAATAACAACAGCATGGGGCAATCCTCACAGCTCGGGTGCTACCCGATTCCATTGGCTGGTTACACATGCCAGTCACTTAGTTTGGCCCTCAGTGGTGCGAAAAGGCGCCATGGCCCACAATGCCACTTCCAAGAATTACAAGCAGGGTCCCCATTGGTCAGCTGGTTCCAGCCAGAGTCCTGATTCCTGGTTGGTCACCTCACGACACTTCCGATGCCCCTTAACTACTACTGGACCCCTTTCACACAGTCCGGGTCCAGTATGGAGGGGCACAACACAAAGTCCCAGCTGCAATAAAAATGTTAGACAAACTGCAATTTTACCAATACTATACATGTTTTCAGGGGGAACAACTATATCTGTTGGATAGGCTCCCTCAGCGCTCCTAGTGACCATAAAAACAGAGCGACCAGATAGCAGTCCAGAGTGGGACTCGAGCAGGGAAACCCCAGTCCCCCTATTGGTACCGCTAAAACCTGCGAGCAGGCAGCTCTTAAAGAGACAGTACTGGAGGCTTTTTAAAAGCACTCAACGCTCACAGAAGCGGCCTTACGCTGAACACCCATCAGGCAGGGAACATTTAGGCAAGCTTCAGGAAAGGCTTCTAGGAACCCCCATTAGTAGGGGGGGTTACATGGAGACACCTGCTTTTGTACTCCTAAGCCACACCCCCAATTAGCTTCGCCCTCTGACTCAGTAAATTAAGCTGATACAGCTCCCTTCCTCAGAGAAACAGTGATTTTTTTTTTTTTTTAACTCAAATGAGACCCCCTGCTTCTAATAAAGTATCGGTTTGCTTAATCCAAAAAGACACCGACTCCTGCTGAGATAGAAGTGATTTATCAGTAAGAAAACTGCAGTTCTAGACTGCTACTTGCTCTGAAAGCAAATTCTCCTCTGTTAAAAACTACAGCAGCAAAGAACAAGAGCAAAGAAAATGTTAAAATCCTGCCTGAAAGGTGATTTCACGCAGCAACCACAAAATCACCTTTCAGGATGGATCTGCATAATTTCACCACCTTTGTTCATAAGGTGGGATCCCAAAAAGGCCATGTTGAAAATTTAGGGAAGATATTCAAAACACTACTAAGTTATGAGGACAATTTCAAAACCCATTGAAATGCACTGAACCATATATCTATTTCCTGAGTTCTTGGTCTGGCAGTGAAGACCTGTCTCTGGTCTTGAGAGGTAGTAAATGGGAGGGGGGCAGTGCTAAGTGCGAGGGTTGGGTTGGGGGGAGGGTAACTGTGGCAATGGGCTGACAGCGGCAACAGACATCAATACAGTTTTCTTTTTTACAGGGTGTATAAAACAAGACTATGAGTGATAGTTCTCTATTTCAGGTACCAACACTGGGAAATGGGCACTCCAGTATCGATTTAACCTCTAGCGGCACAGGAAGCAACGAAGAGGTGTCAGGGATGCTTGGCAGACAGTGAGATTATAGGAAATAAAAAAATAAACAAAACAAAAAAAGACTACAAAGAACCACTGGGCATCCCAGTGCCAGAGCTACATTTGGTGGCACCGGGGGGTGGCCTCCTCAGTGTGTCACAGTGAAAACGGGCAGGGTGGGGGGTACTAGCCAGCACTGGGGTTGGGCACCCCAGCAAATTAAGGAAGGGGAAAGCAATGGGAGGTGGAAAGGAGACTTGGCAGAGGGTGGGAGGGATTATTTTTTTCATTTGGGGGGGATTACAATAGGCTGACCAGGATGCTGATCATCTCTGCTTGCTGGGCGGCATTACGCAGCTCAAAGGAAAAGAGCCATCCTATGATATGGGCAGCTCTTTTCCTTGAACTACATGAAGTTTCTGCCCAGCAAGACCAGAAGAGTGTCACGATCAGCTTGGCTGACTATTAGTGCAACACTGTCAAACCCCCTTATAGACTGCCCTGCATTGGACAGACAGTGACACATCTCTCAAAATCCATTATCATTCCAATATGTTCACCCTTGGGTAAGCACAAGGGTGAGCATAAAAAAATATAGATCAGAATGTTCCCTGCTAACATGCACTGTTGGTTAAAGTTCTCACAGAATACTAACGTAACATTTACACGTTTACAATTTGTTTAGTGTTATACTTCTTGTTTCTTACAGCCAAGACCAAACCAGTGAACCTCCTTCCAGCTCTCCTAGACACTCCCCCCCAACCACTGAAATCCTAGCACCCTGAGACCCCCTTACCTGACATCTGAGCTACGCCTAGCTGTGGCCCCTGGCAGAGTAACCTGCAGCTTCTAATGACAGGCTGTACCTGGGGGGAATAGACCAGTCTGTAACAACCGCTCCCCCGCCCCCAGACAGGAGATACTAGATTCAACCAGGAGACCACCAGTGGGGAGGAGCCAGCAAGGAGTAGGAAGGCCAGGCAGTTCTAGGTGTGGATGGTGAGACAAGAGGACTTCACTTGTCCCAGGACTGTTACAATGTTTTGTGCCTTGTTGTACTGCCTACAACAGGGCAGAACCTGGGGCAACAAGGTAGCCAGTGCTTGACAGGGTGGTTGGGGACCCAGAAATGAATACCCCTTCCAGTGATACTCTGCTGGTCCTACTTTCCTGGAGAAACACAGGGTCCCATGCAGCCAATCAGCCAGTGCAGTGGAATGATGGGAACACAAAGCGACATAATGAACCATACTTGGTCCTTAAAATAAAAATGCCTAAGTCAGCACAGGTGAAGAAACGCATGGTTTACTGGAGCCCACAAAATCAGCACAGCACTGAACAAGCTCCAGCGCTTTGGGTCTATAGCATGACCCTTCGTTGGGGACCTGTAAATGACCAGCCCTTCTAACAGTACTCTACTGGTCCTACTTTCCCATTCCAAGTATATCTCGCTGGTGTTGCAGATCTTGCACTGGCTGCCAGTGAGGCGGCATATCTCCTTCAAGAGAGGTTTGTTAACATACAAAACCCTACACAATCTGGGTTCAGGTTACCTGAAAAGTGGTCCTCTGTCCCCATGCTCCTGGTCACCCTCTCCGCTCTTCCGAGCCTAGTAATGATTCCTAGATACCACCTAAAACTTTCTAGGGACCAGGTATTTGTGGTGGCAGCAGTCCTCTGGAACTCTTTACCCTGGTATGTCATGGAGTCCCCCTCAGTCAAAGCTTTTAGGAGCAAGCAGAGCAACATCTTTTTTTCTCCGGCCCTTCTGAATTAACCATCTTGTCTCTGCTGCTGGGCTGACCATGTGACTCAGGGTCTTTATTTTTCCCTTGGGACTTTATAATATTTTTTATTTTCCATACTGATTAAAGGAGAACTATGGGCAGAGATCAAGCAGCAACCACTGCACAGATCAGGGCTTCAGTACCCCAAACCCACCCTGCAGGGACAATGTTCGAGGAAAAGTATAAATACCTGAATACTCAAAGTTATACAAGGATCTCCTTGTAGGCGGCATTTTCTAATACCCCGATACTCAGCCCCCAAGATCACGCTGCTATCAACCAGAGATGACGACATGCCAATGCCCATTCCTGTATCGTGCCCTGATGTATGGAGATTTAATCATCTCCGTATCTCCCATGCCCTGCTCTATTTTCAGACTTTGCCTAAATGCTATGTATGCACATGGCATTTAGGCAAAGTCCATGAAAATAGAGCAGGGCATGGGAGATACGGAGATTTAAGGTGCCACACTGGAAGGGGAACTGGCATGTCATCATCTCGCATTGTTAGCAGCGCAATCGCAGGGACTGAGTAATGGGGTATTAGAAAATGCTACCTGCAAGGAGATCCTTATTAAACTTTGCAAGTATTCAGGTATTTAAACTTTTCCATGAACACTGTGCCTGCAGGGGGGATAGGGTACTGAAGCCCTGATCTGTGCAGTGGTCACTGCTTGATCTCTGCCCGTAGATCTCCTTTAATGTACTGGGAACTTATGGAGGATCATATATGTGCTAATATATTTATGTATTTGTATAAGGCACCTTGAACCTGTGAGGACATCAAATAAATAGAATTACTACTACTACTACTCTGGATGAGAGATGCATCCATGTCGGACATTAGCGAGTGGGTACGTGTCAATGTATCCCCCCCCACCTCTAAGAGGCTTTGTAACACGGCAAAAAAGAGAAGCCTGAAATAAGGCAACGTCATTGGACAGAACGCACCACATGATCACAGTTGGAGCGGTGATTAATCACTGGTAATGCCCACTCCAACTATTAATCACAGGGTCACCGGGTCAAGCTCTAGCACCACTAGCTGACAGCAGTAAACAGAATACACATCGCAGCAAAGACGCAGGATCTCACCGCGCCAACACAAGGCCGAACAGTTCCAGTGCACAAAACTGTAAAAACGGAAACAACGCAAGTATTCCCATGTTTCAAACACATTAATGTGCTCCGGAGTCGGCTTCTACTGGGGAATTAATGCATGGTTGGGTGGTTGTAGGCACCTGGCCAAAGCCTCGTGCCACAACCCCTCCCCAACCATGCATTAATTCTCCAGTAGAAGCATCCTTCGTCTGGCATTAATGCTTACATGTATTCCTGCCCCATGGCTTCTCTTCCCCCTAGAACACTAAAACACTAGAAAATTAGTTTTGTTTCTGTAATGGTCCTTGTTACAAAAGATCCAGAAAAAAAAAAAATGATTTGATACCTTTTATTGGACCAACATAGATGTTACAAAAGAAAACAAGTGCTTTAGCTTTCAAACTACATTGAGTCCTTCATCAGAAACTAACCTTAGTTTCTGATGAAGCACTCTATGTAGTTTGAAAGCTAAAGCACTGGTTTTCTTTTGTAACATCTATGTTGGTCCAATAAAAGGTATCAAATCATCTTTTTTTTCTGAATCCTAGAACTCTAGGGAATAGCTGGGCAGACAGAGGAGCACCACTCCCTTCCCCAGGCAGGAGGCATCAAAGGTGGATGCTCGACCCCTGACTCACCAGTTAGTTCCAGAAATCCTGAGACTGGTGTGCAAACATAGGCTGTCCAGATGTTAAGCACCAAAGTTGTTGCTTTGCTGGGCAGCCAACCTTACACTATGCTAGGAAGCAGTTTTCCCACAGAGTGGGCGACGGATGGGTGGAAACATCTACCCAGCAACTTGGTCAATGCTGGGATTATACCTCTGCTTAAAAACACAACAGGACATCTTTAAGGGGTGATCAGGAAAAAGAGGGGTAGCAGGGAAGACTGAGGAAAAAAATTCATCAACTTGATGGACTAATGGGGCCAGATTTTCTAAAGCAGGTGCACTGCCTGCAGTAATCCTTGTGGACTCACTGTGAGACACCACAGGTGTGCCACGTCCAAATGACGCAACTTCACCAGATTTTCTAACACCAGATGCAGTTATGGCCCTTGGACCCGTTTTACAGCAGCTTGTAGCCAAAACTGTCATATTGGAATTCACTTATCCATTCTATTCTTCGGGAAGTTAAACCGAAAGTTAAGAGGATTTTCCTCGGTTAAAACTTGAAGTAAGAAGCACTTGTTTTTTGAAAGTCTGCATCTTACATTGGTCCTTATATTTTTCTTGTTATAGAATACACTGAGGTTTGATACTGACGCAGAGGACCTATAGTGATGCTGCTTATGGAAGGCATGGACTAAGGTGCATTCATCAACCTTTATTTGATAATTCTACCTTTTTAAATATACTGGCTAATATGATGAAATTGGCTTAGATTTATATCATTTTTTTCTTCTTTTATAAGCAGACATGGCAAGTCTTTGCTGCTTCATAAGAAATACCCCCACCCCCTTGGCAGACACACACAGCTGTTTTTTTTTTTTTTTAATTATCCAGGCCAGTTCCACCAGAGTTATTTAAAGACTTAAAATTGATTTGAAATAGTTCTGATATTGATGCATATTTGTATTAAAAAAAGTTGTTTGATACTGCACAAGTGCAATGAATTAAGGATTTAAAACTTGTTTATTTTTTCTGATTTGTTCATAGAAATATGCTCCACAGTCTGATGAAGGAACCTGTGTTCTGAAATGTTACTAAAAATTTACTGGAGCTCAACATCACGGAATTTCAAAGTCTGGAAGACAATATTAATTAACAATAATAATACAAAATATATATGGACCCTTTCAATGCACTTTTTTCTACTACATTTGACCATTGAGGGTTGAGATAGGGTTTTTCTTATCTGTATCTCATCCCACCCACCCAGTACTCTGTCCAGGCTGGGGTTCTTACTCCCTAGGTGCATTACCTTGCACTTTTCAGTGCTGAATTTCAACTGACAAACCTGAGACCACCCCTGTAGCTTTTGTAAGTCGATCTTCATTTCTCTGATTTTCTCGTCACTATTCACCTTCCCACAAACCTTTGTGGCATCTGTGAAGAGACACAACCTGCCCCGGATACCTTCTCCTATACTGCTGATGAACATACTAAAGAGGACCGGGCCAAGACCCAATCCCTGTGGCACCACGCTCGTGACTTCCCACTCTTCTCATATGACTCCAATGACCAAAACCCTCTGCTGCCTCTCCTTTAGCCAGTTTCCTACCCAGTTCACTACGTCTTTGGCTGCACCCAGATTCTCCATCTTAAACTAGTGTGTGTGTGGCACAGAGTGAAAAGCCTTGCTGAAGTCAAAATAAAGCAAATCCACAATGTGGCCCCTATCCAATTCCCTTTTCACCCAATCAAAGAAAACTATCAGGTTCATCTGACAGGACCTCCCTGCCACAAACCTGTGTTGTTATCCTGAAAGCTGTTGCTCTCCAGGTAGTCCACAAGGTCTTCCTCAATCAGTGACTCCAACAGCTAGCCATACGATGGAGGTCAGACTGACAGGTCTGTAGTTCCCCATTTGTTCCTTGTCCCCCCACCTTGTGGAACAGAATGATGTCTGCCACACTCCAGCTCTTCGGAACTACCTCCATCCATAGTAGTCTAAGTTGCCCTACCAGGGGTTCAGCCAGTTTTGTTGCCAGCCCCCACCCCACCCCAGATATCTCGGATGCAGCCCACCTGGTCCTGCAGCCTTATCTATCTTTAGGGTTGCCAGCCCTTTCTGGACCCTGTTTCTGATAAATATTCGTTGCCCTATCTCAGGGACTCCCTTATCGGCGGCTTTGATGCCACTCTCAGGCAAGGCCCACATTCCTTTCTGGTGAAAACTGAGCAAAATAAAAAATGATTGAGGATGTTAGCTTTTTGCCTGTCCTCTTCTATCACCCTACCCCCTCAGACAGCCTAAAGATTCCCTTCCTTTCTGTTTTCCCCTAATATAATGAAAGCAATGCTTTTCTCTGCCCTTCACCCATTCTGTGACATGCAGCTCTGTGTCTTGAGTTTGCCTCCCTAACCATCCTCTTTGCTGCCTTATTTTTCAGTTAATATTCTCCTCATTGTTCTCCCCCTGCTTTTCCTCACACTTAAGGAAGCCTTTTTCTTAGGCCCCACCATTTCCCCGACTTTTGCTGAGAACCATAGTGGTCTCAAACGTATTCCTTTTGGTCACTGTTCTCATGCATAACTTGGGACGCCTCGAGAATGGGCCCTTTTATTACTTCCCACCTCTCTTTCACTCCACCTACACTGACTGCCCGGCTAACTTTTCCCTGACCAGTTCCCTCAGCTTGCTGAAGTCTGCCCTCCTAAAATCAAGGACCTCAGTTCTCGACTGTAGCTTTCCAGTCCCTATGGCCAGTCCGAATCAAATGGAGTTATGATCACTGTTTCCTTGTGGCTCCCCTACTCTCACTGCCCCCATCACCTCAGAGTCGGTAAGCACCACATTGAGAATGGCAGACTGCATAGTAGGCTCCTTAAAGGGAAAGTCCCTCAGCCTTTTGTTCTGTTTAGTTGTGTAGCTTGTAGGCATGCACGACTGCCTCTACCGCATCCTCCTAATAGCATCAGGATTTAAACGCAAATCAAGGTACTTCAGTCTGGTGTGAAACAAAGGTCATGACCTGGCTCATGAAAGGCATCCTGGAATTTTATGATGTTTTGGTGCTAAAGCCTGCGTGGTTACTCTGTATTAGTCAGTGCTGTTGCTGTTCCCCGCAGTCCCTATGTTCTTGTCTTACGCTGGCCGTGAAACTTTTCAAGGCATGGTAAGCACCCTAGTGTTTTCTGTAGTTTAAAATGTATCTTGAGTTAGAAAAAAATATGCTTTTAGAGAATACAGGGACTTCACAAGACATGTAACAGAACTGAATGAGAATATAACTTCAACTGGCTAGTTCATGTATGTATCATCAACTCCCATAATGCCTTGCATGAGTGGGGTGATGAAGTTTGGAATGGAGACAAACAGGTTTTCACCCCAGTGCAAAACAGAGTGAAGCAACCTCATTTATATTTAAATGAGAATGACATTGGGGGGTGCAAGAGAGGGAATCATTGTTCATGCATACAAACTACACAGGTATACAGAAAATAGGCTAAGGAGACTTTTCCTTTAACTATCTGTACCAGGAGAGAGTCCTGGAGTGCATTCAGCAACACCTGACTTCTTGTTCTCCTGGCTCACAGAACATCCCAATCTACATCTGGCCAGTTCAGATCACCCACTACCACTACATCCCCCTTAGCTACCCCCCTTCAAGTTCTACAGGTTTTCTTGTTCCTCTCTCCACCTTGTCCTGGAGGTCTACGGACCACCCCACAAGTGTAGTTTCTTGCCCAAGGCTGCTGTGAGATTAACCCACAGGCTAGCAGCTCGGACTCCCCATTATTCCTCCTGATGCCCCCATACTCTACCACCTCAATGCCATCCCTGACACAGATGGCTACTCCACCCCCCTACTTTTCCCCCTATCCCTTCTGAACAGCAAGTACCCTGAAACCGTCAGGTCCCAGTTGTTATTTATCGTAGTCATCTAGTCGTCTGTGCAAGAGACAGATCTCAATTATGACATCAGAAATAGCCAGAACAACAATGCATCACTTTTCTTTTGTGCTTTACATAACAGTAAAGAAAGACAGACCAAAGGCTCCATAATGTTAAGTTCTGCCATGCAGTCAGCTGCAGCACACAATATTATGGAAGTACTGGGAAGTTCTAGGAACTCTCTCTTCCCAAGTGAATTAAATGCCATACCCAATCATGTTGCTCTCTCTGATGAACTGGTCCAACCTGAGAATAAAAGACAACCGTACAAATCTGCACGGCTTCCTCTGGGAGCCTGTTCCATAAGTTTGCCACACTCTGGATGAAGCAATGTGGCTTCCCATCATACCCAGCTCTGTTCCCAACATGAGCATATGGTATGCCCACTAGCCTTGCTCATGCTGAAAATATTTCCCCGATCCACCTTAGCCTATCCCTTCAAAATGTTATATACTGTATTTGCAGTATTTCAGGAATTAGTCCTTGATTCTGTGTATTATGCTTCACAACTCCTGTGATCGCTAGGGAATACATGGTACCCATGTAGTCTCGAGGTTACATTACTGAGTGGGGCACGTCCTCACACCTGAGCGATACCACTCAACATTGTGTGTGGGAGAACATCCCTTGACTTGCGCCACATGCAACACAGCATCCTGCCTGTAGTACCTTTAAATCCCTCCTCGTCCAGAACAACCGTGTAGTCATCAGGGGTCTCAGTGAAGCTGAAGAATTTGCTGCTGAAAGAAAAAAAAAAAAAGTGATTTACGGAGAATACCTTATCAGCAAGTGAAAAACAGAGATCAAACCAGATTTAAGTTTGCAGTTTGTTTATCTATAACGTATGGTTACCTCATTTTTCCAGCGATTTCAAACACTTGTACTCAACAGCAAACTCTTAAAGGGACACTGTCAACCATTTTTGCATCATTATTTCTAGTTGAACACACACATTTTATGATTGCTTACTTTCTCTAAAATTAATTTATATTGCTGGTTGTTTAAACTGCTTCATTTCTCAGTAGAACTTGAATGTATGCAAACAACATAATTATACCCAACCTTGTTTTATTTAAAATACTTGATTTACTCCTACTGCACACTTCATTAACATGATACACACTCCCAAACAATGCAGTCACTCAGGATGCAATAGTCTCCTCTCCTCCCACTGCATCTCGAGTGTCTAGATTGTGTTGGGGATGTTCCCAAGTTCAAGAAAGATGCAGTGGGAGTTGATTAAGGAATGGAAACATATGTTGTGTGGTAACACCAGCATAATGGGCAGTCTGCTTTTCACCTTTTAGAAGAAACAAGCATCTGTCAATACCAAATGTTTACCGCTTGCACTGCTGTTGTACTGGGTCCTGCTTACAGATAGTTTTACGATACAGTAACCCCAAGGCAGACCAGATAAAATATAATATCTCATTTGCAATGGGGTCCTGATTTTACAGTTTTATACTGCGTTTAGCTAGGACAGTAGAGGTGAGACGCAATATAGAGAATAGTGGATGGCCAACTATATAGAACCAGTGTGTTCTGCCACAGAGGGGTTCAGATTCATGGTGACCTCGCAAGCGAAGCTCAAGAGGTTCATGAGAATCTGAACCCTGAGGTGGCAGACCACACTGATTCATCTATTTTTTTTTTTTTATAGTGTATGGTGTCCCCAAAATGCATTTTTTAATGGTTTGAGTAGTTATTTTAATTTTATAATTTTTGTAATTTATTTATTTATTTATTTATTTTTAAGCACGAAGCCTCTGCCATCCGAGTTTTAGTCATGTAGTTACAGCTGGTTGTTTGGGAGAGGTGTGTGGTTGTTAGGGACCAGACTTTCCTATGTTACTTTCGTGCACTCCTGCTGGTTGAGATTTGGGTTTGGGAGGGGTTTTCAAGAAAAAGAAAATGGAGGCTGTGTTTCTCGTTTAGCGAAAGGTCGTGTAGGAACCTAGTCTTTTTTTTTCAGTAAGTAACTGTATATATCTGGTTGATCCTGCATCTGCGAGGTTATGTGGCCATCTGTTCATTGTGTTGCCACCTCCCTTAGTCTGGCTGATTCTACAGTTTCAGTTACTGTTCCTCCGGTGCATGGCAACTCAGCTAGAACACTGCTGTACCACAGAAGGGTTGAACAGCATTCCATGACCTCTGAACTGCGTACAACAGTGTTTTAGCGGATATAAAAAAAACAAGGCAGAACAATATTCTACCATGCATTATAAAGAGAATAACGGCTAGCTCACTGGGTATTACCGGTGAGTAATACCATCGACAGGTTCCTGTGTCCAGAACCTCAAGATGGTATCTTACTGGTAATACCCAGTGACCTATCCATTATTATTTTTTTTTTTTTAATATATGAAGGCCAGATTTAATTTTTGATTGTTTTGAAATGCTGTATTTGTCTCTTGTTTCTGCCGACCACCGCTGGACTGTCTCGGCCGACGCACCCCCACCTCGCCCTGCCTTGCCTCGCTCCATGTTCAAGAACTAAGCTGTGTTCCATTTTTATAGGCGGGCCTACTTTTTGAGTTCTTTTCTGAAGGCAGTCTGTAGTTTTGTGGCATGAAAAAAAAAAATTCGGGGACATTCCAAAGAACCGGACTCGATTCAGGTAGGTAGGGTAGGTAAAAATTTATTTTTAAACAGGTGATGCATGTCATTTGGACAAAAGTCCAGTTTACAAGACAGACCTGTGTAATCCCTATCTAAAATACATACAATAAAGTTCCATGTTAACACATACAAAAACACATCAACATAAAATATGAATGTTAATAATATAGCAACAAAAAACGAAATAATAAAAATACTTTTATTAGCGAGACTGCCGCCGCCATGTTTTTTAAACTTGTTCTACCTGCCTATCAAGAAAAAGCGGCCAATTAGAGGGGATACTTTTGAAGAACTGGTGCGGCAGACTTGCAGTTGCGTTGTGGAGTTTAAATGATAATACTATCGTTCAGGTCTGGAACGATAATATTACCAGTCCTGAACGATAGTATTATCAGTCATGAACAATGTTATTATCAATCTGGGACAGGTGCTGTTACCAGGAAGTTTTTGTATGCTTTACAATACTATTAATTTTACAATCCAT
This sequence comes from Neoceratodus forsteri, assembly GCA_016271365.2. Classification (NCBI taxonomy): domain Eukaryota; kingdom Metazoa; phylum Chordata; order Ceratodontiformes; family Ceratodontidae; genus Neoceratodus; species Neoceratodus forsteri. The sequence continues at coordinate 143,796,896 of JADMNL010000027.1, forward strand.
ATATAAAATCTCGGTTTTACTGTGGTCCTGCTTTTATAATATAGTTTTGCAGGACAGATCATTTTAGATTCAGAGTCTCCTCTTCAGTGGGGTTCTGCTGTAGGGTCCTGTGTTTTACACAGTTTTGCAACACATTTCCCCAGGATAACCCAGCTGACAATGCACATCACAGGGGACAATGCTTACACATCCTTAATGGCATGTTTCTACCCCTCCCCCGGGTTATCATAGGGCTCCATGCAGATGTATCATCACCGTCATGCCATCCAGTGTCATCTGCGTCTATGTACTAAACAGCGGGGCTCCCAGATCATCAGGGATTCCTGTATTTACAGGACACTAGGGCTAAGCAGTTATGACAAATTGTTCTCACGACCACGAGCCCTTAAAGCAGCAGCGCCCCAGAGTCAGTTAACAAGTGGCACTGCGCTAGTGCCAGTGAGTGTGCCTGAACATGTCCCAACCATCAAGCAACACAGCAGCTGCTGCAGCCTTGCAGGTGGGGCACTGAGCTGCAGATCAAGAGGGGCTTTTTTTTTTTTTTTTTAAACAATTATATGATTTGACTGCCCCCCCCCCGGAGGGGTACATCCTCCGGCCCATCAGGGCCATCATGGGTCCTGCCGGGTCCTGGTATTTTTCCATTTTCCCCCTGCACCCACACCCATGCAATGGGCGCAGCAGCCACCTCCACCTCCACAGAGGCAGCCAAGCACCCTGGGTGCAGGCCGAACCCCTCTTGCTGTGCTGATGCACGCAGCACAAACCCCCACCTCGAGGAAGGAAAGCAGTCCTCTGGATGCTCAATCCTTACCTCCCCAGTTGACCAGAGTCCATTCCCGAACTCAGGTCGCCGGTGTGGCGTAAAGTAGAGATATAGGTTCTAATCTCAATCCCACTCCAAAAGTAAACATGTTAAAATTAAGCTTGAGTGGTCATTAGGCATAGTATTGGGCTAGTAATTCTACCCTGAAGGAAGTTAAATGCCAGAATGAATGAACAATGCTAGCAGGAGAATAAGCTGTCCCATAAGCATTGCTAGAAGTAACAATCAGGCAGAAGCACATGAAGTGGCCACAATTACAGGAGTTTTGGCAACTAAACGTAATGGTCTTGTGACCTCCTGAGCTCTACATTTAAGAGGAACAGGCGCCTTGCTTTACCTTTTTTTAATACAGTTGGAGATGTGCCACCTTAATCAAGGTGCGGTTCCACTTTTCAGAGAGGCTAACCCCTTTCTAGCTAATGCTGGCTGCCAGATGGAAGAAGGCAGCATAAGAAAACTCACCTGCGCTGACCATCAGTAGTGGACAGTGTTCAAGAGGTTGGGGGGGATGTCACATATATTAAACAGCCACAGCTGCCCCAGACCTCAGAGGGAAAAGCAATCATTGTTGTTAGGAAGCAGGCAGAAAATGTTGCAGGGCTGCTTGCTGGCTCGGGGACTGACTGGTGTGGCCCTGATTTTCAGAGTGGCTAACCCCACCTTCTAGCTGATGTCGGCTGCTAGATGGGAGAAGGCAGCACGAGAACACCCACTGGTGCTGGCCATCAGCCATAAATAGTATTTGAGAGGCTGGGCAGGAGTGGCACAGCTAACAGCCATGGCTGTCCCAGATCTCAAAGGGAAAACCCTGTCTTTGTTAGTAGGTAGGCAAAAAATATTGTAGGCTTGCTTGCTAGCTGTGCGATCCCACTTTTCAAATTGGCCCCCTAGATGATGTTGGCTCCTGGTGGGAGGAGGCAGCATAAGCATAATACACCATGATAAGAGCAGGTATCCCTAAATTTCAATAGTACTTTAATCTGAACTTTGCCCAGTGATTAATACACTTTGCTTTAATGCTGTACCTGTTGTCTGTGTAGTTTGTTCACCAGTATGATGTTCTTTCTGTGCACTGTGCCCCCGAGATGAATGTGAAAGGAATACCTTTGATTATTTATTTGCTCCCCGATGCGCAGTGAAGCCCAAGTCTTCATGATGTCGGTTACAGAAAATGACATGGGCTTCACTCATTGACTCAAACACACTCCTGCTTCTGGTGAACCTCAGCATGTTCACGACATCCGCGCTTGAATAAGTCCTCTCGGCGGAAGAGTAGGCGGGAACTCTGTCACTCACAGAAATAAAGCTGGTATTTGAAGCCGCTATCTTTTACAAGAAACTCACGCTCTGTGTTTGCTCCTCAACTGCAGTTTAATACTGGGACAAAAGTGAGTGCTGCGAGGTGCGGCAGGCATTGGTTATGTATGGGTGAAATGTATGTCATTTTTTAGATTTAAAATATGACAGTCAACAGCTTTCAACTCAGTTGTGGCGCCACAGTAAAACATTCAGCTTTAAAGTCATGTTTGTGAGGTTTTGATAGTGAGCTGGCAGATCAGAAACCATATCGAGCACAGTCAAAGACAAGCAGCAACTATACGTTATGTTTCAGTTACAGTTTACTTTTTATACTGGAAAGACGTGAGCAAAATTGCCCGTTTTCACAAACATCCAGTTAAGACAACAATGGTAGGTTACGGGGTTACAGGAAAGTGCAATTACAAGGTAAAATGTGGATTAAAGGGTACAGAATAAGTGCCATCAATGCAAGTGCAAAACATTACAGTAAGGAAAAAGATATTCAAACAATAATATGACAGTGAGGAAAACAGCGGTCCATGTCAGAGACAGCGTTCAGGTAGGTATGTTGATTAAATGTCATGGTTTTACAGCTTCAATAGTTTGTTTATACCCCAAAGCTCATTCCATAAATAAAAACTGTGTCAGTTTAGTTGTGATTCTCCGTTTTGGGGTTAGTGTGTTTGGGCTGAAACATCCTCACGAAGATCAGGTGACGGAGTTTTTACAGTTTCTCTCTCATTCATCATTTTGATGCAGTTAAATGAGATAATGGTCAGAAACTAGAACGTCGTCTTCTTGAGAATCACATCGTCACACACACACACACACACACACAACAGTCATGGGATCATCTTTCAGGCAAACCTGAAGCACAGAAGCAGTGACTTCTACCAGTCCCCATGAATGCTGATGAAACTGTCGGGTTCAATGTTTCTTACATAAGATGCAGAAGCAAGATTTAAAATTTCACATTACAGCAGTTACATTTGCACAATGTTACCTCATGCAAGTTGTCATATTTAAAAAAAAAATTGTGTCAGCCACAGGTGCCAGGACCTATGGGCACGGAGGTGCTGCAGCAACCACACACACACACACACTATTGGCCAAGAGCATTTAAATGGCCCCTTTGTTTGCAAACGTTTGCCTATGAGTATTCAAAGTGCCCCTTTTCTTGCAAATAAATACATTTCTTACCCTTGTGCCCTTCTGAACTTCAGCACCCCCACTTTTCCTCATGTTCCGGCACCCATGCATCATGTCTTTATTCCCTTTTGTCTATGCTACAGCTCACCAACACAAAAACATTGAATGCTGACAGTTCACAGACTGATGACAGCATTGTCAGCCTCTAGCATGTAGCAATGCATGGACCATGCAGATACGAAAGTACTAATCAGAAACATAGCAATCCAATTGCTAACGCTTAATGTCAGAGGTCAGTTTTTAGAGCTGAATGACTGCTAAAAGTAGCAACTGAGAGGCTGTAAATAAGGTTATCAGTCCCAGCATTTCTTGGGGGGGGGGGTATTAGTAAACATCACTGTTGCTGTGCTTACAGGTCTGCCTGAAAGATAATCCAGTGAGTGAGTGAGTGAGGCCCCGTCCACACTACACCGCTCAGACCCCATAACGGACAGAAACCGTTGCAGCCGGGGAGCGGTACAGTGTCCCCACACTGCAGCGGTGACCTGTATGAGACCGGTACCGCCAGTCCATACCTCAGGAACTGGGCGACCGTTACCGTGGTACCCAACCTGTGCACAGCTCACGCTGTGGGCCTGAGGGACCCGTTACCACTACCACGGTAGCGTTACCAAAGGCGGGACCAGTTTCATAACCGTTGTTGAAACCACCTCATATATGGTTTCAGACAATGGACTATAACCTTCTGCTAACGCTTACAGGTGTAAACGTAAACCGCTTGCGGTAGCACGGTTTGGGCACTCTTATACGTTAGAGGTAGTATGGACGAGCCTGGTGAGTGAGAGGAGGAGAGTGAGTGAGGAGTGAGAGAGAGGGAGTGTGTGTTTTTTTAGCAAATACCTTTTCTAGAAAAAGAATACTTTATCAAGATATGGCTCTCAAGAAAACAGCATTCTGGGTTCTGACCAGTAGCTCTCATTCCTTAACTGCATCAAAATGATGTATGAGACACACTGTGTAAAAACTCCCTGTAATTTGAATCAACCCAAACACCCTCCTAACCCCAAAACAGAGGATCAAGACTAGCCTGACAGAGCCGGCCCGGTGGCGCTGAGGGTTGAGGCGCTGGATGCCACACCTTGCGCCTCACCGGCGACCCGGGTTAAGGAACAAGCCCAGACCGCCAGGGGTTGGCAAGGGAGAGAGAGGATCGAGCGTCTGGAGGACTGTTCTCCTCTCTCAGGGAGGGATCCAGGGGCAGCATGGCGTAGCAGCAGCCCCCAGAGGAGAATGGCAGAACTGCGACGCGCAGGGGAAGATGTCGGGCAGCTGCCTTCCGGACGTGGGTGAGAGCATCCACATCGCGGGCTACGTGGCACTGCATGTCCCACGTCTGGGGTGTAACTTATGAAAATACCCTCCAGCACGGATAGGCAACGGCTTGCAGTGCCTGCCGCCACATGCCCAACACCGGATCTCCGCCTCCGCCCCTTCAATCTCTTTGCATATCCTGGCCGGAGAGTGCTCGCAGAGGAGAAAGAAATGATTTGAAGGGGTGGGATCACGGTGGGCGGTAGAAACGGCAGATCGCTGTGTAGCCCAAGAGAGTCCTGGTGCCTGGAGTGAAAAAAAAAAAAGAAAAGAAAAAAAGACTAGCCTGGTATAGTTTTTGTTTATGAAACAAGTTCTGAGGTAAAAATTAATATTGCAGCTGTAAGACCATTACATTTAACATAACTTACAGCTGCTGCCCCTCAGAGTACGCTCGATCCAGTTTCCGATGTGCCAGCTCACACTCAAAAAAATAAAAATAAAAAAAACTCATGAGCATGGCTTGGCGTTGTGGCGCGCTACCCAACTGCCGGTCCTTATTTGTAGATAAAATACACACATACACACTGGAATTATAAGTAATTCTGTGTATACATATGTAACCCCCTTGTTCCCAGGGGGTTACTAGAATCCCAGTTAGAACCAGTGGCAGGCAGGGAAAGGCAGCTAGTGAAATGGCAGTTAAAATGATTTCACACTGTCAAACTCTAGTTTCAGTCTCAGCTGAGCTAGACGGTGATGTAATCTTAGAACTCTCGCAGAGGCACAAGCCACATTTTTTGCCAGCTCTAGGGAGCTAGCCTTAGAATGTTCAGTCAGTCCTGAGTAGGAGTTCCAGGAGGAGGCTGCAGCTCGCTGTGCAGCTCCTCTGACAGAGAGCTACCACTGTGTTTTGGGTAGTTTGTTCTCACCCTAGAACACAGAAGACCGTGATTGACGTGGTGGAGACCTTGCCAAGTTGGTTTTCCTCTGTCCCATCCCAGGAGGGATGGGGCGATCTTCAGGGTTCAGGGGCAATCCCCATCACCCAGTCTGTCTAGTGAAGCTGCCTGTGACAACTTCAGAAACTGTGAGTACTTTTGTGTCAGCCCAGGAGGGGCACCTGCAATGCCTATGGTGTATTTCTCTGACAAAGGGACCCTGTCACCTAGTCGGTTTCTGTTTTAAAAGTGTCTGCCTACGTTTGGAGTCTAGTGAGAGACTGTCCAAGTACAGAATTTTTAAACTTTCTGACACCTTAGAGGTGTGTCATGTACTACGTTAAGTGTGAAAAACATTTCAAGATAGCATCTACAAGTTTGTGAGGGTGTTATTAACCAGATGAATGGCCAAGTACAAACTTGGAAGCAAAAGGTGGGAGACCCCCCCCCCCCCAATCTGGAGTAACCAGTTTACCTCTTCGGGTTCAGTTTGGGCACCAGTTCAATTTTCAGTCAGTGCATTTGACCAGTGCCTGATGGAAATAGTTACCCAGACGTGGGTTTTGGATTCTGTTTTCAGTTCACCTCAGTACAGTGGGTGCTGGAAGATTTTGAGCCTGAATGTGCTCTTTTGTGGTCGTGTGTACCACCTTCATTCCTCATGAAATATGGGAAAGTGTCCTAATACTGGCCGTGTGTGCCTAGTCGATGGTTAATGTACCAGTAACTGGCCGTGTGTCCCAATCTCCATTTTCAGAGCCAGAGTGTTCGCTGTTTTGTGTCTTTACCCTACGCTAAATGGGAATGTCAGAAATTTCTGTACTTTGGAGAGACTGCAATACCAGTATGTGTAGCCCTGTGGGGGTCCATCTTCGCTTTGTGGGTATTCCTACTCCATTCCATGAATAAAAGCCACACTCTAGAATCCCAATCTGGTTTGGACAGTATTGTTATTGCTTTCATTGTGTCTGGATTTACTTGGGTGCCCCTGACCAGAAGTGCAAACCCAGCACAATTATGAGCAAATGTTTTTTCCCAGGGACCTGGATTGCTGGCCATGGTAAATGGTCCCACCAGGTGTGTGCCAGGTAGTTGCCACACTTGGTTGCCTGTCTGTGATAGCAGGCCAGAAAAGAAATGTGCGTACTTGGCATGTAAACCCCATCCCTCTCGCTTGCCCCAGACGTTATGTGGTGAGAGGAGCAGCCCTGCTAGTTAAACGGGGGGCTATATGTACATTCCACAAGAAATGCCAGTGTTAATACAAAGGCACCTAAGAGGAGAGAGAGCGAGAGAGAGAGAGGAGGGAGGGAGACTGGATCTCTGTTAAAAAGGTTTGACCTTCCCTTGATCTGAAGGCCAGCTTGCTTGCCAGAAAACTGACAAGTTATTGTCAAAGGCTTAGGGATAGCTGATCAAAGGGTAGTCCCCTAAGTTAACTAACCAAGGGAAACAGAGATGATAAAATTAGCTGGTATAGTTATAAACCTTACAAGATCTTCTTTGGAACCAATTGAAGGAAGCCAGTTCAAAAGCCCCAGATGTTTTAGCCAGGATTTGAGCAGCAAATGACCATTCTGACATGATATTGTGAATTTCATCTTACGGGTGCCAACTGTCTACAGGGTACTTCAAAAGGCTTTAACTGTGAAAGTCATATCCATGTTAATTACATGTCCCAGGATTGTGATATTCTTGGGATTTTGGGAAACGGTGGAACAGTGATGTCTCTTGGCCAAACAGAGAGTTGTTCTGGGGAATCAGACCAGTTCTTTAAAACTGGGAAGAACTGATAACACTGCAAGTTACAGAAAGTATTTAAAGCCCCAGCTCAGGACATTTGAACACAATGTTCATTTGGACTCGCCTGACACACAAGAAGCCAATCTGCTGAGACTCAGTGGCTGCACACACTTTTTTCATTTGGACTTCGCCTAACACACAAGGAACAAAACTGCTGCCAAGACCGATGAAACTAAACTTTCAGTTATTGTTCTGGAGAAGTTTCTGCGAATTTCAGGTATACTTCAGCTATCGTTCATAGTGCGTCTTCATGTATATTTTCCCTTTTTTTTTTTTCTATATTCTGTGACCAAATCAATGGAGTTTTTTTGTAGTTGTAACTAATTATTATTTATTTTAGTAAAACATGTGTATCTAAAGAAAATCTGCCAGAGTGAGATTTCTATAACTGTGTGTGAATTGTGGGATAGTATTAATAATCTGTGACAAACTCTCACTGCTAGGGGGTTGTCGCCATCAGCAACCAAATAGAAAAAAAAAAGGGTCTGTAAGGGATCTGGAAGGATAGGGAGAATACCAGAGCCTGCAGGGATTTTGAACCAGGCTGTTGCATATCCTATAGGGAGAAGGTCAAATCAGGCTTTACATTGCTACCTGTGAAGAGAGTGTGATGCCTGGGTCTTCCCCCTTCGTGTAACAGCCAAGGATGGTTTAATATTTGGCTACAAGACCCGAGACGGGTATTGTGCCCTCATCCACAGTTTAGAAGAGGGACACCCTCGGTCCTCGGGGCAGAGGTGCAGTCATGACCTCAGAGAGCAGTCTAAAAAGACACAAGGAGGGTGGCCCTGTCCCACCCCCCCCGTCAAGGATTGCACTTAGGGGTAGGCACTGTGAGCTCAGTGAACCCAACTCCCCACGAGTGGGCTCGTGATATCTGGTATGCAGTGGTGGGATCCGGGATATTTGGTTGCATAGTGTTGCGATTAGAGAGATATTGGTGACATATGCATAACAGTTAGATTGGAGACCAGGGTATCAGATTGATAAACTGAAAGCAATCCACACACAATCAAGGCAGATATTTGGAAAAAAATAATTTGATTACAGTATCAAGTTTTCTACCAGGTCCCGGGTGTACGCTAGTGTAGTAATAGTTAGGGAAGAAGATGGCTTCCAACTATAGTGAATGCACTGCAGACCACCTAAGGCAGTTGTGTCAGGAAAGAGGGGTCCAGTACGTGGGGCAAACCAAAAAGCACCTCGTGGAGGCTCTCGTGGCAGCAGATGAGCTAGTGGCTGCCTAGAACCTCGAGTCACAGCCAGTGACTGAAAAAGACCGGAGAGGGGGTGCCAGGGTCCATCACAGAGTCTATTCCCAGGGAGGCAGACAGTGCGACCAGAAGGCACCCAGACTCACAGCAGCAAGGGAAGGTCGCAACAGGGCATCAGTCAGAAGGGGTCAGGCTGCAGCTGGAGTTGAGTAAACTGGAGCTGGCATTCGAGCAGAGGAAGTTCGAGACGGAGTTGCAGGAAAAGCAGCGGCAGCGAGAGGCAGACAAAAGAGAAAGACAGCTTCAGAGAGAGAGGCAGAGGAAAGAGAAAAACAGCGGCAAAGGGAGTCTGAACTGGTAAAGCTACAACTCCAATGACCAACACCAGATCAAGTAAGTAGCAAGGGTGAACCTGAAACTCCAGGGCTGGGGTACAAGTTAAATTCAAAATTAATAGCTGAATTTAGAGAAAGGGAGGATATGGATGCATTTTTGAATTTGTTTGAAAAGGTCTGTATTCAGGCAAAAATACTCAGCGAGTCCTGGAGCTTCCAGCTATCTCTGCTACTTACTGGGAAAGAGCATGAGGCACTAAGCCAAATGGCATGAGGCGCTAGGCCAAATGAACAATCAGGACAGTAGCAATTATCAGAAACTTAAAATGGTTTTACTTAAAAAGTTTAAACTAACTCCTGAAGCATACAGGGTTCTGTTCCGTAAGCTCTGGAGAAGCCATGACATGAGCTATGAGGAACTTGCCACAAAGCAACGTCAGCTTTTAAAAAGTTGGTGGGAGGGAGAAGCAAATTCAGTGGAAAAAAACTGAGTTCTTGTTGCTAAAGCAGTTCTTTTGGGCTTGCCCAGCACAGCTAAAAACCTGGTTAGAGGACCGAGACCCCAAAACAGCACAGCAGGCTGCTGAGCTCTCGGATTGCTATGCCAGGAGCAGGTCAGGTCTGCTCTGAAAGGAAGTGGAGCGGGTATGGCAGTGCAGAAAAGGAAAAGCGCACCTTCAGGGCAGCTAAAACCCTCACTGCCTCCACAGAAAGGAGGAAGCCCCAAGTTACAAAAAAGGGATTTCTCAGATAAAAGAAATGACGACTGTTGGTTCTATAAACAGCCAGGACATCTTGCTAGACAGTGTCCTAAAAAGGCACAGGGTGGACAAAGTGGTGCTCTCGAACAGAGTAGGGTGCACTGTGTATCCCTGAAAGCATGCCTAGAAAATATGAGGGAGCACATATACCCAGTTACTGCAAATGAGGTGCAGACCTATGGGTTAAGGGACACAGGGGCGTCACTTAACTTAGTAAAACGGGATCTGGTTGAGCCTGAACAGCTTACACCTAATCAGTTTGTAAAGGTGAGGGCATTCTCCGGGGAGGAAAGAACTCTACCATTAGCTATTGTTCTGGACTGGGGCGAGACAGTACAGAGGGTGTAAAAGGTGGCAGTGGCAGACAACCTTGTCCTAGATGCGATTATAGGGAACAATCTCCAGAAGGGGATGGTGTGTGCGGTTACCGGCAGTCAGACGGCAAAGGCTAACTGTAGTTCCCTGGACCCCATAGAAGCCCCTGTGGAAAATAATGGGGGGCTGGTTCCCCAGCCTGTGTCTCCAGAAACTGGAGAGTAGTGAAAGGGAGGTAGGACTTCCCCCAAGTAGCAGTTCACAAAACAGCTACAGAAGGTTACTCTTGAGGAGGGAGGGGTAACCAATGGTCAGAAGATAAGGGATGGCAGTGACCCCGAATCCCTTGACACTAGAGGTATGGACCCCAGTTTAGGAACTGAAGGGGACATGTCCCATGCCTTGGGAAAGTGTGAAGAATTTGCAGCTGCTCAGAGGATTGATCCTAGTTTGGAGAGGCTGAGGGCTTCTGCAGAATCTGATGGGACACAGGGAGGCGACATAAGACAGTATTTTGGAACAGTGGACTGTTGTAAGGACAGAGGGAGGGGTGATGGGCAGGCAGATTGTTGCTCCCCATGGATACCGTGAGCAGTTGCTCAAGATCGCTCATGATATCCCCATGTCTGGACATCTGAGAATCATGCACACCACGCAGCGACTGGCTCAGAATTTCTATTGGCCCAACTTCACCCAGCAGGTGAAGGACTACTGCAGGTCTTGTCACCGGTGACAACAAATAGGGAAGGCAAGTAGTAAAACCAAAGCCACTCTAATTCCCTTGCCCACTGTGAAGCAGCCATTCCAGAGGGTAGAAATGGATACTGTGGACCTTTGTGTACCCCAAGCTCCTCCAGGAAGAGGTTTATCCTAACAGTGGTAGATTATGCCACCTGATACCCAGAGGGAGTTGCCCTCTCCTCACTTAGGACAGAAAGTGGCAGACGCCTTGCTAGGGATTTTCTCCTGTGTCGGATTTCTTCAAAAGGTTTATCACCGAGTGAGGGGGTACCTTCATGTCGGACCTGATTAAGTGTTTGTGGGAGAGGTGTGGGGTGGTGCAGAGACGCATGACACCTTATCACCCACAAGCCAATGGGCTGGTGGAAAGGTTTAATGGTACCCTAAAATTGATGCTCCAAGTGTTTGCTGAACAGCATGGGAGGGACCGGGAGAAATACCTTCCCCACTTCTTGTTCGCATACAGGGAGGTGCCCCAAGAGTCAACAGGGTTCTCCCCCTTCAAACTCTTATACGGATGCAGGGTGCGTGGACCCCTAGGCTTGATCTGAGAAGACTAGGAAGGCAAGCACACCACCCAGGGAACTCCCACAGTGGAGTATGTCCTAAAGTTTAGGGAAAAGCTGAAGGAGCTTATGGGAGCAGCCCAGAGCAACCCATCAGCTGCCCAGCAGAAGCAAATGGTCTGGTACGACTGCAGAGCCAGAGCTTGCTTGTACAGTGCAGATCAGGAAGTCATGGTCTTAATCCCGGTCTGGAAGGATAAGCTGCAAGCTAAGTGGGCGGGACCATACAAGGTAGTCCCAACAGGTAAATGACATGAACTATATTGTAGAACTGCCTGACATGACACATAACCATAGAATATACCATATCAACATGATGAATCCGTATGCAAATAGGGCTGACATGGTATTTTCAATGTGTAGTCCTGGGGAAGGGACAGACAAAAAAAAAGACTCCCTACTGGACTTGCTAGAAAAAAGCACATGGGAATCCTCTGTGGAGGCAATCAAACTGTCGCCCCAGCTGACCCTGGAACAGTCCCAGAAAGTGAGGGATGTTTTAGTGGACTTTGCCCCTTTGTTTACGGCCAAGCAGGGACGTACCCCATTAGTGACACACGACATAAATATCGGAACGCAAGCACCCATCCAGACAGCCTACCGGGTGTCTGAGGCCATCCTAAAGGACATTAGGAGGGATGTGGAGGAAATGCTGGATTTAGGGGGTAATCCAGAAATCCCACAGCCCCTGGGCCTCACCCGTAGTCCTCATTCCCAAGCCGGATGGCTTTACTCGTCTTTGTGTGGACTATCGTGGACTCAATGCAGTCTGACGCCCACCAAATGCCACAATCAAATTACTGAACAAGTTGTGAGGGGCAACATACCTTACCACCATTGACTTGACAAAAGGGTACTGACAGGTGGAATTAACTGCCAGAGCTAGGGAGAGGTCAGCCTTCATCACTCCAACAGGGTTATTCGAATTCAGGGTAATGCCTTTTGGAATGAAGAACACCCCTGACACCTTCCAAAGGTTGGTCAACCAGGTATTACATGGTACTGAACAGTACGCAGTGGGGTATCTGGATGATACTGCCATCATCAGTTGGAAGGAACACCTGTCCCACCTGAAGGAAATGTTAGGCAGGATACAGAGGGCAGGGCTCACTGTCAAGGCTGAAAAGTGCCAGGTGGCCACGGCGGAGGTGGCATACCTATGACATGTAGTGGGGTGCAGACAACTTCATCCCAACCAAGCAAAGACTGAGGCGATAGAGGCATGGCTCGAGCCTGAAACCCAGAAGCAGGTTAGGAGTTTTCTAGGGACCGCCAGGTACCATCAAAAGTTTGTACCAAATTACAGTACCCTGGCAGCCCCCTTTCTGGCCCGCTAAAGAAACGAATACCCAAAAAGGTAAAGTGGGAGCCAGCCTGTGAACGAAGCCTTTGCACAGCTAAACGAGGCACTGTGCAGTGCCCCTATGTTGGCCAGTCCAGATTACAGTAAGCCATTTTTAGTTCAGACAGATGCCTCAGATGTTGGGATCGGAGCAGTCCTCAGTCAGACCTCTAATCAGGGAAAAGATATCCCAATAGTGTACCTTACCAAAAGTTAATTCCCCAGGAGCAGGCATATTCCACAGCTGAAAAGGAATGTCTTGCGTTGGTATAGGCCCTGAAGAAATTAGAGCCATACCTCTACGAGGGGGCACTTCAAGGTACAGATCGATCATAACCCCCTGGTGTAGCTAACTCAGATGGGAAAAACGAATGGTCATCTCTTAAGGTGGAGTACTGCTCTACAGGCCTATGATATGACCATTACCCAGTGAGCACAGTAGCTGAATTTGTGAAAACCTTATCATGCACAAATTCAGTCTAGGAGGGAGGGATGTGGTGAGCTATCCAACTGCCAGTCCTTATTTGTAGATACAATTCTGATTATATATCTGTACAGAGTATATAGTAATTTTTTTTTTTATGTAATTCTGTGTATACGTACATTCCACAAGAAATGCCAGTGTTAATACAAAGGCACCTGTGGAGAGAGACTGGAGCACTGCTAAAACGGGGTTGACCTTCCTTTGATCTGAAGGCCAGCTTGCTTGCCAGGAAACTGACAAGTTATTGTCAAAGGCTTGGGGATAGCTGGTCAAAGGGTATTCCCTTAAGTTAATTAACCAAGGGAAACAGAGATAATAAAATCAGCACGTATAGTCTTAAATCTTACAGGATCTTCCTTGGAATTAATTGAAGGCAGCCAGTTCAAAAGCCTAGGATGTTTTAGCCAGGATTTGAGCAGCAAATGACCATTCTGACAGGATAGTGTTAATTTTACCTTACGGGTGCCAACTGTCTACAGGGGACTTCAAAAGGCTTAAACTCTGAATGTCAGTTATGTTTTATTTAGTTTTTGTTGACCGGGTAAGTGCGCTAGCCAACAAGTGACTATTTTCAGGCACGACCCGAGATGTTAATTATATGTCTCAGGATTGTGATATTCTTGGGATTTTGGGAAACAGTGGAATAGTGAAATCTCCTCGCCAAACAGAGTAGTTGCTCTGGGGAATTAGACCAGTTCTTTAGAACTGGGAATAGTTGATGGCACTGTAAGTTACAGAAAGTATTTAAAGCCCCAGCTCAAGGCATTTGAATACACTTTTCATTTGGACTTTGCCTAACACACAAGGAACAAAACTGCTGCCAAGACTGACAAAACTGAACTTTCAGTTATTGTTCTGGACTTTCAAGTTTCTACAAATTTCAGGCAGACTTCAGCTATCAGTTACAGTGCATTTTCATGTACATTTTCCCTTGTTTTTCTATATTCTGTGACCAAATTAATGTGTTTTTTTTGTAGCTGTAACTGTACGATAAATTGTGTGTGAATTGTGGGACAGTATTAATAATCTGTGACAAAAGGTTATTGCTAAGGGTTTGTCGCCATCAGCAACCAAATCGAGAAAGGGGTGTGTAAGCAATCTGGAAGGACAGGGAGAATACCAGAGTCTGCAGGGATTTTAAATCAGGCTGTTGCATGTCTTGTAGGGAGAAGGCCAAATCAGACTTTACGCTGCTACACCCGACAGTGAGATGCCTGGGTCTTCCCCCTTCATGTAACAGGCAAGGAGGGGTTAATATATGGCTACAAGACTCAAGTTCAAGGATATTGCAGGAAAACTCCATTAAGCAAGCTCATTCACAAGGAGGTCCTGAAGCATTTACTCAGATATGTGGACATTACATAAAAGGTATCATTGGCTATAATTATACAAAGTGCATAAAAAAGTTCACAAAAAAGGCATTTCATGATAAGATACAACCCAATAGAGCACGGTCCAGTTAGGAGAACTTGCTTCTTTATGTTCAGGCAATACAAGGGAAGATTTGTACACATAACTCAGATAAAAGGCAATAAAAATGGTTAGTGTGCAAGGACAGGAGAGAAAGGATAATTAGGCAGGCAGGGTATAAGATCAAAAGAAAGCAGGGATGGCTGGGGTTAGGAAGAGTAGGGGGAAGACGATGTGAGTACGAGAGCTGGTGGTAAAAGGCAGTGAGAGCAGATAAAAGGAATCATATCATTTAGCACTTTAAACCTTATGCTGTCTATGTAGTAGCAGTCCTGGCATGGACAGAACAAGGGCAGTCGATGCATGTGTGACTAACATAAGGGTCGGGGAGAGGCTTAGTAGCAGCTACAAATGTCTTCTTTTAGATGCAGCTAATGCTCTGCAGAGATTAGTAGAGACGATGCTGGTTAGTTTCAGTACGAACTAGAGTTGGTTCCAAACAGTAGGAAGAGCAAATGAAATAGCTCTTTGGCCAAAGGTAGTATGAGTCCTTGGGACAGCAAGCAGAATGTAGTCTGATTTCCTGAGAGAGTATGCACTGCGGGAAATGCAGATAAGAGACGTTATGTAGCTCGGTAGTTTGCGAAGGAGTATCTTTATTTATTTATTTAGCTTTTGTTTACCGGGTAAGTACACTAGACAAGTATTATGCCTATTTTCAGGAACGACCCGGGAGAATACAACATGAGGAACAACAGTCAAAGAGACATGACAAAGAGAGTACAGTTTTTTGTCACAGTAAACAAATATGTGGGAAATACATCATTTGACGCTAAGGGAAACATATAGTAGTAAGCACATTTCAGATTATACACTCTAGACTAGCTAGTTCAACTGACACATATATACAGGTCATCATACATATGAGTGGAGCATAGCTCAAAGACTGGATTGGTCATAATATAACTTATAATATTGTCGTATACACCCCCTAGGCTAGTTGGATCGTGGACAGATATATACAGCTCATCACATTTTTCTAAATATGCACGTTAGACAGAAACACTTGGTAGTAAAGTTTCTACCAAGTGACCAAGGTGCAATATGTCATGGTTAGCCTATGACCATGGAGCAATAATGGGTGTAAAAATGCCCAAGGCTTTTTAGGCAGGAGTAGTCAGAAGTCATTGATACAGTGGGGAAAATATCTCCAGGAATTCAATGAAGACACCCTGGGGAGGTTCAGACAAAAACAATTTGACACTTTACTCTAGGGAGGTTTGGGGCAGTCACACTCTGATGCTAGTTTTAGGAAACCCCACAGGGAATTTCAAAAATTCAGATAGGAGGGGACTGCTCGGATATCCACAGGCAGCGAATTCCAGAGTCTGGGTGCACTTATGGCAAAGTCCCAATCCCCCATGAGGGTCCGGGTAGGAGGGACTTTGAGCATCCCTGATGTGAGAGACCTAAGTTGGTAGGGGGTGGGATTCAGCTTAGGCAGAAGTCAGGCCAGCCCCTGTGGGGTGCTAGTTCTGATCACTTTCCCAGAGGCATCCCAAACCAAAATCAAGGTATCTAGCTGGTGAGAGCCAGCAGAGTTTCTCATATAGCTCACAACAGTGGGTGAGTCGCGGGGCAGCCAAGGCAAAACGACAAATGTTATTGTAAGCAGTGTACCACCGAGTGAGATGTGTCTTTGGAGTGCGAGCAAATAGGTGCAGCCCATAGCTGAGGGAGGGAAGAAGCACACCCTTCGCTAGGGCAAGCCTGGCTGCCGGTGTAAGGTTATACTTGGCCCTATAGGCCAGACCCAGTTTGCAGTTTGCCGCCCTGCAGATGTTAAGGATATGATTACCCATGTCAAGTTGGGGGTCAGGTGTTACCCCCAGATATTTGATGGAGCTCACTATGGGTAGTGAGGATCCATCTGCGCTGGTGACGTGTAAGCAGGCCGATGAGGCTTTGATTTTAGCCACTGAGCCAAAGAGCACAGTCTGTGTCTTTTTCAGGTTCAGGACCAGCTTGTGACTAGTAACCCATGACAATACCCTGTTAAAGTCATCGGTCAGGTTCTGGTTTAGGGTAGTGGCATTCTGGGAGTGAGCCAGGATTACCAGATCATCTGCAAACATGGTGGCGCTACAGCTGGTAGTAACCATGGGCAGTTGATTGATGAAGAGGGAAAAGAGGAGGGGACCCAGTACAGAGCCTTGAGGCACTCCGGAGGTCACCAGTAAGGGCTCAGAGAGGACTTTATTGAAGCAGGTACACTGCTTTCTGCCATGTAGATAACCCATTAGCCATTTCTTAAGGGTCCAGATACCAGCATGGAGCAATCGTCTAGTGGCAAGTGAAGTCCAACCAACAGCTGCATACAAATCACAATGGTGAGTTCTGTAAGGGGAGCTAATGATGAACCCTAGAGCACGGTGGTAGAGAACGTCCAGCTTACTTAGGCTTGAGATTGCAGAGGAGGCGTAGATGAAATCTCTGTAATCAAGTAAGGGAAGAAATGTGGCCAGGACAAGCCTGGTTCTCCCCCCCCCCCCAATTGTTTAACCAGGTGAGTCACACTAAGCTGAAAGCTGGGAGCACAGGGAAGTTAAGAGACTTGCTCAGGGTCACACAGTATGCAAATGGGGGCTGTGGGATTCAAACCCAAGTCTCCAGATTTGCAGCTCAGTGCCTTAAACCACTGTGCTATACTGCCTCCCTGGTTCAGGTCACAAGAGGGAAGAGAGACCTGTTTCTAAAAAAGAATCCTAACTGTGCTTTGAGCCTCCTGGATAAGTCCTCGAGATGGTCATTAAAAGAGACCTTATTGTCTATCCAAAAGCCAAGATATTTAAATTTGGAATGACTTCCAGTGGTTCTCCCACTGAGGTAACAATAAAGTCCTTCGGTAGGACAGGGGGGTGCCAATGTAGGCACTATGGGTAAAAATCACTGCCTTAGTTTTCTTGGCGTTTAGGATTGTTTTCGAGCTGAGCAAAGTCAGCTTGCAACACATCACTAACTTCCGATAGAGTTGTACCAGATGTATACAATACAGTGTAGTCCGCGAAGAAGTGCAGGCTGGAGTTCGTTATGTAAGAATCAAGATCACTGATATACAGAGAGAAGAGGATCGGGCCTAGAATGGGACCTTGGGGGACTCCCCTGGCAATCAGCAGGGAGGCTGAGAGTAGACCATCTGCTCTGACTTTCTGCATCCTTCCAGAAAAATAACTGGTAAACCACTGCGCAGTAGATGGAGTGGCACCTAAATTAGTAAGGCAGGTAATTAGGAGGAGATGGTCAACAGTATCAAATGCTTTACTGAGGCCCAGGAAGACTGCACCAGTAATCTTCTTGGTCCACAGCAGAAACCCAGTCATTAGTGACATTAGCCAATGCTGTGATACTGCTGTGTTTAGACCTGAAACTTGAGATGAGTATTGTGCCCTTATCCAGAGTTTAGAGGGTCTCCCTGGGTCTTCGTGGCAGTGGTGTAGTCGTGACTTCAGTGAGCAGTCTAAAAAGACACAAGGAGGGTAGCCCTGTTCCCTCCCCTGTCACGGACTGCACTTAAGGGTGGGCACTGTGAGCTCAGTGGACCTGACCCTCCAGGAGTGCATTCGTGACAGGCGTTGAAGCTAAATGTTTTACTGTGGTACCAGAATTGGTATTAAGGAGGCAGTACAGCGCAGTGGTTTAAGGCTGAGCTGCAAACCTGGAGACCTGGGTTTGAATTCCACAGCCCCCACTTGCATACTGTGTGATCCTGATCAAGTCACTTAACTTCCTTGTGCTCCTAGGTTGCACCTATACACAAGCTTTCAGCTTATTGTCTCTCTCCTGGTAAACAAAAAAATAAAAAAAACTGAATTCTGTCGAAAGCTGTTCACTGCCATGTGCAATGTGTGAGTCTCTTGTAAAAAAGACAGCTGCGTCAAATGCAGTCTGTTACTGTGAGTGGCAGACTTCCCATCCACCCTCCCATCGAGACAACCGATTTAAGCACAGATGCTGTGAATGCGCAGAGGTTTCCCCCAGAAGTTAGAGCGTGTTTGAGGCAGCATGTGAAGCCAGAATCATTTTCTGTAACTGACATCATGAAGACTCTGCCTTCATTGTACATCAGGGGAATCAAAGAAAGAAAGAAAGAAACAAAGGCATCCCTTCCACATTCATCTTGTGGGCACAATGTGCAGAAAAGACATCGCTAAGTTTCTTCTGTGATCTACATAAAGGAACTATCATGCATCAGTGCCAGGACCACATGGAAATTTTTGCCAACTGGGGCCACCCACAATGTCATGTGCTAGCGTCTGTATAAAAGCTTGCAGTCCCTGCTCTCCTCAGTTCTTCTCCCACCAAATCAGACTTGTCGGAACCTCGACTGGAAACATTGCTGTATAAAGCCATAGTTTATTATCTTTTTTTTTCTTACCTACAAACAATAATCACTATTTTAGTGGCTTTCAGTGACCTGTATGCTGCCAAAAGAACTGACGCTCTCCTGTTACTGTGAGTGCAGAGAAAAGATCTACAAGTAAGACGCACACCAAGTGTGTGTCTGCTGCCTAGGCCTCTCTCACAACATGAAAGCCTGCGGGACCTGGCAGGGATTCAACTCCGCTACCAGGCGACGGAGAAAAGGGGCACTGGAAAAGTTTCTCCTGCAGAAGGCTTTGGGAGCAGTGGAGCAGGAAAAATCTGCATCACCTGCCTTGTTGACGGACTCGCGGTTGAAATCAAAGAACAAATCCTCCTCAGGGAGTCACAAACATAAACCTTGGGACAAGGACAAGACTTCCCTGATGAGATCCAGGTCACTGCTGCAGCCTGCATCACCGTCCGCCTCAGCGTTGGTGACTGCAGCTCCCCCCAACCAGACACCAAGGTCAGAGCTTGGCTTAGGCGCTACCAGTATCTGGAATAAAAAAAATAAAAGTCTCCCACAGTTCCCTTTCAAAGTCTTTTTCATTTCAGCTTTTCTTAAAAACCGGGATGGTTCTGGTTACCAGTATCAGCAAGTTATTATGAAAAAAAAAAAAAAACACTCAACCCAATAAAATATATATTGTCTTGACTTAATTTTTACTTGAAATTGAGCACGTTTTAAAATGTTTGCATATAATTCAAATATTAGCACCCTTAAATAAGTTTCCTTTGCAGGACGTTTCAAAACAATCCAGTTTCTTCCTCAGAATACACAGGGCTGTATAGAAACATAGAAACCATGTCTCCCTTCTCCCTCCTCTCCTCCAGTGTGTACAGGCCGAGCTCACCCAGTCTCTCCTCGTATGACTTCTCCTGCAGCCCGCTCACCATTCTGGTAGCCCTTCTCTGGACCCTCTCCAGCCTGTCCTTGTCCCCTTGTAGGTATGGCCTCCGGAACTATATTCCAGGTGCAGTCTGACCATGGTCTTGTATAGTGGTATGATCACCCCAAGCCAGTATTTTGCCTTCAGGTTTCTACGCCCTATATGCATTATTCTGCATTTCTTTGCATTAAACTGTAGCTGCCATCTTTCTGACCACTCCTCCAAACCTTGTCAGATCCTCCCTCAATGCTATTTCTTGCTTATAATCAATTTATTATTATCATAATCACCCAAATTAAAGTGTTCGTCTTAAAAAAACAGACAAATCAGTGAGACGGGGGAACAGACCTGCTACAGGGTTTTAAATAAGGATTTTAAATTGATTAGCACTTTCGCGCAGAAAAGTGCTAATCAATGTTGCAAATGTGTAGCAGTTGGATCGAATTGATTAGCAAAATAAAAAAATGTCATATTTACTAGAGACAGCATGATTGGTGTTATTTCTCACCTGACAAACACTTTTTTGATTTTCTTTAATGTGTGGAACAAAAGGGGAAAAAAAAAAAGTCTCTGGTACAAGAGTGTGTGCAGTCACGGAGTCACTTTATTAATTTGTTTTCATCAGTGTCTGAGTGAAATTCACAGAATTCATAACTCTGACATGAGTTACTAGTATTAAAAACAGATGATTCTTCAATAATGCAGTTTCTACTTACCAACCTTCCCAAGCCTGACTACAAGTGAACAGTCAGCTACAAATTTCATAATAAGCTGCAGCTGCTGCACCATAAAAGTAATAAAACAGGCACAAATTACAACTGACTAGTATTCCCAACCTCCCATCCATTTGCACTTGACTGGGCCTCTAACTTAAACGGTCAGAAAAGTAATGGGACAGTGGAACAGTAGTCAGTTGTCGGGAGTCTAGTGAAACAAAATTTAAAGAGTTCAGTATGTACCGAACATTTTCTGACCACCAGTCTTGTTAAATGTAGTTTCCACTTGCCAACCTTCCTAAGCGTGACTACTTATGTGACCCAAAAGTAGCAGTAGAATAAGCAGCTGCACCTAATTTATTACACAGACACTAGTACAACTGACTAGTGTTCCCAGCCTCCCATCCATTTGCACTGAGCCTCTAACTTAAACGGTCAATTTTAAATGGATGAGTGGTTAGGAACAGTAGTCAGTTGTCAGGGGTCACTGAGTCTGAAACAAAATTTAAAGTTCAGTTAGTATGCAGTACCAAACATTTCTGACCTTAAATAACAGTTTCCACTTGCCAACCTTTCCAAGCATGACTACTTTTGTGATGGACCCCAACGGTGAACAGCTAGTAGGGTAACTGAGAATAAGCAGCTGCAGCTGCACCCTAAAAGTAATTTAACAACAGACACAAGTACAACTGACTAGTGTTCCCAACCTCCCATCCATTTTGCACTGAGCCTCTAACTTAAACGGTCAGTTTTAAATGGATGGGTGGCTGGGAACAGTAGTCGGGAGTCTAGTGTCTCACACAAAATTTAAAGTTATGTTCAGTACCAAACATTATCTGACCTTAAACCTAAAGCCTGTGGTGCAGTCATGACTTGCGCTGGCATGGAAATTTAATTGCGGTGGCTGGGAAGCAATCTGTAGGGTAACTGAGAATAAGCAGCTGCAGCACCCAAACTGATTTACAAACATGAGCTGCTATTATTCTTGGACTACTGCTGCAGTTCCCAACCACCATCCAGATTTGGATTGAGCCTCTAACTTAAACGGTCAATTTTAAATGGATGGGTGGTTCGCGGAAGTCAGTCAGTAGTTGTCTACTCAGGCCTGTAGACCCAGTTCCCAGTGGCCAGATCCCACTAATTTTTCGGTAAGTGCAGATTTACAGTTTAGTTAAGAACAGAAAGCGCCAGTTTAAGGCTGCAAGCAGCATATACTGTCAAACTCACTGTGGCATTTTACTTCTCTTTTGATTTATTTCCAGGACCAGCCAGAGAGCTCAGCACAAAAGATGATGATGGCTTTTGTCCCCCGAGAAGCCTGCTCATGAGTCTCCCCCACCCACCCCACAGTTGAGCGAGGCAGGATTTTGATTTGTTTAGTCACATGCAAGTTATTATAAACAGTTCTAGCCACTAATATCATTCTCACCAACAATGAAAAAGTTTAACAACTGTGGTCTTCAACTTGAGCCACTGAAAAAAATACATATGGCAGTGAGTGTCTCCACCAGCCAATGAAGGTTGTTAAACTGATGTTAAATAAATAAGTAAACCTGAGGACTTAATGCCCTATAAAAAGTTTAACTAGATGGAAAACTAATTCCTTAAACTACTTGCTTTTACCATAAGCAGCACTTTAGTCAGTGCTAAATTTTAACGTGAGACTTAGTGGTGTCCCAAATACCACACAGGCTTCTGAGAGCTCAGTACAATTAGTAAACTTGTGATGAAGTCAGTACAAGAAAAAAATTTAATTTTAAACAAGGTCTACTCAGACATCTCATGGCATGGTTGGTGCCCCAGCATGTACAGGTGCACATTGCTGAACTCAAGACAGAGGCAGCCCATTTGCTGAACTGAGCAAAGTCCTGACCTGTGTGGATTGGTAAACAAAGTTCTGAAAGAACCGAGTTCCCATGGCCAGCTGGGAGTCCGAGTGTCCACTTCCACATCTGCCTGCCTGTGCCAACCCCCACAATCACTGAAATCTAGATTGCTAAGTAGGGAGAGTGCAGGGCACCCCCCATAATTGTCAGTGCACTCCCCCTGCTTGGAGATCTATCTGGACATCTAAGCACGGGGAAGGGCTGACAGGCAGGCAGACATGAAGAGAGGTGCTCGGCTGACTGGCGTGGATTCTCAACTGACCCACTTCACTCCAGCTACCGACACCAAGGACCTGAAATTTTTCCCCACGGCACATACTGCCACTTAGGCTAAAAGTTATAAGCCAAAAGTTACTTCCCGCAGTTTACAGGGGCTCACTACTCATCAATCAATCATGGCACTGTCTCTGACTCGGAAGTACTGTAAGACATAATGCTAGTACTACTTGCTGCATCTTCTTAACTAGTTACATTTGTGGTGCGGGATGAATCTGACCTTTTTGCTTCTGATTGCCTTTGTTTCGCACAAACTCTTCTAGGAGTGCTGAAGAATCTATCTACAACTGGAAAAGGATCAAATGTCTCTGGACTGTCACCCTCAACTGAAATTCTAACCAGGTGTTCCAACATTACTTCACTCAGTCTGTTTCTCCAGTCAGTTTTGACATGCTGCATTATTGAAAATGACCTTTCCAGCTTTGCATTGGATACTGGAATGAGCTTACAAATAACGACAACGTGGTAGAAGTTTGAGAACTGTTCTCTGTAGGACTTCAGAATATAGTTCCCAAAAGTCTTCCCTGTTTAAGTGACTTAAAAAACTTAATGTATAAAGTTTTAAGTTCAGGCCATTCTCCTGGCAAAGCAGCAAGGTCAACATTATGTTTTGTGAGTATCTGTCCATAGAAATTAACAAATCTGTCCAAGTCTACGTTCCCAAACATTTCTAGCTCATCAGCACTCCTAGGCCACTGTTTCACATCTAACAGTTTTAAAGTCCTAAAAATTGGGTGTTGGTCCTGAGAGTCACAGTCAGTGATATCTGAAAATCTATCAGAAATGCAATGTTGTACACTACTGACATAATTAGGTACCTGTGTTATAAGGTGCCTGATGCTGTTGTTAGCATTAGAGACCGTAACATCTTTAAACACGACCAGTTCAGAATCGTCAGACTCATCATTGTCAGTAACATCATGATCATGTTGCTGTAAGAGTGTCTTAAGTTCAGGGTTGCATGTTCCGAGAAGATTATCTGCGAGATGCTGTAGTTGCCGTAAGGTTGCATCAACACAAGCCAAAGTTAAGATCAAGTCAGCAGAAGAACCCTGTAAACTGAGGGAGAGTCGTGACAGTGGCCTTAGAAGGTCAATATAGAAGAGTAAATGAGTGGCAAATTTGGCAGTTTTCAGTCTGGTCAAAATGCCCTTAACTCTGCTTTTCTCTGTTGGTGGCGTAGTGGCAGTTTCTGCGAGATTTTCAAGATGATGAATCGTAACTGTGTAGGATTTTACCAGTGTCTGAGCGGCACGAAGTTTGTGATCTACCCACCTTGTTCCAAATGCTCTTTCTGGTTTGCTGACTTCACCGCCCACTATTTTAGCCAATTCTCTGAGCTCACAAAGTTTCTTTGGACTTTTTTCGTAAAGGTAGTACAATGTCATGAGATTATCATTCACTTGATCAAAAAATGTTCCTTTCAGTGCATCTCTAATTGCCAATTCAAGTCTATGGTTAAGACAATGAATAGACAGCAACCATGGCATTTCCACTTTTAGCAGAGCTGAAAGCCCTTTTCTTTTCCCCAGGTTTACTGCAGCACCATCTGCACACATAGCAACCATGCGACTGTTCAAGTCTAAAATGCCAAACTCTAAGAAGGCTTCTTGAAGTGTTTGTAACAAACCTTCTGCACTGGCATGTTGAACGTCTTTTAATCTGAAAAAGGTCATCTCCGTTAAACAAGAACTTTCGTTAAAATGCATAATATACAGTAATTCTTTTTCAATACAACTTTCATCTGTTGCCCCATCTAGAAGAACTGCAAAATACAGACTTCTCTGAAGGGCTGTGAGTAGATTTTCCTGTAACAATTCACCAATAACTGACGTGAACATACGACGACCGTTAATATTTGCATATGCACTTCCGAGATCAACATCATGTCTTTTTTCAAGTTTAACAAATGATTCAAATTTAGTAAATGAAAGCTCTTCTTTAGCGAGCAGATAAGCGATTTCAATCAGATGGCGAACTACAGCTCTGTCTTTTACTTCTGCTCCCAATAGTGCACGTCCTAATGGTGTAGTTTTGTATATGGAGGCAATTGATTCTGGTTTTCGGTTGAGTGTAACGGCTCATTTATGAGCATCACATTGACTGTGTTTTGCAACATTGTCCTTTTTCAAAGCTGTACCTCAGATGCCAACAATGAAACTTTCACTAAAATTTCTGCAGTACTGTACTTTAACTGGTCTGCCCATTTTTCACACAGGGAACATTTTACCCGGTCTACAAACTCATCACCATTGTCTGTTTCATACACTAACCATTAATTGCGGTGATCAATCTCCTTTTCCCATTTTTCTACAGTGTGCCTCCTTACTTTTTTGGTGCTGGTTGCCATGGTTGCTGTCTGTTCTCTAGGTTCACATAGCTGTGTGTGACACTGACCGACTCACTGAGTATGTAACAATAATAAAACAACTTAAACAAGAATATGTGTGTGCTTTTTTCCAGTGTGTATAATTTGTTGAAAGACATTTGACAATAAACATCAGGCTTCTAAATTCTGTCTTGTGTCACTTCTTTCCTACAGACACCACCCAGTGATTACTTGCAGCTGAACAGTTGTCAGGGGTGTGGGAGACTGACTTACCCTCTAACTAAACGGGAATGGGGACAAATCTGTAGTTACCCTAGCAACACGGGTCTGAGCCTCCTAACTAAGCAGTCTCAGAACCCGCATTCCTACAACACTGCAGAGCTGTGCAGGGCAGAAGATGACCATGGGGTGGGGCTTGATTGACTGGAGCCTCTAACTTAAATGGACCAGTCAGTCAGTACCCACGCCACACAGTACTAGTAACAGGTCAGAGCCTCTAACTAAATGGTCACTGGACAAGAATCGCTATCTGCTGCTGTCTGCACAGCTCTGCAGGGCTGATGACCAAATCTTGGTTTTATGGGGGGGGGGGGCTCAGACAACAAAATACTAACAGACTGGACTTAAACACCAGTCATCAATATGGCAGGCCCTAGAGACTACTTGTCTCACTCTGTCACAGCTGCTGGCTTTGAACGTTGCGGTGGCCAGACACAAAATGGGCACCCCGAGAACAGCAAACAGAGTGACTATTTACCATCACGAGTTTCAAATGCCAAAAGTGAAAAGTCCGGTCGCCGTTTGCCAAACCGACCAAACCCCCCCCAAATGTTTTCAGGCAGAGTTTGATTGCTAGCCCTAGGCTCACCAAATAACACCCCTCATTCCACTTCGAATATAATGACAATGTACAGTTGGCTTTAGAGTTTCACTGACACAATATTGTTTTTTTTTCAGTTCATAAGTGTGTCAGCCTGTGTCTTGTCCCTCTGAGAGCTTCTACAGTCCTGGTACTTTTCTGAATCCTGTCACACTTTTTCTTCCCGACCCTCCTCCTCCTCTTCCTGAGTCCCAGTCTACCACCCAGTGGCTCCTTTTGGCTGCACAATTCAGTCCGCGTGCAGCTAGCTGCAGCTCAGTTTGAACCTACAAACACAATGACAAACAGTGTTTGTATACTCACCTAATCTGATTGACTTCCAATACAAGAATCCCCAAGCTAGCTTGCCAAATGCCCCAAATGTAAGTTACCCTACCTTGTCTCTGAAAAACTGGATGCAACCGCTGGCTGGCCAGGCTAGTCGGGTTATCGATGAACCACTGCGGCAGCGAGCCCCTGCAAAACAACAGGACATCACATTCAGAGACTCGTTTAATTCAAATAAATTAATTTTTCACTGAGGACAGTAACACAGCAGTAACTTACCGCAGGGCCACCAGTTGGGGCAGGCTCCTCTTTTCACTCTCTTGTGCCACAGGGACAAAGTTCTCAGTCGGGTCTGGTCACCAACCTGAAAAAAAAGTTAAAGCAATATCCGATTCAGACTCTGACATCAGAGGCTCAACTAAATTTGACCACCCTCCCCACATAATAACCTTCACCAGCAACACAAAAATCCCCAAAACACCAGACTGCTCCACAACAGAGTAGCTCCATGGAGAGCTTAGTGGGCAGCTGCACAAACCACCTGATTCGACCACTGGGGGGGAGGGGGAGTGGCAGTACCAGCAGCTGTGACCAGCACAAATCAAATGCATCCATGGGCCACACTGATCATGCATCATGGCTGGGCCTCAATCATTGAATGCAGGGGCAGTCGAGTGAGAAGAAGGACCCAGTCCACTGCTCTGACCCTGGTCACCTCAGGACTGCTTCAGGGCCCATAATTATATACTGGTCGGGGCGAGGCTGCACAACGCAATGCTCAGCCTGACAAAACTGAAACATCCCAGAGGGGGCAGAGTGGGCTTTGTCACTTAGAGGGCCTTGATGAAGTCAGGCCCACACATTGCAACTAATGGCACTTGCACTGAGGGCCTCCAACAAGCAGTCCAGATGGTACTTTTCCACACGGGGCTTGCAAGAGCAGTTGTCTTACATGTAATCAGTGTGATAGACAGTAGCTTGTCCCGGGGACTGATGTGTCTTGCATTGCCTCAGCCCCCCGGATCATGGATCACTAGGCACATAAATAAGGCAATCATGACTATGCCAGTTAGAACCCCGGGGATGCGCAAAGCAGTTGTCTCCCACACACAACCCTGAAGTGCCTCTGAGACCACCACCAGGCAGCTCATGTAAGAACTCCCCACCCCTGAGTCTCCCCCTCCCTCCCATGTGGCAGGCAGGCTCCTGCTCTTGGGCACAATTACAGTGCTGAATGAATTCCTTAAGAGTGCCCAAATTCAGAATAACTGCAGCCTGTATCGAAGGAATACACTGTGGGGAACAAAGCACCCCCCTAAACTTGAGGACCACCCCTGGTGACAACCAACTGTGGTCATGCTCTCCCCCAACACTGTCACAGAACTGGCAGGCACTGCTGAGCACAGTCTGAGCCCATCGTTTTATGCAGCAAGCCCCCAAACACAAACTCCACCTACAGTAGTTCCCTCAAGGAAGTTGCAAATAACCAGACTCCAGTCGCTGCCAGACCCGCAGCGCTCTAAGCTAAAGAAGCCATCCCGACTATGACTGATTGCGATTCAGAAGTTCTGCGGGTCAGGCAACGGCACTCAGCTTTAATTCGTCTCGGGGACTCTACTTTGCACATGGGGAATCATCAGGGCCTGCTGCAGTCACCCACACGGACAAAGGGAGGGTAGGGGGATCAGAGCGTGATCTGCTCGCTGGAAAGCTGGGTTATCTGGTCATGCTGGGGACAGAAAAGGAGCCATCTGATCCAAATTGTTTGCAGCCAGGGCTCAGCCAGAAACAACCTGTAGGTGGCATGCAGACACGTGGTCGACATTGTGGATGGGCAGCGTGCAGCACAGACAAGACTCGATGATGATGGCTACGGTCAGTGAAACAGGACTCCAGCAACCCCCTCCAGACTCCTGTACTTTACCTGTAAGTTTTATTCTCTGTAGAGGGGTCCCGACTGAGCCCAGGTCCAGAGCAGCTCGGAGGCTAAGGGTGGGAAACGGGTGTGCAGAAAGTCTATGGGCTGGACTGGGCTGATCGCAGCACGCAGATTACAATCATCGATGGCAAAAGGGGTACAGACTTCAAGTCGCACATAATTAAACCTTGCCATAAAGCTCTGCACGTTGTGGGAAGGGGGTTTACATTCTGCCACAGCCTTTTAACAACCACCAGTATCCAACTTGTAATGAGGCCCTGACCCGAGCTGCGTTTTATTTCTTAGCACCCGACCACAACAGAATTACCCCCATGGGATACGATCAATGCTTCTTCTGAGTGCCATGAACACAGTATAAAAATAAATACCCACCTTTAGCTTTGCTTTTCTCAGGTCCGACGTTGGTCTTCTTGCAGTGTTCAATTCAGGGAGCTGCTCTTCCTTCTCGCTCACTGTATCACACACTGAAGTCATGTTTTTTCCATCATGTAGCCACTTTCCAGAGCGCGGGATCAGGCAGCCAATAACTGTGGAAATCATGGGCAGAACGGGCATAGTAAAGTCCATTTTGCATGAATTACATCACTGTGGCTGAAATCGTGCCTCAAACAAGGTGGAAACCACAAAAAAACATGGAAAAAATGGATCGCACTTTTATGCGATCCATTCCATGTTTTGTCTCGCAAGACCAGCCGGTTTGCATCGCAAAATGCGATGCGATACCGGCTATTTAAAACCCTGTGCCATCTCGTTTTTTAGATCCAACTTAGTCTTTTCTCAATACATTTTCTTTTAAATAAAAGTGTGGCTCAATCAGTGGCATTTTCACGTACTGCACAAAAACAGACAAAGAATAGAGGAGGTTTAGGAGTGGGGGTGGTAATGCCACCTTTTTTAAATCTGCTAATAAATTAGAATCATTTAAATTTCAGGACTCTGAATCATTTTAAATAATCTTTACCTTAGTGAAAAGTGTCTGTGGTGCAAGAATAAGTATTTCCAATGTTTGTATGGCCAACATCTAATAGTTTTAAAATAGGTTTTAGTTCCTTGCCTTACTGTCACCTTGTATTAATATTAACACAAGTTACCTTCAAAAATACATCTTCAAAATCTAATCCTACCCCATATTCAGGTGCTCCATTATGCTCCATCCTTTCCATGTTCATTGAGCAGCTTCTGTATTTACCATTCGCTCACTGGCATTCTTAATTTAAGAAACAGAGTTTAATAAACTGACAGTCATGCCAGGCTGATGAGGCCAGAGAGGCCATTATAGGGCTTGGTATGCACCAGATTATCACAGCTACCACCTATGTTCCCCCTATGATGCACACTTGTGCGGACATGCAGATAAAATGAACAGCCACTCAGTTAAAAGAAACAGCCGCGCACTACAGTAGCATTGGCATGCACATAGAAACACACTGGCCGGGATATTCAAAGGGGTTGCACCTGGCACAAGAGTTGCGCCGGCGCAACCCAGCGGGATATTGAAAAGGCTGCCTGGTGCAGCACAAATCCCGATGCGCGGGGCACAATGCAATTGTATGCAGCACAGATGCAGGGGGCGTGCCCATGCATATGCGGCACACCCTGATATTAAGCCTGGGATGTGAGGTGCATATGCCAGCGCACCCCTGCATTGTGCCACATAGGGAGGCTCAAAGTTGATCCCATGAAACAGTGGAACATCTCCCAGCCACCCACAGGCAGGCTGCTGTAATGCAGGGTGCAATACAGCAGCCACCAGCCGTGAGTGGCCACCCGCCCAACCAGAAAACCATCATGAAGCACCCACATAACCGTGGTAGTCTAGTGGTACCCTCCTCCCTCCTGTGTCCCTGATCAGCGGTAAAAGAGGATTCCATTAAGCCCTGGTAGTCTAGTAGTACCCCCCCTCCCTCCCGTTGCCATGGTCACGGTACGGCTCCATATAACACTTACCTGGTGATCCAGTGGCACCCCACCACACAGAACACCATGCCCACCCCGTCATCGGCGGGCAGCTGCAACCACACACATACCACCCGGACGCGAATGACAGGTACAGTGTGGACAAATGGGCTACAGTCCATACTGTACCAGTCATACTGGGGTGGCCGGCGGTATGCGGTGGAGTTAGCTATAATGGGGGCAGCATGGGCATGGTGTTCTGTGCGGTGGGGGTGCCACTGGATCTGAGAAAGGCTCGGAGCCATACTGCGACCATGGCAACGGGAGGGGGGGTACCACTAGACTATCAGGGCATTGTTGTCCTGCAGTTTTACTGCGATTGTGGCTACAGGGGCAGGGGATGCCCCAGGACCCCCGACTGTGCACAGGTCATTCTGTGCAGGCGCCAGGTGCACTTCGCTGGGCTGCCCAGCGGAAGGCATGCATATGGGGATATAATGACATGCAAGTGGCCCCAGCTGCACTTTGCATATATTATGGCCTCATTTCCATGCCCTCTGCTGAATATCGCGGGTGATGCACCCAGCGCAACTGCATTTGCGCTGGCGCATCCCCGTGCTCCCCATCTGTGGCTTGCACTGGCGCAGTGCCACTTTTTGCGCTGACCTTGCCATATTCAACGGTGCTGCGCCATAATGCATCACCACTGAATATCGCCTGGTCCTACTCCCGGTGCAGCCCAGTTGCGCTACACCCAGGCTTGCGCCACTGCCTGGCGCATTCTGAATATCTGGGCCACTGTGCCTAACCCTTGCTTTTCCATGGACTGACATATCAGTCCAGAATTCCACTATATTCTGCTTCTGTCTGCAGCAGTAGGGGTTAAATTAAGTGTGCCTGTGTCTCTCACTGCTCTCTCATTGCTCTTTTCTCTTGTATTAGGTGGTAAATGTTCACAGGGGCCAGCTCTGATGTTAGGGATACCCGTCACAGCTGAACAAATCTTATGAGGAAGGCCGAGTGTGTTGGTAAGGTATGCTGTGTCATAAATAACAGTAACTGAAGAGAAGCTCCCAGTTCCCATGGTAGTCTGTGAGGTAAGAGATTTCAGGCAATGCCTGCTCTGAAGTTTTGAGTATTAACATTTTTTGCTTGCCTCCTGGATGTATTAGCAGATGCATAAATAAGTTCTAGTCAGAGCCGATAAGGCTGTGGAGAGCTTTTTAGGAGCAGCAAGATGAGAAAAGACTATGTGGTGCTCTCGCCACACCAGAGTCAGCCTGCCACCTGCACAGCTGAAGCAGCTACAGCAAGAGAAGGTGGGGATGTGACTGATGTCTGTAGAAGACACTCATGAGATTACACCTGGAAAATTGCATCCAGATCTGGAGGTCCCATCTGGGGAGGGCAGGGGGCGGGGAACAGACATGGTGGAGGTGGTGCAGTGGAGGTCAACTACAATGGTGCAGAGCATATGGGAGAACACCTATGAGGAAAGACTAGCCAAGTCGATATTTCAAATTATCTCATTTGGGTTAAGCATTTAAACCATTTTAAATACTGAATTTTTACAAGATATGCCCAGCTGAGATTCGATATATCAAATCTCAACTGGCATATCCTCTAAAATATCACTTACAGTGTGGTCATGCTTTTACCCTTTATTTCTAATGAATTTGCACAATGCCAATATGCAGAGAGGCAGTTTCAGTGCGCTCTTCCTTATACACATTTTCACAATGTTTTCCTAGAATATGGTGCTGTATTTAGCCTTGTTAGTTCACAGAAAACATGGCATCTTATTTTCAGTGGGGCTCTACATCTACACAATGTTTACACTGCACTGCGTAAAATCAGAACACACTGAAAACAATATTTTACATCTGGACTAGGCTACCCTGAATAAATACATTATAAAAATGGTAAAATCATGACCCCGCTGAAAACAAGATGCTGCATCTAATCTGGGACATCCTGAGTAAATACAGTGCAAAAATGTGTAAAATGAAGATCCCTGTGAGAATGAGATGTAGCATCTCCCCTGTGCTATCCACTCCAGGAAACAAAATATAAGATAAGAAATATTTAAAGGAAATCTACGGTAACCTGAACTTCACTGTGTTCCACATAACCAAGACTGACAGTTTCTTTATTGTTTTATAACATATTAGATTACAGTATTTATTTCAAATGTTTTGGCCATGAGGATGGTGTGTGTGTTTGCTGTATATAGTAAACCATGTCTGAGACAATACTTATCATATAGTGTCGCAAGAGGTTAAGAAAAAGTGTAAATCTTTTCTGGAGATTCCTTGCTGAAAAAGGGTGACATTTATGAGGTATGAATCTTTCTTGAAAGAGAATACCTGCCCAACTGAAGCCAGTAGCAAGACAAGGTTTAAATGCTAATTATTAAAATGTGCAAGTTGTTGCATTTCAAATGGGGTAAAATCTCCAGTTTAATAGGCAACCAATATTTAACAAGCTATTTCAGTTTCCTAATGGCCATCTGACAAGTAGCTGGGAGTCCTCTCCAACATCCTAAACAAAACAAAACAAAACAAAAAAAAAAAAAAAGTATTTTATTTCAACTGGCATAGTGATTTGTAGGTGTGGAATGATACACTAACTCCAAAAATGTGTTCCACGGTATTCCACTTTTCCAGCTACATACAGCAAGATGGCTGTAGGCTCCACCGACAACCATAAAAATATGAGTGCATTCTCGAGTTCCTAGGTGAGAGAACACAACACAGAGCCATTTTGGTACACAAAAGGAGTTGAAGAAACTCTTAGAACCGCAAGAAACTGTACATGTAAACATATTATAAATCATGTATGTCTTTTTTTTAAATACTGGAATTGTAATTTAAAATAAAAATTGTTTTACTCTTGAGAAAATCAGAGAAACCCCTATATAAGAAATGGCCTCTGCCAACTGACCTTAGAATTCAGAATTCTAGAACTGCATGCGTGATACACCCCCTTATATAATGTAATAGGATAAGAACAGACCGATTGAACATCAAGTGAGTTATGGCACATCATGAGTGTTGGAGTGCCTAAGGTCACAAGCCACAAGATGTCAAGAATCACTTACTTTTGTTGAGAGTTTTTCTCCTTCTCATGTGGCTAGGCGGCTCCTCAGCCCTGTCCCTGCTGTCCTCTTATAAGTCCCCATCTCCCCTGCCAAGGGAATCTCCCACGGCTTGCCCCCCTCCCCCCCCACGGGGAAATAATCCAGAAATTTGGCAGGCGCTTCTGAGATGGTGTGGGCAGAGGTTGAACAGCAGGGCTTCACAAAACCTGCCTTTAGTGTTTATGCCCATGTTTCTGTCATGCCCACCTCCCCCAATGTCAAGTGTTGCGCTTTGTTGGCCACGTCACACTCTAGTGCCCTGCAGTCTGTAAGCCCACAGCAGGAGGCAACCAGAGCAGCGGAACCAGATGTCCTCCCTCCCTGGGCTAGCAACGCTTTCTCAGCCCTCTGGCCACCCAGCCATTTTCCCGCGCTTGCTTCCAACCTCAAATCACTGGTATGGGAGCATGGAAGGCTACCCTCTGGACCATCAGACAGCCCAGAATTACCTGTTCTTAAAGGGAAATGTCCACTTAAAATCGGGTCCCACCTCAGTGTGGTACAGGGCCCAATTAGCATTTTCAGAAATAAATGACATTTTTTTACCGATAGTGACTTTAGTTATTTAGAATTTATCTGGTTGATCCTGACCATCACTTCCGCCGGCATTTTGAACCCACAGCCTCCTGCGGCTGTCCAAAGAATGACGGATGATGCAAGAAGCAACTGTGGGAGCCTGAATGGGTTCCTGTATAGTTGGAGCTTTTAACAGCTCCAGTTTGGTGCTGTATCGAGACATGTACGTTCCAAACCAGAGCTGTTAATGGCTCCGACTATACAGTAACTGCATGCATGCTCCCATGGCTGCTCTCTACATCATATGTCATTCTTGGGACAGCCGCAAGAAGTTGTAGGTGCACATGGATGGACGTTTCCCTTAACGTACCAGGGCTTGAAATAATGGGCTCAAGGGTACATTTCCGCCAGAAATGCAGGTGGCACAGCTTACGTTTCCACATCAAATGTTACATTTCCATATATGAAATACTAGAAAATGATAAATATTAAAAACACACAGTAGAGCGAGTCTAGGAACACAATTGATGCCTCCTCTTCACTGTCTTCCCTCAGAGGAATTGAGAGGACCACACAGTAGCTCAGATTTTTACCCTAGAAGGACTATTCCCCCTTAATATAGGACAATGTCCTCTGTCTGTGCAAGATTTATTTATTTATTTTTTTAATTATCTACCACAGAGTTAGATTTCCCCTCAAGTTAGCAACATGAGTCTTCAGAAAACAATTAAAATGGGCAGTGATCTGGTTTTATTATATGCACAGCAGCTCTTCCTGATTGTACAGTCTAAGATCATTTTTTTTTTTGCTCTACATGAGTCTGTTCTGACTTTTCTAGGAAAAAGCCTGTCTGTGCAGGCATATAAAGATCACTGCTGCTTCCTTTGTACCCTGACCACCTCACTACTCGACGGACCCACTAAGTTCCTAAGTCCCCACTTGTCAAAAGGAAAAAAAATATATACTGTTTACTCAGTACAGCAACTCCTGATTGCACTCAGAGGACGTTTTACCCACACTCAGTACAGATCCTCATTTATTTGCCCTCCCTCCCCTCAACCACCACCAGAGTACTCCCGACTTCCTTCGTCTTTTGCAAAACAAAAAAATATATAAATATTTGCATTTTTCTCAGTGCTGCAGCTACTACTGAATGCTGCACACTGACAGATCGATCTCGCCCCCCCCCAAACAAATACTGCTTCTTTCTTGATATTATACACAAAGACTTGGCAAACTAAACAGACAGCTGCTATCTCTCTGGCTGCCCACGTACTACCACAGCAACTCTTGGTCCACACAGCAGGAAGAGATCCTGACCAGCCAGTCGGTGAAGGCAGCAGTAGTGAGTCACATGGGTCGCGTAATGGCAAGGACCCACAGCTGTCCAAGGAGCACCTGCTTGCACCAACTGAGTCTGCCCCGAACCCTGACAGCCCCTGCAGAAAGGACAGGATGGCGTGTTCCCCCCGCCAGAGACCTGAAGCAACTGTGTAACCATGGAGAGACTTGCTCACACGCTCCTCCTACAAACCAAAAAACACAAGTAACATATGTGCAACAGCATTTCCAGATGGAAATGCTGATCTGTAGCTTACATTTCCTTTAGCCAGACCACAGTTCCATGGAAATACGGAAAGGCTATATTTCGAGCCCTGCGTACTTTTTTATTTTTTTTTTTTAATTTATATAAAATAATGAGTATTTTTTTTTTTTTTTTACAGAAGTTCTATTGCTGCTGTATAAGCTGGAGTCTGTCCGTCCATTTTCAGAGAAAGTAGTGAACAAATGAGACTTAGTGTGAGCATGTTTCAGTTGTGTGTTGAATTCACATACCATATATACTTGCTTATAAAACTACCTCGCATAAAAGTTGACCCCCCTTGTCAATTTTTTGCAGAACTGCAGACATTATTTTGCTGAATAAACTGGATGAAAAAATCCGTATGTAAGCAATATTGGACATAGAATCTGCCTGACCAGTTCTAGACAAAAAAAAAAAAAAATCAGGTTACACAGTTGTAGAAACTGTTTACCATTGCAAACCCCACAGATAGGTTGACTTTGCTGGTAAATCGATCTCCCTTTCTTGGGGCCTGTTTTTAGCCTTAAGAACAATTATGTAAGAACCTGGCATAACACTAGGTCTTTGAGAGACTTAATAGGCCATACCTTTGGAAATAACCCATGTCAGTGCTATGACCACACAGAAACGTCTGCCAGCTGGGGCCGCCCATGACAATGTCCTGTGCTAGCATCTGTATAAATGTGGGTGGTCCTGTAACGGAACAAAATACAATGTGCCAGCCATTTGGAAGGCATTGTTTAGACACAGGTGCACCCTTTTTCCCTAGAGCAAACAAAACAAAAAGCTGAGAGAACTTTCTGCAGTCCTTGGTGCATACAGTATCTGAGACTTCTGTGCACATCTAACATATGGATCAGTGCTTCCCCTGGATTGGCATGGTCTGGATAATATACTGGAAGGTGGATGGTTTATTTAGAGTAAACCCGGACACCACCTTCAGTAAGAACTTAGGATTGTCTTCACCCTTTCCCAGCAACGAATCTAAAAAGTGTTACACTGTTTCCTTAATCTCTTAAGACACTATCTGATAAGCACTGTCTCAGACATATGCCAGGTCTTCTGTGAACTATCCAGGCTAATATACAGCAATCAGCAGGCATTTTTTACCATGCTTTTTGGGAAAAAACTATATTGACCTGCAGCAAACACACACTGAACACACCATCCTCATGGCCACAACATTCAAAATAAATACTGCAATATAATCTTACGAAACAATAAATTGTTTATACCAGTGAACACTGTGAAGTTCAGCTTATAGTAGATTTCTTTTAAATATTTCTTATCCTACATTTTGTATCCTGAATAGAGCAAGGGAAATGCTACATCTCATTGTCACAGAGTTCTTTACACATTTTTGCGCTGCATTCTCTTAGGATGTCCCAAATTAGATGCAATATCTTGTTTTCGGCGGGGTCATGATTTTACCATTTTTATAATTCAGGGCAGCCTAGTCCAGATGTAAAATATTGTTTTCAGTGTGTTCTGATTTTACACAATGCAGCATAATATTGTGTAGATATAGAACCCCACTGAAAATAAGATGCCATGTCTTCTGTGAACTATCCAGGTTAAGTGTACAGCAATCAGCAGGCATATTCAAGGAAAACACATTGGCCCCGATATTCAGAAGTGCGCCTGGCAATGGCGCATGTGGTGGGGCAGGGGTATATTCAAAAGAGATGCGCCATGGCGCATCTCCCCTGAATATATCACGTAATTCGCACTGCACAAATACAATGCGCTGGCGCATCCCCCCCAGACAGCGCTGCATACCAGGAATAGAAACTGGACCAGCACAACAGAGTTACGCTGTGCGTGAATTCCGGATATTCAGCCAGCAGTACGTAAATGAAGCCATAATACATGCAAGGCGCAAACAGTGCCACTTGCATGTCATTATGGCCCCATTTGCATGCATTGTGCAGGGCAGGCCAGCGAAACGGACATGGCACCCTGCACAGCATGGGGTGCTGCCGAGAGGGGTCTCGTGCTTACCGCCCGGTAGCTACGATCCCGTGAAATACCATTACATATTTTCCTGGTAGTCTAGTGGTACCCCGAATTCTGATGAATTCACATATTTGTGAATGACTATTACAGTATGCACTACAGCCCATTGGTCCACAGTGTGGACCAATGGGATTGCAACCATACTGTACACAGTCATTCGGAGGGAAGCTGTGGAGGTATGCGGGTATGCTGCTGCCTGCCGATGACTGGAAGAGAGAGAGCTGGGTGGGCAGGGGTTCCTGTGTGGGGTGGGGGGTGCCACTGGACCACCAAGGACATGACTCTTACGATCGGCGACTGGGGTTGCGGAAGGGGTGGGGGCGGGCAACTAGACACCAGGACATTTCAAATATGTTATTTTTACGGGGATCTGAGCATTGGGAGGGGTGGTGGTGTACCACTGGACTACAAGGGATATATAAATATTTTATTTATGGTAATCGGGGCCATGGGGAGGGAAAGGGGTATCACTAGATTGCCAGGGCTATTTAAATATTTTATTTACGGCGGGGGGGGGACCACTAGACCACCAGGGATGTTATGAGTGCTTTTGCACAGTGTACTGGAGGGGGCAGGTGGCCACCCACAGCTGGCGACTGCTGTGTTGCGCCTTGCAGTACAGCAGGTCGCTTGTGGGTGGCCATCATTTCAGCCTTTTTCAGGCTCAACCTTGCGCACTGGTATGCTGCTCATCTCAGGGCTGTGCCACCATATGCGCTGCACATCCCGGGCTGAATATCGTGTTGTGACGCATATACAACCGCACGCCCCCAGAGATGCGCCACATACATTATCTTTGCAGCCTGGCGCAATTCCCTCTTTTGAATAGTGCCCCGGGACGCATTTCTGGGGTTGCACTGGTGCAACTCAGTTGCACCAGGCACAACACCTTTGAATATCTAGCCCACTGTGTAAAAGGAAGACCACACTGAAATTGCCTCTCAGCAGATCTGCACTGTGCAAATTCATTAGAAAAAATGGGAAAAGCATCCCAAAACCTCTCCACAGCCATATTGGCTCTGACCAGAGTTTATGTACAGTTACTGTGTCTCTTAATTATAAAACTGCCTTCTCGATTTCTTAGGGTGAGAGAGCGGCGAAGCAAAGCTGAGCAGTTCTGGTACACAAAGGACTTGAAAATGCATTAATTACCATACAATAAGCCTGAACTGTACATACAAACGTATTGTAAATCATGATAAAACATATATAGGAAAAAAATCAAACTTTTAAACCTAAATGCTTTATTTAATATTGAGGAAAAGCATACTGCGCTGCTCATTCGCTGCCTAAAGGAAAGGGTTAAGGGGTAAGGTCTTTCCGTCAGGTATGAGGATATCTAAAGAGATTCCAGCGGTCTCAAAACCTTGTGGATCTGAATTCATTAGCCGGGAAAAAATGTTTTCTAAAAGCATTTTATGGTACGTCATTCCTTGCCACTGGATGCATCACAGCATCTCCCCGAAGCAATACAGCACTCAATGGGTCATGAAGAACAATGAGCCAAAAACACGCCCCCACCTCGCTGTGTGGCTGAAAACTAGGTCAACTGGCATGGAGGGAGACGGAGCAGCTGGAATGGAAAACCCATATATCTGCTTACTGTATGGAACAGCCAAAATGTACATGTGGGGACAAGAACAGATCCTGCACTACAAACCACCGCCTTCCAGATCTACATTTACAGTCCCAGCTTTCCTCCAGTCATTAGTTCTGTTCCACAGATTGTTCTATCGAGTCAAACCACAATACTCCTCAAGAAAAAAAAAACAGAAAAAAAAACAAGAGATCCACATGCAACCACACAGCTGCCTTCAAACCATCACATGAGAAATTAAAAACTACTTGTTAGACAGTTAGCCTAGATGTCATTTTCTTTTGTAATGCTACCTTTTTTTTTATATATAATAATTACATAGGTTAATATGAAAACATGATCGCTGTTCATCACACTTCATCGGCTTCAGCTGCTTGTCTACATCAAATGTCAATCCTCTGCCTGTAACATCACAATCGGTTGCTGTGGAAATGATCATGGATGTTCCAAGCAGGGGACCACAGTGTCAGGTGGAGTCCGACAGCCAGAGCATATGAAGTGGAGGTGAAGAAGATCCTGATTTTATTTTAATATGTAAATGTGAATGCTAACCACAGAGAATATGTGACATACAAGTAGAAATATCTCCAAGAATGACGTTCCCCGCCTTAGTTGATGCCTGTGGTGTCCACCACTCTTTGTTGGTCCATATGAAGCAGGTACAGGGGAGCCATGTAAAAGAATCCTTGAGCTGCACAAAATCAAAACAATCTTTAAAGAAATTAAATGAAAACCCAAAAGGACAAGCTCTTTTTTTTTTTATCCTGTAGTGGCACTTAGAAACAGAAAATGAAGGCAGAAAAAGGACCACAGCTCTATCTAGTCTGCCCAAAGTTCCCCATCTGTCCCGAGACCTATTGTGTATATGTAGTTTTATCCCTCTCAGTCCGCCCACCTGTTCCCCTCCCTACTGCTACCAACCTGAGCAATCCCCAAACCCTTCACTTTGTCCCAGCCATGCCATTTACGGTCTTGACTCCCACCACCTCCACTGCCAGACTGTTCCACGGCTCCAGCACACTTTCCGTAAAATAGAACTTCCTCACATACCGCTTAAACCTCCTCCCTTCGGCCAGTTCCCACTCACGACCAGGGCCACTGGAAAACTGCAGAAAAAGGTTTAGAAAAATGCAGAGCATTTTGCAAAAATTGCAGGAAATTGATGGGTTCTATTGTAGACCCAGAGTGCTTCGCAATAAATCTTTTAATGTTTTCTGCAGCATATATTAGTCAGCATAAATTGCTAAATGAATACACTGACACCTGAATATGTTTAAAACATAAAGAAAAGTTTATGTTCCTTAAAAGAATACTAAACCGATAAGCTATCGTAAGCATTGCCCATCTTCCAAAATTTAAAAGCATCTGACTCATACAGTGCTAAATAAATTCTGTAAAGTGAGCCACAGCAAATCAATATTAAATAAAGCCAGAACAAACGAGCTGTCTGTTTCTGGCTGTAGAATAATGAAGCCTAATCAACAGCTATTTAGAGTACCCTGTCAGCTATTTAGCCACTTTAGTACAAGAAAAAATAAGCAGATAGACTGGTGAATAACTGAGTTTTAGTAAAATGTTGTTAAAGTGTTTAATGTTCATAATTTGTACTGTAGGTACTGTACACTTTTTGAAATCACATATTTAAACATTAAATCTGGGGGTTATTGGGTCTGATAGTATAGTCTAGAGGTTAGCGCAACAAACTGTGAATGAACTGTGGACATCTAGCAGACCTAGGTTTGATTCCCACAACCTCCACTTGCATACTGTGCGATTCTGAGCAAGTCACTTAACCTCCTCAGTGCTCCTGGATTGTGCTTCAGGGTACCCTGTAATTTACCTTTGTTTTACTCTGGCTGCAATGATTTTGTTTAAAGATAAATGTTCAGATACACTGTTTTATAAGCTTGTTTTTAGACTTTAGTCAGGTTTTTATGTTGCCTGCACACATGTGCAAGAAACATAGTGCCATCATCCAAGTTTTCGGAGGTGTGGCAGCCCTCTTCCAATTCAGTCAGTGTGTTTGCAGGCGCGGCCGCAGTTCTCCAATGGCTGCTGGAGCTGTCTATGCAGCAGTCGAAAATGCAGTGGCGTACAGTTGAAAGGGGGAGCTACGCTTCAGTGAGCAGCGATAAGATATCGCCTGCTCATGCATGCTCCACACACACACACACACACACTGCATACTCGCCCCACAAACTGTATAGCCGATGGGGTGCCCAATCCCCGTCGGCTGTGCTGCGCACCCCCAAACAGAGTTCACATGCCATGCTGGGTGCCCGCAAGCGTGGCTACACTCGTATAGCTGATGGGGACTGTCTCCCGAGTACAGGGTGCCACGCTGGGAGCCCACCCAGCATGGCAACAGATGCTATCGCCAGCAGAGTGCCCAATCCCGTCAGCTCCACGCTTCCCAAAACCGCCATCCTTGTGCACGCTGGAGCCCACCCCAGCATGGCAAGCGTCCTCGTCGTCGTCTTTTTATATATATATATATAAACACCCTGTAACACAAAAATGGTCCCTCTCTGTCTCTGCCCCACCTCGCCCACCCTCGCACCCTGCCTCCCACACCCACATACTTACCTCCGGACTACGGCGCTACGATCTTCGGTGGACCGGGAACACGTCTGCACTCTTCAAAGCCGACCGCGAACTGAGGAAATGCCGGTAAGCTGTATAATGTAATAAATAGGGTTCTTTCAACTTTGCTGCATATCTCAGGCATTTTTTGGAATTTTTGCAGCAAATTTTCAACATGGGGTTTTTGGGACCCCTTCTCATGAATGCTCTCACTGTCATTGCGTTAACTGGGCCCGAAGGGTGATTTCACAGTCACTGTGCGAAATCACCTTTCGGCACGGATTAACTAAACGACACTGCCAGTGTTCATAAGGTGGGCTCTCAAAAAGCCTATGTTGAAATTGGTGACCTAAAATGATATTCTGGCGTGCGTGCGCGGTTCCTAAACATGCTCGTAAGTTCGCGAATTTTCAATATTTTCACTCCAGATTTTCAACATTGTCATTTTACCACACCTCCTTATGAGCAGTACAGCTGTCATTTTTCACATCTCGCCCAAAATGTGTTTCTGCCCATGCAGCGCACAATGGTGCAGTCGGTGTGCGAAATCATTGTATGGGACACATTAAGAAAATCACAGTGACACTGTTCATGAGCAGAGGTCTTAAAATGGCTATGTTGAAAATTTGGTGAAAAATCCTAGAAATGACTGTTTTACAAGCGTGCGTTGCGCAGTTCCTACACGTGCTCGTAAGTTTGCAAATTTTCAATATTTGCACTCCACTGACTTCCAAATACCTACACAGCACATACAAGCAAGCAACATTCGGCACTGACAAATGCGTGTTATTGTAGACTTTGCTTGTGAGCATCTAGGGGGTACATTGCTAAGAGTGAGATCACTGTTAGCAACTAGCTTATTCAAGTTTAAAAATCAGCAGGGCCATCCAAAAATCCTCAGCTGTTTGAATCAAAACTAGTCTGAATGAAAGTATGCTCACAAGGAAAAACTTGCCCTGCCACTTACAAAAAGGCTTCATAGTTAGCACCCCATTTAAGTAAATGGGATAATTTGCACCTTTTCTAACATCTTTTCTTTCAGTCTGTGTGTCAACAAAATGTTTTCTCATAGACTGCTTCAACACAAAACAAATGTTAAGTGTTTAAGTGTACTTATGCTTGGCCAGTGGATTTTGAAACCAAACAAGACTAGGATTCAAAAGAAATCAGTGTCATAAAACCCTTTCCTTACTTTGCACTGCATTGTTTCAGCCAAACCCAAGTCTGCATGCAAAATTGTCAATATATTTGAGAGTATTTTATTAAAAAGGTTAATACTTTTTATACAGTTCAACATAAAAACTCAAAATTTGCAAGACATTGCCGAACATGTCAGTTTTTGCAGAGAATGGTGAAAATTGCAGATTCCGCAAAAAAACTGCGGGCGCAATTTTCCAGTGGCCCTGCTCATGACCTCAGATTCTTGACTCTATACTCCTGCTAAATAGTTCCCCGCAGTTCACCTCATTTGTTCCCTTCAGGAACTTGAAGGTCTCCATCATGTCCCCCAATCACGCACCTGGTCTCCAGTGACTGCATGTTTAGTGCCATAAGACTATCTATGTTCTGCTGGCCCCTAATCATCTTGGGCATGTCTACAGCCTGTCCCTATCCTTCCTTAGGAAAGGACTCCAGAACAGAGCACAGTACTCCAGGTGTGTGCTCACCAGTGATCTAGAGAGAGACAGTAGTACTCATTTTTCCTGCTGTCAATACCCCTTCTGATATGGGGGGGGGGTGGGGGAAGACGCTACCAGCAGGAGACATGACAGGATGATCTTAGTGGGAGCTGCAGATCCAAACACAATTAAAATTATAATCGACATTAGTGCCAACTGAAAATTGCTACACTAAAGACAGCATCGGCTACCACGTCAAACATACCAAATCTGTACAACATCCATGATGGTAAAACCTCGGCAAGCTGCACAAAATAAGACCGGTAAAGGCAAACAAGGAAAACCGACAGAATAGACATCGATGGGTGGTGCGAGACATGAGAGAACAGTGGGGGGTGAGGAAGCCATCTGACACTGCACTACTGCAAGTAATAAGAAACCTGGACAGGAAGGTAGAAGCTCTCTATAGCTTAGGTATCAGAGGAGATAAAAAAATAAAGGGGGGCCATGGAGCCAGCAAATAATTCAGCGACTGCAGTGACAGGAGTAACTGCACAAAATAAACTGCTTCAACTCTGTTCAGAACATTTGAAGAATGGATAAACTGCTTCAACTCTGTTCAGAACATTTGAAGAATGGAGGGAGACTTGCTAACATTCAGCTTTTGAGAGTGCAAGAGGGAACTGAGAGAGAGGATTTATTTGCTTTCACCACTCAAATGCTTGAACAATGTCTGGGTATGGCAGTGGTGGGACATCTGCTTAAGGCTTACCGAGCCACAGCACTATGGCAACCAGACTCTAATCAACCAAGGACCATCCTGATAATATCAGCAGGTCAGCACATCAAGGACCTTATCTTTCCCCAGATGTTAGCTATGCCACAAGGCAGCGCCGGAAACATTTTGCGTTGGTGAGAGCAGGGCTTAAAACTTTTCAGCCATGCTCTTCAGTTTCCAGACCATTTGCAAATTACCTATGGAGGGAAAAACATTCATAATCTGATCCCATGAGACTTAAGACTATCAAACTGGACTATGCCCGGCAAGCGTGGGAGGAGGATTCCGAGGGAACTAAGGAAGGGACTGAATGAGTGAGTAAAGTACCCTTAATGTTTTAATAACATCATAATAGCAAAAGTTCTGTTTCCTTTCAGCCATGTTTATAATCGTAATGCTGAATATATATAATTAAATAACTTCACTTTATGTCCTCCACATGAGAACCAGATGTGTGTGCAAGGGGCACCTGGTACACCAAAATGGCAGATGCCTCGTGGCTTGGTGATAACATGCTAAATGCATGTACTGCCCCGACCTGACCTCTCCTGCATGAAGCTTCCAGCACAGCCACTACCAGCATGATAAAATAAACAGGTAAGAGAGTTTCCTTTTCTGTTACCGTAAGTCTGGCTTAGGGAATTAAATAGAGTTATTTATTGCATCATAGCTCTAATGTGGACATGTTAAATGCAGTGTTCACTTGCTGAAGTTGTATTCTGTTACGCCTTTACTAACAGATATTTAATAATGTGAACATACGAACACAAGAAGCCAGCAAAATAAGGCCAATTTGTCTATCTAGTCTGCTAATATTGCAGGGTCCTCAGCTTAGGCTAACCATGCCACCACCCCCGTACTCCCATCCTTTCTATCTGCCCCTCTCATGACCCAAACTTTCCCCTTATGTCTATCCCAGCCTCTTTTGAAGCTGCCCACTGTCTTCAGCAAGACCCCCTCTTCCAGCAGCTCAATCCAACCAGCCACCACTCTCTCTGTGAAGAAGTAGTACTTCCAAACCTCCCTCCCTCCAGCTCATGACTGTGTCCCCTCATGTTCTGGCTGTCACTTAATGAGATCTTCCGAAGGTCAACCCGCTGGCGCTGTGGTAAGGCGACTGCTTGTGGCGC
This sequence comes from Neoceratodus forsteri, assembly GCA_016271365.2. NCBI lineage: Eukaryota > Metazoa > Chordata > Ceratodontiformes > Ceratodontidae > Neoceratodus > Neoceratodus forsteri. The sequence continues at coordinate 143,841,857 of JADMNL010000027.1, forward strand.
CGACATCCCAGATCCGGAGACGGACTCAGGAGTTGGATGGACGGCCAGAGAGAGAAGGAGTGAGCATCCCAGGGACTGCTCTCGTCTCCCGGGGGGAGGGGAGGAAGAAGAGTGTACGGCACTCTGTGGACCTCTGGTGGAGGCTGGGGGTACCGCTGTTGCCTCATGTAAGGAGGAGGCGGCGGGGCAGACACTGGCTATCATTGCACATCCCTGCCCCCAGGGGATTTTTACAGCATTCAAAAATCTGTCCATCGATGAGTGTCCTGCTTGCTGCTGCTCCCTCTGCAATCAGTGTCCGCAGGGGGGGGGTCCTGCTCCCATGGCCCCACCCTGGGGGGTAAACCAGGACTTGAGACCATTGTCCGTTGAGAGGGGGCCCGCCCGGCAGCCCCACCCAAGGGGATAAGGTTGGGCATGGGTGGGCAGTGTGCAAGGCAGGGGCCGGGACAAAAAAAAAAAAAAAAAAAAAAAAAAAGCCGCGAGACCCTCCATATCCACCCTATTTATCTCTTTCAAGTACTTAAAGGTCTCGATCATGTCCCTTCTCTCCTCCAGGGAGTACATATTTCGGGCCCGGGCCCCCACGTCTCTTCATATGTTTTACCCTGCTGACCCGCAATCATCTTTCTGCCCTCCTCCAGACCATCTCCAGCAGGCTATCTTTAAGGTTTGGGAACCAGTACATTACTACATAATGCAGATGTGGCCTCACCAGTGACCTGTACAGGGGCAGTATAACCTTCTCTTGCCTACTGCTGGTTCCTCTGGCTACACAACCCAGCAGCATGTTTGCCCTTGCTGCTGCTTTTTTGCACTGCATGGAGTGCTTCCGGTTGCTAGTGATCATCACTCCTCTATTCTTCTCCTCCTCTGTTGCTGCTTCATGGATCCCTCCCAGTCGTACTCCATCCTTGGATTCCTAGCTCCAATGTGCATTACTGTGCATTTCTTGGTATCGAAGTCAGGCAGCCAAATACTGGACCACTTCTCTAGGTTTCTCAGGTCCTTCTGTAGGTAATGTATCCCTTCAACTGTGTCCACGCTCACAAAGAGTTTGGTGTCATCCACTAACAAGCACATTTTGCCCTTAATGCCATCCTCAAATGTCAGTGATGAAGACAGAGCCCTGCGGAACCCCACTGATGACTTCCCTGGTGCTAGATAACTCTCCTCCCACCATCACCACCATCTCCCCGAGTGCTGTCCATAGCCAGTTTACGGCAGACTGGATGGACCTAGCAGTCCTTATCTGCCGCCAGTTTGTACGTTTCTCTGTTTTCTACCCATCTGGTCATCTTTTCCTCAACCTAGAGATTCACCAACTTCCTGATCAACCTCTTGTGGGGTACAAAGTCAAAGGCCTTGCGGAAATAAAGGATGTCCACCACTTGGCTCCTGTCCACTGTCTTAGTGACCCAGTCAAAGAAGTCAATCATATTGGTTTGACATGATCTCCCTCCCATAAACCCATGTTGCCTCACATCCTGGAGACCATTCTCCTCTAGAAACCCTCCCAACCTTTTCTTAAGTATGCTCTCCATGAGCTTGCACACAACTGAGGTCAGACTGAATGGTCTGTAATTCCCTGGGTCATCCTTGGGAACACTCTTATGGAGGGGCACCATATGTGCTATTCTCCAATCCTGCGGTACCATGCCCGGCTCCAGTAAATTACTTCACAGGCCTGCCAGTGGCCCCACAAGCTTCCCTGCCAGCTCCCTCTGTGCCCTTGGGTGTAAACAGCCTGAGCCTGGTGAGCTGTCCACCTTCAATGCTAGCAGCCCCTCCCTCCCTCACTCTGTCCTCCTCTATCACCACATTCATACTCCCCTTCCTCCCCTGCTCACCCTATAGGCACCAGTCCATCTTTGTCCCTAGTGAAGACAGGCAAACATATTCATTCAGTATCTCAGCTTTTCCCTGTTATCTTCTACCCATACAAATGTTTGAAAAGTATTAACAAAGAGTTAAAAACTGCAAGATAAAGAATGTAGTTATTCATTCAGCAATTGTTTTTGTGAGGACTGAGGGAGGAGGGGGAGCTTGTTTTTTCTGAACCTATCAAAAAGTGCTCAGGACTTTTGAATTTCAGAAGTTTCAAAGTCACTAACTTTTCAGACATTTCATACAGCATCAGTCCATGGTCACTGCTGCAGTGGCTAGTTTAGCTGTATCTTAAGGAAATTAAATTACTTATGTGGTCTCAGGTCCTAGATGTAGTAATGCAGGCAAAACAAATATCTGAGATCCTAAGCACGAAATGTTCTTAAAATGTAATGTATCCTACACTTGGAATTATGTACTTCTGTATCTCTGAAATGGAATAAAAAAAAAAAAAAAATAATTGTATCCTATTAGTCTTACTATAGTTTTTTTTTTTTGTTTGTTTGTTTTCTATACTGGCTTGATTGTTTGAGGGAGTCACTAGTGTCCAGCTTCCGTAAACTTCCTCCCTGCTACATGTCACTGATTTTATCCTCTTAAAAGGACAGATCAGGGGCACTTCATAGCTTCAATTTTCATTGAACTGGCCAAAGTTTTAGACTCTGTGTCCCACCCCCGTCCTCCTGGATAAGCTGAGCTCCTCTCACCTCCCGCTGCAGACTGATCCCACTCTTACGTTATGGTCTTTCAGCTGTCGGTCCAGGTCGGAAGCACCTTATCACCACTCCTTCCCAGTGGTGTAAGTGGTGAACAAGAAGCACAGGAACTCAAACATTTGCACAAATGAAAAGCAGAATTAAGATCCTCGCTCTGAAGGATAACTCTTGGGACTGGACAGGCCATTGGACCTTTTTCTGCTGTCCACATCTATGTTTCTATATGTCTTTCAATTCTAGACACATCCGTATAGATAATGGAGCACTCAGAGATATCAAAGTATTTCTAAAACAAATTAAATTGTTCTGCAAGTCAAATTGTGTGATGGAATCCACTGATCTCATGTCATAGACCAAGAAATTGTCATGTTACTGCTGTTAAGAATTTAATTTCAAATATCAGTAAGAAGAAGTACAGGAGCTCAGTTCCTGCTGCAAAAAAGGTACAGGAACTGAGTTCCTGTGCGTTCCTGATCACTTTCATCACTGCTCCTTCCCATCTAGGCTGGAGTCCTGCAGGGCTCCATCCTAGGCCCTATCCTGTTTTCTATTTTTCTAAACGATCTCCCATCTGCCTGTGCCAACTTGCATATACACATGCATGCAGATGACACAGTCATCTTAACTTCTGGTCTTTCCTCTGCATCTGTGGAAGACCTGCTTCAGCAAGCCTTTCATAACATTCTGTGCTGGTTCCAATTCAGCCATCTTCGAAACAACAACATAAAAAAAAAAAAAAAAAAAAAAAAGGCGTTCTTGACCATTGACACTAGCCAAAAATTAGTCTGCGTCTGCCTCGTGAGATTGCTGGTCTTTTGCACAATTGATGGCAACCCTCTCGAAGCAGTGCAATCTTTTATGTACCTCGACATGTGGCTCGATAGCAAGCTTGACTTCTCTGCCCTCATCAATGCCATCCACACAAAACTATGCCCGAAGTTGGGTGCCCTGTACTGCAACACATGCCTTCCCCTGCAAGTCCATCATGAACTGGTTACAAAAATGGTGCTCCCAGGATGGATTTTAAGTCTTCTTGCTGTGTGTGTGTGGGCAGAGGTAGCAGTTGAAGTTTGAAGATGTGGTGAGGTTCTGGAAAGCTAACGTTGTCATAAGTTTCTGTAAGATGTTATTGTTTGTAAGTTGTGTTTTAAAATTGGCCTAACTCCTTAAGAACTTCTGGAAAGCCCTCTCTCCCACCCATTGCATTAGCCTTTCTTAAATACGGAAGAGCCACTGGGGGTTGAGCTTAAAGGCTGGGAGGGAGGAGCTTAGGGAGTTGCAAACTTCCCTGTGAGCAAACTCTTAAGGCTAATAGTCAGGTAGGGAAAAGTTCAGCCACTCAAGTGTTGCAAGTTTAAAAGTCTGCATGCTGTATTGGTGGCGGGGGGATCATCACCTTGGTATAGGTACTAGTAGCTCGAGAAACTGTAGAGCCACTGAGTTGGTAATTTGGCCTAGAAAAGATTACTGTGATGATGGGGAAGGGACCACATATCACTAGAGCAGGTATCTTTGGGCGGGTGGTTGGGTGCACAGGGTGTGGTGCGGCCATGATACTGGACTGGGCTTGGAAGTTTGGGGGATGCCTACTGTGCTACCAGTTGGCCAAACTTGAGGAGGAAGTAGAGAGGATCTAAAGGCAGCTGGGGGGTTGGGGAGGATTGGAGAGGTAGGAGGCACACAGTCACCTACATGGACGCAGTAGATGCTGGAGCCTCCCAAGCTGGGGAGGAGTGAAGAGGATGCTCGCACTAGGGGAGGAGGGAAGAGGGGGTACACAGGTGGCTCTAGGGACCCTGGCAGGTGGGGCCCAAAGGCAGAAATTTCCACAGCAGTAGGCAAGAGACTGGTGGAGTCAAGGAAACCAAAAGGGTGGTAGGGTCGGGGGCACTGGGGGATGAGCTAAGGCTCACAAATCATTTTAACACTCTACGCCCATTGGTAGAAGAGGGTAGTGTGGGGGGGAGGAGGATGCTGGTGAAGCTGGGGCAGGGACGAATAGAAAGGGGGAAGGGGACAAGACGCAAATGCGCAATAGAGGGGGTCCCGGACAGGACTGGGGAAGAAGGGTGGGAGGGGAGAAGAAAAAGGAGGATCAGGGGAACAAGGAAGAGGCTGATGGTATGGAACAGGGGAGCATGACAGGCAGGAAGGGACAGGACGTAAATGGGATGATAGCGAGCAGAAAGCCAAGTAGGCAAATGGATAGAAAGGATGGATTAGTAAGGAGTGGGGAAAGAGATACAGAGAAACATACTCGGGAGGGGGGGGATAAAGAAGGCCAGGACTCGGGTACAGGAGGTGACCAGGGAAAATAGTGAAAGGGCTACCTTTGACACCCAGATTGTGGGAGCTGCGAGGAGCCGGTTGCAGGGAGAACCCAGACAAAGGAATGAGGAGGGGCATGGAAAGAGGGGAAACCCAAGGGGTGAACAGGGAAGCAAGGGGGAGGTTAGAGTAGTGCTATTGGGGGACTCCATGATCAGAGGCATCCAGTGGGAGGGGCAGGGGGACGTTAAAACCTGTCTGATCAGAACCAAATACCACCTAGGCCTGATGGTGGACAAGGCCAAGCACAAGCTGAATTCACTGGCAAGGGAATGCCGGGGGACCCTGGACATTCTAGTACACTTGGGGACAAATGACATAAATGGTAATAGAGAGCTAGAAATTCAGGCAAGGTTCCAGGAGTTGGCCAGGGTATGTCTTTCCATAGGCTGCAAGATCTCCTTTTCAGAAATTCTGCCGGTGCCAAGGGCTAGTGGGGAAAACGAGATGAAGATTAGGGAGCTAAATCAGTGGTTTAGGTAGTGGTGTGGGGAACTGGGGTATGGCCTGGTGGTAGACTGGGGGGAGACCTGAGAGGATAAGGAGCTGTATGCTAGGGACAGGCTCCACCTTAATTTGGAGGAGAAAGAAATCCTTAAGCTCAAACTAGCTGGGTTCATCAACGAAAGGTGGGGTTTAAACTTGTGAAGGGGGGAGGGATCAAAAAAAAAAAAAAAAAAAAAGGGGCAGTGCCAGCAGGTACGATAAATGAAGGACATGTTCTCCACTCCTCTGGGGGCTAGGGAGATGATGTGGAAATGGGTCAACAGGTAGGGTGCAGGAGCTGAGAAATGGGAGCTCGAGGAGGGAAAAGGGGTGGAGAGTGGTCCTGATAAATGCCAGGAGCTCAGGAAATAAAATGCCTGAGCTCCAGGCGATGCTAGTGAGGGAGGTAGATGTGGCAGCAGTCGCTGAGACCTGGGCCACTCAAGGGCACAGTGGGACCTAAATCTGAAGAGCTATACCATGTTTACAAAAGATGGGAGGAGGGAGGGAAGGGGGTGTAGCACTGTTAGTCAGAAATGGCATGGGTATTGGAGGGGCAGAGGGGAACGTGGAGGCTATTTGGGTCACCTTGCTGATGCAAGGGGGTAAAAGAGTAAAGGTCGGAGTGGTGTACAGACCAGCATCACTGGCAGAGGTTCTGGAAGAAAGTTTGGTGGCAAATCTCGAGGGACACTATGGACTGGGAAAGGGAAGGGTAGTGATAACGGGGGACCTCAACATGCCAGAAACAGACTGGAGGACTATGACGTCACCAGTGGCCAAAGAGCAGACGCTGCTGGATATCTTCCAGGATGCATTTCTGATACAACAGGTGGGTGAGCCAACTAGTGAGGCCCGGACACTGGACGTGGTCCTGGCGGACAGTGATCAGATTAGGGGCCTAGAGGTGAGGGACCCTTTGGCGGGGAGTGATCATGCCACAGTTTGGTTCTTCCTGGACCTGGTGGGGGAAGGAAAGTCGAACAAGGATGATAGTAACCAACTTTAGGGGTGCAGACTTCAGGGAGCTGGAAAGGATCCTTAAAGATTGTCTGGACAGGATAAGGACGGATATGGATGCTGACAGCAGGTGGGAGATTTTATTTTATTTATTTATTTAGCTTTTGTTGACCGGGTAAGTGCACTAGACAAATCCTGCCTATTTTCAGGCACGACCCGGGGGAGGGGCATACAGATGAATGCCAACTGACCTTGAACCAGAATAAGCTGTTGGTGGTATTTTTTTAGTGAAAGAGGGAAATTTGGCCAGGACACTGGGGAAATTCCCCTACTCTTTTCGATAAGTGCCATGGGATCTTTAACATCCACCTGAACTACCACCAATCCAGGCTGATGGGACCTTGGTTTAACGTCTCATCCGAAAGATGGCACCTCAGAAATGCAGCACCCCTCTCATGCTGCATTACAGTGTCAGTACTGGGATATTAACCCAAGTGCCAGATGTGGGAACTGAACCCACAGCCCTCTGATCTCCCGGCCTCAGAGGCGAGTGTGCTACCTACTGAGCCACTGACACTGACAAGACTGAGATCATTAAGAGGGAAATACAGGAGGTTACCAGATCCTGCGCAAGGGAAAGGCGTAAGTTCGGTAAGGCCAAAAAACCCTGCTGGTGGACCCGGGAGGTACAGGAGAGGACGACGAAAAAGAAGGTGGCCTATAGGTGCTTCAAGTGCTCAAGGAGTGAAAGGTATCAGGAGGAATATGAGCAGACAGCCAAGAGAGTTATCAGGGTGGTGAGAGCAGATAAGGCAAAAAAAGAGCAGTCCTTGGTCAGTGGGATCCAGAGGGGGGACAAGGGGTTCTTTAGATACACAGGGGAAAAAAGGAAAGTAAGGGAGAAGATCAGCAAGATAAGGATAGGGGATGGTTGGGCACAGGAGGCGGGGGAACAGGCAGAAGTCCTAAATGAGTACTTTGCCTCAGTGTTTACCAGGGGGTATGGAGGAGCTATGTCTTGAGAGGGGAGCGGGGGCAAACCGGAGGAAGGGCTGGGACCGGTAGAGACCATGGGCCCCGACAGACCTGGGGAAAGGGAGTGGCCACCACAAACAGGTGGGGGGGCCAGCAGTGCAGGGTAAAAAGGGGGAAGACATGGAGGCTGAAATCCCGGTAGAGAGAGTAAAGGAATCCCTCAGGTCCCTTCGGACAGAGAAAGCACCTGGGCCAGATAAGATACATCCAAGGGTGCAGAGGGAACTGGCGGATGTCCTGGCAGTCCCTCTAGCGGAGCTTTTCAACATCTCTCTGAGGACTGGGTAGGCGCCCCAAGACTGCAGGGTGGCCCATGATGTGCCGATCCACAAGGTGGGATCAAGAGAGGAGGCAGGAAATGACAAGCCTGTTAGCCTGACATTGGTGGTCGGCAAGGTGATGGAGGGTATTGTCAAGGAAAGGCTAGGAGGGTTACTGGAGCAAACTGGGTACTTGGACGATAGGCAGCATGGCTTTGTCACGGGAAGATCCTGCCAGACAAACCTTGTTGAGTTCTATGACTGGGTGACAAAGGGCCTGGACCAGGGTAGGCCAGTGGACGTCCTCTTTCTGGACTTTAGCAAGGCATTTGATTCAGTACCCCACAGTGGCATGCTGGCTAAGCTGAAGGAAATGAGGGTAGGGAGAAAGTTATTAAGATGGATAGGAAATTGGCTCTCTGAGCGTACTCAGAAGGTGGTGGTTGGAGGGTTAGCCTCATCCCCAAGGTGGGTTACTAGTGGGGTTCCCCAAGGGTCAGTGCTGGGGTCACTCCTGTTCAATGCCTATGTCTCGGACATCGGGATGGGGATCAGGAGTGAGATGAGTCTCTTTGCAGATGACTCAAAGCTGGATGCAGTGGTGAATGAGGAGGAGGGCAGGGTGGCCTTGCAAGAGGACCTGTAGGCTCTGGAAAGGTGGTCGGGAAAATGGAAACTAAAATTCAATGTGGGGAAGTGCAAGGTTCTGCACCCGAGAGTCAGAAATCCAGGCCAGTGGTATACCCTGGGAGGAGACATGTTTCAAGTCACAGAGGGTGAGAGGGACCTGGGAGTAGTGGTAGATGTCAAAATGAACAACACAGAGACCTACAGGAGGGCAGCGGCAAGGGCAAATAGGATGCTGGGATGCAGCGCCAGGAGGATTACCCCCAGAAAGGCGGAAATGATCCTTCCATTTTACAACTGCTTGGTTAGGCCACACCTCGAGTATTGTGTGCAGTTTTGGAGACCACATTTAAAAATGGACATTACACTCCTAGAGAGGGTCCAAAGGAGGGCAACCAAAATGATCTGGGGCCTGGGGGAGAGGACCTATGAGGAGAGGTTCAGGGAGCTCGACATGTACACCCCAGAGGAGAGGAGGGACGGGGGAACATGATAGAGGTCTTTAAGTACATGAAAGGGATCAATAAAGAAGGCCCAGTCAGGGTGCTCCAAAGGAAGGAGGGTGGGGCAACAAAAGGTCACGGGTGTAAGCTGGAAGGGGGCAGGCTCAGAGGGGAGAGGAGGAGATGTTATTTCACTGAAAGGGTGGTGGAGCCACGGAATGCACTGTCCAGGGAGCTGGTAGAGGTGGAGACTGTGGACGGGTTTAAATGGGGATGGGATAGGTACAGGGGGAGAGTAAATCTGACCAGGCCCAGTACATGTGGAACATCTGGGACTGGGGACAGTATAACCCAAGGTGGCGGGGGGATGCCAAAATTGACTCTCAGTGCAGGTGCTGAAAATCAAGCTGATTCAGGAGACTGTTAGGCCTATTCTGCTGGCATTTTAGTATGTTAGTTTTAGAGTATGCTGGCATGGTTTGTGGTACTGCCCCTTCCACTTACCCATATAGACTGGACACTGCCTTTTAACGTTTTGCTACGTACTCCTCTCCTTGTACTCACATTGTTCCCTCTACTCCTCCTTTTCCATCTTACCCTCACCATCTCACTGCCAGTACCACTGCTCCGCTTTCATCTCAAATATTGGTTTGGTTCCCTTCTCTCCTTTCACTCACCACGCCTCTCCCTAGTTAACCAGGCTGCATGCTCTCTCCGCTCCAGGGACCAGAGAACCTTCTCTACTCTTCATCCTCATTCCTCTGCTAGGCAAGCTGCCTTCTTCTATCATCTCCCAATGCTCTGGAACCAGCTCCTGTCTTCTTTCTGCCACTTCACCTCTACTAGCTTCTTCAAGCACCAGTGGAAACTCCTCCCACCCACTACTTACACCCGTTTTCTGTAGGAGACTTTCCCTGTTTTTGATCTAGTTGCGCAGTGTCTAAGCTCCTCTCTTTCCGACCTATTTTTGTCCCTGTGTGCACCATATGTTTAAAGTATTACAGGTCTCATCTTGCACTAGTATTTTGGGAGACCTTTGTCCAACAGCTGCACTTTAATTTTGCTCCTGGTATGTACTTGTGAATAGATATGTGTTGCGAAACAAAATTTTGCCAGCAAAATTGCCATGAAAATCAGCAATTTTGCCACATTTGCACATTTCGCGGGTCCGAAATGCAACATTTTGACCAAAAATTGCAAAATTTCAACTGAAAATTGCACATTTCGCAGCGACATTTCACAGTTTTCAGGTGAAATTTTGCAATTTTCAGGCAAAAGTTTGCATTCCATACCTGCTAAATATTTAGTGAAATGCGTAAATGTTGCAAAATATCTCATAACAAAATTTCTCAATTTCACACACTACCTGTTAAATAGTTACAACATAATTTATGACTGCACGTTCTGATTTACAACCATATGCTTTCTATTATGCTTTTTCGTTTTTCTCTAGCCTTTGTAGATTTCTCTGCATCTCCCTGATCCCTTCATCACCATCTACCCTACCACAGAGCTTCGTGCCATCTACGAAGAAACAACTTGCCCTCAATGCCCTCTCCAATGTCACTGAACATACTGAAGAGGAAAGGACCCAGGAAAGATCCCTGCAGCACCCCACTCATGACCTTCCTCTCTTCTGATTTGACCCCATTTACCACCACCCTCTGCTGTGTCTCCTTTAACCCGTTTCCTACCCATTTAACTATGTCCCTGGCCATGCCTAGGTCCTCCAGCCTCTTCAGCCATCTTCTGTGGGTCACAGAGTTGAAATAATTGCCGATAGCAAAAGTACAGTAAATCCACACATGGCCCCGATCTACACCTTTTTACCTAGTCAAAGAAAACTATCAGGTTGGTCTGACATGACCTCCCTGACACAAACCCACGCTGTTTACTATCCTGTAGAAACTTACCGAAACAGTAGATCTTCAAGAGTATCTCTTGCAGCAGGTCATTACGTGTGGGATATCAGCCGAAAGCTTCATTTCCTCTGGATGACTTTCTCAGCAGTCGACCCTGAGACCTCCCCCTAGCACCACCACATGGTGTTCACCTGGCAGGTATAAGAGGGGGAGGTCCCAGCTGCTCCTCAGTTCTTTTCCATCCTGGCGATCAAATGTGTAAACAGATTCTACTAGCAGTGGGTAGAGGTAATAGTGGAATTTGAATATGTGGTGAGTTTGTCTTTGAGAGTTTATTTATCTCAGATTTTTTTGTAAGTTTTGCTGGTGGTTTTTGAATTTAGCTGAAATCTTCCTGTGGCTGAACTGTCTGGGGACTGTTGCTGGGGGAGGGGTTTTTGTCCAGTAACAGAGCAGCCAATCAAGTTTGTTTGCATTTTAGTTTAATATCTCTTTAAAATGCTCACTGAAGCAATTTGTCTGTTAATTCTACTTGCTGTGGGTAGAGGTAATCGCAGAGTTTGAATATGTGGCGAGTTCGTCTTTGAAAATTTACTTATGTCTGAGATTTTTTTGTAAGTTTTGCCGGTGGTTTTTGAATTTAGCTGAAATCTTTCTGTGACTGAAAAAAGCTCCCCTACCCACCCCCTCGAACAGCCTTTCTTAAATACTGAAAAGCCACTGAGGGATGGGTTTGAAGCCTGTGAGGGAGGAGCTTGGGGAGCTGCAAACTTCCCACATGAGCTAATTCGTAAAGCTAGTAATCAGGTGGTGAAAAGTTCAGACACAAATTTTTACTAGTTAGATTTTAAAGTTTAAATGTTTTAAAGTTGCAAGTTTGAAAGTCATACTGACAGATTTGGGATAAGGTGGGGTAACTGCATATTTAAAGTTTAAAGTTCAAACTGACAAGGACATGTATAAATGTGTTAACTAGAGTTACTGAGCTAGCAAGTTAGGGACCAACAGGGTAAAGGAGGACCCGGAAGCAAGCTAGTAGGGTCCCATATGGTATCCAGCTATTGCTGTACAGACTGTGTGATAAGAAATTCAGGGTATGTTTAAGTTAAGTGTGAATAATGGAGGGAAGGAAAATGGGGCATTATGGGGGGGAAATCACACTGGGGTGGAGGGACTTGAATAGGGGTGGCTGGAGACATCAGAATATTGATGGAATGGGGGCACCATGGAGTGAGGGTGGCACACACGGAGGATAGTGGGTGCAATAGTTTCGGGGTGGCTATTTGAATGAATATACTATGGAAACTGGGGGGGGGGTTGTCCAATTTGTTACAGGCTGAGCAGACGGGAAGAGGAGGTACAGCGGCTCTGGAGGGAGCTGGAGAGAGTGAGGAGGGTCTGGGGCAGGAGGGACCCTGGAGAGGAGTAGCTGGGAGAAGCAGAGGAGGAACATCAAGGCTAAATCCTGTGAGGATGTAGAGAGGGGGGATGGTGGTAAGGAGAGCAGAGGGGCAGTAAGTGGAGGGAAGGCTCAGGGCAGGGGGAAGGAGGAGATGGGCACCATTGCAAAGATAGCAAGTAACCCTCCTTGGATCCTGTCAATCCAGCTAACTACTGATCTGTCTCTAACCTTCCCTTTGTGGGGAAGGTTATTGAGAAGGTGGTTGCACTGCAACTTGACAATCATCTGGAAACTCACGGTGTCTATGAAACTCTCCAGTCTGGATTTAGGAAGAGGCATAGCATGGAGACTGCCCTTGTCTGGGTACTAAATGATCTGCTGATGGAGAGAGATCGAAAGGCTCGTACCATCTTGGTCCTTCTCGATCTCTCTGCAGCTTTTGAGACTGTGGACCATGGGGTCCTTTTGGAGACCCTGCGGGTCCTTTGTAGCCTGTCAGGTACAGTCCTCAAATGGTTTCGATCTTTCCTAACAGGCAGGTCTCAGAGGGTGGTCACTGGAATTTATTCCTCTGATGCCTTCCCCCTGTCCTGTGGGGTACCACAGGGCTCCATATTGGCTCCCATGTTGTTCGCAGTGTATATTTTGCCCTTCGGAGATATCACTAGGCGATACAGCTTGAGTTTTCACTGCTATGCAGAGGATACTCAGCTGTATATATCCTTTGTGCCCGGACAGGTTGATGCAGTTTCCATGCTAAATAGCTGCCTTTCTGAAATCAAAGACTGGATGAGCTCGAGTTGGCTGAGATTAAATCCGGATAAGACTGAGGTGCTGGTTGTGGAACCAGGCCACCTGGGGGCGGGTTTTGGTGCTGGGCACTTGTTGGGCCTGTGGCTTGATGGTGTCCAGCTTATTACCTCAGATCGGGTGCGTAACCTGGGTGTTATGTTTGAGGATGGCTTGACCTTGAAGTACCAGGTGTCAGCTGTGGTCAAATCCTCAATTTACCATCTGAGGAACACTGCCCGGGTGAAACACCTAATTCATCCGGGCGACCTTCCAACACTGGTCCACGCCTTCATTACTACCGGTCTGGACTACTGCAATGCCCTCTGCCTAGGGCTGTCTGGGGCTGATATCCGCCGCTTGCAGCTGGTGCAGAATGCTGCAACCAGATTATTGACTGGTACTTCCAGGTCTAGTCGTTATTACTCCTGTTCTGCGTGAACTGCACTGGCTGCAGGTTCAGTGGCAGATCACCTATAAGGTAAGGTAGGCTTGCTTACCTTTAAAGCCCTACACGAACAGGGACCCGACTACCTAAAAGATCTCCCGATTCCCTACTCCCCTAATCGCCCTCTCCGATCCGCCGATGAGGGATTACTAGAGATTCCCAGGGTTCACCTTAAAACATCTGGCACGCGTGCTTTTTCATTTGCAGCCTCAACCCTGTGGAATTCTCTACCTCATCAGTTAAAAGAATGCCCGATCATTACAAATTTTAAATCAATGTTGAAAACATATTTGTTTTCATTAACCTTCCCCGATCAATTTAATTTAACTGAATTGGACTGTGTTGATTTTAATATTTTATTTTATGGTATTTATCTATTTGTGAAGCACCTTGGTTTTGAAAGGCGCTATAAAAATAAAGACTGATTTAATCTGATTTGATTTGAAAAGAGAGGCTAGTGAGCTTCTTGGAGGAAAACGGTCTTCAGGATGGTCAACAGCATGGGTTTGTAGTGGGCAGATCCTGCCAGATAAACCTTGTAGAGACTATGACTGGGTGACATGGGAACTGGACAAGGGCCATGCAGTTCATGTCCTGTATTTAGACTTCAGCAAGGCCTTTAATTCAGTGCCACATGGTAGGTTGGGGAGGGGAAGACTGGAACATGTGGGGGTGGGAACAAAAATGGTGAAATGCATCACAAACTGGATAAAGGGAAGGCAGCAAAGGGTGGGGGGGGGGAACTGCTCGTCACAGAGAGCAGTGATGAGCGGGGTATCACAGGGATCGGTGCCGTTTGGGATTTTTATTGAAGATATCTCACACAGGATCCGGAGCAAGATCAGTCTGTTCGCAGACGATACCAAGATGGGAGCTGTGGTTGGTGATGCAGAGGGGTGGAAGGGGTTGCAAGAAGACCTGACTAAGCTGCAGGAGTGGGCAGAAACATGGCAGTTGGGGTTCAATGCCAAGAAGTGCAAGGTTCTGCACTCTGGAGCCAGGAACCAGGGGAGGGATTATCACTTGAATGGGGTACAGCTGGGGAGCTCCACAGAGGAGAAGGACCCAAAAGTGATCATTACAGGGAGCATGAACAACTCTGCTCAGTGCAGGAAGGCGGCAGCAAACACCAACAAAATCCTGGGGTGTACTGCAAAAGGGATCTCCTCCAGGAGGAGGAAGGTTATCCTGTCCCTCCATAGGTCACTGGTCAGACCCTACCTGGAGTACTTCGTGCAGTACTGGCGTCCATTCCAGAAGAAGGACATCAGATTGTTGGAGGGGGTGCAGCAAAGAGCCACAAAGATGATCCAGGGATTAGAGAGCAAGCCCTACAAGGACAGGCTGGGAGAGCTGAATATGTATTCACTGGAGAAGAGGGCGGGTATGATCAAGAACTTTAAAGTAGCTAAAGGGGATAAACAAAACCAACACAGAAGGGATTTTCCAGATGAAAAAGGGGAGGGACATGAGAGGGCATGGACTGAGACTGGGGGAAGGGGGATTCAGGAGGGAGATGAGGAGACATTTTTTCACTGAAAGAGTGGTGGACAAATGGAACACCTTACCAGACGAGATAAGTGTCCTGTAAGATGATGGGCAGTTTCAAGAAGGGTTGGGACAGGGGAAGGGATACTGGGAAGAGGGGGGCAACTGCGAGATGAGGTGCTAGCTGCACACTTGAGCAGACTCGACAGACCATGAGGCCTGCTTCTGCTGGAAATTTCGTATGTTCGTATATCTCAGGCCTCCAATGGGAACCGTGGAGGGAAATCAAGGCAGCAGCTCATGGAATCATACAAGACAGGAGTAAGGAACCTTTCTGAAGCAACAGCAAGGGGGAAAGATGGTGGGGCTGCATGACCTGCTGCAAGAGATACTTTCCAAGATCTACTGTTACGGTAAGTTCTTACACAACCGTACTATCTTCTTCGAGGCAATCTCTTGCAGCAGGTCATTACGTGTGGGAAGATTCCCAAGCTGTTATTATACCCAGCGGGAGGAGGAAGCGAATCATGAAGGCTTAGGACAGCAGTCCTTGTAGGACTGCCTGTCCAAAAACGGTTTGCCTCTTAGAAGCGATGTCTAGACTGTAATGTTTGGTGAAGGTATGTACAGTAGACCACGTGGCGGCTTTGCAAATATCCAAGGCAGAAACGCCCCGGAAACACAATGTAGAGGCGGCCATACCTCTGGTAGAATAGGGTTATACAATTCCTGTGACAGGTTTTTCGTATTTTGCATAAAATCAACATAATGCAGTTGGCCAACCATGTGGACAAGCACTGCTAGGAAACACTAATGCCCTGGTTTCCAAGGGCAAAAGAAACAAAATGTTGCTTGGTTTTTCACAACTGTAAAGTGCGGAGAAGGTAAATACTCAATGTTCTATGCACATCAAGAGTATGAAGCAGGGCTTCCCCTGGATTCTGAGGCTCCGCAAAGTACACTATTAATTGGATGATCTGATTTAAAGTAAATTCAGAACAACTTTTCACAAGGACGCCGGGTTAGTGCATAAAGACACCCGGCTGTTAGGAAATTTTATGTATGGAGGTTTGCACATTAGTGCATGCAACTCCTAGACACGTCTGCCAGACATAATGGCAACTAAAAACATAGTTTTCCATGAAAGATAACGGCGGTCGCTGGATTCAGCGGGCTCAAATGGACTCAGTCAATTTTTCAAGCACAAAATTAAAATCCCAGACAGGGAGGGGTTGTACGTGCAAAATACCTTTAAAAAAAGGTGTGAATCAAAGGTAACTAGGACAAAGGAATATTGTCCACAGGTAAATGAAATGTGGTAATGGCCGAAAGGTGGACTTTCACAAGAGGAATATTTCAGTCCACTTTCCGACAAGGAGTGCAAATAATCTAAGATGTGTTGAGGGGAACATTCATAAAGATCCAAGTCCAGTGTGGATGCCCAAATAGAGAATCGTTTCCACTTCAGGGAATAGGAAGACTGAGTAGATGGCTTCCAAGCTGCCTGGAGAACTTCCACCACCTTTGGGGACACCCGGAAGCATGAGAGGACTATGTCCTCAGGAGACAGGCATGCAGGTGGCGGGAGCAAAGGTCTGGGTGTAACAAGGAGCCTTGTGCCTGGGACAGTAAAGCTCAGCAAATTGGCAGAGATACTGGCTCTGGTTCCGAGAGCTGTAGAAGCAGAAGGAACCAAATCTGTCTTGTCCAGAACGGCACTATTAAAATCAAAGACGCCCCGTCCTGGACCAGTTTGAGTAGTACTCTCTGAATGCACGGAAAGGGTGGGAAAGTGTATAGAAATCTTCCTGTCCAAGAAAGAGATAATGTGTCCCGCCACACAGTTCCAGGACCTCACACGAGAGAGCAGTAAAGCAGCAGCTGTGTGTTCGTGGAGAGGCAAATGGGCCCAACTCTGGTCGGCCCCACAAGCAGAAAATGTCATTTAGAAAGTCAGATAAAAGTTCCAGGACCTCGCAAGAGAGAGCAGTAAAACAGCAGTTTTGCGTTTGTGGAGAGGCAAATAGGTCCAACTCCAGTCGGCCCCATAAGCGGAAGATGTCGTTTAGAACGTCGGATAAGAGTTCCCACTCACTCGTGGGCCTGGGCAGTGGATCTGCTCAGTGCATCCGCCAGGGTATTTGACACCCCTGGGATGTGCACTGCCAGAAGATGAATATTTCTTTAGATCTCCCAATACCACACCCTCATGGATTCTCTGCAGAGAGGGTATGAATAGGTGCCACCTTGTTTGTTTAGGTAGTGAACTACCATAGAATTGTCTGATTGCACTTGCAGGCAACCTGGGGGGAGGTGAACCTCGAACGCCTGTAAGGCGTAGAGAACTGCACTCAGCTCCAAGACACTGATGTGGAGGCAGGCTTCCACTGACGTCCAAGATCCCTGTAATATGATGTACAGGAGATGAGCACCCCACCCTGTCAAGGAGGCATCTGTAATCAGAATGGCATGCCTCGCATTAGATTGTCCTTTGTTTTCCACCGCTGTAGGGCTCGAAGAGCCGGGGAAGACATCTGGACCAGGACATTGAAATCATCCTGTTTCTGGTCCCATTGTACTCAGAGGGACCACTGAAGGATCCTCATATGTAACTTGGCATTGGGGACCATCGATATTGTGGCCACCAAATGTCCCAGGAGGTGGAGACAGTCTCTTACAGAGACTAATCTGCTGGACTTAAGCTGCATGCCAAAGCAATGAGGGTGTCCGCCCGAGCTATGGGCAGATATGCCTTCCCCACAGAGGTGTCTAGCACGGCTCCAATCTATTGGAAGCATTGAGTAGGGTCCATTTTGGACTTCGGATAATTTACCACAATCCCTACTCGGGCGAACAACTGCAGAGTTCGAGAAAGTGTGAGAAATAGCTGGTGGCTGGAGGATGCTTTCAGGAGCCAGTTGTCCAGGGTAGGGAAAGACATAGAGGCCCTCTCTGTGGAGGGCCGCTACGACCACCGCTAGGCATTTTGTAAATATTCTCGGGGCCAAGGAAAGTTCAAAAGGAAAGGCCCTGAACTGGTAATGATGACCCTGGAACAAGAAATGGAGAAACTGTCTGTGAGCTGGGTGCATCATGATATGGAGGGATGCATCCTTCATATCCAGAAAGCAGAGCCAATCTCCAGTGTTCAGCGAAGGGAAAAAAAAGTGTCTGAAGAGACACCATGCGGAACTTTTGGTATGTGAAGTAGAGGTTGAGACACCTCAGATCCAAAATGGGGCATAAATCCCGTCCATTTGGGAACCAGGAAAAAGTGGGAGTAAAATCCCACACCCTTCTGAGGAAGGGAAACTGGTTCAATGGTGTTTTATGACAGCAAAGCATCGATATCGGTCCATAGGACCAGTGCCTGGTCGGGGGTAGTGAGAAAGAGGCATCTGCATGAACTCCAGTGTGTGTGTCCTGATCTAATCTGATCAGCTGCAGGAGCCACTGGTCGAAGGAGACAGCTTGATACCCTTGCAGGTGCAGGAACACCTGCCCCCTACGACTATGGGAAAAGCCTCCAGTCCCACGATCAAAGGAGACCTTCAGGCGGAAGGCTGGCCCTGCCAGGGGGCAGCAGGGACATAATGGGGTTTCTGATCATTTCTAGGACCTAGCAATTGCAACTGAGGTTCTCTTTTATCGGCAGGCGGCCACTGAGCTAAGGGACGGCCCCTTGAGGAGCCTCTGAAGGCTGTTTTGGTTTTAAGACAGTAAAGGGTCCATACCAATTGAAGGGTATGACCAGAGTCCAGTAAATCTTTCAAAATGTCTTGGGTCTGTGGACCAAACCACTGTACTCTTTTAAAGGGAACATTCAAAATAGACTGCGGCACGTCCTGTGAAAATCCAGACACCGTGAGCCAGGCGTGTCATCTGAGACAGACCCTAGCAGAGGACATACAAGCTGTAGTATCTACGGCATCATAAGTGGCCCTCAGCAGGTGGCAGCACACTGCTGCCACAGTAGACAATTTCACCGTCAGCTCCTCCTGGACAGAATCCACAGGGATGGACTGGACTGTCTCCTGGGAGGCTTTAAGGATTTCCTCCTGATATTTCAGGAGGTGTCCCATTTAATTAAGTATACATAGGAATAAGGTGGCAGAGGAAAAAACCTGTTTCCCTATGGCACCCAATTTCTTGGATTCCATATACGAGGGCTGAGCACTCATGTGTTGAGGCCTACAGGACCCATCATGTGCGGCACTGATCACCACCAAGTCCACCTGAGGTGGAGACATGAAATAGGATTTATCAAGCTCCGCAGATCACCCGATCAGCCTTCACGGATTGGAGGAATCTTGAAGGTTGTTTTCCAAGCAGCCGATAGCATCTTCTGCGTCCCATGGGAATGGTGAAAGCGACCAAGTAGGGCATTCCAGCACACCAGGTACTGAGCCAATTTCTTCCTAGAAGCATCCTGCTCAGTGCCCTGGAAACCAAACGTTTTCTGGAGGTGGATCATAATGTCCGAAAACATTGGGTCATCTGGCGGAGAACAAGGGAGTTCAGGAGTAGGTTCCCCCTGAACAGGAGTTGGCGGCAGAGGAAGACTGAGGGGAATCCTCATGGTCCATGTTGTCCTCTCGGTCAACCAGATTCCAGTCTTGCAGGAATGGGTCCTCCATGTCCACATCCTGGACACAGAGACCCAGGGAGACAGGGGAAGAGCTGGCTGCCCACTGGGATGAAGGAGGCCTAGAGGCAGCAGAGACCGAGTCAAGCCCTCCCGGGGAGGGGGGCCTGGGGTCCGAGTCAGGTCCACTATGGTATTTACCAGACCTGGACATCTATCATGGCCATCTGTCCAGTGGAAGTAGCCATGGCACACTGGAAAGAGTGTATGGGAACCACTGACTTTAACAGGAGTAGGCAGTGGTACCAGACATACAGCCATCAACTAGGGGTGTATATAGGACCCCAGATCATCGACGAGGGTGCCAGCATTAAGCCTCGTGGGGCAAGCCTGGTCGTAGATGACGGGATCATCAATGGGCATGAAGCCCCTGCAGTCAACAGGGTTGTCGATGGAGTGTCATTAACCATCGTCAACAGTAGAATCGCTGACAGAATGCGATGCATCATCGACTATAGGATCATCGACCAGCCATTAGGCAAGATCGTTAACAAGAGGATCGTCGACAAGCCTGCAGCCATCATCAATGGATGATAGCTGGGAAGCATGGGAGGGGGACGCATCTTAGGAAGCTGCAGGACAACCTGGAGCCCACCGTCAATGGGGGAAAAGAGGAGCCCACAATCGTCGATGGTGTGGAAGATGATGTGTGAGGGGCTACCTTCTCAATACTCACTTTTGTTGATTTTTAAGCGGACAAGGGGTGATACAGACATGCTTAGTTTTTGAGGCATGTTTCTTAACATGACCCTGTATCGACATGGAGTGGTCCCCTGTGGAGCAGTGAAACTCCGAAGATGATGTCAAGGGTTCTCTGGGGGAGAAGCACTGCTGCTACTCCAGGAGGGCTACTTTCTGCTCCATGAGGAACTCACAGAGCTGCTGCAATGCATTGGCGTTTTGTGGCTCCAGTGAACCTATTGCAGAAGGTACACTCCACGGAGTCGTGTTCAGGACCAAGACAATGAACAGAGACTTCATGGAGGTCTTCTTTTGTGATTCTGGGGCCACAGGAACAACTTCGGATAAAGGATCGGAAGACATTAGTATTACTTGTAAAAATAAATAAATAAATAAAACTTTGGTCGATGGAACTCTTCTTTGATGACTGGAAAGCAGGAACTCCTAAGGGAGTACTTGTTGCATGCAGGTCGCTGTTGAAAAGAACTGAGGAGTAGCTGGGACCTTCCCCTTTTATATCTGCCAGGTGAACACCATGTGGTGGTGCCAGGGGGATGTCCCAAGGTCGACTGCTAAGAAAGTCATCCGGAGGAAATGACGCCTGCGGCTGATATCCCACCTGCTGCAAGACATTGCCTCAAAGAAGATCACTGCTTTCTAATGGTCCACAAGGTCCTCTTTGATCAGGGACTCCATCAGTGTACTACATAGGTAAGGCAGAAAGGTCTAACTCCCTGGTTGCTCCTTATCCCCCTTCCCACCTCGTGTACCAGGACTACGTCCACTACCCTCTGCTACACTCCAGCCTTTCAGAACTACCCCTGTCTGAACTGAGCTACTGAATTAGGAGTGCAGCAAGTCGCACAGCCAACTCCTTGAGCACCCTTGGATGCAGGCCATCCAGCCCTGGGGCTTTTATCTATCTTTAGAGCTTCTAGCTCCTTCTGGACCCTTTCACTGGTAAATACTGGCTGTCTCATTTAAAGAGTGCTCCTAACAGCCACCTTGATGCCACCTGCAGGCAAGTGCCCACTTTCTTCTCTTGTGAAGCCACAGCAGAACTAATCGTTAAGGACGGCTGCTTTTTGTTCATGTTCCTCTAGTACCCTCCCTTGTAGCCTAGCAATACCTCCCCCCACTTCCTTTTTTCAATATAGTTGTCTAAAGAACTGTTTTTCCCACCCTTGACCCTTTTCACAATAGACAACTCCGTGTCTGCCTTTTGCTTCCCTCAGTCCACTTTGCTTTTCTGTTTCTTATTTGGTACTCTCCCCATTCACCCTCCCCTGCTTTTCCTCATACTGGTGAAAGCCTTCTTTTGGTCTTCACTGCGCTTCTGACCCTTTCCGAGAACCATATATTGGTCTTCTGTACCCATTTTGTTCTGTAACAATTCTCGTGCATTACTTTATTGCCTTCAAAATGGTCCCCTTGACTGTCCCTCTTCTTTCCTCTACACCTCCAATGCTGTCCATCCTGGCCACTTGTCTCAGACCTGCTTCCTTATTCTGCTGAAGTCTGCTCTTCTGAAATCTAGGACTTCAATTTTTGATAGGGGCATTCTGATCCAGAGAGCCAGCCTGAGCCCAAATGGCCCCCATTAGCTCCCCTACCCTCACTCCACTCACCACCTCCAAGTTGGTGAGTACCAAATCAAGAATGGCAGCCTGTCTAGTGGGTTCCTTAACCAGCTAGTCCAGCAATATATCCAATAGGGCCTGACTTCTGGTGTACCTGGCCACTAGAATGTCCCAATCGATATCCAACAGGTTCAGATCACCCACCACCACCACTCCCCCCTTCTTCACTCCCCCTGTCAGCTCTTCCTCGAGCTCCCTATCCATCTCTCTTCCCTTTGTCCTGGTGGTGTATACATCACCCCCACCCATATTTTCTTGCATTAGGGTGCCGTGAGGTGAAACTACAGTGACCGTTTCTTCTTTGCTTCCCCTGATGTATCCATCCTCCACAGCCTCTACGCCCTCCCTGCGATATAGGGCTATGTCCCCCTTTTTTGCCTTTCCCCCTATCATATCTAAACACAGTGTAATCTGTGACTGACAAATTCCAGTCATTATTCTCTGCAGCCCAGGTTTCTTTGATGGCTACAAGGTCCGCCTCAGTGTCAACCACCAGTGCCTAGAGCTCACTGATGTTATTACCCAGACTTGAGTCAGACACCCTTCCGAGTTGCTCTGGATCCTCTTTTGCCATTTTGTGATACTACACCTGCATTACTTCCCATTCTCCCGACTTTCTTATTTTTCCTATTGCTTGCAGGCCTTGACAGCCTTCCCCCCTTTGCCTCTTCCACTACTCCTTTTTGAACCTCAATCTTATTTTTACCCACCTTACTGCTACCAGTCTCCAGTACAGGGGAGCACTACCTAGGTTCCCCAGCCTCAATCCCTTTACCGTGGTTCCCCCAGCCTCAGTGTCCCCCAAAGTCAGTTTAACTGTTTAATGTAGATGTCTAGCTTCTGCCACAGTACGCTGGTCCACTCCTTTGTCACGTGAAGGCCATCACCTTTGAAGAGCTTCCTGTCCCGGAAGTCTCCCCAGTCCTTCACAAGGTGGTACCCCTTCTTCTGACACCATTCCTTAAATCATCCATTTAATTCCTTTATCTCTGTCCTCCTTACTCTACCTTTCCTCCACCACCTACTCCTTACTCCATCTTTCCTCCACACCCTACTCCACATATAGAAGGCCTCGGAAAAGGCCAGGGAGGCCGAGTGTGCCTGCAATCCGTTCCCCACCCTCTGAAAGTTTTGCTTCACCTGCTCCACAGGCTGGTTCACCAGATCATTGGTACCCAAATGTACCAGCACCCCCAGCTCCCCCTCTTCCTCTCCACTATCCTCCTTATGCTATGTCCCAGATGACTGATGCCCCAGTGTCACCACGTCATCCTTTCCATTTCCCTCGAATGACCCAGAGTCCCCCTGGTGAAGTCATGTACCAGAGTCTCCTCCAGGGGTGTAAAGCGACTTCCTGTCGAGATGGTGTGGGGCAAACCTCCTTGTGGCTGCCCTTCCCCCTTCCCACCACTCTCCACCCCCTGCATCAGTGTGCCTCTGGGGGAGTGGGGGGGGTGGACTCCAGCAAAGCCAGGGCTGCAGGAGAGATTATCTCTTCTACTGCTGCTACCAGCTGAGCAAGGACCTCTGCAAAGATCTTGCAGAAGGGGCAGTGATCCCCTCCTCCAGAGCGTAAACCCTGAAGAAGCGCCCCCCAGTCCCTGCAATGGACTTACTCCCCACTAAACCTCATGGGTACTGACTGGCTCTATCCCTTTGCTCTCCTTAATGCACTGTTCCTGAAAGCAGAATTAGAATGGATCTGAGAAAAACAGACTGCTTCAAGTCTGGATGGGACACTGCTACAAGACAATATGCCTATTGCTTTTATCTCATGTTCTACAATCTCCCCAGCCTCACTTCTGCATGATGAAGTAGCCACAGCTGCACTGTTCCATCCGCAGGGATAGGATGAGCAGTTGCCTTAACAGCCAGCCCCTAGGTCACACCTTGGTCAGCCAACAGGGAGGGGTGCATTAATGCTGGGGGTCCTTACTTATTGTCCCTTGACAAAAACCTAGCACCTTACCACCATGCCCCACCTGGTCTCATGTCAGCTTTAGCATGGAATTCTGGGTACAGCATGTGAATCTCATCTCCCAGGTAGCAGCAAATGGGCCCACCCTTTCCTAAATAAATAGTTTTAGTGCACATGCTTACTGCATTGGGGGGGCAGAATTAATCCAGTCTACATTCCTAGTCGTGACAGCAGCTGAACAGTCACCAAGGGACAAGTTATGCTGCTGAGGAGGGATGGCACCATTTGGAGCTAGAGATGGGCAAGTCAGGAATTTTACCCCTAGAGCCAAGCCAGAGCCGAGCCTGGAGTCTGGCCTGACTCTAAGAGCCAAAATTTGAGCCGAGCTCTGGCTACTGCATGCTGTTCGCTACACAGAAGCTAAACATTTCAGATATTAAATTAACTGCTCAGGATGACAAAAAATGCCTACTTTGGGCATAATTTAGCTCTCAACTGCTTATGGAGGTCGAGCCTAGTTTGGCACTAAGCATCAGCCAGGCTTGCCCACTTCTACATGGGGCGGCATTTCCTCTCCCCGATGCCTCTCAGGGGGCAGGAACACATGCAGTTAGAACTACTTTTACTAGCAACCCCTCCCCCTCACCTGCAGCATACCGATGCAGTCTTTGTCCAACACCAAGTACAACATAAAGTTATGTATGGGGAAGCTGGTAACCTTACTGCTGGACACTGCTTCCGAAAGTCTGCCACAGGAGGTTGCAGTCCCTGGGAATCACTGCAATGGTTGGGGGAAGAGACCTCGCTGCTGCCATTGCTATCCGGGGCAAGAAGCAAGCAGAAGCCACAGGATGGAGCTGTGGGGGGTACACACACCAAGAGGAGAGTAATGGAAATAGAGACAACATGAAGAAGAAGAAAAGAAAAGAAAAAAAAAAAAAAAAAAAAAAAAAAGGTCATCATGGATTCAGAATGGGAGAAAAGACTGGATAACACTGTAAATTAAACCTGAAGTGTAATGGAGCAATACTATAGGTGGAAACGCAACCCATAACCCAAAATTAAGCAGGCGTTAATTCTCTAGTAATGCCCACTTCATTTTGCAGTACTACAAGTATCTACATTAGAATCGCCATTTGCCAACTACTGAGCACATTGTTATAATATTTGCTATTTTATTGATTTTGTTTATATTATTTGGTACACCTCAGTGAGAGAGGGGTGTACTTAAGTTTTATTTCAGTTTTATTTTGCACAAAAATACTGATTGTGAGAATATCAAAATTCCACTTTATTTAAAGCTCTGTCCTGACAATATGTGAGAGATATTATTTGAGAAGTTTAATGTTAGAGATAAACTGTTGGTTTAGATTGTTCTGCTTTTGTTTTTAGGGGTGGGGGGGTTTATTCTTTATTAATTGCATACTGTGTGACCCTGAGCAAGTCACTTAACCTCCTTGTGCTCCCAGGTCGCTCCTGTAAAAAAGTTTCCAGCTTAGTGTGCTATACCTGGTTAAACAAACAAAAAAAAAAAAAAAAAATTTGTGTTAGTTGCATGGTTATATATTGTTTGGTTTTAGAAAATGTGTTGGCCAGGGTTGACGGTTAGGCATGAATCCCCCTCCAGGCTGAGGGATCTTTGCCCTTTTTTTGTTTTGCCCCCCCTTTGCCCCCAGAGGTGTATAGACACTGTAGGGGCCTGGGAATAGCAAGGAGGGCTCGGGTGGGGACTCGGCCTGCAGGGGGAGTGGAGAAGAGTGGACGGATTGAGATAGTGGGGGCAAGGAGATGCCCTGGGGCAAAATGGGTCCAGGAAAGGGGTTCTCCCTGTCTGGTTCCCACACCCAAGGGCTCTGCATATTGCAGACAGGAAACTCCGGCTCCCCCGGCTGCTCAGCGAACCCGGGCGGTGTTATGCAATGCCAGGTCGATTAGAAACAAGACCACCATAATTGGGGATCATGTTAATACGGTCGACCTGGCTTGCATCACCGAGACCTGGTTGGATGGAAATGCTGACCCTGTTTTGGCTTCAGCGATTCCTCCTGGGTACTCGGTGACACACCACCAGAGGATTGATCGAAGGGGCGGGGGTGTGGCCCTTTGTTTTAAATCAGAACTGAAGGGAAATCTCAGTGGGAACCACCAACTCCTTTGAATGTATTGCAGGAGAGGGTGTGCGGTGCAGGATTCTTCTCGTCTACCGTCCACCAGGTGACGGGAATGTTTTCTTGCAGGAAGTTGCGGACTTCATCGCTGACCTAACATTGGGACCTCATAGATGGTTGATCCTTGGGGATTTCAATGCTTGGGTCAACGATGAACTCTCGCAGTTTGGACAAGACTTCCCCCAGTTAATGAATTTACTGGGCCTCACACAGGTTATTTCCTCCTCAACCCATACTGGTGGTCATTCATTGGACTTGGTGTTCCTCCTGGGGATGGAGATATCTGACTTGGTGGTGGAACCAGTCGGGTGGTCGGACCATCATTCCATCAGCTTCAGTTTTGAGCCCCAAGAGGTCTGCCCTTATGGAGATGGTCAGCACCGCATTTTGAGGGGTGTATCCCCAGATGGCCTGATGGTGGTGGAGCTTGACCTATTGGGCATGCTGAGAGAATGCGTGGATCCAGAGGATCTTGAGCTTGCCTATAATAAGGCAGTGACAGAGGACCTGGATTCCACTGCTCTGGTCCACGTTTGTCCACGCTCCCTTTGTCCTAGGTCTCCATGGTTTGATGAGGAGCTGAGGAGAGTTGGACGAAGGCTAGAGAGGCAATGGCAGAGATCTGGCCTGGAGTGTGACAGGCTTAGTTTGATGGACCATTATTTGGTCTATCAATCAACAATTTCCCATAAGAAGGCAGAATTCCTGTCCAGGAAAATTGCTGCCACGCAGAATTGACCAGCTCAGCTTTTCCGGACCGTGGACAGATTGTGCAATCCACTCTGTCTTCGGCCCAGAAATGCTTTTTCACAAGAGCAGTGTGAGGAGATTGCTCGATTCTTCGCGGATAAGGTTGCCACGATCAGGTCTGAAGTCCGCATGACCCTTTCTCTAAGGAGTAGCAGTGGTCGGCAGGAGATGTCGGACCCTCGGTTTGAGTGGTGCGACTTTGATCAGCCTACAATCAGTGATACTGTGATGGTTATCCAGACTTTACGTCCTACCAACTGTAGTTTGGATCCGGGCCCTACGCGTTTGCTTGTCAGCTGCGTTGATGCTATCGGCCCGGTCCTTGCTGAGATTGTCAGGTTATCCTTGGAGAGGGGAATTTTTCAAGCTTCTCTTAAGGAGGCCATGGTTCAGTCTCTTCTTAAGAAGCCCTCCTTGGATCCTGACCGTCTTAGAAACTACAGGCCTGTCTCTAACCTTCCATTTTTTGGTAAGGTCATTGAGAAGGCGGTGGCTTTACACTTGGATGACCATTTGACCAGCCACAATATCTATGATTCTCTCCAGTCCAGTTTCAGGAAGAGACATAGCACCGAGATGGCTCTCGTTCGGTTACTAAATGACCTCCTGATAGTGAGAGATTGAAAGACTCTTTCCATCTTGGTCCTTCTTGATCTCTCTGCAGCATTTGATACTGTGGACCATGGTGTGCTGCTGGATCGCCTGCAGTTTATCTGTGGACTATCAGGGGTTATCCTCAGTAGATTTCAATCCCACCTCATGGGTAGGACTCAGAGTGGTGTCTGGGGTTTGTACCTCAGCTCCACTCTCCCTGCCCTGTGGGGTTCCGCAGGGATCCATTTTAGCACCCATGTTGTCTGCAGTGTATATGCCGCCGTTAGGAGCGATTATTAGACGGTATGGCTTGAGTTTTCACTGCCACACAGATGATACTCAGCTACACATGTCTTTTGTCCCTGAACAGGATGATGCCATTTCGGTGCTCAACAGCTGTCTGGCTGAAATCCAGGCCTGGATGAACATGAGCTGGCTATGGTCGAACCCTGAAAAAAAAAACGAGATGTTGGTTGTGAACCCGGGCTGTCGTGAGGCGAGTGTGTTGGCAGGCTCACCTTCGGGCTTGTGGCTCGGAGGTGTCCAGCTAGCTACCTCAGACCGGGTACGGAACCTGGGCGTTATGTTTGATAACTGTCTGACTTTGAAATCACAGGTGTCAGCAGTTGTTAAAACCTTTTTTTACCATCTGAGAAATATCGCCCGGGTGAAATATCTGGTTCATCCCAATGATCTTCCAACGCTGGTTCACGTCTTCGTTACCTCCCGCCTCGACTACTGCAATGCCCTTTACCTAGGGCTGTCGGGGGTTGATATCCGCCGCTTGCAGCTGGTGCAGAACGGGGCTGCCAGGCTGACTGGTGCTTCAAGAGCCAGTCATAGAACGTCTGTGCTCCACGATCTGCACTGGCTCCCGATTAAGTGGCGGATCACCTTTAAAGGTTGCTTTGTTAACCTATAAGGCCCTACACGACCAGGGACCAAGCTACCTGAAAGATCTCCTTTGTCCGTACTGTCCCTCCAGTCCCCTCCGATCCACCGATGAGGGATTACTAGAGGTAACCAGGGTACGTCTGCAGACATCGGGAGCAAGGACATTTAGCTTTGTTGCTCCGTCCCTGTGGTATTCTCTACCTCATCGGGTACGAGATTGCCTAACCGTCCAGAGTTTTAAAACTGCATTAAAAACCTATCTTTTTGACCTGGAGTTTGGTAATTGAAGTGCTTTTTTTTTTTTTTATGTGATTTTATATTTATTGGAATTTATATAATGTATGCAATTTTACTTTATTTGTTTTATTTAATTATACAGGTGCCCTGGTTTTGGAAAGGCGCCTTTTTTTTAATAAATAAAAAATTGATTGATTGATTTATCTCCCACCTACCCCCCAATCATTTACTTCTCGCAAATTCGAGTATCAAGAAGTGGTCCCCCATCCTTTCAAATCCACAGCAGCCTTCAGCAAAGCACAGGTCAAGTGTTAAAGGAAAGCACACTCCCCACAACCACAGTAAAAGCAGATGAGCAACCTGAAGCAGCACAACAGAAGAATCATAGCAAAGACAAAGATACTATGATACTAGGACGCAGAAAGCGTTGCACAGCCTGAAGGAATTTGTGGTCCGAACAGTAACAATGAAGCCAAAGTCCTGAATTCAGTGAGCGGCAGCCCATTTAATCTGAGCCATTTTACCATCAATCCAATACATTTTAATTATTTCCCTCCTGGCTCAAACAGCCCCAATCCTAGTGTATGAAGTAGCAGCTTACCAGAGGATTTATTTGCAGACACTGGCTGAATAGTGAGTGTATTTGTCCAGTATTAATGTCCTCTTTGTTGGTGAAATCTACTGGCAATGTTCGATCGCAGTATGCTAATGTGAGATCCCATGATTCCAGTCGCAAGAAAAGCGATGGAAACAGTTTAAAACTAGTTAAATGTTCTGTTTACGATTATTTTTTTTTAGCAACTTTTAACGCGGTTTCTTGTATCAAACTGCAGCAGATGGTTGCATTTATAAAGAAATGTGTTAATCAGCAGCCATAATATTAATGAATCTTGCACTTAAAACCAGAGTTTGATAATAAAAAAGCAATCTTTCCAAATCTTGCATCTGCGTACGTCTTTCAAAATGATATTGTTTTTCAAGCGCTTACCATGTTACAAGTGCATTAATGCACTCCAGAGTCAGGCTCTACTAGGGAATTAATGCCTGGTTGGTGGTAGGAGGCACTCAGCCTTCAGCCTTATGCCCTACCCAGGCATTAATTCCCTAGTAGAGCCCTCCTTTGTGCTGCATTAATGCTTACTTTAATATACTTTCTAGGGCTGAACAACACAAATACTATTCGGGAGAGATTATATATATTTGCACTACAGAACGCCTCGGAGCTCGATTCTGTAACAGCTGACTGACCAGGGAAAGCTTGGCACTGTGCAAACCGCAGCCGAGTGCTCCCAATTGCAGCTAGAGTTTCTAGCCTACTGCTTCCAGTCGAAGGGCTTAGCGCTCTTTCCCGCAGATCGCTATGAGACTGCTCCCCCCACCCGCCCCACCACTCCCACCCTTGGCTGGCATTTGCTATATAGTGGTTGCATATATTAGGCGATGCTATAGTGGTTGCATATATTAGGAGACACCCATTGTGTGAGGAAGTTTAACTATCTCACTTTCTCACTTGCAGCCTATACTCTCTCACCGCTAGAGGGAGTCTTGATACTTGTCAAAACCTTTCCATCTTCAATTCCTTTAGCCTTCCTACCTACCCTGAATTTGCATTACCCCGGCCCAAAACTTTCATCCTATACTGAGACTACTATAGTTATACACACATTTGCTCAAATGGCCCCTGCAACTACTAATTATATGACCACTATCTTACGTGCTTTATTAATGCTAACCTCTACTTTTGCTCTCCTCACCTGGCTAGCAATGTGATACTGCCCACCTGCATGGAACCCCCAATACCTACATCCTACAGACCTCTTCCTCTGCAATATACCTACACATCCCCAGTTGCCCCTAGCCAGGTCACCACTATTGGTCACCCACAGGTTCGTCTACCACGTAGCTTTTACTATATATAAATCCACCTCCCATTATCCTGCCCTCCACTTCAGTCTTGACAGCTACCTCTCCCCGCCTTGCCCCCTTCTACCCGCCTACCCCTTGCCTCTCTTCCCCCAGGCATTTCCTGACTTCTATCCTTCCCTCCCTCCCCTTTAGAGCTCTTACCCTCACCTTCTACCCTCCGACAATGGCCTTCCTGCCTGCATACCCCCTTCCCTCTCACCTGCAGTGCTTATTTCTAAGATTGCCCTTGGTTGGTATGTCATGCTACCTAACATTTGGCACATGTATTACTATGTTGACCTTTGTATGTATGTATACCCCCCATTCCTTCGACGTGGAACCTTTGTAAATGAGCAGTTTCTGCTCAAAGGTATTTGTAATCCTAGATTTCAATAAAATAAAAATAAAATCTTTCTCTGAAATTACCTCTCACCCATCGTAAACTATGGTACCTGCTCCTACTAGCACTAATGCTAGCTGGGGATACTGAGCAAAATCCTGGGCCAGTACCAAACATTACCCACACTGAAGCAACCTGGAAGGACACTAAGGGCCTTCGCATAGCTCACCTGAATATCAGGAGCCTCATGCACAACTTAACTGAACATGAGGCTTGGGTCATTCAATATAACCTGGATATCCTCTGTCTGTCGGAAACCTAGCTAAAACCGGCCACCCCTGATTCCCAATGCTCGCTACCTAATTATAAAATTACATGTCATGACAGAAGCTCAACAAAGCGGGGAGGCGGTGTCGCTATCTTCTACAAACCTCACCTACTACTGTCACACAATGTCTCATCCACCCTCTCTCACTGTGAATCGATACAAGCAACTCTACAACTTGGCTCTAAGAAGCTTCACATAGTGCGTGTCTATAATCCTCCTGGGGGAGGCATCTCTGGTCTAGAAGAACTCCTCTCCCAGGTGGACACTACCATTGGACGTAACGAGGTCCTCTTACTGGGGGACCTTAACCTAAACTGAATCGGTAGACCAAATCAGTCTATCCATACTGTGGTTCAAAGACAAAACCTCCACCAACTAATCACAGACCCTGCCCCCCAGCACACTAATCGACTGGGTCTTCATGAACCGTCCTGATAGTATAGTGTCTGTAAGTACCCTTGCTGATGCCATGAGGGATCACACCCCAATTTACTGTATCTGGCGAGTAATTAGTCGACCATCTTCTCCGCCGAAACTTATCACCTTCCGCAACCTAGCCAACTTTAACCAGGCACGATCTCGCCATGATTGACTGGTTCCCCATCTTCACTACTTCTAATGCCCAGCATGCCCTAGACTGATTCCTAACTAGGTCTGAATCACTTCAGGACATCCAAGCTCCCCGTGTCACACGCCGTATATGCGGAACACAAACTAAAGACCTGCTCTAACAATTAAGGTCTAGGGATGCAAGCTAGCGTCACTTTAAGGCATACCTCTCAACCTCCTGCCTCATAAATCACGGACGAGGCATAAAAACATCAGGGACAAAGGACCAAAATCAGGGACACGTCTTTAGAATTAAAGATATCCACCCAGAAAGCTAGTAGAATATGGGGCTTAGAGCAAAATGCATTTTCTAAAGAAAAACATGTCTGTAACTTTAATGTTTGACATTATTTTGTGCTTACAATCCCCAATGTTTAGCCATGGAAACACACATTTTAGGAGGGACAGAGTAAAATTTTGAGTCAAAATCAGGGACAGTTGAGAGGTATGCTTTAAGGCCTCAGGGCTCCAGTCTGATTTTAATACCTACAGATCACAGAGAAATTTCTGCAAAAGGAATATTTGCCTAGCCAAGAGCTCTTTCTGCAAAGGCCTACTAATCAAAGCTGCAGGTGACTCTAGGAGATTCTGGTCAGTCATAAAAACCCTCCTTGGAGCAAATCATGCGGCCACTACAAATGACATGCTACTAAATGGCATTCACTGTAAGAACCCTGGGACCAATGCTTTCAACCTCCACTTCACTGACCTATCTAATTATATGGCCTCCTTCTCCCCTGGGCAAACTACTTCTGTCCCCACAGACTCCGAATCTCCACTCACCCAGCCACGATTCCGGTTCCAGACCACCACTAGCCTGGAAGTTCTGAAATTGTTACTCGCCATTCCAGATAGCACTAGCTCTGGATCAGACGGTCTGGAACCCAGACTCCTGAAAGCTGCTCCTCCTCTCATCGCCTCTCCCCTCACCAAAATCTACAATTTGTTTCTATGTCATGGCTCGGTTCCTAACATCTGGAAAATAGCTAGAATCACCCCATTCTTAAAAACGGGTGACCCCAAAGAACTTAACTATCGTCCTATAGCTATTCTATCTGTACTTAGTAAAATCTTGGAAAAACTAGTTGCTACTCAACCCATAGCGTATCTCCAGGAGCATAACCTCCTCTCCAGCTCTCAATATGGTTTCCATAAAGGGCACAGCATTTCCACTGCCCTACTAAAACTCACTAATGACATCTATGCTGCCATGGATAGGGGCCTTCTGACAAGTGTGGTCTTTATTGACCTTACCAAGGCTTTTGATTTGGTCAACCATTCCCGTCTCCTCACTAAACTATGTGCCCTTGGTTTCTCTGCTGATGTGGTGGCATGGTCTGGTAGCTATCTTCCAAGAATCAGGTTGTTGTTTTCAATTCAGCCATGTCTGATCTTTCTACTATACAAGTTGGCACTCCACAGGGCTCCATACTTGGCCTCTTGCTCTTCTCAATCATTAATGACCTCCCATCGCTTGCACCATCCTGCTCATCTCTTCTCTACGTGGTTGACCTTGTCATTTACCACAGTGCCAGACAGATCTCGGATATAAATTACCCTCTTGCCTCAGACTTCCTAAGGATACAATCCCAGCTAACGTACAACAACCTTATTCTCAATGCAAGCAAAACACACTCCATGCTCTTTGACTCGTCAGCCAGACTTAAAGCAAATCGTAACTCACTCGAGATATCGTGTGCTGATGGTTCCCCTCTGGTTAGCACCAGTTCCTTTAAATACCTGGGTATTCTGCTTGATGAATCTCTGGATTTTGATCTGCACGTCACCACCACCTGCAAGTCTGTCAATGCTAAAATTGGAGGGGCCTACCGTACTAGCTATGCCCTTACCCCATCAGCTAGGCTAGCAGTTGCTCAAGGCCTCTTGCTCCTGGCCTTAGCCTATGGTGCAGTCACCTACCTAGGAGCCACAAAATCCTCCCTACACAAATGGGACACCACCTATAACAACATCTGCTGCTATGCCTAGATGTCACCACGGTATAAACACCACTGTCCGCTCTATGCTGAACTAAATTGGCCTATCCCCTCTGCTCATTGACTCCAGTCCTATGGCTCTCTAATCAACGGGATAGCTTGATCACACCTTCCCCAATCCCTTGCTTCCTGCTTCAATCCCAGCCCCCATAGGCTTCTGATCTACTGAACAAACCTCTCTATATACCCAGATGTAAAACTGCCATGGAAGCACGTGCCGTCTCTCACATGGCCCCAAAGTATTTGAACTCTGTACCCCAAGCTATTCGCCAAGCTCCTACCCATGCTGGTTTCAAGAAACTGCACCGTGATCATCTACATGCCTCACACCCCTGCATTTGCTTTAATCCACCTTGATCATCCTTTCTCCCTCTTTCCCTTGTAACTACTCCTCTCTTAGCTCTTCCTTACCTCTCTGTATTTGCCCTCCCTTGTGTGTTCTTTCTCTCATCACTCATCTCTTTCCTTCTCCTCAACTACATCCCCTCTCTCCTCATCCCTGTCCTTACTCTTTAAAGCTGAATAGCTGATTAATGGCACTTATTGTTTTTCTGCATATAACATTCTAGTCATTTTATTACTGCACTGTTACTCATGTTTTACACTCCTCCCCCATATATATCATTTTGAAATTGTTCAAACTGAGTTACTTGTATCCTAATTTTGTTTAAATACTGTATTTCTCTCAATCCCAAAGTTGACTGTATGTTACCCGTTCCTACTGTGATTACTCATTTTCCATGTGCTGCGTCATATGGTACGTTTTGTACTTAACTGTATCCCCCGGTCGTGCCTCAAAATAGGCATCTCTATGTCTAGTGCACCCACCCAGTTACCAAAAGCATATACGTATACACACTACATACATATATATATATATATACACACACACATATATATATATATATATATATATATATATATATATATATATATATATATATATATATATATATACACACACACATATATATATATACACACACATATATATATATATATATATATACACACATATACACACACACACACATATACATTTGTATATACATATACACACATACACACACATATATATATATATATATATACACATATACATGTGTGTGTGTGTATATATACATATATATATATATATATATATATAAAAATGGTAGGGAAATTGTTCTTTTATTGGATGATGAGCATCACATGACCGTATGTATATCAGAGCGTGACGCACACCTGCACTTTTACCCCCCTCTAAAACAATTTTGACATTTTATAAGATAGATAAACCACTCTGAGGTGTGCTGTCACGCTCTGATATCACATACGCCTTAGGCGGTTGGCCTAGGACGCCCGCACCAAATGGTGCAATGATATCGGAGTGTGACCGTACACCTCAGAGTGGTATATTTATTATTACACACACACTCACATGCATATTTGTGCTACATCAAATACAGCTGAGCCATGGCTCAGTGGCACAGGTCTCTCTCTGTTAATTACATGAGTGCATACTTCACTGATAAAACAGTTATGTAGATTTATTAACTTTCAGCCCCATGGTCTTGGCCTTTAACAACAGAAAAAAAGTCTGAAATGCAAAAATACATTTTTAGTAAACACGACCGTGAAAACAACTATATACTAAACCAAAAACATATACAAACACAAATATCAACAAAAACCCCAGCAGAACCCTAATAGTTAAGCTCCACCCCCCCAAAAAAAATTATATTTGGATGTGGAATGTAAAAACAAAGTTAACTTGCGAATATCAACTTTGCAAAACGACCTGGGATGTCAAATTTAGAACCACAGAAGTAGTGTGGAAGTGTGCAGCCAGCCGCTGGCGTTCCACTCCTACTAGCAGCAGCAGCAGAATACATGTTACGTGAAAGGTAGCAACAGCTCAACCCCCGCGAGCAGCAGGTGGGGTGCCGCCTGCCTGGTGCCTTACCTGGTGCGCTCCCGCAAGAAGGCCAGTTTGATGAGGGGGTGCGCGTAGCGCTGCAAGCCCGCTTTCGCGATGCTCGTTACTTTCAGCCTGTGATCCAAGACGTGCAGCTCCATTATCCTCCCTACCAGATGCAGACAGAGAGTACACCCGTGTCTTGCTGTCTGCTATTCCTTGATCTCCCGGGGTCTGGGAGGCGGATGCTCAGCTCCTTCCTCATAGGTCCCCTCGCCAGCTGTCTGCAGCTCTGGGCCCTCCTCCTAAATCTTATTGCACGAGCAGCAAAACCGTGGCTTCAGCTAACCAAGAACCTTTTAAAGCGGCAGCGGCTCAATTTTAAGTTAGGCGCCTTAGAAGGGTCTAACAGTAAATATAGGTACTGGAACCTATAGGGTGCTGCAGCCCCTACCCACACGCACACACATACCCCTTTGAACTTCAGCACCCCCAGCACTTTCCTCCACGTTCCAGCTGAGCAAAGTCACTTTGCAAAAATAATCCTAGCATTTGTTCTCAAAACATCTGTTTATACTTTAACAGCATACCTCCCAACTACTATGAATTTTGCTTAGGGCTGTGATTGTCACACTCAAATGTACCCTTGTTCTGCATAGGTTTACTGATGTTTCTCATAATATTGGAGCAATTTCTGGACACACAAACTATTAAATCACTTAACTAAGTTGATAGAAACATTCAGTATTACTAACTATATGGGTCCCACTATCTGCAGTCATATTATTATTTATTATACAACGGCAAGAAAGAATCCTAGACTCTGATTGGTCAGTGTATGCCTGAGACAGTGATGTTATTACACACTAACATCACTGTATGGATGAGCATATGGCTGAGCTATTTTTTTAAGAAAGAAAGATATACTGCCACACTAAAAATCTACTAAAAACATTTTTTTAAATGTTTTTTATTTTGTATAACAATGAGCCATTGTATAATAGCAATAAGACACTCCAGTGTGTGTGTTATTGTAATATCGCCACCTGGTGGTAGAGCACTCGGCTTCGCCTCATGCTTCAACCCACCCCAGGGGTGACGTTATCACACAATAACACACACCTTGTCATGCCTTATTGCTTAAATATAAGAAAGTGCTACACATTCTGGCCTTTTGCTATGATTTGTGAAGGCCAGTGCTATGATTTTTAATGCTCAGTGGTATGTGTAACAGCCAGTTTCGGCAGCCCTGTGAGTATACTTCCCAACCTTTCGTCACTCAAATGAGAAACAGCAGGATGCTCAAAATGAGCGATTCTACACTTGTAATGGAGGACTCATCTTCTTCCAACATGGAGATACAAAATCAGAACACTGAGAACCGTTGTGTTTACTTGTGTACATTTTATCTTTGATTTAGCATCTTCGAATATTATGAATTTCTACTTTGAAGTCTGAATTTCCAGCACATTCTGTGTGTGTGTGTGTGTGTTCATGTTCAACAGCACCTTTTCCATGAGCAATTTTGAGGGGTTAAATGAGGGACAGTTGGTATGAGTGTGAGCATGACAGCAACCCCCCCCCCCACAACCACCACCCCGCAATGGCCACCATACCTAGGGTTACCACATTTTAAGATACCAATCTGGTCCATTCCAGATCCAGAGGTCTGTTTTCACCCATACCCCATTTTTCACACTCAGACTCACTGCTATGAATTTTGCTTTAAAATTATCGTAGAATGTGGAACAGCACCATCCCAATATAGAACAGAGGGGGTTGTATGAGGTAAAATGAGGAACTGTTTTCATAGAAACATAAACATTGATGGCAGAGAAAGACCAATGGTCCATCCAGTCTGTCCGAGTTCTTTATGTAGCTCTGGGAACTACTGTATCTTCCCAGGTCCTTGCCTGCCCCATGCTTTCCCCCATTCTCCACCCTGATGTTGGTGCCCTACGCAACCACTGTACCCTTCGTTCTTTCCCAACCATGCTTGAAACCACTAATGATTTTTGCACCTGCCACCTCGGCTGGCAGACTGTTCCAGGGCTCCACTACCATCTCTATAAAATACTACTTCCTCACGTCCTTCCTGAACCTCCCTCGTATTAGTTTCCACTCATGTCCACGTAACTGCGAGCTAGTGTTCAAGCTAAATAGTGCCTTGCAGTTCACCCTGTTAGTTCCTTCTAGGAACTTGAAGTTCTCTATCATATCTCCCCTCTCTCTTGTTGTCTCCAGTGAGTACATGTGCAGTGCCTTGCGGAATCCTCCTAGGACCTGCCCTGTTGTCCCTGGATCCTTTTCTCATAGGACAGTGGAGAGGCATGGTTGTCACTTTTTTTGTGTGAGTGGCTGTTTCTGGAAATTGGACACGTCCCCTGAATAACCCACATTCAGTGTTGGAATTACACTTTAATGAGCTTTGGGGTTGAAGGATCTATCTTTTAATTGACCCCCCTCCACCCATTATAAGTCAATGGCAGTTATGCATGAACTGCAGAGCTCACTTCAGAGCTATGGGGGGGTTGTGGTTGAGCTCTAGCAAGCCCCGCTGTAATTCCAGCACTGCCCATGTTGAGGTTACTACCGGACCTCAAGCTGGAACAGGTGCAGGTATGGGTTCAAATCAGAATTGGGCATTGACGGAGACTCCATGCAGCAGAGTTATCCCCCACCCCCATCCCCAAGGTAAACCCTTCTTGCAGCAAAATAAAATAATTTTTCCATACTGATTGGTTGAGCAAATGCTGGCATTAACTTAATCAGGCAGATTGATACAGAGACAAATAATTTAGTTTGTACATGATACAAGGGAGTTACCCTCAGAACTATTTACAGGGAAAATGCATAGCAGAAATGTTTGACATATACTTTTATATTCTAAGATTGCTCCTTATCTCCTGACTTGTATTTATTTATTAAATTTTGATGACTGGGTAGGCCCACTGGGCCCTGAAGGTCCCTTTTTCAGGGGCGACCCAGAAATAACATTACAGGGTGAGACACACAGATGCAATTGGTTACAGAGTAAGTGCAGACTATTTAAACAGGTTACACACCAATAGCAATTTTCAGAGCCATTTTGATTGACCAGCAGTGATTGTATGATAAAACCTAGCGGTGAGGTCATTGAGGGTGACATGGGCATGTGGAGAGCAGTGGTAAACAAGTGAGAGGGTTGGCGTGGATTGTGGGGCTACCAGATGCCACGACAGTGACAGATGCTGGTCTCGGTCATGTGGGCCTTGAGCCTCTTATGAAAGTTCAGAAGAGAAGGGGCTTCCTGTACTGAAGGTGGAAGTTTGTTCCACAGGTAGGGGGCAGTGTAGGAGAAGGATTTGCTGCCTGTGTTAGTCGTAACTCTAGGAATTTCCATCAGAGTCCGACCTGAGGTTCTAAGCCTTCGAGGGTTGTGTTTGGGAGTGATGATTCCTTCTGGGCTAGGTGGTCCAGCAGGGCTTAGTAACTTAAACGCTAGACAGAGCAGCGGGTACTGTAGCCGAGAAGCGAATGACGGCCACTGTAGTTGGGCCAAGGTCTCACAGTGGTGCCTTCTAGAGTGACCCTGAGTTGCGAACCGAGCTACCTTATAGTATAGAGTCTGTAACCGGTTGAACTCCTGCTTGGACATGCCCTATAATACTGGGGCAGCGTAGGTAAGTGTTGGGAGCAGGACACTAGAGGCAATTACGAGTCTAGATTTCGGGATAAGCTGGTCTTTTAATCGGTACAGGGTCCCTAATTTACCATGGATGATCCTGGTTACTTGGTCAACGTGGGTCTTGAAGGTGAGACCGTGGTCAATTGTTAGCCCTAGGTATTTTAGGGAGTCCACCACATCAATGCTTTTGCCAGCAAGTGAGTGAAGCTGTAGGGACTTAGTTCTGTCTTGTCCAAGAGATCTGGGACCGAACAGCATGGCTTTTGTTTTGCCTGCATTAAGGACCATTCTGTTTGATATTAGCCAGGACTCAAGGGTCGTGAGGTCTGCTTGGAGGAGAGGGCCTAGCAAAGAGATTATCCAAGGACCGGTAGATGACTGTGTCATCCGCATATTGAACGACTGAGCTACCTCTGCAGTGGAGGTTTAGGTCATTGATGAACAGAGAAAACAGGAGGGGACCAAGGATTGAGCCCTGTGGTACTCCCTCCTTTATAGGTAGTGGGTCAGACAGCACATCCTTCCAAATGACCCTCTGTGTATGGCCAGATAGATAGCTCTCAAACCACTTGAGGGCAAGAGGGTCTAGACCGATTTTGTCTAGCTTTATTAGCAGTAGGTCGTGGTCCACAAGGTTGAATGCCTTGGACAGATCTATAAAAACTGCACCTATTGGCTTCCCAGTGTCCGTAGCTCTGAGTACATCAACCGTAAGATTGGTGAGGGCAGTGTCAGTGCCATTGTTGCATCGAAAAGCATGCTGGGAAGGGGCTAGGAGCTGATGGAGCTCCAGGTATTCGGGAAGTTGACCGTATACTAGCCTTTCTTGCAGTTTTGTAAGGGTGCAGAGCAGGGAGATGAGCCTATAGTTGTTTATGTGTTATCTCGATCCACCCTTATGGGTATGGATCACATTTGCCTGTTTCCACTGGTCAGAAACAGTTCCTTCCAGTAGGGATCTGTTGATAAGCCATGTCAAGGGTCTGGCGAGGGATTGGGTTCCTTCTTTTAGTAGCCTGGGATTGATCCCGTCTGGTCTTCCTGAGCCTTTGACTTTAAGAGCCCTTAGAAGAGTTGTATAATACCCTTCTTTCCCCATTTTGCATCTTTTTTTAGTGCTTTTCTTCACATTTGAAATAATAAAAGGAAACCTTTTGTAAAATGGCTCAAACCAGGTTTTTATCAGTATTCTCAGCGATGTTTGTGGCTGGCCTGCCGGCACAGCAGTAGCGTTACTGCTTGCGACACAGGTGACACAGATTCGGGAATGGAGCATGGTTGCTAGAGGGTGTCACAACCCCACTCAGCAGGTCAGCCCTCTATTCCCAAAGTGCCAACCTCTGAGCATAGTATTGTGAACAGTTAACAGAACAGGGTAACCCTCCTGTCTGTTTTGTGGGTTTGAGTCACTTTTTGTCCCAAGTTCTGGAGGGATTCAAACTGTTAACCTCTTGCTAGTGTACCCAATGTACAGGCTCAGATAATTCTGCTCTTCAGGGAAATGCCAGATATCTTTCGCCTATGGGCTCCCAACCAGGTATTACAAAATGAACCCTTAAAACTCTATGCAAGACCTTAGAGAAACTCTTACCTATTTCCCGATTTGGTATCCCAATAAGCTTAAGCACAGTGTCAACTTTAACCATCTAAGCTTCACTTATAAAAAAAAGAAGTTTCAAGGCACACCAGGCAGTTTCTGTGTTTAAAATATATATCTTTACTTTAAGATAGATAAAAATAGGTAAACAGTAAATACAGAACAAAATATCCCAACGCATACAATCTTAAAAACAAGACAGGTTTAAAAGTGCAAAATTCCTACCAACCATTAGACTTTTTTATCTAAGGCATTTCTTATAATCTTTCAGTGCTCTTAGATGTTCCTTCTCTCAGTCCAAGTAAATGAATCTCTGTGTCTAAAGGTCAGCTACGGCACACTTAAAAATAGTCTTGAGCTAGCCTTCTCCCTGAGGTCACCTAGCTCCTCCTCGGTGTATTAAAATTTATATTTACAACACAGGATGTCCTAATAAGGTATTTTAAAAATAGGTGACATCAGCGAACCTCCTCTCTTCATATGACTTCCCAATCTGGTCTGTGATCTGCTAGCATCTCCTTTCATTCAGAAGCAGTTCCCTGTTTCACAAAGACATGAAAGACTCTTTGATGAATTAACTGGCTTCCTCTGAAGACGCCCAAACAAATGCATATGCCAGTTACTTAATGACATCAAGTGTCATCAAAGGACTTTTCCTGAGGAGATGCCCAAACAAATGCATATGCACCTTCCTCTTGACACCAAGTGCAATCAAAGGATTTTCCTGAGGACATTATAAAATGCATAGTTTAGCTACTGAATTCAAAGCAACTGACAAGTTAATTGCATCACAGATATCTGTAGTTTAACCTACATCCTGTCCTTTGAAATTATACCTGGGGGGGTTTGATGTGTCATTTCAGCAAGACAGTATTTTCTCCTGACAGACAATCCCACTACATATTTCATATTGCAAAAATCATAGTGTAATCAGAACCAGCTGTCCAAGTGTGACAATCCTCCCCACCTAGACTGAATTTGGGGGCTCTATCCCTTGCATGGGATGAGCTTCCCAAATCAGTTCACTCCTCGTAGACATGAGACAGCCCATCTGAGTTCTAATTCTTGGCTCTGGCCCTATGTATGATTGTCATGTCATACCCTTGCAAAGTAAGACTCCATCTCAATAATCTCCCATTATTTCTCCCCATCTACGTCGGCCAAACCAGGGGGTTGTGGTCAGTCTGTACCACAAAATGCCCATATAAGTATGGCTCTAATTTCTTGAGGGTCCACACAATGGCAAGACACTCTTTTTCCACAGTAGAGTATGCCTCCTCCCTGGGAAGTAACTTCTTATTCAGATACACTACTAGGTGATCCTTCCCTTGGTTGGATGTCTGACTCAGTACTGCCCC
The DNA here is from genome assembly GCA_016271365.2 of Neoceratodus forsteri. NCBI lineage: Eukaryota > Metazoa > Chordata > Ceratodontiformes > Ceratodontidae > Neoceratodus > Neoceratodus forsteri. The sequence continues at coordinate 143,883,813 of JADMNL010000027.1, forward strand.
AACACCCACGTCTGAGGCGTCAGTCTGAACTATAAAGGGTTTTTCTATAGTCAGGACTTATCAATACAAGAGCACTGCACAGTGCATCCTTCAGACTGGTAAAGGCTTTCTCACAGGCTGGTTCCCAGGTAATTTTCTTAGGCATCCTTTTCTTTACCAGGTCAGATAGGGGAGCAGCCAGGGCACTGTAATTGGGTACAAATTTCCTATAGTACCCTGCTGTCCCTAGAAAACTCCTGACCTGCTTCTGAGTTTCTGGTCTGGGCCATGCCTGGATTACCTCTATCTTTATTTGGTTAGGGCGGAGCTGTCCCCGGCCTACCACATGCCTGAGGTATGCCACTTCTCCCATGGCCACCCGGCACTTCTCGGCTTTGACAGTGAGCCCAGCCCTCTGTATCCTGCCCAGCACTTCCCTAAGGTGAGACAGGTGGTCCTCCCAGCTGGCACTAAAGATGGCAATGTCATCCAGGTATGCCACAGCATACTCCTCAGAACCATTTAACACCTGGTACACCTACCTTTGGAAAGTGTCCAGGGCGTTCTTCATTCCAAAAGGCATTACTTTAAACTCAAAGAAGCCTATTGGAGTGATGAAGGCCAACCTCTCCCTATCTGTCTGTCAACTCTGCCTGCCAATACCCCTTGGTCAGGTCAATAGTCGTAAGGTAGGTCACCCACCCAACTTGTCCAGGAATTTGTCTGACCGGGGCATCGAGTGAGCGTCTGACTTCGTGACTGCATTCAGTCCATGATAGTCTACACAGAAATGAGTAGAGCCACCTGGCTTGGGTACAAGGACTATGGGTGAGGCCCAGGGGCCATGGGATCTCTGGATTACCGCTAAATCCAGCACCTCCTCCACTTCCCTCCTAATGTCCTTTTGGACCGCCTCTGACACCCGATATGCTGTCCGCCGTATGGATGTCTGTCTCCCTGTCTCCACATTATGTGTCGCTAAGTGAGTTAGTCCAGGGTGGCGCTAAACAAGGGGGCAGAGTCTGCTAGAACCTCCCTTACTTCCTGGATCTTGTCCGGGGCCAGCTGGGGAGACAATTTTACTGCTTCCACAGAGGACTCCTGCTTGCTTTCTTCCAGCAAGTCCAGAAGGAGGTCTCCTTCATCCATCCCCTCCCCAGGACTACACACTGCAAACACCATGTCAGCCCTATTAGCATATGGCTTCATCATGTTGGCATGGTACATCCTTTCTGTCTGTCTTTGGTCAGGTAACTCTGCAATATGGTTCACGTCATTTACCTTCCTAACCACTTTGTATGGTCCTGCCCACTCAGCCTGTAGCTTGTCTTTCCGGACTGGAATAAGGACCATGGCTTCCTGACCCACCAAGTACGAGCGATCTCTGGCTGTACGGTTGTATCACACTTTTTGTCTCTGTTGGGCAGCTGCCAGGTTGCTCTGGGCCATCCCCCATAAGCTCCTTCAGCCTTTCTGTAAACCTAAGAACATAATCCACTATGGGAGTTCCTTGGGTGGTGTGCTGCTTGCCTTCCCAGTCCTCCTGGATCAGGTCTAGGGGCCCACGTACCCAGCGTCCATATAGGAGTTCGAAGGGGGAAAATCATGTCGACTCTTGGGGCACCTCCCTGTATGAAAACAACATGTGGGGAAGGTATTTCTCCCAGTCCCTCCCATGCTGTTCAGCAAACACCCGGAGCATTGACTTCAGGGTACCATTGAATCTTTCCACAAACCCATTGGTTTGCGGGTGATACGGTGTCGTGCATCTGTGCACCACCCCACACTTCTCCCACAAACATTTCATCAGGTCCAACATGAAGGAACCCCCTCGATCGGTGATAACCTCCTGCGGAAACCCAACATGGGAGAAAATCCCAAGTAAGGCATCTGCCACTTTGTCTGTCCTCAGTGAGGATAGGGTGACTGCTTCTGGGTACCAGGTGGCATAATCCACCACAGTCAGGATGAATCTCTTCCCTAAGGAGCTGGGGGTATTTAAAGGCACCACAACATCCATTCCCACTCTCTGGAATGGCTCCTCCACTATGGGCAATGGAATCAGGGTGGCTTGGGTTTTCTTGCCCGCCTTCCCTATTTCTTGGTACCGGTGACAAGACCTGCAATACTCCTTCACCTGCTGTGTGAAGTTAGGCCAATTAAAATTCTGGGCCAACCACTGCATAGTGCGCGCGATTCCCAGATGACCAGACAAGGGAATATCATGTGTAATCTTGAGCAACTGCTCATGATACCCCTGGGGAATGACAAGCTGCCTGCCTAGCATCCCTCCCTCTGTTTGCACAGCCTGAGTATACATAAGTCCATTTTCCCAATAAACCTTATGTCTGCCGTCACCTCCCTGTGCCCCATCAGAGTCTGCCCAAGCCCTCAGCTTCTCTAGACTAGGGTCACTTCTCTGAGCAGCTGCCAACCCTTCACACATTCCCAAGGCATGGGACAGGTCCCCTTTAGTCGCTAAACTAGGGTCCCTAGCACTAGCGTCAGGGAACTCAGGATCACTGTCAATCCCAACCCTCTGACAATGGGTCACCCTTCCCTCTTCAGAGTAACCCTCTGTAGCTGTGGGGTTACTTGCTACTGGGGACATTTCTACCCCCTCTTCAGTAGTCCCCATCTCAGGAGACACAGGCTGAAGAACCAGCCTCCCAGTTGTCTTTACAATTGTTCCCATGGGTTTCAGCGAACTACCATTTTCCCTTGCTGCTTGGCTACGGGTAACTGCACATACCATCCCCTGTTTGAGGTTATTACCCAGGATCACATCCACTGCTAAGGTTTTGGCTACAGCCACCTGTTGCACAGTTCCCCGTTTCACCCAGGTCTAGGAGAACATTAGCAAGGGGCAATGTTTTCTCCCCACCAGCTAAGTCTTGTACAGTGACATATTTATTGGGTATAAGCTGACCAGGCTGTACCAGATTCCCTTTTACTAATGTCAGAGATGCCTCTGTGTCCCTTAACCCTTGCATCTGTACCCCATTCACCATGGCTGGGTGCATGTGTTCCCTCATGTTCACAGACATGCTTCCAGAGACACACAAACAACCCACTTCTTTTCTAGTACCATTCTGCGTATTATTGCTCATTCTTTTGGGACACTGTCTGGCAATATGCCCAGTTTCTTTACATAACCAACATTCACTTATCTTTTCAGAGAACTCTTTTCTCTGAAACCTGGGGCTAACTGGTTTTGGTGGAAGCAGTGAGGGTTTTAGCTGCCCTGAAGATGCGTTTTTCCCTTTCTGCGCTGCCACGCTCTTGGCATAGCAGTCCGAGAGTTCAGCAGCCTCTTGCACTGTTTTGGGATCTCGGTCCTCCAGCCAGGTTTTCAGCTCTGCTGGACATGCCCAATAAAACTGTTCTAATAAAATCACATTTTCAGTTTTATCAACAGAGTTTGCCTCAATTCCTTTCCATCGTTTTAAAAACTGATGTTGTTTCATGGCTAGCTCCTCGTAGCTCATGTCAGGGCTTCTCCTGAGCTTATGGAATTTAGCTCTGTATGATTCAGCAGTTAATTCAAATTTTTTTAACAGTGCAGCTTTAAGTTTGCTGTAATCATCACTGTCCTCATTGTCCATGTGACCCAATGCATCCTGAGCTTTCCCGGTAAGTAGTTGGGATAGCTGGAAGCTCCAGGACTCCCTAGGAATTTTAGTCTGAATACAAACTTTTTCAAAAGAATTTAATAAGGCATCCATATCCTCCCTCTCTTTAAATTCGGCTATCAATTTGGAATTCAGTTTGTAACCCAGTCCTGTAGTCCCAGTTAAACCCAAGCTACTTACCTGCTCTGGTGCAGCTGGTTGGAGTCGTAGCTTCTCCAGTTTGTGTTGCCTCTGGCACTCATGCTCCTCATGGTCAGCGTCTCTCTGTTCTCGCTCTGCCTCTGTGTTCTCGCTCTGCCTCATAACGTTCTCGCTCTCTCTCTCTCCCTCTGGAACTCCAGCTCCATCCTGCGCAACTCAGTTTGCAGCCTGAGTACTTCTGGATCCAGGATACTGGTGACCTTCCCCTGATGCTGTGGCCCTTCACTGACAATGACCAGATTGCCCTCCTCATCGGATATGGACACTGCACTCACCACTAGCCCTGCCACACTCAAGGTTTGGTCCTCTTCAGTCACTGTCTGTGACTCGGTGCTCTGGGAATCTGCTACCACCAGGGCATCCATGAGGTTCTGCTTGGTGGATTCCACCTCGAACAGGACTCCTCTGTCCCCACACAACTGCTTTAAGTAGTCTACAGTGTGCTTGCTGTAGTTGGAAGCCATCTTCTTCCCTAACTACAGCTACTCTGACTGGCACTTTTGAAAAAAAAATAAAATGGGTAGGAACTTGACTGTAAGTCAAGGGATATAGTTTTGTTTCCTTTTAAAATAAAACACTGCCTTTCTTTTTTTCAAGTGAGCTGAACAGTCTCAAGCTGACACACAGAACAATAAAGCTTATAATACCAAAATTATCTCACCGCGCCAACCAATCTGTCACAACCCCACTCAGCAGGTCAGCTCTCTACTCCCAAAGTGCCAACCTCTGAGCATAGTATTGTGAACAGTTAACAGAACAGGGTAACCCTCCTGTCTGTTTTGTGAGTTCAAGTCACCTTTTGTCCCAAGTTCTGGAGGGATTCAAACTGTTAACCTCCTGCTAACGTACCCAATGTACAGGCTCAGATAATTCTGCTCTTCTGGGAAATGCCAGATATCATTCGCCTACGGGCACCCAACCAGGTGATACAAAATGAACCCTTAAAACTCTATGCAAGACTTTTAAGAAACTCTTACCTGTTTCCCAATTTGGTATCCCAGTAATCTTAAGCACAGTGTCAACTTTAACCATCTAAGCTTCACTTATAAAAAAAAAGAAGTTTCAAGGCACACTAGGCAGTTTCTGTGTTTAAAATATGTATCTTTACTTTAAGATGGATAAAAATAGGTAAACAATAAATATAGAACAAAATATCCCAATGCATATAATCTTAAAAACAAAACAGGTTTAAAATTGCAAAATTCCTACCAACCATTAGACTTTTTTATCTAAGGTATGTCTTATAATCTTTCAGTGCTCTTAGATGTTCCTTCTCTCAGTCCAAGTACATGAATCCCTGTGTCTAAAGGTAAGCTACAGCACACTTAAAAACAGTCTTGAGCAGGCCTTCTCTCCGAGGTCACCTAGCTCCTCCTCGGTGTATTCAAATTTGTATTTACAACACAGGATGTCCTAATAAGGTATTTTAAAAATAGGTGACATCAGTGAACCTCCTCTCTTCATATGACTTCCCAATCTAGTCTGTGATCTGATAGCATCTCCTTTCATCCAGAAGCAGTTCCCTGCTTCACAAAGACATGAAAGACTCTTTGATGAATTAACTGGCTTCCTCTGAAGACGCCCAAACAAATGCATATGCCAGTTCCTTATGACACCAAGTGTCATCAAAGGACTTTTCCTGAGGGCATTATAAAATGCATAGTTTAGCTACTGGTTTCAAGTCAACTGACAAGTTAATTGCATCACAGATATCTGTAGTTTAACCTACGTCCTGTCCTTTGAAATTATACCTGGGGGGGGTGATGTGTTATTTCAGCAAGACAATATTTTCTCCTAACAGACAATCCCACTATATATTTCATATTGCAAAAATCATAGTGTAATCAGAACCAGCTGTCTAAGTGTCACAGAGGGCTGGCAATGGGGAGGTGGATTGAGCTGCCTTTGCATGTTCTCCACTTCCAGGGAGGGTAGCATCTCTGGTACAGTGCTCCTGGGTAACCACAGGATGCACTACCAGGGGCCAAGTTGTGGACAGGAGGCTTGCCAGATGCATGGCATTTTCATGCCATAACGTCATTGCATGCCACATTTCTCACAGTCACTGCCACAAAAAAAACCTTGCCGGACAAGCTGGATGCTGCCCACCTCACACCACTGCCACCACGTAGCCAACCCAGGGCTGCCTCCTCGGACACCAGGCATGACATCTGACTGGGTAAAGGGGAGGCCCTGCCCTTGGTGGAGTAAGCCAAGGAGGAACACCAGGTGAAGTAGGTCCCAATGTGATGAAGGTGGTTGGGTCTGAGGCAGGGCCAATGGGATGGTCATCCAGGCACCATAAAGTATACTAAGGAAAAAAAAGTATTCTCAGTGGTTTCTGTACATCTATTACCCAATAAGATCTGTTGCATTCTAGTTCATTTTAGTCACAGCAGAAATTATGTTAAACAATGGATGCTTTAAATCCTGTTGGGGGCTGACAGTACTCCCTATGAGGAAGATGGAATCATTTGAAGGCATGGTCCCAAAGGGTGAGGCAGGTGTAAAGTGTAGAATACTGCCAGTCTATCGCCCTACAGGGAGAGAGCAGGAGTTTCTTTTTTTTTTAATTAGTGAGACATCCAACAATTGCCATCTTATTCACATCAATTAATACAAAAAGAAAAGAAAATAGATATTTGCATTACTGCTCCCCTACTCCAAACTATAATTACAAATAATGGATTTCCAAAACTTTTCTAAAGGTTCTCAATTAAGGCTATTCAACTTATTATTTTCCATAGTTTTACAATGAGTTTTCTCAGTGATCATGTATTTTAGCAATAGTTTCCAAAGTTCATAACTAAGAGGTGATGGATTTTTCCATGGTCTAGTTATACAGCATTCAGCATTAATCAGTACCAAGTCTAATAATTTTTTGGACCTTTTGGCAATATTTGTGTTGTAAAAACACCAAGTAAACACAACATTTGTACTTTTTCGAATTAGTTTCTAAACTCTTATTTGACACATCAAATATATGTTGTGAAAATGTATGAAGCTGGTTCCAGTCTACCACAACATGAACAAAATTGCCAATTATTTTATTTATTTATTTATTTTATTCAAAATCTAGGAGTAACCTGTGGGCTAAGAGCTCATTTACAGAGGTTCCATGTCAGAGAGTTTAGCAATTACATTAGACCAAAAGCAGACATATAACAAATAAGTAACAATAACTGTCAATACTTTAGCCATCAAGACATATGTTATAGTATGGAGATAGTACTGAATTGAATTTAACAAGTACGGTATGTAGTAAATTTTATGTGATGTATACAACTGTATCTGGTTAAGATGGTTATTCTTAGCAATGTGCTATGATCCACAAACTTCAGCCTGTTTTTCCTCTGATAAGTCAATCTGCAGTTCTTTCTGTCAACTATTATTTAATTTACTTTGATCACATTATAATTGGTTAGTTACAATTTTGCATATTTTTGAAATGATTTTTTCTAGTGCTTGCTTGATACAGTATACTGTAGTATATATTTCTGAAAATTTCAGTAATGTTAAAGGAAATTTCTGAGATTGTTTATAGGGCTTCGTACGGACAGACTACCACTGCATTAGGGGAAGGGGCTATGATACCCAAAATAGAAAAAAAAACCTCAACAATTTATTTAAGTACCCAATAATTTACTTAACACAGACCTAATTTGTAAATAACCCAAAAAGTAGATTTTATTCAAACCATATTTCTCATATAATTTTTGTATATGTCATCATCCCCTTCCTTGGTAAACGAGAAGTCCAATTGTTAAAATTCCCATTTGGTACCATTTTTAAAAAAGAAATCTTGAAATTAAGGGCTAAATCCATTGTCTCACAATGGAGTGTGGGCTAAAATTTGATTAGTGTATCCTAATTTTTTGTGACCCTTACACCATACTTTGTAACCATATTCTGCATATATACAATTCTGATATATTCTCCAAGCATTTAGATGAAACAAAGATACTATATCTGATATTTTTGTTATATTCCTTACTTCTACTTCATAGTTGACCCCAAAAGGTAGACTTTTTGAGAACCATTCATACATTATAAAAATGATGGTGAAAAAATGAAACCAATTAAAATGTGGGAGTTCCAGGCCTGTTTTTACGTGTGTGTTGCATTAAGTTTTTTTAACATTCAGCTGAACCCTTTTTATTTTTCCAATGAAATTTAGAAATCACAGGCCTAGATATTCAAAGGAGATGCACGGCGCAAAGTGGAGATGCACTAGGCATCTCAGAAAATGAGTAGAACTGCAGTATTCAAAAAGGAGAGATGAGCCACGCATCTCCAGATGTGCAATCGCGCATCTATAATGTATGCAGCGCATGTAGAGGGGGCGTTCCCATGAATGTGCCATGCACCCCTATATTCAGCCAAAATGTGCAGCACATCTGCTGCGCATCTCAGAGATGAGCTGCTCAAAGATAGGCATGGGAAAAACCATGCCTAATTGGCCAGCCACCCACAGGCAGGCTGCAGAACTGCAGTCAAGCCATCCGAATACAGCCCTTGGAGTTGCACCAGGACACGCTTCAGGCACTCACACACAACAGTCATGCTGAGATGGATGAACCCTGAGCCACAGTTGCCATGTCACCACTGGCACCATCCAGGGAGCAACCCCCCACATTGCACCCTGGACATAGACACCCAGCAGCCACATGCCAGTGCAATTGTGTGCCCCTTGGACACACCAGAGGTGTGGACAGCCACAAGGCAGCAAATGTACTGGGGGCCATGACCTGCGCCCATGCTGCCTACAGGGTGCAACCTGGCAGTGGCATGCACCCAGGGTGCTGTCTGGGGCAATCGTGCCCTTGTAGTCTGGTGGATGGGTGGCAGCAGGCTAGGGACTGACCTGTGGTACACAACCATGGTGGTACTTCATAGATGCATGCAAGTGGGACCCACCCACTAGTGTACCTGGTCACCCTCTGCACACTGACATTCCTTGCAGTCATCACCATGTTCAACTCATATGAGGGTGTGTGGGGCACTGTAGGTGACTTTACACTGTATATGGGGCTCATGTACCACATGCATGTGGTATACTGATCAGACTGTGTCACCCTGAGCCCTCCCCTGTAGCATGTCCGAGTGGGCTCCCTGTACCCCTGTCCAATCCTGTACATGGCTATGGGGTGTATCACTATACTCAGGTCAATGCAGTCCACACTCCCACACACAAACATTCCATCACACCTGCCTGCTAGGCTGCAGTTCCTCCTGTTCACCTTTGTGGAGTGGCTGGGCAGCCCTGCAAATCTGGAACTAAGAATGCCCGGGGTATGCAAATGGCCTGAATACATTCCAGTAATGTGGTGCAAATGTGGGAGATGGGCTCAAAATGTGTAATGATGACATTTGCATATCCTGGCTGAATATTGCAGTTTTGTGCACTGCACAAGTGGCTTTGCATTGTGCATCTCCCCATGCTCAGCATATAGCTCAGGTCACCTGCTGCACCATGCATCTCCCAGTGCACAATTGCGCATCGTCAGGATATTCGGCCAGACATGTATGAGCACATCTCATGGCGCATCTTCTGAATATCTCATTATTTTGGGCCAGTGCATCTCAGATGCGTCGCGCAGGCACTTGTGCGAGTTTGCAGGGGAACTTTGAATATCTATCCCACAGTATCTATTTCATTTCATTAAAATCTAAATTGCCTATTTGCAATTGTAACACTTGGAACATATGGGATATATGATCTTTGGTAGTACATTATTTTTATAACTTGCACCCCTACCTAATAAACTGAGAGGTAAGTCTACCCATTTATTCAGGTCATTATTATTTATTTTTTTGTATATCTATTTATTGATTTTAAGTAAAATAAAGTGCAAACACACAACTTTACATTCATTTGAGACAGCATTAAATACCACAAATCGTTAAACCTTCAAAAGTAACATCATTTAACATATAACATACTACAAAATCTATAAAACATTCCTACAAACAAATCCATTATATGAATGTCAGAACAAATTAAAATGGGTTGGAGTACATAAGAATGCATAAGAATAACTCAAATAGCCAGTTATAGTCTAGCAGGTGCCTTGTTGTAAGATCTAAGCCTTCCCTGGGGAGAGAGTTAAAAAGGGGTTCCCAAACATCTAGGAATTTTTCCTTCCTACCTTTGAGGAAGTAGGATAACCTTTCTAAGGCCAAAATTAGGTCATATTTAATGGTTTCTATTCATGGATCCAGGATTGTGCGTACTATATTTTGTGAATTATTGGTATGCTGGATATCTAAAATTTTATCTTTGTACCTGAGATCAGGAAAGGTAAATGTTGTTCTTGTCTGTCCCTTTCGAGTTGATTGCTCATGCTTCTGCCTTTGTCCAATTTATTTTCAAACCTGATTTGTTCCTGTATTCCGTTATCGTATTTGAGATGTGGAATTTCTTGTAATAGTTTCATAATGTACAATAAGATATCATCAGTGTAAAGTGACAATTTTATTAATTCTTGTTTTATTTGGAACCTGTCTGTTGTTTGTGATTTGTATATTGTATTAACTAGGGGTTCCAAAGTAAGTGTGGATAGAAGGGGGATAAGGAGCAACACTGTCTTGTTCCCCAAGTCATCTAATAGGGGGTGAAACTAGTTCATTTGTGGTTATTCCTGCAGTTGATTTTTCATGTATAATTTCTATCCAGCTCCTCAGGGTTGTCCAGAACCCTGCCACTTCCATTACTCTAAATAAATTTGGCTACTCAATGCCATCAAATGCTTTCTCAGCATCCGTGGACACCACCAATGTGTTTCTGTCTTTACATTTATTAGTTACTTCCATGGCACTCCTGATGTTATGTTCCCTCCTTCCTTTTATGAAGCCTGTTTGATCTGGATTTATGATGTTTGGTAAATGAGATTCCAATCTAGTTGCTATTATCTTTGTAAATATTTTTATAATCAGAATTTAATAAAGAGATTGGTCTGTAAAAGGAACACTTGGTTGTTATCTTGATAATGTATAATACTAAGGCTTCATTAAAGGTGAGTGGGATTGATTTGGAAGTTTTAAAGTAATAAAACAGTTCAAATAATGAAGGTGTTATTAAATTAAAATATGTTTTAAAGAAATCCATAGGAAATCCATCTGGGCCCGGAGCTTTTCCAGTTTTTAATTGTTTGACAGCAGGTTGAATTTCCAGTGTAGTTATATTTTAATCTAGTGTATTCTGGGTTTCATTATTTACAGTACTTGGTTTAGATCAATTTTTTCTGTCTTTAATGTTTTCTAATTTCTCATTTGTATATTCAGATTCATACAGTTTTGAGTAAGAATGATAAAAAGCTATATTTATTTCTTTATTTTGACATGCTTTTCGTGCTGCATTTCTTTTGTTTCAGTCTCATTTGTCGGTCTTTCTGCCTTTTATTTTGATAAAAGATATGCAAGTAATTTTCCAGATTGATCAGAATGGAAATAATATCCTGTTTTTTTTTTTTTGTACTAATATTAACCTCTCCATGTAGTTATTACTATTATTGTAATATTCAAGTTTTAAATGGTCTAAAATTCTCATCTATTTCCATTCCTGTTTCTGAATATCTTATTTGTGCTTCGATACTTAATCTTTCGAATTCTGTTGTTCTGTCCCTTATTTTTGTATGTCTGTATATAGTGTGAATCCATACTACCTCTTATAATATGGGTACCTGTAAGCGTGTACGCTGATTGGTGGAGTCCCTCTGTGTAGCCATATTAAATTCCCTTTTTAATGCATGGTTTTGCAGAGGGACTCAAGGCAGGAGCTTTTGGGTCTCGTTACTAAGTTGGGAAAGTAAAAGACTGAACAGCACCATGATAGAATTTCTGTAAGAGCAGTGACTGAAATGTTATATAATAGTCGTACAGCACTGTTTCTGTGCCACCAGTCTGAATACTGTGCAACACTTGTACAGCACTGTTTGTATGGAAGCAGTGTCATAATTGCATAGTGCTCTGTAAGTGTAATCCCCAATCTGTTCTCCCCGTCATCCATTGACCATCACAGGGACTGACAATGGCCAGCATTGGTGACAGTGCAAACCCCCCCAGCCACCCCGACAATCTCTGCTTCCCATCCCTGGGTCATTGTCATTGGGAATTTTAGTGGGCAGCAGTGGTGACAGTACAACTCCCCCCACCCACCCCAATGATCTCTGCCCCCCCATCCTATGGTCACTGTCACAGTGAGTTACGGAGCTTTATACACAGTTCCCCAGTCAGTTCACCTGGAGGGAGTGAGAGAGACAGTAGGCGATCAGCATAGAGTTGAGGTGTCCCCTGGTCAGCACATGCTTCAGCAACAGTGTGCGGTCCTGCGAGGGAGACACTGAATGTACTGTAAGCCAGAGTCAGCCCCCTGGGATGCAAATGTCCCCTGATGTTCTTTCTGTCTCCGTTTTTTCACAGCTCTCCTTTGCCCAGACTGTCTGAAGTACCCCTGAGTGGTGGACAAGAGAGTGGGGTTCTGCCTTCTTGAAGTGCTGCAGTGTGACAGCAGTGTCAGTAGGAGAGACAGAATGGGGATCGAGAATGCAGAATTTGGAGACTGCCTCTGTCACTCTGTGGCTCTCCTTGTCTAAAATTGCTGCACTTGTTTGTGTCTCGCTCTCTCCTTGTTGGGCCCCCCCACTCCCCTTCAGCACCGGAGACACCTCAGCACAGTCTGCCACTTAGGTCGCCCATTGGCATCCCAAGCATGGAAGTGTGACCCCAAATGTGTGCACTCCTGTCTGGTGATCGGTGCTGCATACAGCAAGTCTTGTGAGTCTACAGACTGCCATGTCAGCCACCACCCTCCTAGCCATGAGGGTGTGTAGCTGTTACCTTCAGGCTTGCTTACGTGTTTGCCATTGCCAGAGAGAGTGAGAGTGAGATTGTGCACTGGGGAAGCCACAGAGAGAGAGAGAGAGAGAGAGAGAGAGAGAGAGAGTCAGCTTATCCCAGGGTTTTGCATTTATGTACACTCAGATCTGTGTTTGCAGGCATGGCAGGGAGGAAGAATGAGAGTGAGACAGAGAGTGTTTGGGGGGGCAAAGGAAACATAGTAGGCAATGTAGCAGCCAGTATTTATGCACAAGAAATTTCACAAATCACCTCAATAGTGTATGTGTGACATTTCTGTGTGTATAAGACCACTGCAGTTTGCATTATTTCCTGGGACTATTTTGCGAGGAGGCAGGATGCACAACCTTTTTTGCTCTTTAAACAACAACAAAAAAAACCTTTCTAGCTATTTTTGTTGTTTGTATATAACCTGACAAGAGGTATTAACTTACCCAGGGAAGTGCCATAGGTGCCAAGCGGCCTTATGCCTCACAATGCACCCCAGGCATGTATTAAATGCCTATAAACACACACCCTGTCATGGATTATTGCTTACTTATATATAGTTTCCTTTTTAATTAAGTCTTGCTATGATAAGTATTTCAATCATATTGGATCTAATCTCCAGTACTTTTCTTGATGTTTGGTGGTATCCCTGAATGCCAAGTCCACTTGCTGTGGTGCATGAACCATAAAGGTGATAGGACAGTATTACATGCTCTAAATACTTAATAATATAAACATGGATGTCAGAAAACAATCTGTTCTTAAATATGATGTGTGTCTGTTTGAATAAAATGAAGATTCTTTATTCCAAGGACTTAAAAATCTCCTACCTTCTGTTAACCTCAGTCATTCCATCCTTCTTTTAAATATCTTTCCTGATTTTGTCTCATTTCTGTTTATTGTGGTTGTATCAATCTGGTTATTAAATATCTGGTTAAACCCCCCTTCCCCATAATATAAGATTAGGGAAATTGTAATAATTCCATAAAGAAATTCATTAAGTATTAGAGTTTATGGAAACACAGAAACATAGACAGTGATGGCAGAAAAAGACCAGAGGTCCTTCCAGTCTACCTGAGTTTTCTATAACCTCTGGAACCCACTGTGCCTCCAGGGTACTAACCCTCCTAGTCATCTCTCTATTCTCCTCCCTGGTCTGCCCCCCCCCCCAGTAACCACTATTCCCTTCATTATTAATTATTTCATTTTTTATGTATTAAGTTATTTATTTAAAGGTTTAACCAGGAAGTACATACTGAGCTGAAAACAGCTTGTTTACAGATGTGTCCCGGGGGAGAAGGGAGTAGGAGATAACTAACAATAAAAAAATAACAAGGTAAAATACAATAATACAGTTTTACATGCAGAATCACAAATATTATAGGCAGAAAACAGTAAATAAAGGCATATAGAAAATAATACACACTGTAATATATACAGAAAGGGGAAATAGCATAACAATAAGAAGAGGGCAAGACTAGAGAATGGAAAAAAAGAATAAGGGTCAGAAGCAGTTGCAGGTAGAATGACAAAAGTCAGAAAGAGGAGATTTTAGGGAGGAAGGAGAAGAGGCAGAATGAATAGGAAGGGAAAGGGAGGACCAACATTTTGGAAAGCGGTAAGAAAAAGCAGATTGGCCAACAATAGATTTTCTAGAAGGAAAGGAGAGAATGGAAAGTATTGTTGCGGAGATGATAGGAGGAAGAAGGAGGAGGGAAAAGAAAGGATTTGAGATAAGAGGGAAGAGTGGCGAACCAGAATTTGGATAAAAAAGAGACACAATGGGAAAGGCACCTAGCATCAAGAGAGGGGAAGGAAAGAGTTGAGTAAAGACAGCAGTGGTGAGTATGAGAGAGGCAATCTAAAACAAAGTGGCAGAAAGAATTATTATGTCATTATGTCCCAGCCCTGCCTGAATCCCCAGTTTTTGCACCCACCACCTCAGCCAATAGACTGTTCCAAGGTTCCACCACCAATTCCATAAAGTAATACTTCCTCACATCCCTCCTGAACCTACCTCCTGTTAATTTCCATTCATGTCCACATGATCACGTATTGGTATTCAGGCTAAACAGTTCCCCGCAATTCACTTTATTAATTTCGTTAAGGAACTTGAAGTTCTCTATCATAGCTCTCCTCTCCTCTCCCTTCTGGTCTCCATCTATGTTTGGGGTATATATTAATGCTATTGTGAGATTTATGTCATTACATTGGCCATGTATAATAACATAGCGACCTTCCAAATCAATTGTAACTTTTTTATTTTTGTTTACATTTTTTTGTCTACTAATATTGAAACTTGTTTTGGACTGAGTATTAGATACTGAGTGGCAACCTTCATCCCACTCACCAAAATTAATGTTTTTAGCTTCATTCTGATTAATGTGGTTTACTTGTAATAACAAACAGTGAATTTCCTTTGGGCTAACACATTTTTTTTCTCTTGATGGAATTACATAGTTCATTTATATTCCATGTTAATATGCTAAAAGTTTGCATTGCTACCATTATTGATAATACTCACTAAACTATTGTAGGGGAGCAGCATACTTTTCATTTTTCCTTTATTGAGCAGTGTAGCCTAGAAGTTAGAGTAACAAGCCGTGAATGAGCTTGGTACAGCCAGCAGACCAGACCTGGGTTTGATTCTCACAACCTCCACTTGCATATTGTGTGACTCTGAGCAAGTCACTTAACCGTTCATTGCTCCCAGGTCACCCCTGAAAACAGGCACTTGTGCCTAGTGGGCCTTATATGGTTACCAAAGACTAAAAGAAATAAAATAAAAAATACATTTATCTTTAATATTCCATTTATACAGCATTCATCTAATTCTAACATTATTGTCTCACTGATTTTTTTGTACCTTCTGAAACCCTTCCACCTAACAGAAACTCCTTTCCTATCCCTACCCTGTTCCTTTATCCCTCCCAGAACCCCATGTTCAGTTAGTGTCCTAAACGTAGGGTCTAATACCCTTATTTTCTGATCCCATGATAGTATCAGTATGCCAAATGAGAATGGCTATAGAGCTCAGTGTCAGTGGCTCAGCAGGTTGCACACTCTCCTCTGAGGCTGGGAGATCAGAAGGCTGTGGGTTCTATCCCCACACCAGGCACTTTGGTTAAATCCCAATACTGACACTGTAGTGCAGCATGAGGGGGTTGCTGCACTCCTGAGGTGCCATCTTTCAGATGAGACTTTAAATCGAGGTTCCATCTACCTGTTCTGATGGTAGTTCAGGTGGATGTTAAAGATTTCATGGCACTTCTTGAAAAGAGATGGGGAACGTTTTATTAGTAATTCAAAAACAATCCTGATTATATATTTCGTCTAAGCAGAGATCTAAAACATAACAGAACATTTTGCAATATAACACACAAAGACATTCAAAAAAAAAAAAAGAAACAAACAAATTAAATGTCACAACAAATCCTTAAGGTCTGACACTGTCCTGTTCCGGTTCCTAGTGTCCTTTTGTTCAACCCACCCAATCAATCCCTTTCCATAATTCTGCACACCTTTCCTGTCCAAAGAATTGTTCCTTGTATGTATATACACCATCTAATTCAACCTGCATTTTAAATAGTATATCTTGTACAGTTACTTCTTCACCTTTTAAAAAATGTTGACATCTTGCAAGCTAAATCACCCATTTTAAACATGCTCAGATCACTTTTACTGTACTCGTATTCCACTGTAGCCACTTCCCCTCTACCTGTCCATATATCAATACTTCAAAGGTCGTATATTGAAAACATTCAGTATTCCAAAATGCACCTAAAAGCTTCCATATCCCTTTGACGTATTGACACTCAAAAAATAAATGCTTCAATCTTTCAATCTGATCCCCACACCCTATTTCTAAACACATTCTTCCATCTTTTGGCTTATGTTGTGATTTCCCCTGACATTTAACTTTTCATATCCACATATTCACATTGTATCTTTCATTTTTGGCTGTATCTTTTCCAACATACTTTTCAATAGCAGAGTACTATTTATTTTTGTGTCTACTAAAAATGCTGGCTCTTCATAATAACATTTTTCTATTATGACAGCATAAAACTCTTTTCTACTTACTCTGCTAATCCAACCTAATTCAGTCTTTCACCACCTGATATATTTTAGACAGGTTTGTATGTATTTTGGTAGTGCTTTTTCTGTAGTATGCCATTTTCCCCTTCCTGTACTGTGAAAAAATCTTGCTCCCAATGCTGCATTGCTCTACATACCATTCTATCCTCCCCTAACACCAGTGCTTTTACATTAGTCAAAAAGAAATGACCAAACAGATACACTAAAGGCTGTAACATATCTAACCCTCCTTATTTCCGTGGCTGGTAAGTATGCCATATTTTCACTGGATTTAAACGACTACCCCACAATAAACTGAAACATAAACTCATTATTTTGGTATGCATACTAAACGCTAATGGAAACACATGCAAAATATACAGGAATATTGGTCCTATATAAGACTTTAAAAGAAACATCCTTTTTCAATGTAATTTTCCATGACTTCCAGCTTTGCACCTTTAAAAAGGCCTCTTCGTATGCAGACTCTCAATTCCTTTTCTCTGCTTCTTTTATGCCATAATAAACCCCCTAAGATTCTAATCTCTTCTTTTATCACCTTTAAAGGAAATTCTGTTCTTACTGGGGCTTTACCTACTGCCAATATCTTACTTTTTCCCTTATTTATTTTTATACCTGACTCAAGCAGAATATCTTAAAACATTTCCAACATCCTAAGTCCTGATTCCAAAGTGGCAGTAGTTATTACACAATCATCAGCATATGCTGTCACTTTACTATATACCTCACCTGAGTCATTTCTAAGGGGCACCATTTCTTCATCTTTTTCTAGCAATCATAATAGAGGATCTAATCCAAAAACATACAGCAGTGGGCTAAATGGGCATCCCTGCCTCACCCCATTGTGCTAATACACTGGAATTCCTAAATGCCATTAACCATAGGATATACCTGTGCTTCCTTATAAAAAACTTTCACCAGGTGCCTAGAGGGCTCTGGGATACCATTTTTTGCTAATACCTTCCATAAATAGTCATGCTTGATGGCATCAAATGCCGTTTCTTGATCAATAGTCATTATGTATCCATCTAATTTCATGTCTAGGCCTTGCTGTATTATTTCCCCTGAGAAATATTACATTTTGTATAATTTTTCTCCCTGAGCTTGTCTGTATTTCTAATATCACTTTTTTTGCCATTCCTGCTAATCTAGCTACCAATATCTTAGCCAGGATTTTGTAATCCGAAGTGAGCAAACTCAATGCTCTCTAGTTTTTTTATATTTGTTTCATCTCCTGCTTTATACAAAAAAAATAATCACCCCTTCTGTCATGCTTTTCCAT
The DNA here is from genome assembly GCA_016271365.2 of Neoceratodus forsteri. NCBI lineage: Eukaryota > Metazoa > Chordata > Ceratodontiformes > Ceratodontidae > Neoceratodus > Neoceratodus forsteri. The sequence continues at coordinate 143,901,849 of JADMNL010000027.1, forward strand.
ACTTTCCCCATGTTCAGAATAGCCATATAAACTTCTCCTAACATCGGAGCCATCTGTTCACTAAATTCTTTATAGAATTCATTAGGAATTCCATCTTTTCCAGGGGTGGTGGTCTTGGATAGTGATTTAATAGCTGCTCCTACTTCTTCTACTGTAAAGGGTTCCAATAGCACTTCCTGTTCTTCTGTTAAGTATGGTAACTCTTTATTGTCTAGTAATGACTTTTCTCCTCCCTCCCCTTTCTGAAATTTCTCCTTTTTAAGTGTTTGTATTACATGATGCAGTTCAAACCTATTCGTTGTTAAGGTTCCATCTGGTTTCTTTAAGGAGGTTATATTTCTGCATGGCTTCCCCACCATAAATGGATTAATTTCCTCTTTCATACCCCATGTATTAAATTTCTGTTGCACCATTAAAAAATGTATCTGTTCTTTTTGCAATTTAAACATTTTTTGCTTAATTTCTGCTATCTTTGTGGATAAATCTATCCCCATTTCACTCATGTTAGTGAGTTCCTGTAAAAACATTGCCCAATATCCCAAATACCTTATGTATTTATTTTCTACCAGTTTCATGAGATGTTAATCAATAATTCTTGTATTTCTCATTTGGTGTCTTTCCACCATTCTATAGGGTCCTCATACAAAAACCTCATATCGTGTCCAGCTTCTAAGAGTGCCTGTATTTCTGATGTATACCCCATATCTTCTAGAAGTGAGGTGTTCAATTTCCAGTAGCCTCTCCCTATCTCTAATTCCTGCTCCCTTCCTAACACTGCTTTTACTGCTACGTGATCCAAGGAGTCTAAGGGGACTACCCCTACTTCTCTCCCTCTAATAATAATAAATAATAACTTTATTTTTATAGTGCCTTTCTACAACCAAGGCACTGTGCAGCTTCAATGACCATTTCACTACAGCTGGCCTGGCTTTCGACTCCTCTCCTGCAAACCTATTAAGATCATCTCTAAACCTACAATCTACTGAGTATCAAAAGGTTGCTTCCACATTCTCATTCAAACCAATATTGTTCAAAGATGTAGAAGACCTCCTACTCCAACTAGATACCACCAAAAGCGCAGGTGCAGACTCCCTGGATCCCTACTTTCTAAAAGTAGCACTGTATGCCTTAACTCCTCACCCATCTCTTCAATCTATCACTTGTCACTGGTACTATCCTCAATATGGAAAACAGCTCAAGTGTTTCCACTACTTAAGGCAGGTGATCCCATGGACCTCAATAATTATAGGCCCATCTCCATCTTACCAATACTATCCAAGATGCTTGAGAAGCTGGTAAACTCTCAGTTAACTGCCTACCTTGATACCAACAATCTCCTAAATCCAGCTCAATCTGGTTTAGATCTATGCATAGCACCATCTCTGCTCTAGCAAAAGTCACAAATGACTGGCAGACTGCCCTAGACAAAAGAATAATACCTGTGCTGTGTTTCTGGATCTAAGCAAAGCCTTTGACACTGTGGATCATGATCTCCTAATCACCTCACTAAACTCCATAGGCCTTGACTCACTCTCCATTAAATGGTTCAGATGCTATCTCTGGAAGGCTACAACTGGTAAAGAATGATGGTGATCTATCTACCCCTAAGCCACTCCTAAGAGGTGTACCACAAGGCTCCATCCTGGGTCCCATCCTTTTGCCATCTACATCAACAATATTGACTCCAATCTCTTTCTAATATCCACCTTTGCAGATGACACTGTACTTTATGTGAGCGATCCTCACCATCAAAAGCCTGTGAGCTCCTACAGTCTCAATTCTCCTCCAGCATAACCTATTAAAAAGAAATTATTACTAAATGCTAAGAAAACCAAAGCTATGTTCTTTGCCCACAAGAACTGTTCTTCCACTATGCCATCATTCACCCTCCCACAACTCTCTACCATCCTTGGTGAAAATCTGGAATATGTTGACAAATTCAAATACCTAGGAGTATGGATAGACAATAAACTAGACTATACTACCCACGTTGAAGAGCTCCTGAAAAAGCTAAGACAAAGACTTGGTCTATTCTATAGAATCAAACACTACCTGACCAAAGATTCCAAACAAAGATTAATCCTTGCATCATTCATGTCCCTCATTGATTATGCTGACTTCCTCTATGGTCATTGCTCCCTCCCATCTAAACAAACTAGACACCCTGTATCATAGAGCTATTAGATTCATTACTGACCTTCCTCTAGCACCCATCATTGCTCTCTCTACAATGCAGTCAGCTGGACATCCCTGCAACATAGAAGAAGAAAATGCTGCTATCTGGATCTACAAAGCTCTGACAAACAAACTCCCTTCCTACATCTCAGATTGCTTCAACCAGATCACATCCAGGCCCTACACCTTGAGGATCAACAAACTGATCCTGCTGAAGATTCCTATCACCTGCACCCGATATGGAAGAGCTGCAATCAGTTATTCCCTGGCACTTATCTGGAATTCTATCCAAAAGACCCTGAAAATGGAAACACTGATCCCCTTACATCCTTCAAAAGCTGTACACCAGCCTAATCCCTGATTCTGCAATTGTCCCACAAGGCCTAGTCCTCCCACATCCCCACCCCCACACCCTCTCACTCCTCACCCCCCTTCTAAATCTCCTCCCTATTCTTCTATCATTGCTCTGGTCCTTTCCACATCAAACCTCAAACATATATGCCCACCCATGTACCATTATCCAAGCCTTATCCCCACCAGACTGTTTGTTTCTCACCTTTAATAGGTTTTTGGTTTACTGTCCTTTGCCTTGTATATATGTAAATAATTGTACATCTATCTCACTCATAAATGTTTGTATTTGTGCTATTTCAATATCATGTTTTTGTATACACTCTGTAACCTTTTTTGTTATGACCACTCAGGTCCATCTTGTAAATGAGCTATGCTCAATGATGTTCGCCTGAATAAATAAAGATTTTGATTGATTGATTGATTGATTGAAAAACAGATAAAATCAACCAAAACATAAAATTCACATGCAGCAAAATTAGGTAAATAAATAACTGAGTACAGTTAGTCCTGATCGGCAAGAGACCATAAATGGGTCTTCAAGGCCCTCTTAAAACTCTCCACAGCCATGCACTCATGTATTTGACGAGGGAGAGAGTTCCTCAGGATTGGGGCTGCATACATAAAAGCACAGGTGCCTGATGTTTTAAGGCATACCCTGGGAATTTCTAACAACCCCTCATCAGCTGAGCGGAGCGGTCGCCCAGGGCAGTAAGGCAGATGGAGCTCTTGCAGATAGCCCAGGCCATGTCCGTGCTGGGCCTTAAAGGTCAGAAGCCCAACCTTAAAGGTTCTAGTTCTAATGGACACAAACAAAAAATCAATCCTTGTGGATAATCTACCTTTATGAAAGGTATGTACTGTTTCACTACCTAAAAGATCATAAATATCCACCAGCTCATATTATTTTAGCATATTGTTAAGTAAATTTGGATCACAATATACTTTCCCTGATTTTCTTCCCGAATCTCTGGCCATCAACCCACAATTGAAATCCCCTCCCCACACTATTATCTTTGAGGTGTTTAAAAAATGCTCTATCTGTCTGAATAAAACCGTTCTATCTGCTTTCACCTGGGGAGCATATACATTTATCAGTCTAAATGCCACTTGTTCTCTGACAACATCCAACAACATTGCTCTACCTGGCCATAAATCATATACCTCGTGTACAGTAACCGGTATGTCAGTAAACAGTATTCCTAGTCCTGCACACAGATCTCCCCCTATTGACCACACTGAAGGTCCCCATCTCCATTCCTTCTGAGCCTGCTTAATCTGTGTAATAGTGTGCAAATGAGTGTCTTGCAAAAAATAAACATCTCCTCCTGCTGAACTTAGACTCGCCAATGTGACCTGTCTCCTAGTGTTATTACTAGTACTAGTCACATATGAAGTAATTATAGAAAGATCTGACATGTTAAGCGCTTTAAGAACAGCATTTATGAAAATTCACAATTAAGTTCCCATTTTATCATCTCATGTCCTCTGCTTTCTTTTCTTCGATTTTGGCTTATATACCATTCCCAGGTCTCTACTTCCTTCTGCCTGGGATGAAGTAATAGAAGAGCCATCTGATTCACCCCCAGTTTCAAGTTCCTCTGTTTCCATCAATACAGCATAAGAATTCTGGGTTGTGACCCCCTTCTACTTCTTCAATTGCAATATGTGAAACCATATTCCTTAAACCAGTTTTTGATCTTGTAACCTCCTGAAATGTGCTTTCCCCAGATGTCACCGGGGGGTGCATTCCTTACTGTTACTTCTATCACAGATGCTTCTGAGCTATTTCTGAGCACTGTGTTGTTGACTTCCTCCTCTTCTGTTTCTACCTCTATCTCAGGAGACTTAGAGGTCTGTTCTGTTGTTTGTGATATTACTGTGGTACCCATATTTCCACCAGGGGTGTCTTTTCCCATGCTTGCCTCTTTATGACAGCCCTCAGGGTTTCCTATTTCTTCTTGCTCTTCTATTATCTTGGAACGTGACACACTCTGAGATTTAGGAGTTTGAGAGTTTGTTCGTTTCACTAATTCCTCAGATTTCATCCTTTCCTTTTGAGCTGCAGCTACATATGTGTCCTGTTCCCCTTGAAGTGCAATATCTCGGCTATTGTGAGAAGCCCATATACAGGATCTAAACATATGCCTGTCTCCTCACAAAGATTACACTTCATGGGCTGTGCACATTGTGCACTTATGTGCCCCACCTCACCACACAACCCACATTTTTGTTTCTCACACATGTTGCTTAGATGCCTCACTTCTCCACACCTGTAACAGGCTTGAGGCTGTCCTGCATAAAAGATCACCCCTCTATCTCTCTCTCTCCAAGAAAAAACAGTTTGGGAGATGCTGTATTCCCCCATTTGTTTGCTTCAAGGTGATTTTATATCTCCATCCCCTCATCCAAAGGTGTTCCTCATCCAAAATCTGTTCAGGATAGCTATTGACTGTACAATGTTGTTTCAGCCAATATGTGATATCTGCCACATTCACCCCTTCATTTCGAAGCAATACTGTTATTTTTTTTTTGTATGCTGATTTTGTAAGAGGGATAGCCAAAAAGAATTTCCAAAGAGCATTGTTTTTGAGTAACTGATGTTGTTTCCAAAACCTTTCCAATCCTGCAGGGTGTTTAAAACTAACATCATAAATAGAATCTTCTGGCATATGAATCAATGCATATATTTCATAAGAGTAGTACTTCATACTATTCTTTAGAAAAGCTCTCCCCACAAATAACCTATCTGGGATATCTTCCATACTACCCCTGCATTTGAGACGTACTGCATTTCTCCTAACTGCAGGTTCCAATGCCAACCTGACAGTTTCTGAGAATAATCATTCCCTTACATGTGTATTCCATACAGTTGGGTCCGTTGCTCCCCCATGCCCTAAATCTACAGTTTCTGCTTGAGTGGGTTGAGGTGGGTTATTCCAACTTGTTTCATCCATTTCTACAGAAACAGACACATCTTCTGCTCTTTCCTTTGTACCCTCCTTCTTCTCCCTAGTAATAGCTCCTTCCAAATTCCATATTTCTTGTTTCATGTCTGTACTAACACCTTCTCCTGTAGATATCTATATCTCCTTATTCAAAGTTCATGGCCCTGGAGTAATCTGGGAAGACTCCTGTGTAATTTCTGGGGATGAAACATCCTCCATGTCCTTTTGTGTGGCTATGTCACTCCCCCCCCAGTGCGATGGGGAGGTTAGCGTCCCAGCCAGTTTCATCTAATTTTTTAACCCATCCTGCTTTCTTCAGTGCTTCTTGCACCCATCCTGGAGTGTCTGAAGAAATTCCTGCTGCTGATTCTGCAAAGTCGGTAACATTCTGAGCCTGTGGCCTGAGCATACTGCTAATTTCCTTTTTTCCATCTTTACTCCCTCCGCGTTTTATTACTGTTTTTTTCCCAGTGTTACCTGTTGCCATGCCTATTGTGAAGCTAATGCTTTTCTTTTTAAGTATTGGTGATTCTCACTGCCCTGCCAAAGCTACTGGGGCTGACATTGTTTGTGTCTCTGTTTGAAAATCTTCACTTGATTCTTTTCTTATTACTGCCAACTTTCCTTCTACTCCACTACTTTCAATTCTCCCTTCCCTGCTCCCATCTAGAACCACCATAATGTTTCCCTTTGGTACCTGTGGCTCCTGAAAGCTTGAGACCATGATTCCTTCCATCCTTGGTCCTTTTGCTGGTCCTTGCATCTGATTATTGTAGCCCAACTCTTTTTCCCCACTCACCAGACTGTCTGTCTGTGTTACTGTACTGCTCCTCTGTGCAACAGCTTCTGCTGAAAATTATTCCTCTTCCATTCATAACGTCACTCTTCTTCTTCCTGCAGTAATTTTCGTAGTTCCTCCATTGACAGCATACTCTCTATTTTGTCCGTTTCCATCCTTTCCTCTGACTCTTTTGGTAAGTCCATTTCCTCATTCACCACTAGCTCTTCACTAGCCAGAACAAATCCATCTTCAGTCACAATTTTGGCCTCTTGGATTCTTCAGACTGGGGAGGAGGCCCACTTCCCAGTCCCCTCCACCTCCATCCTGCTTGCTGACTCCAGAGGACTGGCCATTGCAGCACCAGTCATAGCACCCCCTACCACAGAGTAGGGGAATTTTTTATTGAAGGAAAACAAAAACCAGCAGAAGAAAATATATACAATATACAACAAAATCTATATACATATATCAAACAAAACTGTTATCGTACATTCATCTAGATAATGTTCTCCAGTCCCATTATTTATGCTTGATAAAAAAAGAGACTCCCTTCCACCGCATTTGAACTTTGTGTAAAGGATTAAGCACTAGGGCCCAGATATTCAAACTGCGCTCAAAAGTAGCGCAACAGCAGGAGCAAGCACAAACCCGTTGCGCAAATGTGCAACAGGTGCGATATTCAAACATGGAGCACAGCAAATTGCGCAAGCAACCAACGTCTCAATATCGCACATACTGTGCCATGGCGCAACCAGGTAGGAGAGGCTGAGCCAAAATGCTGCGCTATGGAGCAACCAGGGAAGCTCAGCTGAGCATTCCAGAGCTGCCATAGTGCAAGCACAGCCCCCAGAGCAATGGAACTGCACATCCAGGGAGGCAGGCTGGGGCCCACCGCCAGCCATGCCACACATGGGCACAGGAACACACTGCAGAACCCACACCACACCTGCACACCCCTAGCACAGCATCACTGGGGGTGGGACGGATGATCCACGTGCCCATGGGGACAAGCCAACAAAGCATAGCAGAGCCATGACACCCCAGCACAACCACTGGCAGGCGGAGAGTGCCACACACAGGGGGTTGACAACCACAGTGCACATCAGCCCCCCATACGCACAGCACACCCTGCACCGTGACCCCAAGACACCACCCATGTGCAGTGACTGGCACTGCAGGAAACACCATGCATCCCCTGGCACACGCCAACCCTGCTGCAGAGAAGCATGCCAGATCCACCCCAGCACCCAGCAGTGGTGGCAGCAGACAGCAAGACCAACAGAAAGTCAATGCCATGCTGGTGATACCTCCCCATGCACGCACACGCACACGCACACACACACACACACACACACACACACACACACACACACACATATATACCCAGGACCATACCACCCCAGATGGCTTGTACACCACTGCAACTGAACAACCATAGCCAGCTGCAAATCAGAGATCAACACAGCATTCATATCAAAATATAAATGTATTCTCAAAGAGTAAAGTACAAAACAATCAACCAGAACTATTTACAAGGGGATGGTACAAGGTCGGGTTGTTCAAGGGTAGGGATTACAAACTTGGAGAGGGAAGGCAGGGTGGTAGGGATGGGAGAAGTGGGAAGGGTAACAACACTTTATGGTCCTGCCGGCCGCCTGCCTCCTGGCTGCTGTTGGCCCGTCCCATGCCGCCTCCTCCGAAGGCCATGCCTGTGGATGGACTGCAGGATGGCTTGGTCGATCCTGCAGCAGCTGTCTCATGCTCCGGACATCCCTCCCAATGCTCCGGAGAACCCCGAGGCTCAGGAAAATGGGAACACAGTCAATGGCTGTGACTGACCACAACCCTGAACACCACCCAACCTGCAAGCCACATAGCCCAATGTTCCACACCTTTGATGGCATGCACCCACCCACAGTGAACATGCACATGGCCATCACAAACAGGCGGCACCAGCTATGTGCACCACCGCCCACACACACCGCCCACGCCAATCACAGTACAAACTAGGCTGTCATGTGATGTTGCAACGTGGTGCGATGCCAGTTACACAGCTATGTGCCCAGTGCATGCCTGACCACCTGTGATGCATACACAGACGTGTCGTGATGCTGCACTGTGATGCAGGTCACCTGTGTCATGCCTACATACATGGATACATAGACAGTGTCGGCAGATAAGGGCCTATGGGACACCCAGTCTGGCCATTTGGCCTTGTACGATCACTCTCTTGTCCTATAAGTCCGTTCGCCCTCACCCCTGACCTCCAGAAGTCCCTCATGGCGAACCCACACATACAGATATCCCGTGACCAAGTCAGCCCCCACCACATCCTCTTGCAGGGTGTTCCACTGTCCACCACCCATTATGTGAAGAAACACTCGCATGTTCCTCTTAAACGAGCCCCTCCAACTGCATCCCATGCCCTCTAGTCCTGGAACATCCTTTACGCTGACAAATATTGTTTCCTGCACTCTGTTCCCCTGTACAATACTTGTATGTCCCCATCATATCCCCACAGCCTCCCTCCTCCAGGGAGTACATGTTCAGTTCTGTCAACCTGTCTGCATAGGACTTGTGATGCAATCCATGCACCATCCATGTCGCCTCCTGTGAACGCTCTCCACCCAGTCCCTGTCCATATGCAGGTATGTTTCCGGAACTGTACACTGTACTCCAGTGGGAGTCACTAGTGTTTCGTCTAGTGGAACCACGACCTCCCATTTGGTTGTGTCCATCATGGTTGGTGGTCCTGCCCCCAGCATGCAATAGCATCCATGACGTAATGATACTCACACCTCCAGCAGCTGTGTCTGCCGCTGCTGCTGCTGCTGTTGCTGCTGCTGATGCTGCTGCTGCTCTGGCCTGATGGCCTGTGGCACTGGGGCCCTGGCATGGCCCACATCAGCCTCATCCGGGCCTCAACATCCGGCCTGTGGGAGACATATGGTGAGACAAACATCAGTGTGACGCAAAGCAGAGTGCCCCTGCCCAGTAAGACTGCCTGCCCACACAGCCATAACCATCCATCGCACAGCTGCACACACTGACACACCGATGCACAGCCACCCAGGCACACACACACCCTACAGAGGATATAGGTGAATAGATGGTACACTCACGTGGCCTAGGCACCAGGCCCCGCTTGGCACGGAACGCAGCCGCTACAGTTCCGCCTCCGGGCGGAGATCACTGAACCGGTGCCGGCACTGCCTGCAGACCGGCCCCGGCCAGTGACCCCACCAGGTCAGTGGCCACTTGCTGCCACACATGGGTCCTAGGTCCGTGAGGGGGCTCACCATATAGGCCCTCATAGCGGGTTCACTAGGCCACCAGGTTGGCCACTTCAACTGCACTCCAGGACACCGCCTCCTCCGAGCCATGGCCCCAACTTTACAGCAGGCAATATGGTGCCCGCTGCGCTGTGACCCATGGGTTGTTGCGCAATAGACCAGCACAGGCTCCAATGCGCTGTTCGGACAGAGCCATCATTCTACATGGCGCTGTAACCAGACAGCGCAATAGGGACGCACATGGCATGCCCACAGCGCCAGGGTCAGAGGGCATACAAGGTCACGAATGACGAGGCTACGGACAGTGCCATAGGATGTATAGGCATCCTGCATGACTGCTAAGCAGAGCACCAGTGCCACAGTGGACTATCGCAGAAGTGCCACAGTGCCATATAGTGCCCAGTGCTGTAGCGCCACTGGCACAATGGTGGCTATGGCCAGAATCGCCATCGCTACCAGCAGGTCTGCAGCGATCGACGCCCGCGTAACCTGTCTGGGCATGCGCATGCAGTGTAGCACACAGCCACAAACATGCGCCATCGGCTCAGCCGATCTTCCCTATTGGCGCTAAGCGCAACACGCGATATTCAGCCGATATATGCAAATCAGTCGATCAGCCATGCAAAGGCGCAGTGGCGAATTAGCATGTCATTAAAGTTGCGCCACACCTCATTTGCATGTGTTGCGCTATAAAAATGCGACACTGGGTTGTGGTGGCCAGATTTGGTTGTTGCAGCTGAGAGGTGAGTTACATGCTGTGTGATGCTCAGGACAATGCTCATGGGCAGGGTGCTGGAGGATGTCACAGGTTGAGGGGCTAAGCATGATGAGGGCACTTAGAAAGGGCAGAGGCACCCTTCCATCAGTATCTGCCATGCGAGGAGGGGGCTTCTGCCCCCGCCTGCAGCTATGCTCATGGGGAAATGCTGTGACTGCACAGTGACAGGTGTCCACTTCCACCCATACAGATCAGCATGACTGACGAGAACCAGGCCGAGGGTGTGGACGGCGGGCATAGAGGAGGCCGAACTTCACCACAGCAGAGACCGAGGCCCTTCCAGACCTACCTGGAGGATGAGCCGCTTTTGAGTGGGCGGAGGCACCCTCAGCAGCCTGCAGCTGCATGGGAGGGGTAGCTCTGGCTGTCAACCTGCACGGAAGCCACCAGCGCCTCCGTGCAGGAGTGCCACAAGAAGATGGGGACTGACCACAGGAGGCTGAAGGAGAAGGTGGCAGCCTTCAGGGTGGCACGTGCTGCCACTGGTGGGGACCACCAGTGGTGTTGCAGCTGACCCCGACCGAGGAGACATTGGTCATGGCCATGCAGCTGAGTGCCATTGTGGGTGTTCCTGGCAGAGGATTCCAGACAGGTGGAAGCCCATCACTGCACGGTATGTCATGGTGATGTTGTGGGGGGGCGGCTGTTGTTCACATGCACTCACATGTACTCTCTTTCTGTTTCAGATCCTGTTCGTCTGCAGGAGATGGTGGTGGTGGGTGCTGACAGTGTGGCAGACTTGCTGGACCAGGAGGAGGGACTCTCCACCTCCGCCAGCAGCCTGCACGCACTGCAGCAGCAGGCCGGCGCCGACAACCCACCGGCAGTGACACGGGTCAGGGGTGCACAGCCTGTGTCACAGCAGTCTGGCATGCAGGTGTGCCAGCATGCTGTGCCTATGGCAGTGGCACGCACCGCACTATTGATGATGGCAGGCCTGCAATGGCCAGTGAGAGTGTGTGTCCCACGAGGGACACATGGCAGGCCAGCACGTGCCCCTGGGCTGTCCAGCTCCACACCTGTGTACCAGCATGCTGGCACAGTCACAGGCTGGGCCTGTCAGCACCGTGGGCAGCATCGTGGCTGAGCAGGTGTCTGGCACTGTTGACAGCACAGGGGTGGAACAGGTGGACCTGGGGCCTCAGCAGTTGGAGGCGGCAGCAGCAGTTGCACACCAGGCCTGGGGACAGCGCGCAGGCAGTGGCACTTGTCCACCGCCCTTAGATCAGCCCATACCTGGTCCTGGTGAACAGCTGCCACCCTCAAGGGTGCTGTGCACCAGGACCATCCACACCCTGGGGGTCACGATGCCATTGGGGCACAGTACCCTTTGGACACGCACACCCGCCTGCTGCAGGAGCTGGTACAGCTGCAGGGGCGGGTTGCAAGGTCCTTGGAGGCACTGACTGTGTCCGTGGAGCGGCATAGCAGGGAGTGTACTCGGGACCGGGCCGAGATGGTCCATATGCGGACGGATGTGACCGCTGCCATCGACAGGCTGACCCAGGCAGTGGTCTCTGTGGTGACCGCATTGACCACACTGTCTGGTGACCCTGTACCATGCACCCCACACAGTGCGCACTCCACTCCCCATTCCCAGCGTCGTGCGACACCAGGCCTGTCGAAGCCGGGTTCTGCTGTGGGCATCCCGAGCACCCCTGGTGCAAGTTTGTTTGGCGGGATGCAGACCCCTGTGCGGGCAAGGTTGCGGTCATGCACTGGGACCCCTGGTGGTGCACTAGCGCCACCCAATGTGGCCCCTGCACAGCCTGCCAGTGCTGCTAGGCCACGGCGGGGCCGCCCACGCATCCGTGGTGGCCGTGGGACAGTGCTCCCTGACTGAGCTGTCTCCCAATGCAGGCCCTGTCTGGTGCTGCCCTGTGTGCAATGTGTGTCATGGTGGGCAGTGCACTGCTGGGTGCTCTGCTCACCAAACTGACACATGGACCACCTGCACACTCTCCCAACTGCTGTCCACAGGTGCATGTGGATGATGATGCCTGCATTGCACTGTACACCAAGGTGCAGGTTGCCCAGGTCCTGACACACGACGTGGACAGTCCAGGTGGTGAGGGTGGTTGGTGGTGCTGTGTGATAGCTGCAATTTCTGCAGTGCTGTGTTTCTGCCCCTGTATGCTGCCGTGTGTGTGTGTGTCATTTGAGTGCTCACCCTCTGATGATGTGTTGGTATGCCTAGACCCTTCAACTCCCCTGACCTTCATGCACGGTGTGTTCCCTGTGTGCCTGTGGTTTGTGCATAGACAGTGTTGCCTGCACATGTCCCCTTGACTTACCTGTGTTGTGCATAGTGCTCTTCTGCAATGGTGTCCCGGTGCAGCTGGGCCTGCTGTGTCAGTCGGGGGTCCCTCCGTCCTAGGGGGGGTGGCTCATCACCCATATCACGGACCACTGGCGCCCCATCGCTGTCCCTCTTTGGACCTGTATGGCTATCCCATGGTCTTTGGCCATGTTGTGCAGGATGCAACAGGCCAGGAATATCCCACAGGCCTTTTGGGGCTGTACTGTGGGGCTCCGCCGAGGTGTCCAGGCATCGGAGCGTGCCTTGAGTATCCCAACACCCGCTCTATGATGTTCCGTGGTTGCATGCCTCATTGAAACCGTGCTGCGCTGGGGTCGTGGGCGCTGTATGGTGTGTGAGCAGCCAGGGACGGAGTGGTATCCACAGTCACCTGTGTGGAGATAGTGGAGATCAGTGTAGGTCAGGTCCATGTTGCCCATATCCTTGTGTGCCACTACCATGGCACCTGTGTCATTCCCACCCTTGCACAGAGTTTGCATTCCATACATGTTACTCACCCACTAGATGACCCGTGGGGATGTTCCCACCTCGAATCGATGGCACAGTGCAGATTGGTGCCATATGAAGGCATCATGTGCTCCGCCAGGTGTGTGGCACAGACATTGATGATGCGCCCAGTGGCATCACACACCACCTGGCAGTTGACACTCGAGAAGCCCTTTCGGTTCCGAGGCTGCCTGGCCAGGGCCAGGTGGCGTGCGAATGGCCACATGGGTGCAGTCTATGGCACCTAGCATGCCAGGCATTTGTGCTACCCTGTGGAACTCCTGCATGTTTGCTGTATGCTCTGCCGCGGTGCTGGGGAAATGGATGTACTCCGCAGCATGAGGCAGCAGTGCGCTGAGGAATTGGGTGAGGATGCGTGACGTGGCCGACTGCGTAATGCCTGTGGTGTCCCCTGTCGGCCTCTGGAAGGTGCCCGTGGCGAGCAGGCACATGCAGGCTGTCACCTTGGTCTCCACGGACAGAGCATGACTCCGTCGTGAGGGTGCCTGCATCACATCACTGCACAGCTCACTGAGCTGTCTCAGTATTGCCCTGTTCAGGCGGTACCGGCCACGATCTCGACATCGCTGTACAGCTCGTAGCTGATGCGGCACGATACCGCCTGTCGGGCATGCACGACGGGCCCTCCACGGCCACGTCCCCCTGCAGCATGCTGTCTCACCCCCCTCATTACAGCTTCCATGTGGAAGCTGACACTGTCCATCTCCCTGGCTTCTGCCCTCCCCCAGCTGCTGTTCCTGTGTTACCCCCACTGCTGCTTCCACTGCACCAGGCACCCCCCACTGGCCTCTCTGTCCTCCAGGACCCACTGTCCCTCTCTGTCCTTCCTGCTCCTGTCTCTCTCTCTCTCTCTCTCTGTCTCTCTCCCCCGGTTTGCGGCCTGCTCGAGTTCTTGCGCCGCTCCCTTGAGCCGTTTTATTTTGGCTCACATCCGGTACAGCGCATCCTCCGGCTGAGCCACTCTTGCGCATTGCGCAAGTGTTCAAATATCGCATTGCGCACTTTATGCATGGACCCGCCCCCTTCGGTTGCTCATGCCTTCATTTCCATTGCACTGTGGCTCAGCGTGTTTTCGGTGGCGCAACTGGCCCCTTCTCAATATCGCAGAATGGCGCATTTTTGGAGTTGCGCACGCGCAACCCTGTTGCGCATGGCGCAACCCTTTTGAATATCCAGGCCTATATATTTTTCATATACTTCCGGTAGTGCATTTTCACACAAGGTTTGAAAAACATAGGGCATATATTGCTGTCATAATACCCACTGCACTCTAACTTGCCATAAATAAAAAATTTCAGAATAGAGAAAAAAACTGTTTAAGTCCCTCTGTGATGTTTTTTTGCAGAAGTTAGCATAATCTACAAAAATAAACACTGCATCAGTTAAATTCTGTAGCTAAATCAGTTTCATTGATTAGCCAGATAAAGCCAACAATTTTGTGAATGCTGGCAATTTAGAGTAAAGTGTTCCATGGTCTCTTCTGGAGCAAAACAGTCTGTATAAGGACATGTCCTTTCTTCCATCACTTTATGCTTGTTGTTTCCCCTTCTATTCAATTTGCCATAGCAGTACAACCATAAAATGTCCCATATCCAGGCTGGTACCCTTGGTTCATTTAAAACTTTTAACATGTCCTTTACTTTTGAAGGCACACAGTCTTTGAATTCTAGCTCAGTATGGTATTCTGTATTGAAAACATGTGCATAAAAAGATGTACTAGTCAGTGTCTTCAACATATCTTTAGTGATGTGCCATTTATGCAATTTTTGTACTGCTGATTTATTCAACTGGGGCACCATTAGATACTTTAAAAATTTCACTGGTTCATTTTCCCATTTAACCAGAAAATTCTTAAGGTTATTGTAAATCCACATACTGGGTAAGGAAAGTTGTCCACCTACAACCATTTTTAGTGAAGATGTAAAGAAAAAGGGAGTGGGAAAAGACTACTGGCTCTATCTTATTTACCCCACTTTTTCTTTTTGGTAGATATGTAAACCCTCTTTAATGGGTTATATGACTTCCACAGCATCTGGAAAAAAAATGCTGTATATCCTAATTTCCATAGTCAAAGGGAGGTGGAAAATAGTCCCAATATGTATGATACAAGAAAGCAGGAATTTCTTTGTAATGAACACCCTCTTAAGTTTTGAAAGTTTTCAATTTTTCCATATTATAACTTTATTTTCACAAGCTTTCAAGGCTCCTTCCCAATTATGTATAGCCATATCCATTTCCCCAAACCAAATTCCGAAAAGTTTAAAAGGATTTGAAGTTATCTGAAAGTCCGCAATTTCTCTGCAGTCTAGAGTCTGATTACCCAATTGTAAAATGTTACATTTTTCCATATTTAATTTGGAATTAGGTACTTCTGAAAATTTTAATAGTTCCTGTTTTGCTTCTTGGATGCTTTCAGGATTTTTCAGCAGACGGCACGTGTCATCTGCATAAGCAGCTAATTTTACTTCATCCGCTGGACAGTTTCCAGTTAAACCTACTATTCTATGGTTCAGATATAACTTCTCAGTCAGGGGATTAAGGGAGAAAATGTAACAGTGGGCTTAAGGGGCAGCCCTGCCTCACCCTTCTCTGGAACATAATGTCCAGTCCCTCCTTCCCCATGATTAGTGGTCACAATGTAGCTGTACTATATAATAATTGTAACCACTGAATGAAGTCTGATAGTATGCAATAGGTCTGCAATACAAGAAACAGACATTTGTGATCAACCCTGTCAAAAGCCCCACTGATCTAAGGATAGAAAAAAAACCCTTGTCATGTTTCTGGTAAAATTCCCAAATTTCACGTAAAATGATTAGCGGATGTTGGATACAGCATTCTGGTAAGCTGAAAACTGAGTGGGGTGTATTATGTTTATAGCCATTTTTTGTAGTTGGTTATGAAGGATTTGAGATAAAATCTTGAAATCTGTATTTAAAAGACTTATTGGCCTCCAGTTTTGTATTCTATTTTTGTCACCATTTTAAGCAGAAAGATAATTAAACCCTTAGTAAAATATTCCAGAATTTCTGAGCTTAAGAACTGAATGAACACCTTCTGTAGGCATATTGACATTTCAGAAGCAAAGACCTTATAGAATTCTATCGGTAAACCATCTTCTCCTAGTGTCACTGAGATATTCAGGGGTTGAATAACCTCTGCCACTTCTCCAACTGTGATGGGGAAACTAATAATTTAACCCGATCTGAACTCAGTTGATCTTTCTTAAGAGGAGAAAGAAATTGTAACATAGTAGAAACTGTGGGTGGATGTATAGGAGTAGGGTCCAAATAA
Source organism: Neoceratodus forsteri (assembly GCA_016271365.2). Lineage (NCBI taxonomy): Eukaryota > Metazoa > Chordata > Ceratodontiformes > Ceratodontidae > Neoceratodus > Neoceratodus forsteri. Next base: position 143,918,296 of record JADMNL010000027.1, read on the forward strand.
CAGGTTATTATTTTCATAAGGCTATCAGGTGAAGTGATCAAGTCACCATTCTCATTTAACAGGCCTTGGATGGTAGATATAATCTTCCATTGTTCACATGCCTCACAAGGATCAGAAAAGGGTGTTTGAACAGCCCCATATGATAATTCTGCCCACAGGATGTTGATCCTATTATAGTGTAGGCTCTGCATTTCTTTCTTAACCTCCAATATTTGTGGCCCAAGTTCTGATAATTTCTGAGGGACGTGACATTAAATGCTGTAGGTGGGAAAGTAATTTTAAATATTTGAAAAACTGAGATTGAGCTGCCTTCTTTCCTAGGAATTGGAATAGGAGTTTAATGTCATTTTTTGTATCCAGCCACCAATTTCCAACATCATCATACAAGCCATACACTGAAGCATGCGCATGCAACAGATCTAGCACCTTTTGTATAATTTGACTGTCAGACAGTTGACTAATATTTAGTCTCCACCTAGACCTTTTAGGTGGTATGTCAGTATTCCTACCAATTTTTGTTTTCACCATTAAATGGTCAGAGAATTTAAGTGGTATAGTGTCAGTGGAATAAATCATCCAAGAAGCTGACAGGAATATATAATCAATTTGAGTGGTATATGTGACTCTTTGATATGTAAACTGAGGACTTTTAGTTATAGCCTCCAAACTGTTCTTCAGCTCTGCAGTCACTATACATTTCTTAACAGCATGAGAGTCACAATATATGTTTTTCAATGATTCCTGTCCTTTTGGAATCTGTACTGTACAGTTAAAGTTACCCCCGAAAATAAGCAGTTTCGCTGTTGCTAAAAATGGTTGTATGGCTTCAATTGTTTAATCTCTATCTGTTTTAGATTGGGGGGGCATAACTATTAATGATTCTACAAGGATCCCCATCCCAATAGCCATCTACAATCAATACCCGACCCGGCTGGAGATTAATAAGTTTGAAAAAGGAAAATCTAGACCCTTTAAACAATATGAGAACCCCATCCACCCTATTGGCCCCAAAGGACCAACATAACGTGCCCCAGATCCAATCAGAATGGAAATTCTCAAGGTGTGCAGGGGATCCCATCCATGTTTCTTGCAAAAGGAGTAAGTCTTTTGCATTATCCCTAGCACACCAAAAGACTGGCTGTTGTTTTGTCTGATGTAAGAGACTATGACAGTTTATAGAAGCTACAATAGTGCAGGTCATAAGACAGGGTTATCGCAATTTCTTTCTTTTTTTCTTTTTTCCAGTATATTTTTGTTCCCCAAGTGAAATAGTCTCAGAGTGCACAGACTGTGTGTCAGAAATCTCCTCCTCCATTACCAGATCTCCCCAAGATGCTGAGGACAAAGCATCAAAAGGGTTTTCTGACTGCAGTTTGTCTTGTGTATCTGCCTGGGTCATTGCTCTTGTCAGCCGTCGAGTAGATTGTATCTTAGTCCATTGTTGTGGGGGGGCCATATCTCCTTGTGGGGGGGAATAATCTCCTCCTGTTGGTCTGTGTAGCAGACAGGTGTCAATATGGACATCTCCATGGAAGTAGTCTCTTGCTGTGGGGAGGGGGTGGAGTCTTGATCCTTTGGGCCCTGCAAAATTGGCCTATGTTCAGTTTCAGCAGAGATGTCTGCTGGTACATCCTTGGAGTCTCTTGTTGGAGTCTATAGATCTGCTTGGGCCTTGTCAATTAAGTCACCTGGGTTTGTGGTAGAGTGCTTGTTTGAGGTCTCCCAGGGACAATCCCTGTAGACATGGCCATATTCTTCACATAGGCTGCATCGGGTATGGTTTGCACACTGAAAGCTAGTATGGCCAATTTCATAGACTACAGCATAGCTTATCACATACGCTTGATAAATGTGTATGGGCCCCACATCTGTAGCAGGCCTTTGGCTGTCCACAATAGAAACAAAACCCCTGTCCCTGCCCAGGAAGAAACAATTGGGTAAATGGTTGATGCCTTCTTCTGTTTGCCTCAGTTTAACTTTAACCACCATCCCCCAGTCCAGAACTGTTCTGTGTCCAGGATAGCTTCAGGGAAGCTTAGTTACTCACACCGTTGCTGTAGCCACTGGTGTATATCATCAACAGGGACACTTTCATTACGAAACATGATCGTTACCAGTTTTATTAGTGGTTTTGTTAGTGGTATAACAATTTGTGGGGTCCTTAATGGGGAGAACTTTGCTTGACTGTATCAGAACTTTGCTTGACTGTATCTTGTCCAAAATGTTTCTAGTAGTTGTGGAGTATGGAAACTAATGTCGAATGTGTCCTCCCCTGAGATGTGTATGAAGGCAAACACATCTGCTGGTGTAAAATGCAATGAGTCCTTAATCAGCTGCTTCCCCACATAATGTCTATCAGGTTTAACTTCTAGCCCACCTTTGTACTTCAACTGAACCGCATGGCGTCATGGCAGTGGTTCAGATTAATTTTTAAATAGTTCCGATAAGAGGGGTCGAGTGATAGATGTATCTGAAGGCATCCCTTCTTCTACTCTTTCAGATAGCAATTGTTTTTGGTTTTCCTGTCTCTTGGGACCCTTTCTCGTGTCATGCCTTGTGGGAACCATTTTTCTCATGCCTGCCATATGACTGCTAGAACCATTTACCTTTCCATTATTGCTATTGACCATAGACATAGCCATGGGGGATTCAAATATTCAGGTCTCAGTTTCGACTGTTCTGTGTTTTTCACATTGTGCCACTGTGGAGTTCCCTGGGACAAGATCCCTTCATGCCAATCTGGGGTTCACCCCCTCTGTTTTTGTCTGTTTCCACCCTGCTTCTTAGTGCTTTTCCAGGGGACTAAGCCCCATCTCGATTCTCCACCTCTGTAACCCCAAATGCCTTTTTTATGGCATCTGTCACATTAAGTTGTGCACTGTGACCCTCAAGATTTTCTTTATTTTGTGTCCTTTCCTCCTGTACATCTTCATGTCATTCATGAGATTGTATCTCTTCAGGTGCCTCCCCCCCATTGCCCTCATTCTCATCCTCTGCAACCATACTTTCCAAAAGTATTTTTTTATTTTCCATTTCCACTTCCAATGTTGCATCGGCTACTTCAACTTTGATTAAATCTGTCCCACTGATCTCTCAATGTTGTTGTGTATTTTTAGGGCCAAGTCTTAGGCCAGGACCATCAGTACCGGTAGTTGCCATTTCCGACTCTACCCCTGCCCTACCAACACCAAGTTTTATATCCTGCTGTTCCGTCCCAGGTTTTCTCACCACCGGACAACTGTCAGTCTTTGAGGAAGCAGAGGCTTGCGATTTTACCTCTGTCTCCTTTGCAACATCAGGTACACTTTCCTTGTTCTGTTAAATCAGGTTCCAAGCTGAGAGGATGATTTTCCCATCTTTTGGCCAACAACGTTGTTCACTTTTTACATCTTGAGGCTGGGTTGAGGGCATGGAAAACTGAGCTTCTCTCCTAGCCTGATGAGCTGCCAAAAACATAAACACAGTAACATTATCCTGAGAAATGTCACTCGATTGATAAACTATATGAGTACCTGAGATACGTTGCTGTTGTAGCTCCAGATCAGTTCTCTCTTGGCATGTGCACCCAGATGTGGTGTCAGTGGACTTTACTTTAACGCTGGAATCATCAGCGGGGGTTGCTATGTTAGGATGAATTTTCCCCATCGCCAGATATAAGTCATGCTGTTGTTTTTCAAATCTGCATTTTTCCTCATGCAGTAAAGCCTGTAGAATGTCATAATCCATAGATTCATTAGTGGACTCTTTTTGACAGTCTAAGGCTTTAACATCTTCCATCCTCTGTTTATTTTCTTCCTCTTCAGGATTATCTAAGGCAATTTGTCCTTCCAAGTGGTCTGTAGTGTCAAAAAATGCTTCAGTCTCCATCTGAACCAAGTCTGGGGGGAGACCTGCTCCCCAGCCCCTTCCACGTCCATCCTCTCTGCCTTAGAGTAATTGAATTTTGTTTTTATTAGATATTCAGAGCATCACATCAACATAGGAATATACAAATTAAATCATACAGGAACAGAAACAAAAAATACTTGTCTTCAAGTGATAGGATCATCTGAATCAGTAACCTAGGGAAGATTCTTCCACACATTTCGAATATACAAATCAATTTGATAAGATTGTTCCTTACAATAAGGACATCTTATTTCTTTGGTAGTACTACCAACAAGGTCTTCATGTGGAATCAGTTTTTGCTGTAACATAAATAGGCACTGGGCATTCCAAACATACCATTTGATGATACAAAAAAACACAGTCAATGTACATGAGTCCCACTGAGACCATTCCCTACCATACACACCATAAATCAATGACTCATAAGAAACTGAACTAAGAGGTAACATATCCCAACAGGTGGCTAAATAAGACCAAAAAAACTGAATAAAGGAGCAAGAAAAAATAAATGATGCATAGTTTCTGATTGTACTAAACATTGTGGTCTAATACATAAGCTCTCATTCAAAGCTTTATGCTTCTGATTAGCCTTCACATTCAATTTATCGTGGCAGCAGAGCCACAAAACATCCCAAAATTTACACGGAACCCGCTTAGTGTGAAGCAATCTCAAAAGACCGGGCACTGAGGATGGAGGGCACAAAGGAAAGGTATTGGACTCCTTAAAATGATGATCTTGTACAGACGAATATAAAAAAAATTTCGATTGATGCAGAACATGCCCAGACGTGTTACCCCACCATTTTAAACGCACAAAAATCTCTCTATAATAAGATGGAGAAAACCGAACTGATTTAAAGATTTTCAAGGAACCCGAAACCCAACCGCCATACCATGCCTGGAATTTAACCCCAAACAAAGTCGTCCACCAAGTGGACATCTGTTGACAAACAGGGCAAAGATTAGAAAATAGAAACTGAACAAAGACAAACACTGGGTTAACAATATTCAGACCTCCATCCGATACCTTCAAGTACAAAACATTATGTTTTATGGGGTTCAATCTGCTCCCCCAAACTGCCTGAAAGAACAGACCATAAAGGGCAGCATCCCTGTCTTTAGGAGGAGGAAAAATCACTCTAACATATAAAAAGAGAGGCAACAGATAAGTCCTGATCAAGTATACCCTCTTAAGTTTCCCCATACTGCACCTATTCCAACCTTCAACCAAAGCCTTCCCTTGCTTAATCTTCAAATCCCAGTTAAAAAGATCTTGCCTACCAGTATCAAAAGCAATCCCCAAAACCATAATTGGTCCATTTGTCACTGGGATACCAGCCATAGCCGTGGCAGTCATTCCCATCCCAAGACATTTGATCATACACTTGTCCCTATTTAAGTGCACACCCGAAGAAGTACCATAACAAGCACAAAAGTCAAGCACCCTCTCAAAATCAACAGTAGATTTTAGAAGCAGACAAATATAATCCACATAAGCCGCCACAGTCCATGGTACATGATGTCCGGAGACCATGATAGGAGTAAAAAACCAAACATCGTTCAAAATCCAAAGAAGGGGATCAATACTAAAAATGAACAACAAAGGACTTAAGGGGCAACCCTGACATACTCCTCTCCTCACAGGAATCAGGGGCCCCAAGAATCCATTCACCAGTGGTTAGATAAACACAAAGCGATAAATAGCCTTCAACCAACTGATAAAGAGATTGGCAATACCATAACATCACAGAATAACCCATAAGAAGTCCTAATCCACAGAGTCGAAAGCCTTCCTTTGAGCTAAAGATACCACTAAGACACTTGCAGTATACAATGATCCTGATTCGAAAACTTCCCTTAATAACAAAAGCAGGTCCGTCATTACCTTTCCTGGAACAACACATGACTGAACCTGGGAAATGACGCATGCTGCAACTGTAGATAACCAATGCACCAATATTTTCATAAGAATTATAAATCCATATTCAAAAGGCAAATTGGACTCCAATTATCTAAATTTTCCCGAACACCCTTTTTAAACAGCAGAGTTACAACACCTATTCTCATTTCTACGTAAAGGAAAATGCTCCTCCTGTAGCATATAAGTATTAACATGGGCCAATTCCTGGGAAATATAACATACAATAAGTTTATAAAGTTCTGATGGGAGACCATCCTGTCCAGGTACCTTTCCTTTTGGCAGTGCCAAGACCACCTCCTGTACTTCAGCCGAAGAGACTGCTACAGTAGACTAAAAAAAATGGGAAAAAGCAACAGCATCAGTGGTCTGTTTATCAAATTGCCTCCTCAAATAACTAGACACTACCCACATGATGGTCGATTGCTGAGTGACAACTGACATATCAGAATCCCAAACAGCTGTCATTTTCTTTCGTTTAATCTGAGCAGTGCAACTAATGAATGGACAAATATTGTCCAATGTCCCCCGAGTACCAAAACGCTGCTGCATGGTTAGAGATGCCATTTGTTTTTCGTGAAAATCCTGCATCTGACGTTGCATAGTCTGAATCTGTGCCCCATAATCGTGTCGAGTAGTACATGCCAGACTCACCAAATGTTGCAGCTGTTGCCTGAGTTTCTGGCATCTCAGTTTCACAGAATCAGAAACATGCTTGCTAGCAGTCAATAATAAGGTCCTTAAATTGGATTTAAGACTATCCCACCACAAGAAAGGGTTATCAAACATCTCAAATAATGTTTTCTTCCCACACAACAAATACAGAATTTGATGGTGAATGGACTCCTCAGAAAGTAGCAAAGTATTGAACTTCCAAAGACCAGGGCCATGGGGGGATCACATGAGCCTACTACAATGGATAGTGTCTTGTGATCTGAATATTCTACAAAATTCACCTGGGCAACCTGTACCAGAGTCCCCTTACTGAGAAAAAAGAAATCTATGCGGGCGGCATGCATACCCCTCTGAAATGTAGGCGTACCTTGATTATGAAGAGATTTATAGACATCCTTCAACTGGGCCAATTGCACAGTAGAATCCAAAAGTGACATAGCACAAAAAACTTTTGTGGTAGAAGTACCACTCCTCCGATCATGGTTAGTAAGACCACAATTAAAATCACCTCCCCATAGTACGGCTTATGCCGAAAAAAGAAAGGGCGTATCTGAAGAAACACATCCACTCTCTCTGCCTTCAAATATTAATTAATCCAAAATAAGTGCCTCGAATCTTAGCATCCAATAATAGAACCTTCCCAGGAATTCAATCCAACAATTTAAGAAGCTGAATTTCCAAGCAAAACATAATCCCCACCCCAGTACATGCACCTACGCCAATGAACCAATAGGATGGACCCTTATACCATTCCCTTTGGACAGTGCAAACCTCAATGTCAGTGTATAGCCTGTAAAAATATAATATCTGCATGAGTGGATACCAGAGGGGAAAAAACACCACCACGGTTTTTAGAGTTTTTAACACTATTGACATTGATTGTGAAAAATTTCAGTTGGCTGAGCTGACACATTAAAGGACTCAAGGTGGTTTATGCATCCTTGTTTTACCGGCACCTGAAGCCCTTTTCTTTTTCCTTTTAGGAGCAGGCTTACCCTTCAGAGGACCTGCAGGCTTGTCACCCACATCCCCCAATTCACTGGATTCCGAATCCGTACAAAGCTCAACACAGTGAGAATCCTCTGAAGAAAGTTCAGATCCTTTATCCACCAATCCAGCTTCTTGAAAAAGTGGTTGATATCTACTGGATGTCTGAGTTTTTGAAATCATATGTACCTTAGAAGCGGGTTGCCATCATCTCCAACATCTGGTCACTTGTTGCTCAGGTTCTACAACAGGACCCGATGGGGGAAGGGTGGCATGTCTATAGAAGGAGGCATGGGCTGTACTTGTAAAGCTCCCTGATCCTGAGAAAGTAGAGACAGTGTACCAGGAGAGGCCTTCTCCACCCCATCAGACACCACTGCCTGACCCACCACATCAGAGGGAGGATCAGAACAAAATTCTGGGAGGGAGGCAACATGGAAAAATCAGAAGGAGGGTCAGAACAGGGATCTATAGGTGCTTGAGGGCATGAGGAACCCCAGCAGATATCACATTCACCCTCTGGGCAATTGCCACCAGCAACCTTTGTTCTTCCAGATCTCCAGTCCCAGATTTAGTAAAAGCAGCATGTTCACAATCCATATAAGAATGACCAGAAAACCCACAGAGGTTACAACAGACTGCATCCGAGCATTGCATATGCATGTGGCCCAGTTTACCACAAAGGGAACAACATACCTTATCACAAGCATTACTAATATGTCCCGGGGCACCACATTTATAGCATGTTTTGGGTTAGCCCGGATAAAACAAAACCCCTCGGTCGCCTCCCAAAAAGAAAGAATTCGGCAAATGTTGTAGAGAACCGTTCACATCATTCAAAATGACACCGATTTTCCAACCCCCCCCCATCCAAATGTTCTCATTATCAAAAATGGCATCAGGAGCCGCCAACACAGTGCAACATTGCTTGGACCAAAAAAACAAATCGGTCACACTCACTCCCTCATTACGAAATAAGACTGTAAAATTTTTCTGAGCAGGCTTTGTAAGAGGAACGACCTCAAAAGGGACCCACAAAGGAGTGCCCTTCACTTTGTTATACTGGACCCAAAAAGCCTCCAACCACTTTGTAACTTGAAGCTAACATCAAAGGAACGCTCCCCCGCTACATGAATAAAGGTATACAACTCAGTAGCATGAAATTGCAAACTGTGCTTAAGCATGATTTTACCCACATATTCCCTATCGGGGAACACATCCAGACTCCCTTTATAGACAATACGAACAGCATTGTGACACTTAGCAGGGAGTACTTTTGGTATAAAAAAGGAAACATAAGTCCTGGACTGATGACTTTTATCTTACCCTCAAGACTGGCCAGAGTCCATATCAGCCTTCAGAAAAGGGGACTCCACAGGGCAATCCACAGGAACACCTTCAGACCCACTAATTGCAATCCACCCACCTTGCGGACCTAAAGCAGCCATCTGTGCAAAGTTACAGTAAGTTTAGGATTTGGGGTCAATTCCAAATCTGTATCAAGAGTTAAGCCCAAAGCAGTACCTGGATCCACACAAGAAGCCTGAGAATCCACAACATCAGGTACTGAGAGTTTCTCCAATATATGAACACTAGGAATACAGATGGGGGCAAACCCAGAAGTCCATTGATGGGAGACAGGCGAGCGGACCCATCCCGCTGCCTTCAGGGAGTGATCCACCGACCAAGGCTCAAGATCATCAGCCACCAAGTCTGCCCACCCCTTCTGCGGGACTGACGGTTTGATAACATCAGTGTCAGTGGCTCAGTAGGTAGTACACTCGCCTCTGAGGCCAGGAGATCAGAGGGCTGTGGGTTCAGTTCCCACTTCTGGCAGCAGGGTTAATATCCCAGTACTGACACTGTAGTGCAGCATAAGAATGGTGCTGCACTTCTGAGGTGCCATTTTTTGGATGAGATGTTAAACTGAGGTCCCATCTGCTTGGATTGGGGGTAGTTCAGGTGGATGTTAAAGATCCCATGGCACTTATCGAAAAGAGTAGGGGAATTTTTTATTAAATCACAACAAAATATATACAGATCAGTATTATGTCATACAAAGTCATTAAGAAAAAAAATCAAACATAAATAAGTATTGATTCATACAAAACCTCTAAACATAAAGAAAACATTATAAACAATATAACCAACTTAAATCCCCCCCCCCCGCCATAAGAGCAGGGGAATTTTTTTTTTTTGAACTTCAAAAATCAAACCAATACAAACAGTATAAACTTCACCCAAAAGGAAGCTACAAAACATAAAAAGAAAATCAAATAAGTATTAAAGTCATACGATATTGGAATATAATTTAATAATAATCCTTAAACATGTCCTAATACATAAAGAGAAAACCCCCTCCCAGCAAAAAGGGTAGATTTTTTCCTGAAAACTATTCATAAAAATTCAAAAGATGCCCATTTCTTCGAACATTCTCTTTTGTTCTCCTTTAACAATTCATCAGACTTCCATTTTTTTATTTCCCGTATTATAAGGAAATAAAGATCCAAGACAGCAATGTCTTGTTGCTGCAAAACTAAACGCCATCTGCAAATCCATATCCAACATAAAAAATGGTCAAACAGGACCCTAACTGTACCTACATTCAGCTGATTACTTCGAGTAGACGGGACACCAAAGAACAATAATGTACAGGTCGGAGGTATTGGTAACATACCTTTCCACCTATTTTTTACAATATCCCAAAACTGGACAATATATGGACAAGAATAATATAAATGGTCTATAGTTTCTATCACTTCTGTACAACAGACTCTAGGACAATACCTGTCTTGTAAAGTTTTATGCTTCTGATTTCCTTTAACATTTATTCTCTGATGAACCCCCAACCACACTGTATCCCACAATTGTTCAGGGATCCGAGGATCCATAATATATTCTGATATTGACACATGTTGAAAGCATGAAAGCTTGAAAAAAGATATTCCTGAAAATGAGCTCCCAAAAGTTCCTTGTACAAAAACTTCCTAGAGAAGTATATTTCACTTCCCATTTAATAATCCAATCGAAACCCCCCTCCCACCTTTTTACTACACGAGGACTCCTTTTACTTTTATGAAACAATTTACCCTTCTCCCATTCTAACAAAATCCCTTTAAGTAAAGAAAACCCCCATATACTCCATAACTGAGTAGTACCTCTTATCGGGGTAATAAATTCACATATAAGAATATCGTGAGAAAGAATAGAACAGGGTTCAACATATTCACCCCTCCGTCTTTAACTTCTTTATACAATATATTCTGTTTAACAGGGTTTAAATGACTACCCCAAAAACAAGTAAAAAAACATCTAGATAATGAAACTTCCAATTTTTTAGGTAGCAGAAAAATAGCACTAATATATAGAAATATTGGGGTTAAAAAAGACCTAATCAGGAATACCCTTTTCTTTTTCCCAATTTTCCATCTATTCCATCTCACCATCTCATTTTCCACAGATAATAATTGAGACCAATTATATTCCGCCATTCCACTACCTCCAAAATAGATTCCTAAAATTTTGCATGGGTTCGTAGCTACCATACAACCTCCAAGCACCCTTGGAGTATCCTGAAACCCCTTCAAATCAATACATTTTGTTTTCCTGATATTTAAAGTAGACCCTGAAGCTTTCCCTACTACCTGAATAAGATCTAAAGCAATAATCAGGGACTGATGGTCCTGAATCAATAAACACAAATACTTTACAAGCAGAAGAATATCCCCCAGTCAAACCTAAAATTCTAGGGGATTGCTGAAGAAGTCTCATAATCAGATCAATCATAAATACATGAAGGAGGGGGCTTAAGGGACAACCCTGATGCACCCCTCTCAGCACCTGAATTTTAGGACTCATAATACCATTATCATAAGGAACTACAAAAGCTAACCTGTAGCAGACTTCCAACCAACCTACAAATTCTTTTGAAATCCCATAAAAAAGAATGAGCTACCCTATCAAATGCTTTGGCTTGATCTAAACTGACCAAGAACCCATAATTATTCCCCTCACCATTCCCTCCATCCCCTTCTACAACCTACCTAAGTAACAACAAAGTATCAGTAATTTTCCTTCCTGGTATTGAACAAAATTGCATTGGACTAATCAGAGCTTCCATAACCATTGCTAATCTATTCCCTAATAATTTGGCAAAAACCTTAAAATCAATATTTAATAAAGTAATAGGACGCCAATTAACCAAGTCCATAGGATCCCCAGATTTAAACAAAAAAATCAACAGACCCTCATACATATTGTGAGGTAAATAACATTTTTCTTGAAAAAATCTATACATAGTCAACATTTCTGTTGGAATAATCTCCCATAACAATATATATATTTCATTTGGCAAACCATCGGAACCAGGTGAAATCCCCTTGTGGAGACTCTTAATTACCCTATCCATTTCTAAGTTAGAAAAAGGGGATATCAAAATCTCTCGAAATTCCTCAGCAAGTTGTGGTAATGCTGCTGCCTATAAAATTTGAGGAGTATACTGAGAAAATTCCACTGGGGAACTAAACATTTCTTTTACATATTGAGTAATTAACCCCATAATAGAACCATTATCTGATACTAATGTTCCTTGTGGTGTTTTTAGACTTTTAATCAATTTCTTCTCTCTATGTTTATGACAACTAACAAAGGGATTTATACTTTCAGCTTTCCCTTGAGTAGCAAAAGGTTGTTCTTTCTGAAGGGAACATAATCGATCATATTGGTATGATCTCATATTTAGTTTAACTGAAGCAATCTTCTCTCTGAGATCCACCCCTTCCTCACACTGCCTTGATAGCAACACACCTAATTCATGTCTACGTACTAAATAATCATTATATTTTGATGCTGCTTGAAATTTCCCATGAAACTTAAAAAATTCTACTATAAGAATTCTTAAATCTTCCTACCATAAACCTATATTATCATATAGGAAAATCGTAGATACTTTGTCCCGTATCAATTCTTTAAAAGCAGACACAATTACGGGATTCTCTAATAAAGACACATTCAATCTCCAAAACCCTAGACCTTACTGGGGGAATAGCAATATTTACCCCGATCAACATATGGTCTGAAGTTTCTCTAGGTAAAATAGAAATATCAGAGACCTCCAACATTTGTTTCATAAATAAGAAGTCTATGCGGGAGGAAAGGTTACCTTTAAAAAAGGTGGCCTTGCCAGATCTTATACCCCTCCATTGAAAATCTTTCAATCCAGCCTGAAATATCAGGTTTTTCAAAAAGGTCTTATCACAATATTGCTTCTCTTTTAAATTATGAGATTGAAAATTTATATTAAAATCACCCCCCAAAAAAGATCTGTCTACTAGTAAACAAATAAGGCTGAATTTTTGTTAGCAATTCAATTCTCAAAGCTTTTTTTTTTTGCAGACCATAATCTGTAATTAATCTACAAGAAAAAGAAATAATAATTACATCTAACAATAATGCTCTACCAGGATCAATATCTACTAAACGCAATACCTTAACATTAGAAGAACGAAAACAAAAACCCACCCCACAACTAGCTTCTATTTCTATTGACCAAAAAGAAGAACCCCACCACCATTCGCTGGTTGCTTGCAAAATTTCAGCTAATGTATGAAGTCTAGTATCTTGCAACATGAACACATCAAAATCTAAGTTTTGTAAAATGCCGAAAGCAGTTTTCTGTTTATAATCTGATTTAATACTGTTGACATTTAAACATGCCACACATAAACTGATAGCTTCAGGGAGGTTTATTTATATATTTTTTTCTTGACCTTGTAATCCTTTTTTGCAACACTACCTCTTGTGAGTTCTGAACCTCAGTATCTAGAGTTAATAATAACCCTGAAACTTGGCTTGAGATCTGAGAACCTTCCTCCATAGGGCCCTACCTATCTACCTACTCCCCCCACGAAGTGAAAGCAGAAAATCTATTGGAAAGGGGTGAAGGTGATAAAGGCATCGAATGCACAGAGTCTGAAATGTCCGTTTTCAACAAACTTGAGGGGGGAACCACTGGACTCCCAGGGAGAGTGCCTTCCTGCAGGTCCACTACTTCCATTTGCTCCTGAGAGGTTACAATTAACTGAACAGGAACACGCCAAGGTGAACCTTGGGGGGTTACAAAAGGGGTTTCTAATGCTTCTATACAAGAACTCTTTTTATCTTTATTTTTAACCTGAGGTAAAGGGGGAACAACTGTACCCTGTCTACTGATGTGAAACCTTTCCCCACTTCCTCCTGAGGAGGAGACATTACTTCTACCCCTTCCTCTATGCCGGAGCGGAGGAGGATGTACCATTTCATGTTTTGCCCCATGCCTATAAGGCCTCTGAGCTTGAGATAGACAAATCTCATGGTCTGATATCTCCTCTGAATTGTGGGCTGCCCATGGACAATCCTGAAAACTATGGTCTTCATCCCCACAGAGATTACAGATTGGGGGGGCTGTACATTGAGCTGCTGAGTGTCCCAATACCCCACAATGAAAGCACTTAATGCTATCACGGTCATTATTCAAATTAGTCAAAGCCCCACATCGATAACAACTTTTAGGCTGGCCTGCACAGAACAATATTCCCCTGTCCCTCCCCCCCAAAAAAGAACTTGGCAAGTGCTGAATCCCCATATCTGTTTGTTTTAATTGAACCCGAAAGTTCCATCCTCCATTCCAAAATCTGTTCCCGTCCATGATTGGCCTAGGATGTTCAAAGATTGTGCATCTTTTTTCTAACCAAAATTTAATATTGTTTACATCTACCCCCTCATTCCTAAATAACACCGTTCAAGTTTTAATAGTTGGTTTAGTTATAGGGATTGCTAGGAATTCTTTCCATTCTTCTAAATGTTTCTTTTCATTAATATAATTTCAAGAATTTGTCCAAAAGAACCATCAAGCAGAAACTGACATCATAGTTCCTATCCTCAGGCACATGTATAAAAGCATATACATCAATAGGAGTAAACCCCATCAGATCTTTAATAAGAGTTTTCCCCACCCAAAGTCTATCAGGAGGAATCGGAGCCTTCCCTACATATTGAATCCGAACTAGAAATCTCCTTTTTGCAGCCTCTTCAGGCTTACAAAAAAGCCCAGCATATGATGTAGGTCTCCCCCGATCTTGCACAGAGGGCAACGCCTCTCTAGAAGAACTGATATCATCTTCCCGCCTAGACTTATGCTGCAAACCTTCCCCCTTCTCTCCTACCTTTTCCATAACAGTAATCAGGAAGTCCTCTAGAGAGTTCTCTTGCTGAAAATGAAAGTTTTGAACATCAGAGTCCTGATAATCCAATGAAGAAAGAACTGCATCTGACGTAGCAGAAAAACATAGTCTCCTTATCGGAATGCACAGTTGCAGCAGAAGCAATTGGGGACTTAGGCTTTTGACTGTCTATACTGACCAGTTCTATTCCAGAGTTCCCCGGAGAACCCAGAATCGGTACCAGTGGATCTGCAACCCAACGATTCCCTTGATATAGCCATCCCTCCAGAGACCAGTCTTCTGAATCGACTGGTAAAACATTGCCATCTGTCAGAACATTATAATTTATCCCCACACTTCCCTCTGGGGTAGAAACAGCATTTATTGGAAGACGTTTGCTAGTACCTGATATGGGACTAGCTACCGACCTTTTCCATTTTTTCATTTCTTCCTCCAATCTAGATCTGCTAAGATTGTATTCCTGCTCTGCAGTAGAAATCAGAGCCAATAACTGAGCCTTCTTTACCTCCAGCTCCTCCTGTAGTTTAATTTCCTCAGTATTCAGGTCACCAACAGCATCAGGCATAAAGGGTGGAACCACAAGATTCTCCGGTATAACTCCTGGTAAGGGATTCATATCTGCTAGAGACCTCTCTTCAGACTGGATATGTGATTCCTCTGGAGCTCCAAAAGCCTGACCTTCCCCATCCATGGTCTGGGACATACTGAGCTTCACCAAACTGTCCTGCAGTGCTTCAGCACCCTCTGCAGCAACAGTAGGGGAATTTCCCCGGTGTCCTGGCCAAAATTTCCCTCATTCACTAAAAATACTACAAACAGCTGGTTCAAGGTCAGTTGGCATTCATCTGTATCCACCTCCCCCGGGTCGTGCCTGAAAATAGGCAAGATTTGTCTAGTGCACTTACCTGGTCAACAAAAATTAAATAAAATAAATAAATAAATAATACAAGGTTCCCGAGTTCCAGCCGAAAAAGAAAAGATTGAGACTCCCTCCTGCTGAAGGTGTTCAGTCTGAAACACCACAGAGAGCCATGGAGATGAGGCACAAAGCCGATCACCCAACAAACCCAAAGGGTTGAGTATTCTGGGTTGGCGCTGTCTCCTGACAACTCCCGCCAGTCACCAGGGAGTCACTCGGGTTATTCGGGAGTACTGTTGTCGCAACCTCCAGCTCCATAGTCTCTACTTTAAGCACAGAATCTGAACTATCAGAAGAACGCAAAGGGATACCTGCAGCTGTCGGCAAAGAATTCTGCAATAGCTCCATAGAGATGATTTGAGAAATGGGTACCGAATCCAGAGTAATATTCGCCATAACGGCAACTCGATCTGCAGCTCCCTCGGGACTCTCTATCACTTCTTCAAAATGAACAGCAGCATCGAAAAAGGTATCCACATCACAAACACCTCCCAACAATGGTGCAGCAGACACACCGCGCTCCTCCACGTCCAGCTCCATCGCATTTCAGATGGAGACTGACTCTGCAATGGACAGCATAGCCCCCTACTGTCAGAGTAGGGGAATTTCCCCAGTGCACTGGCCAAATTTCCCCCCATTCACTAAAAATACCACCAACAGTGTAATCTGGTTCAGGTCAGTTGGCATTCATCTGCATCCCCCTACCCCGGGTCATGCCTGAAAATAGGTAGGATTTGTCTAGTGCACTTACCCGGTCAACAAAAACTAAATAAACAAACAAGCAAGCAAACTACCTCCTCTACCCAGTCCAGTTTCCTGTAATCTGCTGAAATTAAATATCTGTTCTGTACTCTCTATATTATGTGCGTGTATATATATATATATATATATATATATATATATATATATATATATACACACACACACACACACACACATATATATATGTGTATATTTGTCTCAATGTTTCATGTCAGTGGTTTAAATGTTTCCACCAGCACTTATGTGCTCATGGAGAAGATCCTAAAAGAGAGGCTGGTGACCTTTTTGGAAGACAATGGTCTCCAGGATGGTCAACAGCATGGATTTGTCTCAGGCAGATCCTGCCAGACAAACCTATTTGAGTACAACAACTGGGAGACCAAGGAACTGGACAAGGGACATGCGGTGGACATTCTGTATTTGGACTTCAGCAAGGCTTTTGATTCCATGCTGCATGGGAGGCTGGGGGGGAAGCTGGAATATATAGGGGTGGAATCAAAGATGGGCAAATGGATAATCAACTGGCTGAATGGAAAGCAGAAAAGGGTGCTAGTGGGGGGGGTCTCATCACTGAGGGAGGTGATGAGTGGGGTGCCACAGGGATTGGCGCTGGGACCAGTGCTGTTTGGGATATTCATTGCTGATATCTCACACGGGATCCTGAGTAAGATCAGTCTGTTCACAGACGATATGAAGAGGGGAGCTGTGGTAGATGACATCAAAGGGTGGCAGGGGCTACAGGAGGACCTGACCACACTACAGGAGTGGTCAGAAATGTGGCAGTTGGGATTCAACGCCAAGAAGTGAAAGGTAATGCACTTCGGAGCTAGGAACCAGGGGAGGAGCTATCAGCTGGGAGGGGTACAGCTGGAAAGTGAAGAGAAGGAGGAAAAGGATCTGGGGGGGCTTATAATAGGCAGCATGAACAACTCAGCTTAGTGCAGGAAGGAGGCAGCAACAGCCAAAAACATGCTGGGGTGTATAGTGAGGGGAATCTCCTCCAGAAATAGGGAGGTGATCCTTCCCCTGTACAGGTATCTGGTCAGGCCGAACTTGGAGTACTGCGTGCAGTACTGGTGCCCATTCCTGAAGATGGACATCAAATTGTTGGAGGGGGTACAACGGAGGGCAACACAGATGATACAGGGATTGGAGGGGAAGTCCTATGAGGAGAGGCGGGGCAAGCTGAACATGTACTCCCTGTAGGAAAGGAGGGATGGGTGGATATGATTTAAACCTTTAAATATCTAAAGGGGCTAAACAAGAATAAATCAGAAGGGATTTTCCAGATTAGAAGAGGGAGGGAAATGAGAGGGCATCAGCTGAGATTGGAGGGGGGGAAGGTTCAGGAGGGAAAATCAGGAGACATTTTTTCACAAAATGGATGGTGGACAGGTGGAATACTCTGCCTGAGGAGGTGGTATCCTGTAAAATGGTGGGCAGTTTTAAGAGGGGTTGGGACAGAGTGAGGTGGGTAATGATGACAAGGGGAGGGTGGGGCAGCTGCAAGTTGAGGGGCTAACTGCATAATCGAGCAGACTGGATAGACTGTGAGGCCTGTTTCTGCTGGTGTTTTCGTATGTTCATATGTTACGTATATATTTGTTTATTTCCCCCTTTTCCCCCCACCTATGTAATCATTCTTAATAGGTTTGTTAATAGCCCATACTGTTCCAAAATTAGTATCAATAAGGATATTTATTTACATTTTCCCTCCTTTTTTCCTCATTTCTCTTCTCTTTTCTTTCATATCAAAGCTTAACTCATACTAAACTAGTTTATTATCAAATGTAACTAATACACCTCATCATACTTATTTCTTTTTGTATTATTTCACATTTTCTATTTCCATTATTTAAATCCTCCCAAAAGAAAGAAAAAGTCCCTCTCGTAGCTCCAGCTGAGTTTTATTATGTTCATTCTCTTCCCATTCTTTCTCTTGTTGCTGTTCTTTTGTTCCTTCTTGACTTGTTTGTTTATATTCCTTCCCTTGATTTCCATCTCCCGAATGGTTTTCACTGTCAAATTGTTTATCCTTTCCTGTATGATTGTGACCATAAGCACCAAAGTCACCACTCCACCCTCTTGTCTCTGGAATTCTTAGACCAGTCACCTTAACAGCAAATTCTTTTGCCTCCAGGACTGTTGTGAAAAAATTGATTCTGCCCCATAAATGATTTTCCAAAGTATTCAGAGTAAGATGTGTGAAAGGTAATTTGTTCTCCTACTAAATAGTCTTCAATGGGTTACAAACCTTCTTTGTGAATATAAAGGCCAAGATCTGGGAACACTAGTATTTGTTGATTTTTCAGCTGTAAAGGTGTTCTCCTTACTTCCCCTAATACCCCTGATAAAGAGGGTTGTTATCCTCAAAGCGCCGGGGAACCGTCCATTTGTTCACTCTGTAATTTATTAAAGTTTAGAAGCCACAGTCTGTATGCATCACTGTTTTTTTGTGTTATAACCCTTAATACAGTGCCCCTGTCCTGGAACCTCAAGAATCTTAAAAATATAATTCTGGGGTATTTGTACTGCAAATTTCTTTGAGCTGGTGACCTGTGTGCTTCATCAATTTCTACACGTTGTTCTAGGTATTTTATGCCCAGATGCTCCGTTAAGCATTGAAACATAGGATACATAGGATCTGATGGCAGATAAGGACCACTTGGCCCACCTAGTCTGCCCATTTCTCTACCTAACGGATAAGCTGGAGATCCTAGTTAACCAACAGCCTACTTCCTCCTACCCCCCACTAGAATTGCCTTATGTCTGTCCCATGCATTCTTGAATTCCCCCACTGTTTTTGACTCTATGACCTCCTCAGGAAGGCTGTTCCATACATCTACAACCCTCTCTGTGAAGAAATACTTCCTCACATTACCTCTGAGTCGTCCCCTCTAGCATTGTGCCCCCTTGTTCTTGCACATCTCTTTTTCTGAAAGATGCAACCCCCTTGGACTTTGTTGATTCCCTTGAGGTATTTGAAAGTTTTTATCATGTCCCTCTCCCTCCTTTCCTCGAGGCTATACATCTTAAGCTCCTTTAGTCTCTCTTCATATCCTTCATTCTCCCTTATGTTGCATTCCCCCTTATGTTGCATGTTCTATTGACCCAGGGCTGCTAAGCAACCTTAAAGAGACTATTCAATATATGTATTTGTATTATGTCATTTTGTAAACACCTCTGTATAACACTATGTAATGATACATGTTGTTTCCTCGCATATCCTGTTTGTCTGCCCAGATGTGGAGCCTTTGTAAAGGAGTCTCTGACTCAAAGGTTGTAATTCTGAAACTTTAAATAAATAAATATGTCTTCTGGTGCAGACCCTGTGCCATTTTGGTTGCCCTTCTCTGGACAGCCTCCACCCTGTCTATGTCTTTGCAGAGATGGGGTCTCCAGAACTGTACACAGTACTCCAGATGTGGTCTTACCAACTGTCTGTGCAGAGGGCCAGACAGTTGGTAAGACTACATCTGGAGTACAGTATTGTTTCATAAATTGTACACAGCTCAGTTGTTTGATCCCTTCTGGGATACTTAGGAATTTCAGATTATTTCTCCTTCCTCTCCAGTGCAGGTCTTCTGTTTCCTTTCAGAACTTTCAGTTCTTTAGTGTCCAGGTAAATGTGTTTGCCCTGCTTCAGTAAATAATCTTCCATATTTGAAAGCCTTTGTTCATAATTTGACATCCTGTTTTGTGTCCCTTTTATATCGTCCCTTGTTTCAGTTTATACTGTTTTGTATCTGAGGTATTTTATTGTCCATGTTATAAAATCATAGATATCATATTATTCAGTTTCTCAGTAGTTGAATAATTTTCTCCTGGGTTGTTTGACCTCAATTTCCATAATCTTGCTTATCAGATTTTTATCTTTTTTCTAAACTTGTACTGCTTGATTGTATGATTATATTCCTCTCCCTTCAACGACAAGTGTGCTTCATTTAATACATTAAGCTCCTTGTTTGACATCCGAGATACATCCGCACTGCTTATAGTTAATATAATAACTGGTGACCCCTTAGAATAACTCACTGCAGACTGCTTTTAAAATGCCATAATAACCCAGTGAATGCCATAATAACACGATACCGGGATATTTCAGAATTTTCATCCCTGCGCTGTCACTGCTATCAATTTGTCCTCGCGCTGTCACTATCAACCATGAAAAATACACTAGCCGCATACACGGTCTCAGAAACTTGCACCATGTATTATAAAAAAATCATATCACCTCTCTCCCTTCTTTGCTCTAGGTCATACATATTGAGCTCCATAAATCTGTCCTCTTATGTTTTCTGATGCAGACCCTGCACCATTTTGGTTGCCCTTCTCTGGACTGCCTCCATTTTGTTAATGTTCTTGTGCAGGTAAGGCCTCCAGTACTGCACGCAGTACTCCAGATGGGGCCTAACCAGTATCTTGTAAAGAGGGATTATTACCTCCCTCTTACAACTTGTGATACCCCTGTTAATACATCCCAACATCCCTCTAGGCTTACCTACTGCCTTAGTGATCTGCTTGGATGATTTCAGGTTCTGTGATGATGATGATGCCCAAGTATCCTTCCCTTGTGACTGCCAACAACTCCCCTCTCAACCTATAGGTAGCTTCATGGTTTCTCTTCCCTATGTGCATGATCTTGCACTTCTTTGTGTTAACCCTTGCAGGGCCATGGACTGATATATCGGTCCAGATCTTCAGTACGTTCTAATTCTGTCGGCAGTCTAAGGGTTAAACCCCAGTTGCCACTCTTCAAACCATTTTGCCAGTTTTTCCAGCTCTCTTCTCATTCTGCCCACCCCATCTGAATCATCTATTCTGTTGCAGATCTTGGTGTCATCTGCCAACAGACAAACCTTACCCTCCAGTCCATCTGCAATGCCTCTGATGAAGATATTAAGAGGACTGACCCCAGGACTGATCCCAGAGGTACCCCACTTGTAACTTACATCTCCTCTGACTGTATACTGTTTACCACCACCACCTATTTTCTGCCCGCCAACCAGTTTGCCACCCAGTTGACCAACATCTGCCCCACCCTGAGCCTACCCAGTTTATTTTTTTTTAAACTTAGATTTTTATTAAAATCATAGGTATTTTTTCACAAGGCACATGTGTACAAATATTATTGCACAAATGATTATAGCATATTGAGTCTATGATAAGTAATATAGTCATACAGAATGAATCACTGATAATCTTACAGTATATTGAGTGGTCCTGGAGAGTCAATGCAGTTGCCCCTTAAGTTTATCTGTCAAGGAGTGAGTCTCAGTTCAAATTCAAAACTTGAGCAACCCAGATTATCTCAATCTATAAGAATAATCCTGAAAGAAGAGGGAAAAAAAAGGAAGGCAGGCGGGTGGCAGTCTGGTAGCCCTATTTCATCCCCTACTCATTAGTGAATACCTCTAAGTGTCTCCATTTATCTGGAAACATCTGGGCCCAAGACCAGCCTGAACCCCACACACATCCCCTCCCACCGTTGATCTATGGCACAAAATCTGGTCTTCATTTTGCTATATAAAGTAGCATAATCGTCCATCTGTTCATAAGGGAGTGAGTTCCATCCCTTATTCTGTCTGTCATTCTTTCCATTTTGTATATGTCATATATTAAATCTTCCCACTGGGTGATCGTGGGGGGCTCGGGTGCAGCCACTTATGAGTTATAGCTTTCTTTGTTGCCGTTAAGAGAATGCTGGTTCAGTAGATGTGATGTCTCATTTTAAATTGTTTTGGGTAGTTTAATAGAAGGGCTAGCTCAGGGGTGATGTCACCCAGGTTTGGAAACAGGTCCTGTATAACTGCTATGACCTCCTTCCAAAATTGAAGTAACGCAGGACAGGACCAAAAAATATGGGTATGTGTGGCCACCTCAGCTCCACATTCCCTTCAACATGTGGCATCTCTTGTGGAATGAAATTTAGCTGTAACTTGTGGTGTCCTAAAGAATTGGGCCACTATTTTCCATCCAAACTCTCTCCAAGAGTATGAACTGGTGATATGATGCTGATTTTGCCATATCCCTTCCCAGTCCCCTCGTGGTATAATAGTCACCAAGTCCACCTCTCAATTCTCGTATGTCCTGTCCCAGTCCTGTCTTGGGATGTCACACAGGGATTTGTAAAATCTGGAAATTAAATGTCTAGGTTGGGTTTTCCCCTGAACCTGTCTCAATAAGGTCAGGGTGGGTGATAGTTGAATTGTCGTGGCATCTAGTCCCACTGCTTTCATCAGGAAGTGTGGAATCTGTAAGTATCTATAAACGTCATGGTGGTGAAGGCCATATTCCTGTTGCAATTGTTGGAAGGATTTAAAAATTCCCTCCTTGTAGACATGGTAAGTATAGATTAGGCCTAATCTATGCCACTGGTGAAATCCATGGTCTAACCATGCTGGTAGGAATGATGGGTCTAATGAGGGGACTTCCAGCCAGGTTGGCCCAATGGATGTTTATAGGTCTTTTGAGGTATATCTTCCAGGCATGTAATAAATTTGAAGTGCAGAAGGAAGTATCTAACGATGAGAATAACCGGGATGGTTGGTAAACTGTCTTTTGATCTAGAGATATGGTAGTGAAGGCTCTCTCCACCCCCACCCATGATGGTGTTTATGTAGGATGCAGAAACCAGTAAGATAGGTGTGTGAGCAAAGTCGCCAGTGCTTAATTCTGTATGCTTGGTAGCATCAGACTTCCTCACTCCTTGGCCATGGTTAACTTGGTGAGGGCCTCTCTAGATGGCTTCCCCTGCCAGAGGAAGGAGGATATTACCCTGTTCCAGTTTGCTATTTTGGCCTGGGTTAGTATATAGGGTATGTTTTGCATTAAATATAGGATCCTGGGCAATATGTTCATTTGGATAGTTTGGGCATGGTTTATCAGGGATAGTGGAAGGTGTGACCAGTGTTTAAGATCTTCCTTCACTTTCTAGAATAAGGGGTCATAATTTAGGGATAAGACCTTAGCGAGATCTGCTGCCAGATGAATCCCCAGGTAATGTAGTGAGGGCCTGTCCCTGGGTGCAGCACCCATATGGCATATATGCACCTTTTGTAAAAATAACACCCGGCATAGTATAACCAGAGATTTTAATGTCTCCATACATATGGGCAATGGGGATGAAGAGGCAACACCGTGTCATCATCTCGCGGTGTTTGCCAGTGCGATCTCCCAAGAGGCTGTACTCTGGTTGTCAATATGATGGGTGCAGCCCCTGGGAAAAGTATTTTTACGATCATTCAGGTATGTTGTTAAATTGATAAATATTGGGACTCACAGGGGGAATGGGGAGCTCAAGCCACAATCTATGCAACAGCAGCTCGAGCTCCCTTCCCAGTAGATTTCCTTTAAAAGGTCTCAGGAAGAAGATCTAGTGATTAGCTATGTGCTGCAGTACAAATCTTAAAACCTACAGCCAAACAGAAAAAAAAACAGATGCAATGAACCTCATGACTCAGTGGCACTGCTGAAAGCGTGAACAAAGCTGCATCATGATAAGAATGGAATTTTATATAGAAAGACAGTATCCCACTCCCAATTGGTACTGCTAAAGAAATATCATCTGCATGTCTACAAAGAACTATGTGAAAAGATGGGACATTTAGGGATTAAAAACAATTTAATTAGAGACTGATTCTACTGACTCCACATGCAAAAAGACATGGAACATTATGTGACTGAAGTCTGCAATTGCCTCAGGCAGAATGGGTCCAGCAAGTCAACATGTGCACCACTGAATAGCATCATGACTACCGAGTCCCGACCCAGTTGAGGTGATCTCAGTAGATGTCTTGTATCTAGAGAAGTGTAAAAATGGATATAATTATTGAGTGATGGTGCTCAGGAAACTACAACTGGGACATGGTCATACCAGTCTATACTCTGTTCAGGAAAAGATAGGGTGGGAAGGACAGGAGGAAGGGTGGTGCTGTATGTAAGGGAGGGTATCAAAGTGACAGAGACAGAGGGAATCCAAGGGGAATGGAGAGGTTGGAGGTAAGGGTGGAGGTCATGCAAGTGACTTACTTCGTCCCCCCAGCCAACGACCAGCACACAGCTGCAGTACATGGTGCTAAGTGCCCCCTCCATTGCCGATCACCAGCCCAATGTTTTAGATCAGACAAAAAGAGCTCCTTGGCAAAATTTTACTCCCCTTTAAAAACAGGCGTTGAACAAGCTATCCACATTAAAGAATGTTGTTATTTAGCTGGCTGACAAGGTGGGTAGTAATGGGGTTCTTGATAGTGAGCACTATGAAACAACAGTGATGGATTTGTTAAATGATGAACAAAGTTATAAAAAATGAAATGAGAACCTTATTAACATCTATAAGAGAGAAATGTTGCAATTGTTGTGAGAAGCCGTAGTTAATGGGTTTATTTCAGATAAGGAACTTAAATTATTGTGGTGTAAACATCTAATTATGCCTACGTTCTTTGCCCTACCCCAAACCCACAAAAATCTAGAAAATCCTCTGGGGAGACCAATCGTCTCAGGAATTGGTTCCCTGATAGAAAAGCTTAGCAGTTTTACTGATTTTTTTTCTACAATACTCTGTATCTGAGTTAGTAGTAGTAGTAGTAGTAAAAATCTTTATTTTTATACAGGATTACAAAAGACAGTCTTATTTACACCAATGAGATAAAAATCCCATTTTCAAGGTAGTCCTGTTTCAGTATCCAGAGGTAGTTACAGTAAGTAAACAATTATTACAAAACTAGTCAAAAAACTACCATTTAAATAATCCAATTGCTACCCATTCAGGGGGACACATTCAGAGCCGGCCAGTTGCGCGTGCAACAATGCGCTGCACAATACAGAAACACCGACCAGCCCTGTGGTATATTCAAATAGTATGTGCAGTCAGAACTGATCGGGCATACTGTCTGAATATCCGACCCTGAAAGCCCAGCCCAGAGTGGGCTGCTGCCCTGTTCCACGCAGTGCAACCAGGGTCAGTGCTGAATACCGCAATCGGGAGTGCATGGTGCAAACCTGGATGTGCCATGACCCCACGTGCGATATTCATCCAGTAAATGCTAGCAGACAGGCACCATGTATGCTTATTATGAGCTCATTAGCATGACTGTACACTGAGGAATACACTGGGGCAGACATTCCCAGTCCTGATCATGGGACAAGCATTACAGGTGCCCTGGCTGCCTTGGTGGTCCCCTGGAACCCCCACCCAGCCCTAATCCTGCTATGGCACACACTGAACATCCCCACACCTGGGCCTATCAATGGTGTGGTGGCCCCCGCCCATGTCCCAGTTCACGGGGTCATACCCCATGCACCAAACCCCCTGGCAGGCAAGCGCCTTCCCCTTGCCAGCCCTGCCAGTGCACAGGATGCCTCAGTTACCCCATATCCCTGGTGGTCCAATGGCCCCTCACCCCCCACCCCATGACAATCCTCCTGGAGCGGCGACTGGCTCTGCCCTCTGCATACATCCATGGCCAGTCACCAACTGCATTGTCATTGGATCGGTACTGTACACAGAACACTCCCAATCGATGGGCACAGCCTTTGTCAGTACCGGTCCAAGGACAGTGCAGTTGGCGACTGGCCATGGAGGTGTGTGGGGCAGAGACAGTCGCTGGCTCTGGGAGGATTGAGGGGCAAGGGGGTCCGTGATGGAGGGGCCACTATGCTATGGAAATTGTCGGGGGGGGACTGTGTGTCATGGTCCGAACATCGGGGGTGGGGTCCCTGCACACAGGTTACTGGATTGGGTGGGGTTCCTACAATGCACAGGGACTGGGGTTCAGGAGAGGATCACAGCCCATACAGGGACCAGGGTACGTGAGTGGATCACAGCCCATACAGGGACCAGGGTATGGTAGTAGATCACAGCCTGCACAGGGAATAGGGTTTGGGAGGGGATGCACAGTCGATGGAGGATGGGAATTGGGGGCTCTACACTATGGGCTATGGGGCACAGTTGCCATTACAGTGCTCAGGGGTAGGGAGCCACATGACTACCAGGGCTGGCAGGCTGCTGTGCACTGGGCTGCACTTCCACAGCCTGCATGTGGGTGGCTGACATATTTAGGTCAGCTTTCTCTGGCCTATCTGTGTGCAGCACAGTTCAGGCCCTTGCAGGGTGCAAGCCCATTGAATATGCCCATGCGTGGCACATTCATGGGCATGCCCCCTCTTCTTGCACATTTTATGGTCTCTGTGGGCCATGGCACATTCTCTTTTGAGTGGCTCAGCACCACCCATTGAATATCGTATTGCAGCACATTGTGTGGGATGCATGGCACATCTCCATTTTCCGCTGAGATGCACCGCTCATCTCCTTTGAATATGGGGGATCCAATCTACTAACATTCATTATAATTAACACTCGTGCGAACAATTATGTAGTAAAAATGCACATAAAACTAATATTTTGTTTGTCACCCATTGCACATACATCTACATGAAAATTCTTTCTTAAAGATGCAGGACACACCTTGAGAAAACTTATAGACTTTAAATGGGAAAGGGAATATATTTAGTTATCAGTTGATGTAGAGGCATTATACATCTAAATACACCATATGGATGACATTAAAGCATGTCAGTTTTTTAAGGAGCAAAGCACAATCAGCACAGCCACCCTGGTGAATTTTCTGACCAATGCATTGGGTTTTGTGTTGACACACAAGCCCAGATATTCAAAAGGGTTGCGCCATGCGCAACTCCAAAAATGCGCCATTCTGCGATATTCAGAAGGGGCCAGTTGCGCCACCAAAAACATGCTGAGCAACAGCGCAATGGAAATGAAGGCATGCGCAACCGAAGGGGGCGGGTCCATGCATAAAGTGCGCAATGCGATATTCGAACACTTGCGCAATGCGCAAGAGTGGCTCAGCCGGAAGTTGCGCAGTAGCGGAATTGAGCCAAAATAAAAAGGCTCAAGGAAGCGGCGCAAGAACCCTAGCAGGCCGCAAACCGGGGGAGAGAGACAGAGAGAGAGAGAGACAGGAGCTGGAAGGGCAGAGAGGGACAGTGGGTCCAGGAGGACAGAGAGGCCAGTGGGGGGTGCCCGGTGCAGTGGAAGCAGCAGTGGGGGCAGCGGGGGTAACACAGGAACAGCAGCCGGGGGGGCAGAAGCCAGGGAGATGGACAGTGCCAGCTTCACATGGAAGCTGTAATGAGGGTGAGACACCATGCTGCAGGGGGCGTGGCGCGGAGAGGGGCCCGTGGCGGTATACCCGACAGGCGTATCGTGCCCGCATCAGCATCGAGCTGTACACAGGCGCCGAGATTGTGGGCCGGTACCGCCTGAAGAGGGCAATACTGAGATGGCTCTGCGAGCTGTGCAGTGATGTGATGCAGGCACCCTCACGACGGAGTCACGCCCTGTCTGTGGAGACCAAGGTGACAGCCTGCATGTGCCTGCTCGCCACAGGCACCTTCCAGAGGCCAACAGGGGACACCACAGGCATTACACAGTCGGCAACATCACGCATCCTCACCCAATTCCTCAGCGCACTGCTGCCTCATGCTGCGGAGTACATCCATTTCCCCAGCACCGCAGCAGGGTGTACAACAAACATGCAGGAGTTCCACAGGGTAGCACATATGCCTGGCGTGCTAGGGGCCATAGACTGCACCCATGTGGCCATTCACACGCCACCTGGCCCCGACGGCCAGGCATATCGGAACCGAAAGGGGTTTTCCAGTGTCAACTGCCAGGTGGTGTGTGATGCCACTGGGCGCATTATCAATGTCTGTGCCACACACCCTGGCAGAGCACATGATGCCTTCATATGGCACCAGTCTGCACTGTGCCATCAATTCGAGAGTGGGGACATCCCCACGGGTCATCTAGTGGGTGAGTACACATGTATGGAATGCAAACTCTGGGCAAGGGTGGGAATGACACAGGTGCCATGGTAGTGGCACACAAGGATGTGGGCAATATGGACCTGACATGACACTGATCTCCACTATCTCCACACAGATGACTGCGGATACCCACTCCATCCCTGGCTGCTCACACCGTAGCGGCGCCCCACGACCCCAGCGCAGCTATGCTTCAATGAGACACATGCCGCAACACGTAACATCATAGAGCGGGTGTTTGGGATGCTCAAGGCACACTTCCAATGCCTGGACACCTCCGGTGGAGCCCTACAGTACAGCCCCCAAAAGGCCTGTGGGATATTCCTGGTCTGTTGCATCCTGCACAACATGGCCAAAGACCATGGGATAGCCGTACAGGTCCAAGAGGGGGACAGCGATGGGGACGCCAGTGGCGCCGGTGATGTTGGTGATGAGCAGCCCCCCCAGGACGGAGGGACCCCCGACTGACCCGGCAGGCCCAGCTGCACCGGGACACCATTGCAGAAGAACACTACGCCCAACACAGGTAAGTCAAGGGGACATGTGCAGGCAACACTGTCCATGCGCAAACCACAGGCACACGGGGAACACACCTGCATGAAGGTCAGGGGAGTTGAAGGTTCCAGGCATACCAACACCCATCAGAGAGGTGAGCACTCATATGGACACACACACACACCAGGCAGCATACATGGGCAGCAGCACAGCACTGGCGGAAACGACATTGCCAACACACAGCACCACCGACCACCCCCACCACCTGGACTGTCCACGTCATGTGTCAGGACCTGGGCACCCTTGCACCTTGGTGTACAGTGCAATGCAGGCATCATCATGCACATGCACCTGTGGACAGCAGTTGGGAGAGGTGTAGGTGGTCCGTGTGTCAGCGGGTGAGCAGAGCACCCAGCAGTGCACTGCCCACCATGACACACATTGCACACAGGGCAGCACCAGACAGGGCCTGCACTGGGAGACAGCTCAGTCAGGTAGCACTGTCCCACGGCCACCACGGATGCATGGGCAGCCCCGCTTGGCCCAGCAGCACTGGCAGGCTGAGCAGGGGCCACATCGGGTGGTGCTGGTGCACCACCAGGGGTCCCACTGCGTGAACGCGACCTTGCCCGCACAGGGGTCTGCATCCTGCCAAACAAACTTGCACCAGGGGTGCTCGGGATGCCCACAGCAGAACACGGCATCGACAGGCCTGGTGTCGCACGACGCCGGGAACGGGGAGTGGAGAGCGCACTGTGTGGGGTGTGTGGTACAGGGGCACCTGACAGTGTGGCCAATGCGTCTGCGACAGAGACCACTGCCTGGGTCAGCCTGTCAATGGCAGCGGTCACATCCGTCCGCATAAGGACCAGCTCGGCTCAGTCCCGAGCACACTCCCTGCTATGCCGCTCCACGGACACAGACAGTGCCTCCACGGACCTTGCAACCCACCCCTGCAGCTGTACCGAGTCCTGCAGCAGGTGGGTGTGCGCGTCCAATGGGTACTGTGCCCCAATGGCATCGTGACTCCCAGGGTGTGGACAGTCCTGGTGCACAGCACCCCTTGAGGGTGGGCGCTGTTCACCAGGACCAGGTATGGGTGGATCAAAGGGTGGTGGACATGTGCCACTGCTTGACACTGTACCCCCAGACCTGGTGTGCGACTGCTGCTGCCGCCCCTCCAACTGCTGAGCCCCCAGGTCCACCTGTTCCACCTCCGTGCTGACAGTGCCAGACACCTGCACAGCCACTGGTGCTGCCCCACTGGTGCTGACAGGCACAGCCTGGGACTGTGCCAGCATGCTGGTACACAGGTGTGAACCAGGAAGGCCCAGGGGCACGTGCTGGCCTGTCATGTGTCCGTCATGGGACACACACCTATCACTGCCCATTGCAGGCCTGCTATCATCAATGGTGCAGGTGCATGCCACTGCCATAGGCACAGCATGCTGGCATACCTGCATGCCAG
The DNA here is from genome assembly GCA_016271365.2 of Neoceratodus forsteri. NCBI lineage: Eukaryota > Metazoa > Chordata > Ceratodontiformes > Ceratodontidae > Neoceratodus > Neoceratodus forsteri. Next base: position 143,948,472 of record JADMNL010000027.1, read on the forward strand.
ACTGCTGAGACACAGGCTGTGCACCCCCTGCACCCGTATCACTGACACCGGAGTTGTTGGCCCAGTGCATGCTGCTGCAGTGCCTGCAGGCTGGTGGCGGAGGTGGATGGTCCCTCCTCCACGTCCAGCAGGTCTGCATCACTGTCTGGACCCACCACCACCACCGTCTCCTGAAGACGAACAGGATCTGTAACAGAAAGAGAGTACATGTGAGTGCATGTGAACAACAGCCCCCCAACAACACCACCATGTCATACCGTGCAGTGATGGGCTTCCACCTGTCTGGAATCCTCCGCCTGGTACGCCCGCAATGGCACTCAGCTGCATGGCTGTGACCAGTGTCTCCTCTGTAGGGGTCAGCTGCAACACCACTGGTGGGCCCCCACCAGTGCCAGCACGTGCCGCCCTGAAGGCTGCCACCTGCTCCTTCAGCCTCCTGCGGTCAGTCCCCATCTTCTTCTTGCATTCCTGCACGGAGCGCTGGTGGCTTCAGTGCAGGTTGATGGCCCAAGCTACCCCCTCCCATGCAGCTGCACGTTCCTGAGGGGTGCCCCTCCGTCCACTCAATAGTGGCTCATCCTCCAGGTAGGCCTGGAAGAGGGCCTCCGTCTCTGCCGCGGTGAAATTCGGCCTCCTCCTACGCCCGCCGTCCACACCCTCAGCTTGGCTCTGCTCAGTCATGGTGATCTGTATGGCTGGAAGTGGACACCTGTCACTGTGCAGTCGACAGCATTTCCCCATGAGCATAGCTGCCGGCCCGGGGGGGGCAGAAGCCCCCCACGTTTCCTCTCCGCATGGCAGATACTGATAGAAAGAGTGCCCTTTGTCCCTTTCTAAGTGCCCTTTTCATGCTCAGCCCCCTCAGCCTTTATCATCCTCCGCCCATGAGCATTGTCCTGAGCATCACACAGCATGTAACTCACCTCTCACCTGCAGTAACCAAATCTGGCCAGCATAACCCACTGTCGCATTTTTAAAGTGCAACACATGCAAATGAGGTGTGGCGCAACTTTAATGACATGCTAATCGCGCCACTGTGCCTTTGAATGGCTGATCGAATGATTTGCATATGTCAGCTGAATATCGCGTATTTGCGCTTTGCGCAATACGGAAGGCCCAGCTGAGCCAATGGCGCAGGTTTGTGGCTGCGTGCTACACTGCATTGCGCATGCCCAGACAGCTTACGCATGCGTCTATCGTGCTGCAGACCTGCTGGAGCGATAGGCGATTCAGAGCTAGCCACCATTGTGCCAGTGGCGCTACAGCACTGGGCACTATATGGCGCTGTGGCACTACTGCGCGATAGTCCACTGTGGCACTGGTGTGCAGCTTGGCAGTTGCGCAGGATGCCTATACGTCCAATGGCGCTGTGCGTAGCCTTGCGTCATTGCCGTGACCTTGTGTATGCCCTCTGACCCCTGGCGCTGTTGGCATGCCATGTGTACGTCCCTATTGCGCTGTCTGGTGACAGCGCCATGTGAAGTGACGGCGCTGTTCGAACAGCGCGATTGGAGCCTGTGGTGGTCTATTGCGCAACAACTCCACGTGGAGTTACGGCACAGTGGGGCGCCATATTGCCTGCTCTAAAGTTGGTGCCATGGCTAGGAGGAGGGCGGTGTCCTGGAACCAGATTGAAGTGGCCAACCTGGTGGCCCTAGTTGAGCCACACTATGATGGCCTGTATGGTGAGGTGCCCCTCACCAGTGCCAGGACTCAGCTGTGGCAGCAAGTGGCCACTGACCTGGTGGAGGTCACTGGACGGGGCCGGTCTGCTGAGCAGTGCCGGCACCGGTACAGTGACCTCCGTCGGAGGGAGCCAGAACTTTTGTCGCGGCTGCGGTCGCGTGCCAGGCGGGGCATAGTGCCTAGGCCAGGTGAGTGTACCATCTATGCACCTATATTCTCTAGGGGTGTGTGTGTGCTTGGGTGGCTGTGCATAGGTGCCGGCTCGGACACGGTTGGCTGTGTCAGTGTGTGCCGCTGTGCGATGGATGGTTATGGCTGTGTGGGCAGGCACTCTCACTGGGGCAGGGGGCACTCTGCTTTTGAGTCACACTGATGTTTGTCTCAACATATGTCTCCCACAGGCCGGAATCTGAGGACGCAGGGCGACGGTGACGTGGGCCATGCCAGGGCCCCGGTGCCGGGGGGTGTTGTGCCCCAGCAGCAGCATCAGCAGCAGCAGCAGCAGCAGCAGCGGCAGAGCCAGCTGCTGGAGGAGTGTGAGTATCATTACTTCATGGATGCTATTGCATGCTGGGGGGGGCAAGACCACCAGCCATGCACAACACAACCATGCAGGAAAGGGGAGGTCATAATTCCACTATACAAGACACTGGTGAGGCCCCACCTGGAGTACAGTGTACAGTTCTGGAGACCATACCTACGTATGGACATGGACTGGGTAGAGAGGGTTCAGAGGAGGGCAACACGGATGGTGCATGGTTTGCATTACAAGTCCTATGAAGACAGGTTGAAGGAACTGAACATGTACTCCCTGGAGGAGAGGAGGGGGGGGATATGATGGGGATATACAAGTATCTTACAGGGGGGAACAGGGTGCAGGAAAACACTATTTTTAAGCGAAAAAGATGTTCCAGGACTAGAGGGCATGGGATGAAGTTGGAGGGGACGATTCAGAGGAAACATGAGAACGAATTTCTTCACAGAATGGGTGGTGGACAAGTGGAACACCCTGCCAGAGGAAGTGGTGGGGGCTGACTTGGTCACGGGATTTAAGAATGCACGGGATAGCCATAAAGGAATTCTGGAGGTCAGGGGTAAGGTGCAACAGACTTATAGGAAAACAGAGTGAACTTACAAGGTCAAATGGCCAGACTGGGTGGCCCATAGGCCCTTATCTGCCGACACTGTCTATGTATCCATGTATGTAGGCACGACACAGGTGACATGCATCACTGTGCAGTATCACAGCACGTCTGTGTGTGCGTCACTGGTGGTCCAGGCATGCACTGGGCACATAGCTGTGTAACTGGCATCGCACCATGTTGCCACATCACTTGCCAGCCTAGTTTGTACTGTGATTGACATGGGCAGTGTGTGTGTGCGGTGGTGCACATAGCTGGTGCCGCCTGTTTGTGATGGCCATGTGCATGTTCACTGTGGGTGGGTGTATGCCATCACAGGTGCGGGACATTGGGCTATATGGCTTGCAGGTTGGGTGGTGTTCAGGGTTGTGGTCAGTCACAGCCATTGACTGTGTTCCCATTTTCCTAGGCCTCATTGTGCTCTGGAGGATCGAGCAGGCACTGCAGCAGCTCACCCAGGTCTCCGTGGACAACAGGACCATCCTCAGCAACATGCAGCGCCATGGGGTCTGGAGGCGGCAGCAGCCATACACGAGCACCAGGCGTGCAGAGGACCAGCCTACAAGGCCTTAGGCCAGATTCCCCTTCCCACTTCACCCATCCCTCCCGCCCTGCCTCCTTCAAGTTCTTCATCCCTTCCCTTGCCCACCCCTACCTTGTACCCCTCCCTCTTGTAAATAGTTATGTTGTTGTGGATTTTGTAATTACATTTTCTAATACATTTATATTTTGATATGATTACTGTGTTGGTCTCTGATTTGCAACTGGCTATGGTTGCTCAGTTGCAGTGGTGTGCATGCCATCTGGGCTGGTATGGTCCTGGGTTGTGTGTGTGTGTGTGTGTGTGTGTGTGTGTGTGTGTGCATGGGGAGGTATCTCCAGCATGGCAGTGGCTTTCGGTTGGCCTTGCCATCTGCTGCCACCCACTGCTGGGTGCACAGGGTGTGTCTGGCTTGTAGGCTTCTGTGTTGCACGGGGCTGACGTGTGCTGGGGAGACTGCTTGGTTTCCTGCAGTGCCAGTCACTGCACATGGGTGGTGTCTTGGGGTCACAGTGCAGGGTGTGCTGTGCATACGGGGGGCTGATGTGCACTGTGGTTGTCAACCCCCTGTGTGTGGCACTCTCCGCCTGCCAGTGGTTGTGCTGGGGTGTCAGGGCTCTGCTATGCTTTGTTGGCTTGTCCCCATGGGCACGTGGATCATCCATCCACCCCAGTGGTGCTGTGCTTGGGGTGTGCAGGTGGTGTGGGTTCTGCAGTGTGTTCCTGTGCCCATGTGTGGCATGGCTGGCGGTGGGCCCCAGCCTGCCTCCCTGGATGTGCAGTTCCATTGCTCTGGGGGCTGTGCTTGCACTATGGCAGCTCTGGAATGCTCAGCTGAGCTTCCCTGGTTGCGCCATAGCGCAACATTTTGGCTCAGCTTCTCCTTCCTGGTTGTGCGATGGCGCAGTATGTGCGATATTAGACGTTTGTTGCTTGCGCAATTTGCTCTGCTCCATGTTTGAATATCGCACCTGTTGTGCATTTGCGCAACTGGTTTGTGCTTGCTCCTGCAGTTGCGCTACTTTTGAGCGCAGTTTGAATATCTGGGCCACAATGTTTTTGAATTTCAACAAGAGTTTTACTTAGTTATGTGGCACTGCGATGGGAACTTCTATGGCTCCAAAGTATGCCAATTTCTTTGGAGGATCTTGGAAGTAGGAGACAATTCACAATCCTGAGGCTAATCCATTTTTTAACAACATCAAAAATTACATAAATACTTAGGCCCACATTTTCAAAGGTGATGCGAGGCACAAAGTAGAAATGTGCCACCCATCTCAAAAAATGCACCAACGCACGATACTCAAATGACAGAGATGCAGCGCGCAACCCCAGATGTGCCAAAGTGCAAATATAATGTATGCAGCACATGTAGAGGGGGTGTTCCCATGAATGTGTTGCACATCGGCATATTCAGTCAAAATGAGCGGCGCAAGTGCAGCGCATCCCAAAGATGCACTGCCCAAAGATAGGAATAAAAGGAGCTGGCCTAACTTTGAAAGCCACCCACAGGCAACAAGCTGAATAGCAACAGCCATGGATGGGGTCTGCTTTCCTAATGGAAACTATCATGAGGGGGGTGTGAGGAGATGGGCAGAACAACAGTAGTGTGGGCGAGGAAGGGCCCATAGGCGGTATACTCAACACAGATGGTACAGAGCCTGTGTCACATTTGAATAACTCACTGACAGAGATAGTGGGTTGGTACCGTCTCATCAGGGCAATTCTGAGACAGCTCTGCGAGCTGCTTCATGACAACCTGCAGGCACCAATACACAGGAGTCACGCCATGTCGGTGGAGACAAAGGTGACAGCGGCACTGTGCCTGCTCACCACAGGTATTACTTCGTATCACTAGACAAAGTAGGCTAGCTGCCTATTAAATTGTCTCCCACACCATTTGGGTTTATATTTGAGTCGTACTCCATAATAGATGGTCATCCAAACTTTTTTTGAAACTTTCAAATGTTGAGGTCTCAACAATATCCATTGGTAATAAATTCCAATATCGAATAGATCTTATTGTATAGAAGTTATGTCTTCTGACTGTATTTACTTTTGGAATAACAAGTTGTCTGTTATGAGATCTAAGATTGTTATTTCTAGGATTATATTTTAATCCACATTGTTTCATAAACTCAGTGTCATCCAGTATTTTATATAGTAGCAAAACATCCCCTCTCATCCTTCTAGTTTCTAAGGGAATAGTCCCAATGCAACCATTCTTTTACTATAATTTAGTGTTTTTAGTCCACTAATTGATCTAGTGAGTTGACGTTTTTTTTTTCCAGTAGATGTACGTCCTGCTTATGATAGGGGCTCCAGATTGGTGACCCATAATCTAGATGTGGACTAACATATGTTTCATATAAATGTAAGATACAATTGCTATTTCTTGTTATAAAATATTTTTTTAGTAGAATAAATTAGTCTATTGACTGTCTGGGTTACATATCTACAGTGATCAACTGAAGTAAGAGCTCTGTTTATCCATATTCCTAAATCTTTCTCTTTCTTAGATGATTTCAAAATCTGTCCATCTAATTTGTACTTGTATTCTGGATTTTTACATCCAAAATGCAAAACTGCACACTTTGATTCATTAAAGTTAATTTTTGTTTACCCTACCCCATATTTCAGTTTGGTTTAAATCCTGACTGAGAATAAGTTAGTTTTCTTTGGAGTTTACTGCTCCATCAACTTTGGTGTTGTCAGCAAAGTTGGACACCCTACTTCTAGCTCCAACCCCCATATCGCTAATGTAGAGTCCAAACAGCACCGGCCCCAACACGAATCCCTGTGGGACCCTGCTACCCACTAAATCCTAATCCGAGATAGATCCATTTATTTTCACAGATTGCGAGTGATCTGCTAGTCGATTACAGATTCATTTTATGATAAATTTATTTAAGCCCATTTTTGTTCGTTTATTTATCAATAAATCGTGTGGGACTGTATCAAAGGCCTTCCCTATGTCCAGAAAGATGACATCCATTGGAACACCCCTATCTATATAATCGCTGACAAATTCATAGAAGAACACCAGATTAGTAATACAGGACAGTCCCCTTTGAAAACTGTGCTGGGAGGAGTCTTCTAGACCTAATCTAGATATGTATTTATGAATTTCTTTTTTAATAAGCCTGTCCATGATTTTACAGCATATTGACATCAAACTTATTAGTCTAAAGTTTTGGACATCTGTCATACTTCCCTTCTTATGTATCAGGAAGAAAGTAAGCTTTCCCTAAGCCAATGGGACTTGCCCTGTTTTGATTGATTTATTTAAAAAGTAATAGAAGGGGAACTGATACAACATTGGCAAGTTCTTTAAGGATAATGGGATGAATTAGGTCAGATCCAGGGGATTGATTTTGTATTCAAGTTTTGTAGTTCGCTGAGTACATCCTTAAGCTGGAAGACAATCAGTAAGCACCCTTCTGTATTCACTTTTGGCATATATATATTTTTTTTGTTATTAAATACAGGTGAAAAATATATATTAAACTGTTTCACCATTTCTTTATTATCAGAAATGACTCTCCCATCATGGTTTAATACAATGATTTTACTTAGAGACTGTTTCCCATTAGTTATATAAGCGTAAAAGCTTTTATTGTCCTTTGTATGTGATAATTTGAATTCTAACTTAAGTTTTTCTGTTTCAATAACTTTAGTTTAGCATGTTCTGATTTATACTTTAACTTCTTATCATTTGTAGGATTTACCTTATGTTTATGAAATGCTTTATGTTTTCTTCATACTTGCTTTTTATTAGCTTTATTTAACCATAAGGGAATGGTTCCTTTTTTATTGCATTTTTCTTTTATTGGAACATGTTGATCCACCACTTTTGATATTGATTGAACTATTTTTTTCCCACATCTGTTCAACATCTAAGCTGTTTAAAACTTCTTCCTATTGTATTTTGTTCAGTTCATCTGAAAGTTTATTCCAGTTGGTATTTTTATAATCTGGTATTTTTGTGTTATCCAATAATTTAAGAGTACAATTGGAGAGAGTACATTCAACTATATTATGATCATTTGTGTCTAAGTGGGCTTTTATTTTGGAATTACTAATTCTACCTAATGAGTTTGTTAGAAACATAGAAACATAGAATTTGATGGCAGGTAAGGACCGCTTGGCCCACCCAGTCTGCCCATTTCCCTACCTAATGGATAAGCTGCAGATTCTAGTTAACCAATTGCCTACTTCTTCCTACCCCCATCGCCTAGAATTGCCTTATGACTGTCCCATGCATGCTTGAATTCCACCACTGTTTTTGACTCCACAACCTACTCTGGAAGGCCGTTCCATACATCCACAACCCTCTCTGTGAAAAAATACTTCCTTATATTACCTCTGAGCCGTCCCTTCCTCTATCTTCAAATTGTGCCCCCTTGTTCTTGTACACCTCTTTTTCTGAAAGATGCTACCCTCTTGGACTTTGTTGATTCTCTTGAGGTACTTGAAAGTTTTGATCATGTCCCCCCTCTCTTTCCTTTCCTCGAGGCTATACATATTAAGCTCCTTAAGTCTCTTTTCATATGTCTTCTGGTGCAGACCCTGCACCATTTTAGCTGCCCTCTTCTGGACTGCCTCCATCCTGTTCATGTCTTTGGGGAGACTAGGTCTCCAGAACTGCACGCAGTACTCCAGATGGGGTCTCACCAGCTGTCTGTACAGAGTGATAACAACTTCCTGTTTTCTACTGGTGTTGCCTCTCCCTATGCATCCCAGTATCCCTCCAGCCGTCCTTACTGCCCTCTCACATTGCTTGCCCACCTTTATGCCATCTGATATGACTACCCCCAGGTCCCTTCCATTTTTGTTGTTGTTAGTATCTCATCCCCCCATTGAGTACTCTTCCCCTGGGTTTTGGTTTCCCATGTGCATTACCTTGCACTTCTTAGCATTGAATCTATGCTGCCATACATTTGACCATTCCGCCAACCTTGCCAAGTCCCTTCTCATCCTTTCCACCCCACTTTGTGTATCAACTCTGTTGCATATCTTTGTGTCGTCTGCAAAGAGACATACTTTTCCTTCCAGTCCCTCTGCAATGTCACTTATAAAGACATTGAAGAGGACTGGTCCTAGTGCTGAACCCTGTAGTACCCCACTAGTTAGCCCCCTTTCTTCAGAGTGGACTCCATTTACTATTACCCCCTGTGTTCTATTCTCCAGCCAATTCTTTACCTAGGCTACCATCTTGGGACCCACTCCCAGGCTGGCTAATTTGTATATTAATCATTTGTGTGGAACTGTGTCAAATGCCTTGCTAAAGTCTAGGTAGGCCATGTCCACAGCCCCTCCCTGATCTACTACTTTGGTCACTCAGTCAAAGAAATCGAATTAGATTCATCTGACGTGACCTTCCTGCTGTGAATCCATGCTGCCTTGGGTCCTGTATGCCTTTGGCCTCTAGGTACTCGATAATTCTTTCCTTCAGAAGTGATTCCATCATTTTCCCTATCACTGAGGTTAAACTAACAGGTCTGTAGTTGTCTGATTCTGCCCTGCTCCCACTTTTGTGACAAATGCTATTATTAGATCCAGAATATTAGAGTCCCTTATGGGTTCAAGTATCATTTGCTCACAGCCACAACTTGAGAGTGTATTAAGGAGATCTTTTTCAAAAACTGTAGACCCCATAAGAGCTTCTCACTTAATTCCAGGGGCATTAAAATCCCCTATGACCAAGATATCCCCCAAATCTGGTGCTTTTTCCAGTTCATGTAGTAGAGCATTGTTATAATTGTGGTCAGCATTTGGAGCTCAATAACAGGTTCCTAAAATTTTGGGGAATGGGCAAAGCGTAAATTTAGCCAAAATGTTTCGATATTAGTGTCTGAATCAGAATTTAGTTTAAATTCATTACATTTAATATTGTTTGAGACATAACAACAGACTCCTTGTCCTTTTTTATTTTTTCTGTTGTTGTGAAATAGTTGAAATCTATGTATATTGTTTGACCAGTCATTGGTGTCATCCCACCAGGTTTCTGTTATACATGCTGGGCGGGATATTCAGACTGTGCCACAAAGAAGTGCAATAGCAGGAGCAGGCACAAGTGCAATGTGCCCCTGCGCAACACGTGTGATATTCAAACACAGTGCAGGTCAAGGTGCACTTGCACGACACAGCTGAATATCATGCCAACTGTGTCATGGTGCAACCAGGGATGCGCAGTGCAGCAGGGCCGATACACAGTAGCACAACCAGAGATGCGCAGGGACAGGGACAGGATGCAGGGGTGTACCACCCATGGAAGCCATGGGAGGAGGAGCACACAGCAGGCCAGACAGCCCCCCCAGCACCCCATGAAGTGCACAACCAGTGGTGAGCTGGATGGACCACCAGCCCATGAACACAAGCACCGAATCCACAGCCGGGGCACGGTGCCCCAGCACACCCCCCTGGCAAGCAGTGACTGCAACACAAGGAGGGCCACCCACCCAGTGCCACCCCATCCTGGCAATGCAGAGCACACCCTGTATAGTGATTCCCCAGACACCTGACCCAGAAGCAGCGCTCAACAGTGCAAGGCACTGAATGCATGCCACCAACCCCACCATGACAATGCAACCCTGTACACCATGGAGCCGTGCATGGCAGCCCCACTCTGAGCACCCTGCAGTGGGTGGCACCAGCCACTGACGCAACAACGCAGACACAATGCCCCCCTGCACGGCCCCCCCATGACACAGCAGAGAGGTCGACCCTGTGTCAGTACCCGAGTGACCCCGCATGCGACAAGACCTGCCCTGGACACCACCACCAGCAGGACAGCACCCTGCACACCCACTCATGCACACACCCTGTCCCAGCACTGGCCCCAACAGACAGCACAGCCACCCACTGTGGTGCATGGAGGCATGCACCACACAGGATGCGACACAGGGCATGGACAAACACCCACTCTGACCCAAGGGCACCCTGACACAGGGCCACAATAGCGGGGCAACAAATGCTGCTGGTATGTGTCCACTGATGCTGTGTACCCATGGCCTGCACCCCACCATGGCCCAGGTGAACCAGCCATCTGGCGCATGCACCATGAAGCCGTCCGCCACCAGCATGTGACTGGAGCACGAGTGACAGACAGTAGAATACAGACACCATAACAGACACCAGCAACAGCATGGAGGGGGGACAACAACAGCATAGCCCACAGTGTCACCCGAGGCAGACACACAACAAACCGGTGACAGGAGGCAAGCCACCATTGCACCATGCCCAGAGGGTGGCTGGCATGGACAGCCACCAATGACATGCCAGCAGACTGTGTGTACCACAGACATGCAAAGGGCCCAGCTGCACAGGCCATGGACATACTGACAGGGACGTAAAGGACACAGCGCATGCACTAGGGACCACTGCACACAGGCATCCAGTGCACAGGGAACAACACACATACCACAGACAGGGACCGAGTCCCCCCCACACCATAAGCAGGGCCCTGCCAGACACACACACGCCCAGGCCTGCATCACCCCTGACACCATGCATACCACTGCAGCCAAGCACCATATGCCCACCGCAAATCAGAGACCACCACAGTTGTCATATCAAACAAGTATATATTGAAGGGGTAAACTGTACAAACAACTCAACAAATCAAAACTATGTACAAGTGGGGGGGAAGGCCGCAAACCAGGTGGGGGTGGGCAAGGGTGTAAATCAGGGAGTGGGACAAAGGGGTGTGAGAAACAGTCCAGGGGGGGAATGCACAACACATGCGCTGTAGACCCTAATGGTGGCCCCTCTCCTCACTCCGGTCCCTGTGGCGCCACCTGTGCCACCTACGGTTGCCTCAATCTATCTTCTGGAGCAGCTCCAGAGTAGCCCGGGACAGCTGCAATAGCTCCTGAATGTTCTGCTCCAGGGCAGTCCAGTGCTGTCCACCTAGGACAAGGGAGCAGAGTCAGTACGGGTGACTGGCCAGACCCCTGCAGCCCACCCAATGTGCAAGGCATACAGCCGTGGGCCATGCCCCTGTGATGGCATGCAACCACCCACAGTGTCTGTGCCCACAAGACCCACCTACCCAGGCACCCATAGCCATGAGGAACGCTGCACACACCCACTGCCCATGTTCTGCACAGCACCAATGTGGCCGTACAGCAACATGGCTATGCAGTGTGAAGGCAGTGGCACAGCCATGGACCCAGTGCATGCACAGCCCACCTGTGACACCCACCCACATATGCAGTGCCACAGGACAGTGCTGAGTGTACCGCGTGGTGTGCACAGCACTGGGGCCAAGTGCGGGTGGCCACGCCCTGCCACCACTCCTGCAACCCAGCATGCAAAGGGGAAACATGGCACTCACCTGCATCCTGGCCAGCAGGGCGCTGCCGACCCATGGCTCCACCAATGTGGCCCAGCTGCATGTCCACGGCACCCACTCCAGCCTGCAGTCCCTGTCCTCGGGCCAAACATGCCCTATGGCAATCCTAGGGGCCTAGGGTGCAAACATGGAGAGGGAAACTTTAGTACAGGTCAGTAACATAGCCTCCCCTGGTGTGTGCGTGCTCGCACAGCCCAGCCATGATGCACCCCCACCACCACCACCCCCACTAGATGGCGCCCACCCCCCTGCAGCATGACCTGATGCATACTGTGATACCCAGACAGACACTACTAGTAATGGGATGGAGCACCTACCTGGCTGTGGCACAGCGCCTCACTGGGCGTGTGCCTGCAGATGCCCCAGGTGGTCAGGGTCCCACCGCTGGAGGTCACCATAGCGGTGGCGACACTGCTCTGCTGACCTGCTGCTCCCTGTCACCTCCTCTAGGCCCTCAAAGACCTCCTGCCACACTGCAGTTCATGGCATGTGGAAGGGTTCCTGCCCAATGAAGGCACTAGCATGTGGCTCCACCAGGGCCACCAAGTCTGCCAGTTCAATGGCACTCCAGACTGCGCTCTTGTCCTTGGCATGTTGCTGTCTCAAATGACAACAAAATGGCACTCTGTAGCGCACGTGCCCCACGTGCAGAGGCAGCACAGTACTGTGCTGCCAGTTCCTATCGAGCTGTCATCGGACTGCACGATAGGGGTGCAGCCATGTAGATGCATGGTGCCTAGGGGCAAAGGTCAACCACAGGGTCAAGAGTCTGTCCGCGCACGGTGCGCTACAGCACTATTGGGATGCCCTGCATGTAGCGCAGTAGGGTGCTTGTGTGTGATGCCCTGCAGTGGCCTACTGTGCTGTGGTGCCATGGTGCCCACAGCGCACCATGGCACGAGCGGCACATGGGCATGCAGCGCACTAGCGCCACATGCACAGTGGTAGCCATGCTCTGCACTGCCTCCCATGAACAGCACTTCAGCAGCACCGCATGCGTCAGCATCAGCACCCCGGGCATGCGCTGTGCGGTGCCGATTGCGCATGTCACAGTGCTGCGCCATAGCCTGAGCATGCTCACCTACATTGCACAAGATGCAACAACACGATATTCAGCCAGGTTATGCAATTCAGCTCATTAGCCACTCCACAGCACATCCATTGCATTAGCAACCACTTTACAGTTGTGCCTACCCTCAATTGCATGTGTTGCGCTATATAAATGCGACCTGGGGCTGCAGATGCCATGGTTCAGTATTGCAGTTCTTTGTGGTAGGTTGCATGCTGTTGGGATGTGGGGATTGTGGTTTGGGAGGGTTGTATGGGACTACACAGTCCAAGGTAACACTTGTCATTCCCACAGGTGAGAGCATGACTGAGGGTAAGAAAGAGAAGGAACAGGGAAGGGGGAGAAGGAGGAGGCCCAACTTCACCAGGGCTGAATCTGATGCCCTGTTTGAGGCATATCTGGACAAGGAACCACTGCTTAGCAGACAGCAGGGCATGCCACAGGCCCGTGCTGTGGTGTGGGGTGAGGTGGAGCGTGCTGTGAACCAGCAGGGCAGCCACCAGTGGCCTGTGCAGTAGTGCAAGAAGAAGGTAGGCATGGACAGGAGGTGGATCAATGACAAGGTGGCTGCCATCAGGGCTGCACATGCTGCCACCGTTGGGGGCCAGCCGGAGGTACCCCACCTGATGCCACAGAAGGAGCGGATGGCCAGTAGCATGCAGTGTAGTGCCATCGAGGGCATTCCTGGTGGTGGCTTCCAGATGGGTGGCAGCCCATCACTGCATGGTAGATCTTGTGCTGTCAGTGTGTGGGTGGTGGAGGGCATGCCACAGGGCAAGGCGGGGTCACTAACGCTAATGTGTTCCCTTACAGCTCCTGAGCATCTACATGGGGCAGCGGTGGTGGGTGTGTCCACCAAGGGGGAAGTGCTGGACACGGAGGATTGTCCAGCCACCTCCACAGGTGTCTGAGGGACTGGTCAAGTGCATATCTGCACATCTGTCTGGACTGATGTGGGTGGTGCGGGTGTAGACAAGGCCCTGCCTGTGTCCCAGTGTGACATCGCCCCCGGTCTCCAGCATGCTGGGCCACAGATTGGGGCCAGATCCAGCACTGATGATGATGGTCCACACGTCCTGGTCAGTGATACATGTGGGACACAGGATGGTCCCACAGCAGGCAACCGCACGGGCGTTACCGCTGGTGATGCTGCTGTGGCTGCCTGTGTGACTACCCAGTCCCAGCCTGTGCCTGTATGCCCCAGTGGGGCAGCACAGGTGTGCGTCCAGGGCAGTGGGGCTGTTGCAGCTGCTGTGGTAGCACCAGTATGCCCTGGAGATTGGCAGCTGGAGGGGCAGCGCCAGCAGTCAGCCAGTGGCAATGAGGGGACAGTGTCGGGGGATGGTGGCAGTGCACTCCGTGTGAACGTGCCCTGGCATGGCTCTGGTGTGCATTGCCCAACGTCAAGGGGTGCTGACCAGCAAGGCCAGGAACACCATGAGGAACAGCATGCCAGACCAGCGGACGACCCCTTGGACGAACACAGCCCTTTTCTCCAGGCTTCAGTAAATCAGCAGATGTGGCTTGTGATGGCGGTGGATGCACTCAGTGTGGTTCTGCACCAGGCAGACGAGCAGTGCAGCAGGGACCACGGATTGCTCCTGGCAGAGATGGCCTGGCAGCGGGCGGATGTGACCACTGCTATTGACAGGCAGACCACTGCAATGACAACTTTCATGGCTACACTGAGCACCCAGTTAGGTGCCCAGCCACCGCAGACACCGCACAGTGTCATGCCCACCCCCCATTCCTGGCGCCGTGCAACATTTTCTATGTCAACACTGGGTTCGGCTGTGGGCATACTGAGCACGCCTGGCACGGGCATGTTCGGTGGGCTGCAGACCCCTGTGCAAACACAGTCGCGTTCAAGCAGCATCACCCCTTGGGGCCTGTCTGTGCCACCCCAAGAGGCCACTAGTCAGCCTAGCACGGCTGGCAGGTCTCGGCGAGGCCACCCATGCATCCGTGGTGGCCGTGGTACTATGCCGCATGACTGACCTGTCTCCCACCTTGGCCACTCTCTGCCGCTGCCCTGTGTGCACTGTGGTGTTCATTATGTGATGCACAGTTAGAGTACCCAGCCCTGCACACACACGGTCCCTGTGCACACCATCCTGGTGGCTGGCCACTGTGGCGTGTGCATGATGATGCCTGCGTTGCGCTGTTTGCCAGTGTGCAGTGGTGCCCAGCATCTGAGGCACGCACTGTGCCGGCCACTGGGCATGGTCATGTGTGGTCCTGTGTGGGGGTGGGGGTGGTTGTTGGGGTGGGCATGCCATTTTCCCTTTGTGCATGTGTTGTGGTGTGTGTGCCTGTGTGTGCATGTGTCCTGTTCAGTCCTGCCCATCCCTGCCGCCGTGTGCGGTGCCCCACTCAGACCCATTCCCTAACCACCGTCCACCCCTGGCGTCCAGCCATACCTGTCTGTGGGCTGTGCCCTTGCCCTTGGTGGTTGCACATGGCCACGTGACCTACCTGTGTTGTCCGAAGTGCTTCTCTGTAATGGTGACCCAGTGCTGCTGTGCCATCCGGAACAGCCGGGGCTCTCATCGCCCAGGGGGTGGCTGCCCTTTACCAGCTGGACCAGCGTCCTCATCGTCCCCACACCTGTCCCCCTCTTTGACCTTTATGGCTATCCCACAGTCGGTGGCCATGTTGTGCAGGATACAGCAGGCCAGGAATAGCCCGCAGACCTTTAAGGGGCTGTACTGTAGAGCACTGCCTGATGTGTCCAGGCACCGTAACCGTGCCTTCAGCAGCCCGAACACTCACTTGATGACATTCCGTGTTGTGACGTGTGCCTCATTGTACTGTAGCTGCAATGGGGTCATGGGGCGCCCGTATGGTGTGAGCAGCCAGGGCCGTAGCGGGTAACCACTGTCACCTGTGTGTAGAGGGGGGACATTAGAATGGTGGTCTGTGTTGCTATGCCATGGGCCATCATGGCTGGTACCCATGGCACCTCTGACAATGCACCCCCCATGTCTGCTCACGTTGTCCTGCGTGATATGCATACTCACCTACTAGATGGCTGGTGAGGATGTTCCCACTCTTGAACCTGTGGCACAGTGCAGACTGGTGCCAGATGAAGGCATCGTGTGCTTCCCCAGGGTGTGTGGCACAGACATTGGTTATGCACCCCCTGGCATCGCACACCACCTGGCAGTTTATGCTCAGGTATCCCTTGCGGTTTGTGTATGCCGCACCCTCCGGGCCAGGTGGCATGCGGATGCCTACATGGGTGCAGTCAATGGCCCTGAGCATGCCAGGCAACTGTGCTACCCTGTGGAACTCCTGTATGTGTATTGTGCACTCCACCTGTGTGCTGGGGAAATGGATGTACTCCACAGCATGTGGCAGCAGTGCACTGAGGAATTGTGTGAGTAGGCGTGACATGGCTGACTGGGTTATGCCTGTCATGTCCCCTGTTGGTCTCTGGATAGTGCCCATGGCGAGCAGGTACATGACGGCTGTCACCTTTGTCTCCACTGACAGTGCATGGCTCCGTCATGTGGCTGCCTGCATCTCATCACTGCACAGCTCACAGAGATGCCTCAATATCGCACGGTTCAGGCGGTACCGGCCCACAATCTCTGTGTCAGAATACTGTTCGAAGCTGGTGTTGGCTCAGTACTGCCTGTTCTGGGTGTACCGACAATGAGCCCTTCCATGGCTGCACCTCCCTGCTGCCTGCCATCTCACACCCCTCATTACCGCCTCCATCTGGAAGGTGGCACTGGTCATGTCCCTGGCTGGTGTTCCCCCCCCCGGGTGGCTGTTCTCCTGTTCCCCCAGCTGTCTGTTCCTGGTGCTTCCCGTGCACCGGGTTCACCTCTGGCTATTTGCCTGTGGCTGTCCTGCCTCTTGCCACTGCCCTCAGTCCACTGAGGCACTCTCACACCCCTTTCCGGACACTGGCATGGGCACACCCACTTCTACCCTCACTCTGGCACACTTCTGGTTGGCCCTGTCCTACTCCTGCCCACTCCTGCACCCTGCTTCCTGTATTTCCTCCCTGGCACTCTGTATCCATGCTCCCACCTGTGGCTTCCCTGTGGCGTGTTCTTCCTCCCCCCCTCTCTTGCTCCCTCTTTTTTTGGCACATTTCCGCTGTCGCGCAACTTCTGCTTGCTCCGCTATTGTGCACATCGCATGCTGTTGAATATCACACTGCGCATGTTATTCATGGTTCTGCCCCCTACGGTTATGCATGCATTCACTACTGTTGCACTCTGGTTCATTGCTTGTTGCGCTGCACAGCCACCTCCTGCTGAATATCGCACAATGGCACATTTCCGCACTTGCGCTGGCATATCCCTGTTGTGCATGGCACATCCGCTCTGAATATCCCACCCGCTATATCTACCCCATTCTCCTTTAGGTAAATTCCAAGTTCAGCTAGTTTTATTTGATTCAAGATTCTTGCATTTATATTCAGAATTTTATAATGATGTTGAAATTTATGTAAGATAGGGTTATTCATTCCCTTGTCCCCCTGGCCTACTATAAGCCCATCCCAACAATAAGGTGAATTATTAAAATGAAATGTTTCCCAATGGGTAATAGTGGTGAACCCTTTTGTGAATGTCCATTTCCCGAGCCATTTGTTTAATGTCTTGATTTTCTTTTCCTTCAAATGACTTGCATGAGGTATGGGCAATATTTCAGAAAAATAAATATCACACCCCAATGATTCTAAGGTTTTTCCTCATTCTATAAATTCTTGTTTTATCTCAAGTGGCAGTTTATTCATATTGTTAGTTCTGGTATGGGCTATAACCAAAGGCTTTTGTCCAGAATTTTTTAATATATTTTTAGTCACTTTGTGAATATCATTTAGACCAGCACCTCTGAAGGAGCTGCATGCTACATTTTGTTTGTCTCTTCTGCACATGTATTTATCCACGTATTTAATGATTGAATCCCCCAGAATAAAATATTGTCTTGGGAAATGTTGGTGTAACCTCCTTGTTACCCGGGGTTACTAGAATCCCAGTAAGACCTAGTGGTAGGCAGGGAAGGCAGCTTGTGAAACTCCAGTTAAATTGGTTTCACACTGTCTCACTCTGTTCTCAGTCTCAGCTGAGACTGAAGGATGACATCACCATAGAACTATCACAGCTGCATGAGCCACAATGGAATCTGCAGCAGGGAGTTGGAATAGAATGTTGGGAGGTTTGAACAGTAATCTGTGGTGAGTTGGAGTTTGGAGCTTGCTGAGAGAGCAGCACAGCAGCTCAGTGTAGGCTCGTGGAGCCTCAGCCCTGACATAGGGCTACCATTTAGTAAAAAGGTGTGTGTTTTCACCTTAAGAGAGACACAGAAGCAGATTGTAAGTGGTGGAGACCGCTGATTCAGGTGTCAGTGCCCCCTCCCTCTGGGGACTGGGGCAGGAAAGGGTTTCCTGTATATTCCAGGGGCAACCCCCCTGGTTCTGCTACTAGTGGAGAAGCTGCCTATTTGTTCAAGAGTTTTGGGAAACAAGAAGATTTGTGAATCACCTGTGGGGCACCTGCAACCGGAGGGTGAGTGTCTGCTCTTCCTAAAGGGCCTATGTTTTCGCCCTGGGACTTGTGTGATAGTGGGGATTGGACTACTGAAATAGTGGGAGGCCTACAGTAATAGGCTTAGCCAAAAAGTAAAAGTATGTCCAAGTCCAGCACTTATGGGAAGTCAAGATATGTAGAGGAGATGTGACATACATCTACCCAGTAATCTACACTGCCAAGCTTTCAGTGAAAGAGATGTTTAGTTTCCAGAGAAATGGCCAGGTATGGATTGTGGGAGCTGGAGGTGGGAGACCCCATCTTTAGTGACCAGGTCCACCTCTACGGATTTGCTCTGTGGATTTCTACTTTGCCTCATGCACTTGGCCAGTGATGAGGGAAGTACCCAGATGTGAGATTGGAAGGAAAATTCCCCTCTAGGAGTCGAAGGCTCTAAGGTGGTTTGGGAAGCCACAACAGGAAAATTGGTTAATTTCCCAAAATGGACCGCGGATCAAGTGGCCGGCAGGGGAGCCGGGCCAGTGGGGAAAACCCAGGTAGTGTACAAGTCAGGCTGTGTACCCAAAGCTGAGTGCAAGTCCAGTTTGTGTGCCTGGTGGGTTTAGAGCCTGAGGGCTGGAAATAGTGTTAAAGTGTTCTGTAGTCTCTAATCTGCATTACCAGGAATGTAGCCCTATTGGGGTCCGTCTATGCTTTGTTTGTTCAGCTTGGATGTGAATAAAAGCCCCACACTGTAGAATCCCATTCCTGGTTCTGGACATTACAGTTATTGCTTCCTGTGTTCGGATTTACTTGGGTGCCCCTGTGCAGAGTAGCCAAACCTAGGCCCCCTGTGCCGAGTAACCTAGTCCTCCCCGAACCCAGTCCCCACCAGGTACTGCTATCAGCTTTAACAGCATGCCACCTGTCATTTTTGCTAAAAGGCAGGGGTCGGGGGTTACAAAAATGGAGGCACCGCTTTGGATTTAATTCTGGGAAGGAAGGTGTTCGGGCAAGGGGCTAGCATTTTGGCTATCTGGCAGCGGGTAGCCCAAAAGCCGAAGCAAGTTAACTAAGTGTTTTGCTGTGTGCTGTGGATCTTATGCTGCTGTTTAAAATGCCAACTGTTTACCAAGGAGCAGTAAAGCCAAAGAGTGTGCCCTTGTCCTGCACCAATTGTTTACAGCATTTTGCCTGCTTTTAAAATGAACTGTAGTAAAGAAAAATGTGGAAGACTAGGGGGTAGCAACAGGAAAATTGTGCCCTGGACATTGGAAATGCTTTTAAAATGAACTGTGGTAAAGAAAAGTGTGGAAGACTAGATGTAGCAACAGGAAAATTGTGCCCTGGACGTTGGAAATGCTTTTAAAATGAACTGAGAGACTTGCAAGTGTAATGGCTATGTTAAATGGCTGAAATGAGCTCCTGCTGTGGAGTCAGTTGAGAAAAAAAAAAGTTGCATTCTGCAGTTTAAATTTGCTTGCTCGACGATCGCCGTGTGAAGAGCACTTGCAAGGAAGAAGAGGCTCATTTGCATGGCGTTGTGTGATTGGTGAGGCTGCGATCAGTCCCGCCCCTCAGCCAGCTCTACAGTGACTGCCCCAGCATTCGAGAGGGAGTGTGAGTGGAGTGCATGTACTGGCTTGTGGAGGACTGTCGCGGAGTGTTAAAATCACTGTAAACCTTCTAAAAATAGACTTTCTTGTTTAAAGTCAGGCTTAACCCGCTAATCGATCGTCTGAATTGCAAGTGTGGGGGTCGAGAAGACGATCGGCAGGACTGCCCGCCCGTTTCTGTTCTGAGGCCTCCAAAACTGGCTGCAGGCCGTTTTTCCCCATCACAGCAAAACTGCTACTGATAACAGTAAGTACTAACATGGAAACTGCTCAAACAGTGATTTTCTGACAAATGCCATATAAATATGTGTGCAGCAGTGTAGTCGCTTTGCGAATAACAACTGTGTCAAGTCCTGCCAGCAAGTGCAAGTCTTTTAAGCCATTGGCTGTGTGCATAGTAATGAGTTCAGCCTCAGTTTAAAGTTTAAAGCCAGAGAGAGAGACTGTGAGTTGTAGCCAAAAGTGCAGCACTAGTTCTACAGGCAATCCTGTGCTTAAAAACCTGAAGCTTTAAGGGACTGTGAGTAAAATAAATGTTTCCAGCATGTAAAAAGTCAGTGGAAAATCAAGTAAATGTGTTTAAAACAAGAACAGAGCAAGTTTGTGCAGTTTGAGCAAAAGTTATCAGTAGTGTGTGTAAATCAGGTGCGCAGTGGCTTGACCCAATTTCTGAATGTTGATGCACAGGAGTGCTGCCGCTGCCATTACAGGGTGGGGTAGTAAAGTAAACACAGCAGTAGAGGAGCCATTTTAAAAGTAAAGAGAGGGTTCAGTAAAGTAGGACTTTCAGTTACAGTGAGCTTTTGTTTGTTTTTCTGCAGTTATGGCCTCAGGACCAGCTCGCTATCTGGATCATGCCCGGGTTGCTGTAACAGCAGCAGTGAATAGACTGAGGGACATTGAAAAGTGGTGCTATGGAGGACAACTGCCTCCTCATGTGGCGATTCCTGGTTTTCCAGTGCATGTATGTCAAATATGCTTGAGAGCTGGAAGGGACATCTTCATGATTCCTCACTGTGCTGGATGCCAAGAAAAATATGGCTTGTATAAAGCACCTCAAATTTGTTTGGCTTCCACATGGACAAAGGTTCAGGAATCTGCAGTTGGCAGCACACAACACCAGGCAGAGCCTGTGGAGGAAGGCGCCTCGGGGGAGTGTGGCACAAAGCTAGAGGGTGCAGAGTTAGAGACAGAACCAGAAGTTGAAGTTTCAGATGCTGGATCCCAGAAGGAAAGTTCAGATAAAGCATCAGTAGGCCCCTGGAAGGGGGACCTAGCCCAAGTCTCATAGGAGAAGATGAGATGCGGGAGGCTTTCGAATGGGAGGTGTCGACCTCCACACCTAGTGATGAGTGGATAGTCTCAGGAGTGAGGACGACTGCTCACTCCTGGGCTCAGATCCTCAGTGAAGAGGAAGATGAGGGGGAACCTATGTGGCCTTGTGAAAAAGGAACGGGTACACAGCCTCAAGATCTTGCCTCGGAGGAATGCATGGAAGAGAGTGGTGATGCCACTACCCAGGCTGTGCAAGAAGAAGAAGTCACGGATCCGTTTTTAATTTCATTAAGGATGTGAAGCTGGCAGAACCAGGACTGGCCACCCCAAGCCAGGCCAGCGGTCTCAGGTTGACCAAAGCTAGTAAAGAGCAGAGACTGGTTCGTAGAAAGACAAATGAGATCTATGGTATGACCTTTCCTACCTTTCCTTGGAAGGTCTGGGAGAAGATTGAGAACAGCAGAAAATCCTGGATCTGGGACGAAGCAATGAAAGGTGTGCATCCTGGGGCCAACAAGCATGTAAAGAACAGACTGTTTCACGAGAAGTATACCCAGTGGAAGAGAGGCAGGACACTTTGGACAGTGTGCGAATAGTGGACGGAGAGGGACGTGAAATCTCCCACTGTGTGAATTATGTGCGCCTAGACGGGGTAATAATTCAAGCTCCTGACCCCCGGTACTATTGGCCTCAATGCTAGGACCTCCCAGTAAATGTGCCCGTGCCTACTAAATGGAAAGCCGAGCAGTGGTAGTCAATACTGCCACACCAGCCTGTGAAGTGCCTTTATTGATCCGCCAGTATGGACATCCAGGACTCAGGTTCCCCACATTCATCAGTTCTACAGTGTACTGGCCTTTCCAGAATCCATCGACTGGCCCACTAGATGACTTCAGATCCAGAGAGGACACCAGCCCAGCTGTAACCTGGTTCATCGCCTGGGTGTCGGATGACTTCAGACCAGCCGTTTTCCTTTTTGTTCCTGTTCCAAGGTTCCAGCTCCAGAGATGACATGAGCCCAGCAGTTTCCAGATGTGCCCTCCTGTAGTTTCCTGGAAGATGTCCACCCAGCTGTATCGGAAGAATGCTGCCAGGGAGAGTCTTTGGCTGAGGACCAGGTGTGGTATCGAGTTGTTCTACAAGGGACTGGTAAGTCCAGACTTTTCTATTCTTATGACATTGCAGTTCACCCCACACTAGCAGACTCCAGATGTTTGATCTGTCCTCAAAGACTCTCCCCTTTGGGACTTTGGCCTGCTAGAACTGTGCTTCACCGGGCTCTGGCCCAGGAGAGACTCTTTAATGGACTTGCCTTTGGGCACTGTGGTCACTAGATGGGACTTTTAGGGCACTCCATTCCCCAAATATTGTGTATTGTAAATAATGTCATTGTTTTCTACTGTTATCTAATGTTTCTACTTCTTTTCTGCTTTTCTAAAAAAATCTTGGGATTCTCCAGTGTTTTGATGGTAGGGGTTTAGATAGACTGTGTATGCAGATTAGGAGTGTGTGTTGTCTTTCTTTTTCTTGCAGGTGTTCCTGGAAAAAATAGAAGAGAAGACAAGAAGAGAAGGAGGGACTCAGCGGAGTTCCTCAGTAGTACTTTAGAGTGTAGTGTTTAAAGTACTGTTGTTGTTGTTGTTATTACTGTGTGTAACCTTTTCTTACACAGGTATGGTTGTGGGGGAGTGTGCGAGTAATGCATAGTTTATGGTATTCGCTCCTAGCGTGTGGTTGCATGGTGTCCAGGGTCGGGGAGGTCCCCTGTTGTTTTGTTTTGGGAATTCTAAGTTAGAGGCAGACAGATTTTCCCTAGAGGGCTGGGGGGATAGACAGGCTGTGGCCCTGACCTGCAGTAGGGGTTCCAGTACTGATCTATTAGGGCTTATGCTCTGGACAATTCTACCAGATCCACCAGGTACCCATGGTCAGCGGGTAGAGTAGAGGCTGATGCATCAGCCAAAGGCTTCTAGGCCCTTAGTGTTGTCTGCCTGTGTTGGCACATGGCAAGGGAGAAGGTAGCGCTACCTCCCCGTAGTCAACACATGGGGTGAGATGGCATAAGCCGGGTGATTAGTGACTGCTGACAGTCATTTTCCTGGCCCAGGGTGAGTGTAACCCCACCTGTTACCCAGGGTTACTAGAATCCCAGTAAGACGTAGTGGTAGGCAGGGAAGGCAGCTTGTGAAACTTCAGTTAAATGGATTTCACACTGTGTCACTATGTTCTCAGTCCCAGCTGAGACTGAGGGATGACATCATTTAGAACTGTCGCAGCTGCATAAGCCACACTGGAATGTTGCAGTTGGAGGTTAGAGTAGAACGTTGGGGAATTTTAAGTCAGTCTGTAGAGTTCTGTGCAGTCAAGAGAAGAGGTGCTGTGATGTAAGCAGGCCCTCAGAGCTCTAAGCTCTGTCAAAGAGCTATTTTTTGTTGTATAGGTGTGTGTTCTCACCTGAAGAGGAACACAAGAAGAGCACATTGAAGTGGTGGAGACTGCTTTCAGTGGTTCAGGGCCCCATCTCTGCGGGAATGGGGGGGAAGGAATCAGCCTGCTTTCAGGGGCAACCCTCCTGGTCTGGCTAGGGGAAAAGAAGTTGCTTGATTTAAGTTCGTGCTGAGACCCCAGAAGCTCTGGACGAGAGTTCTTTGAGGAGAAAACACCTGTGGAGCACCTACAACCAAGGGGTGAGTTCACTCTGCTTAAGGGCCATGTGTTTCACCTGAATCAAGATGAAACTAAAGGGACTGTTACTGCCGGGTTAGGAAAAGACAGCCAAGTACAGTTTGGAAGATGTGGGGATTGGACTGCTTAACTCTGTGGGGGGGTCTAGAGTAACGGACACAGCCACTTATTAAGTATGTTCAAGTTCAGCACAAATGGGATGTAAAGACAGTAGATTGAATATGACATACATTTGAAAAGAATCTACACAACAAAGTGTTTTAAAGGATAAGGTGTTACAGTCCAGAGAAATGGCCGGGTATGAATTATGGGAGCGAGAGGTGGGAGACCCCCCCATCAGTAGTAACCAAATTCACCTCTACGGATTTTCTCTGGGACACCTGTTGCTTTCTCTTAGGTACTTGGCCAGTGCCTGAGGAAAGTACCCAGATGTGGGATTGATGAGGAAGATTCCCTTATGGAGCAGAAGTGCTCATAGATGGTTTAGGGAGCCACAAGTAAATGGTTCCATGCTATATGGAAAGTGTCTAAGTGGCTGGCAAGGGAGCCGAGCCAGGGAAAATCCAGAGCAGCATACAAGTTTGGGCTGTGTGCCCAGTGTGTTTCAGAGCCTGAGGGCTAAAGTGATGAGGATGTGCTCAGGTCTTCTTAAATCTGCATTACCAGGAGTGTAGCCCTGTGGGGGTCCATCTGTGCTTTGTTTATTCTGTTGGATGTGAATAAAAGCCACACTTTAGAATCCTACTTCTGGTATTGGACATTACAGTTATTGATTCCTTTGTCCGGAGTTACTTGAGTGCCCCTGTTGCAGAGTAGCCAAACCTAGCCAATGTGCCGAGTGACATATTCATCCCTGAACCCAGCCCACCTGGTATTGCTGTCAAGATGGAAATGGCATACCTGGGTGGGGGTTACAAACTGACCAATTTTTTCTGTCTTACACATTTTGCCTTTTAATCACCACTCATGCTTCCTAGTGTCCTATCCTTATGAGCCCTAAATAGTTCCACAAATCAAGTTTATGAAAGACCCTATATATTAGCTCTAAATCCCCTCTTAGCCGTCTATACTCAAGATTGTACATGTTCAGATTTTCCAATCTCTGTTCATATGCTAAAGTTTTGACTTTGATTACCATCTTTGTTGCTTTTCTCTGTACCCTTTCTATTTGTGTACTGGCTCCTTTTGTTTGTGGTACCCAGAACTGGCCGCAGTATTCCAGGTGTGGTCGTCTTACCATGGTTCCATACATTGGCACAAGTACCCTGCTGTCTCTGCTAGCTATATTTCTACTAATACTATACAATATTCTCAAGCATTTCCTAGTAGTTAATTTACAATGGCTGTTGAATTTTAAATCATCTGTTACCATGATCACAAAGTGTTTTATCCATTAATGTTTTCTTTACTTTTGCCCTAGCAGTGTTTATCTATCTTTTTTATTTCTTGCTCCCAAATGCATCATTGCCCTTTTGTCCATATTGAAATTGAGACTTATGCATCATTGCCCATGTTTGCAGTTTGCTTATTTCCTTTTGAAAGTTATTTATTTTATCTTCTGCATTCACCACTGAGCCCATTTTGGTGTCATCGGCAAACTTGGTTAGCTGTACACTGCTTTCAAAATTCATAGATGTTACAAACATGTTAGGGTAAGGCATAGCAAAGTAATTTTATATATATGGCACCCAATTCCAGAGGCTCTGGGTGCCTAAAAACAAGTACAAC
Source organism: Neoceratodus forsteri (assembly GCA_016271365.2). Classification (NCBI taxonomy): domain Eukaryota; kingdom Metazoa; phylum Chordata; order Ceratodontiformes; family Ceratodontidae; genus Neoceratodus; species Neoceratodus forsteri. Next base: position 143,974,056 of record JADMNL010000027.1, read on the forward strand.
AGAATTTGACATCAATAAATTATAAAGCTATAAAACATTAAAAGCATGAATCCAGGCCACAAACTAAGGTAAAAAAAGTGAGTTTTTAAAGATCTTTTAAAAACAGCCAGTGAAGGAGCACCTCTCACCTCCAGGGGTAGGGCATTCCAGAGGATTTCAGCCACAACACCAAGGTATCCAGTGGTATGGGTGACTCAAATAGAGAGCCCATGAATAGAGTGAGTGGGAAACCAAAGCAACAGTAAGAACAGTGAGGAAATCAGGACATCTATACTGAAAGTGTGTTGTGCCCACCTGGGGCTCGCAGCTCGCCGGCAGAGGAAAAGCTACAAGCCTGTCCTGGGAAGAAACCCACGATTCTGCTACTGCACATTAGCAGACCCTGAGGCTTTCTTTCCCTGTTGAAACTGCCGCCCGGGATTGTCTGAACTCCGGTTCGTTGCAGGGCCTAGAAATCTACAGAAACAGCCAAAAGCCGTATACCTCTTCAGGTGTGTTGTGCCCACCTGGGGCTCGCACCTCGCAACCAGAGGAAAAGCTACAAGCCGGTCTTAGGAAGTAACCCACGATTCTGCTACTGCAAATTAACAGATCCTGAGGCTTTCTTCACCTGTTGAAACTGCCTCTCGGGATCCTCCAAACTCCGATTCATTGCAGGGCCCAGAAATCTACAGAAACAACCAAAAGCCGTATACCTCCTCAGGTGTGTCGAGCCCACCTGGGGCTCACACCTCGCTGCCAGAGGAAAAGCTATAAGCCTGTTCTGGAAGCAACCCACGATTCTGCTACTGCAAATGAGCAGACCCTGAGGCTTTCTTCCCCTGTTGAAACTGCCTCCCGGGATCCTCCAAACTCCGGTTCATTGCAGGGCCCAGAAATCTACAGAAACAGCCTAAAGCTGTGTACTCCCTCAGGTACGTTGGTATTTAGCGCCTTTGGGCATTCTGAATTTTCAGCGCCAACACTCTGATTGGAGGATCTCAACCTCACTGACTTCTTCCTGCTGGTCTCCATTTTTCCTTTCATCATTAAAGACGTTTATCAGTGCTGCTGACCTTGGGACTATCCTTTTTTGTAAAGCAAGAATTTCATTTTTTTCTTCTTTTCTGTAAAGAAATTGTTCTTTTTGTAAAGCTAGAATGGCATGAAAGCCCCCCACTGTCCTCTCTCCTCCTCCTCTATCAACCCAGTTTAGGTATTCAGTGTTACACTACCATTGTTTAAAGTGATTTACCTGTTCTGAAAGCACTGTGATTACATCCCTTTTTAGAATTAATTCTCTGAGAAAGGCTAAAGAGTTTTAAGTTGACCTTTTAATGCACTCCATAATATCCTAAAACTACAGCCTAATCTTTTTTTATTATTAATTCTGAGTGTAAAACTGTAGAGTCTTAAGATTATCAGAACTGTACTGCACTGTCTATTATTCTAAGTGAACAGTTGAATCCTTTTTAGAATTAATTTCTGTGTAAAGCTGTAGTTTTAAATTGTCCAGACTTTTCAGTGTACTGCCTAGCATTCTAAATTTAAAGCCCAATCCTTGCCTCTCGCTTTGCCACCTGTCTGCCCCCTAACATTATGTCTCCTCCCTGTTTCTATTACCCACTTTGTAGTTTAGCCTCCTCCTTCCAAATAATAGTGACCACCCTGTTTCTTTGTTTGAGTTAACCACACCTTCCCTGCCTGTCCCTACTTAATCCATCTCCTTTCCTCTCCCCCTCAAGTGTGTCGTGCCCACCTGGGGCTTGCTCCTCACTGCCAGAGGAAAAGCTACAAGCCTGTCCTGGGAAGCAACCCACGATTCTGCTACTGCAAATTAGCAGACCCTGAGGTTTTCTTCCCCTGTTGAAACTGCCACCAGTCATCCTCCGAACTCCGGTTCATTGCAGGGCCCAGAAATCTACAGAAACAGCCAAAAGCCGTATACCACCTCAGGTGTGTCGTGCCCACCTGGGATTCGCACCTCCCCGCCAGAGTAAAAGCTACAAACCTGTCCTATGAAGCAACCTGTGATTTTACTACTGCAAATTAGCAGACCCTGAGGCTTTCTTCTCCTGTTCAAACTGCCACCCTGGATCCCCCAAACTCCGGTTCATTGCAGGGCCCAGAAATCTACAGAAATGGCCCAAAGCCACATACCCCCTCAGGTACATCGGTATTTGGTGCCTTTGGACATTTAGAATGTTCAGCCCCAATGCTCTGATTGGAGGATCTCGGCCTCACTGACTTCTTCCTACTGGTCTCCATTTTACCTTGCATCATTAGAGACGTTTATCAGTGCTGCTGAACCTGGGACTATCCTTTTTTGTAAAGCAAGAATTTCATTTTTTTTCTTCTTTTTTGTAAAGAAATTGTTCTTTTTTGTAAAGGTAGAATGGCATGAAAGTCCTCCCACTCACTGTTTCTCTCCTCATCTATCAATTAAGTTTGCATTCTAAATTTAAAGCCCAATCCTTGCTTCTCGATTTGCCACCTCTCTGCCCTCTAACCCACTTGCGTCTCCTCCCTGTTTCTATTACCCATTTTGTAGTTTAGCCTCCTCCTTCCAAATAATAGTGACCACCCTGTTTCTTTGTTTGAGTTAACCACACCTCCCCTGCCTGCCCCTGCTTAATCCACCTCCTTTCCTCTCCTCCTCAGGTGTGTTGTGCCCACCTGGGGCTCGCAGCTTGCCGCCAGAGGAAATGCTACAAGCCTGTCATGGGAAACGACCCACGATTCTGCTACTGCAAATTAGCAGACCCTGAGGCTATCTTTGCCTGTTAAAACTGCCTCCCAGGATCCTCCGAACTTTGGTTCATTGCAGGGCCCGGAAATCTACAGAAACAGTCAAGAGCCGTATTCCCCCTCAGGTACGTTGGTATTTGGCACCTTTTTACATTCTGAATTTTCAGTGCCAACACTCTGACTGGAGGATATCAGCCTCACTGACTTCTTCCTGCTGGTCTCCATTTTACCTTGCTTCATTAGTTCATTTATCAATGCTGCTGACCCTGGGACTATCCTTTTTTGTAAAGCAAGAATTTCATTAATTTCTTCTTTTTTGTAAAGAAATTGTTCTTTTTTGTAAAGCTAGAATGGCATGAAAGCCCCCCCCAACCCCGTTTCTCTCCACATCTATCAATCCAGTTTAGGCCATTCAGTGTTACACTGCCATTGTTTAAAGTGATTCACCTGCCCTGAATGCATTGCAATTACATTCCTCTCCAGAATTATTTCTCTGTGAAAGGCTGAAGAGTTTTAAGTTGACCTTTTAATACACACCTTAATATCCTAAAACTACAGCCTCATCCTTTTTATTATTAATTCTGAGTGTAAAACTGTAGAGGCTTAAGATTATTAGACCTGTACTGCCCTGCCTATTATTCTAGGCGAACAGTTAAATCCTTTTTAGAATTAATTTCTTTGTAAAGCTGTAGTTTTAAATTGTCCAGACTTTTCAGTGTACTGCCTAGCATTCTAAATTTAAAGCCTAATCCTTGCCTCTCGCTTTGCCACCTGTCTGCCCTCTAACATACTTACGTCTCCTCCCTGTTTCTATTACCCATTTTGTAGTTTAGCCTCCTCCTTGCAAATAATAGTGACAACCCTGTTTCTTTGTTTGAGTTAACCACACCTCCCCTGCTTGCCCCTTCTTAATCCATCTAATTCCCTCTCCCCCTAAGGTGTGTCGTGCCCACCAGGGGCTCGCACCTCGCCACCAGAGGAGAAGCTACAAGCCTGTCCTGGGAAGCAACCCACAATTCTGCTACTACAATTTAGCAGACCCTGAGGCTTTCTTCCCCTCTTGAAACTGCCACCCAGGATCGTTCGAACTCCGGTTCATTGCAGGGCCCAGAAATCTGCAAAAACAGTCAAAAGCTATACACCCACTCAGGTACATTCCTATTTGGCTCCTTTGGACATTCTGAATTTTCAGTGCCAACATTCTGATTGGAGGATCTCAGCCTCACTGACTTCTTCCTACCGGTCTCCATTTTACCTTGCATCATTAGAGACGTTTTACCAGTGCTGTTGAACCCCGGACTATGCTTTTTTGTAAAGCAAGAATTTTATTTTTTTTTTCTTCTTTTTTGTAAAGAAATTGTTCTTTTTTGTAAAGCTAGAATGGCATGAAAGTCCTCCCACCCACTGTTTCTCTCCTGATCTATCAATCCAGTTTATGCCATTCAGTGTTACACTGCCATTGTTTAAAGTGATTTACCTGCTCTGAATGCACTGTGATTACATCCCTCTTTAGAATTAATTATCTGTGAAAGGCTGAAGAGTTTTAAGGTGACCTTTTAATGCACTCCTTAATATCCTAAAACTACAGCCTAATCCTTTTTATTATTAATTCTGATTGTAAAACTGTAGAGACATAAGATTATTATACCTGTACTGCACTGTCTATTATTCTAAGTGAACAGCTGAATCTTTTTTAGAATTAATTTCTGTGTAAAGCTGTAGTTTTAAATTGTCCAGACTTTTCAGTGTACTGCCTAGCATTTTAAATTTAAAGCCCAATCCTTTACTCTCGTTTTGCCAGCTGTCTGCCCTCTAACCCACTTATGTCCCTTCCCTGTTTCTATTACCCACTTTGTGGTTTAGCCTCCTCCTTCCAAATAATAGTGACCACCCTGTTTCTTTGTTTGAGTTAACCACACCTCCCCTGCTTGTCCCTACTTAATCCATCTCCTTTCCTCTCTCCCTCAGGTGTGTCATGCCCACCTGGTGCTCGCACCTCCCCACCAGAGAAAAAGCTACAAGCCTGTCCAGGGAAGCAACCCACGATTCTGCTACTGCAAATTAGCAGACCCTGAGGCTTTCTTCCCCTGTTGAAACTACTGCCCAGGATCCTCTGAAATCCACTTCGTTGCAGGGCCCAGAAATCTACAGAAACAGCAAAAAGCCGTATAACCTCTCAGTTACGTTGGAATTTGGTGCCTTTGGACGTTCTGAATTTTCAGCGCCAACACTCTGATTGGAGGATCTCAGCCTTACTGACTTCTTCCTGCTGGTCTCCATTTTACCTTGCTTCACTACAAACGTTTATCAGTGCTGCTGACCCTGTGACTATTTTTTGTAAAACAAGAATTTCATTTTTGTCTTCTTTTTTTGTAAAGAAATTATTTTTTTTCTAAAGCTAAAATCACATGAAATGCACCCCATCCCCCACTGTTTCTCTCCTCATCTATCAATCCAGTTTATGCCATTCAGTGTTACACTGCCATTGTTTAAAGTGATTTACCTGCTCTGAATGCACTGTGATTACATCCCTCTTTAGAATTAATTCTCTGTGAAAGGCTGAAGAGTTTTAAGTTGACCTTTAATTCACTCCTTAGTATCCTAAAATTACAGCCTAATCCCTTTTATTATTAACTCTAAGTGTAAAACTGTAGAGTATTAAGATTATTAGACCTGTACTGCACTGTCTATTATTGTAAGTGAACAGTTGAATCCTTTTTAGAATTAGTGCTGTGTAAAGCTGTAGTTTTAAATTGTCCAGACTTTTCAGTGTACTGCCTAACATTTTAAATTTAAAGCCCAGACCATGCATCTTGTTTTGCCAGCTGTCTGTCCTCTAACCCACCTATGTCTCCTTCCAGTTTCTATTACTCACTTTGTAGTTTAGCATCCTCCTTCCAAATAATAGTGACCACCCTGTTTCTTTGTTTGATTTAACCACATCTCCCCTGCCTGCCCCTGCTTAATCCACCTCCTTTCCACTCCTCCTCAGGTGTGTCATGCCCACCTGGAGCTTGCACCTCACTGCCAGAGGAAAAGCTACTAGCCTGTCCTGGGAAGCAACCCACGATTCTGCTACTGCAAATTAGCAGACCCTGAGACTTTCTTCCCCTGTTGAAACTGCCAAATGGGATCCTCTGAAATCCACTTCATTTCAGGGCCCAGAAATCTACAGAAACAGCAAAAAGCTGTATAACCCCTCAGGTATGTTGGTATTTGGCGCCTTTTGTGACAGTCTGAATTTTCAGCGCCTACACTCTGATCGGAGGATCTCAGCCTCACTTACTTCTTCCTCCTGGTCTCCATTTTACCTTGCTTCATTGCAGACATTTATCAGTGCTGCTGACCCTGGGACTATCCTTTTTTGTAAAGCAAGAGTTTCATTTTTGTCTTCTTTTTTGAAAAGAAATTGTTCTTTTTTGTAAAGCCAAATTGGCTTGATAGCCCCCCCCCCCACACTGTTCTCTCCTCATTTATCAATCCAGTTCAGGCCATTCAGTGTTACACTGCCTTTGCTTTAAAGTGATTTACCTGCTCTGAATGCACTGTGATTACATCCCTCTTTAGAATTAATTCTCTGTGGAAGGCTGAAGAGTTTTAAGTTGACCTTTTAATGCACTCCTTAATATCTTAAAACTACAGCCTGTTCCTTTTTATTATTATGTCTGATTGTAAAACTGTAGAGTCTAAAGATTATGAGACCTGATCTGCGCTGTCTATTATTCTAAGTGAACAGTTGAATCTTTTTTTGAATTAATTTCTGTGTAAAGCACTAGTTTTAAATTGTCCAGACTTTTCAGTGTACTGTCTAGCATTCTAAATTTAAAGCCCAATCCTTGCCTCTTGCTTTGCCCCCTGTCTGCCCTCTAACCCACTTACGTCTCCTCCCAGTTTCTATTACCACTTTGTAGTTTAGCCTCCTCCTTCCAAATAGTAGTGCTCACCCTGTTTCTTTGTTTGAGTTAACCACACCTGCCCTGCCTACCCCTACTTAATCCATCTCCTTTCATTGCCCCCTCAGGTGTGTCATGCCCACCTGTGGCTCACACCTCACTGCCAGAGGAAAAGCTAAAAGCCTGTCCTGGGAAGCAACCCACGATTCTGCCACTGCAAATTAGCAGACCCTGAGGCTTTCTTCCCCTGTTGAAACTGCTGCCCGGGATCCTCTGAATTCCGGTTCATTGAAGGGCCCAGAAATCTACAGAAACAGCCAAAAGCCGTATACCCCCTCAGGTGTGTCGTGCCAACCTGGCGCTCGCACCTGATCACCAGAGGAAAAACTGCAAGCCTGCCCTGGGAAGCAACCCATGATTCTGGTACTGCAAATTAGCAGACCCTGAGGCTTTCTTCCCCTGTTGAAACTGCCACCCAGGATCCTCCGAAATCCACTTCGTTGCAGGGCCCAGGAATCTACAGAAACAGCTAAAAGACGTATAACCCTTCAATTACGTTGGTATTTGGCACCTTTGGATGTTCTGAATTTTCAGCGCCAACACTCTGATTGGAGGATCTCAGTCTCACTGACTTCTTCATGCTGGTCTCCATTTTACCTTGGTTCATTACAGATGTTTATCAGTGCCGTTGACCCTGGGACTATCCTTTTTTGTAATGCAAGAATTTCATTATTGTCTTCTTTTTTTGAAAAGAAGTTGTTCTTTTTTGTAAAGCTAAATTGGCATGAAAGGCCCCCCCACACTGTTTCTCTCCTCATTTATCAATCCAGTTCAGGCCATTCAGTGTTACACTGCCGTTGTTTAAAGTGATTTACCTGCTCTGTATACAATGTGATTACAACCCTCTTTAGAATTAATTCTCTGTGAAATGCTGAAGAGTTTTAAGTTGACCTTTTAATGCACTCCTTAATATCCTAAAACTACAGCCTAATCCTTTTTATTATTAATTCTGAGTGTAAAACCGTAGAGTCTTAAGATTATTAGACCTGTACTGCACTGTCTATTATTCCAAGTGAACAGTTGAATATTTTTTAGAATTAGTTTCTGTGTAAAGCAGTAGCTTTAAATTGTCCAGACTTTTCAGTGTACTGCCTAGCATTCTAAATTTAAAGCCCAATCCTTGCCTCTCTCTTTGCCAGCTGTCTGCCCTCTAACCCACCTATGTCTCTTCCCAGTTTCTATTACCCACTTTGTAGTTTAGCCTCCTCCTTCCAAATAATAGTGACCGCCCTGTTTCTTTGTTTGAGTTAACCACAGCTCCCCTGCCTGCTCCTACGTAATCCATCTCCTTTCCTCTCCCCTTCAAGTGTGTCGTGCCCACCTGGGGCTCACACCTCACTGCCAGAGGAAAAGCTATAAGCCTGTCCTGGGAAGCAACCCATGATTCTGCTACTGCAAATTAGCAGACCCTGAGGCTTTCTTCCCCTGTTGAAACTGCCACCCGTGATCCTCCAAACTCCGGTTCGTTGCTGGCCCCAGAAATCTACAGAAACAGCCAAAAGTTGTATACCCCCTCATGTGTGTCGTGCCCACCTGGCTCTCACACCTCGCCGCCAGAGGAAAAGCTGAAAGCCTGTCCTGTGAAGCAACCCACGATTCTACTACTGCAAATTAGCATACCCTGAGACTTTCTTCCCCTGTTCAAACTGTGATTCAGGATCCTCCGAACTCCGGTTCGTTGCAGGGCCCAGAAATCTACAGAAACAGCGAAAAGCCGTATACCCCCTCAGGTACGTTGGTATTTGGCGGCCTTGGACATTCTGAATTTTCAACACCAACACTCTGATTGGAGGATCTCAACCTCACTGCCTTCCTCCTGCTGGTCTCCATTTTACCTTGCTTCATTAGAGATGTTTATCAGTGCTGCTGACCCTGGGACTATCCTTTTCTGTAAAGCAAGAATTTCATTTTTTTCTTACTTTTTTGTAAAGAAATTGTTCTTTTTTGTAAAGCTAGAATGGCATGAAAAGACCCCCCCACACTGTTTCTTTCCTCGTCTATCAATCCAGTTCAGCTATTTCAGTCTTACACTGCCATTGTTTAAAGTGATTTACCTGCTCTGAATGCACTGTGATTACATCCCTCTTTAGAATTAATTCTCTGCGAAAGGCTGTAGTTTTATGCTGACCTTTTAATGCACTCCTTAATATCCTAAAACTACAGCCTAATCCTTTTTATTATTAATTCTGAGTGTAAAACTGTAGAGTCTTAAGATTATTACACCTGTACTGCACTGTCTGTTATTCTAAGTGAACAGTTGAATACTTTTTAGAATAAGTTTCTGTGAAAAACTGTAGTTTTAAATTGTCCAGACTTTTCAGTGTACTGCCTAGCATTCTAAATTTAAAGCCCAATCCTTGCCTCTTGCTTTGCCACCTGTCTGCCCTCTAACACACTTATGTCTCTTCCCTATTTCTGTTACCCACTTTGTACTTTATCCTCCTCCTTCCAAATAATAGTGACCACCCTGTTTCTTTGTTTGAGTTAACCACATCTCCCCTGCCGGCCCCTACTTAATCCATCTCCTTTCCTCGCCCCCTCAGGTGTGTCGTGCTCACCTGGGGCTCACAGCTCTCTGCCAGAGGAAAAGCTACAATCCTGTACTGGGAAGCAACCCACGATTCTGCTACTGCAAATTAGCAGACCCTGAGGCTTTCTTCCCATGTTGAAACTGCCACACGGGATCCTCTGAATTCCTAGTTGTTGCAGGCCTCAGAAATCTACAGAAACAGCCAAGGCCGTATACCCCCTCAGGTGTGCCATGCCCACCTGGGTCTCGCACCTCACCACCAGAGGAAAAGCTAAAAGTCTGTCTTGGGAAGCAACCCACAATTCTGCTACTGCAAATTAGCAGACCCTGAGACTTTGTATCCCTGTTCAAACTGCCACCCGGCTTCCTCTGAACTCCGGTTCATTGCAGGGCCCAGAAATCTACAGAAACTGCCTAAAGCTGTATTCCCCCTCAGTTATGTTGGTATTTGGCGCCTTTGGACATTCTGAATTTTCAGCACCAACACTCTGATTGGAGGATCTCAGCCCCACTGTCTTCTTCCTGCTGGTCTCCATTTTACCTTGCTTCATTAGAGACGTTTATCAGTGCTGCTGACCCTGGGACTATCCATCTTTGTAAAGCAATAATTTTATTTTTTTCTTCTTTTTTTTTTTTTCACTTTCTCACTAGCAAATTATGCTACATAGCCACTAGAGGCTTCAACAGCTGCCATTTCTGTTAAGGAGGAAATACATTATGTTTTCTACTTCCTCTTCTGCTCTTGTGGCCTGGGATACCTCTCTTTCTGAGGAACATCTCTGGGGTTTTTCTGCCTGTTTCTCAGGCTGAACTTTGCTTATCCACTAAGGCTGCAAGACTTGAACATCTGTCCCCATTCCCATTCTCTACTGGTGGAGCAGGTCCAGAAACAGAAATGAAAGCTACAGACCAATCTTGCCACACCGGATTGCAGCTTTGAACCACCTCACTGGCTCAGCTGCAAAGAGTTGCTCCACAGGTACGTTCAGCGCCAAAACCGCCTTTCAGTCAACAAAAGGATTTTGAACTTATGACACCTGATTGCCGAATGCACTAGGCTTCTAGTGACTTTTACTGCTGGCTGTTGTGGCATTTAGATCTACCATAGGAAGTTACCGCTGGTTCCTTGGTGTGTCACTAGCTTTACTAGCTCTCAGCTCAGTTCATCAGAACCCTCATCCCTCCCTAAAGTGGAATGACCCTTGTGCTTCTCCCTGTCCTGTGTCCAAAAGTTTCCCTCAGGTAGCCATTCTGGACTATTAGGCTTCTCAGCTGTCCCTGCCGGGGAGTGGGACATCTCCCCAGCTGCCTCTGCAGATTACTCCCCCATCCAGACTTGAGACTTCCTACTCATAGCAAATTCCTGCCGAGACACTAGTGGCTGCAACACTAGGCCAGTATAACACCAGGAGTGGGAACAGGCCTATCCATTAACGCTGCCTCCCCTATCGCCCAAAAAATAGTGTTTACAAATTACAATTCTCTGCCTTAAAAAGAATCCTGCTTCTTTTACTAATGTGCTCAGGCAATGTTGAACTCAACCCAGGACCATTAGGCACCCTTGCATCTCCATCAGACCTGGCAGGTATCAAAGGAATGACTTTTATGCATCTTAATGCCTGTAGTTTGCTGAAAAAGTTCACCCTTATCCAGGCTTAGGTGAGTCACACCCTACCTGACGTCCTAGTGATCACTGAGATCTGGCTTAGGCCTGCCACCCCAGACAATGAAATCAATATCCCAAATTATTTACTCTTCCAAGCAGATAGGCAATCAAGAGAAGGTGGGGTGGCAGTTTATGTAAGGGACAAATACTCAGCCACATGCATAGACGCATCATCCTCCCCCAAAGAATTCAAGTGCTTGACCCTAAAGATCAAACTTTCTCCTTCCAGTGCACTCTGTGTAATAGGCTGCTACTGGCCCCCTTCTGCCGGGCCTCAGTTCTGTACTGGGGCTCAGTTCCTTGAAAACCATTATTCTTGGTGACCTGAACTACAATTGGCTATCAAATGCATCAGTTCCCTTGAAATCCTTTTGTGACACTCTAGGGCTGGTGCAACTTACTGGCGAGCCTACTCACTCAAATAAAAAGAACCTTAACAACAGCTCCCTCTTAGATGTAATTTTGGTTAGCGAGCCACATCTGTTCTCTCATGTTGGAACATTTTTCTCAGACATTAGCGATCATTGTATAATCACCACTATTAGATCCATGCACAGCCCACAGTTTGTGGCAAAGTTCTCTATCAAGAGGTGCAAACGCAATTTCGATTTGTTTGCATACGTTCACGACTTGAAACATTCACTGTGATGGCAGGAATTCTTCCTAGCCAACATGATTAACAGGACATATAATATTTTTTACGATATTTTAAGTGAGGCTTTAAATAAGCATGCACCCTTGGTTAAGGTGCGGGTCAGGAGCAGCACCTGCCATTGGTTCTCGCCTGAGCTCAAAGCTTCCCACTTAGAAAGGGATACTTTATGGAAAAAAGCCCGAAGAAGCAAGAACAACTCGGACTGGTGTCTTTTTAAGAGAGCACGTAACAAGTGCACCATGTTGGTCAGAGCAGCCAAGGCTGCCTACTATCGTTCAGAGCTAGCCTCTGCCTCAAGAAGTCCTTCAAAGCTCTGGAGAACATTAAAAGACATGTCTGGACATGCACCTGTTAATTCCATTCCAGCAAAAATTAACCATTCCAGCAAAAATTAAGTCTGGTGGCAGCATTATCTCTAACCGATCAGAGATATTGGAAGCCCTCAATAACCATTTTGCAACGGCAGGGCTAGCATTTGGTACTTCCCCTGCCAATGACCTCTGCACAGCTCAGGGCCCACCAACCCATGAGTGCCCCCCTACTGAGGAGGCCTTCTCCCTCCTGCCTGTCTCTCTAAAAGAGGTGGAAGACCTACTGCTGCAACTGGACACCAGGAAGGGAGCAGGCTCTGACTTCATAAAGCCTTACTATCTGAAATATGCCTTCCATGTGCTTGCAGTGCCAATCACCCACCTATTCAACATGTCACTCTCCCAGGGTAGCCTCTCCCCTCAATGGAAAATAGCCTATGTCATCCCTCTATTAAAAGCAGGTGACCCCTGCAATCTAAATAATTACAGTCCAATCTCCCTCCTCCCCATCCGGTTTAAATTACTAGAAAAAATAGTGTGTGGCCAGCTAGGGGTATACTTAGAATCCAGAAGCCTATTAAACCCAGTTCAGTCTGGATTCAGAGCAAAGCACTGCACCATAACAGCCCTAGCTAAGGTGACCAGTGATTGGCTCCTAGACCTTGACAACAAGAAGCATGTCTGTGCTGTTTTCTGGGGTCTTAGTAAGGCATTTGACACAGTCGATCACAGCCAGCTTCTTTCCTCCCTAAGCACCTTAGGCCTGGACCATAAATCTATGTGCTGGTTTGCAGACTACCTTGGAGAACGGAAACAGTAGGTTAAAGCTGAAGGTGATCTTTCTCCATTAAAACCTATGCTGAGGGGCATGCCCCAGGGCTCTATCCTTGGTCCCCTCCTCTTTGCAGTCTACATTAACAACATCAATGACCCCATCAAAAAAGCCAACATCCACTTATTTGCGGACGACACTGTACTGTACTTGAGTCATCCCACGCCAGAAGCAGCCTGTGAAGACCTCCAAGCTGAATTTAACCTTCTACAATACCAGCTCATAAACAAAAAGCTTTTGCTCAATGTGAAAGACAAAAGCCATGCTCTTCTCCCCCTCCTTGCATGCAGCAATTCCTGCTTGGGGGGGGGCTATCCCACAAATTACCACTGTTCTTGGAGAAACACTAGAGTATGCAGCTAAATGCAAATAACTAGGAGTTTGTCTCGATCATAAACTTTCCTTCGACGACCATCTCGAATAACTACAGAAGAAACTAAGGCAAAGATTAGGACTATTCTACAGAATTAACCACCTGCTCACAAAGGAGACCAGGATTCAACTGGTTCAAGCTACCTCCCTATCTTAAATAGATTACGTGGACCTGCTCTACAGCCACTGCACTGCCTCTGCACTGGCTAAGTTGGACACCCTCTACCACAGGGCTATCAGGTTCATTACTGGCCTTCCACTTTCCACACACCACTGCTCCCTGTACTCATCGTTAGGCTGGACTTCCCTTCACTGTAGAAGGAATAGAAATGCTGCCCTATGGGCCTTCAGAGTGGTGACCAGCAAGCTCCCCTCATATGTCTCAGATTGTATTCCCCGGAGTGTGTTAGGCACCTACACTATGCTCTAAGGAGCTATTCCCTAATTGCCCTCCAAGTTCCAAGGGTCAACACTCATTTTGGCAAAGCTGCTCTAAGTTTCTCTTTACCCACATCGTGGAACGGTTTACAAAGGAACTTGAAGCTGAGCTGCCCTGTTAGCCTGAATATCTTCAAGGCGCTCTATGATCATTACATGAAAGCACCTTGCAAATGTTTTCCTCACTGCTAGCCCACTAATTCCACAACTCCCCCTTTCCATCCTGACGCTCGCTATGTTTCTACCCCTGGCTCTCACTCTTTCCCTATTAACTCTTCCTACTGCACCTACTCTTCCCTGTCCACTCCAGCCTGGCTAAAGTTCCACCCCATCCATAGTAGTGTCCCAATTATTTACCCCTCCTCCATCATTATCATAATAGACAAGTACGCGACAGCCATCGTCACTTTATGTGGTTTTAGCCCAATTTTTCCTCCAGTCGTCAGTAATATGTCCGTCCTCTTCTTTACCTCTCTAAGCTGCCACCCCATACACGGTGTCTTTCCCCTATATGTGTAGTTGCCAGCTGCCTCTCTCAAAAGATCTCTGCTTATAACCCCTGCACGCTTATGGTCGATGGTACATCTGCTGACTTCTTCAATTGTAAAATAATGCTATTTTTTTTTTTTTTATTTATTTCAACCTTGTACTGTACTGTATACACTGCATATACTTTTTCTTTCTTGTATATTATTGCTTTTTGTATACCTGCTTCTGTACCGTACTTTGATGTATTCATGACCAGGTCCACCTTGCAAATGAGCCTTACTCAATGGTGCCCACCTGGTTAAATAAAGATTTTGATTGATTGATTGATTGATTGATTGACTGATTGAAAGACAGAGAGAGTGACGGTAGGAGGGATCTCTGATGATGAAGGATATAGCAGGTAGTTTGGTATGGTTGTTCCTAGTTGGCTGGTTGGTCTAGTAGAGGCAGTGTATGCCTCTGGTGTTGGAGAACCTGAGTTCTAACCTGGGTTGGAGCTCTATTTTTTTTTTGTTCTTTTTTGTGTTTGCACTTTTTTTTCCTGCACCCAGTTTCCCCACCCTCCTGGTGGTCCCTCATTCACAGGTTGCTCCCCCCCCGAATAGCCCCCTCCCGAAGATTCTCTGTACCCCAGTGTCAGTCTCCCCCTTGGAGTTGATTATAATTATTAAGGGAGGCACGGGGGTATGGGGGGCATAGCCCCCCACATAAAACAGGCTGTAAATTCATTGTGCCTGCCTGTGGAGTGTGTTCCGGACCATCACTGTTTACGATCCTGCTGTAGTGCACATCACCATTGTTGTTTTCAGCGAGGTGCACTCACTGATATGGTGATCGCTATTTTGCGTTCGCTCATATCACATGGAACCAATGCCAAATGCCCCTAGTAATGTTAATTTTAATGTGGGACCAAGAACTGACCCCTGTGGTATCCTATTTATCAAATCTCCCCACCTTGACTGATGTCCTCTTATGATGAATCTTTGCTTTCTGTTTTCCAATCAAGACCTTACCCAGCTCATTATCCTGCACTTAATTCCCATGTTCTCCAGTTTAGAAGTAAGTTCCATATGTGGTACACTATTAAAAGCTTTGCTGTAGATTTCACACATTGCATATGCCCAGGCCACAGTTTTTCACCTTTCAGGAATTTTAACATATTATGTGATCCTGGATCTCAACAGTTCATTTCCTGTGGATGTAATTAACCATCAGCATTTTTCCTTTGCTATCTCCTGGTGTGCTTGTTAGACTACCCAAGTGCCACCACCTCTGCTCTACCATGGATTACTCTATCCTCCTAGTTCTTCTATTCACTGTGGGTGCTACAGGCACATAATGCCAAGCTGCACCACTGCTGCTGGTGAAGTGAGGGAGACCCATCCTCTGAGGGTTCCCCCTCCTGACTCCGACTCCATCTTTGAGGGATTCCCTGGGGTTGAGGCACCGGCTCCCTGCTTGGGTCGGGCGGGCGGACCTACCCTGGACACAAAATCGGGCACAGAGCCCGAAAACGAGCAGTTCTGGCTGGAGCTGCACATCGGGACTGGGGCTGCTTGCTCGCAGAAATGGGACATTGACAGTAGCTAATTTCTGAACATTCCTATGTCAGCCTTACTTGTCTCATATTGTTACTAGGCCAACGACAGTAAAATACAGAGATGAATTAGCAATTCCGTGAACCAGAAATAGCTAGCTATCCTGTTGTTCTAATACTCAGAGACACTTAGATTCAACTGTAAAATACAATTCATGATTTGGCAACTATCTTGAATTAGGTTCAGCTAGAGACAGCTAGCTATCCTGTTATATTAATAGTTTAATAATAATTTTAGTTGAGACAGTACAATTCAGTGCATGATTGGCAATTTTCTAGAATTAGGTTAAGCTTGTTATCTTGTGGTACCATTACTTAAAAGCAAGTAACTTGCACGGTCAGGAGCGGCAACCCCTGAAGCCTGAAGCAACAACTAGCCTTCCTCTGTATCACTGGGTACTAGGTCAACCATGCTAGTGGTATCTGCCTTTGTATACTGAAACCCACCTGCTATATCTCCTCAGGGGGGAGCCTGTGTCTGCACTGTATCCTAGAGTGATCTGCCCAAAGGGAGTTCACTGCAACACCCCTGAGCCTTGTGGATCCCACAGGACAAATCCCGTCTCGGCTGCCCACAGGACTAATCCCGTCTTGTCTGCACACACCCCCACTGCGGCCTGATAGGATGCCTCCACTGAGAGGCCGTCCTGTGCTCTACGGCATGGCCGGGGATCCTGTCCAAAGTATAGGCCCACTGAGCGCTAGTCCCTCCCCCAAACCACCCTCCACCTGGTTATCGGCCAAAGGCTTGAGGCTTATGCACTTAAACATACGCAGCCTTCTACCAAACCTTACTGAACTAACAGCTTGGGTGGCTCATTATAACCCAGACATTATGGGGATCATGGAGACCTGGCTTAAGCCACACATACCTGACTCAGTATGCGTCCTTCCAGGCTACAACCTCATTAAGTTGGACAGGGCTCAGAACAAGGGGGGGGGTGGAGTACTCATATACTACAAGACACACTTAAACGTCTCAGTCATAGGACATACACCATCTACATCGCATCTCTGTGAGTTCCTACATGTCCTCCTCCTGTTAGGAAGCACCAAAAAGGTGCACATGATCTGTGCCTACAATCCTCCTAAGGGTGGAGTGTCTGGGCTCTCCTCCCTCCTAGACAGTCTTAGCTCAAAGGTTGGCTCGAATGAGATACTAGTCCTAGGGGACTTCAACCTTAACTGGGCAGGTTGTAACATTCAGCAATATGAGCCACTGTTGGCTGGACTAGCCCTCAGCCAGCTCATCTCTGAATCCACAAGGCCCTCTTCTAGAGGAGACAAGGGTTCCATCATCGACTGGGTGCTAAGCAACAGAACGTAGAAAATTATCTCCTGCGGCATTCTACCTGATGCTATATTGGATCACTCTCCCACCTACTGCATATGGGGCAACTCTCCTCCCAAAATCCCCCACAAGGTGATACAAATGAGGGACTACTCCAAACTCAACGTTGGAGACTTCCTTGCTGACCTGCGTCATGCCAACTGGTCACAGGTCATGGCCACAAATGACCCCTCAAAGGCCCTTGACAACTTCCTAAAAGCTTACACCCCACTTCAAAACAAGCATGCCCCCCCCTCACAAGAAGAAGAGTGAGGGACACTGCAACTAAATGGCTCCATGGAGGCCTGTATTCTCTCATGAAACAAAGGGCTAAATGCTGGGTGAGGTATAAGTGCTCATTGTCAAGCACAGACCTCCAGGATTACAGGCAGCTGAGGAACTCGTGCAAGAGAGCCATTCACTCCGAAAAAAGTTAGTTTTGTCAGTCCATCCTGCTCTCCACAGCCAAAAATCTGAGGACATTCTGGCAGAGCATTAAGAATGTGGTTGGTGGGTCTACTAGAGCTCAGGTCACGGACATGCTCATTGACGGGGCAAACTGTAACAACCCCCTCACTATTGCCAATGCCTTCAACCCTCAATTCACTGTCCTGCCAGCTCTCCCCAAACTGCCTCACACCCCGAAGATCGGGCCTCTCCACCCAGTGGGACAACCCTCCTGCCCTTTTACCTCAAGGTAGTATCAGGCATGGAGGCTCAGAAGCTCCTTGCTGGCCTCTCCCCTCACACTGGTGCTGGGCATGACTGCCTGGAGCCCAAGCTGCTGAGGCTAGGGGCAACAGTACTAGCCCAACTCATAGCCCATGTCTTCAATGCATCGCTTACCTCGGTATAGTCCCAGACATCTGGAAGATGGCTAAGGTCATCCCTGTGCCCAAGCAAGGGGACCCAAAAGACCTTAACAATTACCACCCTATAGCAATCCTATCAGCGATCAGCAAACTTCTGGAAAAGGTAGTCGCCTCTCAGGTCACCCATTACCTACGGACCCACAACCTACTCTCCCCTGCACAGGATGGGTTCAGAAAGGGGCATAGCACCTCCACGGCCCTAACAGTTGTTACCTCTGAGATCAGGTCCGCTGCTGACCGAGGCGAACTGACCGGGGCCATCTTTGTTGATCTCTCGAAAGCCTTTGATCGGGTAGACCACACACTACTGTGCTCCTCTCTCCTACCACTTGGCTTCTCCTCCCCTGCTCTTGCCTGGATCAGTAATTATCTCATGCGCAGGCAGCAGTACACCAAGTTCAACAAGGCCCTGTCTGAGCCTGCCCAGGTAAACTGCAGAGTCCCCCATGGCTCTGTCCTGGATCCTCTCCTGTTCTCTCTCTTTGTAAATGAGCTACCCTCGGCTCCAGCTCTTGGGTCCTCAGTGCTGTACACAGATGACCTTAGTCATCATGTCCAGTTCCCAGGACATCTCTACCATCAACACCAAACTAAACTCGGACTTTGACCACATCCAAACTTGGTTGCAGGACCATAAACTTATGAATAACCTGCAGAAGACGCAGGCCATGCTGTTTGGCTCAGCAGCCAAGCTAAAAGCTGCCCCAGATTCACTACAGATTTCTGGGGACGATGGGTCCCCACTACTAGTTGCAGACTCAGTCAAGTACCAGGGGGTGACTCTTGACCCACAACTGGATATGAACATGCACATACGCAATTCATGTAAGGCCTCAAACTGCAAGTTGGGACACGCTTACAGAGCAAAAAGTTGTGTCACTCCATCTGCCTGTCTCGCCTTAGCCAGAGGAGTCCTGCTACCTACGCTCTGCTATGGACTAGTCACCTTTGCTCACATTGCAAAAACTAGTCTAGTAAAGTGGGACTCAGCGTACAACAACATATGCCGTTTTGCACTCTCAGCCTCCCACCTCACTCACCGCTGTGAGCTCTACACCTGGCTTGAATGGCTCCCACCGGAAACTCACCGCTCCAATGTCATGGGCAACTTCATAGACAGTATTGTCAGAACTGCCACCCCTCCTTAAACTTGCAGAGTCCCTCAGTCTAGCTACTTCCTCCTACAACCTGCGATCCAGTGACTCTCATGCCCTCCTGGTACCAAAAACTCGCACAGAAATGGGTGACCGAGCCTTCGCTGCGTATGCACCTAGGGTTTGGAACTCTTGTCCATCAAGCACTCGCTCCTCTCCCTCCTACCAGAGCTTTAAAGCCTCCCTCTGGGGCTTTCTTAAAACAGCCTCCACCTGTCTCTGCACTAGACAAACCCTCTTAGCCTGTGACACCCCAACAAACTGAGATGCTACCTAAACAATATGACTTGGGTAGAGTACATCTGCGCTTATACACCTCCTGTACTCAGTTTACTAGAAAAATAGGCCACTTAGGCCCACCTGCCCAACAGGGTGAGCATTATTACTGTGCACTCCCTTATCTTGCTCTGGGCCCACTCTATCCCAATGTTACTCCTCTCTGCTACCTGCAAGCCTTACGACATTGCTGCCTGGAATGATGAAACCACACTGTATTTCTTCCTACCGCCTGCAATGTAAATCCCTGCTGGTACTGTTGCTTGTATTGTCCTGTGTGTTAATTCTCTTTAATGTAATCCTTCACTTGTTTTTGCCTGATGTTCATGTATGTACCTTGTAATCACCCGGGTCGCACCTGAAAATTGTTCATGAATGTACCTTGTAATCTCCCGGGTCGCACCTGAAAATAGGCACTTGGCTGTCTAGTGTGCTTACCTGGTTAACAAAAGCAAATAAATAAATAAATAAATAAAAAGAAACAGCACATCCACTGGTAACCCCTTAGCCACTGCCCTGCTAACTCTGTCAAAAAAGCTTATCAGGTTTGTCTGACATGATCTTCCAGTTCTGAAACCATGTGGTGAGTCATCCTTTAGGTTGTTCTCAGTGATGTCATTTTCAGTCTTTTCCTTTGTAAACCCCCCCCAATGGGACTTACCTTATGGACTCCAGCCCTGTGTTGCTCCTCTGGCTTCCTGCAAGTGGTCCCTGTGGGACATGAACCCTAGAGCCCTGATGGTGCTTCATGGCTGCAGCTGCCTAATTCCTCGATTCCTCAGTCAATGGTTAGATGGGGGTTGCGGTCCGATTGTTTCCATGCCTATGGGCGCAATGGATAGTAAGAAATGGTTCCAGGAGCTGCCATAGAAGGGACCATAATGTAAATAAAAAATGTGGTGGCCCACGCCCTTCCACACATGCGCAGCTGCCCAGGCACTGAAATATAAAGGAGCCATGGCTCCAATGCAAAAAAGTGCCATGAAAGGGCACGTAAGAGGGGCAATGTGTTATTGTCAGTGTCAGTGGCTCAGCAGGTAGCACATTCGCCTCTGAGGGCAGGAGATCAGAAGGCTGTGGGTTCCCAATGCTGACACTGTAGTGCAGCATGAAGGGAGGTGCTGCACTCCTGAGGTGCCGTCTTTCAGATGAGATGTTAAACTGAGGTCCCATCTGTCTGTTCAGGTGGATGGTAAAGATCCCATGGCACTTCTCGAAAAGAGTAGGGACATTTTTATTGAAAAGGAAAAAACATTACATCATGTCAAAACATACAATAAAACAAAATCAAAATCAAGCACACAAGCATATCAAAAGGAAAATAAACAATTAGAAAACCACTTTGAATTCCCCTGTAGAAAGAAAAACATAGCCCAATAACCAGGTCCTCTCACTATTTACATCTTGGCCCAGATATTCAAACTGAGCCCAAAATGTGCGCAATAGCAGGAGCAAGCACAAGTCCATTGCACACATGCGCAATAGATGCGATATTCAAACATGGAGCAAGCCAAACTGCGCAACCAGTCAACGTCTGAATATCGCACAACCTGCACCAAAGCGCAACCAGGAAGGGGAAGCTGAGCAGATACAATGCGCTATAGTGCAACAAGGGCAGCCCAGCTGAGCAGTCCAGAGGCGCCATAGCGCAAGCAGGGAGCCCCCCAGCAGCAGAGCAATGGAACTGCACAACCAGGGAGGTAGGCAGGGGCCCACCACCCATGCCACAGATGGGCACAGGAACACACTGCAGAACTGACAATGCACCCCCACACCCCAAGCACAGCATAACTGGGGGAGGGACGGAATATCCACCGGCCCATGGGGACAAGCAAACAAAGCACATCCGGGCCATGTTGCCCCAGCACAACCACCGGCAAGCTGAGACAGCCACACAAGGGGGGTGGACCACCCCAGTGTACAGCAGCCCCCCCCGTGCACAGCACACCCTGCACTGTGACCCCAAGACCCCCCCATGAGCAGTGACCATCTCTGCAGGAATCCTCATGCAACACCCCCTGTCACACTGCAACCCCGTGTACCACAGAACCATACAAGCCAGACTTACCATGAGCACCCAGCAGTGGGTGGCAGCACACAGCAATGCAACAACGGCAGACACAGTACCAACACGCACAACCCCCCTGAGGCACAGCTGAGACACCGAACATGTGTCGCCACAAGTGGTACCCCACACGGGAAAGGGTGTGACCCTGTCACCACTGCCATTGACACAGCACCCTGCACAGTAGACAGGTGTCACAGCGTGACTCACCACGAGCCACAGCAGCCAGCACAGACACCCACAGTGGTGTGTGGAAGCATGCATCGCACCGGATGCAACACAGTGCAGGGGCAAACACACACCCATACCCTTGGGGACACCAACACAAGGACACAGTAGTGTGGCAACCCAGCCACCAGTGTGGGCACATGAAAACTGTGCACACACAGCCTGCAGTCCACCATGGCACAGGGGTGACACCCACCCTGTGCATGTACTGTGGCCCTGTACGCCACCAGCATACATCTGGAGCACAAGTCACAGACAGTGCTGCACTGCCCCTGCAGCACACACAAGACACAGCATGGAGGTGGGACAGCATCTGTGGAGTCCACAGTGTCACCCGAGGCAAACATGCACCCCACCGGTGACAGGTGGCAACCCAGCATCGTGATGGTCACACTGGATGACCTGCAGGGACAGCACCCACTGACAAGGCAGCAGACCTGGCAGACCGCAGACATGCAAGGGTGTCAGCTGCACAGGCCAAGGGCAGCTTGACAGGGGCACAATGGACACAGAGCAGGCACCATGGAACACTGCACACAGCAATGCAATGCACAGGGAATAACACACACCACAGATACCGACTGAAAGCCACTCCCACACCAGAGACACCTCCCCATGCACACACACACATACCCATGACTATACCACCCCAGATGCCATGCACACCACTGCAACTGAGCACCTATAGCCAGCTGCGAATCAGAGACCACCACAGTATTCATATCAAAATATCTGTATTTCAAAAATAACAAGAATAAGAAGAAGAACAACAACATGAACTATTTACAAATTTACAAAACAGGGGTGGGGGTATGGGTACAAGGTAGGGGTGGGTAAGGGGCAGGGGTGAACAACTGGAGGGAAAGCAGGGTGTGAGGGATAGGTAAAGGGGGGAGGTGATGGGCAGCTACTGTCTGCCAGCCTGCTCCCCTGCTGCCTGGTGCTGGTCCCGGGGCCTCCTTCTGCGTCTCAGACCATGCTGGTGTAGGTCCTGCAGGATGGCGAGCAAGTCCATCGCCACCTGTAGAAGCTGCTGCATTGACCTTTCAATCCGGTGCAGGATCCGGACACCTAGGACAAGGGATCAGAGTCAATGGGTGTGACTGTCCACATCCCTGAAGCCCACCCATCATGCATGGCATACAGCCAAGTGCCCCGCTCCTGTGATGGACTGCACCCACCCACAGTGACCGTGTGCACAAGACATGCCCAACCAGGCAGCAACAGCCATGTGTACCACTGCACACACACACCAACCATGTCCAACATAGCACAACCAAGGCTGTACAGTAACGTGTCTACGCAGTGGGCAGGCAGTGACACAGCCATGTGCCCAGTGCATGCATGGACCACCATTGACGCACTCCCAAACATGCAGTGCCACTGGACAGTGCTGACTGTCACATGTCGCGTGCATGGCAGTGTTGTCCATGGATGGTGGCCATGCCCTGCCCCCCCCCACACAGCATGCTATAGCATTCATGATGTCATAATACTCACCCTCATCGTGCTGCTGCTGCTGCTGTCGTGGTTCACCACCACCACGCTTAGCCACCTCTGGCACCACTCCCTGCACCTCAGCCCTGGCCCTCCTCCGCTCCACCACGCCTGTGGGAAACAAAAGGTGAGAAACACACCAGTGCAATCCCAAAGCAGATTCCCCCTGCCCCAATGAGTGTGCCCGCCCACCCAGCCAGACCCATACATCACATATCCTGTTAACACCGCCACAGCCAACCCTAGACCAACCCTCCCCCATGTGCTGGACACAATAGACAGTGTTACCCATATGGACCATACAGGTGCATAGACAGATCACCCACCTGGCCGAGGCACTACGCCCCTCCTGGCACGTGACCGCAGATATGCCAGTAGTGCCGGCTCCCTCTTCCGCAGGTCCCCATACCGGTGCCTGCACTGATCCGCGGACCTCTGCTGGCCAGTGGCCTCCTCTAGCTCAGTGGCCACCTGCTGCCACACATATGTCCTGGCCCTGTTAAGGGGATCATCCCCAAATAGTGGGCCATAGTGAGGCTCCACTACGGCCACCAAGTTTTCGAGCTCAAGGGCACTCCACTGGGGGGCTCTTCTGCGTGCCATCCCTGGATGTATAGTAGGCAATATGGCACTCCGCAGCGCAGCAACCCCACATGGAATTGTTGTGCAATACAACGCCGCTATTCCCTATTGTGCTGTTGGTACAGCACCGCCAGTCCCTATCGCGCTGTTACCGAACAGCGCGATAGAGCTGCAGACATGCCATACGTACACCGCCAAGGGGGCAAAGGTCAGGCACAGGGTCATGGGTCTCTGGCGCATGGCCACGCACAGCGCCATTGGACGTCTATGCTTCCAGCGCGATTGGTCGCCTGTGTGCCATTGCCACAGCAGACTATTGTGCAGTTGTGCCACAGCGCCATGTAGTGACTGTTGCTGTGGCACCACTGGCACAATGGTGGCCGTGCCCTGAATTTCCTAACCGTGCACAGAACATCATCAGCACAGCAGACACCTGTGTAAGCTACCTGGGCATGCGCAGTGCGGTGTACTATGCAGTCACAGAACTGCGCCATTGGCTCAGCCCATTCAACCGTATTGTGCAAAGCGCAACAGCGCGATATTCAGCCGTCATACGCAAATCATCCTATAAGCCATTCAGTGGCACAGCAGCGCAATTTGCATCTCATTAAAGTTGCTCCAGACCTAATTTGCATGGATTGCGCTATAAATATGTGACACTGTTCTGCAGTGGCCATATTCGGTTACTGCAGTTGATAGGTGAGTTGCATGCATTGTGATGTTCTGGACTATGGCCTCAGAGAATTGCTGTGTACTGCACAGTCACAGGTGACCACTTTCACCCATGCAGGCTGTGAAATGACCGAGCAAGGACTGGGTGAGGATGATGATGGTGGGCGGAAGAGGAGGCCTAACTTTACGAAGGCTGAGACGGAGGCACTGTTAAAGGCCTACCTGGATGAGGAGCCACTTCTCAGTGGATGGCGGGGCACCCCTCAGGCCCATGCTGCTGCATGGGAGGGGGTGGCACGTGCCGTCAACCTACACAGCAGCCACCAGCACTCTGTGCAGGAGTGTAAAAAGAAGATGGGAACCGACAGGAGGAGGGTGAAGGAGAAGGTTGCAGCCATCAGGGCGGCACATGCTGCAACAGGCAGGGGCCAGCCGGAGGTGGTGCAGCTGACTCCGGCAGAGGACATGCTCACTGCAAGCATGCCACGCAGTGCCATTGAGGGCGTTCCTGGAGGTGGCTTCCAGACAGGTGGTAGCCCATCACTGCATGGTATGTCATGGTCGGGGGGGAAGGTAGATCACATGCAGTAACGTGTCCTTCCTTTCTGTTACAGATCCTGTGCATCTGCAGGGGTCAGCAGTGGAGGGCCTGTGGACAGCCATCCGGAGTTGGAGGAGGGACCATCCACCTCCGCAGGTTGCCGGCGTGTACTGTGCCAGTGTGCACGCCTGGCTACCATCACTGATGTCGTTGAGACAGGTGTGTGGGGCGCCCTTCCTGTGTCTCAGCGGTCTGGCATGCAAGCATGCCAGCACACTGTGGCTGTGGCTGTGGCACAGACCTACACCATTGATGATGCACTGACCACTATGGGCATTGACATGTGTGTGTCACAGAATGGACACACAGCAGGACAGCTCATGCCCATGGACCTAGCTGGTTCCGACGTGTGTGCCAGCATGTCAGCACAGTCCCAGACTGTGCCTGTCAGCACCGGTGGGGCAGCACCGGTGGCTGTGCAGGTCACTGGCACTGTTGCAGCCACAACAGTGGAACAACTGATCCCTTGGGCATAGCAGGTGGAGGGGCAGCAGCAGCAGCAGTCACCCACCAGGACTGGGGGTACAGGGCTCAGCGGTGATGTAGGTGCACCGCCTGTGGACATGCCCATACCTGGTCCTGGTGAGTAGCGCCCACCCTCAAGGGGTGCTGTACATCAGGCCCTTCCATACTCTGAGGGACAGGTTGCCGATGTGGCAGACGACCTCTTTGATGAGCACATCCGCCTGCTGCAGGCATCAGTACAGCAGCAGATGCGGGTTGCAATGTCCATGGAGGCACTGTGTGTGGCTCTACAGTGGCACAGCAGGGACAACAAGAGGATCCTGTCCCAGATTGACCATTTACAGGTGGATGTGACCACCACCATCGACAGGCAGACACAGGCATTAGTCGCTGTTGTGGCCACATTGGGCACACAGTCAGGTGCCCCTGTGCCACTCACACCATGCAGTACGCTATCCACTCCCCATTCCCGGCGTCGTGCGACACCCACCCTGTCGACGCCGGGTTCAGCTGTAGGCATCCCAAGCACCCCTGGTGCAGGTATGTTCGGTATGCTGCAGACCCCTGTGTGGGTAAGGTCGTGTTCGCACAGTGGAACCCCTGGTGGTCCATCGGTGCCACCCCATGAGGCCTGTGCTCAGCCTGCCAGTGCTGCTTGGTCTCGGCAGGGCCGCCCACGCATCCGAGGTGGCCCTGGCACTGTGCCGCATGACTGAACTGTCTCCCAGTGTGGGCCCTGTCTGGTGCTGCCCTGTGTGCAATGTGAGTTTCGGTGGGCAGTGCACCAGTGGGTGCCCTGCCCTACACGCAGACACACGGACCACCTGCACATCCTCCCGACTGCTGTCCACAGGTGCGTGTGCATGATGATGCCTGCATTGTGCTGTACACCAAAGTGTGAAGGTGCCCAGTATCTGACATGCGTACATGGACAGTAAGTGGAGGTGGTGGCCTGTGGACGTGTGTGTTTTTAGTGTCTGTGTTCCTGCTCTGTTGTGCACCTGACCCCTGTGCACTTTGTGCCTATTGTGTGTGTGTGTGTGTGTGCGTGTGTCTGTCCATGTGGCGTGTTACTGTTCACCCCTCCCTGGTTGTAAGTGTGTGCTTCTGTGCCCTGCCACTTCCCTTGCCATCATGCACCCCTGGTGTGTTTCCTTGTGTGTATGTGGGTTGTGCCCTAGCCACTGTTGGTTGCACATGGCCCCATGACTTACCTGTGTTGGGTGAAGTGCTCCTCTGTGATGGTGTCCCGGTGCAGCTGGGCCAGCCGGATCAGTTGGGGTCACATCGTCCAAGGGGGGGCTGCTCATCCCCATCATCACCGTCGTCCCCATCGCTGTCCCCCTCTTCGACCTGTACAGCTAGCCCACAGTCTTTGGCCATGTTGCAATGGATACAACAGGCCAGGAATATCCCACAGGCCTTTGAGGGGCTATACTGTAGGGCACTGCCGGAGGTGCCTAGGCATCGGAAGCGTGCCTTCAGCATCCCAAACACCAACTCAATGATGTTGCGTGTGGCGGTGTGTGCCTCATTGAAGCGTTGCTGCAATGTGGTCGTGGGCCGCTGGTAGGGTGTGAGCAACCAGGGACGGAGTGGGTATCCGCTGTCACCTGTGTGGAGATAGTGGAGGTTAGTGTCTTGTTCAGGCTCATATTGCCCCTAACCCTGTGTGCCACACCCATGGCACCTGTGGCTTACCCACCCTTGTCCCCAATTTGCCAGTTCTACATGCATACTCACCCACTAGATGTCCTGTGGGGATGTCCCCACTCTCGAATCGATGGTACAGTGCTGACTGGTACCATATGAATGAATCATGTGCTCCACCAGGGTGCGTGGCACAGACATTGATGATGTGCCCACTGGCATCACACACCACCTGGCAGTTGACACTGGCATATCCCTTCCGATTCCTATAGGCAGCCCCATCGGGGCCAGGTGACGTGTGAATGGCCACATGGGTGCAGTCTATCGCCCCCTAGCATGCCAGACATACGTGCTACCCTGTGGAACTCCTGTATGTTTGCTGTGCACTCTACCGCGGTGCTGGGGGAAATGGATGTACTCCGCAGCATGTGGCAGCAATGCGCTGAGTAATTGGGTGAGGATGCGTGACGTGGCAGACTGTGTTATGCCTGTGGTATCTCCTGTTGGTCTCTGGAAGGTACCCGTGGCGAGCAAGCACATGCAGGCTGTTACCTTTTTCTCCACTGACAGAGCGTGACTCTGTCGTGAGGGTGCCTGCATCACATCACTGCACAGCTCACAGAGCCGCCTCAGTATTGCCCTGTTCAGGCGGTACCAGCCCACAATCTCGACATCTGAGTAGAGCTCAAAGCTGATGCAGGCTCGGTACTGCCTGTTGGGGGCGTACTGCCGACGGGCTCTTCCACGGCCACGTCCCCCTGCAGCATGCCTTCCTCACCCCCCTCATTACAGCTTCCATGTGGAAGCTGGCACTGTCCATGTCCCTGGCTTGTGTTCCCCTGGCTGTTGTTGCTCTGTTCTCCCGCTGTCCTGACTGCTACCTCCACTGCACCGGGTACACCTACTGGCCTCTGCACTCTGTGGCCCCACATACCTTCCCTTGCCCCTATTCTGTCCTGTGCTCTCCCTGGCCTGCACTCTTTCTCCCTCTGGCCTTGTCTGTCTCCCTGCCTCATGTGGCTTCCCTGTAGCGTTCTTGTGCCTCTTCCTTGAGCCTTTTTATTTTGGCTCATTTCCGCTATGGCGTAACTTCCGCCTGATCCACTGTTGTGCATTGCACAAGCCTTTGAATATCACATTGCGCACTTTATGCATGGTTCCACCCCCTTCGGTTGCGCATGCCTTAATAAGCATTGCGCTGTTGCTCAGCATGTTTTCAGTGGCGCAACTGCCTCCTGCTGAATATCGCAGAATGGCGCATTTTCAGACTTGCGCTGGCGCAACCCTATTGCGCATTGTGCAACCCTTTTGAATATCCCACCCCTTGTGTATATTCAAAAGATATCGCCTATATTTTTCCATAAATAAACAACTTTATCGAAGGTAAATTTCTTTTTATCACTTTCTTTAACTGTCAATATAGCTACTTCAATTTGTAATATCAGAACATCAGTTCTTTGTTGAATTTGTTGGAATACATATTGACATCTGCTCTGCCACATATAGTATTTTATAATTGCAAAAATTGCAAGTAGTGTGCTGGCATGGAAATGTTTCCATATCCCTGAGTAATCCCCCAAAATCAAGGTGTTATAGGTTATTCTGGATAGGAATGGCAATTTCCATTTAAAAGCTAGGTCTGACCAAAATTGCACACTGCCTGGACAAGTTAAAAAAAAATGATGTAATGTTTCTTCACAGGTTGTACATGATAATTTTGGACAGGATCTCTCCTGCAAGGCCTTGTGTTTCAAATTTCACTTTACTCCCAATTTCCCTTGACAACACAGCAAAGTAACATCCCACATATTCTGTGGTATTCTATTATTTGTAGGGCTAGCAAGAGCCTGAGGCATCCTAGTGGGTACACATTCAGGGAAGACTAGTGTCACTTTTTATGTTGGCTCGTGCTTGAGCAGCCAACATCTTGTGGTAGTGCAGATTTGGAGGCGTGGTCACCGTTGGGTGAATGCAGGGCATGCATCAGAAGGTGCGTCCCTCATTCCCTAATCAGCCAGCAGCAGGTGGTGACTTCACACATCCTTAATGAGGCCACCAGATCTAAGAAAAGGTCCGCTGCAATGAGAGCAAAGCTCTCATGCAGCGGGACCACAATATGCCTCCCTATGTGCAGGTAACATGGCAGCAGTGTCTGCCGCCACCGCCTGTCACAATGCCAACGGGGGAGCCCACTCCCTGTAGGCATAATTACCCTTCCCCCACCATGTAAAATGTATGCCAAGAGGGTGCCCAATCCCCCTCGGCATCATGCAGCCCCCCCAACAGTTTTTCTTTGCCGACAGGGGTCCCAATCCCCATCGGCGTTTATCCCATCCCCTTGTATTTTGCCAACAGGGGAGCCCACTCCCCATCGGCATGATGTGTCTCTGCTCCTGTTGTTGCTTGATGAGGGGGTGCCCAATCCCCCGCGGCTCATGTCACCCCCCCTCAGTATGTGCCGACAGGGGTGCCCAATCCTCCATCGGCTACAGAATCCCCCCCAAAAAAAAACACTTAGGTGGTACGCTGGGAGCCCACCCAGTGTGCCAAACATCCTGCCAAAAAAAAAAAACTGTCCTACTATGTTTTTTTTTTTAAACCTATGAAAAAAGAAAACGGTCCCTCGCCATCTCCCTGCCCCCCTCCCACAACCCACGCCCACCATCTGTGCACCCTGCCTTCCCACACCCCTCTCACCACCACACTTACCTCCGGAGTCTGGCGAGATGATCTTCGTGGACCGGGAACACATCTGCACTCTTCAAAGTCAACCGCAAACAATGGAAATGCTGGTAAGCTGTATAATGGCATAAATAGGGTTTTTTCAACTTTGGTGCATATCTCAGGCATTATTTGGAAATTTTGCAACAAATTTTTGACATGGAGTTATTGGGACCCCTCCTCATGAATACAGTCACTGTCATGGAGTTATTCAGTCCAGAAAGGTGATTTTGCAGTCACTGTGCAGAATCACCTTTCCGGACTGAGTAATGAAACAACAGTGCCACTGTTCATGAGAGGGGCTTGCAAATTTGGTGACAAAACTCCCAAAAATGACTATTTTACGAGCGTGCCTTGCACTGTTTCCATGCCCACTCGTAACATCGTGAATTTGTAATATTTTTACTCCGGATTTTCAACATTGCCATTTTCCACACCTCCTGATGAACAGTATAGCTGTCATTTTACATATCCTGCCTGAAATGTGTTTTCACACGTACGGCGCAGAATACCACAGTTGCTGTGCAAAATCACTTTTCGGGAGAGTTTGAGGAAATGACGGTGACACTGTTCATGAGCAGAGGTCCTAAAATGCCTATGTTGAAAATTTGGTGCTGAAAGACCATAAAATGACTATGTTACAAGCGTGCGTTATGCAGTTTCCACGCACCTTTGTAACTTCGTAAATTTGCAATATTTCCATGCCAGATTTTCAACACTAGCATTTTTTCACACCTTCTTATGAACAGTACAGCTGTCATTTTTCACATCCTGCCCAAAATGTGTTTCCGCACCTGTGGCAGACAATGGCGTGGTCGTTGAGAGAAATCAACTTTTGGGACAGATTAACAAAATCACAGCACCACTGTTCATGAGAGGAGGTCCCAAAATGCCTATGTTAAAAATGTGGCTAACAAACTCCCAAAAATAATTGGGTTACGGACGTGTGTTGCGCAGTTTCTATGCATGCTCATGACGTCACCAATTTTTCATATTTTCACTCCAGATTTTCAACATTGCCATTTTTTTATGCCTCCTCATGAACAATACAGTTGCCATTCTCCACATCCTGAACAAAATGTGTTTTTGCCCCTATGTCACCAAATGGCATAGCCACTGTGCAAAACCACTTTTCAGCTAACAAACTGATTGTGCCGCTTTTCATGAAGTGGGCTCACAAACAGCACATGTTGAAAATATGGAGTGAAAATACCACCGCACGCCTATGGTGTTAGGGTTTCCACCTGTAGCACCCCACCCAGTACAGACTGACAGGCGCCAGGGGTGTGACTTGGGATGATTGGATGTAATGCTTGCGCCATTCCACCTCCACCCCCACCCTGCAGCCACTGATAGGCATTGAGGTGTGCCTTGCGCTGTTCAGCCACAAAATTCACCCCATTCTCCTATACTGCACTCATGTCAGGGTATTGCCTTAAATTGCCAAAGGCCCCAAAGCACACCACAATGCTTGTCAGTGTCTACAGGGTAGGGTGAGGTCCAATAGCATGAGCGTTATATCTGATGACCCAGAGGCACACCCCAATGCCTGTCGCTCACTACAGGGTGGGGGTGGGGTTGGCATCACTTCAATACTTCACTGCCATTCCTATTATGCATCTCTAGCTCTGGCACTACCAATGCCAATGCCAGCGAGACAACATTCGGCACTGACAAATGCTTGTCATTTATAAACTATATATCTGTATAGTTGTTGCCTGCCTAACGTAAAAAAAAAAAATGTTTCTATATTCCACTATCTAATCTTCTTTAGACTAGAAATTGCATAGTTCGGTACTTTATATTGAAGTAATAGTTTTGGAAGGGTACGGTCCCATTTCGCCAAATATGTGTGGAAAGCATACACCAACCATATCTGCCAAGAAAATTGTGTTGTATTCTGACAACTTCCCAGTGTGTTGTATAAGAAAAAAGTATGATAAAATATCAATTGGTTTACCATATTGAGCCCCCCCCTTTATATGGAAGGTAAGTAATCTGTCTTTTGACTGGATTAAGGCAACTGCCCCATAGTATTTGGAAAAAAAAAACTTAAAATCCTTGTCTCTAGTTGTATTGGCTGAGGGTAAATGTAACCGGGGAATGTAAAAATAGGCAATAAACATTTTTTTATTATCAGAATTCTCTTTTTCTTACCTAACTTCCAAGTTTTCCATATCTGAACCTTCGTGTCACAAATCCCTAATTGTTTTTCCCAATTCAAAAGAGATGAGTCTTCTTTGTGAAACCAAATCCCTAAAATGTTTTGAGGGGAACTGTCTATTCTGTTTCCTGCAATATCCTTTGTCACCATCTGTGACCCCCTATGGGGACTGCCACACTTTTGTGTTTATTAATCTCAGCCCCTGACATTAAAGCAAAACATTTTGAAATACTTGCACCACTCTCACACTTGATTCTTCATTTACTGCAAAAACACAGACATCATCTGCATAAGCTGTAATTACTTCTTTTGGCAAATTAGGCTGTAGGGAAAGACCTATAATTTGGTTATTCTATTTGATTTGCCTGATGATGGGATCTAATGCAAATGTATATAGTAGGGGACAAAGAGGACATCCCTGTCGGACTCCTCTCTTCAAAAAAATATCTCCCCCAAGGAGCCCATTCGCTGAGGGAAGAAAACACGCCCCTGCAAATAACCCTCTGATCCAGCCTACCAATATCTCAGGGACCCCATAGGTAAACAGTACCTCAAACAAGTATTTATGTTCCACCCGGTCAAAGCTTTAGCTTGGTCCAACACTAACATATACCCTGCACTATTTCTCTGTCTACTATTCTCAAACAGTTCCCTAATTAGAGGTTCTATGTGACAACAGCTATCGCCAATGGGCGATCGCCGTTAGGGCAAAGTCATATCACCAAAAGTTTTTTCGGCGGTGGACTCCTCGGTGCACAGCAACACTCACCAGGGACATGGATTTTTATTGTTTATGCGGGGGGTTGCGCCCCCGCAACCCCCTACTTAAGGATTCTCAACTCTATGTGGTGCATGTAAGGGGGGTGCAGCTTGGGGTAAAAATAATAACTCGGGCCGGGCGCAATCAAAAGCACCCAGCACCATACCCACCGCAGCCGTGGACCAACCCCTGACACTACGATGCAGCTCAGCAGCTCACCGCAGCACCACCCCCTACAGCTCCTCCATCCCCTCCCAGCCCACATTTGGCATGCTCAGTCCCCCCATCGCATGCATAGACATATAGTGACATCCGGTCACTATTTCACCCACCCCCACCATCCAGTCACCCAACTTCCCCAATCGCCCCATCCACAGGTGCCATGATTGAGTCGCCCTTTCGGCAGGTGCCCAATCGAGGTCGCCATCATCACGGGATACCCTAATGAGGCATAAGTTGTGCTGTATCAGTCTTTGTGGAATGGCACATGTCTGTGATGGGTCTATAAGATCGAGTGATATTTGTTGTAGCCTTTTGCATATTACTTTAGTTAGTATTTTATAATCACAATTTAACAGACTGATTGGTCTCCAGTTTCTGATGTCATGTTGATCCCTCTTCTTATAAATATAACTAATAATCGCCTTCCCAAATTCCGATATACCTTCTTCCTGCTCCATATAATTTAATACATAATTAAATACAGGTTACAACAATATACTCAGTTCATAAGCAATTTTTTTGTAAAAATCATTAGTTAAACTATCTAGACCTGCAGATGTTACTGTTTTTAAAGTTTTGATTGTATTATAAGTTTGATCCTGAGTAATTGGCCTATGCAGCATCTCCCAATCATCTGTATTTACCTGTGGTAAAGGGGCTGTTAGGAAGTCAGTTAACTTTTCTGTAGCACTGTAACTAGTAGAGAATTATTTGATCAGAGATTCTTGTACATATGTAGAATGCCTAAATCAGTAGTGACCAAAGTTCTGTTTGCTCTATATAGGCCTGTCATCGTGCTCTGATCCGTCTTTGTTTGCATGCCATACAAGGCTCTTATGCTGGTTGCTTGATCATTCCATATCTCATCTCAGCCGCAAGTGTCCTGGCCCTATTATATTGGTAATTGAACATTCTTTTTTTATTTCTGAAATTTGTGTTTTATATTGTATCTAATCTCTAGGGGGCATACGTTTATACAACTGGTTTCTGTACTCTAAGTATTTAATGTAGTCTGAATTAGATGTCTTCTTACCACAAGAAATGAAATATTGTCGCAAATCAGTTTTAGTGTCATACCACCAATCCTACAGATTATCACACATACTTTGTGTAGTCAATCTACCTGCCAAAAGATTTTTTTCCTGTGCCTCTCATCCATCTAA
Source organism: Neoceratodus forsteri (assembly GCA_016271365.2). Taxonomy (NCBI): domain Eukaryota; kingdom Metazoa; phylum Chordata; order Ceratodontiformes; family Ceratodontidae; genus Neoceratodus; species Neoceratodus forsteri. The sequence goes on from JADMNL010000027.1 coordinate 144,008,048, forward strand.
TACTGATGAATTTAGTTTCCAGTGTAATGGCTGAGAGAAAACCCTAGGTGGAGCTGTCGCTGAACTAAAACTGCTGAGGATGATATACTGATCAGAGAATTCCGTGGACTTAATGTGGTGTACAGTATTTGAATGAAAACAAAAAGTCAATTCTTGTAGCGTATATACTGCTATGATATGTAGTCCCTGGGTCAGTCCTAAGCTTTCTATAAGCATCCGTTACACCAGCATCAGCTATTATATTTCTAAGTGAAATAGACTTTTTTGGCAATGTCTCCTGAAGTTTTGATGTCCAAGCTGCAATTAAAATCCCTGCCCAAATAAGATGTTTTCTAGTATATAAATATAGTTTAATAGCCTCAAAAAGCTCTATTCTAGATGCCTTGGTTTGAGGGGCATATATATTTATAAACCAAAAATACAAATCCCTGTATTTGCAGTCAGTTATCAAGGCCCTGCCTGGCATTATGTCAATTACCCGACTAACTGAAAGAGATGTGCCTTTGAATACAATACCAATGCCATCTGTACCAAAGGTCCAAAAAGAGGGACCCCACAGTCAGCTTCTCCTTACCTGTTTTATTTCAAAAAGGGAAGTCAATCTAGTTTCCTGACGAAACATCACATCTTCACCCAAAGTTTGTATGAAATTTAAAATAGAGATCTTTTTTCCTAGTTCTTCATACTGCAAACATTAAAGGAGGCTGTGCTTAACGAGGACATAATGAGGTGCAGTTAGATGTAGAACAAGATGCCTCAATCGTTCTCCCCCTGTGTGGCCTTACTCTTTCGTTTCTTTCCCTTCTTCTTTTTTGTCATATTCACCCCTCTGTTACCCTCATCTTCCATTTCTGAGACTACTTCTGACCTGATTAAAATGTCTGATTTATGCTGGGAGTCTTCACCCTCCCACTGTAAGGGAGCATAGGTATTCTGTGTGGTTACACGGAATGGAACAGGTGACAACCTAGCCGCTGCCCGCGTTACCCTTCTATTTTTGGGAGCTGTTTTCCCTACGGTGGGGGGGGGGACATGTTTTCTGGCCTAGTAGAAGTGTCAGAGTCCTCATTTTCCTGTCTCACTACCTCTTTATTCTGTGATTCTTCATTTTCATACTTTTCAGGGGGAGGAAGGGTGTCCTGGCCTACTCCCTGGCCTACTTTCTCCCTGGGCTCTACAGTGGTGTGACTAACTTCCTCTTGATTGTCTGTATCAGTATGTTGTTCAGGGAGTTCTGGCTGTGTGGGTGAAAGGTTGAAAGTAGGCCCTCTTCTTTTCTCCTGAGCATGCTGACCTAGGTCATCCTGGTCCCAACCCTCATTTCTGTTGTGCCTAGCCCAAGGGCACTGATGAAAAGCATGCCCTTTCTTATCACATAAATGACATTGAAAAATGCTTTCACACAGAGTACTCAAGTGACTATAACGTCCACACAGAGAACACTTTAACATATCACAAGTGCTGCTTAAATGAGTCTTTGCCCCGCACTTATAACAACCTCTGGGTTGCCCGTTATTAAAGCACACCCCTCTGTCTTTTCCCAAAAAGAAACTGTTGGGGAGTTGAATCGCCTCCGAATTGAATTAAAACAATTTCACCCTAAATTTCCACCTCCCATCCATGTTCCCTCTGTATCAGTTATGGCTTCTGGGGGTCCCACAATATCACACCTATTTTGCAACCAGTGGTATATGTCGCTCACATTTACCCCTTCATTGCGAAACATGACTGTCACCATTTTTATCATAGATTTTGTCAGAGGTATTGCATAAAATGAGGTCCATGGACCAAGATAGTGGAGATAAACAAAACAGTCTTTGCTGCAAAGAAGGTAGGTTAGGCAAACTACATTATCATTATCATTATCACTCTAAATGATTTTCAGCAAATAGTTACATCTTTCAACAGAGCTCCCTCTCAGATTACTTATGACTGCAATCCAGGCAGCTCTTAAAGAGACAGTACACAGAGGCTATACAGGTGCTCTCTGGCAATCACATTTAAACTGCTAAAACGTAGGATACCAGACTGACAGTGAGCATTTGGCAAGCTTGAGGAAGACCATTTGTAGGGGAGTTACACTTCTTCTGTCGCTTCATCCCACGTTGGGTCAGGAATCCAGTGACCATTTTCATGCTGCATCCAACCTGCGCTTTTCAGCACAGCATCCAATGACCAGTCTATAGTTTGTGGCTCACTTTCACAATGAAAGCCAAACTGCTTCCGTATCAGCTGAGTTACTGATACTGCTCCTGTAGTCCCCAAGACATTTACGTCATCTCCCGAAGGCTGCATTGAACTTGTAGCCATCTCTGTCACCCGCTTTACCTCACCAGAGTGTGGGTCATCCGTTTGAGATCCTGGAAGAGAGACAGGCATGCTGTCTGGGTTCTGAGTGTCCAAATCATGTGCAGAAATAACAGAATCAGCAATGTCTCTCTGTTGTGTTCCCTTCCTATTATCAGAAACACTCACATCATGCTGCTTCTCATGCACCAACACTTCTGCTGTCTCCTGGGGAAAATTAACTTTGTCAGAAATCTCCACCATCCACCACAGTCTCCACTGCTACAGACACATCCATACCCTCCAACTGCTCAAGCATTGTGGCCATCTTGCGATAGCTGGTCATGGGTCCCCCTACTGCCCAGTAGGGGAAGTTTCCCTGGTGCCCTGGCCAAATTTTTCCCATTCACTAAAATTACCACCAACAGATTGATCTGGTTCAAGGTTAGTTGGCATTCATCTGTATCCCCCTTCCCCAGGTCATGCCTGAAAATAGGCAAAATTTGTCTAGTGCACTTACTCAGTCAACAAAAACTAAATAAATAAATGTATTTCAAGAGCCCCGATATGATAAAGGGGGCTCCCACAAGTTAAATAAAGGGTGTCCTGGCTCCAGGTGGGCAAGTGGAGCCATGACAAGTAGTTATCAGTCCCTGAATGGGCTTAAATAATAAATTATGCGGCTGAGTTTTTGAGATTCCGGAGAGTGAGGAGTGCAGAAGAGACTGCTGTGGGGCTATCCAAACCATTGCCTGCACTCGGACCTCAACAGCCAGTTTGGCCTCCGCAATCTTCATTTAGGCAGAGCACATGAAAAAACAGCCCTGCTGCCAAGAGAGAGAGATTGGAGTCTGCTGTGGACAAGAGAATTTTGGAGCTTTTTGCAGCTAGAAGCAGAGCTTGTAGAGTTGGCTGTAGAGAGAGAGAGAGCCCAGGTTGCGGTGTGAGAGCAAAGACTGTGAGCAGCATTTGTGACACCCAAAGCCCTGCAGCCTAGAAGCAGTGTAAGCAACCTGTGTCCCCCTCAGTGTTGTAAGTTGGAGACTGTTAATTGCGGCAAGCCGGAGAGATGGTGCGTGAGGAGGCTAGAGACTGAGCAAGTGCCCAGTTGCTGCTGTGCCTAGAGAAGCTGAAGTGTGAGTGCTGGGGCTAGAGACTGAGCCAAAAGCCCAGCTGCTCTGTATTTTGGGGAAAGTGTGTCAAGCTGCAAGTCTGGGGAACTAAGCCTACCCTATTCCCAGATGAACGGAGAAGAAGACCAGCGAGGAAGACGGCCAGAAGCCTGCCTGGTGAACATGTCTACAAAGGCCTTAGAGGCAAAGTTGGCAAGGCCAGGCAATTGAAGACCAGCATTCTATAACCTTTTCAGTCAGTCCTGCTGGTATCCCATGATGATGGCAACCGCGATTGGGTGCCTGCCAAAAGGGCGACTCAGTTGTGGCGCCTGTGAATGGGGCGTTTCGGAAAGCTGGACGACTGGATGGTGGGGGTGGGAGAAATAGCAAAGGGTGTCGCTATATGTCTATGTGTGCGGAGGGGGGGAGCGAACATGCCAAGCATGGGCTGGGAGGGGACGGAGGGGCTATAGGGGGTGGCATTGCAGTGAGCTGCTGAATTGCTTCATGGTGTCAGGGATTGGTCTGTGGCTGCGGTGGGTATGGTGCCAGGTTTGGGTCTGGGCACGGGTGCCTTTCGTTGCATCCGGCCCAAGTTTTTATTTTACCCCAACATGCACCCCCTAGAGTTGAGAATCTTTAAGTAGAAATAGAAATCCAAGTCCCCAGCACCGTGTTGCTGTGTGCCAGGGAGTTCATCACTGAAAAAACTTTCGGCAATGTGACTTTGCCCTAATGGTCATCGCCCATCGGCGATTGTTGTCATCACATAAAACCGGTCCTGCTGCTGCTGTGGTACAAAACCAATGAGATACCTCCATGGTACCATGAACCAAGGTTCTGCCACCCCCTTTAAACTTCTGAACTGTAAGTACCCCTGAGCTGCAGCTTTGGGGAGTCTTTATTTAGCTAACTAGCTAAGTTAAAATCAGGGGGTTAGGTCCTGGGCAGAACTCTGGCAGAAAATTGTGCCCAGACCTGAAATTCGAGAAATGTTGTGTGTTTAAAAGTATTGGGCCCCAACGGAACATCCCCAGAGCTGACATCTACACCGCGGTGTGGTACCCATCAAAGGAACTTTAGAAACATTTTGGGCAGCTGCCATTGGAATGCCAGGTGCACCCGTAGGTGGGAGGTGGGGATTGTGTGGGGTGAAATTGTTTCAGCCAGTTATTAATGCCATTGTGTTATCTGCCTCCCTGTTCTCCCCTTCCCTCAAAATAAATACTGTTAATTGTTCATGTTATATTCTGGTACTGTGACTCATCGCAAGAGTAGGGAAGTGTCATTGTGTGGGGAAGTGTCTTTGGGGGCAGCTATTGTATATTTCCTGGGGGATGGTAATCTGCAGTCTGTTCACAGATATTCCCCTGCCATTATCCCAAGTGGAGGCACCATGTTACTTCTCTCTACTCCAGAACCCGGGCTGGCCCCCTCGGAGGTGTGTGCGGCGTGGATATCGAGGGCCCTGGAGCAGCCAAAGTGAGTCAAAGGGCCATTACACCTTAATAATAGACTCCAAGACATTTCCTAAGACAGAGTTTAAGCTAATGGGTCTGTAATTTTTGTGATTTTTCTTTGGCCTCTTTTTATTAATGGCACAACGTTAGCCTCACTCCACCTATCAACAACTTCTCCAATGTCTAGTAAGAGTTGAAAAATGTGTATTATGGGTCCTGCCAGTTTATCCACCAGTTCTCTAACTATTCTTGGGTGGATTCCATCTGGACAGAAGGCCTTATTTGGATTTATGTTTTTCAATTTTATCTTCACAACCCCTTCACTTAATTCTAGTTTTGTATTTTATCTGTAATCTTTGTTTCCTCTCTTGATTTCCTCCTTTTCCCGGAATACATTACAGAAGACTTTATTGAATAGTGCCATCATTTCCTCATTGAGTCGTACCTGCACAATTTAATTATTTGTGAACTTTTGTGAAAATGTTCCAAAAATTTAGTTGTACGCAGCTGAGCTGCTATTGCAGGTATACACCTGAAATTTGGCATGCATTCAAAATGGGACTGGGTCCTGGAGTCTAACAAAGCTGGAAAAATTTAATTTAGTAGTTTAACATTTTCAGTGGACATACAGCAAATTACTAATTTTCAACATGTGCTCAAAAATTAATGGAGGCATAATAGGTAATGCCACTTGAATTCCATTTGCAGAATTTAACCTTCATGGACTTCTAGTGATGCCACGGAGCCGATGGCTGTGTGTTAGTGGAGCTTCCTATCTCTTCACCTGTCCTTAGCCCTCTAGAAATAGCAAATTTCACTAAAACTTGTCCTCAGCTGTTCCGCAGAGGTGTATTATTTGGCAGTGGGGAAGTCCTTGAAAGGAAATCCAAAGTTAGAGGTGGCAGATGGAGACAGCTCGCCATCTAAGAGGTCCAACTCTAAACTCTCTCAGGCATCAAGCATAGAGGCAGTACAGGCTGTCTCTCCAGGAAAATCCAAGTGGCCATAAAAAAAAGGTGAAAATTTGATTAAATCCTGCGGGCACTCCAGGTTAATAAAACAGAGCTTAAGGAATTTAAAGAGACAAAGCCCACTGTGGACCAGCTGGTGGGAAAGGTTGCAGCAAAAGAACAACAATCAGCTGATTCAGATGACTGGCTGGGTAAACCTGAGACCATGGTAGAGCAAATTCTGCTGACACAGCCTGCCATACAAGACCACCAGAAGGATGCTGAAGCTGGAGCCTGGCACAAAAATATGTGTCCATACGGCATCCAGGAATCCCTGTAGGGCGCAGACTTAAATCAGTTTTTGGAGAGCTTGCTAAAGGAACTGCTTCAGTTAGAGCCAGATTATAAAATTGAGACTGAGAGGGTCCATAAAGCCTTTAGGACCATAACAACCTTCCCAAAACAGCACCCATGCTCCACTGTGGTGCTTTTCTACTGTTACGCTACTAGAGAAGACCTTCTCTGCAGAGCCTGGCAGAAGCAAATTTTGCAGTGGCAGGATATCAGGGTCTATGCAGGCAATGATTACCCAATTAAAACTATGTAGCAGAGAAGGGCCTACATACCCCCATCCTTCAGACCCTTATCAAAGTCCAATTTAAATTTAAAATGCCCCACCCAGCTGCCTGACTGTGACGTACCCTGAGGGACAGAAATCTTACAGCTTGGCTTCAGAGGTATGGTAGGATATGAAGGAGAGGAGCCTCGAGGTACTGCAAAAACTCATGGTGGAGGATCCAAGATGACCAACCTTCGCAGCTCTATGACAATGCCAATCTTGAGCCGCAGATAGGAAACATAAGTCGGCAGCACTGGCGTAAATTGTTGAACATTTGCAGGAGATGAGATGCCCTGCCACCTGAACTCTTCCCATGGATTGGCTTTTCACTTCTTTACTGCATATGTAGGTACCAGGTGGTTTTGATGAGAGGGGGCTCAGTACCTACTGGAGGGCTGGTTTGATGCTTTTGGGGGAGTGGGCAGAGGGGATGGGAGATGGCCCTCTTTTTGTTGAGCTGCAGAGGACTGCCTGGAGCCCCAGTAGTTTGAAGAGCCACTATAGTAACCGCAATACAAACTGTACTGGTAGCAGTGGGGGATCCAGCATATTATAAATTGGAGCTCTTTTGAAGTTTGATTTAGAGGAGCTGCCTTCCTAAGCCCCCCCTCCGTCATTCCATTTCCACTCTGAGAGCCTGACAGTTCAGTGAGCTGCTCACCTCTCCACCCTCCTCACTGAACACTGCCACTTGAATTCCTATACCTCCTGAGGACTCTTGGCCCCCTGTGGGTTAAACGAGATTCCTAAGCATCTCCTGTACAGTGTGGGGGGTTTGGAGGTTTCAAGATAGTAGCGTTCCCCCATGCCTAGGTTGAGGTACAAGGTACAAAAAGTTTTATTGTTCGACATATATGCCTTTACAAAATTCACATTTACAATAAAAATAATAAAAATTATATATGAAATACATAACAATTCCCCCACCTTTAAGTAAACAATAAAAGAGTACAATCAGAGCTACACGTGATCTTGAATATTAGATGACTCCATAATAGTTTTCATAATTTCACTCTTTTTAAATAGTTCACCAAACGTTGAAGTACATTCATATCATTTGTGTTAAAAAAAGTCTCTAATGATCTGTATTTTATCATGTGGAGTATTATAAAACTTCAAAATAGTGCCAAGCCAGTACTTCCTTTGTTTCTAATACAAGGGGCAGTATAAAAGCACATGTTCCAAGTCATCTTCTGTTTTTGAGTCACATTTGCAAAAAGGGTTCATGATTCCGCCTCTTTTTTGTTTATAATATATGTAATTAGCCTTGTATATTTCCAATTTGAATATTATCACTAACCTTCTGTTGAATGGGTGAGTTAGCTTTAATAAACATGGGTCAATGCCATGTTGTAATTTAATAATCTTGAGCCATCTATAATTTTTAAAGTTTTCTATTCTAAGTGTGTCTTTCCTTAAGGCAGAGTCACGGATCCTATTCCCAATAATCTCACTTATTTCTGAGAATGAACATTGGTAGAGTCTATAAAGGAGGGTTCCCAGCCATAGAGGAAATATTAAATCTTTAATTTCTTTAATTGTAGGGAATATAAAATCCCTATGATTGTATTCAATGGCTTCTTGTAGGGTGATGCTGGGTAAGCGAGAGTCAGGTATCAAAATAACTTCAATGTATGTTTAATTCTTTGTATTTGTGCCAAAGATACCAATGAATATTGTCCAAGTTCCCTTCTAACCATTTCTATGGGGACAGAATTGGGAACCCTCGAGGCAAATCTATATAATTTGTTTAGTATTACTTCAAGTGGTTTAATATGATCATTCACCCATATTTCAGTCCAGTACAATATACTTGTTTTTAGTTTTATGTTTATAACTTTTAGGAGACCCATAATACTCCCATTGCCATATTTACCTGCAAATCTCTTAAAGGTATTAACCGATGTGTTGAGTCTTGTTTTGAGTAGCACAATATGATTATTGCAAGCTATATTTTCTGAATATCTTAATCTTAGGTAATCATAGTTTTTAACAGTTGTTATTTTGTTTTTTGTTAATGTATAAATGAGGAACTTTCTGCTGTTTATTCCCGAATATCACCATATTTGTTTTTTGATTATTAATAATCAGTTTATCTGCACAACATTTAACAAAATGATTTAATTTTCTCTGTAGTCCTAATAATGTAGTTGACATTAAGACTATGTCATCTGCATAAGCTAAACACATGATTTTCTGAGACCCAAGCAGTAAAGAATGGAGGTCAGAGTCCTCCAAACCTTTTATTACTGAGTTAATATATACGTTAAATAAAAAGGGTGCCTGACTTTAATTTTCACTGGAATCCCTCTGTGGACATGAGTAACACCCGTCCTCCACCCTCCTCCTCAAGGCAATGCCATCTCCAATGTTTATGTAAAGAGATGAGACTAGTAGATGTTTTGAACATGGAACACCTGAGAGACCATAAATACACCTTTTTCCTCCCACTCTCACAACAAGTACTCATGGTTGGACTACTTTTTTTTATCTCTGCTGAGGACATGGAATGGGTTAGGGATACTCAGGTAGATCTCATTTTATTGTCTCATCATGCCCCAATTTCAGTCACTCTTACTTCCCCCCTGGAGCAGAAATGCACACATTGGCACTCTAACTCCTCCTCCTTCCTTCAGGATCCAGACTTTAAGGCCCTATTGGAAGCCCACATACTGCAGATCATTCCAGAAAATGAGACTGCAGATGTAACTACTGCCCAGTTGTATGATACTTTTAAGGCGATGTTGCTTAGGGATGTTAGTGCCTTTTATTCTACCGGGGCCAGTGATCAGTGGGGGGAGGACCACTGGACACTAGGGCATTATTTTATTCCACCAGTGCCAGCAATTGGAGGGCAGGATGGACCACTAGACACCAGGGACTATTGTAATTTTACAGAGACCAAGGATCGGAGGGTGGGGGGACCACTAAGCACCAGGGCATATTCCACTTTCAGTGGACCTGGGGATCAGAGGACTGGGGGACCACTAGTCACCCAGAACATTTTTAATTTTACTGGGGATGGGGATCTGAGGATGGGGGGGAACCACTGGACACCAGGGACAAATGTGATTTTGATGGGGACTGGGATCGGGGCACACGGGACCATTGGACACCAGGACAACAGTATTTTTCACGAGGATAGGCAATAGGAGTGGGTAGGGACAGCCACAGGAGGGGCACAAACCTGCTGCCACTTTCCATGCAAAGGGGGCCATAATGGGCATGCATACATATGGGACCTTAATGCCTTCCATGCCTATTGGGCTCATTTGCATGGTACCAGCTGAATATCGCTCTGGGGGATCCTGGCACTATTGGGTCTGGGAGTGCTGTTCCCTGCACTTCCCAGGTTCATGTTGGGGCAGCGCTACTTGACTTAGCACTGCACTGACAGATCCCTATATTCAGTTGGATTGTGCCGGTGCACTCTCCGACTGAATATAGCATCCTCGGGGTTGTGAGCAATGGGCAAGTGAAGTTCAAACCTTTGCGCTCTGCTTTGCCATTTTTCAATATCTGGCCCTTGATGTTCTGTGTTTGTGGTGACTTTCAGGGGATGGAGCACATACCACACAGGGACCCTACAAGTTATATTTGAAATTCTGAAGAGGTCTATTTGGCAGGCGAGGTGACATTATGTTTTGCAATAAAAACATATACCATTACAAGGTCTATGGAAAAAACGGAACAGGAAGTTTTGATGATACATGACAGGGAAAGAAACTATCTTCCTGGTCCAGTTTTTGACGATTATTGGAAACACACCCCATGGGATCACCCGAGTTAATAAAATATTTATTTTATTCTTTTTACATTTCTCGTTTACTTGATTCTTTTCTATTACACATAATAGCTAAATACTATATATGTTTCAGTTTTCTAATTGCATGACTTTATTTCTGTATACATTGTATGTTTTTGTTTCTGTTCATTTGATTTCTTTCGTAAATAAAAAAATTCCCCTACTGTTCATCGACAAGTACCATGAGATCTTTTACTTCCCCTTGGACGGTGACCAGAAATAGGCAAAAGTGACCTTGGTTTAATGCCTCATCTAAAAGACAGAAATTCAGTCAAGCAGTATCCCCCTTGTTCTGCATTACAGTGTCAGTTATGGGTATTAACCCAAGTACCTGGTGTGGGGCTAGAACCCAGGACTTTCCAGTCTTCCAGCCCCAAGCTTGTGACATACTGAGCCAGTGACACAAATTTTTTTTTTTTGGGGGGTGGGTCTCAGCCAAGTGCAGATGTACCACAACATCATTCATCAGATTTAACCAAGAATTATGTTCTGCTAGACCTGCAAGTTACCTTGGATTTTCCTGGGCTAAGAGCCTCTCCTCAGCTGGATAATTTGAAAAGCATCCAAAGCCAATCCTACTGAACTACAGGGATGGGTTAGAGGAAGATGAGGGGGAAGGGCTGGACTTACCCCTCAAATCTGTTGTCCCCTTGTTTTTCTAAATCAGAACTTCTGAACTATTTGATCTAAGAAACCTGCAGGACTTTGCAGCTTCGGTAGGCCCTGCACTCCAATGGGCTGCAGCTGAATCCGACCCTGACTACGTCAAGGAATGCAGCCAAGCATCTTCCTGATTTTGAACATTTCTTTCAAATCACTCAAAATGAGTGGGGAGAACTATACAAGAATCAGATGCAATCTGAGCCATGGTTAAGACCACAGTGATCCACATTAAGGGAGCAGCATCTCTGGGCGATGCAAATAAGAGACAAGTTGACAGCCTTTGGGAGAGCATTGAGAATCATGTCGGCCTTGGCTCTTGTTGCCATGACCCTGTGAGAAAGAGCTAAGCCCCTGTTGGAGGGATTGCCAAATCTTTCCATGGTTCAAGGAGCAGCCCCCTTGGTTCAGATGCAGCATCTTTTTGGGTGGGCTACCATATATCTGCTGTACCAGTTACTGGCAAGCAGTAGGAATTTTCAATGTATGTGAGTGGGCAGAAGTGTAAATTCAATTGTTATGAAGTCCAAAGTTCTATAAAATAGAGAATACATGGGTGGGTGTGTGTAACCAGAATTTTACACACACCTGAGGTGTGGGATGCTACGTAGACCCTGAGAGCAAAGCTCAATGGGTTAATAAAAGCATCCCACACTAGTGGTGCATTTTAATCATTGTGAGTTTTGTGTGATTGCTTAGATTAATGAAGAAACAGAAGTTGCTGTGCTGTTTAAAACATGCTTTACTATAAGAATTAATAAAGTCAAAAACGAATACAAATAAAAGTTTTTGGGGTTTGTAACACTTACCCCAGCCAAGAGCGGCATCTTGCAACTGGGATCCCCCTACCTGTTATTCAGACAAGGCAACAGACCACAAGTTGGCCGAAAATAAGTATCACCCCTGGCATTAGGGTAAATACTTGGCTCAGGCATCTCAGAGGTTGCAGGGTAGTGCACAAAATAACATTTCTATTTAACCCGAATCTGGGAGAGGGGTGCCATGGTTATGCTGTGTCTCTTATCTGATGGTCCCCAAAGCATTTCACTCAGAGACTCAAAGATGGATTGTCTGCAACCATAAACTTGGGATTGTATTGCAAGGCTTAATTTCTGACAAGATGGTAAACGAAAAAAGGGGTGGCCCCCCAAGGCTTTACTGTTCTAGAGAGATGACAACAACTTTTTGCAGGCAGAAACACTTTACATTGTAGCAGTACTGTAAATTCCACATAAACACTTTTCCAGTGAACTTATCCATCCCTGTGCTGAGGCATCTCTGGATCTGTACCCAGTGCATATATTGTGGGGGTTGCCATGCACTAAAACTTGAACACACCTGACGAGATGGACCATTGTTAACATCTGCAGGAAAACTGTTCCTGTCTTGTAACCAGTTAGATCTACTCTGCAACCATGAATGAGGTTCTGCTCACTCTGGCCAAAGTCAGACTCTGCCATTACCTCAGGAAACAAACTGGATTCTCCAGCCCCACTGGCCTGGGCTGCTAAAAGACATCCTTACATTCAACACATTATCAGTGCATTTTTGTGGTGAAAAGGGTCCTGAGCCCCTGTAATCTAGCCAGTGCAGGGCACATACAGCACCAGACAACCCACAGTCTATTTTCAAATGAACCTTGTACTCACCGTTTGGTATTCCCTTGTTACAGGCATTTGAAATAACACTTAAGTCCACAGTTCTCTCACAAATCCATAGCTTTTGAAGAAAACTGACACAGTCTCTTTACTCTGGGCAGCTATGACAATATTTCAGTTTTTCAGGGTGTAACCCCCCCCCCCCCATTACTTTGCACAGTAAGCTACCCCTTGGTACCCTTGACTGGGCACCCAAACTACTCCAGATACTTTTTGGTACCATCCCTAGCTTTGGGAATGTATACCAGGCTCATTACTTCTTCAGGTCAGAAAGGGGTTGGGGTGTACAAAAGACAAATACACACATGACCATTAAAACCCAGGTCCTGAGGAGAGAACTTCTGCTTAGAGCTATGCTAGCTCTGTACTTCTGGAGGGGTACCCAGCAATTCCACACAGGAAGCAGTAACAAGAATGTCCAAACCAAACTGAGGTTCTAGAGTGTGGTTTTATTCCAAAGATGGTACACTGAAGCAAAGGTGAACCCCCAAGGTTTACACATCGTGGCACAAGACAATGGCAGAACAACAGAGATCTGTATTGGACAGAAATGCTACATATCCCATATTTCACAGGATCTTGAATTCTCTTCAGTGGCAATGGCCTCAGTTGAAACACACATTTTCTTCCAGTGGCACTGGCCACAACTTAGCACACAATTCCCATATGGCATAGGACTTAACATTTTGGCCATGTGGCAACTGGCCATGAAGGAGCACACTGGTGCTCAAAATTAGCCCAACCCACACCAGGGGGTAAACCTTCTCTTCAGGCATTGGCCACCATGTCCTGAATAAGCAGGTGCCTTTACGGAACTTATAGTGCTGAACTGGTCACTCCAGATGGGGGTCTGCCCACCTTTTGCTTCCACATCCATGCTCAGCCATTCTGTCAGAGTTACACCTCAAACCTTTAGTAAAACAGTAGAACTATGCGTCCTAGAATATCTTTCACATCCTGCATAAGAAAAACACTACTTCTGAGTGTAAAACTAAAGTCCTGAATAATGTGCCAAGTCTCTTTGGGGACTCCACGATTGACAGACAACTTTAAAAGCATGAGAACAGCCTCAAATTGGAACAAACTGGTGTATATTCCCTTTATCAGAGTACACTCCAAAAAGCAGGTATTTTCCTCCTGGGAAGCACAAAGTCAGATTACTCACAGTTGGTAAACAACACAGGCAGTTTCAAAGTCCTGGATCAAATCAAGGGATTGTCCATAGGATCTATTCTAGCATTCCTTCTCATCTCACTGGGGATGAACAATCAAGAACTCCTGCTCTAGACAATGGTTTCCACCACTTCTCTTGGCATGCAGATGTTTCTCAGCACTAGGGCAAGAACATAGGCTCTCCTCACAGAGCCCACACTGCAGCTCCTCCAACTACTCACACTGAACTCCACTCAGAACACTAACTGAAGATTCTAAAACTCCTCACTCACAGCCAGCTGGCGTGGCTTATGCTGCTGCGAGAGTTCTAAATGACATCACCTCTCTCAGCTCAGCTGAGGCCAAGTAAACAGAGAGGGAGCAGGTGAAAAACCATTTAACCAGTTATTCACTAGTTGCCTTCCCTACCTAGTACTGACACTGATGGAATTCTAGTAACCCCAGGGGACTTGGGGGGATTATACTCACTCCTAGCCAGGTACATTTTTGGGAGACCATGTACTGGATCAGTTCCATCTGCTACTTGCTTTCGAGCTTCATATGTGGATTAGTTTGTTTGAACATAATTGAGTTGGAAGAAATGAAACTCCAGCATTACAAGAATGCTATATGAATGGAATATAATTGTAAGATAATTATTTGGTTGGTGTGGTTAACTCGGGCACCACTGTAAAGGGACACTGTCAGGATAGGAGGTGATTTTATTGCCTCTTTAAAGCAGTCCTCTATAGGGAGCAGTGTGGTTGTAAAAAGCATTAATGCTGGCCATTTTTTTTAAACCATCCAAGATATGGCTTATTTTGTACCTCTGTATATTAATGTTGGTCCGATGGAAATCCCCACAGCACACGTCCACAAGCACGAATGGTGCCGAGCTCATTCATAAAGGAGCGCATGATTTGGGGCCCTCTATCAGCTAATAGTTATGTATTGTAGACTCCATTCTACTGATCCCTTTAATTTTCATCCGAGAGTAAATCGAGCGCTCTATCCTCGTTATTTAGTTTTTAAAAGTAAGACTCACGCTTCTGGGCATGTACATTAGTGTCAAACTCTATTGCTCATGCCCAGAAGCGCGAGTCTTACTTTTAAACAGTAAATAACAGAGAATCAAGGCTCGGTTTCCTTTCGGATGAAAATTAAAGGGATCAGTAGAATGGAGGCTTCAATATGCAACCATTAACTGATAGAGGACCCCAAATCATGAGCTCCATCATGAACGAGCTCAACCGTGGCTCAATGCCATTCGTGCTTGTGGACACGTGCCACAGGGATTTCCATCAGACCAACATTTATATGCAGAGGTACAAAATAAGCCATATCTTGCATGGTTTTAAAAAAATTATCAGCGTTAATGTTTTTTACAAACACACTGCTCCCTGTAGAGGACTGCTTTAAAGATGCAATAAAATTGCCTCCAATCCTGACAGTGCCCCATGAGTCTCACTCAGCTCTTATATTGTACCATCCTTTTTTCAAAGTAAATGGCATTGAACTGATCATCCACAAGGTGGCAGCAAAGAGCTATTAATAGCAGGCTGACCTGGCTACTGTGAATGTCTCGAAAACTCTGTCTCCAGTAATGCTGTGTGAGTTTTAACCTTTTTTACAGGGTTTGCTATAGGCAAGCCCTTATACTGTAGTCACTGTGTGAATTTTTTCAAAAATGACAGGTACTGTTTTTCAGCCAATCTATATCTAGATGAGAAAATGAGCTGGAAATACCCCTGCATGTTTAAGCGCAGCTGCTGCTGCATGATAGGCTATCCGATGGTTTGACACTAGTGATGTCACTATGCTTTGAGCATCGATTTTCTTCTTGTGCTGAGCACTGACTGTCCCCATCAAGGAGAAGTTTCCCATATTTCCCTTTGGACTGCAGAAAGTGCAGGTCATGTGGCAAGCAATTGTATTCCGACAGCCCTCTGTCTGTCTGACCCTGAAGCTCCCTTTCTGTCTCCATGCCTGCTGGTAATATACCTTTATTTTATTTTGCGTGGTTCTATGCATTTTATGGAATTCTCCTAGTTTGCCATTTTTCTCTTATGTGACCTCAGTATCCCACAGCACCCACCACCCCCACCTTGGCTCAGTGGGTTTGTCCGGCCACTTGAAAGCTCAGGCTCCATCTAGTGGTCCCTGCTGAATCTCTCCCACTGCCTCCCTTGTTGTCTCAGACCACGTGAGAGGCGGGTATGTGGCTGAGAAGTGATCAGACTGCCCCATTCAGGTCTTGCTCCAGTGCTGTGTGAAGCAGCGGTTCAACAACCCCCCCAAAGGCACTGTTTGGGTCTTTCTCCAGTGCCATGTGGAACCCCAGATCCCTCCTCCCCTGCCCTGATCAGTCTTTTCTCCATTGCTAGTTGAAGCAGTGGCTCCCCCTGCCCCAGTCAGGTTCTTCACCACTGCTGCTTGGAGTCTCAGCTTCCCACCTGGCCCCAGTTGGGCCTTTCATCTGAACAGCTAGCAGCAGCTTCCAACTTCAGCCCCAACTGGGCCTTTGTCCTGAGCTGCTGGTGGTGGCTTCCTCCTTTGACCATTTTTTCTTCCTCAGGACCCAACACTTGAATGCTGACTTGACACAGCATTAGCTGTCTCAAGCACTGGCATCCCAGTAGATTAATTCTGAGAGTGTCCATCCAGCACGTTCTCCCAGCATTCACAGAACAATGAAAGGCATCAGGGGGCAGTTGCAGCACAGCCAGGAATCAAAAAGGCACAAAAGGAACATCAACATGAAACAATTGGTCATAGTCAGAAAAAGGGAGATTGTTCATAGTAGAGAGGGGAGTTTGTGATCAGGAAGCCAGGCCATGAACTACAAAGCAGGATGGAACAAAAGAGAGAGAGAAAAAGGGATGTGGTGAAAACCAGACTAGATCTTGAAATATAATGCACTCAGAACCAAAATAATTTTTTGTTATAATACTGGCATCATCCTGAATGCCCCCAACTTACTAGAACAGGCACCTGACTCAACGGAAGGTATCTCACACAGGAATACCCACCCCGACCTACAAAAGTTTCCATTCCAGTGATTCAGGGAGCTATTTTAGCAGGTTGTCACAACCATTCCAATAGGTCGGGGCAGTTGTTCAGGGGTCATTCCGGATGGTGCTAATAGTGCAGTACCAGTGTCAGTGGCTCAGTAGGTAGCACACTCGCCTCTGAGGCCGGGAGATCAGAGGGCTGTGGTTTCAGTTCCCACATCTGGCACTTGGGTTAATATCCCAGTACTGACACTGTAGTGCAGCATGAGAGGGGTGCTGCACTTCTGAGGTGCCATCTTTCAGATGAGACGTTAAACCGAGGTCCCATCTGCCTGGATAGGTGGTAGTTCAGGTGGACGTTAAAGATCCCATGGCACTTATCGAAAAGAGTAGGGGAATTTCCCCGGTGTCCTGGCCAAATTTCCCTCATTCACTAAAAATACCACCAACAGCTTAATCTGGTTCAAGGTCAGTTGGCATTCATCTGTATCCCCCTCCCCCGGGTCGTGCCTGAAAATAGGCAGGATTTGTCTAGTGCACTTACCCGGTCAACAAAAACTAAATAAATAAATAAATAAATAGGGAAATTGTAATTGTTCTAGTTCTGGCTGCATTTCAGTTCTATTTAAATCCTGCTGTTCACCTAATCCCAGACAAAAAGGTTGGGGCTGTTGTGGCAGAAGCAGAAGAAAGGTACAAGTAATAATTTTCTTGATTTTTATTTTATTTCCTAGGTTAACCTGGTCTGGTAATCTGGTGCCAAACGGAGAGGCCTTGATGTGGCAGAACAGCTTTTAACTAACAGCCCCCTTCCAACAACTAAAAAAGCATGCATAGGGTTTTAGGAGGCAGTTTAGCAAAGTGGTTAAGGGCACTGAGCTGCAAACCTGGAGACCTGGGCTTGAATCCCATCAGCCCCCACTTCCACACTGTGTGACCCTGAGCAAGTCATTTAACTTCCTTGTGCTCCCAGGTCATACCTGGAAACAAGCTCTGGCTAAGTTCCCCTTTCCCTTTCCCTTAGGGTTTGGGACCCTGATTGGACCTTTGTGCTGAGCTGCTGGCAGTGGCTTTCTTCTCCAGCCGTGATTGGACCTTTGTGTTGAATCACTGGTGGTGGCTTCCTCCTCCCACCTTGATTGGGTCTTTGTACTGAGTAGCTAGTGGCAATTTCCTCCCCAACCTTCATCAGGCCTTTCTGTGGAGCCACTAGCTCTGGTTCCACTTCTGGCACTGATTTTGCCTTTGTGCTCAGCTGCGTGCAGCAGCTTCCTCACCTTGCTCCACAGAACAGGCCTTTCTACAGTGCAGAAGGTGGTGGTTTCCTAAGTGACCCTGACTGGGCTATTGCAAAGTGCCATGAGCCATTGAGCTACCCCTGCCCTGTCCCAATGGACTTGGCGCCTAGGAGGGAGAAGTAATGGCCATTGGACTTTAAACTAGTACTCCCCTGCTGTCTGTGCATTTTTTGGGTGGGGGTGGGGGCATCAGGCTGTCCAGCCAAAGTGGTGTAAATGAGGCTGAAGCCAGAGTCAGCAGCAGAGCATTAAGGTAAGAAAGAATTGTGTATGCATGGATGTGTTTGTATGTGTAGTACTGTGTGAGTATGGAGGGAGGTATGAGTGTATGTCTTGATGTATGTTGGTGTGTGTACGGGCCTGTATGTATGGTGACTGCTATGCTGGTTAGTGATATGTGTGTGTGTGTGTGTGTGTGTGTGTGTGTGTGTGTGTGGCTGTACTTTTAGTGGGGAGGGGGTTGCATCTGTATTTTAGTAGTGTGTGTGTGCCCTGCATCATGAGGTTTCACCAGTTGCAAGAAGGAGGTTATTCTGCCACTGTGCAGGTCACTGGTTAGCCCACACCTGGAGTACTGTGTGCAGTTGTTGAGCCCATTCATGATGAAGGACAGGGACAGATTGGAGACAATGCAAAACAGAGTGAAAAAATGACCCAAAGGCATCATTGATATGTTTAGGAAAAAAAGGACAAGAATGTAAAATACTACCCCAATGGTATGGGGAGTTCTAAAATCAAGCAGGAAAAAGACCTCACAGTATTGAGCAGCTGCAACTTTACATGGGAGCAGCAGTGCAAGGTGGCAGCTAGCAAGGCAAGGAAAATCATATCATGCATTAGTGGAAACTTCATATGGAGATCGCAGAATGTTACCATGCCCTCATAATATGGATCCTCTTTCTGGCCCCATCTTGAGTACAGTATGCAGTTTAGGTTCCCACCACTGAGAGGGGATATTGACACAATAAAGAGAGTACAGAGAAGGGCTACTCGGAATTGGCCAATTCTGATCCAATTTTAGGAGTTAGGATTTTAGGAACTTCTGAATCCTAATCCGATTCCGTTTCAAATCTACAAAGGACCTAAAAATTGGATTTAGAATTCAGATTTGAAATCCTAAAGGATTCTATTTAGGATTTAGGATTTTTGAACTGCAAATCCCAAAATCCTAAATCTGGAAATCATATCAGAATCCAACAAATCCGATTCCATTTGTCAGATTCCGAGCAACCCTAATATGGAGGAGAAGGACCAAGTTGGTTGATGGGTTGGAGAACATGGCCTATGAGTAGTGACTGGTAAAACTGGGACCATTTCCCATAGAAAGGAGAATACTCAGTGGGGTGATGTACTTACTGTAATCAAGTATCTAAAGGGAACAGCACTATTGAACTAAGTGCAGCTCTGTAAGGTACACAGAGAAGGCCAAGGGGACACTCAATGCCACTGAAGGGAGGAAGATTCATGGAAAACATCAGAAAGAATGACACTGGGGTAACAGGGTAATTCCACTGAGCTAGTGGGAGGGAGGCACTCGAAGGACTGCTGGTCTTCCTCCCCCACAAATATATACAGTATGTACGTTAAAGGGAATCAAATAGTTATAGCACCTGTGCTCCCCCAAGCTGCATGAAAGCAAAAACATTAATTCCAATTAGTTCAGTGTTCTTACTTGGGTTTTGTTCCTTTATTTTAACATTTAGATGGGTTCTTGGTCTCATTATTTGGCCAAATCATGGACAGCCTGACCACTGACAGCAAGGTGACCCACTGATCAGTCAGGAAACTACACTTTTATTTATTTATTCAGTCTAGGATTATAATACCTTTGAGTGCAGGTGCTCATTTACAGAGGTTCCACGTCAATGGGAGGGGTTACAAACTGAACAAAGGTAAGACTAATAGAGGTGATCTACAGTGGCAATAACCAGCTAACATGAAAAGATAATATAAGCAAAGAAACATAGTAAGTTACAGCACATAATATAAGGAGTGTGAAAAGATAACGGAGACAGGAGATAAGGGGAGTAAGAGCGAGGAGAAGTTAGAGTTAGAGGGAGGAGGAGCAGCCAAAGGCCTTCTCATGCTAAGCAAAGGGGGAGGGGACAGAGGAATGGATGGGGACAGCAGTGAATGGTATACAGCGGGTAGATGGGGGACCAAAGGGTGAGGGACCAGCAGGATTGCTAAGGAAAATGGGCTATGGGGTAGGTGAGGGGTGGGGGACCAGCAGGGGGAACCAGCAGGGTAGAAAGGACAAAATGGGCTGGAGGTAGAGCTAGGTGAGGGGGGGGAAGGAATGGGAAAAGTAAAAAGCGGACACTGGAGAACCAACAGGGGCTGGAGGTGCAACAGATAAGTTGAAACAATCACAGGAGCTTTTTGACAAAAGGTACTGTTCGAGCTGGACCTTAAATTGTCAAAGTTTAGGCAAGAATGACACTCTGGGGTCCAATGTATTAAACCATAATGGGGCTCTGTAGTAGAAGAATCATTGACCCTGTGAAGTCTGGCATTTAGGAACAAGAAGTAACTGTTTGACAGATGCCCGTGTGTGCTTAGAGCTGCTGGTTGGTGTTAGCAGTGCTGTAGTCCCATGTGGGAGAAGGCCCAGGAGTGCTTTCTTTGCTAGGAGGCAGGTCTGATATTTAATCCTATTGCCTAGCTATAGAGAACCCATCTGTTCATAGAGATCGCAAGTATGGGTAAGGTGACTGGAGCCTGTAAGAAGCCTGCAGGCCTTATTCAAAGCAATGGTTATCCTTCGAAGAGCGGACTGTTGACCTGATCCATAGATGACGAGTCCATAATTGATAGTTGAGAGAATGGAGCAAAAGACAGCCAATTTGAGCATTTCAGGGGTTAGAGTTCGCTTATGTCGGTATAATAGCCCTATTTTTATATTTATGACCTTGGCAATATTTTCAATGTGTTGTATGTAGGAAAGGTGCTTATCCAAAGTGACCCCCAGATACTTGAAGAGCTCGACCAATTCAAGCGGGGAGCCAAGTAGGTTTTTGATGGTGAGGGCATGGGATTTGTATTTACTACACAATGAGCTGAATAACATTTTTTTTTTTTTTTTTTTTGTAATTCAGGACCAGTTTCTGGTCTCTAAACCATCTTTCAACATCCTCAAAACCTCGTTGAAGGTGATGTTCAGTAAGGGCGGGGTTAGGTTGACTAGTGAAATCGGCATAGGGAAGTATATGTTGGTGGCAGAATGATGGGAGATTGTTGCTGAAGATGCTGAATAGGAGGGGGCCAAGTATGGATCCTGGAGGCATGCCAGAATGGACCATCTGCCAGTCGGAGGTGATGTTTGAGATTTTCACACTTTGGAAGCAGTCCTCCAGATAGTTTTTGAACCAGTCTGTTGCGTCATTAGAAAGTCCTGTAAAGGTTAACTGTTTTAGGACTAGAGGGTGATTAACCATGTCAAATGCTTTCATTACTTCTATGAAGGCTGCACCAACAAGATTGCCTTAGTCAAGAGACTGGTGAATGAAGCCAGTAAAATCCAGGAGGGCAGTGGTGGTTCTGTGCCCTTTCCAAAGACCGTGGTATTGCAGGTATTGTGTGGAAGGTTTTTCAAGATAGTTGTTGAGTTGGTCCTCAACTATAAGCTCCAGGATTTTTGATGGGGGAGGGGAGGATAGAGATGGGTCTGTAGTTGGTGTGAATATAACAATCTCCATATCTCCATATCTGTGGACAGGGGTAATCAGTGCAGTTTTCCAGACAAGTGGTAACTGGGATAGACTTAGTTAGAGGTTGAAGATCTTAATGATCGGCTCGATAACTTCCTCAAGAGTAAGTGCCAAGAGTTTTAAGTCGAGGGAGTCCCCACTGTGTCTTGACTTACCCAGGACTTTTCTCAGGTGCCTTCTAATGAAGGGAACTGGTACTTTCTTGAAGTAGAAGGGGGGGATGGGGTTGTGATTTGCAGGGGACACCTGGGAAGTGGCCACAAGATGCGGTCTGGGCAGGGGAAGGGGTTCATCATAGAAGTCCTGGGGGAGGACATTTGCTGAGATTGGAGAAAGCATTGTTGAAGACATTTGCGATAGTCTGTGGGTCCATAGTAGGGATACCTTCAATGTTGATCATGGTAGGTGGAACCTTTGGAACCATGCCTGTGACATCTTTTATGTTAGACCAAAATTTTCTGCTATCTCCCCATGAGTGGGCAAGCATTTCTCGATGGTGATTACTTTTCTCTACTTGATTGGTCAGTGTACAAGAGTTCCTAGCTGCTTTGTAGGCTTGGATATCGGCAGGTTTCCTCGTGGCTTTTGCCCGGTG
This sequence comes from Neoceratodus forsteri, assembly GCA_016271365.2. Lineage (NCBI taxonomy): Eukaryota > Metazoa > Chordata > Ceratodontiformes > Ceratodontidae > Neoceratodus > Neoceratodus forsteri. Next base: position 144,030,367 of record JADMNL010000027.1, read on the forward strand.
CCAGAGGTGGTCACGTTGTTTCATCTTGTTCAGCAGGTCATTTGTTATCCAAGTGTTGTTTTCACCCTGAACTATCCTAGTTTTCACAGGGGCGTGGATGTCACAAGCGATATTATAATGAGAGATTAAATTCTCCAGGTCATAATTTATATCAGTGGCAGAGTCAATAGCAGACCAGTCGGTGAAGCACAGATGGAGCGTTAAGAGTTCAAGGTGCCAATATTTTAGAACCCGCTTTCGGATGGTTTGAGGAGGCAGTTTAGTGAATTTATTTGTCCAGGAGCATGAGACAGGGGACTGGTCACTAATTGCATCTAGGTGGACCACAACATTTGAGATATGTGCAGGGTGATTTGTGAGTATCCAGTCGAGAAGTGTGCTTGTCCCTGTTCTGTAGTTATGTCTGGTAGGAGAATTTACAAGTTACGATAGTTGGAGCGCTGATAGGGCATCTTTAGTTGGGCCATGGTAAGATGAGAGCTTGTTCACGTTAAAGTCCCCCAATAGTATTCTTTCAGAGTTGAGAGGGTTGCTGCAGATATAATCCAAGAGGCTAAGCAGGCCATCCTCGTACTTTTTTGGCAGTACATAGATTGAGTACACCATCAATGCTTTGTTATGGGCTCTGAGGATAATTTTAATGACAAGTGCCTGTGTATGGCACTCAAGAGTCGACACAGGGAAAGCATGGCCTGACAACATGTCTCTAAGGTAGATAATGCAGCCGCCCCCCACGCTTAGTCTGTCTGTCCAGCCTGAAAATGTTGTATCCTAAGAGAGTAGTGGCCGAGCTAGGGACCGATGGAGAGAGCCAGGTTTCAATGACTGACAATATGTCAGGTTTATGTTGAATAACCCAGGCCTGCAGGAGATCAATTTTCAGTAGAAGGCTACAGATGTTTAGCGAGGCCAGAGTGGGGGTCCACTGTTTTCTCATGGCAAAGGTGTGGTTGTTTCTGGCAGGGCCAGGATTCGGGTGGACATTGCCAGAGAGAAGTAACAGCAGGAGAATGAGTCTGCAGGCATAGCCCTTGAGGAGTTTAGGAGGCAGTTGCACTGGGAACATTTTGACCCTGCTCATGTGTCTATTGACAATGAGGGGAGAGAGGGGGCCAGTAGGGAGGGCTGTTTGACCACAGTTGAGAGGACCTATAGCACCTGCTCCAGTATACTCTCGAGGAGGTTACATTTTAATTTTTAAAATACCAATATGAGTTCAGGTCCCACTGCCCTCTATCTTCCTTGTGTGGAAACCACTCTCTGGCTTCATCTTTTATATAATGTGCTCTGGCTCATAAGAGGCTCACAGGTGACCATTGGGGAGCTCACCAATTAGGAGAAGACCACACCTCTCCAGGCAGTACTCCAGCTGGGGTCTCATCAGTGACTGATACAGTGGTGACACCACCTCCCTCCTGCTGGTGATACCTCTCCCTATGCACCCCAGCATCCCACTGGCCCTACCCACTGCCTTGTCACACTACCTCACCCCATTGAGGTCATCAAATATGATAACTCCAGAGTATCTTTCCTGCTTAGGGACCATTGGTACCTCCCTCCGCACACACACATTTTATACTCAGCTTCTGGATTTCTGTCTCCTCCGTGCATGATTTGTACTTTTTGGCATCGATTCCTAGCTGCCATGACCTTGCCCACTCCTCAAGGTTTCTAAGATCCCCACTCATTCTCTCCAGTGCTTCCTAAGTACCCACACTGTTACAGATTTTAGTGTCATCTGCAAAAAGACATACCTTCCCTTCCAGTTCTTCTACAGTGTTACTTATGAAGACATCGAAGAGGACTCTGATCAGCCTCCAGTGTGGCACAGTGTCAGAGGCCTTGCTGAAGTGCAAGTAAGCCTTTGACATGGTGCCGTGCCACATATGAGGCTGATAAAATAATTGGGCAGTCTAGCAGTGGGATACAAAGTGGTAAACTGGGTTTAAAAATGGTTAATGGATCGGTAACAGAGGGTGGTGGTAAACTAAATGGCATTCACTCTAACGAGGTGAAAGTGACCAGCAGGGTGCCACAGGGCTCAGTACTGGGACTGGTCACACAGACACAGAAGCTGTCAGCAGAAAAGGGCCTCATAGCCCACCCAGTCTGCTCTATTTTCCCTACCTACAGTGCCATCACAGACCCTACTCGGTCTCCTGGCTTCACCCCTCCTTGCCTTTCTAATATCCCCTTGTGTCTGTCCTGTGCATTCTTGAATCCTGTAACCATTGTAGCCCCCACCACCTCTGCTGGAAGGCTGTTCCATGTGTCCAGCATCCTCTCTGTGAAGAAGTACTTTCTCACATTTCCTCTGAGCCTCCCCCAGCTTCATAGTGTGACCCCTTGTCCTTGAGCATCTTTTTCTTTCGAAAATACTACCTTCCTGTACCCTGTTTATACCTGTGAAGTATTTGAACATTTCTATCATACCCCCCCTCCCTTCTTTTCTCTAGGGAGTACATATTTAATTCTTTAAGCCTTTACTCACAGGGCTTTTGTTGTAGGCCCTGCACCATTTTACAGTACAGGAAAGCTGTGCACTCCAAGTGCAAATGAAACTGCAGACCATAAACCTTTGGTATTTAAATCCAAAAAACAGTTTATTTTGGTGCAGATTCAAATAAGGCATGCTGCTTCTTACATTTCAGATGTGCCCACCATCAAACTCGCTCCCCAGCACTTCAACCAGGGGTTTCTGGTCTTCCTCAGGGGGTGGAGTATGTTTTAATCACCCTTCCTTAAGTAGTCGTCTCTTTCAAAATCAGTTGGGTGCCCCCCAGTGTTGAAAGACTGCATTAATTATTACATTTGCAATATACATTTTCAGTGGCTCGGGGGGGGGGGGTGTCGAACCTTGATCTCATAAATTTCACTTTTACAAATTTTTTAATATTCCACTTAGTGCATTACTATATAAACAAATAAAAAGTTAAAAACAATAAACTAACTAGCCACCCTGGGATTTTTGGGAGATGGGGCCTCCAGAACTGGACACAGTACTCGAGGTGGGGTCTCACCAGTGATCTATACAGGGCTATTATTACCTCCCTCTTTCTGCTGGTGGTACCCCTGCCTATATATCTGAGCATCCCGCTAGCCTTCCCCACTGTTTTGCTTCCTTCAGGTCATCAGAAATGATTACCCCAGGTCCCTTTCCTCTTTTGTTACTGTTAATACCTCTGCTCCCAGTAATATGTTGCCCACAGGTGTCTGTGTCCCAAGTAACTCAGATAGCCAACTTGGTTGAGAAGGGGGGATAAAACCTTTTATAGGTACATTAGGGAGCAAAAGGAAGACCAAGGAGGAGAATGAGGCTTAATAAAGGAGGCGGGTGGAAGAGGGACAGGAAAAGCAGGGATACTGAACGAATACTTCTGCTCAGTATTCACAAAAGAAGAGGAGGGGGAGGTACCTAATCCAATCAGTAGAAGCACTCTGGATAGGGGGGTCGATACCAGTCCTTTCACAGAAGAAAGGGTTCTGAAAGAACTTCTAAAACTCAAGGTGGACAAAGCAATGGGGGCCTGATGGGATTCACCCCAGAATTCTAAAAGAACTAAGGGGAGAACTAGTGACACCACTGACTACCCTTTTTAACAAATCATGGGAGGATGGCGTGGTACCTAAGGACTGGAGGAGGGTGGATATGATTCCCTTTCACAAAAGTGAGAGAAAAGCAGAGGCAAGAAACTACAGACCTGTTAACTTGACCTCAATGGTAGGGAAAATGCTGGACTCACTTCTGAAAGAAAGAATTGTTGAGTACCTAGAGGCCAGCGGGACACAGGACCCAAGGCAGCATGGATTCACAGCGGGAAGGTCATGTCAGATGAATCTAATAGATTTCTTTGACTGGGTGACCAAGGTAGTAGACCAGGGAGGGGCTGTAGGCATGGCCTACCTGGACTTTAGCAAGGCATTTTACACAGTCACACACAAAAGATTAATAAACAAATTAGCCAGCCTGGGAGTGGGTCCCAGGGTGGTAAGCTGGGTAAAAAAATGGCTGGACAACAGGACACAGAGGGTAATAGTAAACGGAGTCCACTCCGAAGAAAGGGGGGTTATTAGCAGGGTACTGCAGGGTTCAGTACTGGGACTAGTCCTTTTTAATGTCTTTTTATAAGTGACGTTGCAGAGGGACTGGAAGGAAAAGTATGCCTATTTGCAGACGACACAAAGATCTGCAACAGGGTTGATACACAAGGGGGGTGGAAAGGATGAGAAGGGACTTGGCAAGGTTGGAGGAATGGTCAAAAGTATGGCAGCTTAGATTCAATACACAGAAGTGCAAAGTAATGCACCTGGGAAACAAAAACCCAGGGGAAGAGTACACAGTTTTGGGGGGGGGTATTAACAATGACAAAAATGGAAAGGGACCTGGGGGTAGTCATATTAAATGATCTAAAGGTAAGCAAGCATTGTGAGAAGGCAGTAAGGATGGCTGGGGGGATACTGGGATGTATAGGGAGAGGCATCACCAGTAGAAAACAAGAAGTTGTTATTCCTCTGTACAGACAGTTGGTGAGACCCCATCTGGAGTACTGTGTGCAGTTCTGGAGACCCCATCTTCACAAGGACATAGACAGGATGGAGGCAGTCCAGAGGAGGGCAACTAAAATGGTACAGGGTCTGCAACACAAGCCATACGAAGAGAGACTAAACGAGCTTAATATGTATACCCCTGAGGAAAGGAGGGAGAGGGGGGACATGATAGGAACGTTCAAGTACCTCATTGGAATCAACAAAGTCCAAGAGGGTAGCATCTTTCAGAAAAAGGGATGTGCAAGAACAAGGTGACACAATTTGAAGACAGAAGGGGGATAGCTCAGGGGCAATGTGAGGTAGTATTTTTTCACAGAGAGGGTGGTGGATGCATGGAATGGCCTTCCTGAGGAGGTCGTGGGGGTCAAAAACAGTGGGGGAATTCAAGAATGCATGGGACAGACATGAGGCAATTCTTGTGGGGGGTAGGAAGAAGTAGGTTGTTGGTTAACTAGGATCTGCAGCTTATCCAGTAGATAGGGAAATGGGCAGACTAGGTGGGCCAAGTGGTCCTTATCTGCTGTCAAAGTCTATGTTTTTAAGTGCACAATTTTGCACTTTTTTTGCATTGAAACCCGGCTGCCAAACCTGTGACCGTTCTTCTAGCCTTTTTAGATCGTTCCTCTTTCTTTCCACCCACCATGTGTCTACTCTGTAGCAAATTTTTGTGTCATTCGTGAACAGGCACACTTTCCCTTCTAATCCTTCTGCAGTGTTTCTAATAAAGGCAGTGAAGAAGACTGGGCCTAGTACTGACCCTTGTGGCACCCCATTGGTCACTTTACTTTCTCCAGAGTGGACACCATTAAGCACCACACTCTGACTCCTGTTGCCTAGCCAGTTCTCTACCCATTTTACTACCTTAGGAGCTACTCATAGGCTACCCAGCTTGCTAACCAGTCTTCTGTGTGGAACGGCGTAGAAGGCCTTACTGAAATCCAGGTAGGCTACATCTACCTCACCTCCCTGATCCACTTCCTTGGTCACCCAATCAAAGAACTCGATCTGGTTTGTCTGGCAAGCTCTCCCCCCTGTGATACCATGTTGCCCCGGATCCTGTAGACCAATGACAACAAGGTATTCCACAATCCTTTCCTCCAGTGGGGATTCCATTACTTTGCCCACTACCAAGGTCAGGCTGACAGGCTGGTAGTTACCTGCCTCCTCCCTATTTCCACTTTTGTGGAGTGGGACCACATCTGCCCTCATCCATTCCCCGGTACCTCCCTTGATTCTAGCGACAGGTTAAACAGGTGTCTCTTGTAATTAGAGACAGGCAGTTGAGATGTGTGTGTGGTGGTCCTCTTCAGTCTCTTCATAAGTGACATTGCAGAAGAACTGGAGAGGAAGGCATACCTTTTTTGCAGATGACACCAAAATCTGTAAGACTTGTTGAGCAAAAAAAAAATATGTAACCCCCCTACAAATGGGGGTTCCCAAAAAGTCTTCCTTGAGCTTGCCTAAATGCTCACTGCCAGGCTGGTGTCCTGCGTTTTAGCAGTTTAAATGTGATTACCAGAGCCTGTATAGCCTCTGTGTACTGTCTCTTTAAGGGCTGCCTATTGCAGCATAAGTAATCTGAGAGGGAACTCTGTTTAAAAATGAAGCTATTTGCTGAAAATCATTTAGAGTTGATAATGTAGCTTGTCTAACCTGCTTTCTTTGTAGCAAGGACTGTTTTGTTTGTCTCTACTATCTTGGTCTTGGACTGCAAATTGGACCAATCAGTTCTGGTGGGACCTAAAATGTAGCCGGACTACAGGAGCTGTCTGAAGTCAAAATCTGTAGGAATTGTAGTTTTGAACTTTTTGCGCCTGTTTTGCAACTGAAGGGGGAGCTCTTGCTTTGACTGACAGCCAAATCAGCCAACCAAATCTTTTGGATCTTGGGGGAAGTCCCGGGCTGCTTGCAGTTTTCAGTTAGTTCTGAGCTGGGAAGTGAAATGAGAGGAGCTGAAGTGTCTTTGAGAGCAATCCTGAGTGGATTCGCATGGAGAACTGTGAAAGGGCTCAGTTTCTGGCCTGCATGTCTGTGTGCTGCTCCTGAGAGGGAGAGCAGAGAATTATTTTGGACTAAATCCAAGTTTGTGTGACTAAAGTAAGCTACTGAAGTGGGCCAGGCTCAACCTGAAGAAAATCGAAGATTTTGCTGAATGTGATCAGCCTGTCAGGAGTTCCAGCTACCCCTAAGCTCCCGGTGTGTGCAGAGACTTCGATTGTGACCGGGGAGCGCTTTGCCTGGTACAGTAGAATTCCCATACACGTAAATGTGCTGTGAGCTGCTAGTGGGTTGTGAGTTAGTTCCCCACTGTATGAACTGTGTTCTGCTTGCTGGAAGCTGTATCCAGCCCAAAATGGACTGCATCTGAATTTGTCTCCATGCAGTCTGGGCTTTGCCAGACTAGCCCAGCCAGACTACCCACTGCACAGAGAAGCCATCAATGACAGACTTGCCTGGGGATCAGCCCCCTGCTCCACGCTTGAACAGGAACAATGCCTCTGCGACTCGTGTGGGCCCTGCTTCTCCTGGCATTCCAGATCAACCACCTGCAGTCTCGATTTTTCATTCAGCCTGTGTCCAGTCTTGGGTATCGTGAGTAAATACCAGGGTAGCTCCCTGCAACAACAGCTTAATCTGAGTCTGTCATCTGATTGTCTTGTTGTTTTGTTTCCTTTACAAACTGAGCCCTCTGGCTCCGGATTACAAATATTGTGTACTGTGCATGTTGTGTTTTCCATCGCAGGGCCCCAACTAACTTCAACCCCGGGCAACAGTCCTGGCTAGCCCAACTCTTCTCCACCTGGGTACCCAGAGGTGTGACTATGTGGGGGGACTCAAAGCGCATGCATAACTGCTTGACTGATATAACCTTTAAGCTAATTAACCTGATTTTGCCCCTTCCTTGTTCAAGTCCCCTGAATAAATCAGATCTAACTTTTTCTGCATGTAATCTGACTGTGGTTCCAGTTTGTGCTCAAAGTACTGTACTGTTGCTATTTGCTGTGCATAACCTTGTTTTACAGGGGTCCCCAGGGTCGAGCCAGAGGAACCAGCCCTGGTGGTAAGTGCAAACAGTGTGGGTACTTGTGTGGTGTACCAGGGGTATTGTGAAAGTGATTATTGTGCAGTGTTCAGGTCAGTAGAGGGGAAAGAGGGGGGTTACAGTGTCCTGGAGGGCATGCCCAGGTTAGCTTGACCACTACCAACCCTGACCTCCGGGTGGAGGCACCCATTTCAGAACTCAGGCCCCTTAACCTGCTACTAGCCAAGCAGGCAGGGGTAGTAGCCCTTGGGATAGCGCCACCTAGGGGTTACAAATTCATTGATTCTGGAAAAAAAAATACTTGGACCAAATCAATGTATTTATTTGTTCAACAAGTGGTGATTACAAATTATTTTTAAAAAAAAGGATACACACATTTACATTATATTAGTGCACACATGCATAAAAACGTTCATATGCCGGCCCGGTGGCCCTGAGGGTTGAGGTGCTAGATGCCACACCTCACACTATGCCGGTGACCCGGGTTCAGGAATGACCTTGGGTCGCTGAGGTGCTGGCATGGGGGGGAGCAGGATCGAGCATTGGCTCTCCTCTCCCAGGTAAGGGATGGGGTCACCCACCCATATTGTCTCTGTCACCGAATGGAGGTTCGATACCGGCGCAAGTGGTCAGCGGTGCAACTGGAAGGGAGGGGCATCCCAAAAGGCGCATGTGTGCATGCCTACACATGCACGTGCTATGTCGGGGGCGCATGGGTGTAGGGGTCAGGAGAAAACCTGCAAAAACCCAGAAATTACATATGAAAAAAAAAGTTTATATACTGTTACATAAATGTTCTAGTTTACAGGACTTGTGGGAGCAAATTTCTTCCTCTGCTTTAAGGCAGCTTCGGTAAATGTGATGAGCATTTGGGTATCTTAAACATTAGTTGGATTCCATAGAATTTCCAAGCAATCTAATAAGGAATATTATACAATGGCAAGGAAATGTCCTGTTTTCTGATTGGTCAGTGGGTGCCTGAGACAGTGGTGTTATTACACAATAACATCACTGTATGGATTTATTGGATCATTTGATCACTGTTGTCTCTTCAAAAACACAAAAAATCTACTAAAAACATTTTTTCTTTTTTTTTTATTTTGTATAACGTCTAGCCATTGTTTAATTGCAATAAGGCACTCCAAGGTGTGTGTTATTTAAGCAATAAGCCACGAGGTGGTGTGGGTTATCGGGAGATTTATTTATTTTTTAATTTTATTTAGTTTTTGTTGACCGGGTAAGTGCACTAGACAAATCCTGCTTATTTTCAGGCACGACCCGGGAGAGGGGCATACAGATGAATGCCAACTGAACTTGAACCAGATTAAGCTGTTGGTGGTATTTTTAGTGAATGAGGGAAATTTGGACAGAACACCGGGGAAATTCCCCTACTCTTTTCGATAAGTGCCATGGGATCTTTAACATCCACCTGAACTACCACCAATCCAGGAAGATGGGACCTCAGTTTAACGTCTCATCCGAAAGACGGCTGGAGTGGTTTGCCCATGAGGTGCAGTAGACTGGGTAAATCCTCATCAGCTGTGGTAAATCCCCCTATAACCCACATCCTCCGAGTGGCTTATTGCGATTATACCAAGGTTAATTTTTTACTATAATAAAATACAACTTTTAAAGAGGTTGCTGTGTGTGTTTATTTTTATTGTATTTATTCGTGGGCTGCAGAGGATTAGGATGTAGATGACCTTTTGCTCATCATCAGCCAGTGATTATCATAGGATTTACACCGGTGGTAAACTTCCAGTCTGACCATTTCATTGGCTGTTCACTTATGTCCATGGTATAATTTGTAATAACGTCACTCCTGGAGTGGTAAAAGTACTCTGCTTTGCCTCGTGCTTCAACCCACCCCAGGAGTGACATTATATATAGAATAATGCATGGGATAGTGCGTATAATGAGATTTTACACATACCTGAGGTGTTGGATGCTACATAAACCCTGAGAGCGAAGCTCTAGGCATTTATTTAAGCATCCAATACTGAGGGGTGTGTCTAAAATCTCGAGTTAAATACACCACCCCATGTTTTATTTTATATAATTGCTGGGGATCGTTTTATTTTTTGCCACAGCAACTATATAAAATAAAAAAAATCCTTCCTGTGCTGTGTTGTCTGGTTGGGTTTTCATAGGATTCAAAGGATTCATAGGAAGATACTGAGCTAAATGGACTTTCGTCCTATATGCTCGCTATGGTTATTTAATTTCTGATCTAATACATATTCCTGTCCCACATGGATTTGAACTCGGCCATAGATCTACTTGCCACAATCTCCAAAGGGAGTGCATTCCAAGCATGCACTACCCTTTGGTTAAACCACCATGTGTGTTCTCACTTTATTACATTTAGATGCTGTTAATTGCATTGGGTGGGACCTAGTTTTATATGTACAACTATTAAATGTTAACCCTGTAACATCCCACAAGTCATCATTTTGCCAAGCTCTGTATGCCAAGCACATGTCCCCTCGCTTTCAACGTTCCTCCAAGGAGCACATATTCAAATCTCTCAATCTAGTCCTATAGTCTCTACCCTGCATACCACAAACAGCTCTTGTTGCCCCTCTGCACTCCTCCAACAGGGCAATATCCTGTTTTTAAAGGTGACCACCTGTGCTCCATATTCCATAATTAGTCTCACAAGGGATACATACAAGGACAGAACAACACCCTACTTCTAGATGATATATGCCTCAATATGCAATTTAGGATACTGTTTCCTTTCTGGGCTATATTTTGGCAATGAGATGAGAATGTCATATTGTCGGAAACTATTATACCCAAATCCCTTTCCTCATATGTTATTTTGAGCGGAACAGTTCCCAATTTATAGGGTAATTTAGGGTTTCTATTTCCCAAATGCATAATAAAGCATTTATCTAGGTTCAGTGCCAATTTATATTTATTAGACCATGTGGCTATATCATCTGTTACATCTTGTAGTTTAGAAGTATTTAATTCAATATTTACTTCAGCTCCAACCCTACAATCATCAGCAAACTTTTGCATCCAAACAGATTTTTGTTTTATTTGGAGTGCTGATACATATAGATTGAAGAGGCAGGGGCCCAAGACCGAGCCCTGGGGCACCCGCTAGTCACCCCCAAACTATCGGACACCTCTAATACTACACGCTGATCTGATCATAACCAGTTTTGAACCCAATCTACTATATAAGGATTTATGTTCAGGTTACCATTTGTTGTATTAATTCCTGGTGAGGTAGTCTGTCAAACGCCTTAGAGTAATCAAGGAATAGCACATCAACGGGGATACCCTTATCCAGTCTATCAATAACTAGATTGTAAAAAGCCAACATATTTGTCTGGCACGACCTTCCCTTTACAAAGCCGTGTTGGAGATTATCTGTAAGATGATTTGTATCTAAATGTTCTTGTATTTTATCCTTGAGCACCCCTTCCAGGATCTTAGATGGTACAGCAATAAGACTTATAGGTCTATAATTAGCTGGATCCATCTTATCTCCCTTCTTATATATTGGAACCACTACTGCTGATCTCCAGCACTCCAGTACCTTGCCAGTATTCAGGGACTGCTGAAAAATATATGTCAAAGGGGGGGCTATTGACTCGGCTAACTCCCTAAGTACTCTGGGATGGAGGCCATCAGGACTGGGGGATTTAATAGGATTCAATTTAGCCAATCGTTCTTTAATGTCTGTACAGGTTATTATTATACTTTCATTTGGGTCAGGAGTAGAATTTTTAATGCGGTATGTAGGTTTATCTTTTGAAAAAACAGTTGAAAAATAATTATTTACTATGTCTGCCATTTCTTTGTTGTCAGATGTACTATCGCCATTTAATTTTCCAAGTGGACCTATAGTACTTGGGTTTTGGCATTGTTGCGGTCCAGAAGCGGCTTACAAAGGGAAAGGTTTCCCTTGTGTTTATTTTATTTATTTCTGTAAAAATTGTTATGTTTTTGGACTGAAATGCTAATTTTTCACTTCTTTTTTTAAAATTAACTTATCGCCTAGTGTCAGCATCTGCCTCGAAGGGCTGGTGACTGGTGGTGAATCAAGGAAGAGCTGCTGTTGGGGCATGCGCACAAGGGAAACCGGGCGCGTGTTCACCGTTATAACTCGCGGGTTATAACAGTAGATTATAACCTGGTTTCCCTTAGTAAAAAAAAATCCTGTTATTATTACACGTTAACACATACCTTGTCGTGCCTTATTGCTTAAGCGACACAAGTTGATTACATCTGCTAAGTACCTTGTTCTCCATTTAGTATAGAGAGGATGAATAAATAAAATGTGATACAGACATTTGTGATGACCCTTATAATAACATTCCAAAGTTCCTGAAGCCTGATTTTTTACATATCTTAGTCCAATGATTGTTGAAGTACAGTAATCAATTCAAATCGACAGTGCATTATTATGCGTTTCTCTGTTAAAGTTATTTGGAGCAATACATAAAGTTCACATCTATGCCATGGTTTATGTTTTGCATACCATGGTGCCAATTTAGAAGTGGCTATCTCAGCAAGATCTTAATTTGAGATCATATTTTTAATAACATTTTCATAACTAGATGAGATGAGAATTCCTTTTAATGAATCATTCCACAAGTTTTCCATTTTGCCATTTGCTACAGTATTTTTGAGTAATTCCAACCATTCTGAATTGGCTGATAAGTTCTACTATATAATTTTTTTCAAAGATACAAATTTTAGCCAATGGTTAACATAGTTATTAAGTATTCTGCTCCAATAACTGATTACTCTCAATTCATTGAATACTTTGAGAGGTACCCATGTCCGCTGCCCTTCCTTGATCTATTTCCCTGGTCTCCCAGTAGAAGAAATCAATCAGATTTTTTTTTCCAATTGTTTAACCAGGTGAGACACACTAAGCTAAAAACTTGTTTACAGGTGCGACCTGGGAGCACAGGGAAGTTAAGTGACTTGCTCAGGGTCACACATTATGCAAGTGAGGGCTGTGGGATTCAAACCCAGGTCTCCAGATTTGCAGTTCAGAGCCTTAAACCACTGCGCTATACTGCCTTCCTTTATCTGTCATGATCCCCCCCCACACCCGTGAATCCTTGTTGCCTTTGGTCCTGTAACCCACTGGATTCAAGATACTCCACTAGCCTTTCCTTTAATAGAGTTGCCATTAATTTCCCCACTACTGATGTGAGACTGACCAGTCTGTAGTTGCTAGCCTCCTTCCTGCTGCTGCTCTTATGGGGGGGCTATGCCCCCAAAAAAGTAATTGCATATGTGCTGCAGAGCAATGGTGCATAAGTAACCCTACATTTCAAAACTGCTGAAAGCTGCTCTCTGGCAGTCCCACAGACCCCAGTGGCATTCACAGAAGGGGCGTGCTTCTGCATTTGATCCCCCAGCCATTCACACAGATATGTGCAAGGATGTTCCAGGGGAGTGTAAGAGGGCCTGCCTGCATCTGCGTCATTCACGATGACGTGGAGTGTTGAGCAAGGGAACACAGGATATGGCAACAGGCACCCTGCTGTATCCATTGCATGCTCCCATGTAATACACCTGCCGGCCACAGCGGAACCTAAAGACCCCCTTGCCATGCTACCCCAGTGCTCCAGTTGGGAAGACAGGGCTGGGGGAAAACATTGGGTCACTCTCCCGACACTTTTAAAATTCATGACTTATGCTGTCCCACACTCCCGTGCTCCACATAGAACAGGGGATCCACTCCATGGCCAGGATGGGCATCTGATTGGATATCTGCCTGTGCCCACCAAGCTGTCCCTGCACACCAGCGTGTGGTTGGGGTGGGGCCACAGTCAGGCCCTGTGCAGTGGCTGGCTGTAGTGAATGCTGTACTCTGCATGCCTGTATGCAGATGCAGAACTGCATGTACCTGGCACACCATAGTGCATAGTACACATGGAGCGGGACTGCGCCTGCTGTCCTCTAGTCTTCTGGAACCACTCCTGTTTCAAGCAAGTTGTTGAATAAAGCCATCAGTGGTGTAGCAAGCACCTCCCTGCGTTCCCTTAACACCCTTGGGTGTATCCCATCCAGTCCCATGGCCTTGTCCACTCTCAGATGCAAGTCCCTTCAGGACTCTTTCCTCTGAAAATGGGTTTGTATCCACCTGCTACCCCCAGTGTTCCTGCTGCTCTTTGGTGGTCCTTCCGTCTCGCCCTCCACTATGAAAACTGTGCAGAAGTACCTGTTCAAATTGTCTGCTTCTTCCTGATCCTCCTCTGTGCAGTCTCCCTCTGCCATCTTTCTTATCCACGCTAACCCTCCCCTTTCTTTCCTCTTCTCGCTTATGTACCTGAAGAAAGGCTTGCCCCCTTTTGCTACCCCTTTGGCTATCCTTTCTTCTGTTTGTGCCTTTGCTCCCCTCACTGCTTTACCTGCTTCATTCTGTTTGACCTGGAAACAACATTGGTTTTAATCCCACTACTGTCACTGACTCCCTTAATAAAACACTAAGAAACAAATCAAAGACTCCTTCCGCTCAATGAGACATGGTCCGTGTCTCCTCTGTCCTGTCCCTCCATTCTGTTCCTTCTAGATTTATTGTATTATCAGTTGCAAAGCAAGCCCATTGACTCTGGACAACTCTTGTTATAGCTGGTCCCCAGCTGTATTGCATTTGTCCCAGAAGTAGTTCCCTGGAGCCTCCCTGTGAAAGCTATGGACACACAACAGCAGCTGACATGATGATAGCTTGCTGGTGTACATCCCAGGTGATCAGATTTCTAAGGATTCTCCATTCCTGGAGTCTCCTCACACATTCCTGAATCTCAGGAATGCAGCCCTCTGCAGTTTGCTTGTGGACTGGAAAAGAATCCTTATGGAGCTCATTGCACATGACTAAAATAGCAAGTAGCCAGTTTAGTAGCACCACTTCCTTCTCCCATGCCTGTTGTAATCATGTGTGGGTGTCTAGCAGTACTTCCTTCCTCTAATTGCTCTGTTCGGATAACTACCTGGTGGCTAGCGGCACCCTTGTACCCTCCCTAGCCAGTGTTGGCTCAAGAAGTAACAAATGCTTAGCCATTTGGTGAAACCCCAGATTTTAGCCACCACCACTTTTTTTAGCCATGTATCCCAATGGTTGCCAGCTAACAGGGCTAAGGGTTGGGGGGAATATGCCGGGATTCAGATTTGGGTTTGCATTAAGGCTTTAAGGCCAAACTCCATTCACACCTTCCCGCTCCTTCAGTTACTGTAATAGGAAAGGAATTTATTGCATATGGCACCTCCTATAAACAAAAGTATCCCAAATGTTATTACAGTCTTGGGAAGAGTTGCATTGCCATGCAAAGTTGGTGACAATACCTTGTACTGGACAAAAATAAAATTACACACACGCTTTTGAAATTACATAGGTCTTTTCTTCAGGTTCTTTTTTTTTTTTTTTTTATCATTACTGTATTTTACGTCTTTTTCTGACTTGCCACCTTCAGCCTGACTGACCTCCCAGCTCCGACACCCAGAATTACGGGGGCGTATCTTATGCCCAGCCCAGGAGTGGTGCCTGGGGATCAGGCATCATCCTGCTGCCGGAATGTTTTCTCCTCCGATTTTCACCCAGGGCCCCAGGAGTACAGGAGTAGTCACATGCGCGTGGAGGCGCGCATGCATACTACAGTCCCAGTAACAACCCCTTCCGCCCCCCTGTCGGCCTAGCGCCTATGCACCCTCTAGCCTGTGCTGTCTCCTGACCTCCACCTGGAGGCAAACAATAACCAAGAGATGAGACCTTCTCTCCCCAGAGAGGAGAGCTGCCTTTATGGCACCTCCATCCAGCTTTGCCCCTTCCTCCTTGCTGACCTCTGACGGCCCATGCTCATTCCTGAACCCGGGTCATCAGCATGGCACGAGGTAAGGTGTCCAGCGCCTTAGCCCGCAGCGCCTCTGGGCCGACTTTTTTCAGGTTCTGTCTAAACCAAAGCTCCATGGAGAAGAAGTTAAACAGAAAATTCTGTATAAAAATATTATGTGTAACTTCTCCATGTATCTACAATTCTGTGGAACTCAAAGTTGAGACCTGTGCTTTCAAAAGCTTTTGTAGCAAGTCTCTGTTATTGAATAAAATGTATTACCATCAACTTTTTTGGGATGAGTTCTACAATCCAGCAGAGGAAGGCAAGAGGAAATGAATACCATAAGGTGCATAGGAGAACTAAAGGGCTCAGAGCTAGATTAGAGATTGCAAAGAGGTTACACACAAGGAGGTTAAGTGACTTGCTCAGGGTCACACAGTGTGTACGCTGCAGTTGTGGAACTCAAACCAGCATTTCCAGGTTCACAGCCATATGGCTGTATGCTCAATAGGTTAATACACAGATACATAGACAATGTCAGCAGATAAGGGCCTATGGCCCACCCAGCTTGCCCAATTGAGCTTGTAAGTTCCCTTTACGTTTTTCTAGAATCTGTTGCCCCTTACCCCTGACCTCCAGGATTCCCTTATGTCTATCCCATGCATTCTTAAATCCTGTGATTATTTCAGCCCCCCACCATTTCCTCTGACAGGGTCTTCCACTTGTCCACCACCCTTTCTGTGAAGAAATTCTTCCTCACGTTTCCTCGGAATCACCTTCCCTCCAACTTCATCCCATGCCCTCTAGTCCTGGAACATCTTTTTCACTGGAAAATAGTGTATTTCTGCACCCTGTTCCTCACAGTAAGGTACTTGTATGTCTCTATCATATCCCCTCTCTCTCTCCTCTCCTCCAGGGAGTACATATGCAAGTTCTTCAGCCTATCCTCATAGGACTTGTGATGCAATCCCTGTACCACCTTTGTTGCCCTTCTCTGAACCTTCTCCACCCTGTCTATGTCCTTAGGTAGGTAAGGTCTCCAGAACTGTACACTGTACTCCAGGTGGCGCCTCACTAGTGTCATACGAACATACATAAATATGAACATATGAAGAAGCCAGCAGAAGAAGGCCATTTGGTCTATCAAGTCAGCTTGCATTGCAGGGTCCACAGCTTGAGCTAATGTCCTTACCCTCCCTCCCTACCCCTTCCATCCTTCCTACCCATGATCCTTACTTTCCCCATATACCTGTCCCAGCCTCTCTTAAAGCTACCTACTATCTTCAACGAGATGATCTCTTCCAGCAGTGATTCCAAGTGTCCACCACCCTCTCTGTGAAGCAGTGCTTTCTGACCTCCCTCCTAAACCTCCCACCCTCCAGCTTAAGATTGTGCCCCCTATTGTTATGGTTTCCACTCAGCTTAAAGAGACTCTCCTTATCAATCTTATTTATCCGTTTCAAGTACTTGAGAGTCTCAATCATGCCCCCCCCATCTTCCAGGGAGTACATGTTTAGTGCCCTCAACCTCTCCTCGTATGCCTTACCCTGCTGACCCACCTACATCTTTGTAGCCCTCCTCTGGACCTTCTCCAGCAGGTTAATGTTCTTTTTGAGGTGTGGGCACCAGTACTGAACTCCATACTCTAGATGCGGCCTTACCAGTGACCTGTTCTAGGGCAGTATAACCTCCTCTCTCCTACTACTGATCCCTCTAGATATGCATCCCAGCATCCTGTTTGCCTTTGCTGCTGCTTTCTTGCACTGCGTGGAGTGCTTCAGGTCACTAGTGATCATCACTCGCAGATCCTTCTCCTCCTCTGATGCAGATATTCGGACTCCACTCTTTTCCTGCTGGTGATGCCCCTGCCTATGCATCCCAGCACCCTATTTGCTTTACCTGCTGCCTTGTCACACTGTTTCCCTACCTTGAGGTCATCAGAGATGATAACCCCAAGGTTTCTTTCCTGTTTGGTGCATGCTATATTCTCACCTCCCAACTGATGTGTTGTTCCAGGGTTTTTGCGTCCCATATGCATTATTTTGCACTTCTTTGCATTAAATTTCAACTGCCAAACTCTTGACCATTCTTCAAGCTTCTGCAGGTCCCTCCTCATTCTGTCTACACCCTCTGGCATGTCCACTCTATTACAGAGCTTTGTGTCATCAACGAACAGGGAAATTCTGCCTTCTCAGTCCTGTGCAATGTCACTGATGAAGACATTGAATAGGGCTGGTCCCAGCACTGATCCCTGTGGTACCCCACTGGTCACTCTTCCCTCTGTGGAATGACAGCCATTTACCACCACCCTCTGTGTCCTGCCACCCAGCCAGTTACCTACCCATCACACTACTGTCCTGCCCACACCCATATTCCCCAGTTTGTGTAATAGTCTCCTATGTGGCACAGTGTCAAAGGCTTTGCTGAAGACCAGATAGACCATGTCCACTGCCCTCCCCTGATCCAGCTCCCTTGTCACCCAGTCGAAAAATTCAATGAGGTTAGTCTGGCATGACCTCCCCTCGGTGAAACCATGCTGCCCTGGGTCCTATAGTCCGTTGGCAACCAGATGTTCCACCAATCTCTCCTTCAGCAGTGCTTCCATGATCTTCCCCACTACCAAGGTCAGGCTGACCGGTCTGTAGTTCCCCTCTTCTTTTGTATAAGGGGACTACATCTGCTGTCCTCCAGTCTTTGGATACCTCCCCAGTTTCCAGTGATCGGCTAAACAGGATTGCCAGTGGTTCAGCCATCACCTGTCTTAGTTCCTTTAGGACCCTGGGATGCATCTCATCTGGCCCAACTGCTTTATCGACTCTTATTCCTTCCAGCTCCTTTAGGACCCTTTCCTGTGTAAAGGGACTTGTGTCCATTTCTGCACTGTTCCCACCCCTTGTACTCTCTTCAAGCCGATTACCTTCCTCTTTCTTAGTAAAGACTGAGCAGAAATATCTGTTCCGTATGTCAGCTTTACTGTTGTCATTCTCCACGTGACCCCCGTCCTCCCCATTCAGTCTCACTATCCCTCCTTTTGCCCTTCTTTTTTCACTTATGTACCTGTAAAAGGTTTTGTCCCCATTACCCACTGATTTTGCAATGCACTCTTCGGTCTGAGCTTTGGCTTCCCTTACTGAACTCCCTACCTCCCTTTGCTTCTCCTGGTACTTCTTCCTATCCCCTTCTGCCTGCGTCTTATTTGTATTGCCTGAATGCAAACTTTTTGGCTTACACTTTCTCCGCTACCTCCCTTGAAAACCATAATAGCCTCCTCTTCCTTTTCCCCTTGCTAACCTGCTAAATGCATAATTCTGTCATTCTTGTGATCCCTTGCCCACTGTTCCTCCACCCCTGATTCCCTCCCCATTGCCATTAGTGCCTCTTTCAAGCATGTTCCCATTTTCCCAAAGTCTACCCTCCTAAAATCCAGGATACATGTTTTTGTGTGGTTTGATTCAGCTCCTTCCATGATTTTCAAACCACAGTGACCAGTGGTCATTGTTCCCCATGTGCTCCCCCACTGTTACCGCTATCACACTGTCCCCATTTGTGAGCACAAGGTCCAGTATTGCTTTTTGCTGAGTTGGTTCCATGACCAGTTGCTTAAGGAAGGCACCTTGAAGGGAGTCCAGGATAAATCTGCTCCTGGTTGATGCTGCTGCTGGGAGGCTCCAGTCCACATCTGGAATACTGAAGTCTTCAACCAGCACCACCTTCCCCTTGTCCTCCATCCTTTGGATGGCTAGCCTCAACTCCCTATCTGTTTCTTCACCTTCTCTTCCAATCACCCAATCCCTCTTTAACAATCCCCCCACAGACACAAACCCACTTTAACCCATGTGTAACCCCCCCCAACCTTGGCAACGTTATCTTCAGGGGGGCTCAGCCATGTATGCCTTCCAGCTTCCAGTTGTGCCCCACCTTCTGTTGCCCTTCTTGTCCCTTGTCACAGCTCCTAACCACATTGTGCAGCAGGAAGGGTTGGGGTCATGGGGCCTTACTAATAATGCAAACACAATGCCATGCAGAAGCTTCTCCATTGCTCTACCTCCCCTAGATACTGCCCACTCAGCACTCTGCTCCCCTATAGGTGTGCATCACTACATCTCCGCACCATGTTGACTCCTCTGCTGCCATAAATAACATGCCTGTTCGCACAAACCAGGCCCACATTCAGAGAAAGGAAAAAACACCGGCCTTGCTCCCTGTCCATGCAGTCATGCTCCTCAGGGTCCTAGTGCCAGTTCCTTCCCACTCCCCAGCAAGAGCAACCTTTACCAACAGTGGTAAATGTGAGGATAGGGTACCAATTTAATAACAAGCATTTGTCAATACTGAATGTTTGCTTGCTGGCATTGGCGTTGGTGGTGCAGGAGTTAGAGAGATGCATAATAGGAATGGCAGTGAAGCATTGAACTAATGCCACCCCCCCCCCACCCTGCAGACACTGACAGGCATTGGGGGTGTCCATATAATGCAGTACAATAACATTGTACTGCATTGTACAATTTACATAACAAAATGGAAGAACCCCTTGAGAGCCTCCTGCTGTATACTATTCGCTCCAGCACTTCGGTGCTCTGACCTTCCTCAGGGGGCGTGCAGTCCTTTGCAGCTTACTATAAATCTTTCAGGTTCGAGTGCAATCTTTCTTGTTTTCATTTCATTCACTGAGCTGGTGACCGAGGCATGCACCACAGTCCTTGCATCATGAGTGCGAGCTCTTGTCTTGTTGTAGCTTGCATTGGCAAATATACTGTGTTAATACTGTCCCAGGCCCATTTCAAGCCTTCCCCGAGGCACACATTTTAAGTGCCAGGACTACACACATGAACTGTATACCTTAACTTACCTCTACTCCATAAAGCTATATTTATAATCCGCATAATGCTGAAACTATTTCAGGGCATGCATTCTATTAAAAATTCAAACTAACTTTATTGTTTTTTGATAAGTACTTTGTCTCTGTCAGTTGTCAGCCTGCCCCATCTGTATCTGCCCCCCCCCCAAGTCCCATCATCCAGATTCTTTGGGTCTTACCATGTTACCGTGTCTATGGTGATCCTCTGCCACAGAATCTGGTCAGAGGCACCCAGTCACTGGTCTGGGCCTGTGCGGGGGGTGGGCCATTATCTCACCATGGCTGCTTTTTCCCCACCATCTTCTTCCCAGAGAGCTCCCCATGGTGTGCAGTGACACTTTGTGTTAGCTCCGCCTCCGTGGAGATACTCACCCAGCATCTGCTGATGGAATCCCTTTCCCCTGGCATCCCACTGCGCTGCCACCTAGTTTCCTCTAGATGGCAGTAGGTTGCAGCCACCAAGTGGGGCACACATACCTACTCTTTTGAGGGAGGAGAGCACTCCTAGGCATGTTCAATTCTCCCTCCCCCAGTCAGCCCCCAGCAACCCGTATCCATTTCTGAACCCAGGTCACCAGCATGGCAGGAGGTGAGGTACTCATTGCCTCAGCCCTCCAACCCACTGGGCTGGCCTAGACTAAAATGATGGAAACATTATGCAACATTAAACATGTGCTGGTGAGGGGGCGCTAGAGAGCCATCTTCCAGGCCGGACATACTTCCTTGTATCTTTTCACCTTGTGGTGCTGAATAAAACAAAAAATACAATCAAAATTGCAAAATATTTGAATTCTAATACCAGAATTCGACGCATAATGATCCTAGGAGCAGATTGATCTAATTTTGAAGCATGGGTTAGCAGAAAATGCAACCTCAGGGCCCAGCAAAAGACCAACAGCAGCCAAGCACTAGTAATTCCTTGGGACCAAGTGGAAGTCGCAATGGAACCCAGGGTGTGTCAGAAGTGCCTTGGAATGCAGTGCTTGAATCCATGAAGGCAATGGATTCCAAAATCGAGAAGACTCTCCAGAAATTGGATACTCATGACGCTGCTATTCAAAAATTATCAGGGACTGTAGCAGATGTTGACAAACGTTCTGTCTCCACATTAACAACAGTGGCTACCCTTACTAAGGAAAACAGTCAACTCCGTAGCTAAATGGAAATAATTGAGAACAAAATTTGCTCGGATAAAGTCAGGATAATCAGAGTTCTCGAGAGTCTGGAGGGGACCACACTGTTGCAATATATAGTGACTTGACTACAAGAAAAAATAACTTTGCCAGAAAGTTTTAACTGGTCCTCAATCACTAAAGCTTACCATGTTAATCCAAGGTTCCGCTCAACTGCACCGTACCAGCCATGCACTATTCTTTTAAAATCTTCTGGCTTGGAGGTTCAGATGCAGTGATCCTAGCAGCGCGTGCAGCTTACCCACTGGAAATAAATGGATCTGATATTAAACTCTGTCCAGACTTGTATTTCCAGATCTGAGCAAGGAGGGAAGCTTATGATGTGGTGCAACAATGGCTGCAGGCTCTGGGGATCATTCATTCCTTTTTATTCCCAGCCTGGTTTAGAGTGGTCTATGGGGGAAAAACGTGGCAGTTCAATATTCCCCAGGATGCGGGCTGCTGGCTCGAGAAGGTAGAGCAGGAGTTCGCAAGGCACAGAAATGTTCCTGACCTAGCCCACCCAGCCTCAGATTCAGAGGACTGAACTATGAGTAGTGGACTGCCGAGGGTAAAGGACTGAAATTAATTAGCAGCACATTTTGGTCTTGTGTCGATCTCCTGGGAAGTGTAGGAGAGACATGCTTCACTATAAATTTTCTTGGCTTCTTGGGAGAATCATAAGGGTCTCAGAAGATATTTTAAATGTTTAAATTAATGTTGGAGCTCATGAGTCAGAGTGAGCATGGGAAATCCTCCATTTTGTTCGCTCTGATGTAATTTTTTCCTCCCTAGATGTTGATGCTGCAATTCCTCAGTCTGCCAGGTCTGCAATAATAATCAATAATAACACAGTGCTCCCTGTTGGAGCAAAGTTTAAGTTCTGGTTTAGATTGTATAACAGAAATCATATGACTGTGTGATGTATGTTGTGCCTAAGTAAATCAGTAGAGAGTTAGACCATTTGGGGTGAGAGAGCATTATCAAGGGGTCCTACAGATTGCGTTGTTCTCCCCATGTTATATTCTACCTGAAGGATATGCCTTTGAAGTGGCCAGCAAAGATTATAGACTACTGGGCTTGATATTATGAACTTTATTGGATTCTCCCACCTCCTTTAGTACCAGATTACAGGGTAAATGTTGAAAATTTTCCCCATATTATTTGTTATTGCAGCCATATAGGCTGTTTGTAAATGTCTCTAACCCTGTATGAGAATTGTAACTGTACAATGCTTGATTATACAGAAAACTAAGTTTAAAAAAACACATGTGATGGTGATTTTTTTGTCCTTATTAATAGTTTTTATTATTCTTTTAAAAATACTAAACATAATAATAATGGCTGGAGATGCATTTCCTATGTTCCCATAAATAAGAATTTGCTACACATTCTGGCCACTTTACCAGTGCTACACATTTGAATAGTGACAGGTTGAGAGGAGTGCTGTCCAGTGGCACACCTACCTTTTCCAGCCCCTTCTTAACACTCCCAAATGTATAGCTGTACCTTCTCCCATCCCTAGTCCATTCCAATCGCATCCTGGTGTCTCCAGGGACAGCAGCTGTCAGGAAGAGATATCACTGATAAAGCAAGAAAGAATGAGCGCAGAAGAAACTAAATTAAAGCCCACTCCAACCCCTCCCTGCTCCCTAAACCTCTCTCTGGGAGGGG
The DNA here is from genome assembly GCA_016271365.2 of Neoceratodus forsteri. NCBI lineage: Eukaryota > Metazoa > Chordata > Ceratodontiformes > Ceratodontidae > Neoceratodus > Neoceratodus forsteri. Next base: position 144,053,470 of record JADMNL010000027.1, read on the forward strand.
CGAGATGGAAACACCAATATGTGTCTCTCGGCAGCCACTGCAGCTGCTGCTCACAGTCTCAAGGGACAGCCTTTAAAAGCATAGGGAGAAAGCAAGAACAGTGGTATGGTAGAAAATCTGCATCCTAGAAGGCTTTACTTTTATACTAATAGCTTCATTCTTATCATAGTTTAGTACAACCTGAGCAAAGTGCTCCCTATTCTCATGCTGAGGTCAGATTTAAACTGTGTGTTTCTAAGCGGTACCTAAATTACTGATGTAGAATTCCTTCATCTGATTTAGATGGTGTGTATTCTTTTTCTGACGTAACTCAAAGTTTCTAGCAATGAACTGAGTTCTGTGTCACTCTTTACCCTTCAGGTGGAAAGCAAATTGCCTTTTTAGGGATCTATTGATATCAGTGGGTTTACCCGGTCATGAAAATTTAAAATAAAAATAAAATAAATAAAATGCTTATCCCTAGCTCTTGATTATTTCGGGGGCATAGCAACCAATCATAACCTCAGCAAAGAAGCAGCTGTATTGCACAGAAAGTAATTTTGTACAAATTGCAAATCTGTCTGCCTTGTTCAGAAAGAATGTTACATTTTGTTCAGTATCAGTGATCGTTAGATATGGCAATAAAGACAACTGATTGTGGATATCAGTTTTGTAGTAATGACCAGTTCCTGTAATGAATTTTACCAACAAAGTGTCAACAGGTCAAGTAGCAGTTAATTTCTTTTCACAAAGAGAATGTTGATTAAAGATAATTGCTGAGCCTGAAACCTGATCCCGAGGGTTTTTAGTAGCAGGTTTTAAAACACCACTAATCAATTTAATTGTGGTTTTGAATGAAACGGAGATGACTATGCATCCAAGAGGATTGGTGGTCTGATCAACGTCCTGTTCCAAGTACTCTCTGGTGTCTAGTGTCCTCCTTCCGAATCATATCCCTGTCCTATTGCAAGCACTCCCTGGTGTGTATTAGCACTCCTCTATTTACACATCCCAGTCCAAGCACTCTTTGATGTCTGAAGGCACCCACTTTAATATTTTAGTCCCATTCAATGTGCTCCCTGTTTTTATTTTTCCTATTTCTGTGTATCCCCCTCTGACCCTGACGCTGTCACCTGACTAACCACTCTGCACTTCTGGCTCGGAGGGACCTCCCATCTCACCATGGTTCATTCCCCAGGTGGGGATGGAGTGGGAGCGGGCAGCCTGTCCCCTTTAGCGAACCCCCAGTTCCAGTACCTTCAATCTGTCAGGGTCTCTCTCGATCCATGCTATGCTGGTGGCGAGGGCCTATCCAACCCTCTTGTCAGTGTTGCGTCGGCCAGGTGTTTCTGGTGTACACCCTCCCAGAGATGTGACGTCTGCTGATGCCATGGCATAAGCCAGTGTCCATCATGCTCCGCCCCCTGTGTGTGGTGTGGGCATGACAATCCTCCAGCTTCCGCTAGAGGTCGGCCATGCACCGGACCATGACTCCCCCACCCCTGGGAGGAGATGAGTGGTCCCTGGGATGCCAAAGCCTCTTCCTTCCGGCCAGCCCTCTGGCAACCCAAGCCTGTTCCTGAACTCAGGTCACTGGCATCATGAGCGGTAGTGCTACCTGCTGCGCCAGCGGGCCATGCTCTCTGGTTTTTAGTGGCCCTCCTTCCCTATCCCTTCCCTTTCCAAGTACCCTCTGGTATCCCATGGCATCCCCTCTCTCTCCTCTTCCCATCACATTCCAAGCTCTACCAGGTGTCCAGAGATGCCCTCTATCCCTGTCTTGTGCCATGTGCTACCAGCACTTGTTTACATATAGGCACACACACACACACACATTTACATATACAGGCACATATGCAAGCAGACATGTACAACATACTGGTATACAAATACACACTGGTATTTACACATTTATATAGAACCCCAGCCATGTACGCAAACATGCACACATGTACAAAAGAAAAAAATTACAGTAGTTAGGATCTTCTGCTACAGTGAATTTTTGTGAGTTATACAATCTGCATTATCTCAGTCCTGAGGAGCTGCCCCAGAGTCTTGGTTGTGACATGATAGAACCCATCCTTCTTGAAAATTGGAGCTCCTAATGTTGCTGAATATATACATACATGCAGTACATGCATACATACATACATACATACAAAGTTGGCAGCAGATTAGGCCCAATGGTCTATCTTGTCTGCCTGAGATGCAGCTCACTGTTTTGTTACCGCTGCTGCTCCACCTCCCTTTTTGCAACCTTGACTCCCAACCCCACCACCCAGAACTCCCCTGCTGTTCCCTTTCCTTCCAACCTGTACCATACCCCTGTACCTGTCCCATCCCCCTGCACCTGTACCAGTCCCAGTCCCATGCCCCTGTACCTGTCCCATCCCCCTGTACCTGTACCATACCCCTGTACCTGTCCCATCCTCTCCTACAGTTTCCATGTTCATCAGCTCCTCTGGAAGCTCATTCCGGAGTGCCATCACCCTCTCTGTGAAGTAATGCCACCTCACCTCCTCTCTGTACCTCCCCCCTCCACCAGTTTTAGACTATGGCCTTTCGTGGCCCCCTTCCCCTTCAGTTTGAGTAGACCCTCTGTTTTTACCCCATTGATCCCCTTCATATACTGTATTTGAAGTTCTCTATCATATCATATCATATCATATCCCTTTTGTCCTCCAGGGAATACATGTCCAGCTCATTAAGTGTGTCCTTGTAAGACATTTCCCCAGACCATGGATCATCTTTGTTGCTCTTCTCTGGACCCTCTCCAGCAGCGTGATATCCTTCTTTAAGCGAGGATGCCAGAACTGCACACAATATTCCAGGCCTGGTCTTACCAGTGAATTGTACAGGGGTAGAATAACCCCCCTGCTCCTGGATGTTATCCCCTAGTGATACACCCAAACATTTTATTTGCTTTTGCAGCTGCTCTCCTGCACTGCTCTAGGTTGTTCAATTTGGTGTTAATTATCACCCCCAGATCTTTTTCCATCTTGGAAACAGTCAGGCATTCTCCCCCCAAATATTAGCTAAACCCCAGACTTCTGACAACAAGTTGCAGAACGCTACACTTACAAATGTTAAACCCTAGCTGCCACTTGTGTGCCCAATTTTCAAGCCTCTCCAGGTCTTCCTGGAGTGCCCTCCTTCCTTCCTTCCTCACTATTCACCTCTGCTCCCAGTTTGGAATCATTAGTGAACAGGCTCAGTCTACTCCTGACTCCCTCACTGATGTCTGCAATGAATGCATTGAAAAGGATAGGGCCCAATACTGAACCCTGTGTGACCCCACTGATGACCCTTCTGTGAGATGAGGCCTCCCCCCCACCACCACCACCCTTTGCTGCCTGTTGCTAAGCCAGTTTGCAACCCACCCCACCATTTTCTCTCCCACCCCTAGGTTCCTCAATTTCCATATCAGCCTTTCATGTGGGACTGAATCAAAAGCCTTGCTGAGGTCCAGGTACAGGACGCCAACTGGCTTTCCCCTGTCCAGGGATCTTGTCACCCAGTTGAACAATTTGACTAGGTTGGTTTGGCACAATCTCCCCCGGACAAACCAAGTTGATTTTCATCTTGAAAACCATTAGCCTCCAAGAAATCCACCATCCTTTCTTTTAAGATGGCCTCCATCATCTTCCCCACTATGGAAGTCAGATTGACCGGTCTGTAGTTCCCTGGTTCATCCTGAAGTCCACTCTTGTGGAATGGCACAAGTTCTTGTGCCATCCTCCAGTCATGTCTATTTAATTGTTCTTTGGCTACCACAGATATCCCTCAAGATCAGAAAATGGCCTTTGACACTCCTATATTCTAAGGGAATGACATTTCAGACCCAAATTGTTACCGACCAATGTCTATTTTGTTACCTGTTGTAAAGATTTATAAAAAAAACTAATTAACAGACAACTTTTTTCATACTTATCAAAACATAGCCTAGTCTCAGATAATCAGTCTGGTTTTCGAAGGGATCACAATACTACTTATGTTGTTTCAAGAGTGGTGAATGACCTTCATTCTGCCTTCGATAACAGGTCATATTCCCCAGCAATATTCTTAGATATATCCAAGGTCTTTGACACCGTAGAGCATAGCATATTAATAAATAGACTTAGATCCACTGGCCTAAACTTCAACTCGTTACTTTGGTTTTCTTCGTACTGAAACCACCAAACAAATTGTAATGTGTTTGAACTGGGGGTATCTGTTCTGACTTTGTTACAATCGTGCGAGAAGTCCTACAGGGCTCAGTGTTAGGCCCCTCTTCTATTTTTATTATATATTAATGATCTTTCAAAACACTGTTCTGAGCTGACTAACTTGTTTCTGTATGCAGTCCACAGTATACTGTATCTCAAGCATAGTGATCCAAAAATTGCTATAAAAATACTTCAGGATGATGTCAACAAAATTCAGTTCAGTCTTAAACTTATTTTGAATACAAGGAAAACTCACTGGATGTTGTTCAGTAAACAGACCATATCATGTATTATCTGACCTGTCATTACTGGTCTGTGATGGTATTGCTTTAAGGAGCACCATTGTTGGTGCTTTAGTAAAGCCCCCCTAGCAGCAGCTTACCTCCTAAGGATTTTGAAACTTCACTTTTCTAAATTTATTCATACTTCTGTTTCTAAGGGGAAGGGATCATAATTCTTTGGTGGGAGGAGTCAGCTGTCTGATCCTGTCCCCTTCCTGGTCTTCGATTCTACCAGATACCTTATAATATACCCTATTTCCACCCTCTGCTACCACCTTGAAATGTCATGTCCAGAGCACTAAAATCTATTTCCTAGCTCTGGGGGGGTAGGAGGGAGGGAAGGGATGCCTAAATGTTTGAATATAAGCCCCACATTTTCAGGGGGCCTACACTCTTACCCCACCCAGGAAATCATTTCCTCCTGGGAATGACGGCAAGGGTCCAGTGATGGTCCACTCCCAACAGGCCAAGTATGCTAAGTACACTCCCCGGCCTTCTGAAAATGAACACACCATGTCTGACTACCAGGCACCACCCAACCCACCTACCTAGCCCAAAACTATACCCTAAAATCTCATTCCTAAACCCTACCTGCACCAGGAGATACATCTAAGGTGCTAGTCACAACCACTTTTATTTATTTTTAACACAGTAACAACAATCAGTTTTTTATAATGATCATGCATTTCAAACAATTTTCCTTAAGCACTGGCTAAATATTAATGAGGTAGCAGATGTTCCCCTAGATACCTCCCACCAAAATTTTAAAATAAGTTTCTCTGTGTACAAACCTTTCATTTACACATGCACACACATTCTCTTACCAGTGTCTCTGAAACATACTTTAGCATGATAATAAAACAGTAACTGTCATTTTTTTTTCAGTTTAAAAGCTGGATTAATAAACTGAATCAAAGTCACCATATCGGCTCTGTAGAGCAAGTACCCTGGCACAGTCCACACATTTTTTAATCCCAGAGGCCTAGGTTGCAGGCCCCCCATCTGGAGGGAAATAATGTGCTGGGTCTGACTCAGTGGTCACCTCTCCAAACGAATTTTGGTCCAAAATGTAATACTTGGTCCGAGTCCCGGTTAAGTACTGGACCACAGCAAAATGTTTGAAAATGGTTAGTCCTGACGAAGTCCCTGTGTGGCACATAGACCGTGCCTGCTGGAGCAACTGTTGAGATGGGGCACTTCCTCCTCCTGGACGGTTCTTCAGCATCTCCAACTGCTTTTTGAAAATCCAGTCCTCACGCATCTCCTCAATAATGTCCCAAATTCTTTCTGGCACATAGGGTAGTTCAAGTTTGGATATTCTACCCTCAGCCTCCTGCAAACTCACCTCTCCGCCTAACTCCGTACTGGCAGGTCCCTTCCGCTGGTTCTCCTGGCTTGTCCCACGGTAGCCATATCCCCCATTAATATTTGCGGTTTAACGGGTCATTTGGGTTTAATCCATGCATATGGGTCCGGAAGGTCTTGGCCCGGACCAGGAGCTGTGGGGTGGTAGCACCGAAGGTGATAATTGGGTGGTGGTAGGGCCTAGGGATTGCCCTAACCACCATTTGGTCCTGGAACTGGCTGCTGACATATTTTTCCTCATCCAATTCCCTTTGGTCTTGTGGATCACCAATCTTTCCACTGGCTGAACCTGGTGCAGCCACAGACTCGGGGCCACTTTCTATGGATCTGGTCTTGCTTCTGGCACCCAAGACATGTTCCGATTTGCTGGATAATGCCTGTGGGCTATCGCTGGACAGGGGCCGTGGTGAGGGTCCCTGGGCCCTGGAGGATCCCCAACCTGTTCTCTGAGGCACAACACAAAGAGGTGCGCAAAGAAAAATAGCCGAAGCCAGGTGTGATGCTGAGGGAGGGCTCTCGCCCCTCTGATGAAGAGCCTGCATGAGGCTCGAAGTGCTGGGGCTTATCCTGTTTCTTTTGTTTTTGTAATTGCAATAATAAACCCCCTTTCTGCACTCAGCGTGAGGCTTGAAGTGCTGGGGCTTGTCTTGTTTCTTTTGTTTTTGTAATTGCAATAATAAACCCCCTTTTTGCACTTAGCATCACACCTGGCTTCAGCCATTTTTCTTTGTGCACCTCTTTGTGTTTTGTTTTATCTGGTTTTTGGTGCAGCATTGTTATTTTTGGTGCACTGCTGGAAACTCCTTGTTTGCTTCTGTTGTCTGAGGCCCTTGCCCCTCCCTCTGCCAGTGGGATGATCGGTAGCAGGTGGCAGAGAGCTGGGCAGACGGCTGCGCTCCCCGTCACCTTTGTCCCTTTCTGGTGCACCTGCACCCTCTTCCTCAACAGCCTCCACTATCATATCCAGGGATTCACTTCAGGTCTCATCCATCTGAACACGTGTGCTCTCTCCCAGGGACAGTCTTTCAAACCTCTCTGAATTCCCACTGGCTGGTGACCACGGGATGAATAAGCTGGCAGTGGAACTGGGAGCATGCATCCCCCTACATGGCACTGGTGGACTACTTAAGCAATAATGTCATATGGGCAGCCTGGTCACTGCCTCTCCCATAAATCCACACCTCGCACAACGTTCATGTCCCTTGCATTTTCCCCCAGCTTTCCAGAGCCAGGAGAGAATTCAGGCTGGAACTGTAGTCAGGGGTTTCCTCCTGAGGGGTTGTTTCAGGCCTTTCTGCATCTCCCTCTACTACTACTTGCTGCCAATCCATGTGGATGCCTACGCATGTTTTTTCTTCCCTCCCAGTCCCACAGTCACTTGGAGCCCACAGTTCTGTTGCTCCAAAATGATGCAGTCCCATTCACTTGCCTGCTACTGAATAACACATTCCAGCAGTGATCTCTCTCTTGCTCTGCTCTCACTGTCATTATTCTCCTTTTTTTCGCTCTGCTACTGCTGGTCTCACTCCCTCATCTCACTCGCTCTGATCCCCAAGATGGCGCTTCTTTGTGCAGCTGCTATAGTTCCCTTTTGCCCATCCTCCAATCAGGACCTTTCCTGAGAGTCACATGACCAGTAAGTTATGCACACACACCACACTAGCAGGCCAGGCCTAATGCCTGCTCCAGGCCTACCCCCACAGCAATTTAAAGCGCACAACAGGGCCCAACCAGGCCGGGAAACCTGCACACTGCGCACCACAAGGCTCAGGGTCCAGTGGCGATTCTTTGAGGTTCAGGGAACATCCCGGATGAGTAGCCCCAGCAGTGTAACCCCTCCCTTCCTGCCCCATCTAGGTACATACTTAAAAATATCACAGGTGACCCGGGCAGGAAGAAAGGAGCACTCCCAAAGCACTAACATACGAGACATTGCATATACCGGACCAGGAAAAATGGATGGTTCCTACTTGTTGCTGTCTTCAAGATGCTGGATTACCTCCTCATTCTCAGCAACTGATCCACTCCCCGAACTGACCAACCAGACCTGGACCTCCCTCTTCTCTCTTGGGGGCCCCGTGGAGCCCCTGCAGCCCCCAGAGGCTGGATTCTTTCCCCTGGAATATAACTTGTGACAAATTAATCAGACTGCAAATAGGAAGGGGGAGGGAGAAAAAGATTTCATTTCATTACATCCTCCCTCTACAATCAAATAAAGTGCAAACCACTGTTTCTCCCCAACTGACTTTATTTTCACCTGCATGGCAAATGATTCCGGCTATACAGGGGTCACCATTTCTTGTTAGAAAACAATTAATCAGCTCCATGGGGCTACAACTTCATATACATTGGCTGGACATATCAAACAGCAGAACCATCATTTATTTATTTATTTATTTATTTATAGTGTATAGTGAAATGCTGTTATGCATGAAATTCCATGCCTGGAATATGCTTGTTCTCCTGCAGTAGTGACGTCATTTTGTTGTTCTGCTGCAGTAATGATGTCACTACTGCAGTAGAACCACTTGGAATGCTGGCACATTGTTGCTTTCCTCTATTTAATTCTGTGGTGATAGTATTCTAGAACCTCTAGAGACTTTTCAAGTCAGTTTCATTATGAAAAAGAGAAAAGAAAAACAGTGCACACTTTTCACATAACACTACTATTCACTATAAAAAATACTGGATGGGCAACTTTATGCACAACCTGTGTGTTCTGTCACCTCGGGGTTCTGATTCCCATGGAACTCTCGAGCTTCACTCTCGAGGTCAGAGGGAATCAGAACCCCTCTGTGGCAGAACACACTGGTTGTGTATAGTTGCCCATCCAGTATTCTCTATGTATTTTGATGACCGGGTAAGCCCACTGAGACAGTCAAGTCCCTTTTTCAGGGGCAACCCGGGGAATAGAGACATTCCAAAAATATAGAGTACGAGTAAAATCTGAGGCAAAAGGCACATATATAGATACAGCAGTGTGCTATGAGCAGTAAGTCTGTCACTTATGTAGCAGAATGTTGACTCCATTCAGGTCTGGAGAAGTCTGTCGTTGGTGACCCTTCCATCAGGCATAGACCATGGTATTACAGAGACGAACTAGCCCAGTAGTTATTTAAGCAATAAGGCACGACAAGGTGTGTGTTATCATGTAATAACGTCACTCCTGGTGTGGGGTGAAGCACGAGGCGAAGCCGAGTGCTTCCACCACCCCAGAAGTGACGTTATTACACGATAACACACACCTTGGAGTGCCTTATTGCAATTATACAATGGCTCGATGTTATACAAAACAAAAATAAAAATAAAAATGTTTTTAATAGATTTTTAGTGAGGCAGTATATCTTTGTTTCTGAAAAAAAAAAGCTCAGCATCAGTAAAATCAATACAGTGATGTTATTGTGTAATATCATCACTGTCTCAGGCACACACTGACCAATCAGAGTCCAGGAAATGTTCTTGTCATTGTATAATATAGCATAAGACAAACTCTTAAATACAGTATATTACATATGTACAAAGTATGAGTGGAGGAAGGTGTATACAGGAGAGGGAGGAGGTTTGGAGGAGATAGAAAAGCCAAGGATAACGGGTGAAGGAAGGAGGTGGCACAGAAGATTAGAGGAGGGGATTAAATGCAGGCACCAGAAGGATTCAGCAGACAGCAGAAGGATTCTCATCTCCTACTCTTCCTCTCTCGGGAGAGCTACCCAAGACCTGGAACCCAGATCCCTGAAATCTACTGGTATATAAGGATCCGGTTAGCCAAGTCTTCCTCTTACTTTTACCTATGGGTCCCTTTTCCTCTGTGGCAGTGGTTGTCCCCCCCTTTCTCCGGTGTGGCAAAGCGATCTGCCTCCCCCACCTGGACCCTTGTGACTTAAGCCTGCACCACAGGGCATCCAGAATTTTTTTCTGATGACCCAGGCCCGGACCCACTTTCCAATGGCTGGCTCTGATGATCAGAACTGAGGCCTCTCCTGCCACTGATTACTTGTCTCCGCCTCAGTCCTCCATGGCCCCCAATTCACTCTGGGGTTGTTCTGCTGTCATCACCTCCTTCCTACAGCGAGTCCCTGCCAGGCCCACATCCCTTACAACAGTTCCTGGGCTTGAGTTAAGCACCAGCACAGGGACCACCTTTCAAGGTCTACCATTTCTTTAGGTCTGCAACCCTCCCTCACCTTAACTTATAGCACCTCAAGACCTGTCCCTCCAAACAGGCCCCTTAAATGGGTGAAAGACTCCATGGCTGCCTCGATCACCCAGGCTGCCCTGCCACACCGGGTATAAGGGGAACCTCTGCCACCGGTTCCCCTCTTGAGAGGGCCCTTCCACAGCCCTCCCAGCCCTGGCGACCTGGGAAAACAACTTTTGGACTTCCTAAGGGCTCCTACATCTCTTCTTGGGCTCGCTAAAGCCTCCCTAATGCCCTAGTCCCCTATGATGCAGGACCTGGCTATCTGCATCCCCACCGGAGCTCTGTACCCCCAGTCCTCATCTGCCACGGTGCATGAAACTGTCCTGGCTACATTTTTCTTGGGGAGGGCTTTCCCCACTGGCCCTCCTGGACTTCCAAGCGCCCTCATTTGCCTGCCTATCCTGGTCTGGTTCTACTCTCCAGCCTCCCCCTCCAGCCCCAGGCCTAATGCCCAGGCTGGAAAAAGGCCATGATACTTCCTGTCAGCTCCCTTATATACCCTATTTCCGCCCTTTGCTGCCACCTTGTGGCATCCAGAATACTAACTCCCAGAGCACTAAAACCCATTTCTTAGCTCTGGGGGTGGGGGGTAGGAAGGGGAAAGGGATGTCTAAACGTGGGAATATAAGCCCAGCATTTGCAGGGGGCTTGCACTTGTGAACATGCTTATTGTAACAATCCTTACCTTTTGTATCTGTATTGTGTTTTTTGACTTCGAACCTTTGTAAAGGAGCCTCTTAGCTCAAAGGTTGTAATCCGAAACTGAAATAAATAAAAAAATTAAATATTTCAGAGGGTCACATGAGTTGAATGAATGCCACCTCTCAACTTAGCCCTTGTTAGTTGAGCGGGGGCTTTCATTTGACACCTGTGGCCCTCTAAAATATAAAATAAAATGCCATTTCAAAACTAGCCCCTATTGCTATCAATAGAGCAATCTCCTATGCTCTCCAAACAAATACATCAAAAAACGTGAGAGCCCATGAGCGGCACCTGCTAGAATCGGGGACCAGGAAGGGGAAGGGATTGGGCAGCTGGTTCCTCCAGCTGAGGAATTATGATCCCTTCCCCTTAGAAATACAAGTATTAATACACTCAGAAAAGTGGACATTTGAAGTCCTTAGGAGGTAAGCTGTTGCTCATTTTTTTGGGGGGGGCTTAAGGGAAACATGTGAAAGTTAGCACAATTAGTGCTCTTTAAAGTTCAAATTCTGCAGTGTGATCATGCTCCAACTAACTCCTCAATGGCAGATTTATAGCTGAAGAGCAGAAGAGAGACATGACCACATAACTAATCATGTTAACAACAATGTTAAGAATGGATTAAGAAATGTAAATGTAATAACAAATGCCCAATCACCAAATGAAACACCGTAAAAACAGCAGCATTTGAATGACAATGAGATTAATGAAATTTCAAATGTTAAAGCAGATATTAAATCATGTTGATATATACTGCATATATGAAACTGAAGAACCTTTTTTATTCAGGTACTAGAAGGTATGGTAGAGCATTCTTGTGTGACTCACAAAGATACCCTCTAGAAGAAACATCATTTATGCTTTGAGTATTGTTGTTCTAGCAAGGAGAGTGTATTTGTGATGTCATACAACTTGCAGACTCCAAGAAGTACCTAGGAGGAAGGATCTAGGACCTGTTTAGGAAAAAGATTTTGAAGCACTGAAGTACCAAAGCTGGCATCCCTTCCAGCTTGGATGTCCAGACAATAAAGAGAAGCGATTGTGTGTACTGTAGACCATGTGGCTGCTTTGCACACCTCTAACTAGGGTATACCCTACTAATGCTACTGTGGTAGATGTAGCCCCAGGGAAATGTGCCCTTTTGGTGACTGTATACCAGGTTTACTGTAGTAGAAGTCAGGGAGGCAGTATAGTGCAGTGGTTTTAGGCTCTAAGCTGCAAATCTGGAGACCTGGGTTTGAATCCCACAGCCCCCACTTGCATACTGTGTGACCCTAAACAAGTCACGTAACTTCCCTGTGCTCCCAGGTCGCACCTGTAAAAAAGCGTTCAGCTTAATGTGCCACTCCTGGTTAAACAATAACAAAAAAAAGGAGTCAATGCAAGAAACAGTCCAATAAGAAACTGTTTTTTTGCAGCATGCTTAGCTTTTCCTACATCACCATAAGTGTCAAACAGTTGCCTGTTGTCAATTCTGAATGGTTCAGTTCTTTGCAGGTATACATTCAGGCTATGACATTTACCTCAAGTACACTGCAGTGTGACTTTGGAAAAACTCAAGCAATGCTACAGAATGATTTCTGTAATATGTGGAAACTACCTTTGGCAGAAATTTTACATTTGTTCTGAACACTCCTTACTCTTCTGAAGCACCATAAAATTAGGGTCTGTGCATAGTGCTTGTAACTCACTGATTCTCCTTGTAGAAGTAATGACCACTAAAAACGCAGTTTTCCGGGACAAATATTTGAGCTCTGATGATGACATGGGTTCTAATGGTGGATTCATCAGCTGTGATAGCACAGGTTCAAATCCCATGGTGTGACTGGTTCCCTTACAGTGGGATATAAATGGTTCAAGTCTTTGAAAAAAACCCTTGAACACAGGATGAGCTGCAAGAGATTATTTTCTCTCCCTGTAGATTTAAAAGTAGAGTTAGCTGCTAAATGTACTAAGGGTGGATGATTTTAGCCCGTGTGCCTTTAGAAGCACTAGGTAATGAAGAACTACTGATATAAACATAGAATCTGCCAGCAGATAAGGGCTCACATATTCGGAAGAGATGCGCGGGTGCATCTCAGATGTGCTCGGGCATCTCTGGACTTGTGAGGGCTGTCAAGGGTGTGGCGATATTCAGAAGCCCCCACTGCACCCCACAAGCTTGACTGCCCTGCTGCACACAATGTTGTGATGTGCTCATGCAGATGAGGGGTCCCTCGTGCATATGTTGTGCATCTCAATACTGAAACTCTCCCAAGCATAACTATGGCTGGCTGCGCTGGCGCACAATTATGCTTTTCAAACCTTACCTTAACTATGCTCAGGGAAGGTTGGTGCTCCATGAATAGTCTATGGCTGGGTTCACAGTCCCCTCTCTGGACCCGGTCACTGTACCTGTTCCCCCAATTCCATAGTGTAGTGGCCCCTCTCCCCAGCCCCAATGTCTATAATTGAATAATACTGCCCTATCCCCTGTTTCCATAGTGTAGTGACCCCAGCCCTCCCCAGCCTCAGTGTCTGTTACAAAACAATACTGCTCAATCCCCTTTTCCATGGTGTAGGGTCCCCCGCCCCAGCCCCAATCATGATATGAAATAAATGAAAAATTATTCCCTTTTCCATAGTGTAGTGTTCCCCCACCCACCCCACTACGGTCAGCAGTACCTCACCACCCAACACCCTCCCATCCCAACCCCTGTCTGCGACTGGCACACCCCTCCTCATCCTGCCACGGCCAACCACCGACTGATCAGTCCAGGAGCATATACAGGAAATATTATGAGCTCATTGGTTGTCCTCGAAATGAGCCAGTATTTACAAACATATGAAAGAAGCCAACAGATAAAAGCCTTGTTGGTCTATCATGTCTGCTCGATTGTTCAGCTTGTGGTCTATACCACAGCTTACTCCCCCCCCCACCTCCTCTCTGAGATGAGTCTTCTCTTGTACTTATTTTACCCCAGACTCTGTCCCATCCTCTTTTGAAGGCATCCACTGTCTTTTGTGAGATCAGCTCTTCTGATAGCCTAGTCCACTCCACCACCACCCTCTCCATGACATAGTTTCTCCTTAGTTCCCTCTTGAATCCACCCCCCCCTCCAGCTTCATGCTGTGTCCCCTGGTGACCCCCTCCCTTTTTAGCCTGAACATGTGGTCTGTATCACCCCTATTTATGCCTTTTAAATATTTAAAGGTCTCTATCTTGTCTCGCTTGTCCCTTCTGTCCGCCAGGGAGTACATGCTGAGCTCCCCAAACTATCCTCGTAGGTTCTCCCTCATATCCCTATTATCATATTATTTTGGTCACCCTTCTCTGGACCCTTTGTCTTTCTTTAAGTAGAGGTGCCAGAACTGAACACAGTACTCCAGGTGCAGCCTTACCAGCGAGCTATACAATGGCAGGATAACTTCTGGAGGTGATCCCTCTGGCTATACACACTAACATCTGGTTGGCCTTAGCTGCCACCCATCTGCACTGCTCTGAGTGATTTAACCTCCCTGTTACTATCACTCCCAGATCTTTTTCCCCTTCTGAGACCTTTTGCCTCCTCCTCCCCCCCCCATATGGTAGTTGTACCTAGTGTTCCTGGACCCGAAGTGCATAACCTTGCACTTCTTGGCATTAAATCCCATTGGCAAGTCCTTGATCATTCCCCAAGTGTGTCCAGATCCCTTTGCAGAACCCTCTCCTCCTCCTCCTCCTCCCCTTCATCGACTATTGCACCAGTTTTGGTGTCATCAGCGAACAGGACTCATTTTACTCTCAGCTCCCCTTGTTATGTCAGCAGTGAAGACTTTAAAGAGCACAGTGCCCAGAACGGATCCCTTTGGGACCCCACTGATGACTGCCCGGGGCTTTGAAAGCTCTCCCCCTCCCCACTACCACCCTTTGCTGTCTATTGCTCAGCCAGTTTTCTATCCATGTAGCCAGTTTTTCCAACTACACCCAGGGTCCTTAGTTTGCCCACAGCCTACCATACGGTACCGAATCAAAAGCTTTGCTGAAGCCCACACACAGACGCAATACATCAAGGAGAATAAAGCTGTCCCTAAACAAAGCCTGTAGGCTTGTCCTAGATGCACCATGCCTTAAACACACCTGCAGTCTCGATTCCCAGTCTGGGTGGTTAAATCTGCACTGTAGAACTCAATACCAGGTTTGCCTGCTGGCTAAAAAGTCCACCCTAGGTCTAACACCACTTGGCGTTCAGAGTTTCATCTGCCCCACCAACAAGGCTAGACTTACCAGAGGGACTAATAACCAACCACTAAAAGTCCCTTTCTGCCACACCTTCCAGGGTCAGCGGTCTTTTGAGTACTGGGCACCCGCTTGGCTCAACTCACTGCATGATGACCTGCTGGCAGAATCTAAACTTGGCCCCTTCAAAATTAAACTTCATACCCACCTAGCAACACTTAGTGGGATTGTAACTTCTAAATTGCACAAGCCAACTCCTGTCTTCTTTCTGTTCATTATAGCACTTACAATCTCCCCCTATCAAACTGCCTTGTTATTTTTCCCTCTCTCTTCTGCTGTCCCACTCTGCCTTCATCCTCCATTTCATCTGTTTCTCACCTCCCCCCACCTAATCTTCTTCCCCCTCACCATATCCTCCCACTCCAAAATCCCACAGAATTTTCCCCCTTCCAGCAAACTAATGACAAGGCCCTATGGCTGCTTCCGTTTTCTACACCTATTCTCCCTTATACATTCCTCACCTACTGAGCACTCTCTCAGCACCCAGCCTCTGTTGCTACCAGTTTCTCTTTCCACATTAAGCTACCTTTCCACTTTGTTCACCCTTTGCAATGTACTTATTGCTTAATGTGACTGAATTTTGTCATTTTAGTTACAAAAGAATTGAACATCATTTCTGTATCCAATGTAATTTTGTAACCACTGTTTGTATTGTTTTGCTGTATTTGTGTTGATTGCTGTTGACGTGGAACCCTTGTAATCGAGCTTATAGCTCAAAGGTATTAATCTGAGAATTGAATAAATAAATAAATAAACATCATTGTGTTATACGTTCCCCCAATAGGTGTTGGGGAGGGGGGGGAATGGAAGAAGTCTCCAAAAAGAAGACTGATTCCATTTGACTGTGGATAAAGTCCATAACCAATCATTTATTCTGGGTGGCTGGTTCCAGTGATGGTGACACAGATGACATGATTCAAAAGTGACTCAGCCGGGGTCACGTGATGCAGGGCAGCTAGAGGCAGCGTTTTTGCGGAGCTCCCATATACCACCCTCTTCAAACTACTTTTTACTCTACAAATATCAACGATTAAAGGTTAAATCTACACCTAGAGCCTTGGTAATACTGCTATATCTACGGAAGGTTGTGGATCTGCACACATTATCGCATTCAGGGGAAGAACGAGATGGAAGCGGAGATGAAACCAGCTGGTATGAGGCACACTCCACCATCCACTCTGGAAAAATCCTTCAAAAAATCTAAGCATCAAAGCTCAGGGTCTGCCTCTAAATTAACCCCATCTAATGCTCCATCAGTCCCTCTCACTGAAGATCGTTTCCTTCAGGAATTGTTACCGTTTAAGGAAACATTAGAAGACATCTCTACTGAGCTGAAATCGTTGAGGGGATCTCAGCACTCTAACAACCAGAATGGGGGACACAGAGGCAAGAACCTCCTCCCTGGAGAAGTGGAGGGAGAAGACAGACCCAGAGATTGTCCATCTTAGGCAGCAGATCAGCAAACTTCAACTCAAAACAGAGGATTTAGAGGGAAGGAGTCGGAGAAACAATCTGGTGATTTTGGGCCTCCCTGAAGCCGAGGAAGGCCCTGACATCATTCTCTTTCTCCAGAAGTTTCTGAGCAAGGTTGTTGGGCCATCCCCCCTCAACCCACAATATCATATAGAGCGTGCTCATTGATCTCTTAGGCTGAAACCTGCAGCTGGTGCACCGCTAAGGCCCATCATTATCAAGTTTTTAAGTTTTCTGGAGAAGCAACATGTATTACTCAAAGCAAGAGAGCTGCAAGCAATCTTATGGAGTGGTAGAAAGTTACGAATAACACAAGATCTTCCCTATGAAATGAGGCAGAAATGCTCAGCTTTTCACTCTACAGTTAGTAAGCTGATTGCTGCTGGTATTCACTACAGAATGACCTACCCAGCCAAGCTACAAGTATCTATCGAGGGAACTTGGCACTCTTATGAGTCTCCAGACCAAGCTGCATCAGATCTCTCTCTCAAGCTACCCAACTTGTTCAAATCAGGCTGAACACCTGCCGACGTGCCAAGATGTTATCTTTTGCTTATAGTTACATTATTTGGCTCTCACCTGTTTGTTAGAGCTTTCTTTTTCCCCTTTCTCTCTCTTGGGTTTCCTGTTGGTGGGGGGGTAGTGGAGTAGGCCGGAGCGCGGCCTGGTAGGCCTAGTCTCTGCGATCGATCATGTGGTCTGCTTGTTGGTTGAGAGGGTGGGAACCTTTGCCTAGCTGGGATTTCTACACGTTGCTGGTCTGGTTGGACCTTTTGGTCCCCTCAGCTTTTAAGGTTCCCCCGGTCCCTTCCTTATCTCCCCGGAGCAGGTAAATTTTGAATATAGAGATCTTGCACAAGCAATATAACTGAGTGATGTTGTCAGGAGAGCTCAAGCCACCTGCTGGGTAGGAATTGGTCTTTAGGGCTGAATATAGCGGGACGCCATTTCTGGAGGTGGGCTGGGAGATTATCTGATGACTTATGTAGGCGTTGTCCACAGGTAGTGCTTTCATTGGCATTAACAGTCATAGTATCTGGGATGCGACTGCTGGATGGTAGTGCCATTTCATTTTCCAAGGCCTAATATATTCATACAGTTTGGAGTAGGGCCCCTTCAATAAGAAACAGCAGAGATAGTGGCTAATTCTGGTTTTTGATATTTATTTGGATGAGCCAATAGATGTCACTATAGTTGCTAGTAGGGCATCAATGACTTTCGTCCCTGGTTTAGCCAGCATTAAATTTGCATTGCTTTCAACTTACAGGTCGATGATTTTGAGGTGAAAGGTGGATCGGCTTGCAGTCTAGTGTTTGAGTTTGTGGGGGTAACGAAGACGAGAAGCACTGAGGCCAGGAGGTCAGTTTTCCTCATGGTTAATGCCGGATCCTGGGAGGTACCTTTAGGGGGTTCAGTACCCCACCCTTTACCACAGATCCGACAGGCCACGATGGTTTCATGGGGTGCTCTTGGAGGTAATGGCTACCTCCTAAGTAGTATATTTTACTTACTTTATAAGGGGTACCACACTCTTTTGCAATGCTGAGAGTGACCGGCATTTTTATAGATTGAGATGTCCTCATGGTCTCGCTGAGTTTTCACTCTTTAGATCATTTCGTAGGGTTCATTCGGGTTTTCCAGAGGGTGGGGGGGGAAGCTCTGTGACAGAGCTGGCTCTGGAGGGACTGCAAAGCGCACCAGGAAGAGGGGTGAAAAGCACCCTTCTTTGGAGACACCTTAGTCAGGGGGTTCCCGGTCATCACCAGTTAATAAACCCAGGATTAATGTGGGTTACTTCCTTTCAGTATTGGTTTTCTGATATAGACTTTGCCTCCCAACAAGAGGCTGCTTTTGGGGTTCTGTTCCCCGATTCAAGAACTAAAACTCTTAATAACTCTCTGGGAGTTGTCGGGAGAACCTTTGTATATAGTTGGGGGAGTGGGGGGGCGAGAGGGTTGGGGCTACAGTTGCCCTTCTTAGTATTGGTTTCAGTATGGGTAGTAGTACTATGGTTGAGTATTATGTTACTCCAGTTATTTCTCAGGGGTACTGATGGGGGGTGGGGTGGACGGGTGGGCTATGGATGTGGCGACTCTCAAGTGTGGTGGGAGGTAGGTAGGATGTGCCTTTTGGGATGGTTTATTTTTCCATTGCTATACATTTTATTGTTGTTTTGTTTAATCACTCATGAGCATGACATTGATTAAAATTGCAATGTGGAACGTCAGAGGTGTCAGAGACTTATCTAAGAGGTACCAGGTTCTCAAAAACTGTGCTTTTTTGAATGTCGATATTCGCTTGGTGCAAGAAACCCATCTTGTGCCATCAGAAGTTAATGGGCTCCGCCGGCAGGGATACACCCACATTTTTGCTTCCTGTGGGACATCCTCTAGCAGGGGGGTGGCCATGTTAGTAAGAAAACATATACCTTTTCTGGCAGAAGAGTGTCTAATGGACCATGAAGGTAGATTTACTATTGTTAAGGGCTTGCTGCATAATGTCAGGGTAGTAGCAAGGACAATTTATGTCCCAGTGGGAGGGGACCCAGATGTTCTTATGAATTTAGCTGATAAACTGAGCTGGTTTTTGACCTCATTGTTAATACTGGGGGGGGGACTGGAATATTGCTCCGTCTCAGGATTTGGATAAATCCTACAGGCCACTGAAACCACTCTCCCCTTCACAGCTTGCCCTGAGGAATTTTATGGACCTATTGGGTTTATGCGACCCATGGCGTTTATGTAATCCCTACGGACAGCTTTTTTCTTACTACTCTCAGGTTCATCGGTCATGGTCCAGAATTGACTTAATTCTAGTCAGTAATACCCTTTTGTCTGGGGTGCTGCAGTCAGGAATCGAGCCAATTGTGATATCAGATCACTCCGTGGCATGGATCTCGGTTTCCCCTGATCCACAGGTGCAAAAAGACACCTCCTGGAAACTAAACACTCAGCTTTTAAAAGAAGAGCGTATAGTTTCTCATATTAGATCTCTAATCTCTTCTTTCATGGATACTAATTCAGGTTCAACTAGGAGGGAGGACTTGATCTGGCGCTCCCTTAAATGTTTCATTGGGGGGAATTTATTAAACTAGCATCTAGAAGGAAAAAGCAGAGGGAGGCTAAGATCATGTCATTGTCGAATCAAATCAGGTTGGTGGAAAACAAGTTATCCTCCTCATCTTCCCAAACAGATTTGGAAACCCTGCTGAAACTTAGAAATGAGTATTCCGATTTGGTAAGAGATAAGGCAGAGTGTGCTCTCCTCAAAACCAAGGCTAACTATTTTGATCAAGGGGAGAAATCAGGTAAGATGCTAGCCCTTCGTTTGAGGGAAGTGAAAGGATCGAGATGGATCCCTTCCTTATTTTCCTCTGATGGTTCTCTCAAAACTTCTCCTAGGGACATCTCACAAGTTTTTGAGTCCTTTTATAGGGAGCTTTATAGTAGTAGTTCCTCCCAACCTTCTCATTTCCATATTGACCAATTTCTGGATGGCCTTCCCCTCCCCTCCCTTCAGGCCCATCAAGGTGAGTCTTTGATTGCCCCTATTACTGTGGCCGAGGTGGAGGAAGCGATTAGAGGCTTAGCTCTGGACAAAGCCTTATGGTTTCCCTTCCAATTTTTATAAAGTCTTCTGTAAAGAACTTACTCCCGTCCTTCTGAAATTGTTTGATTACATGTTTACTTCTGATACTTTGGACCCCACTTTGCTAGAGGCCACTATTGTTTTGATATTGAAACCAGATAAGCCTCAGACAGACCCATCTAGTTACCGTGCAATTTCATTACTAAATTACGATATTAAGATTTTAACAAAAATTTTATCCCTTAGAATTAAGCGGATTTGGTTTAATCTGTTGAGCCCTGAACAGGTGGGATTTGTTCAAGGCAGATCCTCAGCTGACCATCTGCGCACCCTTTCACATATCTTTCATGCTGCCCAAGACTCCCAAGCTCCTATGGCTTTAGTATCATTAGATGCGGAGAAAGTCTTTGACAGAGTTCACTGGGAGTTTCTCTGGATTATACTTGGGAGAATGGGCTTCCTGGACATCTTCATTCAATGGATTAAGACAGTTTACAAGTCTCCTACTTCTAGAATTTATTGTAATGGGGTCTTTTCTTCTTGATTTCCGTTATTTACTGGTACCCCTTTTTCCTTTCCTGTTTAATTTATATTTGGAACCTCTCCTACTTAGTATTAAGAACTCACCCCAGGTTACAGGATGTTTAGTCCACCAACAATCTCTGATTCTTTTGGCTTATGCCAATGATATTCTCTTACATCTGGCTAACCCGGAATCTTCTTTAACACACATATTACAAATTATTGACCGGTTTGGTCAGGTGGCCAATTATAAATTGAATTTAGCTAAATCAATCATATTCCCGTTAAATGCTAACACACCCCATGCTAACTTTACCCAGTTTGGCATGAAATGGGCCCCCTCCTTTTTTAAATACTTAGGTATATACCTTACCAAGGACCCTGAAGTTTTCATGAAGCTTAACCTGGATGACTTGTTGTCTAAAATACAACAGGATCTCCAGAGATGGACCGCTCTCCCTTTATCTTTGTGGGGTCATATAAATATTATCAGAATGAATGTTTTGCCTCATGTTTTTTACCCACTAAACTTACAGAACATTTATCTCCCTATGTCCTATTTCCAACACCTCCATATGGTCATTTCCAAGTTCATTTGGCAAGGCAAGCAGCCAGCCCAGGAAGGCCTTTTTAAAGCTTAATTTACATAAGGAGAAAGGTGGACTTTGTCTTCCCAACTTTATGTTGTATTATTGGGCGAGTCATATGTCGAAAATGGGGAGGTGGTATGACTCAAGACCAGATGTTCATCTCCCAATCTGGTTACAACTCGAGAGAAAGATTTTAAATGAACATAGTCTCCAGTCATTTAGAATCTTTTACTATACTTTTTCCACATTACCCCCCCACACAAAGTAGTGTTATAGGTACCTCCATTAGGGTGTTGACTCAATGTTGGAACTTTTTTAACATTTTTCCTAAGAAAGATACGACCCAACCTCTTCACTCTAAACCCGAACATGAAGATTGGCGGCCCTCCACTTTCTCTAGACTGGCCTCCTCAGCTGCAGGATTGCTGCGTTGAAGGTCTGTTCCTCAATAACTCTCTCCTATCCTTGGGGGATATTATGGCTAAATTCAACATTCCTCAGAAGCATATTTTTAAAGTCTTCCAGTTAAGACACCTAATGGTCTCCAGTTTTGGTTCTACATGTACACTGTCCCAAGTCAAGCCCTTTTTATGTTCTCTTGTGCGCATGCGCAAGGAACATTTTGGGAGAGTAGCACACTTTGGAGGTGTGCCTCTCCCTTGCAATCCACTGCTCCGTTAAGCAGGCGTGGCAGTCCTGCACCAATGGGTGCGGGAGCTGTGTATGACAGCGGTGGTCTTCGCTCCAAAGAAAACCACCCCTGTCACAGAGCACCGCATCATGCCACCCAGCGTCATGCTGCCCTCCCGTGTCCGCCACACCCCCAAAGCTTGGTGCCACGCTGAGAGCCCACCCCAGCGTGGCAAACATCCAGCGTTGTTTGCCGACAGGGTGCCCAATCCCCGTCGGCTCCACACTCCCAAGCCATCCTTCTGCCACGCTGGGAGCCCACCTCAGCATGGCAAACATACCACGTTGTTTGCCGACAGAGTGCCCAATCCCCGCCACTCCTCGGCCCCCCAGCCATCCTTCTGCCACGCTGGAGAGCCCACCCCAGTGTGGCAAACGTCCCACGTAGTCTTTTTTAAACCTGTAAATCAAAACGGTCCCACAGCTCTTCTCCCAGTCCCCCTCCCACAACCCGCACCCACCCACTGCACCCAGCCTCCCCACACCCACCCTCACCCCATACTTACCTCCGGAGCTCTGCGCGACGATCTTTGGTGGACCGGGAACACGTCTGCACTCTTCAAAGCCGACCGCGAACTGAGGAAATGCCGGTAAGCTGTATAATGGGCTAGCTAGGGTTTTCAACTTTATTGCATATCTCAGGCATTTTTTGGAATTTTTGCACCAAATTTTCAACATTGGGTTTTTGGGACCCCTTCTCATGAATGATGTCACTGTCATGGCATTATTCGGGCCGAGGTGATTTCATGATCACGAGCAGTACAGCTGTCATTTTTCGCATCCTGCCCAAAACATGTTTCCGCCCATGTAGCGCACAATGGCGCAGTCGGTGTGCGAACTCAATGTATGGGACACATTAAGAAAATCACAGTGACACTGTTCATGAGCAGAGGTCTTAAAATGGCTGTGTTGAAAATTTGGTGAAAAAATTCCTAAAAATGACTGTTTTACGAGTGTTCATTGCGCAGCTCCTATGCACTCTCATAAGTTTGTGAATTTTTAATATTTTCACTCCACATTTTCAACATTGCCATTTTACCACACCTCCTTATGACTATTGCAGCTGTCAATTTTCACATCTTGCCCAAAACGTGTTTCCGCCCATGTAGCGCACAATGGCACAGTCGGTGTGCGAACTCAGTGTATGGGACACATTAAGAAAATCACAGTGTCACTGTTCCTGAGCAGAGATCTTAAAATGGCTATGTTGAAAATTTGGCGAAAAAATTCCTACAAATAACTGTTTCAGCGTCGTTGTGCAGTTCTTGCCTTGCGCCGTAAGTTTGCGAACTTCAATATTTTCACCAGATTTTCAACATTGCCATTTTACCACACCTCCTTATGAGCAGTACAGCTGTCATTTTTCACATCCTGCCCAAAATGTATTTCCGCCCATATTAGTGCAATGGCGCAGTCGGTGTCTGAAATCAATGTATGGGACACAGTAAGAAAATCACAGTGATACTGTTCATTAGCAGAGGTTTTAAAATGGCAATGTTGAAAATTTGGTGAAAAATTCCTAAAATGACTGTTTCACGAGCGTGTGCTGTACAGTTCCTACACACTGTCAGGGTTTGTGAATTTTCAATATTTCCACTCAGATTTTCAACATTGGCATTTTACCACACCTCCTCATGAGCAGTACAGCTGTCATTTTTCACATCTTGCCCAAAACGTTGTTTCCGCCCATGTAGCGCACAATGGCACAGTCGGTGTGAGAAATCAATGTATGGGACACATTAAGAAAATCACAGTGACACTGTTCATGAGCAGAGGTCTTGAAATGGCTGTGTTGAAAATTTGGTGAAAAAATTCCTAAAAATGACTGTTTTACGAGTGTTCATTGCGCAGTTCCTATGCATGCTCGTAAGTTTGCGAAGTTTTCAATATTTTCACTCCAGATTTTCAACATTGCCATTTTACCACACCTCCTTATGAGCAGTGCAGCTGTCATTTTTCACATCTTGCCCAAAACATGTTTCCACCCATGTAGCGCACAATGGCGCAGTCGGTGTGCGAACTCAGTGTATGGGACACATTAAGAAAATCACAGTGTCACTGTTCCTGAGCAGAGATCTTAAAATGGCTATGGTGAAAATTTGGTGAAAAAATTCCTAAAAATAACTGTTTTACGAGCGTGCATTGTGCAGTTCCTACGCACGCTCGTAAGTTTGCGAATTTTCAATATTTTCACTCCAGATTTTCAACATTGCCATTTTACCACACCTCCTTATGAGCAGTATAGCTGTCATTTTTCACATCCTGCCCAAAATGTGTTTCCACCCATGTAGTGCAAAATGGCGCAGTCGGTGTGCAAAATCAATGTATGGGACACAGTAAGACAATCACAGTGACACTGTTCATTAGCAGAGGTTTTAAAATGCCGATGTTGAAAATTTGGTGAAAAATTCCTAACAATGACTGTTTTACGAGCGTGCATTGCACAGTTCCCACGCAAGCTCGTAGGTTTGCGAATTTTCAATATTTCCACTCCGGATTTTCAACATTGCCATTTTACCACACTTCCTTATGAGCAGTACAGCTGCCATTTTTCACATCCTGCCCAAAACGTGTTTCCGCCTATGTAGCGCACAATGGGGGTAACAAAAAGGTCATGCTGACAATTTATTGTGCAAATACCAGCAATCGCACAGGGCATTAGGGTAAAGCACCATACGTGCCAAACACCACTGCAAATACCTGCAAGCGAGCGTTCGGCATTGACAAATGCTTGTTAGACCAGATACAAGAATATGCAAATAAGGCCCATGGCATTTCCAAGATATACTCCTTCCTATTGGACACTAAATTCCCTAATCCCTTTACTGGCTCCAAAATTTGGTCCTCTCTTCTGCCAGATTCTCTTTTAGTTTGGGGACAGATTTGGGTGGATATGCACAGATACCTCACTCAAGATAGGCATAGGCTTATCCAGTATCATATTTTGAACAACTTGTACTATACTCCAGTCAAGTTAGCCAAATTAGATAGATTACCTTCGAACATTTGTACAAGGTGTGGCATAGTTGAAGGGAACCTGGTACATATTTTTTGGCACTGTGACAAAGTGGCTCCATTATGGCAGTCCATCCAGTCCAATTTAGATCCCCTTTTGGGTTTGAGAGATTTGTTTACTATAGAAGTGTGTATTTTAGGGATGTTTTCCAATATACAGGTCTTGGAGCGTAGATTCCACACGGCTTTAATTTCTATAGCTGTTAAAAGGCTGGTTCTCAGACATTGGATGGACCAACTGGTTATATCGTATGCAGAATGGATTAAAGAAATATCTCTTTGTTTCAAGACTGAAATATTAATAGCAAGCTCCCGGAACTGCTTGACCTCATTTGATCGGAAATGGGGCAAATTGTATGCGCTATACTTGAACTAATGTTCATATGTGTATACCTCTGGCTGCTTTGGTCTGTATTATCTTATACTGAATTATTTACTTTATATGGATTATTTTTCAGTACATGTTTTGTTAAATATTTTTTTTTTCTCTTTCAATAAGGCACATCCTGGGGCGGGGGGTGAAGGGGTTACAGGGATAGAGGGATTGGGGAGGGGGGAGGAATTTTTCTTTTAGTTGTGGGTTGTTATTACTTTAATAGGATTTAGTGATCCCTGAAGAATCCTGAAGTTTTCTCTTTGTAACCATTGTGTAATTACTGTCACTAATACTGGTTCATGTTCCTATTATTAGTCATATTTTATTAG
The DNA here is from genome assembly GCA_016271365.2 of Neoceratodus forsteri. Classification (NCBI taxonomy): domain Eukaryota; kingdom Metazoa; phylum Chordata; order Ceratodontiformes; family Ceratodontidae; genus Neoceratodus; species Neoceratodus forsteri. The sequence goes on from JADMNL010000027.1 coordinate 144,079,044, forward strand.
GTCAAATTCAATAAAGATGCTAAATTTCAAAAAAAAAAAAGTGACTCAGCCTATGAAACCAAATTTGTAGTGTGCATGTGGGGCACAAGGACAAGTTCCTCTTCTGCCTGCATGACACATTAGTGATGGAAACAGAGTGGCTAAGACAAGGTAAAGAACCATTATTGTCCTGTTACATGTGCCTTTTGAAAATGATTGGTACATACCTTGCATTTACCACCTTACCCCTGTATTTGTAGGAAACTGTCAGTATCAGCTCGTGGATGAGGTTGTGTCCAGCAATTACCTATTGCAAGATATGAGACAAATCACACCAACATATCAAAAAATGCGGTGTACCGGTCAATACTTTCAACGTAGTGTCAGGACTAAAACATAGAGTCCACATATGGAAATGTAACCCCCCTGTTACCCGGGGTTACTAGAATCCCAGTAAGACCTAGTGGTAGTCAGGGAAGGCAGCTTGTGAAACTCCAGTTAAATGGATTTCACACTGTCTCACTCTGTTCTCAGTCTCAGCTGAGACTGAGGGATGACATCACCATAGAACTATCGCAGCTGCATGAGCCACATTGGAATCTGCAGAAGGGAGTTAGATTAGAATGTTGGGAGTTTTGAATAGTCAGTAGTCAGTCTGTAGTTGGAGATTGGTGTGAGAGGAGCACAGCAGTTCTGTGCATAGGCTCTTGGAGCCTCAACTCTGAAATAGAGCTACATTTAGGGAAAGCTGTGTGTTTTCACCTAAAGAAGGACACAGTAAGCTGTTCTTTAAAGTGGTAGAGACCGCTGATACAGGTCTCTTTGCCCCATCCCTCAGGGGATGGGGGTGGAAGGTTTGCCTGCTATTCCAGGGGCAACCCCCTGGCTACTGCTAGAGAAGAAGCTGCCTTATTTTTCCCAAGTGTGTGGGGTACAAGAAGATTTCAAGATTCGCCTGTGGGGCACCTGCAACCGAAGGGTGAGTTCTGCTCTTGCTAAAGGGCCCATGTTTCATTCTGAACTGTGTTAAAGTGGGGATTGGACTGCTGAAGTAGTGGGAGGCCTAGAGTAATAGGCTTAGCCAAAAGTAAAAGTATGTTCAAGTCCAGCACAAAGGGAAAGTCAAGACATGTAGAGGAGATGTGACATACGTCTACCCTGTAATCTACATTGCCAAGCTTTCAAAAGAGTTGTTTAGTATCCAGAGAAATGGCCGGGTATGGATTGTGGGAGCTGGAGGTGGGAGACCCCCCATCTTTAGTAACCAGGTCCACCTCTACGGATTTGCTCTGTGGATTTCTACTTTGCCTCATGCATTTGGCCAGTGATGAGGGAAGTACCTAGACATGAGATTGGAAGGAAATTTCACTTTAGGAGTCGAAGGCTCTAAGGTGGTTTGGGGAGCCACCAACAGGAAAACTGGTTCATTCCCATATGGACCGTGATCAAGTGGCCGGCGGGGGAGCCAGGCCATGGGAAAAACCCAAGTAGTGTACAAGTCGGGCTGTGTACCCAAAGCTGCGTGCAAGTCCGGGCTGTGTGCCTGGTGGGTTCAGAGCCTGAAGGCTGGAATAGGGAAGAAGTGTTCTGTGTCTCTAATCTGCATTACCAGGAATGTAGCCCCGTGGGGGTCCGTCTATGCTTTGTTTGTTCAGTTTGGATGTGAATAAAAGCCACACTTTAGAATCCTATTCCTGGTTTTGGACATTACAGTTATTGCTTCCTGTGTTCGGATTTACTTGGGTGCCCCTGTGCAGAGCAGCCAAACCTAGGCCCCCTGTGCCGAGTAACCTAGTCCTCCCCGAACCCAGTCCCCACCAGGTACTGCTGTCAGCTTTAACAGCATGCCACCTGTCATTTTGCAAAAAGGCAGGGGTCTGGGGGTTACAGAAAGATTAACCAATGTGGTGTTTTTTCATAGACACATCCTGGCTGCCTTGCATTTTAATGAAAACGTTAACTGTGCACAGACAGGGACTGCTGAGGGAAGACAGAAGTTTAAGTTGACCTTTCCCAATGCTAACTAAGGAACCAAGGTGGTTGTAAAACAAATGAAAACAGAAACCACCTACCATATGTGCCACTGTTTTATCCTTTTTATATGTTACGTCACAACACATAACCAAGTTATTACAAACAGTTGCCACACAGTGGTAGAGAGGAACATTGGAAGTGGGTATAACACTGGGAAAGTTATGTTGCATCACTAACGTTGTGTCACCACACATGTGATGTGTCACTGCCTGTCACACTGGCCCCCAAGCTTCAGAAGCAGTCGATGTAGGCTATTTGACAGAAGGGAAGCAGTCTATTGAGCATCTGTGTGGCACCAACACTCCAACCAAGTGGGGTTGTGGGGGATTACAGGGCCATTTGACTTGTCTTCCTTCTGGATGAATGTGTTCGCTACCTCATCTGACTACCACAAAATGTCAGTTGAGTACCATTGGGCCAACCTGTGACATGTGCAACCAATACAATGAGTGGCACAACCCTCCACTCACCTTGTGTGCCGTCTCACAGATAAATGAAAGTGGCTGTGTGTACTTCATACAGTATGTTCAGCATGTATCTTACACTGTACACACTTTTCATGCTCTCTGTGATCAGTCTAGTGGGAATTGGAAGTAATGATAGGAGTGGTATCCCCCTTGCCACATTGGCACAATGTGGAAGCAGCGCTTATGCTGCATTGTAGGGAGTGGTGGCAAGGTCATGTAACATGCATGTGCAGAAGGGGGGGTAACTATGTCAGGTGGGACTCCACCACTGAAGGATTTTGATAGTGGTCTGCATGTGTTCTCAGTGGCCCTTCAATGTACTTTTTGATTCTAAATAATGCATTTACTAACATACTAAAATGCCAGCAGAATAGGCCTAACGGTCTTTCGTGTCTGCTCGTTTGGTCAGCCCCCGCCCTGGGTGCTGACCTTGCTGCCCCCCTTGCCTTCTCTGGCTTCTCCCTTCCCAGTTCCAGATATTCTTGCTGCATTGGATTTTGCTTCCAGAACCCTTCCCTGTACCTGTCCCACCCCTCTGAACCCTCCACTGTCTCTGCCTCCACCAGCCCCTAGACAGTGCATTCCATGGCTCCACCACCCTCTCAGTAAAGTAGCACCTCCTCCTTTCTCCCCTGAATCTTCCCCACTCCAGCTTCCACCCATGCCCTCTAGTGGCCCCCTCCTCCTTCCTTCGAAGCACCCTGACTGTTCCTCCCCTATTTACCCACTTCATGTACCTGAAGACCTCTATCATGTCCCCCCGGTCCCTTCTCTCGTCCAATGTGTACTTATTTAGCTCTTCGAGCCTCTCCTCATAGGTCCTGTCCCCCAAGCCCCAAATCATTTTGGTTGCCCTCCTCTGGACCCTCTCCAGGAGTTTAATGTCCCTCTTTAAGTGTGGCCTCCAAAACTGCACGCAGTACTCAAGGTGCGGCCTCACCAAGCAGTTATACAGAGGAGTATCACTTCCTCCTTCTGGAGGTGATCCCCCAGCGATGCATCCCAGCATCCTGTTGGCCTTGGCTGCTGCCCTCCTACAAGTCTCAGAGTTGTTCATCTTGACATCCACCACCACCCCCAGGTCCCTCTCAGCCATCGAGACTTGTAGCATTCCCCCCAGGGTGTACACTTGGCCAGGTTTCTGGCCTCCAGGTGGAGTACCTTACATTTCCCTGCATTGAACCTCAGCTTCCACTTTCTAGACCATATTTTCAGAGGCTCCAGGTCCCCTGTAGGCACATCCTCCTCCCCATTTCTTTCCAACAGAATACATACACAGGGTATGGCCCCAGCAGACCTTTCTCCTCCTACCTCTTCCTTTGCCTCCTCCTTCTCTCCCCTTCCACCAACACTGCCCTGCTTTTCTGCCTATTGACATATCTACCTCTCACCTTCCCTTCTCCTCCGTATGTAGCCCTAGCTATGGCTGACCCATAATCTCTAATGCACTTGTAGTTAACTTGCACTTCTGTTATACCTTAGCCAACCTGTTCTGCCTGTGCTTACTCCTCACTAATTTCCCTAGATCAAACTACAACAATTCTATTCAGCCATTTTCTAGCTACACAGTTATGTGTCATTTAATGTATGCCTAAATGTTATTTTGTGTTGTTGCATCTATCTAGTTCAAAAGTGTTGGCGTAGTATCACCTAGTTCAAAACTGTTAGCATCCTGCTATTTCATTACTCCTGTACAGTCTGCTCAAATTATTTGAATGTAATCTACTGTAAATTTATATTGTGTACCAAATCTCTGTAAACTATCGTCACGTTTCCCTACCCCCAGATCACACCGGGAGACGAGCGACTTGTCGCTCAGTATGCCTTCCTGGTGAAACATTTCAATAAATAAATAAATAAATAAAAATGTTGAAGAACTACTTCAAGAGATTGTGTCACTGAGCATAAAGTACCCATCGTACCAGAGGGCTAGAATGACACAAATGCACAGAGTGGTACCTGCACCAGTATGGTCTCATTACGGGCAGCCCAACAAGAACGATGTCATCTGCAAGTACAAGTCACGGTTTGTCCATGCTATTGCAGACACGAGCAAATTACTAGACTGAGACTGTGTGTGTGAGGGACATCTACTAAATACTGACTTTGAGGACTGAATTCTTTGTAATGTACTAGTTCTCAGTTTTAAAAAGGTACTGTCAACTGTCGTGCAGACACAGTAACATTACTTAAAATGAAGCCACTGACAAGTTTTGGTTTTGTTAATGAAATGTTTTACTTATTGCTTCTGGTTCACATTGACAGAATGAAGAATAAGTAATTGCAATGATGCATGCATGTACATGGAATGTTCACATTTACATAATGCTATATTGAAGGACAATGGCACTGACAAGATGGCATGCACACACATGTTAAGTACTGTACATATTTTAGATATCAAATGCTATGTGACGCACTGTTTTGCTTAGTTTGCTTTTCTTGTGAGTCCTGTCAAGGTATGTGCTTCCAGAGGATGTAATCATAATGCGGCAAGGCAAGACAGGGACTGTGATAACCCTGTTCTCTCATGGTGGCTACCACAAACCCTGTGCTCACCTCCTCAGCCAGCTAGTCTCAGCTCCTCAGACAGTTACCATCTAAGTTGTGCAACTTCAAAATAGGGAAATGAAAATGCCTACAGTGATTAATACCCTTCACCCTCCAATGTTAGCCTCATCACCCTCCCTGTCCTTCTCCCCTTACTCAAGAAACTCACCCATTTTGGTGCCCAACATTTAGACAGCATGACTATGCACCTTGGGGGCATGTCCATTCAGATGCACATGCTCCCAAGTAGGAGTCTGTGCAGTCAGTGCAGCTATCTTCAGGCAGCTCCTGCCACGCCACACTTCGCTCACCCCCCCAAACCAATCAAGCACCTTGTGGCACTGAACACATACCCACTCTGCAGCCTGATGTATGCACCCTTTTGATAAACAAATGCATGCATGTGGCATGCATTTTCTGATGTCATATGTGATGGAGCTGGATGACAATACCAACATTGATGTGAGTAGGCAAGTCTGAAGACGTCTGGTGTCTAGGACAACAATCGCACACCTCGAGAGGCTGTTGGTAGCCATGAGGTTACCATTCCGACAGAGGTGTGTGATCATACAATTTGTCATCAATTGATGTGAGATTTGACATGTCCACTTTACAATTATATTGCAAATATAGCACTCCATCGGTAAGACTTATTTTTTTGTAACCAACGTGTGAACAGCATACTTGGATGATTTTATATTGCACCATTTTTTTTTATTTTTTTTTATTGAAGTCTCGGAATTACAACACCTTTGAGCCAGAGGCTCATTTACAAAGGTTCCACATCAAGGAAGGAAGGAACAAAGGGACAGTTTATATGGTACAAGGGCCAACGAGTGTATACATTACAAACAGTACATAATACATATAAATTCCGTATAATACATAGTAAGAGCATGGTAAGTGCTGCTAGGTTACATGAGTTACCGGGTTACAATTATTTTATTTATTTATTTAATTTTTGATTACCAGGTAAGTGTAGTAGACACGGACTATTTTCAGACATGCCCGGGAGGTGACAAAGTCACAGTTTGACAAATAACTTGGTACAGCAAGTTAGATAAAACATATAAAGTGCACCAGTGAACAGTTGTGCACAAAATAATGAGGGTACTTCAAATAAGAAAAGTAGACAAGGTAAAAGGGATAATTTCAGGATACAGTAAATGAAGTTTTACAGGCTTGGTACAGAGTAAGTGCCTTGGCAATTTGCAAATTTAAACATCCACTTGAGAAGTGCAAAGATAGGACATCTAGTAAAGCATCAGACACTTGGGGCAAAGGCAACATAGACGAGGACACCACACAGAGGTTCCATATCTTATTTCGTTAAGAGGGCATAACCAGTGGGGATGTGATAAAGAAGGATAACCAGTGGGGATGTGATAAAGAAGGAATAGTGAGTGAGAGGAGAGAGGAAAGGGAAGTAGATTGGAAAAGTTAAGTGGAGGAAGGAAAAATGGGTTAGTGTTGCAGTAAAGGGCAGGTAGCGCCTTCTTAAGGAGGACTGAAGCAAGTGCATAAGGCAGAGTTGACAAGAAGTGTTCTTAGTTTACTTTTGGGGTGGTATGACTGGGTGCTAGGTGAACAGATGGTGGTAGGGAATTCCAGAGTTTTGGGGCTGCATGGTAGAAGGCTTTAGCACCCTTGGAGGTTTTATATCTGGGCACGTGTAGCAGTGATTGGTCAGCAGAGCAGAGGCCGTAGGCGGAGGAGGAGGAGGACTGAGAAGATAACAGGGAGGCAGGTGATAAGGAAACATTAGATCTAATAATATTATTATCCACCAGGGAGCCAAAGGAGAGGAGCTGGTGGGTTGAGGGGGAGGGCCAATTAAGATCAGAACAGAGCAGGCAGAGCCAGCCCGGTGGCGCAGGGGGCTGAGGTGCTGGATGTCTCACCTCGCGGCACACCGGCGACCCGGGTTCAGGAGCGAGCCTGGGTCATCAGAGGTCGGCACGGGGGGGGGGGCGGAGCTAGATGGAGCAGCCGGCAGGCAGCTCTCCTCTCCGGGGGAGGGTGAGTGGCATCCCTCGCTCAATGGTTGCCCTCTAGTGGAGGCCAGGAGGCTACGCAGACTGGGGGAGCTGGCGCTAGGTCAATGGGGTGGGCGGAAGGGGGTCATTACCGGGGCTGTAAGGCGAATGCGCGCCTCCACGCACGTGTGTCCTTCTCCTGGGACCCTAGGAGAAAAACTGGTGGACGAAAAAACCGACGGCAGGATGACAAACGACTCCTCGCAGGCACTGCTCCTGGACAGGGCGTAAGGTAAGTCCCAGTAATTCCTGGTGACAGGAGCTGGGGGAGCCAGTTAGATGGGGGCTGTCCGGGGGAGAAAAAAAAATAGAAATAAGATAAAAAAAGAATAGAGCAGGCAATGGTGTTTTAGCCAGACAAATGCAGACATGTACTGGCAGATACTGTTGTAGGTTGTATCCCACTTGTGAAGCGAGGTCTTAGATGCATTAATGTAAGTCACAGCACCATAAGCAACAGATGGTAGTAGGATGCCCCGGGCGATGGCCAGTCTAGCTGAGGTGGTGAATATGCTGCTTGTTTTATAGGCAGTACCAATTTTGCTGTTGATCAGTTTGCAGGTAGCCTGGATATGTTGGTCAAAGTCAAGTGTCTCGTCCAGTAGAACCCCTAGTACTTGAATGAGCTCACAGTCCTCAAGAAGGAGCCGTCGGGGCAGGGTATCTTTAGTTGATCCCTGCAGACTTTTATTTTGGCTGTGGAGCCAAATAGCAGATGGATGCGGAGTCAAATAGCATTGCCTATGTTTTGTCCACATTGAGAACAAGCTTTTTGACTGGTGAGCCAAGACTGGATTTGGAGAAAGGCCGAGGAGAGATTACAGTCCATTGTGTGGCTTGCTTGTGTGGCACTTGGTGCTTGTGTATGCTTATGAGCAGATTGGAATATGCTTGGTGTTTATAACATGAGCTTTAGTGCTTCTCCGCATCCCACCCTGTGTAGGATAGTGGGTAGGTGTAGACTTAAGGCCCAGTGGAGAGGAAGAGACCAGAGTGCCAGAGGAGGAGGAGGAGGAGGAGGCAGGGGAGGATGGATGGTGCTGCCAAAACACTCGAAGCAGAGCGGGAGGCAGCCTACTGCTTAAATAGGGAATGGGGGAAGAGCTATTTTCCCCCATTGAACAACAGGCTAAAAGTCTTTCAATTCAATGTGTGGCAAATAGCTTGCTGCTTGTGTATACTTATGAGCTGATTGGAATATGCTTGGTGTTTATAACATGAGCTTTGGCACTTATCCGCATCCCACCCTGTGTAGGATAATGGGTAGGTGTAGACTTAAGGCCCAAAAAGAAGTAGTGAAGTGACTACCTCCTTCAACTCCAGAGAGTGTGAGCTGTAGAACGCAGGAGAGAAAAACCCCCCTTTGGGAGAAGCCTCCAAGGACCCATGGCTACTGACCTGCTTGTCCTCTGGGCATACTAAGAGGAGAATAATCCTAAATGCGCTTAGGTTTAGGTATAGTTATGTCCAGGAGTATGGTCTGGTGTAGCCAGTGGTGGAATCCAGGTCATGGTCATAGTATTATAATAAATGCCCTTAACACCCATGCCCCAATCTCTAGTATCCGGATAAAAAACAAATCCTGTTGTTGGTTTACAGCTGACCTCAAAGCTGCACTGCTGGAGAGAGACAAACTCTGGAAAAAGGCAAGAAAAAACAAGAATGCAAATGACTGGATGATCTTTAGGAAAGCCAGGAATAGATGCACCAAGAAAGTTAGGGATGCAAAGACTGCCTTCTACTTGGCCAAGCTCGACTCCTCCTACCATAATCCTGCTAGGTTTTGGGGCACCATCAAGGGTTTGGTGGGGCAGGACGCTAACACCCCCCTTCCAACTCAATTACACAACAGTTATGGCCCTATCACTGGCAAAATGGAAATTCTGGATGCCTTCAATAACCACTTCACAACGGCTGGCCTTGCCTTTGACACCTCTCCGCTAACCTGCTGAGGGAACAATTAAGCTCCCATTACACTGGTGATCAGAGAGTTGACTCTTCCTTCAGCTTCAAATCTATACTGTTGAAACAAGTAGAGGATCTATTATGGCAACTGGATACCAAAAAAGTGCAGGGCAGACTCTCTGGACCCTACTCTAAATATTGCCTGCCATGTACTTGCAGTCCCCTTAACACACCTCTTTAACCTATCCCTAAACTCTGGCTCTATTCCACACTGTGAAGACAAGCTCAAGTGGTTCCCTTCTAAAATCAGGGGACCCTATGGATCTTAATAATTACAGGCCCATTTCCATTCTACCAGTGCTATCCAAGATGCTGGACAAATTAGTGAGTAACCAGTTAAGGGAGTATCTTGACAATGCTAACCTCCTAAACCCAGCTCAATCTGGATTCAAGGCCAAACATAGCACTATCACTGCACTAGCGAAGGTCACAAATGACTGACAATCCGAATTAGATAAAAAGAATAATGTCTGTGCAGTATTCCTGGACCTGAGCAAAGCATTCGATACTGTGGACCACGAGCTACTACTTTCATTCCTGCACTCCATTGGCCTAGATCCACCCTCCCTTAAGTGGTTCAGATGCTATCTCACCGGTAGGTCACAGCAGGTAAAGCTGAAGGTGACCTATCCCCATTAAAACCACTGTCAAGAGGAGTCCCCAAGGTTCTATTCTGGGTCCTATCCTTTTGCCATTTATATAAATAACATTGATTCAACCCTTACAATTCCTCTGTACACTCTTTGCTGATGACACTGTTCTGTATGTCAGCAACCCTTCACTCTGCAGCTGTCAAGAACTTACAAACAGAATTCTCTCACAATATCAGCTACTTCAGGAAAAGCTTCTGTTAAATGCAAAGAAAACTAAAGCAATGATGTTCACAAATCAAAGCTCCACCAGCACATCCTCTTCAATCATTCTCCCCAGCTATGCACTACTTGAGAAAATCTGGAGTGTGTAGAAAACTTCAAATACCTAGGTGTGTGGATTGACAACAGACTTGACTTCACTCATCATTTAGAAGAACTGTTAAAAGCTTCGCCAAAGGCTTGGCCTTCTATAGATTAAAACCCTTCCTAAACAGAGACTCAAAGATGAGGTTAGTCCAGGACATTTTTCTATCAGTTGTTGACTATGCAGACTTCCTTTATAGCCACTGCCCCATCTCCTACCTTCACAAGTTGGATAACCTTATATCATAGAGCAATAAGGTTCATTACAGATCTGCCATCTAATACCCATCATTGCTCTCTTTATGCTGCAGTTGGGTGGGTTTCCTCTCACCTCAGAAGGAACAGAAATGCAGCACTATGGATTTACAGAGCGTTGTCAAAAAAACTTCCAAATTATATCCTGGACTGCTTCACCCAGACCTCTCCTAGCTCCTATGCCCTAAGAAGCAACAACATCATCCTGCTCAAATTGCCCAAATTCAACACCAGGCTAGGGAGGGCAGCAATCAGCTATTCTCTAGCTATAGCATGGAACACTCTACAAAAATCCTTAAAACTGTCCTATATCATTCCATTTGCATCCTTTAAACAGCATTGTACAGTCTTCTACAAAGAGAAATGCAGTTGCTACCGCTAGAGCTAGCATTGTCATCTCACAAATCTCCCTTCCAAACCATATATTGCATATTCCTTCCAGACAGACACCCCATCTTATGGCACCCAGTAATACCGTCACCATCCTAGTATTACATTATGTTGAGGTCTCGCTATGGTCTCTCACTGGGATATGTATATACTGTACATACTGTAAATATTAGCTTAACTTTCCTGTAACCGATTTTTATCATGTGAATTTACTGTACATCACTGTGTTTATAAACGTTATTTTCCCCTGTATGTATAACAGTCTTATATAAGTGTATGATGTATCTGTTGGGTATCAACTATTGAACCTTGACCTTATCAGGTCCATCTTGTAAATGAGCCTTGCTCAATGATGTTCGTCTGAATAAATAAATAAAGATTTGATGATGATGATGATGATGGTCAAGATGAGCAAGCAGTCGATGTTGCAGATGAAGATTCGAGCAGATGGAATATCCAACTGGAATGATAACCGGATGCTGTGACAATGGTTAATCCAAGTCTGAGATAGATGATTGCAGTAGATTCATAGCACAGCCTTTGGATACTAGAGAGAGGTGCATGGTGGGACTGTTTGTTGGAATGGCTGGAACCAGCAGCAGGTTCATCTTCATTGTATTATGAGCTTAATCCAAGATAGGAAGGCGATAGCTTTTGTAGGAATGGTGGGAGCTCACGTAGTCTGCCATTGCAGCAGTACGGAATAATGCAAGACATAGAGGACGAGGGTCACTGAGGCTGATTGAAATGAGATAAAGTACCAGATAAGGCCCATCGTGGGGCATGAGTAAATGGGATGGCAAGACCCCATGTGGTTCGCCATTGCCACGGAGATGTAAGGAGTTGACCTGTGATGATGATGATGATAGGCTCAGAGGTAGACTAGCTAGGGAAAGATATTCCTATGGGGTCCTGATGAATTAAGAGTAATGTGTGAGCGACTGAAGTCTCAGGTGGTCAATACTGGGAAAGCGATAAGTTCGAGAAAGAATCCGTTTAGTAGAGGATAACTTCCTGTTGAGGGGGAATACAACTGGTGGGATGGAGAGACTCCCAAGGGGTTCCTGATAGCCACAAAATGATGATTCTGAGCTGAGGAGGCGAAAGTCTATGGAAACTGACAATAGGAGATGCAGATCGAGGAAGGAGGGTCCAAGGGTGCGATGAAGATATAGCAGAAGATACCTGCATGACTTGAATCGCTGATTAAACCTGGTCCGAGATAAGTTCATCAATGTTGTCTTATTGGTGAGTTGAAGGTAAAGAGAGGGTCACAGAAATTGGATTGGAAGATAAGGTATAAGGGGGAAGGATGTCGAGGGACATGTAGAAGAGGGACGGCGGGACCCCACGTGGTCCACCATCGCCATAGTAGGGAACGATCTAGGTGGCAAGTGGTATCCTCAGGAGCTAGAGTGTGGTGCAGTCCAAGGTAAGGAACGTGGTACCTCCCTCATATGTACTCTTGAAGTGAATAGGAATACCTGAAATATGGCAGGGCTGTTTCACAGGGCATATATGTTTGGGATGGCGGGACCCCACGTGGTCCTCCATTGCATCAGACTGAGTAGTGCTATGGAATGGAGTAGAGTATGAGTGGGATGGCGGGACACCATGTGGTCTGCCATCACTGTAAATAGGCGGAATAAGGAACGGATGCAGGAATCCACTGTCTGTAGAACTGTGAAGCATGTTCTCAAGTAAGGAGGAGGATGAACTGCCATGAATCAATCTGCAGTACGGGGACTTGAAGGAGCAAATAAGCTGAATCCCTTGGAGCAGAGGGTGAGTGGGAAGGCAGGACCCTCCATGGCCTGTCATCGCGTAGCAAAAGTTGAGCAGGAAATGAAAGGTAGGACCCCTTGCCCCATAGAGTAGAGCGGGTTAGGGATAGCGGGACCCCACGTGGTCCACTATCACCATATCGCTTGAGTAGTGCATAAATAGGAAGGCGAGACCCCCACGTGGTTTGCCTTCACTATGGAAAGCAATAGTGCATGATAGGGATGGCGGGACCCCACATGGTCTGCCATCATTGTATCTGAGTAATGCGATTCCTTCCATCGAGTTGTGTGCGATAGAGATGGCAGGACCCCACATGGTCCGCCATTGCCATATCACGAGCAGTAAAGGATTGGAAAGATGAGACCCCATGTGGTTCGGCTTCACCATGGAAGGGGTACAGTTCGAGGAATACAGCTGGACGTACTATGGTGAGATCGAGCCTTAAGTACCTGCCTCTTCATTGTCGATGATGAATGGTCCAAGGAAAGGAGGGGAAACCCTGGGGGCTGAGTGTGAGGGTAGAAGCAGTTATAGTATGAAAAGGGCCCCATAGAGGGAGATAGCACTATGGGAAGGGAACCCAGTAGGTCAGGCATAGGCAAAATTATCCACGCACATAAAGCTGGTGTAGAGAGGGACATGGTCTAAATAGTGGAAGTCTGATCTAATGATCCTGAAGAAGTATTGGCTTGTAAAGCTGGTAATAGGTGAAACAGATTCCCGAACATAACGCATTACTCACAACTGTACCAGGCCTAGCAAGGTCTGGCTGGACTGCAATGAAACCCTGGAATGTTATGGCTGTGGCAGCGTAAGGCGTGATAATGGCAGAATCATCAGAGTCAATATATAATAATCGAGCCATGCAATTTTATTAAATGAACAAAGTATGAAATAGGCTGATAAATGGCTCCAAAAGGGTCATGTTCTATACTAAATGAGTTCAATGGGATTGGTCATCCAATTAATGCGAAAGGATAAGAGAAATAGAAGCATAGGGACTCCAGTGGACTGAAGGAGATAGACTTCATGAGGAGAATCAGAATTGTCACATCACGGCATGACACTGTACAATTAGCTAGGGGAAACAGACTTGTTGAGTTCATAGGCAGGGAGCACCCCATGAAGGTTGGGAGAAGCGCAGTGCAGGTGAAGAAGGAGATCGTACCTCCAGTGGGGATAGCTGCGTATGGCAATGGAAGGAGGCAGGCTTCATGTACTAGTAGTCGGAATGCAGCAGGAGGACATAGAAACGGAATGGCCAGGTGATGCAAAAGGAAGTAAGGAGAGAGAGTGTTGGTGATGGCTGACCTGCAGAATGTTGCACCTGATCAGTTGAAGGCGAAGGAGCTGGAGAAGGCAGTTCTGGCAGCAGCGGTAGTTGGCTGCACTCCAGTGTGCAGCACGACTATTTCCGCAGACTCCTGAGGAAATCCATCCGGAGAGTACGAGGTGTCTCAGTGACTGTGACTGTGCAGCAGCTGCTGAAGAAAACAGGTAGAGCAGAAGAAGGAAGCCCCTAGGGCATAGCAAGGGACTGCAAATGTAGCACAAGAAGGGAGATCAACAGGGGCAGCATGAGCAGCTGAGGTAAGCGTAGAGAGGCCTTGACTAATGATAGGAGGAAGCCCCAAAAGAAACAGAGAAGAATGGGAAGAGACACAAGGGACAGTGGAAGCAGCAAGGGGGGTTGGACAAGACAGAACGAGAAGGAAACAGCAGGAGACAAACGAGCAGAGCAAGGGGGGTGCAAGGCAAGGAAAGGGGGGGAGACGGAGAGGTACAAAAGAGCAGCCACGGACACCAAACAACCACACGCTGCCGCCAAAATGCTCAAAGCAGAGTGGAAGGTAGCCTACTGCTTAAATAGGGAATGGGGGAGGAGCTATTTCTCCCCCATTGAACAACAGACTAAAAGCCTTTCAATTAATTTCAAGCACATCTCTGGAGCTGCAGTATAGAACAAGATCATCGGCATAAAGGATGGATGAGCATGAGGGGATAGTTAGCGCATTCTTGTTGATAAAAATAGAGAAGAGAAGTGGGCCCAGGATAGAGCCCTGGGGAACACTGACCTTAATGGAGGCTTCGTCTGTGGTTGCAGAGTTACATTTCACTACTTGAACTTGATTTGATAGGTAGCTTTTGAACCAGGCCACTGATTTTTGTGAGAAACCAAGGGATGTTAGGTTGGCAAAGAGAAGAGGGTGATCAACCAGATCAAAAGCCTTCATGAGGTCAGTGAATACCGCCCCAGTTAGAAGGCCAGAATCCATGGCACAGAGGGTATCATTTGTAAATTGGAGCAAGGCAGTAGAAGTACTGTGTCCTTTGTGGAAACTGTGCTGATTCAACAATAGTAGATTATATTTGGAGAGGAAATCAGAGATTTGTTCAGCCACTAATTTTTCCAGGATTTTGTACGTAACTGAGAGGATTGCTATTGGACGGTAGTTGGCGTTGTCTTTTGTGTCTCCTTTTTTGAAAATAGGAGTGACTCTAGCGGTTTTCCATATGTCGAGGACAGATCCGTGGCACAGGGGCAAAGTGAAAATTTGGGCTAGTGGAGCGGCAATAAAGGGTGCAGACAGTTTAAGAAGTTTGGGCTCAAGGCAGTCTGAACCTACACTAGTATTATACAAGATAGTATTAAGATGCTTGAGTACATCAGCTCTGGAAATGGCTTTAAAATAAAAGAGGGGGTGCTCAGACATGTGACTGGCGGTTGTGGGGTTGGGCATAGGGAGTGGGGTAGTGAAAGAGGTGATGTAGTTTGACAGATCCGAGAAGTGTGCATTAAAAGTGTTTGCAATAGTATTCGGATTGTTACAAGTGACACCATTTAGGACCATGTCGTTAGGCGAGTGAGATTGATTGGAACCCAGAAAGGTTTCTATGTGTGCCCAGAACATTCTTTAGTCCCCAGCAGCATCCAATAGGAGTCCTTTACAGTAGGAGCTTTTGGCTAATCTGATTTGTCTTTTACAGGCATTCTGTAGAGTCCTGTAGGTGTTGTAATTGGATGGGAGACCTGAGTATTTAAAATGCCTCCAGCTTTTATCCCTGTCCAGGCAAGGGGAGGCAAGAAGTTCTTTGTGGAGCCATCTTGATTGCTTAGACCAAACGTGTTGCGTGGTCAAGGGAGTGTGTCTGTCCTGGAGGGTCACAAACCTGGAGAGGAAGAAATCAAGAGCATCCTGGGCATTGTTGATTTGATATAGGTGGGACCAGTTTATAGAGACGACCTCATTGAGGAAGGTTGCTTGGTCCAGCTTGGCAAAGTCCCAAAAGGTGATATACCATGGTAGGGAGGAGGGAACCATGAAGGGACTCCAGACACAGAAGAGTGAAGAGTGGTCACTAATAGCATCAGGTAGTGTACCGGCAGCCACAATCCTGTCAATGCAACTGACTAGTATCCAGTCGATAAGTGTGTCAGATGTGGAGTGGGATGTTATCCTGGTTGGATCAGATATAACTTGGTGTAGGTTGTAACCTTGTACCAAGGAGAGGAGAACATTGTGTGTTGGACCCACCCAGTTCAGGTTCATATCACCGAGGATAAGTAATTCATTGTGCCCGACAGTGGAGACAGAGTGTTCTAACAACCCAGCAAGTTCTGAGTAACCACTACGTGGCGGATTATTATTTTTTTTTTCCAATTGTTTAACCAGGAAAGATGCACTAAGCTGAAAGCTTGTTTACAGGCGCAACCTGGGAGCACAGGGAAGTTAAGTGACTTGCTCAGGGTCACACAGTATGCAAGTGGGGGCTGTGGGATTCAAATCCAGGTCTCCAGATTTGCAGCTCAGAGCCTTAAACCACTGCGCTATACTGCCTCCCTCATTATAAGCACATACTATGTGCAGCTTTTTTGCACCTAGGAGAAGGAGTGCATGGAGCGATTCATACGATGAGATTGGGGGGGGTAGGAGTTAAGGAGATATTAAGATGTTCTTTAAAGTATATTGTAACACCCCCACCCCGCTTAGAAGATGGTCTGTCACACCTAAGCAAATTATAGTTCGTTAGGGTACACGCAGCATCAGGGATAGCAGGCTTGAGCCATGTCTCAGAGAGAGACAGAGAACATCTGGATGATTAACAGTCACAACGGCCTCAAATTCAGCAAAGTTACTTAGTAGGCTTCTGATACTGAGGTGCATAATACACAGGCCCCTCAAATGTGTCCAGGCGCATGAGTGTGCACGGGTTGGGACAGAGGGCCGGGGTTCATTTCAATATCCCCAGACAGTAAAAGAGCAAGAAGCAGCAGGTACCAGAGCTTACGATGGGTAAATGGGTGGGGCTGAAGCACAAGGTGCCTAAGTAGTTTTGTGGAGGTAAAAGTGGTGATATATAAGAAGAACCTCAAGAGGAGCATAGAGGGTGAGATCAGGGTGCTCGAACAGTACAGTGAGGAGGTTGCAAAAGGTAAAATCGTTGTGATTTGGTGCTGTCAGAGGTTTGGTAGGTGGACAGGGACCCACAGTAAGCCATGAGAGGATAAGCAGTGACAAGCAAGTGGATAACAGGATCATGAGTTTAGTGGCCATGGGACTCAAAAGAGTGGATCGCCTATGGACCGTAGGATATGGAGGTGTAACCCCCCTGCAAATGGGGGTTCCCAAAAGACTTCCAGGAGCTTGCTTGAATGCTCCAAGCCTGAATGGTGTTTGGCATTTAAGCCATTTATCAGTGAGTGTTTTAGAGCCTCTGGTACTGTCTCTTTAAGAGCTGTCTGCTTGCAGACATAATTAGTTTGTATGGGGGACTGTGTGCTTCTCTGAGTACCACTTGAGCTGCTGCCAATTCACTTAATTTTGCAGTCACTAGGAGTGCAAAGGAACCTATCTGAAAGATGTAACTGTTTACCAGAAATTATTTAGAGTAATAATGAAATGACAGTTTGTCTAACCTGCTTTCTTTGCAGTCAGAACTGTGTCTGCTAGTTCCCCATTCTAGTTTTGAACTGCTGAACTGGACCAATCAGTGTGGGGTAAGCTAGCTCTAAAATGGTGCCTTGGACGAATCAGAACTTGACTCATAATCTGAGCCAGCCACAAGAGGATTGTATGGGCAGTGACTCTGGGAGATGTAGTTTAGACTTCAGTGCCTTTTGGACCAACAGCAGCAGTCTATTGTGAGTGACAGCCAATCCAGTCAAGAACTGGGAGGAACTCAAAGGAAGTGCCCGGTTTTTGTCGGTTGGAGTTCAGTTGAGCTTTGGCAGTGAAGAAGGAAGGAGCCTGTGCTTTTCAGTGTGCAGTTTTAGTCAAAAACGTGTAAGGCCCAGAGTTCGGTCTGCAGCTTGTTAGGACTGAACCGTCCTGTGAAAAGAATCAAAGGATCTCTGAAGAGTAGAAACCAGGCTCACCCTAGAAGACTGGAAGAATTGCTGAAAATTGCACTCGGTCTGTCAGGAACTGAATCTGCTGTGTGTTCTCCGGTATTGTGCAGTAATTGCGATCGGGATACAGATGCAGCCTGCCTGGTATAGTACTTTCTTTTATATGGATGTGTGAAGAGGTTTGTGTACCTCAAGTGAGCCCTGCTGACATTGAAGGACCCTATCTTATTTGGAGGTCGTGAGTACTAATTCAGGGTTGCTCCTGTTGAATTGCCACATTAAATCCAAATGGAATTACTGTACTGCTGACTGTTTAATTCTCCTTTCTCTGTGTGAAAGGGCCCTACCAGCTGCCACGGTTTGGACTAGCCACTAGGGCTTGGGTACCCAGGGACAGTAACTGATAGGGATAGGCCTGTGCACAGAGCCATAGGTAGATTATTAGAGTGATAAGCAATTAACCTGATTTCCCCGTCCTTGTTATATCCCTAAATAAATCAGAGCTGCTTGTTTCAGCAAAGTTATACTGCCTGAGGTATTTGTCTATGTTAAAGTACTGTACTGTGATTGTTGCACTGTATCTCATTTCACAGGAGGTCCCAGTGCCGGAACCAGACCTGGGGGTAAGTGTATACTGTGAAGGTAATTCTGATATATTGTGTGGGCCACTAGTGGGAAGAAAGGGGTTGCAGTGTCCCAGAGGGCTGTGACCAAGTTAGTTTAACTATTGCAAACCCTGACCTCTGGGTGGAGGCACCGCCATTGGATCCAGGCCCTCAACCTGTTAGTGGCAAATCAGGCAGGGGTAGTAGCCCTGGGATAGCGCCATCTAGGGGTTACATCTTGAGGCTCACCGCTGGGATTGTGTGTCCTCTAGTGGCCATATTTACGAACCACTGTTAAGAAAAAATGGGTACCCGACAGAAGTGGCTGTGCACCGGCTTGGTGGAGTGGTGTACTGGGAGGAGATCACCCCCAAAAATGCTATGCTTATCCTGGACATCCCCTGCATCAATACGGACACTGTGCAGGAGTACTTCAAGGTGGAAGGTTTACAAAACCCTGTGGTGGTGGGTCGGCATGCTAATCTGCTCACCCACACTTTCCTGGCCCTAGTAGAGTTTAAGGATCCCATAGATAGCTCCAAAGTGCCACAGACCATTACCCCAGAGGGAGCCCTCACTGCTTGGAGAGTGATAACTAAGGACAGTAAAGACCCGGGGGGGAATCAGCCCCCACCACTATCTGAAACTTTTGAGGAGAAATTTGCTGAATGGTTGCTGGGAGAGGGGAAAACTGTGGAGGACTTGAAGAAACTATTCTTGCCACCTGGGGGTGTTCCTCCCCCAACACCCTCTCCTGCTCCAGTGCCCGTAATGGTGGCTGAACCAATGCAGACTCCTATTTCTGCACCTGCCATTAGTCACGACTCTTACCGAAGGTTGAGGATCTTCTCTGGCACCCTCCCCACCCCCAGGGAGGATGACCGTGAGAGACCTGGATAGACTATGTTGCCCCCCAAGTGCTAGAATGGCAATGCTCGGAAGGTGAAAAGCGAAAGAGGGTTAGTGAGAGCCTCCGAGGTCCTGCCCTG
Organism: Neoceratodus forsteri; assembly: GCA_016271365.2. Taxonomy (NCBI): domain Eukaryota; kingdom Metazoa; phylum Chordata; order Ceratodontiformes; family Ceratodontidae; genus Neoceratodus; species Neoceratodus forsteri. The sequence goes on from JADMNL010000027.1 coordinate 144,098,405, forward strand.
GCTACCATCCGAGCTAAACGGGCCAGTAACCCTGAAGACTGCACAGGCCTATCTTGAGGCCTTGAGAATGTGTATGGGAGCCCAGATTCTGATGAGGACCTATGGTGGAGAGTAAGAGATGCACAACAGTACCAGGAGTTGTTGTCTGTGTATGTATCTCGGCTGGAAAAATTGTTGCAAGAATGCCTCAGAAAAGGTAGTTTGCCAGCGATTGAACTGGACCGAACCAGGCTGGACAGGATCCTTAAGTCTGCCCCTCTCAGAACTGCTGTTGCTTCAGTTACACCTGGCAGATCGACTGGAATCCCCACCCTCCTATGATGAGTTAATGAGAGAAATTGAGGAGTTGAGAAAAGACGACCTCGGGAGGGACCCGCACCAATAGCTGCGGCTACTACTCTGAGTGACTGAGGGTGACCCATCAAGTGAAGTTCAGGGCAGAGGCTGGCAGTCAATGAGTGCTCTGACAAGGAAAAGATATGTCACAATGGGCTAACTGTTGAGAGAGATCCGGAATTCAAAAACAGTCCTTTATGAAGGCCACGCCTGCAAATGCAGGCCTGACCTATATCCGACTGCATCTGCTAGGGGTGGGGTACTCACCCATGTATCTCCTGCTGATAACAGCTCGAACTTGATTCCTTGACCATGGAAGTGGAGAAACTGACGAGATGTCTCCAAATGCTTATCACGCTAGCAGACAGAGATGGCACCAAGGTTTCCAGTTAGTAATACCCCGCCCTGGCTCCCAGTGTGGCGCTCGGCCAGCTCAAACTCCAGGAAGTATGTTTTGCTATAATTGTGGGAAAGATGGGCACATGAAAAGGAATGCCAGTCCCAAAAGACACTGACAAAGTTGCATATAGGCTACAAGGAGAGCTTCGAGAAGAAATCAGTGGTTAAGAGGTGACACATGATCCCAGTGAGGCACCAAAAATGCTAATTCACGCCCTTTGTGGCAAGGTCAGTTGCCCAGGCCCCCACTACCGCTCTCCAGACTGGTCCAGAATAGTGGGTCCCTCCATGGAGACCACTGTAAGGTGAATGGAGTGTCTACAAGAGCTGTATTAGACAGTGGCTCCCAAGTGACAATTATGTTCCAGGATTGGTATCAGAAGCATTTGTCAGACGACCACAACCATTAGAAGGACTGCATGTATGGGGGTTAGTGAGAAGGCCTACCCTATTCCGGGTATATCCGAATTTGGCTGTCTTTCCCACCTCCGTGGCTGGAGTGGCCTAACAAGTAGAGACCCTAGCCTTAGTGTGTCCCCACTGGACTGTATGATGGTGTCCCTTGTTGATTGGAACAAATGCTCATATGTTCGGAAGGCTGGCACAGTTGTGTTATGAAAAACAGGGGTCAAAGAGTAGTAGAGCTTTAAGAGTTCCGGCTTTAATTAAGAAGGCCTATGAGGCACAGAGAGATGCTGAAAAACAGAACCAGAGGAACCGGTCGGAATTGTATGGAAGAAGGATCCTGAGTCTCTGATCCTGGCCCAAATGCCCAGTGTACCTTACAGGAGAGGTCCGTATCAGAAAGGATGTTAAGAATAAAATATTAATGTTGGATGCACCAGGCGATGGAAAATTGCAGAGGACTGCTGGTCAAGCCTAGTATTTTGCCCGCTAGAGCCCATGCTTATGCCAGAAGGGTAATGGTCCAAGTTCATAATGTGTCTGAAAGACATTCGAGTAAACAGAGGTTGCATCCTGGCTAATGTGCATTGTGCAGACACTGCAGTGCTACCCAGCAGCAAGAGTTCAAGGAAGAATGACAGAGTAACGCCTGACTTGTTTGATTTCGAGCGACTCCCGCTGCCAGCTGAATGGAAAGTGAGGATCAGTGAGAAGCTTGCCCAGAGAGACCAGGTGTTTTCTTTAAAGGAATGGGGGATGTAGGATGCGTGCAAGGAGCTGAGCACAATATCCGGCTGCATGAAAGACCATTTCGTGAGAGGTCGGCCGCTGGCACCTGCTGACATAGATGATGTGAGACGGCATCTGCAAGAGATGTTAGCTGCTGGTGTAATACAAGAATCCAGAAGCCCTTATGCTTCCCCATTGTGGTAGTGAGGAAAAGAATGGAACAGTAAGGATGTGTGTGGATTATCGCACCTTAAACCGGCGGACTATCCCTGATCAGTACACAATGCCCGCATTCAGGATGCTTTGGACTGCCTAAGCGGGAGCAAGTGGTTCTCTGTGCTGGATCTCCGCGAGTGGGTACTATCAGATCCCGATGGCCCCAGAGGACCGTGAAAAGACAGCCTTTATCTGTCCGCTTGGCTTCTATGAATTCATGAGGATGCCTCAAGGATTTCAGGTGCCCCAGCCACTTTTCAACGATTGATGGAGCGTGCAGTGGGGACATGAACTTACTAGAGTGCCTGGTATACCTAGATGATGTTATTGTGTTTGGCAGCTCACTGGAGGAACATGAGAGCAGATTATTTAAGGTATTGGACCGACTGGAGGACTTTGGCCTTAAACTGTCCATTGATAAGTGTCAATTTTTTCAAACATCAGTAAAGTATGTGGGACACATAGTATCCACCGAGGAATAGAGACCCACCCAAGTAAAGTTGAGGCCTTGACCACCTGGCCACAGCCCAAAATCTAAAAGAACTGCAAAGATTCCTGGATTCTGTGGTTATTATCGGCGCTCATCAAGGACTATTCAAGAGTGATCCGCCCTTTACTTAACCTTACTCAAGGGTATCCCCAACCCACAAAAATACCAAAGTCAGCATCCCTCAAGACTGAAAGAGTGTATTTTCATCCGAGTGAAGTATTTGGGGCCCGCTGGACTCTGATTGTGAGACTGCTTTTCATGAGATCATATCAACTTACCCATGCTCCAGTGCTGGCCTATGCCGATCCAAGAAAACCTTACGTCCTGCACACTGATGCTAGCTTGCAAGGGTTGGGGGGCTGTGTTGTACCAAGAGCACGAGAATGGCCTGAGACCAGTGGCCTTTGCCAGTAGAAGCCTGACCCCATCCGAAAGAACTATCCTGTACATAAGTTAGAGTTCCTAGCTTTGAAGTGGGCTATTGTTGACCAATTCCATGAGTACTTGTATGGGGCTAAAATACTAGTAAAACTGACAATAATCCTTTGACCTATGTGCAGACCTCAGCTAAGTTGGATGCCACTGGCCATAGGTGGCTTCTCATTATCTACATATGACTATGCTCTCGAATACCGAGCAGGTCTGAACCACATAGATGCTGATGCTCTCTCCCGGAGGCCTGTTCCCCAGAATGATTGGGTCCGACTGGCAGAACCTGACATTCGGGCACTCTGCCGAAGTTTGACAGGGAGGAACAATGTCCACGGACGCAGTGGACTGCATGGTGGATTGCTTGGGAGCCTCTGAGAATTGCATACCTGCTGCTTATTGCCACTTTTCTGCAATAGACATTGGTGCACTGCCTCAGCTGGACAATGACAGTATTCGGCGGGCTCAATCCCATGATCCCATGATCAAAGCAGCTTTAGAAGCCCTCTATGCAGGAAAAGATGTGTCCAAATTACGCTCCACTGATTTGAGAACTGCACTGTTATACAAAGAAGGTCCTAAGTTGAAACTGATCAATAAACTGTTATACAGAGAAACAGTAGACAGAGGGGGACAAGTAGACAAACAACAACTAGTGCTGCCCACTGCCTTTCGAGACTCAGTATTGAGGTCCTTGCACAACCACATGGGGCACCTTGGTATAGACAGAACACTTGACTTGGTGAGATCCAGATTCTATTGGCCTAAGATGGGGCTGATGTGGAGCAACACATTCGAACTTGTAGTCGCTGCTTACAGAGGAAAGCTTTATCCCCAGAGGGCTGCCCCTTGTTAACATAACCACCAGTGCACCCATGGAGCTGGTCTGTATTGATTTTCTAAGTTTGGAGTCAGATCAAAGAAATATCAGTAATGTGCTGGTGGTCACTGACCATTTCACAAGATATGCCCAAGCTTTCCCACCAAAGACCAGAAAGCATCCACTGTAGCCAAAGTACTTGTAGAAAACTTTTGTTCACTATGGGCTCCACAAAGAATCCATTCTGATCAAGGAGAGACTTTAGAGTCGTCTGATCAAAGAGATGCTTTCTCTGTGGAGTGAAGTCCAGAACCACTCCTACCACCCCAGGGGACCCACAGCCTGAACGTTTCAACCGCACTTTGCTAGATATGCTAGGCACCCTGCACCCAAAGGACAAGCCTAGATGGAGCCAACAAATTAGCACCCTGGTACATGCTTATAACTGCACCAAAGTGATGCCACTGGATTCTCCCCACCGCCTGATGTTTGGAAGAGAAGCTCGACTACCAGTAGATGTGTGTTTGGGGTCTCTCCTGATGGGGTTCAAGCTGACAACTATTTACAGTATGTGCAAAGTTAAAGGCCCAGCTAACTCATGCGTACTAACTGGCTCAAACCATGGCTGCCAAAAGAAATCTGGCCAACAAAGAAAGGTATGATAAAAGGTGAAAGCACAGGAACTCCAGGAGGGAGATCGGGTATTGCTAAGAAATCTGGGACTGCATGGCAAGCACAAGATTGCTGACAGATGGCACCATCTCCTCACATTGTAGTGGGCAAACTAGATGATCTGCCAGTGTACAAAGTAAGGCCTGAGAATAATTCAAAAGATGTAAAACAATGCATAGAAATCATTTACTGCCCATTGGACAAATCTTAATTGAGTCTGAGCCCCTAGAAGATGCCCTCTGGACCAGTGACTAGAGCTGCTGCTAAGAAAAGATCAAGAAAGTCTGCACCTACAGAAGCAAAGTTAAAGTGTTCCCCTCCACAAGTCCCAGTTGAGCATGACTGTCAGTCCATATCGGAAGAAAGTGAGAGTGACTTTGAATACTATCCTTCTTACGAACTGAGTCAATTGTTTCGGGGCAATCTCCTAGTCAATACTGGAGACAAAGCTGGGCCTTCTGGACTGTCTAAGCCCCAGCTTCATCCCTGGAGCCAATGCTCCCAGAAAGTGAAGTGCAAAGCATCAGATCAGATGAAATGGAATCATTGTGCATGGTTGAACTGTTTGAGCTTTCAGGGAGGAAAATGATAGATTGGGGCAGACTGGTGATACACCTCAACAAGAAGAGTATTTTGAGTGCCCTGACAGTCCACTGCCAGTGTCCGAAAGCTTCCATGCGAGCCAAATGTTGTGGACTCAGAAACTGTAACTCCTGGAGCTGAAAGTGCCCCAAGTTCTAGCCTCTCTACCCCCATGGAGACTCCCTGACAAGTGTGGACAATGCTGAAAATGAGGCTCAGAGTGCAGAGACTGTAACAGTTCCCCTAGAAAGACTGGTCGAGCTGTAAAGCCTGTGGTGCACCTCAGTTATGATTCCCTTGGGAGGCCTGTGGATTTGCCTCTCAATGTTGTCCATAAAGGAGTGTATGTCCCCGAGCTCATTGCCCAAACTGAGCATCAGTGCTAACTCCAAGTTACTTGTGTTGCTCCCTATATGGTGCCCTTGCCCCGTCCAGCCCCAAGGTAACTGATAGGGAAGGGCCCTCTCTTCAGGTTTCATGTACAAGAGGTAATAACTTGAGTTATGGTACAATGTGTATGTAATACTGTAAAGAGTGACGTACTGCAATGTTTCAGAAATGTGTTCTTGGTAAAATGATATATTGACTGATGATTACATGTGCGAGCCTAATGCAAATGTATATGGTTGCAGTTGAAACTTATGGGTACTTGCTTGACGCGACGTCAAGCTTTCCCAGGCCAGGAAGGTGTAACCCCTGCAAATGGGGGTTCCCAAAAGACTTCCAGGAGCTTGCTTGAATGCTCCAAGCCTGAATGGTGTTTGGCATTTAAGCCATTTATCAGTGAGTGTTTTTAGAGCCTCTGGTACTGTCTCTTTAAGAGCTGTCTGCTTGCAGACATATTAGTTTGTATGGGGGACTGTGTGCTTCTGAGTACCACTTGAGCTGCTGCCAATTCACTTAATTTTGCAGTCACTAGAGTGCAAAGGGAACCTATCTGAAAGATGTAACTGTTTACCAGAAATTATTTAGAGTAATAATGAAATGACAGTTTGTCTAACCTGCTTTCTTTGCAGTCAGAACTGTGTCTGCTAGTTCCCATTCTAGTTTTGAACTGCTGAACTGGACCAATCAGTGTGGGTAAGCTAGCTCTAAAATGGTGCCTTGGACGAATCAGAACTTGACTCATAATCTGAGCCAGCCACAAGAGGATTGTATGGGCAGTGACTCTGGGAGATGTAGTTTAGACTTCAGTGCCTTTTGGACCAACAGCAGCAGTCTATTGTGAGTGACAGCCAATCCAGTCAAGAACTGGGAGGAACTCAAAGGAAGTGCCCGGTTTTGTCGGTTGGAGTTCAGTTGAGCTTTGGCAGTGAAGAAGGAAGGAGCCCTGTGCTTTTTCAGTGTGCAGTTTTAGTCAAAAACGTGTGTAAGGCCCAGAGTTCGGGTCTGCAGCTTGTTAGGACTGAACTGCCCTGTGAAAAGAATCAAAGGATCTCTGAAGAGTAGAAACCAGGCTCACCCTGTAGAAGACTGGAAGAATTGCTGAAAATTGCACTCGGTCTGTCAGGAACTGAATCTGCTGTGTGTCTCCCGGTATTGTGCAGTAATTAATGACGGATACAGATGCAGCCTGCCTGGTATAGTACTTTCTTTATATGGATGTGAAGAGGTTTGTACCTCAAGTGAGCCCTGCTGACATTGAAGGACCTCATCTTATTTGGAGGTCGTGAGTACTAATTCAGGGTTGCTCCTGTTGAATTGCCACATTAAATCCAAATGGAATTACTGTACTGCTGACTGTTTAATTCTCCTTTCTCTGTGTGAAAGGGCCCCTACCAGCTGCCACGGTTTGACTAGCCACTAGGGCTTGGGGTACCAGGGACAGTAACTGATAGGGATAGGCCTGTGCACAGAGCCATAGGTAGATTATTAGAGTGATAAGTTAATTAACCTGATTTCCCCTGTCCTTGTTATATCCCCTAAATAAATCAGAGCTGCTTGTTTCAGCAAAGTTATACTGCCTGAGGTATTTGTTCATGTTAAAGTACTGTACTGTGATTGTTGCACTGTATCTCATTTCACAGGAGGTCCCAGTGCGGAACCAGACCTGGGGTAAGTGTATACTGTGAAGGTAATTCTGATATATTGTGTGGGCCACTAGTGGGAAGAAAGGGGGGTTGCAGTGTCCCAGAGGGCTGTGACCAAGTTAGTTTAACTATTGCAAACCCTGACCTCTGGGTGGAGGCACCCGCCATTGGATCCAGGCCCCTCAACCTGTTAGTGGCAAATCAGGCAGGGGTAGTAGCCCCTGGGATAGCGCCATCTAGGGGTTACAGAGGTAATAGTAAACTGACTAGTAGAGGGAAAGAAGTGCCCTAATTAGTTGGCAGGACTGAACATCAAAGATAAGCAGAGTAGTAACAAGCCTTGGTGCCATGGGCCAGAAACAGATAAGCACTGGAGATTTGTGTCTGAGTTAGCCGGATTTTAGTTGATTAATAGGGGAAAATTACAGGGCGACATCTAGTGGATATGTGATATAACCTGCATATGAGAAATAGAGCAGATAGAAAAAATAAGCACAGAGAACCCACTTACTGCACATGATTTCAATACCCTATGGCCCAGATATTCAAAAGGGTTGCGCATGGCGCAACACCCACTGATGCGCCCCGGCGCGATATTCAAAAGGGAAAAGTGTGCAGCACAAATCCCGATGCACCGGAGCGCATCAGTAATGTATGCAGGCACAGGTAGGGGGGACGTGCCCATGCATACTCTGCACAGCCCAATATTCAGCCCAGGATGTGCAGAGCCATGCATGCACAACCCCTACCCGGCGCCAGCACAAAGTTGATCCAAAAAAAGGAACTGATGGCCACCGCAGGTGAGCTGCCGTATTGCAGGGCGCACCACGCAGCTGCCACTCTGTGGGTGGTCACTCGAGTTCGCTGCACTCAGGTGGTGCCCTCACGCCCGATCGGGACATTCGTAAAAAACATTCAGGTCTCTATATCTCTGGTGGTCCAGTGGACAGTATCGCCCGATCACAGGCATGTGTAAAAAATAAGACTTCATCCAATCTCCCTGGTGGTCCAGTGGACTGCTGACTGCCCGATCGCAGGCATTTGTATTACAAATAATTATTCCCAATCTCCCTGGTGGTCCAGTGGACCGCTGACTGCCCGATCGCGGGCATTTGTATGAAAAAAAATCATTCCCAATCTCCCTGGTGGTCCAGTGGACCGCTGACTGCCGATCGCGGGCATTTGTATGAAACAAAATAATACCCAATCTCCCTGGTGGTCTAGGACCCCCCACCCGCCCACTGAGCCCCACCGCCCCGCCTCCCCGGTCAGCCAGCGGGATCAGCACCCCACCCGTAGTATGGTACAGGTTGCATGCCCATTTCACCGTGTCGCTCGCTGGGCCCGACTGACATCCGGTGGTATAGCTTCATTGTTCACAGCATGGTTATCATAGAGTCTGTATCAGATTATTACATCCAGATAATGTCACATATCTGGAATGTGTAGTACGGCATAGCTGCATGCTCATTGGCCTGTCGCCAGGACTCAATACGTATCAGCCCCATCGGCGGTGCTGTCGGGGGCAGTGGCGGCAGGCGGTGGGTGCTGTCGCCGCCGGCTGACTGGGGGAGCGGGGGTGGGGCCCAGTGGGCGGGTGGGGGGGTACCTAGACCAGGGAGATTGGGTATTACTTTTGTTTCATACAATGCCCGCGATCAGGCAGTCAGTGGTCCACTGGACCACCAGGGAGATTGGGAATGATTTATTTTCATACAAATGCCCGTGATTGGGCAGATAGCGGTCCACTAGACCACCAGGGATATTGGACGAAGTCTTATTTTTTTACACATGCCCGCGATCGGGCAGATAGCAGTCCACTGGACCACCAGAGATATTGGACGAAGTCTTATTTTTTTACAAATGTCCATGATCAGGCAGATAGAGGTCCACTGGACCATCAGGGATATTGGGAATATTTATTTTTTTATACAAATGCCCGCAATCGGGCTGCAGGGGGCATCGGTCCCCGACGGCTGCTGCCTGGCAGGGCGCCAGGCGCAAGTCATCGGGGATCGGGCGGACCTGTACGCAAATGGGACCATAATGACATGCAAATGGCCCTATGTGCACCTTTGCATACATTATGGCCCCATTTGCATGTCAAGTTTTGAATATCACGGTTGCTGTGCATGGCGCAATGGAACTTGCACTAGCACATCTCCATGCTCCACTCTGGCCACTTGCGCTGGTGCAGTGCCACGCGCTTATGCACACTGGGTGGCTTAGGTGCACATTCAAAGCTGCTGAGCCATGGCACAGTTCGCTGAATATCGCCCAGTCCACACCCCTGTGCAGCTGTTGAGCTGCGCCTAAGCTTGCGCCACAGCCTGGCGAGTTTGAATCTCTGGGCCTATTTGTTTAAGGGCAGCTAGGGTAGGAGGGATTCGAAGTGGTGGGGGAGCAGCCACGTAGTGGCTGTGGGGAAGAGATTCAGGTAACTGCAGGAGCAAAAATTAAACCTTAGGCTACAAGAGAGATGCTCCTCAGATGGTAAAATTAATTAAAATCAGAGCACAGTCCCACAACTGTTCCAGTCTGCCCAATTAATTATATTTAGAGTGCATAGATTAATTGTGTTCAAAGCTCAAAACCTCGTGACTGAGCAAATCCACGGAATCTGAATAAAAAACCCTGTGGCAGCATACAAATGCTGCTCCAGCGATCGCGACAATGCAGTAGTGTACGGCAAGAAAAGGTAACTCGGAAGTTGGATTTAAATTTTGCCCTGAGAAAATAAAGCCTGAGGCTGTGCAGTCAGCAAGTAACAGAAAATTAACTATAAAGACCCACGGAACGTGGGTCAAGCAAATAAATTAATGAGGCTCCAAGAGCTCAGCTACAGCCACCGAAAGCTGCAGACTGCCAGAAATGGCCACAGGACTCCCAGTGCTGGCAGTGAATTTAAATTAAAAAAGTACACAAACGAGACCAGTTACCATCTGGTCTGCAGGGCTTGGGTTAGAGAGCAGCACCAGTATAGCCCAGAGATAGCAGTAGGTTGGAGACAGCTGTGATCTTGCACCAAAAAGGCACCAAATTCAACAATTCAAAAGGGAGGCGTGGTCTACGTGGCATCCCAAAGTCTTTACCTTGTGGCCGGCAAGTAGGCAGGGGGAGTAGCTCCAAGGATAATGCCCAAAATTCCAGCTGGGGCTAAAGACAGAGAAAGAGGGTAAGCAGATGGTTAAACTTAGTATGAGCAGTCAGAGGGAATGACCTTGTCAGTGAACCTCAGAGGTTGAGGTTACAAGGAATTTGAGAGCAGGGTAGTTATAGAAGATGTCCAGAGTAAGGTTGAAAGCAGGTAGGCATTGTATAGAGTGAGGTGATGTCATCCAAGCCAAGCTACTAAAGAGCAAGGATAGGGGGATGAAAAAGAAATAGGAGTAGGAACACAAACGGTGTCCAAAGGGGGGGGTTGACTAGGGGTAGTGTTGGGGCAGGGGGAATGGGGAAGGGGATGTGTGTTATTGCTAGGGGGGAGGTAAGTCAGTGGAAGAGCTAGGAGGGCAACGTCAGCTAGATAAGAAAGAGGCATGATCAATGCAAAGCAAGTATTTTCACAGAAAGAGTGTGGTGTCAGGTACAAGTGTGTTTTAAAAATTAAACACTGGGTACCCGACATTCACAACTGTGCACAGTCGCAAATCTTGATTTGTGCACATAAACAGGGCTTTGCACAGATTTCCTATATTCCACAAGCACTGTTTGCATGTGTAAACAGGGTTTGCACCTGGGCAAACTATGGATTGGGCTCAATGCAAATGGAGGGTCTATGACCTGAATATCGGCATAGTCCCATATTCAGGGTATTTGTAAAGTGCAAGGTCATTTTGCACGGTTACCATTGTGTGAAGTAAATACCACTGGAGACTGTGACTCACTGCTGTGCAGCCACAGCAGTTGCCAGAGGCAGTGCAATGACACACCAAACACTCGAGCCGCTCACGAGTCACCAAAGCAGTGTCCCTCGTGTCCGTTGGTCTCCACAACCACCAGCGCTCATGCCCAGTGTCCACACACAATGTCCCTGGTGTCCACTGGTCCCTATACCCACTGGCAGCCATGAACTGTGTCCACACACAATGCCTCTGGTATCTACTGGTCCCTCCCCCCCACCTGCAGCAATGCCCCATGTAGTACAACCACCCTGTTTGACATTTTCCCACCTCACTTCATGATTGCCGTCACACTACTAATTTTCAGGATTCCTGCCACAGGAATCCCTCCCCCAAAAAAGATTGCTCCGGCCCCATTGCACAGTTCTGATTGCCCCTTCACGTCTTGTTGGTGTCTACTGGACAACCTCCCTCCTGCAGCAACAGGAATACCCCCCCAGTCACCTTCACCTGAATCACAGTGAAGAGGTGAAGTGACATTCAGCAACACAGCCTTCCACACACCACCTCAGCCACCAGCTGTCTGACAGAAGCCGGGAATGCACTACTTATGTGCCCCCTGAAGAAGCTGTTCACTAATGCTTCTGCCAGTAGGCCAGCGGCAGAGGTGATGTGTGTATGGGCTATGTCGCTCGCTGTTGCTTCACTGCTGCACCGATATTCAAATGAAGGTGACGGGGGAGGGTCCTGGAGCTGCAGGTTGGAGGGTGTCCACTAGAAAGCAATGAGACTTGGGGGAACTACTGTGAAATGGGGCCAGAGCTGTTGTGTTTGGTGGGGCATTACTTACCACATGAATCTTGTTAGTTGCTGGCAGTTCATCCACGGGGAAGGGGGGGGAAGGATTGTTAAACTGGACTGTTCTTTCAGTGGTAGGTGGAAGGGGACTGGACAGGTGGACGGAAAGCTGGACACCAGGGACAATGTTCTAGTATTAATTGGGCATTTCATGTGGTGTGGGGGGTTGGTGTTGGAGACCTGTAGGCACTTGAGGAAATGTTCTGGTGCATCGGGCATGGATTTGGGTGCAGGGAAGGGCCTCTGGACACCAGGTAAATTGTGTGCGGGCATTGGGCATGTGTGCAGGTGGGTGAAAGAACCACTGGACACAAGGGAAATTGTATGCACGTACTTGCTGAGGGATCTGGTAGGGGGGCCACTACCATCAGGGATTGCTCTGTACATTTACACACACCACAAAGTCCAGGGTCATGTATCATTTTAAATACTTGTCATTGGGTCCTGCACAACCCCTTTAGAACACAGCCAGTCAAGCAATGGTGCAACGTATATTGCTTCACCATTACATCACCCAATTGGTAACCAAATGAAAAACAACTTTGCACATGTAAAGGACACAATGCACAGTTCTCCTGCATTTCTGAGGTTGTGATGTGGTGGGAAAAAGGAAAAAAAAAGGGTGTTGTAGGGTACATGGTCCAGGACAGATGCAATGCTCATGTTGGTCCCATCATACTGCAATATATATCTTGGGAGAACCCTCCTCCATCCATACCTAGTACATGGACAGTACTGTGTACATGTAACCCCTAGGCAGCGCTATTCTAAGGGCTACTACTCTTGCCTGTATGGCAATACACAGGTTGAGGGGCCTGAGTTCTCTAATTAGGACCCTCCATCAAGAGGAATGGTATTGGGGTTACTTATCTGCTCTGGTATAAACCTCTGGGAAGCTATAGCCACCCACCAGCCCTTCTAGTAGCCTTAGGAATAACAAAATGGTACATTCACAATCAATAGGCAGCAGTAATAATGTGCTCACACCTTTCTCACTTACCACCAGGGCTGGACCTGTGGCAACTGCCCTTGAAATCCCCTGGAAAATAAGGTTAGCAAGGCAACAATACAATCTTAACACTGTAACCCAACTAATAATATGCACATTAGCCAGGTTAAATGTGAAAAAAGGCAATCAGGTTTATTTAGGGGAAAGGAGCAACGGAGGGGTGTGAATCTAGCAGAATGATTAGCAATCTGAATTAAATCAGGATTGTCTAGCATGCACTTTAAGTCCCAATTAGACAGTTCAGCAACCCTGGTTACCCAGAATGTCAAGCAGGCTAGCCTGAAGCATTGTCCAGGGTGTTTGGAATTGCAGCTGATGTTGGGGGCCCTTAGGGGAAGAAAAGGCAGTTAAACATGTGCACAACCCAATTATTTTTAATCCAAGGCAGATGGCTCAGTCCGTTGCAAGAACCCAGTAAAATAAAACAATTAGATGGTACCACAATGATTTTAGCTTTCATTGCAGGGAGCTACCCTGATTTGTACTAATGCTACCAGGATCTGGCTGCACTGCAGGCGATATGTAGACCTCATGGTGATGATCGAGGGGACGGGGCAAGCTGGGCCGACACGACTCACCTCCGGGTAGTCACAACCTGCTCGATGGTGTTGGGCAGGGGGCCAAATCCCCAAGTCAGTCTTTCATCGAGATGGTCTCTGGTGCAGGAATAACAGCCTAGGCTGAGATGGCAGGGCCCAGGCTGGATGAACAGTTCTGGGAAAGTTTGTGATCTTCTGCTGGTGAAGTCTTCAGCAGGCATAACAGATTTGATCGTGGGGAACCAAATTGCGATCCATGAAACTCATTCAGCACATTTATATCATTAACTTCTTCAAACAACAGTTCAGATTCAGTCTGGTTGCAAATTGACAGCTTTAGTGCGCAAACCTTTCAATCCAAGTCTAATTCTCTCAACAAGCTGGGCCGATCGCTTCAGGAGCAAGTCTTCGGACCAAATCGTAAGTTGCAATGGCACTTCTTATATTCTTCTGCTGCAGTTCCAGGCTAGAAATCGGACAGGTCCGACTTCTGCAATAAGCAGTTCAATTGCAGGAGAACACGGCAGGAAGGCCAACTAAGCCTATTCTCGACAATTCCCCTACTGGGAGCAGCTGCTCGAAAGCTTGAGCTGTTCACTCTTCCGCTTCCAAATCTACCTGAAACCACTGCTTTCAGGCAGTTCTGGGGATTTACCTTGTAATCCAAAAGGTTTGGTTGGCTAAGGGAACTGTCAGTCACAGTAAGAGCTCTCCCTCCAGATCCATTTAGGCACCAACTGGATAGAACTACAAGACTACAGAATTTCCTTCCCACAAGACCCCTGGGGACAGGCTCCATTTTAGGTCTTCATTGGTTCTATTGGTCCAATTACTGGAAGTCCAGACCCTAACATGGTGGCTCCCATCCAAATGTTCGAGCTGCAATAAAAGCAGGTTAGACAAACGTCTATATATTTACTATAACAGCAGATAAGCAGTAAACAATCACAGTTCCTATATGAGCTCCCTCTGTGCAAATAGCGACTGCAGAATGGAGCAAAATAACACACTGTATGCCGATCGCAAGCCCTAAATCACTTGGACCCAGCCCAAACTAATTTCCAAATATAGATTAGCTATTCTCTTAAAGGGACAGGCACGGAGGCTCAATATGGCACTCTCACATAAATAGATAGAACTACTTAAGACAGGACACCACCAGCCTGACAGTGGGCATTAAGGAGCCCAGGAAGACATTAGGTAAATCCCAATTTATAGGGGGGTTACACTGTTCCTTGCCTGGAAAAACTTGGTGTCCACGTCAAGTCTATACATACTATAAGATTCTATATGAAAAATACTATACGTGAAATACATGCATGTTCTGTTGGTATGCCATAAAATAAAAACTGATGCATCAGTAAAAATAACTGGTCATAGCACCAGTACTACTATATTCTTTCCATTTGTCATGAAATTTTCATAAGCACACACTTTCACAACACTTTTTATAAACATGTAAACAAGTTCAAGTAGTTAAACACAACACTCTTACAATTCTGGTTTGTACGACCTCCTGTACACTAACCCACAAGGCTTGGGGCCTATCCCTATCAGCTACACTAGGGCTGCATGGGGCAAGGGCATTAATACACTGATTGGAGGGCTTCACTATTAACTTGAATGTGGCAGAATAACCCAGTTTTGGAAAAGGATTTTCAGAAATGTACACCCCTTTATGAATTACATGTAATGGGAAGACTAAAGGCCTTCCTGGGGAGTCATAACTAAAATGCACTACAGGCTTTGTGGCTCTTCCAGACTTTCTGGGAGGGGCAGGCACAGGCTCAGTTCTTTCAACATTTGCATTTGGGTTACTCAGTCCTGGCTCATTGCTGGTCAATAAGTCTGCTTCTGAAGAAAGGAGTACCTCTGCACTGGTTGTCTGTTGTGGATTGGAAGCACTTTCAGCTTCTTGTTCTGTTAGTACTGGTTCAACAAAATTACTTTCATTACTTGGCTCTGAAATCCCAGGTTCGTCATCAAGAGGAAATTCCATGGAATTTAAATCTTGTAACACATTACTGATACTTTCAACATCATTATCTTCATTAACATCAATGTCTATAATACTATTGGAATCATTGGTTGTAATTAGTTCTGGACTTTCTTGTATGTCATCGGTGGTGCTTTCTGTTTCTGGTTCTCTTTGCTCAGGCTCAACCAATTTCACAAGACACAAGGAGTCAGCTACATCGAGGCCACACTTTGCACCTCACTTTCAGGGGGCACAGGGGCTGTGCAGAAGGCTGGAGGGTTAGACAGTCCTGAAGGTCCAGCTTCATCTCCAGAATTGCATAGGGGTTGCCTTGGAATAAGCGACTCAGTTCATAAGATGGATAATAAGGGGCTTCATACTCACTGTCATCAGATTCGGACTGGCAGTCAATTTCATTTAAGGCATAACTGAAGGAAGGCCTTGAATCTTTGACAACTGGGGAGGAGGTTAACTGTTTCTTTTCAGCTGCAGCTCTGGTTACAGGCCTGGAAGGGGCAGTGTCTTGGGGTGCAGATTCAATGATGATTTGCCCAATTGGTAATAAATGATTTCTGTGCATTGTCTTCACAGCTCGTGGGTCATTCTCTGGATGCACTTTATAGACTAGCAGGTCCTCCAACTTGCTGACAACAATGTAAGGAATGTGATGCCACCTGTCGGCTATCTTGTGTTTGCTGTGTAGGCCTAAATTTCTTAGCAAGACTTGATCCTCTGGTTGCAGTTCTTGGGCCTTGACATGTCTGTCGTGCCTTTCTTTCTTTGCTAAGTTTCTCTTGGCCGCCATGGTGTGTGCTAACTGGTAGGCATGATTTAACTTGAGCTTTTAGTTTCTGGACATACTGGAGGTAATTCTCTGCTCTGACTCCATCCAGGGACACTCAGAAGCAGATGTCTACTGGCAACCTTGCTTCTCAACCAAACATCAGGTGGTAGGGGGAGAACCCAGTGGCATCACTTTTAGTGCAGTTATAAGCATGGATTAATGTTCTTATCTGTTGGCTCCATTTGGACTTGTCCTGGGGATGAAGTGTGCCCAGCATGTCTAGTAGGATTTGATTGAACCTTTCTGGCTGTGAATCCCCCTGAGGGTGATAAAAGGTAGTTCTGGACTTTCGCACTCCCCAGAGCGAGAGCATTTCTTTTTAATTTTACTCTTATTTTAGTCTCCTGCAGCCACTGACCTGCCAATCTCCAGTCACTGCTCCATCTCCACCACTGACCCCGCCCAGAGAGAGTCACGCCCAGCTGGCATATGCAGCTGTACCCTCAACGGGGACCTCCCCATGTCCCCGCACTAGGCCAGGATCCAATACCAACACGTGACAGATCCAGGCATCGTTGGCCGGTGAAGTAGCGGCTATCAAGCTGCGTGAACAGTGCCACCATTTTTCCTCTGTTTTTTCACCTCTTGGAGTGCAGGCGTGCAATGACGTCAGGCACTGCGTGCCGACATCTGCCGCACTCCAACCCTTTCTGGCACCACTCTGACAGTACCCCCTGGTCATCACCAGGGGCCGCTGCAGAGTGGTGGTACCCTGGAACCCTCCCTGAGATAGGAGAGCAGTCCTCTGGATGCTCAGTCCTATCCCTCCCCTGCCAACCCCTGATGGCCCAGGCTCTCATCCAAACCCAGGTCGCCAGCATGATGCGAGGTGTGGTGTCCAGCGCCTCAATCCTCAGCACCACCGGGCCGGCCACGAGAGCATTTCTTTAATCAAGTGGCTTTCAAAGTCACTTCCTTGATCAGAGTGAATTCTTTGGGCGGCACCATAATGGACAAAGAACTTTTCTATCAGGACTTTCACCACTGTGGATGTCTTCTGGTCTTTGGTTGGATATGCCTGGGCATAGTGGGTAAAATGGTCAGTTACCACCAGCACACTACTAATATTCTTTTGATCTGGTTCAAGCCACAAGAAGTCAATACACACAAGCTCCATAGGCATGCTGGTAGAGATATTGACTAGAGGTGCAGTCCTCTGGAGCTGAGCTTTTCTATGCAGGGAATGACTGCAAGTTCTGATGTGAGTCTCAATGTCGGCCCCCATTTTTGGCCAGCAGAAGCAAGCACGGGCCAGATCAGTAGTTCGGTCATAGCCTAAATGTTCCATCTGGTCATGAAGGGCATGCAGAACCACATGTTTGAAAACTGTAGGTAACACTCATTGTTGCTTGGTAACTTGACCTTGTCGGTTGGTGGTTTCTCTGTACAGCAGTTTGTTGCACAACTTTAACCTGGGCCCCTCTCTAAATAGCGGGGCAGTTTGGGGATCTGAAGAATGAAGTTTGGACACATTTTTTTCAAGCATGAATAGCATCCAGGACAGGCTTAATCATAGGGTCTTGGGTCTGAGCCCACTATATATTGTCAGGAGTAAGTTGGGGCAACATGCTGAGATCCAAGGCTGCAACATGGTGGTAGGATGCAGGAACACAAGTGTCAGGAGGGCCCAGGCAGTCCACCAGGCAATCAACTGTTTCAGGAGGGGGGGTGCTCATCCTTATCGAATTTCTGACAAAGAGCTTTAACAGATTGTTCAGACATTCTCACCCAATCTACGTTAGTGTCAGGTCTCCTGGAAAGGGTGTCAGCATCAATGTGGTTCAAGCCCGGTCAATACTTTACTGAATAATCATAAGTGAAAAGTGCAGATAACCAGCGATGCCCAGTGGCATCCAACTTTGCTGAAATCTGGACACCGTAAGGGGATTGTTATCAGTTTTTACTAGAATCTTTGCACCTTAAGGATATTAATGGAACTGGTCTACCATGGCCCACTTTAATGCAAGGAACTCAGGTTTGTGTACAGGGTAGTTCTTCTCAGACGATGTTAGGCTCCGGCTAGCAAACGCCTCTGAGCATAAGCCTTTCTCATATTTTTGATACAGAACAGCACCAAGTCCCTTCAAGCTGGCATCAGTGTGTAACACATAGGGTTTGGTGGGGTCTGCATATGCAAACACAGGTGCATGGGTGAGCTGGTGAATGATATCATAGAAAGTCACCTAACACTCGTAAGTTCACCGGGTTCCAAAAGGTTCATTTGCCTGAAAATAAACCTTCTCTTCCTCTTTGACTGCGCTTTTCTAGTATTTCCTGTTTGTGAGTTGGTAACCTTGTGTTAAGTTAAGCAAAGGGTGAATGACTTTGGAGTAATCTTTTATGAATCGGCGATAGTAACCGCAGAACCCCAAGAATCTTTGCAGTTCTTTAAGATTGCTAGGCTGGGGCCAGGTGGTCAGAGACTCCACTTTGCAAAGGTCTGTTTGGATCCCTTCAGATGACACTATGTGACCAACATATTTTATAAACTTCTGGAAAAACTGACACTTGTCAATTGATAATTTCAGCCCAAAGTCCTCCAATCGGTCTAGAATCTTAAACAGACAAGTCTCATGTTACTCAAGGGTCTGGTCAAACACAATGACATCATCTAGGTAGACAAGGCATTCTAATAAGTGCATGTCTCCCACAGCTCGCTCCATCAACCACTGGAAAGTGGCAGGTGCTCCCGAAATACCCTGAGGCATGCGGAGAAATTCATAAAAACCCAAAGGGCAGATGAATGCCGTTTTTTCTCAGTCTTCGGGAGCCATCGGGATCTGGTAATAACCACTCTGGAGGTCCAGCACAGAAAACCACCGACTGCCATTGAGGCAGTGAAGAGCATCCTGCATGCGTGGCATAGTGTACTGGTCAGGTGTAGTTCTTTGATTCAGAGTCCGGTAGTCCACACACATCCTTAACAAGCCATTTTTCTTCTGGACTACAACAATAGGCGAAGCATATGGACTGCGAGACTCCTGTATAATTCCAGCTGCAAGAATCTCCTGGAGATGTCATCGAATGTCATTGATGTCCGCCCGGGCTAGGTGCCGAGATCTCACACAGAAAGGCCTTTCATCATGCAGTCTAATGTAATGTTCAGCCCCAGTGACACATCCCACATCCCACTCTGTCAAAGAAAACACCTGGCTTTTCTGGGCCAGCTTTTGGCTGATTCTAGTTCTCCACTTTTCGGGGATGGGAGACGCTCCAAAATTAAACAAATCAGGGGCCACCTCCTCAGTCTCTGTGGTGCACTTTCTGCTAGGCAACACAGCAATGTCTGCACAATCTACAATAGCCAGGGTGCAGCCTCGATTTGCTCTGATATCCCAATCGGATATATTCTGGACCTGTACCACCACCTGCCGGGCATATGCATGAGCCCAGGCTGGTGGAATGCTAGGCTTGACCAACAGTCCCTCAGGTAGTTTCCCTTTTTCTGGGGCATCCAGCATGAGGATTTTGTTTTTGACATCTTTTTTAATGCATACCTTGCCACTGGGCATTGAAGGGAGCAGCACAAGTGATTCCGGATCCTTCTTCCATACTACCCCCACCAGTTCATCTTTCTCAGTCTCTTTAGTTTGCATCTGTAAGTCATATGCTCTGCACTCCATGGCCAGAATGTGTAGTGCCTTTCCAGTCAGCTTGACTTGTTTCTCTTGACAGAGCTGAGCTAGCCAGCCAAACATGTGAGCGTTGGTGCTGATTAACAAAGGGATACCTTCATACATTCCTGTTGGCGGGCACACCAGAGCCAGTGTTTCCACTTGTTCATCCAAAGCAGCAATGGCAGTAGGAAAAGAAAACCAAATTCATACATACCCTTGGTAAGGATAAGATATGTCACTCAACCCCCACACATGCAGTCCTTCTACGGGTAAGAGTGGGAGGTCAGATAGGTGTTGGTTGTACCAGTCTTTAAATACAATAGTAACCTGCCAGCCACTGTCTAACACGGCTCAAGTGGAGATGCCGTTAACAGTCACTGTGGTTTTCATGGGTGGGCCCACCATCTCGGACCAATCCGGGGAAGTCTGTTTTGTGGATTGGCTCACAGCAGTTTTCGAAGAAAAAGATTTTTGGGGTGGGCCTGGGTGGGGTTTTATATTGCTCTGCTGGACCAGATTAAGCAGCTTGATAGTGACTTTTTGCAGGTCTTCAGTGGAATTGCAATGACTTCGGGTGTGCCCGTCCTCTCCACACCTATAGCAGAGCAGAGCACCATGCTTCTAGGGTCACCAAGGTGGTTCACCTCCTCACAAGATTTATAGTGATCAGGGGCTGGAGTCCTACTGTCTTCTTTCGGGTTGACCTCGGGCTCCATTCTCCCACAGTCCCGCCAGGGGATGGGTGATTGGGCGGCATGAATAAGATCTTTTACCATGGTTCACAGTTCTTGCATCTCTTCCACCAGTTTACAGTCAGCTCCAGGTCCAGTGGCTAGGGCATGGGCCACCATACCCATGGATGGGGTCTCACTACCAGACTCGGTCTTAGGGAGGCAAAAGCTAGAATTTTTGGCCACCTCAGCCACAGATTGTTGGCTGGCTGTCAGTTCTTTTTACTCTTTCAACAGCTCATGGACTTGCTGTGTGTCAGAGGATTCCTCTTTCTCAACAGGTCTGTCTGGGGTCTGAACAGTGCAGGCAACCCCCGCATATGGTTCCCAGCCATTCATCATTCTCAGCCTCCCAGATCTCCTTCATCAGCCAACAATATTCAGGAGGGTTAGTTTTTTGATCTTGAAGCTTTAACTTTAGCATATGCACACTTGAGTAATGTGCAGACTTAAGGATGTGCTCCAGCCTGACACAATTCATTTCACTAGCTGAGATACCCCTTTTACGATGCGCCCTCTGCAGGGCCCGTTCAACTCAGGTTACAAAACCAGACAATTTCTCATTTTTCCACTGTTTAGCAGACTTGAATTTCCACATTAAATCCTCCCCTGACTTTGGTACTGCCAAATACCCCTTCTAAAGCAGACAGGTACTCAGCTGCAGAGGCCTCTGGGTTAGTGGACTGAAGGAACCGGATAGCTTCCAGTGCAGGGCCCTTCAGACTTTCCATAAGTCTCTTATGTTTCTCCCCTTCAGAGCACTGCCACTCTTAGACCAGGGGGTGGCATGGTCCATCCAAGTTTCCAGATCATCCTCCCCCACGGGCACAGGAACAGCACCTGAAAACAACCTGAGCCTGCATTAGGAGTCCAGGTGCACTGAGGGTATCACAATAGAGGATGCTACAAGAGGGGATGCCTTGGGGTGGGCGGAGAGGCTGGTGGAGATTGTAAAGAAGTGGTCTCCTCAGAATCCTCCAAAGCCTTTTACAAATCTGTGACCATCTGCCCTTCAGCAGCTAGGAGTCTCAATAGATTGTATTTAAAACTTTCCACCTTTGGTAAACCCCTCTGGGGAAGATGAGCCTCTATGTATGTGAATGACCCTCCACCCCATCTGGGACCCCTCTGGCATAATAACAGGGGGCACTGCTTCAGGGTCCATAGGGAGGCCACATGAGATGAGGGCCACTAGAGTATGTTCAAACAGGTCAGAGTCCCACCCCCTCACTGTCACTTTTCTCAAGCACTTAATTTTCCCCACAGTTTCTTCTATGATCTCATTAGTAGTCCCTTTGGGAACATCTAGTGGCAATAACACATGGTGAGGATCGATCCCCTCTCCTTCACTCCACCCCATCATGTGGTGTACAACCAACTTGTGAGGAGAAATTTTCCATTTTGGTGTAGCAAGCGCCTCCATTTCAAATCCTTTTTCAAATTTACACTGAGCAGAAATTGTCACTTTTGGCCACTGGGGGAGCTAATCCCAGCAGAACCTCCAATATGTAACCCTTAGGCAGTGCTATTCTAAGGGCTACTACCCCTGCCTGAATGGCAATACACAGATTTAGGAGCCTGAGTTCTCTAATTAGGACCCTTCACCAAGAGGAATGGTATTGGGGTTGCTTATCTCCTCTGGTATAGCCCTCTGGGAAGCTATAACTACCCATCAACCCTCTTAGTGGCCTAAGAAATAACACAATGGTACTTTCTCAATCTATAGGCAGCAGTAATAATGTGCTCACACCCTTCTCACTTACCACCAGGGCTGGACGTTCAGCAACTGCCCTGGAGACCCCCTGGAAAATAAGGTTAGCAAGGCAACAATACAATCTTAACACTGTAACCCAACTAATAATATGCACACTAGCCAGGTTAAATGTGAAAAAAGGCAATCAGGTTTATTTAGGGGAAAGGAGCAAGGGAGGGGCGTGAATTTAGCAGAATGATTAGCAATCTGATTTAAATCAGGATTGTCTAGCATGCGCTTTAAGTCCCAATTAGACAGTTCAGCAACCCTGGATACCCAGAATGTCAAGCAGGCTAGCCTGAAGTATTGCCCAGGGTGGCCGATGTTGCAGCTGATGTTGGAGCCCTTAGGGGAAGAAAAGGCAGTTAAACATGTGCACAACCCAATTATTAGTAATCCAAGCCAGATGGCTCAGTCCATTGCAAGAACCCTGTAAAATAAAACAATTAGATGGTACCACAATGATTTTAGCTTTCGTTGCAGGGAGCAACCATGATTTGTACTCACGCTACAAGGATCTGGCTGCACTGCAGGTGATATGTAGACCTCACGGTGATGATCAAGGGGACGGGGGAAGCTGGGCTGACACGACTCACCACCGGGAGGTCGCAACCTGCTCATTGGTGTCGAAGCCAGTATTTCACCGAGATGGTCACTGGTGCAAGAGTAGTGACCTAGGCCGAGATGACAGGGCCCAGGCTGGATGAATATTTCTGGAAAAGTTTGTGCTCTTCTGCTGATGAAGCCACCAGCTGGCATAACAGATTTGATCATGGGGCACCAAATCGCGACTCATGAAACAAATTCAGCTCATTTATATCACTAACTTCTTTAAACAACAGTTCAGATTCAGTCTGGTTGCAAATTGACAGCTTTAGTGTGCAAAACTTTCAATCCAAGTCTAATTCTCCCAACAAGCTGAGCCGATCGCTTCAGGAGCAAGTCTTCGGTCCAAATCGCAAGTTGCAATGACACTTCTTATATTCTTCTGCTGCAGTTCCAGGCTGAAAATTAGACAGGTCCAACTTCTGCAATAGGCAGTTCAATTGCAGGAGAACATGGCAGGAAGGCCAACTAAGCCTTTTCCAGCAGATTCCCCTACATTCCTTCTGGGAGCAGCTGCTCGAAAGCTTGAGCTGTTCACTCTTTCAGTTCCAACTCTATCTGAATCCACTGCTTCAGGCAGTTGTGGGGATTTCCCTTATAATCCAAAAGATTCAGTTGACTGAGGGAACTGTCAGTCACAGTCAGGTCTCCCCCTCCAGGTCCATTTAAGTGCCAACTGGGTAAAACTATAAGACTACAGAATTTCCTTCCCACAAGACCCCTCGGGACAAGCTCCATTTTAGGTCCTCAGTGGTTCGATTGGTCCAAATGCTGGAAGTCCAGACCCTAACATGGTGGCTCCCATCCAAATGTTCGAGTTGCAATAAAAGCAGGTTAGACAGATGACTATATCTTTAATATAACAGCAGATAAGCAGTAAACAATCACAGTTCCTATATGAGGGCCCTCTGCACAAATAGCGACTGCAGAATGGAGCAAAATAACACACTGTCTGGCTGATCATAAGCCCTAAATCACTCGGACTCAGCCCAGACTAATTTCCAAACACAGATTAGCTATTCTCTTAAAGGGACAGGCACGGAGGCTCAATATGTCTGTAACCCCTAGATGGCGCTATCCCAAGGGCTACTACCCCTGCCTGATTTGCCACTAACAGGTTGAGGGGCCTGGATCCAATGGCGGGTGCCTCCACCCAGAGGTCAGGGTTTGCAATAGTTAAACTAACTTGGTCACAGCCCTCTGGGACACTGCAACCCCCCTTTCTTCCCACTAGTGGCCCACACAATATATCAGAATTACCTTCACAGTATACACTTACCCCCAGGTCTGGTTCCGGCACTGGGACCTCCTGTGAAATGAGAAACAGTGCAACAATCACAGTACAGTACTTTAACATAGACAAATACCTCAGGCAGTATAACTTTGCTGAAACAAGCAGCTCTGATTTATTTAGGGGGATATAACAAGGACAGGGGGAAATCAGGTTAATTAGCTTATCACTCTAATAATCTACCTATGGCTCTGTGCACAGGCCTATCCCTATCAGTTACTGTCCCTGGGTACCCAAGCCTTAGTGGCTAGTCCAAACCGTGGCAGCTGGTAGGGGCCCTTTCACACAGAGAAAAGGAGAATTAAACAGTCAGCAGTACAGTAATTCCATTTGGATTTAATGTGGCAATTCAACAGGAGCGACCCTGAATTAGTACTCACGACCTCCAAATAAGATAGGGTCCTTCAATATCAGTAGGGCTCACTTGAGGTACACAAACCTCTTCACACATCCATATAAAAGAAAGCACTATACCAGGCAGGCTGCATCTGTATCCCGATCGCACTACTGCACAATACCTGGGAGAACACACAGCAGATTCAGTTCCTGACAGACCGAGTGCAATTTTCAGCAATCCTCCAGTCTTCTACAGGGTGAGCCTGGTTTTACTCTTCAGAGATCCTTTGATTCTTTTCACAGGACGGATTCAGTCCTAACAAGCTGTTACACAAGCTGCAGACCGGAACTCTGGGCCTTACACACGTTTTTGACTAAAACTGCACACTGAAAAAGCACACGCTCCTTCCTTCTTCACTGCCAAAGCTCAACTGAAACTCCAACCGACAAAACCGGGCACTTCCTTTGAGTTCCTCCCAGTTCTTGACTGGATTGGCTGTCACTCACAATAGACTGCTGCTGTTGGTCCAAAAGGCACTGAAGTCTAAACTACATCTCCCAGGTCACTGCCCATACAATCCTCTTGTGGCTGGCTCAGATTATGAGTCCAAGTTCTGATTCATTCAAGGCACCATTTTAGAGCTAGCTTACCCCACACTGATTGGTCCAGTTCAGCAGTTCAAAACTAGAATGGGGAACTAGCAGACACAGTTCTGACTGCAAAGAAAGCAGGTTAGACAAACTGTAATTTCATTATTACTCTAAATAATTTCTGGCAAACAGTTACATCTTTCAGATAGGTTCCCTTTGCACTCCTAGTGACTGCAAAAATGAAGTGAATTGGCAGCAGCTTGAGTGGTACTCAATCAAAGAAACACACAGTCCCCCATACAAACTAATTATGTCTGCAAGCAGACAGCTCTTAAAGAGACAGTACCAGAGGTTCTAAAAACACTCACTGATAAATGGCTTAAATGCCAAACACCATTCAGGCTTGGAGCATTCAAGCAAGCTCCTGGAAGTCTTTTGGGAACCCCCATTTGCAGGGGGGTTACATGTCACTCTCACATAATTAGATAGAACTACTGAAGACAGGACACCAGCCTGACAGTGGGCATTAAGGAGCCCAGGAAGACATTAGGTAAACCGCAATTTGTAGGGGGATTACATACACATGAGTGAAGATTACAGGAATGTTGAACAGAACTCATTCCTATACACACATCACTGTGGTTTTTAATAGTTGATATGTGGTTTTACAATAACAGAAATTATTTGTGGTAAACTTTACATTTTCAGGCTTGCAACACCTTTAACATGACTCAAGTGAAAGACCACAGCTATGTTGCCCACGTACATCTCAAGTGACAGTGAAAAGATATTTGTTATAATACTTAGATATTTTGTAATGTAGATGTAGTACTCATAATACCAAACATCAGTTACTGTAATTCTGACTTTCGATAATGATCGCAACACTAATATTACATGTAAGGGAATAACAACATAAGTTCAACAACTATTGCTGATTTCTGAATATATTTGCAGACTGTCCTTATTGCACCTTGCCTTGTCATAACAGTGTTGCCAACAGCATTTAAAGCACATTAAGACCCACTTTGAATGGTACAGACATTGTATTAATGTTAGAGTCCCACAAAAAAAAACACAGGAAGTGATACAGATGGTGGAAGGATGACCTATTCAGAGCTGGCATAGTGTTCCCAGTGTTAAAAAGCATAGATTCACTGGTTTTGGGTACTGTATATTGACAACTGCCACACAGATCAACATGTATATGTCCCTTGGCTCCGGAAGGTGTCATTCTTTAACCCTTTGGATACCCCTATCATTTGCCTCGAAAGTCAGTGATCGTGCAGCACTGCCAATGATTTGGCTGCAGCCTTGAACAACTCACCACTGACAACCCCTATTCTAGGTAACCCAAGAAACACAAAAGTTACTAGGGCTTAACAAGAGGAGTAAGTGATCGTAATTTCAATAATTAAGGGGGCCTTCGGTTGACCAGAATAGGGGATGCAGACTCTTACAAGAGGTGCAGTTGTGTGTCCTGACCACTCTTGAACAACAATTACAATGTAAACTGATTGCAATATAAAATAAAAAAATAAATAAAATCCCCTCCTTCCAGTAATGTGCCTGGAACATGACATGTCCAAAAAAACACAACCACAATGACCAGGGACTTAACTGGGATGGCCCCACAATTAATGACATCATCATCGACTTATAGTGCAGTGTACTGTTGGGGGAGATCTACATTTTTCCGACTGATGATGCTGGCAGGCATTAGCAAAGTGACAGACTGTAGGCAGAACAGCACAGTATTATATTAAAGCCTTCCATGGAATTCAAATTTAAGAGGGGATCTGAAGGGAGGGAGACAGGGTCTAACCATCACCATGCAAACCTCTGGCAGCACCCAGTTAATGTATACAAAGTTCCCCTTTCAGTTTTTTTTATTCATGTTATAATCTCATAATGCTTTTGTGAAGCAGAATGAGATTTTCAGCAACGTACACAAATCGTACTCGGGCTTGATCTGCAGCCAGAGCGATCATAATGCTGCTGAATGCATCAGTGTCAAGAGGTATGACAGAGAGTTTAAAGGAAATTTGTGAGATTGTGTATGGTACTTCTTAGCACATTATCCTTCAGCGGTGATAGTCCCTCTTTGGCAAAATTATAAATGTTGATGCTGACCTGTAAGAGAGTGAAGGGATCGTAACTGTTGACAGACTTCCAGCCAGCTGAGCGGGTACCTCAGTGGAATCAACAAAGTCCAAGAGGGTAGCATCTTTCAGAAAAAGAGATATGCAAGAACAAGGGGACACAATTTGAAGATAGAGGAGGGACAGCTCAGGGGCAATGTGAGGAAGTATTTTTTCACAGAGAGGGTGGTGGACACATGGAACAGCCTTCCTGAGGAGGTTGTGGGGTGTAAAACTGTGGGAGAATTCAAGAATACATGGGACAGACATAGGGCAATTCTTGTGGGGGGGTAGGAAGAAATAGGCTGTTGGTTAACTAGGATCTGCAGCTTAGCCTGCAGTAGGTAGGGAAATGGGCAGACTAGGTGTGCCAAGCAGTCCTTATCTGCCATCAAAGTCTATGTTTCTATGTTCCACTTCCCAGTCTACAGACCATCCCCCTCTGCCCTGGGACGTTTTGTGATGGCCCACCAGGGAAACGTGGGGGGCATGCACCATTGTACCATATGGGGAAATTTTCAAAACATCACTATGCATCTTTAACCAACCTTCGATACAAATGAAAGCCACCACTGAAGTAATCAGGCCCCTATTACTTCAACAATGGTTTGCATTTGCGTCAAAGATAGCTTAGAGATATATAGTGATGTTCTGAAAATCTCCTCCATATGATTCAATGATGTGCACCCCCACGCTCTCCCTGGTTGGCTATCACAAAACATCCCAGCATGGGGGCATGGTCAGTGGACCAGGAAGTGGATGGGATTGGCTGGTCAGCACTTCATCAACAGTTAAGATCCCTTCACTCCCTTACAGGATAGCACTAACATTTATAATTTTGCCAAAGAGGGAGTATCGCAATGAAGGCTTAATGGACTATGAAGCAAAAAACTGAAATTAAAAAGGTCACACCCTTACTTTAAATGATTGATCAATGACACTGTGAAAAATGAAAGGTGATAGATATGTTTAATAACATCACTGCTTCAGACACTGACAGGCGAACTGTTCTTCCACCTAAAACATCACTTCCTGCTCCACTGTGCAGGAGTTAGCATCTTGCAGTTAATGGCCAAGACAACCAGCACTATGAGATTAGTGAATCTTTCACATGTACAATATAAATGTACATCTGTAACCCCCCCCCCCGCTACTTTACACAGTTAGCTACCCTGGGCACCCGTAACTGGGCACAGACTTCAGAAACATTTAGAAAAATTGTACCATCCCTAGCTTTGGGTATGTATACCAGGCTCATTCTTCTAGAGATCAAAAGGGGTGTACAAAAGCAATATAACCTATTTGGTATTTACAATAACCATGTCCTGAGGAGAGAACTTTTTGCTAGGGCTATGCTAGACCTAACTTCTGTAGGGGTGCCCAGTATCTCCACACAGGAAGCAATAACATAACTATCCAGACCATAGTTGGGGTTCTAGAGTGTGACTTTATTCCAAAAGATGTTCTTCAAAGCAAGAGTGGACCGCCAAGGTTTACACATCATGGCAATAGGAACTTACAGAACAATAAATCGACTGTATCTGATAGAAACTCTCTGCATTCCCACCTCAGTAGGACATAGAACATCTTGCACTTGTATTCCCACATTTCGTAGGACATAGGACACATCTTCCAGTGGCACTGGCCACAACTGAAAAAACACATTTTCTAACAGGACACTTGCACTTTGTTTCCCACATGTCAGAGGACATTGAACATTTATTCCAGTGGCACTGGCCACAACTGAACACACATTTTGCTAAGAACTAGCACAATCCACTTCAGGGGTAAAATTCTCTTCAGACATTGGCACTTTATCTAAAGCAACCAGGTGCCCTTATTAAACTTATAGACCTGAACTGGTTACTCCAGATGGGGGTCTGCCCACCCTTTGCTCCCAAATCCATACTCAGCCATTATTTCAGAGCTACACCTTAAACATTTAGAAACACACTTCGAAAATGCTTATTGTGTGAAACTGTGGCATCCAGCATTTGAATCACTGCACTGGTAGTGGAAAACCAAAGTCCTGAACAATGTGATATAGTCATACCTCTGGACATCACACACTTCAGCCTGTAACGGGAATAGCCATCTGCCAGTTATGTGTATGTAATTTTATTATAAATCTATGTTTTGTATGGTAGTCCTGCTTAGGAAACAGGCCAAGCAGCAGAGTCTCATGGGACACGGGATTTTAAAAAAGAAGGAAAAAAATGATCTGCCCTCTTGCTGACCTAGAGGATAAGCTGGCTAGAGCTTCCTTTCCTGTTCTAACACCAACCTGCCAAACCTGTGTAGCTGTTATACAACCAGGTTATAAAAAAACAACTGCTTTGAACTTAGGAGGACTGCTGTAAAAGGTTACATTTTATAGGATAAATGGAGAAAGATGGTTTTTGGAAAGCATATGTGAATTAACCTTACAGGATATTTCTGCAATATCAAAGTGTGTCATAAATGCTACTCTGAGGAAGACAGACTATGTTGTTATAATTAAAAATATTGCTGTATTTGCAGATTCCAATCAAGTAGTAATCTGACCTGTTTGCCTGTGCAGCTGTATGTTACAAATTAAGTATGCAGGAGTGAGTGTGCCCTCACACTAACAGCTCAGAGCTATGACATCACAAGGAGGGAAGGACATTCTGGCCTCCCTGATATTGGTGAAGCTTGGCTGAAAGGACTGACACCCTTTTCTGGACTTCTAAGAGTCATCTTTGTTTCTGAACTTCTAAGGGACACTTCTGCCAAAAACAGGTATCAGTCCAAATCATTTGCCAACTGAAAACATGAGGTAGAGTTAGTTAAATCAGTTGCAAGGTGATTTGTTTTGTAATTTTCCATTTTTTTTCTGACTGTAACTTTAATGTATATGTGTTCTATATTTATTTACTGTTTTTAATTTTAGTAAACCTTGTTTTTCCTTAAACCTGCCTGGGAACTTGCTCATTTTGAGTGTGAATGGTGGGACAATATTGATATTTGAGACATAACTGTTAAATTGCTTAGAGTGTCACCATATACAACCACACTAACAAGGATCTGTGTAAAGATCCAGCAAGGTAAGAAAATACCAGTGCCTCAACTGAGTTGGCAGGGGGTTCTGAACCAAGTTGGTTGTATGCCTGCTGGGTCAAGTATTGCACTGCTTATCCCAAAGAGAGTGTGATATTCTGGACCTGTTACCTGGGTGTGCTAGCTAAAAAGTGTTCACAATTGACCCTAGGACTCGAGACTGGTAGCTTGCCCAGATCCAAAACAAACAGGAGGGTGTCCCTGCTTGCCCCCTGTTCACGAATCCCACTTCAAGGTTGGGCACTGTGGGAGCAGAGGACTTGACCACCGGAGTGGATTTGTGACACAGCGAACTTTAAATGAGAACAGTCTCACACTTCTGAATTCACAGAAAAGTTGTGCCTTTCCTTTTAGCCAGAGAACACAAAATCACAGGTACTTGCTTTCTGCAGCAAAAGTCAGATCCTACTCACTGTTAGACATTTCAGGCAGCTTCAAACATCCTGGATCAAAAAGATGATTACCCCTTGGGTCCATCCACTAGCAGTCCTTTTCACCCCTCCAGGGATGAAAATCAGGAGATCTGCCTGAAGACGATGGTTTCCACCACTTCTCTTGGCAAACTGGAGAATTACCAGGACTAGGGTGAGAATGCAGGGCCCTCAACTCAGAGCCCTCAGCTGAGCAGTTCTCACTCTTCCAACTTCCTGGACTGAATGGGCCTTGTGGTCCTTATCTGCCATCAACTTCTATGTTTCCAACTGCAACTCACACTGGCTCTCGTCTCAACATTCTAAAAACTCCCTTCTCACAGCTGGCAAAGACTTATGCTGCTGTGAGAGTTCCAAATGAGCTCATCACTTCCATCTCAACTGAAGCCAAGTAAACAGAAGAGCGAGCAGATGAAAAACCCATTTAACTAGTTAGTCACCAGTTGCCTCTTCCTGCCTAGCACTGATACTGAACGGATCCTAGTAACCCCAGGGGACTGGGTGGTTACACATCAAGAAAAATTAAATGGAAACATCCATCCACGGTTTCCCTACTTAGTGTGGGTCAGCCCTGATTGGGTTTCTCACCTCTAAAGTAAAATGTTACCTTGTATTATGATGCTGTAATGAATTTTTTTGGGGTTCATCCTGCCATCCCTCCTGCCCAACATTCTGTGACAAGCTCCTCTAGGGGCACATCCAACAGCCTCCCATGGCTGACGTCAGGCATAGGGATCAGCCACGGGTGAGTGTATTGCAGAAATAGACAGAAAGAGTATTTAACAGCTCTGGTTCCTAATACACCCATCCCCGCACCATGTCTAGAGTAAGTATAGACTGTGCATACTATACATGTCTATACTTACTCCAGACATGATGCTGGGATTGCTATATCAGGAACCAGAGCTGTTAAATGCTCATGCTGTCTATTTTCTGCAATACACTCACCCATGGCTGATCTCTCCGCCTGATGTCAGCCACGGTAGACACTGGGGTGCACTCCTAGAGGCACTTGTCATGAAATGTTGGGGGGATGGCACTGGCAGGATGAGCCTGAAAAAAGTTAATTACAGCATCACAGTACAAGATAACATTTTACTTTACAGGTGAGAAGTCTAATGGGGGGTCTCCCCACACTAAGGTGTGGGGCAAACATAGATGAACATTTCCCTTTAATATTTGCATAGCACCTTTTTCCTATAAAGTGAGCGCCATTGAAAACGTGTTTTACAGAGTTCAAGTCAGTAGTTCTTAATGAATTTGAACATAGGTATTGTTTTGCATATAAACTTCAAATGCTAATAAACCAGCAACTTTCTAAAGGCAATAAATGAAACGTTAACAGTTTGCACAGCAGAACAATCGCAATGTAATGCCGTCACTCAACAGATGCTTCATGAGACTTCCTGTAGTTATCATTTCTGGAAATACAGTTATTCTTCCTGATTTGCTGCAGCAAACCTGCATATTCCTGTGAAGGAAATGTGTCACGGATGGCAGAGGCAACACAGGCTGGCAACACCTTTCTATTCCACCGTCCATGCTTCTGCCAAATTCACCAAACAAAATGGCGATAGGAAACATGATGGAAACTCATGAAAGAATGAAATAGAAAAGATTTGGTAACTATATGAAATATTGAAGGAACCACTATCAAATAATGACATTGCATACAAGATGAGCATCAGGCAGTATAAGCAGGTTAATGTCTTTATAAGTGACATTGCAGAAGGACTGGAAGGGAAAGTATGTCTCTTTGCAGATGACACAAAGATCTGCAACAGGGCTGATATGCAAGGTGGGGTGGAAAGAATGAATAGGGACTTGGCAAGGTTGGAAGAATGGTCAAATGTATGGCAGCTTAGATTCAATGCAAAGAAGTGCAAAGTATTGCACCTGGGAAACAAAAACCCAGGGGAAGAGTACACAATGGGGGGTGAGATACTGATAAAAACAAAAATGGAAAGGGGCCTGGGGTTAGTCATATTGGATGACGTAAAGGTGGGCAAGCAATGTGAGAAGGCAGTAAGGAGGGCTGGGGGGATACTGGGATTCATAGGGAGAGGCATCACCAGTAGAAAACAGGAAGTTGTTGGCCCTCTGTACAGACAGTTGGTAAGACCACATCTGGAGTACTGTGTACAGTTCTGGAGACCCCATCTCCGCAAAGACATAGACAGGGTGGAGGCTATTCAGACGAGGGCAACCAAAATGGTGCAGGGTCTGCACCAGAAGACATATGAAGAAAGATTAAAGGAGCTTAAGATGTATAGCCTCGAGGAGGGGGGGGGGCATGACAGAAGCTTTCAAATACCTCAAGGGAATCAACAAAGTCCAAGAGCGTGGCATCTTTCAGAAAAAGAGATGTGCAAGAACAAGGGGGCACAATTTGAAGATAGAGGGGGACGGCTCAGAGGTAATGTGAGGAAGTATTTCTTCACAGAGAGGGTTGTAGATGCATGGAACAGCCTTCCTGAGGAGGTCCTAGAGTCAAAAACAGTGGGGGAATTCAAGAATGCATGGGACAGACATAAGACAATTCTAGTGGGGGGTAGGAGGAAGTAGGCTGTTGGTTAATTAGGATCTGCAGCTTATCCGTTAGGTAGCGAAATGGGCTGACTAGGTGGGCCAAACGGTCCTTATCTGCCATCAAATTCTATGTTTCTATGTTTCTATGTAACTACAGCAAACAGTAATCACATGCTTCACAATTAAAGGTGAGTAAAGTGAGCAATAATACCCAAAGGGGTGGGCAGTACTGTGCTATACTGGACCGCACCAGTGGCATACTGATGCCCAACACCGTAGGCAGAGGATATCTACTTGCTAGCCCCTTGAAGATCCAATATAGCACAGTACCACCCACCCTTGAAGTTACTATTGTGCCTATAAAATTGGTTACATGTCTCATTTCTTATACCATTAAAAAAAAAAAAGATAATCCTGAAACTGAATTTGGAGTCACAGGAAGCATGCATATGTTTATTCCATCACAAGGAACATCATGTAGTATTGCACTGAAGTTTGTAATGCAATCAGTACTTTTGGATGACATTTTATTGGTGTGTCTCATCTGTGTTTCACCAATACCCTAATTCATAATGGCTTTACCAATGTATTTGGAGGGTGACCAGGCAAGGAGGAATGTATAAATCAACCTGTTGTAATGCTTGTCACGCGGGAACTAGGATACACATAGAAACATAGACTCTGACGGCAGATAAGGACCGCTTGGCCCACCTAGTCTGCCCATTTCCCTACCTAATGGGCTGAATTTGTCAAAATGGGAGAGTGCCTTAGAAAAGCACTAGCAAGCAGGCAAGGAGGACGGGAAGAGCATCAATGGGGAAACATCAAAACTGCCATCACCGAGGCAACAAGCCTTTGTGTGAAGCAAATAAATCAAAATGAAAGAAAAAGCTACTATGGTTCTCAAAAGAGGTGGCAGGGAAGCTTAGGGAGAAAAACAGCATTTAAGAAGTATTAGGAAACACAGAAGGAGCAGGACAGAGAACTGTACCAGTTAAGGCAGAAGGAAGCAGGGAAGGCAGTCAGAATAGCAAAGGCCCAAATTGTGGAAAAGATAGCCAACTCGGTTAAGAAGGGAGATACACCTATAAAAGGTTTTATTAGGGAGTGTAGAAAGACAAAGGGAGGGATAGTGAGGGTGAATAGAATGGACGGTGGGTGGGCAGACAGGGACAGTGAAAAGGCAGGGATACTGAACGAATACTTCTGCTCAGTATTCACAAAAGAGGAGGAGGGAGAGGTACCTAATCCAATTAAGAGAAGCACTCTGGATAGGGGGTCGATCCCAGTCCTTTCACAGAAGAAAGGGTTCTGAAATAACTCCTAAAACTAAAGGTGGACAAAGCAATGGGGCCTGATGGGATTCACCCCAGAATTGTAAAAGAATTAAGAGAGAACTAGTGACACCACTGACTACTCTTTTTAACAAATCATGGGAGGATGGTGTGGTACCCGAGGACTGGAGGAGGGCAGATGTTATTCCCCTTCACAAAAGTGGGAGTAAGACAACAGCAGGAAACTACAGACCTGTCAGTTTGACCTCTGTGGTAGGAAAAATGATGGAATCAATTCTAAAGGGAAGAATTGTTGAGTACCTAGAGGCCAGTGGGGTACAGGACCCAAGGCAGCATGGATTCACAGCGGGAAGGTCATGTCCAACAAATCTAATCGATTTCTTTGACTGGGTGACCAAAGTAGTAGACCAGGGAGGGGCTGTGGACATGGCCTACCTAGACTTTAGCAAGGCATTTGACACAGTCGCACACAAAAGATTAATAAACAAATTAGCCAGCCTGGGAATGGGTCCCAGGGTATTAGCCTGGGTAAAACATTGGCTGGACAACAGGACACAGAAGGTAATAGTAAACGGAGTCCACTCTGAAGAAAGCGAGGTTACTAGTGAGGTACCGCAGGGTTCAGTACTAGATCCAGTCCTTTTCAATGTCTTTATAAGTGACATTGCAGAGGAACTGGAAGGAAAAGTATGCCTCTTTGCAGATGACACAAAGATCTGCAACAGGGTTGATACACAGAGGGGCATGGAAAGGATGAGAAGGGACTTGGCAAAGTTGGAGGAATGGTCAGAAGTGTGGCAGCTTAGATTCAATGTAAAGAAGTGCAAAATAATGCACCTGGGAAACAAAAACCCAGGGGAAGAGTACACAATGGGGGGAGGTAGTAACAACAACAAAAATGGAAAAGGACCTGGGGGTAATAATATCAGATGATCTTAAAGTTGGCAAGCAATGTGAGAAGGTAGTAGGGAGGGATGGTTGGATACTGGGATGTATAGGGAGAGGCATCACCAGCAGAAAACAGGAAGTAGTTATCCCCCTGTACAGACAGCTGGTGAGACCCCATCTGAAGTACTGCATCCAGTTCTGGAGACCCCGTCTCTGCAAGGACATAGACAGAATGGAGGCAGTTCAGAGGAGAGCAACTAAAATGGTACAGGGTCTGCAACAGAAGCCATATGGGAAGAGACTAAAGGATCTTAATATATATACCCTTGAGGAAAGGAGGGAGGGGGGGACATGATAGAAACTTTTAATTACCTCAGTGGAATCAACAAAGTCCAAGAGGGTAGCATCTTTCAGAAAAAGAGGTGTGCAAGAACAAGGGGACACAATTTGAAGATAGAGGGGGGATGGCTCAGGGGCAATGTGAGGAAGCATTTTTTCACAGAGAGGGTGGTGGACGCATGGAACCGCCTTCCTGAGGAGGTTATGGGGTCTAAAACTGTGGGAGAATTCAAGAATGCATGGGACAGACATAAATCAATTCTTGTAGGGGGAGGTAGGAAGAAATAGGCTGTTGGTTAACTAGGATCTGCAGCTTATCCAGTAGGTAGGGAAATGGGCAGACTAGGTGGGCCAAGCGGTCCTTATCTGCTATCAAAGTCTCTGTTTCTATGTAAGCTGCAGATTAAGTGACATTAACCCCAATCTGCCTGTTGGTGATATTTTCACAGAGGGTAGGCAATTTAAGCAGTAGAAACTGGCGAATACCCTACTGTTTTCAACAAATTCCATGGGATGTATTACGTCCACCTTAGCAATACTTGATCTCTATTTTTATTTTTTTAATTTTTGCTTTAAAGATTTTATTAATTTCCAAAAACCCAGGATACAACAAAAGTTAACAGCACAATATTTGATACAGTAATCATAAAGCACAGAGTATAACTGATTAAGTCTCATAATATAAGTATTCCATATGCAGGTAAGTAAATTAAAAACCTCACTGCATAGGTAAACAATTCATAGCTATTACTTCAATCAAGAAGTAACAAATACAGCACAGAAGAAGCACTGAATATTGCTTTATAAGTAAGTCATTATTCTCAATAAGACAAGATGGTTTAGGAAGGGGCCCATAGTCCATAAAACAGTCCACTTTTACCAACAATTTGTAAAGCCAATCTTTCATTATTGATTACCTCACTCATTTTATTACCCCATTCTCTATATCCAGGAGGGTTAGGTGATTTCCAGTGAGAGAGCAAAATCCTTTTAAGAGCAGAGCAGCTGACCATAAGACAAAATTCTGATGCTGGTTTAAAATCCCAGAACCTTCCTTTATCCCCAGAATGAGGAATTTAGGTGTAAAGGGGATTGTTATTCCAAGGGCAGATTCACAAGTTTTATGGATCATACCCCATATCCCTTTAATACAGGGGCAGGACCAGAACATATGAAGAAGGTCTGCATTCTCTTTTTGGCACTTCCAGCATTTTCCTTCTGGCTGGAAACTCAGGTAAGCTAGTCTCTTAGGGGAATGGTAATAAAAATGTAAAATGTTATACTGAATTGTCCTACCTTGGACTTCCCTACAGTTGCTGTAAGCATTATCCCATACTGAAGCCCATTCTCAGTCAGTTATGGGTTCCCTGATCTTTCCCTCCCACTTTTCTTTTGCAGAAGCAGTTAAGATTGAGGGATCTTGGGTGTTCATTAGAAGTTTATATATCAGACTTACCCCTTTTCTCATCTTTACCAACTTCAGAGTGGAATCCCATTCAGACCCTCCCCTCAGATGTAGATTAGGGCCTAACAATGAATCCTGTAAGGGATTTCGTAACTGGAGGTAATTGGCAAAATGGAATCTTGGTAAATTATAATGAATTCTGAAAAGTTCAAAGGAAAGTAGCTCCCCTTGTTCTCCCAATAAATCAGACAGATCTGTAATACCAAATTTGCTCCATCCAAAATCTGTAATAGGAAGTTGATTATACAGTAAGTTAACATTATTCCAAATTGTTATCAAGTGAGGAGGTAGTCCCTCAAATAGTAATAACTGTTGCATCCTTTTGATTACCCAAACAGAGGAGGTGATGCAAAGGTTGTCACAGAAGAGCAAGGGGAGCTTAACAAAAAGATGGTTGGACAGTTTAAAGGGCAACAATAACTGCTTTTCAACTTTAACCCAAAGTGGCTGATAGTGTTCTAAACTGGAGTGTAGATACCAACTACTTAGTTTGAAAAGATAGACCAAATAATACTTCTCCCAGTCTGGAAGACCAAAGCCTCCTTCTGATTTATGTGCCTTAAGTTTTGGTAAGGAAAATCTAGGAGTAGAAGAGTTCCACAAGAAGTGCCCGGTTATTTTATTTAACTGATCAAAAACAATGTTGTCTATTCTGAGAGGCAGGTTCTGAAAATAGTAAAATATTTTAGGGGCCACAATCATTTTAACTGAATTTATCTTACTCCAAAGAGATAAATTAAGACTGCCATTTTTGTAGATCTGCCTCAGTTTCTTTTATTGCAGGGAGCAAATCAGTTTCCTTAAATTGTGAGTGTATTTAGAAATGACATTAGATATGTCAGGTACTCTCAACCTTTTAAACCTGGCTAGCTACCCTCAAGCATTCTCCTGGTCTCATGCATGAGTTTAGAGTGAGAACCTGAGTTTTTTCCCAGTTCAGTCTGACACCTGAGAAGGAGGCAAAGTTATCAAATATTTTACCTAAGTGTAATACAGAGTCTTTGGAGTTTGAAATAGTAACAAGCAGATCATCTGCATAAGCAAAAACCTTATTATTAATGTTGCCTGTTCTAATTCCTTTAATCTCATGACATTCAGCTATACTCCTTATTAGAGGTTCAATGGCCAGTATGAAAAGGTAAGGGGATGGGGGCAGCCTTGTCTGGAGCCTTTGTTAAGAAGGAATGAGTCTGAAATAAATCCATTAGTAGTTACTCTTGCAGAGGGTTTTTTATAGAGAATTTTTAGCCATATAATAAGTGTGTTCCCCAGTCTGAATTTGTCAAGTACTTGGAAAAGGTACTCCCGCCTTAGAGAGTGAAAGGCTTTACGAAAATCAAAGGCCGGTACGGTAGCTGGGTTCCTTACTTTATTAGCCTTCTAGATCATATTTAAAAGCCTACACATGTTTCCAGCCCCACTCCTTCCAGGGACAAGACCTACTTGCTACTCCCCCAATAGTTTAGTCAAATAAGTCTTAAGTCTATAGGCAAAAGCTGAGCCAAAATCTTGTAGTCTGCATTGAGCGGAGAAATAGGCCTGTAGTTCTCGCACTGGAGAGGATCTTTCCCATTGTTTAGAATTAAGTGATATATGCCTGGTACATAGAGTCAGGTAGGGCCTCTGAGGTAAATGAGCTACAAAGAGTTTTAAAAAGGTAGTCTTTAGCTTTTATACCCAAGACCTTATAAAACTCCCCTGGTAGTCCGTCTGGGCCTGGGGTTCTATTAGGATGAAGGGTCTGAATAATATTTCCATATTCTACTCGAGAGAGGGGGGCATTTAAAACCTCCCTGTCCACTTCATTAACTTCTAGCAGAGTTACTGAGTTCAGAAAAGACTATGGCCCAGATATTCAAATGGGTTGCGCCATGCGCAAGTCCAAAACTGCGCCATTTCGCGATATTCAGAAGGAGGCAGTTGCGCCCCCGGAAACATGCTGAGCAACAGTGCAATGAAAATGAAGGCATGCACAACCAAAGGGGGGCGGATCCATGCATAAAGACCACAATGCGATATTCAAAGACTTGCGCAATGCGCAATAGCGGCACAGCCGGAAACTGCGCACTAGCGGAAATGAGCCAAAATAAAAAGGCTCAAGGAAGCGGCGCAAGAACGCTACCAGGCTGCCAAGTGTGGGAGAGAGAGAGAGACAGACAGAGACAGACAGACAGACAGAAAAGGGCAGGCAAGGAAAGTGTGTCCCATAGTTTGTAGAGGCCAGCGGGGGGTGCCCGGTGCAGTGGAAGTAGCAGCCAAGACAGTGGGGGTAACACAGCAACACCAGCCGGGGGGGGGCAGAAGCCAGGGAGATGGACAGTGCCAGTTTCCACATGGAAGCCGTAATGAGGGGTTGAGAATCCATGCCGCAGGGGGACGTGGCAGTGGAAGGGCCCGTCGGCGGTATGTCCCTGACAGGCGGTACTGTGCCCGCATCAGCTTTGAACTGTACACAGATGTAGAGATCGTGGGCCGGTACCGACTGAACAGGGCAATACTGAGACAGCTCTGTGAGCTGTGCAGTGATGTGATGCAGGCACCCTCACGACGGAGTCACGCTCTGTCGGTGGAGACCAAGGTGACAAGCCTGCA
The DNA here is from genome assembly GCA_016271365.2 of Neoceratodus forsteri. Taxonomy (NCBI): domain Eukaryota; kingdom Metazoa; phylum Chordata; order Ceratodontiformes; family Ceratodontidae; genus Neoceratodus; species Neoceratodus forsteri. The sequence goes on from JADMNL010000027.1 coordinate 144,138,266, forward strand.
TGTGCCTGCTTGCCAAGGGCACCTTCCAGAGGCCGACAGGGGACACCACAGGCATCACACAGTCAGCCACATCACGCATCCTCACCCAATTCCTCAGCACACTGTTGCCACATGCTGCAGAGTACATTCATTTCCCCAGCACCGCGGCAGAGCGTACAGCAAACATGCAGGAGTTCCACAGGGTAGCACATATGCCTGACATGCTAGAGGCCATAGACTGCACCCATGTGGCTATCCGCACGCCACCTGGCCCCAATGGCCACGCATATCGGAACAGAAAGGGATTCTCCAGTGTCAACTGCCAGGTGGTGTGTGATGCCACTGGGCTCATAATCAATGTCTGTGCCACACACCCTGGCGGAGCACATGATGCCTTCATATGGCATCAGTCTGCACTGTGCCATCGATTCGAGAGTGGGGACATCCCCACGGGACATCTAGTGGGTGAGTACACATGTATGGAATGCAAACTCTGGGCAAGGGTGGGAATGACACAGGTGCCATGGTAGTGGCACACAGGGAGATGGCCAATATGGACCTGAACATGACACTGCTCTCCACGATCTCCACACAGGTGACTGCGGATACCCACTCCGTCCCTGGCTGCTCACACCATACCGGCACCCCACGACCCCAGCGCAGCTATGCTATAATAAGGCACATGCCGCAACATGTAACATCATAGAGCGGATGTTTGGGATGCTCAAGGCACGCTTCCGATGCCTAGACACCTCCGGCGGTGCCCTACAGTACAGCCCCCAAAAGGCCTGTGGGATATTCCTGGCCTGTTGCATCCTGCACAACATGGCCAAAGACCATGGGATAGCCGTACCGGTCGAACAGGGGACAGCGATGGGGACGCCAGTGGCGCCGGTGATGATGGTGATGAGCAGCCCCCCCTAGGACGGAGGGACCCCCGACTGATCCGGCAGGCCCAGCTGCACCGGGACACCATCACAGAGGAGCACTACGCACAACACAGGTAAGTCAAGGGGACATGTGCAACCAACACTGTCCATGCGCAAACCACAGGCACACAGGGGAACACACCAGGGGTGCATGACGGTCAGGGGAGTGGAAGGGTCCAGGCATACCAACACACCATCAGGGAGGGGTGAGCACTCATATGGACACACACACACCAGGCACAGAGCGTACATGGGCAGATGCACAGCACTGCAGAACCGACATTGCTAACACACAGCACCACCGACCACCCCCACCACCTGTACTGTCCAAGTACGTGTGTCAGATGCTGGGCACCCTTGCACCTTGGTGTACAGTGCAATGCAGGCATCATCATGCACACGCACCTGTGGACAGCAGTTGGGAGGGTGTGCAGGTGGTCCGTGTGTCGGCGTGGTGAGCAGAGCACCCAGCAGTGCACTGCCCACCATGACACACATTGCACACATGGCAGCACCAGACAGGGCCCACACTGGGAGACAGCTCAGTCATGTAGCACTGTCCCACGGCCACCACGGATGCGTGGGCAGCCCCACCATGACCCAACAGCATGGGCAGGCTGAGCAGGGGCCACATGGGGTGGCACTGTTGCACCACCAGGGGTCCCACTGCGCGAACGCGACCTTGCCCGCACAGGGGTCTGCAGCACGCCGAACAAACCTGCACCAGGGGTGCTCGGGATGCCCACAGCAGAACCCAGCATCGACAGGCCTGGTGTCACACAACACCGGGAACAGGGAGTGGAGAGTGCACTGTGTGGGTGTGTGCACAGGGCACCTGACTGTGTGCCCAATGCATCACACGAGAGACCACTGCCTGGGTCAGCCTGTCAATGGCGGCGGTCACATCCCTCCGCATACGGACCAGCTCGGCTCGGTCCCGAGCACACTCCCTGCTGTGCCACTCCACGGACACAGACAGTGCCTCCATGGACCTTGCAACCCGCCCCTGCAGCTGTACTGATTCCTGCAGCAGGCGGGTGTGCGCGTCCAATGGGTACTGTGCCCCAATGGCATCCTGACCCCCAGGGTGTGGACGGTCCTGATGCACATCACCCCTTGAGGGTGGGCACTGTTCGCCAGGACCAGGAATGGGCGGATCAAAGGGCGGTGGACATGTGCCACTGCTTGACACTGTACCCCCAGACCTGGTGTGCGACTGCTGCTGCTGCCCCTCCAACCGCTGTGCCCCCAGGTCCACCTGTTCCACCGCTGCTGGCAACAGTGCCAGACACCTGCACAGCCACTGGTGCTGCCCCACTGGCTGACAGGCACAGCCTGGGACTGTGCCAGCATGCTGGTACACATGTTTGAACCAGAAAGGCCCAGGGCACGTGCTGGCCTGCCGTGTGTCCGTCATGGGACACACACCTATCACTGCCCATTGCAGGCCTTCTATCATCAATGGTGCAGGTACGTGCTACTGCCATGGTCACAGCATGCTGGTATGCTTGCATTGCATGCCAGACTGCTGAGACACAGGCTGTGCACCCCCCGCACCCGTATCACTGACACCAGAGTTGTTGGCCCAGCGTGCAAGCTGCTGCAGTGCCTGCTGGCTGGTGGTGGAGGTGAATGGTCCCTCCGCCATGTCCAGCAGGTCAGCATCACTGTCTGGACCCACCACCACCATCTCCTGAAGATGAACAGGATCTGTAACAGAAAGAGAGTACATGTGAGTGCATGTGAACAACCGCCACCCCCCCAAACACCACCACCATGTCATATCGTGCAGTGATGGGCTTCCACCTGTCTGGAATACTCCGCCTGGTATGCCCGCAATGGCGCTCGGCTGCATGGCTGCGACCAGTGTCTCCACATTTGGGGTCAGCTGCAACACCACTGGCGGGCCCCCGCCAGTGCCAGCACGTGCCGCCCTGAAGGCTGCCACCTTCTCCTTCAACCTCCTGCGGTCAGTCCCCATCTTTTTCTTGCATTCCTGCATGGAGCGCTGGTGGCTTCCGTGCAGGTTAATGGCCCGAGCTACCCCCTCCCATGCAGCCGCACGGGACTGAGGGGTGCCCCTCCATCCACTCAATATTGGCTCATCATCCAGGTAGGCCTGGAAGAGGGCCTCCGTCTCTGCCGCTGTGAAGTTGGGCCTCCTCCTACGCCCACCGTCCTCACCCTCACCTTGGCTCTGCTCGGTCATGGTGATCTGTATGGGTGGAAGTGGACACCTGTCACTGTGCAGTCTACAGCATTTCCCCATGAGCATTGTCCTGAACATCACACAGCATGCAACTCACCTCTCACCTGCAGTAACCGAATCTGGCCAGCAGCACAGCCCAATGTCGCACATTTATAGCGCAACACATGCAAATTAGGAGTGGAGCAACTTTAATGACATGCAAATCGCGCCACTGCGCCCTTGAATGGCTGATCAGATGATTTGCATGTGTCGGCTGAATATCGCGAATCTGCGCTTTGCGTAATACGGAAGAGTCGGCTGAGCCAATGACGCAGATCTGTGCCTGTGTGGTACACTGCATTGCGCATGCCCAGATAGCTTACGCATGCGTCTGTCACTCTGCTAATGTGCTGAGCGCGATCGGCAATTCAGGCCATGGCCACCATTGTGCCAGTGGCGCTACAGCACTGGCCACTATATGGCGCTGTAGCACTACTGTGCAATAGTCCACTGTGGCACTGGTACGCAGCTGGTCGGTCGGCGCGGAATACCTATGTCAGATGGCGCTGTGTGTGTGCGTCATTACTCATGACAATGTATACTTTGCCCTGCCGCTGTTCGCCTGCCATGTGTAATGCTCTTCATTGCGCCGTCTGGTGACAGCGCTATGTGAAGTGAAGGTGCTGTTGAACAGCGCGATTGGAGCCTGTGGTGGTCTATTGCGCAACATCTCCACGCGGTTACGGGTAGCAGGGCGCCATATTGCCTGCTGTAAACTGGCTAACATGGCTAGAGGAGGGCTGTAAGTTGGAGCCCACTGAGGTGGCCAACCTGGTGGCCCTAGTAGAGCCCCACTATGAGGCACTCTATGGTGAGGCCCCCCTCACCATAGCAAGAACGGAGGTGTGGCAGCAAGTGGTCACTGACCTGGTGGGGGTCACTGGACGGTGCCAGTATGCTGAGCAGTGCCGGCGCCGGTACAGTGACCTTCGCCGGAGGGAGCCAGACATGTTGGCAAGGCTGCGGGCACGTGCCAGGCAGGGCGTGGTGCCTTGGCCAGGTGAGTGTACCATCTATGCACCTGTCTTCTCTGTAGGGGTGTGTGTGTGTGCTTTGGTGGCTGTGCATAGGTGACGGCTCGGCCACGGTTGGCTGTGTCAGTGTGTGCAGCTGTGAGATGAATGGGTATGGCTGTGTGGGCAGACACTCTCACTGGGGCAGGGGGAAGTCTGCTTTTGAGTCACACTGATGTTTGTCTCAACATATGTCTCCCACAGGCCGGGATGTGAGGATGCAGGGCCGGGTTGAGGAGGGCCGTGCCAGGGCCCCAGTGGCAGCGGGAGTCGCACCCCGGCTGCAGCAGCAGCAGCAGCCGCAGCAACAGCAGCAGACACAGCTGCTTCAGCAATGTGAGTATCATGACTTCATGGATGCTATTGCATGCTGGGGGAAGACCACTAGCCCTGCACAATACAACCATGCAGGAAAGGGGAGGTCATAATTCCACTATACAAGACACTAGTGAGGCCCCACCTGGAGTACAGTGTACATTTCTGGAGACCATACCTACGTAAGGATGTAGAGTGGGCAGGGAAGGTTCAGAGGAGGGCAACAAAGATGGTGCATGGGCTTGCATCACGGGTCCTATGACGACAGGTTGAAGGAACTGAACATGTACTCCCTGGAGGAGAGGGGGGAGAGAGGGGATATGATAGAGACATACAGGTATCTTACAGGGAGGATCAGGGTGCAGGACACACTATTTTGAAGTGAAAAAGATGTTCCAGGACTAGAGGGCATGGGATGAAGTTGGAGGGAGGACGATTCAGAGGACACATGGAAAAGGATTTCTTCACAGAACGGGTGGTGGACAAGTGGAACACCCTGCCAGAGGAAGTGGTGGGGGCTGTAACAATCACGGGATTTCAGAATGCACAGGACGGACATAAAGGAGTTCTGGAGGTCGGGGTGAGGAAAAACAGACTTCTAGGAAAACAAAGTGAACTTACAAGCTCAAATGGACAGACTGGGTTGGCCATAGGCCCTTATCTGACGACACTGTCTATGTATCTATGTATGTATGCACAACACAGGTGACATGCATCACTGTCCAGTATCACAGCACATCTGTGAATGCGTCAGTGGTGGTCCAGGCATGCACTGGGCACATGGCTGTGTAACTGGCATCGCACCACATTGCCACGTCACTGGACAGCCTTGTTTGTGTTGTGATGGCCATGTGCATGTTCACTGTGGGTGGGTGCATGCCATCACAGGTGTGGGACATTGGGCTATATGGCTTGCAGGTTGGGTGGTGTTCAGAGTTGTGGTCAGTCACAGCCATTGACTGTGTTCCCATTTTCCTAGGCCTCGAGGTTCTCCAGCACATTGGGAGGGATGTCCGGGGCCTGCAACAGCTGATGGAAGACAACCAGGCCATCCTGCATTCTATTCACAGGCATGGCCGGAGGAGGCGGCATGGGACGGGACGACACCAGCCAGGAGGACGGCGGTCAAGGGACCATAAGTGTTCTTACCTTCCCACTTCTCCCATCCCTACCACCCTGCCTTCCCTCTCCAAGTTTGTAATCCCTACCCCTTGACCAACCCAACCTTGTACCCATCCCCTTGTAAATAGTTGGACTTGTTTTGCTACTGTTTATTGTTGTTTAATACATGTTTATATTTTATATGAATAATGTGTTGGTCTGTGATTTGCAGCTGCCTATGAGTGACCAGTTGCAGAGTGTACATACCATCTGGGCTGGTATGGTCCTGGGTGTGTGTGTGTGCGTGTGTGTGCATGGGGAGGTATCTCCAGCATGGCAGTGACTTTGGTTGGTCTTGCCATCTGCTGCCACCACTGCTGGGTGCACAGGGTGTGTCTGGCTTGTAGGCTTCTGTGCTGCAGGGTTGACGTGTGCTGGGGATGCATGGTTTCCTGCAGTGCCAGTCACTGCACATAGGTGGTGTCTTGGGGTCACAGTGCAGGGTGTGCTGTGCGTAGGGGGGCTGCTGTGCACTGTGGTTGTCAACCCCCTGTGTGTGGCACTCTCAGCATGCCAGTGGTTGTGCTGGGGTGTCATAGTTCCGCTATGCTGTGTTGGCTTGTCCCCATGGGCCAGTAGATCATCCGTCACACCCCCAGTGATGTTGTGCTTGGGGTGTGCAGGTGTGGTGTGGGTTCTGCAGTGTGTTCCTGTGCCCATGTGTGGCATGGCTGGCGGTGGGCCCCAGCCTGCCTCCCTGGATGTGCAGTTCCATTGCTCGGGGCTCTGCTTGCCCTATGGCACCTCTGGAATGCTCAGCTGGGCTGCCCTGGTTGCTCCATAGCGCAACATTTCGGCTCAGCTTCTCCTTCCTGGTTGCGCTATGGTGCAGTATGTGCGATATTCAGACGTTGGTTGCTTGCGCAATTTGTTCTGCTCCATGTTTGAATATCGCACCTGTTGCGCATTTGCGCAACTGGTTTGTGCTTGCTCCTGCTGTTGCACTCATTTTGAGCGCAGTTTGAATATCTGAGCCCATGACTCCACTGAAGATCATTTATTCGAGTCTGAATACAGTTTCTTGAAAAAATTCTCAAAAACTACATTTATTTTTTTGTTTGAAACTTCAGTACCAGGAATCAGATTCTGCCCTGTCTTTTTTTTAAGTCTGTGAGCCAAAAGCTTCCCGGCTTTCTCTCCAGCCTCCCAGAAAGTTTGTTTTGTTCTATATAAAGAGTATTCTGCCCTGGTAGAATATATTTTATTAATTTTGTATTTGAGTTTAATTATATTATTAAGTAGCGTCCCCTTCTTATCACAGTTCTTTTTGAAATTATTCTCTAAATTAAGAAGTTGTTTCTTTTTGTACTAAGTCTTTATCTCCTTCTCTTTTCTTGGTGGCAGAGAAACAGATAATCCTGCCTCTCAAGTAAGCTTTGAAAGCATCCCATAGACAATTTGAGGAGACTTCCTCATTGTCGTTTAAGGTAAAGAAGTCCTCAGCCTCCTGATTCATCCAGGTTATAAAGCCATTGTCATGCAACAAGGAGACATTTCATCTCCATCATATACAATTACTTTTAAAACCCTCAAGTTGAAATGAGGCCTGCACTAACGTATGATCAGACAGGGATATCTCTTTAATATTAGCAGAGAAAAGATTTGAAGCTAGATGTTTAGAAATAAGGAGCATACCAACTCTGCTAAATGTGGTATGTCTGGGAGAATAAAAGGAGTAATCTCTGACAGTTGGGTTTAAAAGCTGCCAAGCGTCAACCAAATTTAGATCAGTGACGAGCTTGTGTATACTACACAGAGCCTGAGATATTCTAAAAGGGGAAGCAGAAGAGCTCCTATCCATCAGATTATGTAGTACCTCATTGAAATCTCCTCCTAGAATCAGTGATTGGGGGTTACATGTACTCAGTCTTAAATTAAGATCTTTAAAAAAACAAGCTTGGTCTGAGTTGGGTGTATAGATGTTACAAATAGTGATTTCTCTACCATCAGTAGCACCTTCCAAAATTTGGAATCTACCTTTCATATCAGAATAATGAGGACTCTTCACAAAATTGACTCCTCTTCTAATTAGGATAAGGCCCTGTTCACACTGTGGGATGCTGGAAAATGGTTCTTTAAACTAGTCTTAGAAACGGATTAAAGCTTACCGTTTCAAAGCTTCCACACTGTGTAAAGCGAGTTTAAAAACATGTTGGTTCCTTAACAAATCCATGTCAGTATGTTCTCACTGGTGTCTATTCATCCATTTTCTGGCACTCTCAGCACCTGAAAGCTGCTTACCATCATGCTTTGCGGCCACATTGAAAGCTTTAGAATCGTGCTCTGGAAACCATGTCGTCCTGCTCTCACTGACGGTAAATCCGAATTATAATCGGAACCGTTTTGAAAACCGTGCTCAAACCTACCTCGAAGCAGGGTTTAAGCACGGTTCACAAGTCGTGCTAAATGTGAATGCAAACCATGCTAGCAGCTATTTAAAACATTTTAGCCCCGATAAAATGTTTTAAATAGCACAGTGTGAACAAGGCCAAGCAGTACTCCTTTTCTTTGAATTAAAGGAACTAAACTCTACCCGGGCAACCCAAGACCTGGGCAGTTTTTTTAGCTTCACTCTCCTCCAAGTGTGTTTCTTGAAGTAAATCAATATCTAACTTATTTCTGTTTAGGTATGTAAGTTTCTTTTTTCTCTTGATTGGGGACCCCATCCCCTTAATGTTCCAAGTACCTATTGAGAGGTTAGACATTTTAAAGACCTTAACAAAACACTAAAAAAGAATTAAAGTGTGCTTTAGATTACTGTATTCAAACAGAAAATAAAGTCAAACGGTTAAAAGATCTAAGGTATAGTTAACCAGATGTAACCCCCAGTCGGCGCTAACTGAGAGGGCTACTACCCCTGCCTGTGTAGCTAGTGAATAGGTTGAGGGGCCTGGGTTCTATGACGCGGTACCTCCATTTTTGTAAGTTGAAACTTGGGGAGAAAAGTGTCACTCGGCGTGGAGACTAGGTTCAGCTACTCTGCACAGGGACCCCCAAATAACTCTGGACACAGGAAGCAATAACTGTAATGTCCAATACCAGAAACTGGGATTCTAAAGTGTGGCTTTTATTAACATCCTACAGAATAACAAACCATAGATGGACCCCCACGAGGCTACACTCCTGGTAATGCAGATTTAAGATCAGAACACATCCTCTTTACACTGAACCCCTCAGGTTTCGAAACACTCTGGGCATTCGGCCCTAACTCAACTCTTTTTCGGTTTCCCTGGATCGGCTCCCTTACCAGCCCTCTGGACTACCTTTCTTCCATGGCTCAGCTCTCATGCCAGCCCTTTGGACACTTTCCATGTAGCATGGAACATTTCTCGGTGGCTCCCTAAACCACCTCTGAGCACTTCTGGCTCCATCAGGGAATCTTCTTCATCAATCCCATGTCTGGGTACTTTCCTCAGGTATTGGTCAAGTACCTGAGAGAAAGCAACAGGTGTCCCAAAGCAAACCCGTAGAGGTGAATTTGGTTACTACTGATGGGGGGGGGGGTCTCCCACCTCTCACTCCCATAATTCATACCCTGCCATTTCTCTGGACTTTAACACCTCATCCTCTGAAAACACTTTACTGTGTAGATTCTCTTTAAATGTATGTCACATTTTATCTACTGATCTTCCATCCCACTTGTGCTAAACTTGAAACATACTTAAAGAGTGGCTGTGTCCATTTCTCTAGACCCCCACAGAGTTAAGCAGTCCAATTCCCACAACTTTTGAACTGCACTTGGCTGTCTTTTCCTGACCCCACGGTAACAGTCACTTAATTTCATCTTGTCTCAGGTGAAAACACATTGGCCCTTTATCAGAGCAGACTCACCCCTTGGTTGCAGGTGCCCCACAGGCTTTTTCTCTTCAAAGAAATCTCAACAAAACTTCTGGTGCCTCAGCACGAACCTAAAATTAGGCAGCTTCATCTTCCTCTAGCTGGACCAGGGAATTGCCCCTGGAAGTAGCCTGAATCCTTCCCCCATCCCTGCAGAGATGGGAACCTAAACCACTGGAAGTGGTCTCTACCACTTCACTTGGCTCTTCTTGTGTTCCTCTTCAGGTGAGAACACACACCGCAACAAAAATATAGCTCTTTGTCAGAGCTGAGGGCTATGAGGGCCTGCAGCTGCAGCACACCTCTACCTCTTCAACACTCTACTACAGACTACTACTGAACTTGACTTCAAATTCCTCAACATTCTAGCCTAACTTCCCTAGCTGCAACATTCCAGTGTGGCTTATGCAGCTGCGACAGTTCTAAAATGATGTCATCCCTCAGTCTCAGCTGAGACTGAGAACAGAGTGAGGCAGTGTGAAATCCATTTAAGTGGAGTTTCACAAGCTGCCTTCCCTGCCTGCCACTAGGTCTAACTAGGGTTCTTGTAACCCCGGGTAACAGGGTGGGTTACACTCATCCTGGGCCAAGAAAATGACTGTCCACAGTCATTAGTCACCCAGCTTAGGCCATCTCACCCTATGTGTTGACTGCGGGGAGGTAGCGCTTCCTTCTCCCCTACCACGTGCTAGCACAGGCAGACAACACTAACAGCCTAGAGACTTTCCGCTGACATATCAGCCTCTACTCTACCCGCTGACTATGGGTACCTAGTGGCTCTGGTAGAATTGTCCAGAACATAGCCCTAATAGATCAGTACTGCAGCCCCTACAGCCATTCAGGACCACAGCCTGTTTATCCTCCCTAGCCCTCTAGGGAAAACCTGTCTGCCTCTAACTCAAAATTCCCAAAAACAAAACAACAGGGACGTCCCCCCAAACCCTGGACACCCGCAACCACACACCAGGAGCTAATACCATACACTATGCATTACTCCCACACTCCCCCACAACCATACCTGTGGAAGGAAAATTACATACAGTAATCAACAACAACAACAGTATTTTAAACACTACACTCTAAAGTACTACTGAGGAACTCCACTGAGTCCCTCCTCCTTTTCTTGTCTTTTCTTCTTATCTTCTTCAGGAATACCTGCAAGAAAAAGAAAGACAACACACTCCTAATCTGCATACACAGTCTATCTAAACCCCTACCATCAAAACACTGGAGAATCCCAATAAGATTTTTTTTAGAAAAGTAGAAAAAACAGTGTAAACATTAGAAAACAGTAGAAAATAATGACATTATATCCAATACACAATATTTGTGGGGATGGAGTGCCCTAAAAGTCCCATCTAGTGACCACAGTGCCCGAAGGCAAGTCCATTATAGAGTCTCTCCTGGGCCAGAGCCCGGTGAAGCACAGTTCTAGCAGGCCAAGTCCCAAAAGGGGGAGTCTTTGAGGACAGTTCAAACATCTGGAGTCTGCTAGTGTAGGGTGTGTACTGCAATTTCATAAGAATAGAAAAAGTCTGGACTTACCAGTCCCTTGTAGAATGAAAACAGTACCACACCTGGTCCTCGGCCGAAGACTCTCCCTGGCAGCATTCTTCTGATACAGCTGGGCGGACATCTTCCGGAAAAATGACAGGTGGGCACATCTGAAAACTGCTGGGTTGATGTCATCTAGGAGATGGAACCTTGGAACAGAAAAAAAGAAAACAGCTGGTCTGAAGTCATCCGATACCCAGGCGATGAGTCAGGATACAGCTGGGCTGGTGTCCTCTCTAGATCTGAAGTCATCTGGTGGGCCAATCGATGGAATCTGGAAAGCCAGTACACTGTAAAAACTGATAATTGTGGGGCACCTGGTTCCTGGAATGCCAGTCTGGTGGAACAACATAGGTACAGCAATTGCTGGATGGCAGCACTGGCTACCACTGTTCTGCTTTCCACTTGGTAGGCATGGACACATACGCAGGAAGTTCTTGGCATTGTGGCCCATAGCATAACGGGTCAGGTGCTGGAATTATTACCCCATCTGGGCGCTCATAATCCACACTGTGAAAGGTTTCATGTCCCTCTCCATCCACAATTCGAACAGTGTCAATAAACAGTGTCCTGCCTCTTTTCCACTTGCTGTATTTTTCTTGAAACATTCTGTTCTTGACATACTTGTTTGCACCAGGATGCACATGTTTCATTGCCTCTTTCCAAATCCAGGATTTTCTGCTTTTCTCAATCTCCTCCCAGACTCTCCGAGGAAAGGTAGGAAATGATTCTCCATGGATTTCATTCGCTTTCCTACGAACCAGTCTTTCCTCTATACTAGCTTTGGTCAACCTGCAACCTCTGGCCTGGCTTGAGGGCAGCCAGTCCTGGTTCTGCCAGCTATGCATACTCAATGCGACATAGAATGGATCTCTAACTCTTCCTGGTGGGGACAAAGCTGCAGAGTCACCACTGTCTTCCATGCGTTCCTCTAAGCCAGGAACTGGAGGCTGTGAACCCATGCCTTCTTCTTCAGGCCACATAGATTCCCTCTCTTCTTCCTCCACACTGAGAATCTGTGCCCAGGAGTGAGCAGTCGTCCTCACTTCTGAGACTGTCCACTCTTCGCTGGGCTCAGAGGTTGAAACCTCCCATTCAAAGGCCTCCCTTGTCTCGTCTTCACCTATGAGACTTGAGCTAGGCCCCTCTCTCCAAGGATCTACTGATGCTCGTCCCGAAATGTCTCTCTGTGACTCAGACTCTGAAACATTGGCACATTGTTCTGTCTGTAAATCTGCACCCTCTTGTTTCGTGCCACACTCTGAGGGGACTTCTCCAACAGACTCCGCCTGGTTCTGTGTGCTGCCATCTGCAGATTCTTGAACTTTTGTCCATGTGGGAGCCAAACGAATCTTGGGTGCTTTAAACAAACCATATTTCTCTAGACACACAGAACAGTGAGGTACCATAAAGATGTCCCTTCCAGCATTTAAGCACATCACACATACTCGCACTGGATATCCAGGAATCACCACATGAGGAGGCAGTCATCACCCGTAGTAACACTTCTCAATGTTCCTCAACTTGTTGACTTCTACTGCTATCACAGCCCGGGCATGATCCGGGTAGTGGACTGGTCCTGAAGCCATAACTGCAGAGAAAAACAAACAATGCTCACTGTTACTGCAAGTCCCACATCTCTGAAAACTTTTTTTTTCTTTCAAAATGGCTCCTCTGCTGCTGTGTTTACATACTACCCCACCCTGTAATGGCGGCGAAAGCACTCCTGATGCATCAACGTTCTGTAAATGGGTCAAGCCACTGTGCATCCGATTTACACACTCTACTGATAAATTTGCTCAAACTGCACAAACTTGCACTGTTCTTTTTCCTAGCACATTTATATGATTTACCATGGACTTTTTACTTGCTGAAGACATTGCTCTAGCTTATAGTCCCTTAAAGCCTCAGTATTTCATAGCACAGGATTGCCTGTATTTCTTGCTGCATATCTCATACAACTCACAGTCTCTCACATGGCTCTGAAAATTATACTGTTGCTGAACCTATAATTATGCTCACAGTCTGTGGCTTAGAATTCTTGCTTTAACTGGTAAAACTTAACACAGTCCTTCTTTGCAAAGCGATTACACTGCTACAGACAGATTCAGCTGGCTTTTTGGTGAAATCACACAGTTTGAGCTATTTCTGTTGTATGGTACTCACTGTTATCAGTAGCTGGTTGTTGCGATGGAAAAAAAATGGCCTGCAGCCAGTCATGGAGGCCTCTGGAAGGAAGCGGGCTGGCAGTCCTGCCAATTGTCCCTCTGAACACCACACTCACAGTCCAGTCAATCGAGATGCGGGTTGAGCCTGAATTTAAACAGAAAAAGGCTGATTTTAACTTTTTACAGCGCTTTCAATCACCGCGACGCTCATCCTAACGAGCCAGTTTGCACACTCCACTTACTCTCCCTCTCGAATGCTGTGCAGTCGCTCTAGAGCTGGTTTGGGGGCGGGACTGATTGCAGTCTCACCAATCACTCGACGCCATGCAAATGAGCCTCTTTTTTCTCGAATGCTCTTCTCCTCATGGCGATTGTTGAGCAGGCAAAATTTAAACTGCAAACCACACTTTTTTTTTTTTTCAACTGACTCCATGGCGGGAGCCCATTTTAACCATTTTTCATGGCCATTAAGCACAACAAGTCTCTCAGTCCACAAAAAAAGCATTTCCAACGTCTAGGGCACAGTTTTCCTTTTGCTACCCAAAGTTTTCCAAACTTTTCTTTGTCACAAACACTTTTAAAAGCCTGGCAAATGCTGTAATCTGATGCAGGACAAGGGCATACACACTCCGGCTTTACTGCTCCTTGGTAAACAGTTGGCAATATCACAACAGCACATAGACAGCAGCACACAGTGGCACTTTTAGTTTACATTGCTTCAGCTTTTTGGGCTACCCACTGCCAGATAGCCAAAATGCTAGCCATCACCTGAGCAACCTTTCTTGTTCCTTCTCCCAAATTTCAACAGAATCCCAGCGGTAGCCTCCAAAATGTAACCCCCAGTCAGCGCTAACTGACAGGGCTACTACCCCTGCCTGTGTAGCTAGTGAACAGGTTGAGAGGCCTGGGTCCTATGACGTGGTGCCTCCATTTTTATAAGTTGAAACTTGGGGAGAAAGGTGTCACTCGGCATGGTGACTAGGTTCGGCTGCTCTGCACAGGGGCCCTCAAATAACTCCGGACACAGGAAGCAATAACTGTAATATCCAATACCAGAAGTTGGGATTCTAAAGTGTGGCTTTTATTCACATCCAACAGAATAACAAAGCATAGATGGACCCCCACGGGGCTACACTTCTGGTAATGCAGATTTAAGGAGATCAGAACACATCCTCTTTACACTGAACCCCTCAGGTTTCGAAACACTCTGGGCATTTGGCCCTAACTCAACTCTTTCGGTTTCCCTGGCTCGGCTCCCTTGCCAGCCCTCTGGACTACCTTTCTTCCATGGCTCGGCTCTCATGCCAGCCCTTTGGACACTTTCCATGTAGCATGGAACATTTCTCGGTGGCTCCCTAAACCACTTCTGAGCACTTTTGGCTCCATTAGAGAATCTTCTTCATCAATCCCATGTCTGGGTACTTTCCTCAGGTACTGGCCAAGTACCTGAGAGAAAGCAACAGGTGTCCCAAAGCAAACTCGTAGAGGTGAATTTGGTTACTACTGATGGGGGGGGGGGTCTCCCACCTCTCGCTCCCATAATTCATACCTTGCCATTTCTCTGGACTTTAACACCTCATCCTCTGAAAACACTTTACAGTGTAGATTCTCTTTAAATGTATGGCACATTTTATATACTGTTCTTCCATCCCACTTGTGCTGAACTCGAAATATACTTAAAGAGCGGCTGTGTCCATTTCTCTAGACCACCACAGAGTTAAGCAGTCCAATTCCCACAACTTTCAAAACTGTACTTGGCTGTCTTTTCCTGACCCCACAGTAGCAGTCACTTAAATTAATCTTGTCTCAGGTGAAAACACATTGGCCCTTTATCAGAGCAGACTCACCCCTTGGTTGCAGGTGCCCCACAGGCTTTTTCTCTTCAAAGAAATCTCAACAAAACTTCTGGTGCCTTAGCACAAACCTAAAATTAGGCAGCTTCATCTGCCGCTAGCCGGACCAGGGACTTGCCCATGGAAATAGGCTGAATACTTCCCCCCCCATCCCTGCAGAGATGGGGCCCTCAACCACTGGAAGTGGTCTCTACCACTTCACTTGGCTCTTCTTGTGTTCCTCTTCAGGTGAGAACACACACCGCAACAAAAATATAACTCTTTGTCAGAGCTAAGGGCTATGAGGGCCTGCAGCTGCAGCACACCTCTTACCTCTTCAACACTCTACTACAGATTACTACTGAACTTGACTTCAAATTCCCCAACATTCTAGCCTAACTTTCCTAGCTGCAACATTCCAGTGTGGCTTATGCAGCTGCGAGAGTTCTAAAATGATGTCATCCCTCAGTCTCAGCTGAGACTGAGAACAGAGTGAGACAATGTGAAATCCATTTAACTGGAGTTTCACCAGCTGCCTTCCCTGCCTGCCACTGGGTCTAACTAGGGTTCTTATAACCCCGGTAACGGGGGGGTGGGGGGTTACACAGAAAACTGACAAATTTAAAATATAAAAGCTTTAGAAAATGGGCAAGATAGTAGGAGTTCTGTCATTGGTTGAAAACTCTAGCAGGGGGGTACATTAACTTTCGAGAGACGCCCGGCTTAGAAAAAGTGCCATTGCCAGCATGCTGCATAACCAATATCAAAGGGCACCACCAATTTTAAACTGAAAGCCGCCATATTTTTCTATCGCTTAGCGAGACACTGGCGTTCAAGTGCTCATCTGCTGATGACAACTCCCACAGTAGTGTCTACTAATCTGTCAACAACCAGAGTACTCACGTAATGACATACTAGCTGTCTTGTGCTAAAAAAAAGTTCCATTTAACTTATTTGCGGTGGCGCGTGTGTGCTAATGCTTTGCAGCATTTCCACAATGGCGTGTTTCAAACAGCAGCACTGATCTCATGCCCCATTCTCCACATGGCACCTGCTACAGCCTCCTTAGCAATCAGCTCCCACTTCTTCAACCACTCGTTTTTTGGAACTGGAAACAGTCAAGGAGTTTAGCGCCGTGCACATGCTGCACATCTCACCTCGCTTACACATTCAACCCACTGATGCTCTGCTTTGTCCCCCCCCACATTCCTAATTGAACCCTTTAATTCCAATATATAGTTTGCCTTTTTTTTTTTAAATATCTTACACTGCTCCTCAATGCCATGCCACTAAACGATCCAGTGTGGCTCTTCCCCGCTCCTGATGACTGCCTGCCTGAACTGCCTCATCACAAGCAACATCTATGTCTATTTACAGACCACAGCAGCTCGTTACTTCCGTTCTCTCTCCCGACTGCAAACTGCAATGGGTTCTTTTGGCGCCATCACTCTTTTCTTCACCCACAGCCCTTTTAAGATAAAAAAAAACAAGGACAGAGCGATGCAAAGACAAAACTACACAACCAGACAGAAAGGCAAATCAGGTACATAAGGAAAGGGCCTATCAAGCACATCAAGGCACACAAGGTGTATTTAAAAACAAAAGCGCCCTCTACTGGAAGCTATACCAATAGCAGGGGGACTACTTTACAACAAAATCATTTCTATTAATATATACTACTGTTTTAAGTAAATTTGTGGCATTTTTTAATTATTTTATAAAAAAAGGCCACAAATAGCCCATTTTCTAAGTGCAATAATACCCTCCAGGATGGGCGGTATGGGCAATACCGGACCTTCCAGGGGCTATAAGGCCCGACGCCTCATTACGCCCCTGGGCGGTCCGGTATTGCCCAATACCACCCATCCTATTGGGTATTATTGCTTGCATAAACAAACAAGTATTAATGCAGTATTCAAATATCTTAACAGCTAAGGAAATCGCAAGTAAAGACTGTACTTATCTAAGGTATGAGTTTCAAGAAAAAGTGAGAAAAAAAAAATAGCCTTAAGGCTAAAACCAGATGCACCAGGGCTAATAAAAAACAAAACAAAAAAACAATTAACCCCAAGGTGCCTGTAGCGCTTTGATAGCAGGACAAACTAAAGACCAGTTAAAACCAAGAAAAACTTTGATGCCAAATAACTGACTAACAATTAGATGTAAAGTAATTCAGCTTATCAATAATTTCCCATATATTTCTGTAATAAGTTACCCTTGTTTTTAGAGAAAACTAATTTAGAAATTGCCATTCAAAATGCATCAGATTCGGGACCCAGATAATTAAAGAGGTACGTGAAAAATCTGTAATGAACAGTATAAGTATTGACTAAAGCAATAGTCACTCTGAACAACTAGAAGAAACCTAGTTTTACTGTCCTCAGCATCTGATCACAGGTGAATCCTGGACAAACGGTGTGTGCAATCAGCACTCTCCAGACCACGGGTCAAGCTACCCTTGGATAACTCAAAATTGACCTTATGCCTATTGGAATTTTACAAAGGGGGAAAAAGACATCCATTTAGTCTAATATTTCACCCTCTAAATCAGCCTTGCTATTATAATAAAATGTAAGGTTCCTTTTCCATTCCTCAGACTACAACTAGAAAATATATTTGTTAAGAGTAATAAAAGTCCCATGAAGACATACAATATGAGAGTCCGTCATGCCCACACTAGCTCCAGTGTACCCGAAATATTAAATCATTTGTACCCAGTATTCTAGGTTTGAAAACTCCACCCCGGTAGCCTGTTTTAGTAGAGGTTACTTCTAACCTCCCCAAAGCAAAGTGTCAGGGGCAGGTTCCTGGGCCACCTTTTACTAGGGCCCTGTTTACACTGCGGGACGCTGGAAAATGGTTCTTTAAAATGTTCTTGGAAACGGATTAAAGCATACCATTTCAAAGCATCCACGCTGTGTAAAGCGAGTTTAAAAACGTGTTGGTTCCTTAACAAATCCATGTCAGTATGTTCTCACTGGTGTCTATTCATCCATTTTCTGGCACTCTCAGTGCCCAAAAGCTGCTTACTATCATGCTTTGTGGCGACACTGAAAGCTTCAGAATCGTGCTCTGGAAATCGTGTTGTCCTGCTCTCACTGACGGTAAATCCGAATTATAATCGGAACCATTTTGAAACCGTGCTCAAGCCTACCTCGAAGCAGGGTTTGAGCATGGTTCACTAAAACGGTTCACAAGTCGTGCTAAATGTGAACGCAAACCATGCTAGCAGCTATTTAAAACGTTTTACCACTGATAAAACATTTTAAATAGCACAGTGTGAACAAGGCCTAGGGGTCCACAGTCCGCAGCAAATAATTAGCCAAGTCACCAGTGTCTTCAGTGCTATTCTCAGAGCTGCCATAGAAAAGTTGGGACTATACAAGAGTCAACCAAGCAATAGCTTATTATTAAATTTAAGGTCCATGTAGTCTAAGGAATGTAAAGTTCAAATAATGGCCACTGTACTCTAACACCCTAACACCCCCCCTTCTAGATTTTGACCAGGGGAAGTAGAGCACTAACAACACATCCCTCGGACTGGATTGTAATCTAGGAAATAGTTATAGAAGTCAGCAAAACAGACTCACCCTAAGCAACATCAGGTATCTAGGGAAATGTATTAAATCTCTGGGCACTATTTACCAGTTAAGAAGTGGACATATAACTCCAAGGGATTCTGGGCGTCTGAAGCTCTTCATGTTGATGGGCCAGAAGAATTTCACACCACAGTAAAAAACAATCTGGAACCTTACAGAATTAAGTGAAATAACATTAACTGCAGCAGTTAAAAACATTAAACCACTAGATGGCACTAACTGTTTATACATGTAAGTAAAGATTACAGTTCAGAGTGAATATCTCCCTGTCAGCTTGCAGTCATTCCAGAACTAGGTTCGAGTGCTATGGATGAAGCATAAATGAGGTTAGGTACTGCAGCAGCCGAAATCCATAACCGTGCTGAAATGACAACATGAACATTTGCTGCATACATCTTTGAAGATAAAAGGCAGCATGAGATACTGCATGAGGCAAGAAAAGGACAATATATATTTAACAGTACTAAAGTTCATGTTTCTTGCAAGTAAGAATCACCAGTACAATCAACAAAATCTCCAGCATTCTGTTGAGAGTGGGGAGGAGTAGACAAATACTGAGCACTGTATGTGCTTCCCAAAGGTAAAGCTGCCTCAGAGAGCTGTGCAGATTTATCAGAAACGTTGTTTGCAGCCTCTAAAGAGCGATATCTGTTCTTAGAAATTAGAATGGTTTTTCTATAAGTCTTGGTGGACCAGGCCATAGATTTGGGAAGAGGTTTTGGGTTATTAAGCAGAGTGGCAGATGTTTTAGGAGAAGACTTGTTTGTAGGGTTATTTACGAACCTGTCAGCCCCCTGGTTACTCTGGTCATGTGCAGTATAAACTGCTTAATCAGCTGGTTTTGACAGTCTTCAGCCAGCTGAGAAAGTTGAAGACTGTTGGTCAGCTCAAGCCCTGGGAGTAATGGATTTATGGGCAGCATCAGACCAATTTCTGTGTAAAATTTCCATGCCTCGTCTGCTGACTGAAAGCTATGCATGCCCCCCATTCTGTAACATCAGGATAGCTGGGTACTTAATAAAATACTTGACATTCAAAGCTTGAAGTGCAGCCCTGACTGGAGCAAAAAGTTTCCTTTTCTCAAAAATATCAGCAGAAAAGTCTTGAAAAATATAAATATGTCCTTTATTACAAATCAGCGTTTTCCTCTCTCTGGCAATTTTAAGGATTTCTTCCTTAATGGAGAAACGCAGGAAATTTGTGATAATGAGTCTGGGTCTCTGACCTGCTTTTGGTTTAGCAGAAAGGGCTCTGTGGGCTCTTTCTATTTCCAACGGCCAACCCCATTGGTAATTTAGAAGAGATGGGATGAACTCTTGCAGAAAACGAACCACATTTGACCCTTCAAGACCTTCAGGGATGCCCACAAATCTCAAATTATTCCGTCTCCCCCTATTCTCTAAATCATCAATTTTTTCTGCTACCTGGCTTAACTGCCTTGCTTCTCCCTCCACAAGGTCTACTATTTTAGCTAATGATTCCTCCATAAATGCCAGATGTTCCTTAAAACAGTCCATTCATTTAGAGATTTCTACAATTTTTTTGTCATTGGAAAAATCTTTTAATTTTAGCCGAGCAATATTCTCTTTAATTGAAAGCAGCATATCTTTAATAAATGGCGTCAGTTTTGTCTCCTCTATCTGTTCTGTCACTTTTACCTGAGCCAGCCTGTTTTTCTGATGGGTGCGATGTTGAGAAAGCAGAAGGGGCCCCGTTCTGACAGTTGCTGTGCCCTGAGTTCGTTCGACCATTGCCGGGTGCCATCTCAGGCTTAGCCACGGTAAAGTTAAAAGACATTTCTGAGAAAAAAGCGATTGAATTCTGGCTTAATTTATGGGAGTCCCGAGAGACGGAAGGTAAACAAAGAAAGCGATCATGGCTGAAATGTAAAATAATAACTTAAATTAAATAATTTTCTTCAGGATGGCAGAGTGACATCAGAACTCTGGTCCTAAGGTGTTATCATTGTTGCGTGCGTGGCGCGTGCACACTGTGATCTCTGTTTAACGGGCCATGTAGAAGAAGGCGCACCAGGAGTGCAATGCTACAGTCATGTTACAACATGGTGTCATTACTGGAATGTAACACAACTGCATGGTGTGGTGATACACCTCACATACTTCCAAACTGTTGGCACCAGAAACGAGTCTGACAACTTCATATCCACTGAAACTGAAAATCCTAGCATTGGCAGTAAATTAGCATGCAGTCTGATTTCAGGACATCACTATTGTGACACTATAGTCATTGTTACATACCACGGAACACAGTGCACCACATGTAATCAGATCACTGCATGTGATAAACCGTCATGCAGAAAACCAAAATGCACAGCTACATGGGGGGGGGGTAATGAGATAGAGGAGGAGGATCACAGGGCCACTGTCTCCAATGACTACTTTTGCTCACTGTTCACTAAGGAGGACTGCGGGTCCATGCCACAAACCAGCATCAAATCAGCCACTAAGGGAGTACCGGAAAAGAGGCAGCCGATACTAACTAGAGAGCAAAACAACAAAGTGGATCACAGCAGTGGCATGGTCCTTTTACAGCGACCAATGGCAGTAGGCCATGAACAAGACAATACAATCATAAGAAAAGAAATTAATCGTACCTTCACCTATGCCCACAGACATAGGTTTACTTCGCATGGGTGCCAGGTAAATGCAGTTGGCAAGCAGGGTGGGGTACAGGAATATCGGATTTAGGGCTAGTGACATAACATGTTATTCGGATGGTACACTGGAGAAAAGCATACTGACATGTACACAATACTTCCTGTGCAACTGAATGTTATGAGGATTTTCTGCACACCTGAGATGTGTGAAAAATCCTAATAAGACAAACATTGAACAGGCAATATTATTTTGGCAAACTTGTTCAAGGCTTAGACAGGCACAAAACATATACATTGTATTTGTGTGAGCGAGCAAGTCTCTGAGCACCGGCCATACTGACACATATACAGTGAGCTGTCTTTGACACTTCAGTGAAGTGGCAGCACGAGGAAGAAAATGCCGTAATAACCCACTCTGAAGTTAGTACAGAATTTGGCAGGTTATGTTGGCATTTTATCATGCATGGATATCCATTCATCATATGGTGTCACCAGTTAGTGCACTATGATATAATGAAACAACACGTAACGGCTTACTGATACTTACTCATGTGGAGGTATGTCACCACCACACATTCCTCTTCAGTACAGTTTAGCCTCTGCTTGGCATTTTACTGTAAATCATGGATAGAAATGAGAAGAGAAAAGTGTGACCCACTGGGAATTGAACCCAGACCCCTGGTAATATTGTTCCAGTGCTCTAGCCATTGAGCTATGGGCTCACAAGGCTAGTATGTCATCATCAAATGGACTCTCGAAAAACAAATATTCATTAAAGGATACCTGGACGTTTTGTTGAGACAGTTGTCTCTGAAGCAGTCCATCTCAGTAATGCAGGACACTATGTTTGAAGGGGTTTTGGAAGATACAGCATTCACCTCTCTATAACATAAGCATTCCAGGGAGGCTGGCATCACTTGGCAGTGGTTGCAGGTACACCTTTGAGGAAAGAAGCAACATACAAGATTAAGTAGGCTTCAGTGACAAATATGTGAAAACAGACTGTCAGAATTACATGGCAAATCACAATAACTTGTAATGCAGTGGCACCACACATACTTAGACTGGGACATAGGGGTGCATGAGTTCAGACTACAGAAGGAAGGAGCAACATACACACAAGTCAAGCATGCGTCACCAGCACAGGCACAGTGGCCGCAGAACCTCCATCACAAGTGGCTGCACATATTACAGCAGCACAGCAAAAGATCATTTAGAGATCAACAACAACATTTAACAAGCCCCTTGGGGTACATGTATGGGCCCTTATGACTGCCAGACACAGCAGCAAGATTGATGCTGCAGTTCAATGGGTGACATCCCACTAACTGAAGAGGACACACCATTTGTGTTCTGGTCCCCAGAGGGCTACACCTCTTCCATGTCTGTCCCTCCTGGCTTTCACCTGACCTACCTCCAAGCAGTGTACCACACAAGCATCAGTGTGACCATGGCTAAGTCTTGAGTGCTGCTAAAAATATAGTTGTTGCCACAGGAGAAGCCATGTGGTGGTGGTGGTGGTGGATGTCCACCCGCATTGGCCAACAAAGACGTCCGACAGTGCACAGGTGTGAACATGCAGCCTTTTTTCATTCACACTACACTCATATTGACTCAAAAGAGGAACTCTCTCACTTTGACACAGATAAACGGTTAATGTCTCTCATCAATGGCTCTCACTGAGTATATCTTTGACCAGCGCTGGCCTTAGAATGGAGTGCTAACAAAAACGTAGCTGTTTTTGCAGAAGCAGCTGTGCACTGGCGAGTGGACTGGAGAGGAGTCAAGAGAGCGGATGAAGTGCTCTGTCTACACCAGTCCTTCCGATGTCACTGTGCCACTTCTCCACTGGGATATCTCCAAAACTGTGTCCATCACCACAAGTTGTACCCGATATACTACTCACCGGGGCACCACAGAACAAATGGCATAAATAGGGCTGAGTCTGTAGTGCTGCCAACCACATAGCTGTGCCACAGGAGCAGGGCCGCAGTAATGGGGGGAAGTGGGGATGTTGTCTGGGGCCCCGAGCTCAGGAGGGGCCCACCTGAGAAGCTGGCATTATCCCTGGCATTAGCTCGTTTGAGAAATGGGCCCATTTCAAGTGACTTGTCCTGGGCCCCAAAATTCATAGCTGCAGCTCTGCACAGGAGCAGCTGTGTACTGACAGGTGGATGTCCCACCGCAGTGGAGGCACACACATGCAGGGCACATATTTTTTATCTAGCATTGCTGTAGCACAAATCAGGTTGTCTTTCTGACTATAGGCCTCTGTAAGGGCCCTCCACCTTAGCTCTCACTAAGTATTTCTAGGTGTGAGCATACCATGAACAATACAGTCACATCCTGGGAGTTTAGTTTAGAACACCACCACCCAAACAGGATTTCTTTTCTGTGTACCATATGTTCTGTCTACCTGCCACACGCTGCAGTCAAGTTCAGTTCCATCATGCACCATAAGCCACTGCGAGGCACAGTGTAAGTGCAACATGTCAGCCATAGAGATATATATTATCTGGCCAGTAGCTGAACGGTAATTAAACAGACTGGTACATAGACAAGCCCTCAGTTTGCTTATTTTGTCCCTTTACTGCCTTCTCTGTGCAAAGGGGGGAGGGGCATACTGAGTTCAGAAGCCTGCCAGTGGTACTCCATCAAGTCCGTGTTACACAATTCTGTTTTAGTGGGAAACAATGGCTATGCACTGCCATCCCACATCCCAAGCTCATACAACACCTTACAAGGATTGTATTCACATTACTATCAATTGCACTGCCATCTGACACTCTGCACAAGGAAGCGATATGACAGCGTTATTGACTATGGGGTAGTATGAGGGTGGGTGGGTGTCTCATGAACAAAAACAGTCAAACTGTACAGTATCTACTAGGTCCAGGGAGGGAAAACATTTAATAAATATAATAAATATACAAGAAAACTCACCAATCCAGGGACTGTGTCACTGGTCTCGACAGTGCTCTCCTCATTCTCTGATTCGGCCTCTGCAGCAGTCCCTGGCGTGTCTTCCAAATGAGCTCTTAGGAGCTCAAATTGATACAGCTGGACACTGAGTTGGAAATTAAGATCTAGATCCTCTAGATATTCAAATTCTTCTGTTTCGAACATTTCAGCACACTAGAAAAAATACAATATAGCCTTTCAAGCGTAGTCGATTCAATGCAGCTAGAGTCCTGCTGTAGCTCCATCTTGCTAGAATGATGTCATCTCTACTGGCGCAAAGCAGGTCTACAGTGGGGAAGAAGGAAGTGAAAGCACTGAACAAGCCCATTATAAAACTGCTCATTTCACTGATATTTCGGAAAGAATCATCACACAAGTAAGCAATAACCCACGACAGGGTGTGGGTTTATAGGCATTTAATCCACGCCTGGGGCGTCGTGAGGCTACACCCATAAAATTGAACATTCTCTTTCAAATAAGCCACGTGATGAATGGGAACACGGCTCCAGCACTTCTGAGTATTTGGGTGTCCTTTTAATACTAGTCACGTAATTAATCTATTCATTCACCCATCCATTCACTCACCCACTCTTCCTCTATACATCCCTCCACACATCCACTTATCAATCCATATCTCACAACTTCAATCTGTCTGTATGTCTGTCTGTCTATCCATCCATCCATCCACCCACCTACCCATCTTTCTATTGGTCTGTCTATTCATCCATCCATCTGTCCGTCCATCCATCTGTCCATCCATCCATCCACCCATCCATTTATGCATCATAGATACATAGATACATAGACACTGTCGGCACATAAGGGCCTATGGCCCACCCAGTCTGCCCATTTAAGCTTGTAAATTCACTTTATATTTTTCTAAAAGTCTGTTGCCCCTTACCCCTGACCTCCAGGATTCCCTTATGTCTATCCCATGCATTCTTAAATCCTGTGATTGTTCCAGCCCCTGCCACTTCCTCTGGCAGGGTGTTCCACTTGTCCACCACCCTTTCTGTGAAGAAATTCTTCCACACGTTTCCTCTAAATTGCCCTCCCTCCAACTTCATCCCATACCCTCTAGTCCTGGAACATCTTTTTTTGTTGGAAAATAGTGTATTCCTGCACCCTGTTCCTCCCTGTAAGGTACTTACATGTCTCTATCATATCCCCTCTCTCCCTCCCTCCTCTCCTCCAGGGAGTACATATTCAAATCCTTCAGCCTGTTCTCATAGGACTTGTGATGCAATCCCTGTACCATATTTGTTGCCCTCTTCTGAACCTTTTCTACCCTGTCTATGTCCTTACATAGGTAAGGTCTCCAGAGCTGTACACTGTACTCCAATTGGGGACTCACTAGTATTTTGTATATTGGAATTATGACCTCCCTTTTCCTGCTGATGCCCCTGCTTATACATCCCAGCATCCTATTTGCTTTATCTGCTGCCTTGTCGCACTGTTTCCCTAACTTGAGGTCATCAGAGATGATAACCCCAGTGTCCCTTTCCTGCTTGGTGCATGCTATATCCTCGCCCCCTAACTGATATGTTGTTCTAGGGTTTTTGTGCCCCATATGTATTATCTATCTATCTATCTATCTATCTATCTGTCTATCTATCTATCTATCATCTACCCCATCCATCCATCTGTCCTATCCTAGCCATCCATCAATTGAACCACCCACCTGGCTATCCATCAATCCATCCTTGAGGAGACAGTATAGCGCTGTGGTTTAGGGCACTGAGCTGCAAACCTGAAGACCTGGGTTTGAATCCCACAGCCCCCACTTGAATACTGTGCGACCCTGAGCAAGTCACATAACTTCCTTGTTCTCCCAGGTTGCATCTGGAATCAAGCTTTGGCTTAGTTTGCCTTACCTAGTTAAACAATTTCCCCTTTCCTTTTCCACGCATCCATCCATCCATTCTTCCATGCATGTATCCATCCATCCATCATGACTTCAACAGTGCAGTTCATAAGTACTCATGCTCAGCATAAACTATTGTTGAAAATGCACTCACTGCATTTCTACTCACACCTATGTGAAGTCCATTACAGTTTAATGTGGTCACTGCTGAACCTCAAGGGACACCAGCACTTGATGTGTTTTGGTCACAAATTGATATATTTGAGGTAGAAAGCGCCACTTCATCCAACAGTCCAGACTGGAAATAAATAAATCCCCTAACACTATGTTCAGTCACATCTTTATAGTCTAATGCAGCAACAAGTTTAAACTGTGATTGGGATTGGGGTTGCCGAGTTGGGTACGGACATTTTTAAATGAGAAACCAGCAGGGAACAAAACTACTGATGTGTCGCCTTGATGTACAGCTGGTGGCTCCCAATACAAAGAAACAAGGAGATTTAAAAGGATAAGGCCTTGAAAAAGTACTAAAAGGTTGTCCAAGGCTTCAACTGCAGTGAAACTCCACACTCAGGAAACAAACAGTCTTCAGTCAGATAATTAATGCAGTCATGGCTTTATTCTTAGTAACTATTGCCACAACAATTCCTACAAAATAAAAAGGCAAGGTCAGCTGCATGACCCTTTGTCACTATAATTCATATACAAGAGGAATTCCTTGTATATATTTCAGTTACCCATTTATTAGCTAAATTGCTTGTAGCTGAATGTAAATTATACATATCTGTTGTGTACACACTTGCGTGTGTGTGTGTGTGTGTGTGTGTGTGTGTGTGTGTGTGCGTGCATGCATATACCTGTGTCGATAGGTCCCCAGTATCAGTATGGTGTCCAGTCATAAGAGCGAATGCAAAAGGGGTACGCCAAAATGGGTGAATTCAAAAGGGCAACAACAATTTGGGCTACTGTGACAAAAGAGCCCCGGGTCATATATCCCCACTTGTGTGGTGGTGGCTGTGGTTCTGAGGATGCTTGTCTGTAGTGAGGGGGGTGCGGGGGACAAAGCCCCTCACATTTGAGGAGCAGGGGGCAAAGCCCCCTTGCAAGACATTGTTTCTGCATGTCCCTTGTGGTGTTTCTTTTTTTCCACCATTTGTAGCCCTTTTGACTGGTCGCCCTTACAGTCTGTTGCTCAAATTACAGTCACCCTTTCTGGCTGTTGTCCACTCTGCATTCACCCTTTTACACTCACCCTTATGACATAGTACCATCCAGTATCATACCAGATACCTGTGTAATCCCCACCCAGGTATGCTGTTTCCATCTTGACAGCACTACCTGGTGGGCTGGGTTCGGGGAGAAATATGTCACTTGGCACATTGGCTAGGTTTGGCTACTCTGCAACAGGGGCACCCAAATAACTCCGGACACAGGAAGCAAAAACTGTAATGTCCAATACCAGAAGTGGGATTCTAAAGTGTGGCTTTTATTCACATCCAACAGAATAACAAAGCATAGATGGACCCCCACGGGGCTACACTCCTGGTAATGCAGATTTATGGAGATCAGAACACATCTACTTTAACCCTTATGCTTTTTTTTTTTTTAAACCAATTATTTTACCAGGAGAGATACACTAAGCTGAAAGCTTGTTTGCAGGTGCAACCTGGGAGCACAAGGAAGTTAAGTGATTTGCTCAGGGTCACACAGTATGCAAGTGGGGGCTGTGGGATTCAAACCCAGGTCTCTAGAGTTGCAGCTCAAAGCCTTAAACCACTGCGCTATACTGCCTTTGAGACACACTGTGCACACAGCCCGAACTTCTACTCTACTCTGGGTTTCCCCTGGCTCGACTCCCTTGCCAGCCACTTGGACTACCTTCCTTCCATGGCTCAGCTGTCATGCCAGCCCTTTGGACACTTTCCATATATCATGGAAACATTTACTGGTGGCTCCCTAAACCACCTATGAGCACTTCTGGCTCCATCATGGAATCTTCCTCATCAATCCCACATCTGGGTACTTTCCTCAGGCACTGGCTAAGTACCTGAGAGAAAGCAACAGGTGTCCCAAAGCAAACCCGTAGAGGTGAATTTGGTTGCTACTGATGTGGGGTCTCCCACCTCTCGCTCCCATAATTCATACCCAGCCATTTCTCTGGATTGTAACACCTCATCCTTGAAAACACTTTGCTGTGTAGATTCTCTTTAAATGTATTCACATTCAGTCTACTGTCTGTACATCCCATTTGTGCTGAACTTGAACATACTTAATAAGTGGCTGTGTCCATTACTCTAGACCCCCCACAGAGTTAAGCAGTCCAATCCCCACATCTTCCAAACTGCACTTGGCTGTCTTTTCCTGACCCCACAGTAACAGTCACTTTAGTTTCATCTTGTTTCAGGGAAAACACATTGGCCCTTTAGCAGAATGAACTCACCCCTTGGTTGCAGGTGCCCCACAGACGTTTCCTCTTCAAAGAAATCTTGTCCAGAACTTCTGGTGCCTCAGCACGAACTTAACTCAGGCAACTTCCTTTTCCCTAGCCAGACCAGGGGAGTTGCCCGTGGAAGAAGGCTGATTCCGTGCCCCCATCCCTGCAGGGATGGGGCCCTGAATCACTGAAAGCGGTCTCTACCACTTCACTTGGCTCTTCTTGTGTTCCTCTTCAGGTGAGAACACACACCTCTACAAAAAAATAACTCTTTGACAGAGCTTAGGACTCTGAGGGCCTGCCTACAGCAGAGCACCTCCTTCCTCTACTACAGACTGCGACAGACTGACTTCAAATTCCCCAACGTTCTGCTCTATCCTCCAACTTCAACATTCCAGTGTGGTTTATGCAGCTGCGACAGTTCTAAAATGATGTCATCCCTCAGTCGCAGCTGAGACTGAGAACAGAGTGAGACAGTGTGAAATCCATGTAACTGGAGTTTCACAAGCTGCCATCCCTGCCTACCACTAGGTCTAACTGGGATTCTTGTAACCCCGGGTAACAGGGGGGTTACACTTGCTCAGTATTCAAACGCCCACGTGTTCAGTCATAGTCAGCGGTCCCAGTACATCATATATTCAAGTCCATACTTTCATACATTGGTGAATTTAAATGACTCACACAGAACTGCTGCAACAAAGTACGCTTCTCTGTCCCGGCAGTTCAAGGCTGCAACCGCTATTCTTCAGCCCCAGGTCACACCCACCCCCCGCAGATGGATAGGTGGATAGAAAGATAGATGGGTGATTCAGTGTGTCATTTAAACTAATCAAGTTTTGAAATTATGGGCTTGGATATATGATGTACTGCAGTCGATGACTATAGATAAACACAAAGGCCTTTGAATACTGAGCAGGTATGTGGCATCATTTTGTCATCACACTGGTAGGAGTGCATTACTCTTTAGTTCATACTGTCTGTAGTAACTGTCTGCCCACCGGTGTAAATGCACCAAGTTTTGTTTTCTCAGCATGACTCTTTTTTGTGTATTTTGCTAAAGGTATCATACCCTCTGTTAATTTTGTTTTTTTATTAACGGGCCTAATCCCTGAACATACGGACCTTATCATCAACTCCAGGGCAACTTCTTGTGCTGGTTCAAGGGGGTGATGATGTAAGGATAATACACCCTGTCACAGAAGCGGTCAGTTTCTGATGCCTTGGGAATCTGCTAGCTGTAGAATGCCTCTGTACCTTTACTTTTTCCCACTGTTGTATTACCTCAGTATTTATAGTATCTCTTTTTTATTTCTTTGTGACCCGTTTGGAACTTGAACACCTACTCATATTAACATCTGTGAAGGACACCGACATGCGTGCACACTTTGAGCAGTGACCACTGTGTCCCTTTTTGCTCATGCATCTGTCTGTCATGAGCATGCAACCTTAAGTGACTTGGTTGTGTGTTGGCCCACCGAGCAATCACATAATCAGTGCTTTAGTGTCACTGTTGCCACCAGAATACATCAGGAGTGATCAGAAAAATCTGACAAGTCAGAACTCACATTCAGCAACTCGTTTGCAGCCCCCAAGTTAATGTTATACTACACACGCACTCCTCAGTACAGAAATTATTTTGTATTGCGCCACGATATTTACTGTGTGTTAGGGCTGTGGTAACTGTCCTCAGAGAAGAAGTGGTGATGTAAAGCTGGGCATGGGGTTCAGTGTTGTTTACAAGGACAATCAAGTAATATTTACCTCCCAAACCTAACTTCATATTCGCAGCATCTCCAAATTTTGCCCTGGGTTAATCCTTGTAAGCTGTATAGAACCCCAAACTATGGCAGTGCTTTTGGCCTGGAGAGCACTAGCTGGGTGCTGTGGTGGTAGTATGGGCCAAGGACTTGCTGTCACTGACGTTAACAAATAAAGCCCCCCAGGGCCAGGACCTGCTGCTGCTGAGGACTGAGCTGGGCTTTAAAGATGTTGCAGAACATCACTGCCATCAGGACAAATATTTGGAAATTTCTGTACGCCTTGGGGAGACCATCAGCGGCAGTGAGGAAGAGGCAGCATGGAGATGGACTGCAGGAGAGGAGACGCAGTAGGGATATCCCCTCTAAAATCTTTATTCCATCAGTAGTCCTGTAAAAGCCAGGTGTGGGCATGGAATGCATGGAATAGCCTTCCAGCGGGGTGGTAGTGGCAAAAACAGTACAGGAATTCAAAAATGTATGGGACAGACATATGGGAATACTAAAAACAGGGAAGGGTGGAAAAACTGCAGATCAGCTACAATCTGCAGCATAAGTCAAGGGTAGGAAGAATGGGTAGACTAGATGGGTCAGGCTAGGTAACCTGTGAAGAAAGCGACTGCGGAAAGGCGAATGGTCGCAATAGCGACAGAATTACAGAGGCAACACTTTTCTGCGACTGATGATTCCTCCCTTCCCTGAAGTGTGCCCCCCGGAGTTGGAATATATAATTAGAGGGATGCGGGGATGGTGTGCCCCCCCGGAGTTGGAATATATAATTAGGGGTGTGTGGCGGGCAAAGTCCCTCACAAGAAAAGACTTTTCCTAAAGTCTTCGCGATTTGGATTCAGTGCCATTGTGACCATTCGCCTTTCCGCAGTCACTATTATGACAAGGAACTGCTAGGCGGTCCTTATCTGCTGGCAAAATCTATGCATCTATATATCTAGGAGGCTCCTACCCTATTTGTCTAATTGCTAACAATCCCACCCAGCACCGAAAACAAATTCTACCACAGCTTCACACTGCTGTCTAAATATGGATCCTAGTACACTTCTTGATGGTGACTGCACTACCATATTTGCATGTGGGGGAGTTCTCACAATGGGGCAGCTAGCCCTGCTCCTTTCTGAACCACAATCAATCTGTGGAGCACACTATCACAGTTTTTGAGTCAATGAGTCACTGCCAGTAGTGATTCAGGGACAGTGTAGTTTAATTCTGTACCACACTGGTATACAAGGAATCTGACCCATATTTCACATATTGCAGTGCAAATAGCTGTGCTGAATACAAAAAAAGTGCAAGTGCCCTCTGATGAGAATCAAAGCACTGGGGCAATTGTGCGAGACCTGGTAATGGGGTAGCTGTTGCTTTTGCTTCAACTCACTACTTACACTTTTTTTGTTTCCAGTACAGCTATTTGCACTGCAATATTTAGAATATGGGTCAGGTTCCATGTATACCAGCGTGATACAGAATTAAATAAACTATACTGACCCTGAATCACTACTGGCAGTGACTCATTGACTCAAGAACTGTGATAGTGAGCTTGGCAGGTTTTTCATGGTTCTACATACAGCTCCTACAAACCTACACACACTTTGAACAGCTAGCAATCCCACCCAGTACCCCCATTTAATTGATAACTCTGTATTGTCTCAACTGCATATTGATGACAATTAACCTGTTCCTTATCTACTCTACCTTTTTTATTCAAATCCCTTTCGACAATAAATATTAAATTTTCCTAGCAGCTTCTCTATACTTTAGGGTCTACCGACTAGGGGAAAAAATATTTATTGTACTTAATGATTAAATAGAGCAGGAACCCAAAGAGCTAAGTTCCCCCTCCTCTAACAGAATAATACAAGTCTTGTTTTTTTGACATTTTTCTCCTATTCCCACCCTAGCTGGCTCACCTCCCGTTCCTCTGTGGGGTTCTTGACTTGAGGCCCCCACCCTGCCTAGAGCTGGTGAAGAGGTACCCATTCTTCCCTGGCTGATGTCACAGGATATTTTTGAATGTACCCCCTTTGCAATGGATATTGGTATGTTTAGTGAGGAGTCTCTCATCCCCCCACATGATGTTTCATGCACCGTCTGGCTCACAGTGCATCTGTGGAGAAACGTAGCAGGAAGGCCAGCTCTTTTGGCCTGTTTCAGAATAATTGGATGCATACTGTAGTACCAACCAGGAATTACAGGTCATAGAAACACTTAAACATAGACATTGATGGCAGAAAAAGTCTCTGCTGCCCAACCAACACAGAAGGAGCCAGTACTAGAAAACACTCCAGGAAATCATGTACCATGTACAGTATCTAAGGCTGCCATGTGCAACGGCATTTACCAGCATTACAACATCACAGGTACAGACTGAACTGGGGAGAAGTCGACCAAGTTCCCATAATGCTTCAGACCACCTGGTGGACAGCTGCTGCTGCTGGCAGAGAAGAGGGCAGGGAGTACATTCTACAACTTCTTCCCCTTTGCTGCCCATCCAGTATTCCCAACCCTACCCATTGTTGGACGTGAGGATACTGGTGAGTATTCACTCCTCTTCCCCTTGGTGCCCTTACCAGCCCCATGTATGTATGCCACCCATGTTTGACTCCTTCCACTGATTTCCCACAGATGACTGGCCTTGATAGTGTGTTCCACCTGTCTACCCTTCTTTTGATGAAGAAATGTTTCTTGACATCTCTCCTAAATGTCTCCCCATCCCCTGCAAGCTTCACTGAGTTCCCTGGTGCCTGTGTTGCCACTCAGTGTGAACAATTCCCTACTAGCTACCTCGATTATCCCGTGAAGGTGTTTTTACATCTCTATCATATCCCCCTATATTGCAATGTGCACATATTGAGGCCTTCGAACCTCTCCACGCATGAGTTCCCTTGCAATCCCTGAATCATTTTGATCACCCTCTTCTGAACTACCACCACCCTTTCCCTGTCCTTCCTCAAGTGTGGGTTCCAGGACTGTCCACAGCAGGTACAGTTCACCCCTGTGAGGTATTTATATGTAGCCGGGTCACCAAGTAACATTTGCTTACTACCCCTGCCTTGTGGGCTCAACAGGTTGAGGGGCCTGGGTTCTGGCTCAGCTGGAAAAAGGGGGGTTCTTTCCCAGATATAGAAGTAATAGTGTAGTGCCTCCACCCAGAGTCAATTGCAGTGGGCCAGTTGCTCGTGTGGCACAACCCCCTGGCATGCTGTACCTACCCACCTACTCTCACAGTCACCCCATACATGGAAAACCAACAACAGTTGCAATATTTTACTATGCATGCAATTATTAACTGTGGCTAATAATATGCTCACTAATAATGTGCTCACAAGACAGGCTTTAACATTAATAAAATTATTTATTATAAGGGGATAAAGGAATGGGATGCAGCAATAAACAGACAAGGTGCTTTCAGGCTGGAAGATCAAACCTTTCTTTGAGCTGCAGCTCTAAGAACTCTAGCAGCTTTCAGGGGCTTTTGGCTGAGATGCATCTTAATCTGCCTTTCTCTCTTGCAGCTTGTCACCTTCTCTGAAGCTCTTGCAGCTTGTTGCCTTCTCTGAAGCTCTTGCAGCTTGTCACCTTCTATGAAGCTCTTACAGCTCATCATCTTCTCTGAAGCTTTTGCAGCTTGTCACCTTCTCTGAAGCTCTTGCAGCTTGTCACCTTCTCTGAAGCTCTTGCAGCTTGTCACCTTCTCTGAAGTTCTTGCAGCTTGTCACTGTCTCTGAAGCTCTTGCAGCTCAACATCTTCTCTGAAGCTTTTGCAGCTTGTCACCTTCTCTGAAGCTCTTGCAGCTTGTCACCTTCTCTGAAGGGCTGATCACAGGTGCTAGAACAGGCTAGTACTAGGGAACAGGGCCACATACCGTTACCTACTTCACACGTCCAGGCATCTTGCTCTCAAGGGAAGATGATGGGTAATGTCTGGCAGTGACATTACTTGGCCAATTCCTCAGACCGTCCTCTGTTGGCAATGGGTCTTCTCCTAGAGCTCAGGAAACACACAGTCTTTTTATCCCTCCTGCAGGCTAGCAGACAAAGGTATCTCTTGGAGCAGGTCTGGTCTGGTTTACCTCCCAGGCGGGGGGTGACAATCAGTCTCTCCATGGGAGAGAAGAGCTGTTCTCTGGATGCTTGATCCTCTCCCTCCTCGTTCAACCCCCGGTGGCCCACTCGCGCCATGAATACAGGTCACCGGCGTGGCAGGAGGTAAGGCATGGATGTCTCAGCCCTCTACACCACTGGGCCGGCTGCCAAACAATATTATTTTAACTTAAATTGCTTCATGGGGTTCATAGTTGCCCCTCCGCCTTATTGTCCAGTGGCAGAGTGGGCACAAACATGGGCTCCCCCTGCCCATCCTTAGCACCATAGCATTGTCCCTCTAGGTGGCAGGCAGGTAATTTCAGTACATAGTAGCCTTGGCTGCTCTTAAAGTGGTAGTGGTTCCATTAATATAATGGCACGTAAGAGCACTGTTTTTAAAGTTTTTGTTTTTTTTGTTTTTTAATTGTTTAACCAGGAGTGGCACACTAAGCTGAAAACCTGTTTACAGGTGCAACCTGGGAGCACAGAGAAGTTAAGTGACTTGCTCAGGGTCACACTCGCATACTGTGTGACCCTGAGCAAGTCACTTCACTTCCTTGTGCTCCCAGGTCGTACCTGTAAACAAGCTTTGAGCTTAGGGTGTCTCTCCTGGTAAAACAAACAAACAAATAAAAAAACACAGTACATGCAAGTGGGAGGCTGTGAGATTCAAACCCAAGTCTCCAGATTTGCAGCTCAGAGCCTTAAACCACTGTGCTTTGCTGCCTCCTAATGTTTTGTTCCCTTTCTTATCTTCCTCTCCCTGTGTGCCTCTGGACCCTGAATCAGCAGTTCTGAGGTCCTGAGGGTTAGAGCACACAAAGGGACTGAACAAGAGCCACCTGTGTGGCTTTAACACTAAGCGTTACAGCGCTGTTGTAGGATGCAAGCCAACCCACCAGCTTGCACATACAAGCAGGATCCAGCTCAAATGCATGCACACTGAGCTGTGTGGTGATTGGTGGACTGCAAAGCAGGCAGGTGCCTTAATATCTCACTCGTCTGGTCCCCCACAGGATTTTAGGCACAACGGGGGATGGGGTTTTTAACACAGTAGTGATGTCAGAATGCTGTTGTACCACAGTAGCTATGTCACCACTATGGTACAACAGATTCTTGTGTCCTCATGCTTGCCTGTACTACAAATTCCTCATAATAAAGATATCAGCAAAATGTGTGTTAAAAGATGAACTACTAGAAATGTTACCAACTCATGTAACTATTATTGAAATCACAATAAATGTTTTTAAATCTTATTGCATTGTTTGCTGTTTTCTGCTATTTGACCACGGTTCAAGAGAAACCCCTCAACCCTTGATAGAAACATAGTCTTATTGTATATGGTTGCAAAACAGAGAAACTGTATACTTCAGTTCCCTCGGAAGGTACCGTCACTTCCGCAACAAAAGCAGCACACTCGTCAGATGAGGGTTAATAAAATGTGGATTTATTCAAAAGCCAAGAAGGAAAGCATAGCTAACTCCCCAGCTTAGTGCCTCAAACTGGAAGCTTCATCAGGGGACAGAGTTCATGTTTGTGCACATGCCAGAAATACAAGTAGTAATTAAATATTTAAATTTAATTAAATATGAATTTGCAAACATGTAGAGTTGCACACCCCAAAGTGCTTAACAACTTCTACAGTTTGTAAGGTACCTTAAAGGCAAACTGCGAATGTTTTAAATGAAATATTTTGGGGTGCAATATTTATAAAGCAATTTTTGATTAAATCTTTTCATTTAAATGATTTGGTAATTTAAAATTATTATAAAAATCTATGTTCACTGAAGGCAATGTTGTTTGCAGACTTGATTTTGTAAAACTAATATGGGATCTCGTGCTTTGTCTATGACTGCTCCAGTTTACTGGATCCAGATAAAAGGAGGCAGTATGGCTCAGTGGGTTAAGGCTCTGAGCTACAAATCTGGAGACCTGAGTTTGAATCCCACAGCCCCCTAGGTGCATACTGTGTGACCATGAGCAAGTCACTTAACTTCCTTATGCTCCTAGGTTGCACCTGCAAACAAGCTTTCAGCTTAGTGTGTCTCATCTGTTAAAATATTTGGTAAGAATAAAAAGATGATTTGATACCTTTTATTGGACCAAAAGAAAACAGGTGCTTAAGCTTTTGAACGATACATAGTCCTTCATCAGAAACTAATGCATTCGTTTCTGCTGAAGGATTGGATGTAGTCTGAAAGCCAAAGCACTTGTTTTCTTTTATAACATCTATGTTGGGCCAATAAAAGGTATCAAATCATCTTTTTATTGGATCTTTTGTCACAAAGACCAATATGGCAACAAAACCAATTTATTGGAACAGGTTACCTGAGACCATTCGTAAATCATGTTCATATGATGTATTTAAAAAATTATTGCATCATATTTGACGTCTCAGAATGATTGTAATTGTGAATTATATGTTTTGTTTTGTATCGTATTTATTGAAATTGTTTGTATTTTATGTGTGCCATGTTTTTGGCCCAAGTCGAGTCTGAGAAAGGACCTTTTGATTCAATTGCTCCTGCCCAGTAATCAAATTCCAAATAAAAAATATATATAAATAAAAGTAAGTTATGTAAAATACTAATTTTCAAAACTGCCAAACCAGATAAAAAATATAAAAGTAGTGACCATGCCAGTTTCATTGCAATCCTAATGGAAACACTACTCTGTCTGTGCTGATTTTTCTGTTAATGAATTAAAAAAGAAACAAACTGAAAAAAACAAAGGTTGCTATAACCCAGATGTTCCATCCAACCTGCATATCCTCCATCTGCTCTGCTGTAGACCCTTGATGGACTACTGGACCACCTGGGCACTTAGGCCAGAGAACAGCCAAGAGGCAAAGGGATTATGTGCATCAGTAACAGACAAAACAACTCCTGGTATTTATTGCAGCAATTCACTTCATCACAAAAAAAGGCCCGAAGAAACAACTAACACACAGACCCCTTCATTATGCATGCTTAAACTCTACAACACCCCTGCAGCTTCTGCTTTGGTACCATCTCCCCTTCTTCTTCATCTCCTTATATCTGTCTCTAGTATCTCAGGTAGTTGCCCGTGGCTACCTCCCACTGTGGTTGAAAAGATATGCCATTTATCAGAATGACACATTAGAAGTTGCCTCATTATATTTTAGCCTGTATGTAACTGTTCCTGCTGGACAATGTTAACCTGTTGACTGCTGCTGTCCTCAGTGGGACCCCCATGAAAACGAGATGCTGTATCTAATTGGGTTATCCTAGTTAGTCATTTTACATAAATTAATTAAGTAATTAATCAATCAATCAATAGATAAACACCATCAGCTGAGCAACCCTGGGGAGAGTTTAAACAAATGTAGTATGGGGGAGGGGGTGGACCACAAGAGGTGAAGAAGGTAGGAGACTTGTTTAAACTACACTGCAGGCTTGATCTTCAGCGCATTGTGGCACAGTTGGACTGCACATGCAGTACTTGCGACAAGAATGCTAGATCACAGCAAATGAGGACTACTTTCTTGTCACAAGTTCCACACTGAAAGTGGTGCATGCTCAGATAATTTACATATGTGTCATTTTCTGATCATGAATTCAGTTTCTGTTTCAGTTTATTAATTGTACTGGAAAGGCATGTGAGCAAGATTGCCCATTTTTGAAAGTGTCCAGTTCAGGAACAGATACATAGTAGGTAACAACAGTGAGGCAAAACAGCAAATGATCACACAATAGGGGTAACAAGGCAAACAGGAATAAGACCCAATTGGAACAGGTACTAATACAAAGGCATAAACATTGTAAAGTACCAGATAGAAGTAAATTGCTTTACAATTCTCAGACCAGAATTGAGCAAAGTGTAGTGAATGCAGCAGCATGTTTGAAAATCATCCACGAATGTTCTGGTGCATTTTCAGGGATACGGCTGCAGCAGCACAACTGCCGCAACTCGGCTGTCCAGATGTTGAAATCCAGTTCTATATCTGTGCCTCCCTCCACAATCAACCCATCAGCTCCCTAAATGGATGAAAATAGCACATCTGAATGCTCAGAGCATCAGACCCAAAACACCAGAGCTAGACGCTTGGGTTAATCAACATATGCCAGACATCCTGGGTATTTCTGAGACCTGGCTGAGGCCTTGCATTGAGCGACATGAGGTGGCACTACCTGGCTACAAGTGCTTCCGAAAGGATAGGCTGGGTAAAAGAAAAGGTGGTATCCTCCTGTATGCCAAGGATAACTTAGAGGTGGCTGAAATCCCACTGCCTGACCCAGGGCCCACCTCGGTTGAAGCAATATTCCTTTCCCTCAACCTTGGCAACATTAAGAAACTCTTGATTGGATGCGTATACCTACCCCCCAAGGCAGTTTCTCCAATCATCCCCCTTGATTCCCTCCCTCACACACCTTCCACGTCATGACCTAATACTTTGTGGGGACTTTAATATAGACTGGCTAAGCCCCAGCTCCCACAAAATGCGTACACTGCTCGCTGATTCCAACCTTGTTCAACTTATTGGGGACCCAACTAGAATCAATAACAATTTTGGTAATCACACCCTGCTTGACTGGATCGTCAGTAACTGTCCCACCAAGGTTAAGGCAGTGGGTGTGCTTCCGAACAGCATAAGCGACCATTCTCCTACATTTTGCATATGGCGTAATAACTTCCCAAACACTCCACCCAGAGTTATCCAAGTATGTGATATGAGTAGGTTAGACCCCAATGCCTTCTCCACCACAATCTGTGACTGGAGCCCTGTAAATATCCTGAGGGACATCAATCAAGCCCTTGATTTCTTTTTTTGTGTCCAAATTCACCGAAATTGTTAACCATCATGCTCCCATTAAGTCGTGCTGGGTTAAGGGTTCAAAAGCTCCTTGGCTATCTAAGCACTTAAGGAAGCTCATGTCTACTCGTGATAAAGCCTGGCAGACTTTTAAGGCCAGCGGGCTCCCCTCAGATTAGCAATTGTATAGGCAGCAAGGGAACCGCTGCAAGAGCTCCATTCAGAAAGCCAAAGGCCAGCATTTCAAGAATCTACAAGCTGATCATCTTAGCAAGCCAAAGGAATTCCAGAAGCAGGTTAATTCCTTCCAAAAGGGCCACACCTCAGAGACCCCTAGTTCCATTGAAGACTCAGGCACTGTATTCAATAACTCCTCTTCTATTGCTGATGGCTTTTATACATTTTTCACTGATCTGCATAAATACACATCACTTTTTCCTCACGCTGCTTCTCCCTGTCCTGACCCCCCTGCTCAGCTACTGATTCCTTAGCCCGCCTATCCTTTCATCTGAAACTGACTAAGTTAATGAAGTGCGTTGGCTTCTCAAAAACCTGAAGACAGATAGCTCACCAGTACATGAGTCACTTGAGTCAAAATTCCTCAAGTTGGGGGCCGATGCCCTCGTTCGCCCCATTCGTGACCTTTTAAATCGCTCATTCATATCTGGTACCATCCCTGCATATTGGAAGGTAGCAGTAATTGTACCTGTACGTAAGGGCAGTTCCAATTGTACTGTTGAAAATTATCGTCCAGTCTTGATACTGTGTCCCTTAGCCAAAATCCAAGAGCAGATACTGTATGACCACCTGCAGGATTATCTAGAATTCCACCATCTGCTCTCAACATCCCAGTATGAGTTCAGGAAAAACTACAGCACACTCACTGCCCTGATTAAAGTCACCTCAGACATATTCCAAGGAATGGACCATGGTAAATCAGCTGGAGCAATCTCTGTGGACCTGACTAAGCCTTTCAACCTGGTCAATCACAGTCTTCAGTTACAGCAGCTGTGCCTCCTTGAGTTTGGTGCTGGTGCCCTCACTTGGATTCAATGCTACCTTCAAGGCCACACCCAAAGAGTAAAGTGGGTGGGTTCACTATCTGACTCTCGAGCCATTACTCATGGCATCCCACAGAGTTCTATTTTGGGACCGTTACTTTTTTCCCTCTTTACTAACGACCTCACGAATAACTGTGGAGTGGCCTCTGTTCTTTTGTATGCAGATGATGCTATCCTTTACCGTTCCTTGGCCAACATAGGGTGGATCAAAACAGTGTTAATTGCTGACTTCCATATGCTCGAAGACTGGTTTCTGCAAAAACAACTCATACTTAATACTAAAAAAATGAAGTGTATAGCATTTTCAAGGCCTACCTCGCACCCCCTCTGGTTGTTCCCTCCCAAACTGGGGCTGTTCTTGAAATGGTTACGTCCTTTAAATACTTATGTTCCACCCTTGATTCCTCTCTTTCTCTTGACATGCATGTATCAGTCCTCAGCAAAACTCTAAACCAAAAGCATGGTGTCTTATACCGAATTCATCCCTTCCTCACTCTTACCTCCTGTCACAAGATAGCCTCCGCCACCCTCCTCCCCCTCTTAACTTATGCAGCCCCCTTGCTTCTCTATACTTCTGCCACCATCTTATCTCATCTTACGCAGGTCTACTATAAAGTGGGTAGGTTTGCTTTGGGGGTCAATGCTCGACATCACTACTGCAATGTACTATCTTCCCTTGGATGGCTACTGTATGAATCAAGACTACGGAATGCTACCCTAAGCTTCACACATAAGTTAGTCCACCGCTATACCCCTCCCTGTCTTGCTGACATAGTGCAACATAAGCACCCATGGCGCCCTCTCAGACCTGCCTCACTGCCCCTTCTCCTGTTACCTAACACTTGGCTCGCCATGGCCCGGAGGTCTTTTGCCTTCTCTGCCATATCCTGTTGGAATTTACTTCCTCCAACCATTCTGACTATCACCTCTCTTCCTCTTTTTTAGTCGACTCTGCAACCTCTCCTTGCTGCCACACAATGCAGCTGCTTTCACTGACTCCTATTGTCTGTCAACCCCTTCCTGCCAACCTGTGTTTCCTTGACAAATCTTGCTTAACCTTATCTAATACCTGGTTACCTCTCCTGCAAGTTTTATTTGCTAATTGTAGTTAGTGTAAGATATTTAGTGAATGCTTGACTCCGATTCTGACTTAATCTGAGATTTTCTTGCATAAGATGACTGTGTTCTCCAATTACTGCCTGTTTTTAATGTTCTATTTCTGTACTTGATTTATCTAAAATTACTGTATCATTTGATCCAAATGTATTCTGCATAAGTATTGTTAGTTTAGCCTGTGCTGTTTTGGACTTAGTGTTTTAGTGAAAGTATTGTTTTCAGCGTATGGCACTGTCAATGTACTGCACTTCCCGGGTCTCCCCTGAAAAGGGACTGTCTTGTCTCAGCGGGCTCACCCGGTTACCAAAATTCAATAAATAAATACATGAACTACTAGGAGACTAATATGCCAGATAATACATTTTATAATCCAGGGATACTGGTGTATGGTAAAATCACAGAATCTGAATGTACACTGGTTAAAACAATGACAATGTTACACAGAATTTGACATCTCATGCAGGCATAGTACATCTACCGTACCAAACTTATATTTTGCAATGAATTATTTCTTGTTGTATTTTCATTTTGTTTCATGTAATTTTATGCTATATATATATATCTATCTATATATCTATCTATATATATATATATATATATATATATATATATATATATATATATAGATAGATATATAGATATATATATATATAGATATAGATATATATATATATATATATATATATACACACACACAGACACACTTGTGAGATCAGGAGGTCAATTATGGCCTGTGAAGATATTTCTACTATCTCACTCTCACCCATGTCATATTATATATATTCTTTGCAAAAATCTTTGTTAATGAGCCAGTTAGGGTTCAACTTAATACCACAAAAGTAAGGAATATTTACATAGACATAAACTGAATAGCAATAAATGTATTCTATCTATGCAGAGCATTTAATTGGTATACAAGTGCATTTCCCCACCTGCACCAGTGTGCAGCACATTTAGGGGGTATATCACAGGCGGCAATATGCTTATGAATCACATGGATGGGGGTATTAGAGAAGGCATCAAGGGTGTCTTATGACAGCTTGGTAATAAGTTTAGTCTCATGCGCCCAGACTTGCAAGGTAACACTGTTCCTTCTTCAGGAATAGGACGCATGCTTTCCTTTTCTGTCTCTGTGTCCACCACAGAGGCTATGGCAGGAATGACAGGGATGACGTCAGTCTTTGGGATTTGTTCCTCCAAATCAAACTTCACATCACAGGCCATAGTTGGGTGATCAATTGCAAATTCATCCGACACAAAGGATGCTGCATCTGGGTTCAAAGTGTGTTAAAGTTCATTGCTTGACAATTCTCTAGTGGGAGATGCACTTGTTGGCAGTTCTAAACTTCTCCATTCCGTTGACTGAAATTGCACATTCTGAGATCTGCCAGGTACTGTGGTGCAACACACAATGTTTATCGTCACTTTTGTCAAAACTGTTTTCAGTTGGCTCTTACACAGGTGCTGCATTCGGGATAGTTGTATCAGGCAGGTGTCCCATTTCTCTGCTGGGTGGTGTGACTCCAAGTGTTTGGTCTCCTGGCCACTGGGCATTTTATTTCGGGTGCAGCCTCAGGAACAATCTCCCAAGTGGGTAGGAGTTGGTTCCTGTGTAGAGCCTTTTCCAGGATTCTACCTTGTTCTTCTGAATTTTGTAGACTGGAAGCTCAAGCATCTGTTCAACTATGACATAAGATTCTGGCACCTAGCGGTCCTGAAATTTATGTTTTCTCTCTAGGCCCAAGTTTCTCAGTAGCACACAGTCTCCAGCCTGCAACACCTGGTGT
This sequence comes from Neoceratodus forsteri, assembly GCA_016271365.2. Classification (NCBI taxonomy): domain Eukaryota; kingdom Metazoa; phylum Chordata; order Ceratodontiformes; family Ceratodontidae; genus Neoceratodus; species Neoceratodus forsteri. The sequence goes on from JADMNL010000027.1 coordinate 144,181,370, forward strand.
CAAACTCATCTGTCATAATGATTTTTGTTGGCAAGACTATTCTTGTTGGCAGCCTCAGAGGCAAGTTGGTAGGCTTTCTGCAATTAGATGGGATCGCCTGGTGTACTCTAAGTGCATCTATTCTGAGGCACCATTGGTTGAGACTCCAAAACAGAGATCAACTGGTAGGTGAGCGTCTCTCTCAAACACTAAGTAGAATGGGAAGGGATCTTTGGGTGGTGTCATTATGAGTACAGTTGTAAGCGTGTAGCAGTGAACTTACTGTCTGGCTCCTATTTGTTTTTTGGACTGGCTCAAGAGTACCCAACATGTCAAGCAGGGCTCTGTTAAAGCGTTCAGGCTGATGGTCCCCTGTGGGTGATAAGGAGTGGATCTCCATTTCCCGATGTATAGGTTCCCAGAAACTTTTTCACAAATTGACTTTCAAAGTCCCTTTCTTGGTCAGAATGAATTATTTAAGGGACACCAAAATAAATTGACATATTGCTGCAATGCTTTGCCAACAGTGGTGGCCTTTTGATCTTTCATCGTGTACACCTGAGTGTATTGTGTGTAATGATTCATCAAGAATAGGCTGTTGCCAATGTTCTTGCTATCAGGTTCCAATTAAATTAAGTCCATAAAGACTAGTTCCAGTGGGCCACTATTTTTGATGTTGATTAATGGTGCTGTTCTTTTTGACAAAGCTTTTTCTTGTTGTCCTTGTTCTTTCAATGATACTTCAACTCTGTTGCCATTTTGGCCAATAGAAACAAGCCCACATCAAGTACAGAGTGTGGTCAACTCCTGAGTAACCCATATTGTCATGTAGGGATCAGATGATGGTGGTTTAGTACTTCCAGGGTAATACCAGCACCAGCTGTTGTTGAGAGAAGTCAGGGAGTATATTGTCATGATGTATTCTTATGAGCAATCTATCTTTTAAAGACAGCCCATTCAAGCCAGCCTGGTGGCACTGATGGTTGAAGTGCTGGATGCCATGCCGTGTGCCATGCTAGTGACCTGGGTTCAGTTACAAGCGCAAGTTGCCGGGGGTTAGCAGGGGAGAGGGCTGAGAGAGGATCAAAGCAGCCACTGGGCTGCTCTCATCTCCCAGATTGGGGCGGCCAGTTTCCTTGCTCTTGGCTGACACCCGGTGGAGGCTGGGTGTCCAAGTAGAGGCCTGGGTGACTGACATAATATTGGGAGGGTGGAGGGAGATTGTGGTTCCAGAAGCGCTTGTGTGTCTCCATGCCCATGCGCCCACTGCATCACCACAGCTCTGGACTGGGAGGGAGAAAACACAGAAAAACCCTATGTCTCTCCACTGCTGAGAATGACAGCCGCCGGTGTTCACAGACCCTGCTCCATGTGGATTCCCACTGGTGTAGCAGTGGGGGGGAGTGGCTGACAGGGTTGGGAGAGGCTGAGCTACAGGCATAATGATAAAGCAAAGATGACAAATGAGGAGCAAAAAGCTATATAAAAAATACAGTTTGTTCCCCTCCTACAATAACGGGGAGCATTTGGGTGAGTCATTTGTACCTGACTTGCATCCTGTCCCTTTTCCAGGGCACGTACCACACTACGTGATACATAATCTCCTCATTGGCCTTGTTTGAGTTTGGGATGGCTAGGAAGAAGCAAACGTGAAAGATCTAAACCAGTGAAATTGAGATATGCAGTCAGAAAAGCATCTGGAGAGGCCCTCAATGTGTAGATGGCTTGGTGATGATTTGCAGCAGTGGCAAAATCTGTTGTTTCAAATTTCAGACACATGACCTTTCTTGCTACATTTGGAACTGAAGTACTGTACTTTCATTTGGCCAAGCAAAGTGTGGACAGGACACTGGGATAATGCATCGGCATCATTGTTACTTTGGCCACTGCAATATTCCTGACTGGAAGTGTAGGTGGATAAAGCTGAAAGCCACCGGTGTCCTGCTTCATCCAACCTGGTGGTTGTATTTATGTAAGTGAGAGGATTATTATCTGCTCTCACTGTGAACTGGACCCCATACAAGTAGTCATGACACCTTTCAGGGACAGCCCACTTTATCATTAGAAATTCTAATTTGCGGACCGAGTAGTGTTTGGCTGGCAAAAGCAAGGGTATGAAGTTCCTCAGGGTGCTTTTGGTACAGGAGAGCTCCTAAGCCACTTAAACTGGTGGGTGTCAGTGTGCAGTATGTACAGTTTGGTAGAATCAATAAATGCTAGCATGGGCACCTTACTCAGACACTCATTGCAGCTGCACGCTAGCTACCTGTATTCCGGCTTAGGCCCTCTATCTCCCTCCCTTATGTGCTCCCATACCCACAATGCCCTTCCAGTTCTCCACCCTCAGTATTCCCTTCGGTTTTATTCTGCCGCTGCATTGAGCACCTACCTTGTATCATTTGTATCATATGATGTACTGTCACTGTTGTATATAAATCTATTGTGTACTGGTATTAACCAGGCCCATCTTGTAAATGAGTTCTGTATGTATTTGTTGCTTTAATGATATATTGTCACTGTTGTATGTAACTCTATTTTGGACCAGCCTTAACCAGGTCCATCTAGTAAATGAGCTTTGCTCAATGATGTTCGCCTGGATAAATGAAGATTTTGATTGATTTCTTTGAATGCAGTTCACAGTGTTCGATCCATCTGGTGCCAAAAGGTTCATTCACCTTCTAGTACTCAGTGTGTGTGTGTGTGTGTGGGGGGGGGCTACTCTTCCCAGATGGAGATTTCTTTTTGTGGGTAAGAGGGTACCCCTGGGTGAGGAAGTGTGAGGGTGGACAAAAGTGGAATAGTCTTAGAAGTGTGTGACTGGGGGAGTAGCCAGCCACCCCCTACCCCTGCCCAGAGGGTAAACCAAGGCTCTATGATGGTGGGTTGTGCTGGGACTGGCAAGAAAGCCACAGATGGCCCGGTGGCTCCTCAGCCTGGAGGACCAGCCCCATGAATTGGGGGAAAAAATGTAAATTTAAAAACCAAAACACCTCTAGTAGCCACAGAGTCCAACAAATGACTGTAGTGACTTCAGGCTGTGTGGTCTAGTGGTGGTGAGTGCCTCTGCTTTTGCTGGGTTGATCTGTACTCCGTTTGCTGAAACGATGTGCCCCACATATTTAACAGATGGCTGACAAAACTGGCAATTGTCAATTGAAATTTTTAAACCAAACTCTTCCAATCTGCCCAGCACTTTTATGAGTAAGGTTTTGTGCTGCTCCAGTGTGAGGCTGAACACTATAAGGACATCTAGGGACACCAACACCTCCAGCAGATGCATATGTCTGACTGCCTTCTTCATCAACCTCTGAAAAGTGGCAGAGGCTCCGGATATGCCTTAGGGTATCCTCTCAAACTGGTACAACCCCGGAGGGGCAAAAAATATGGTATTTTCTTTATCTTCTTTCACCACGGGGATTTGATAGTAGCCACCTCAGAGATCTGGGACAGAGAACCACTTGCTTCCCATCAAGCTCACCAGGGCATCTTTGACTCTGGGTACCGTGTACTTGTTGGGCACTGTCTTCTTGCTGAGTGAGTGGTAGTCGATGCACATATGAATTGCGCCTGTCTTTTTCCTGGCTACCACAATAGGTGATGCATATGGATTTTGGGACTCTGTTGAGCTCTGCAGCCAGTAGTTTTTGCAAGTGACCATGATGTCCTGTATGTCAGCAGTAGCCAGTCATTGGGATGTCTCCCAGAAAGGTGCATTGTCCTGGAGTCAGATATGGAGCTCTTCTTCTTTGACACATCCCACATTTCATTCCTTCAAGGAAAACAGTTTCCTGCATTTGGCTACTGTAGTTTGTTACTTAGGCTCCGCTGGTAGTGGTAGATATTGGCGACTCTCTAAACTTGAATAGTCTAGGGTTGAGTTCTGTTGTAGTGGCAACTTCAAGGTCCATTTCAGTTACTCTGTCTACATTCTTTCATTCATTCATTCATTCATTCATTCATTCATTCATTCTTGGATTTCAAGTACCTTTGAACCAAGGCTCTTTTACAAAGGTTCCACGTCAAATTGGAGAAACAATACAAACATAACAAAATTTGAAATAAGCAATTCAGGCAGATTGAATACATACATTTGAGGGAAGGTATGGACAGGGCAGAATAGCAATTTGATTAAACAATGCAGATCATGAGATTCAACACAGTCGCAAGCAGTGGAATAAAGGCAATTGAGGGAGGGATGGAAACAGGGCAGGGCAGGTTTCACAGTGAAAGTTGAGAGATGGAGGGGAATAACAGAAACTGTGGAGCAGCCTAGGGCCTTGACAGGTTTTTAGAATTGCTAAAGCCAGGGAGGGAAGGGGGAGAGGAGAGGAGAGGAGAGGGAGGGGAAGGGTGTGAGGGAAGGGAGAGGTCAGCGAAAGTGGGGATAGCAGATTACGAGTGACAGTCACAGGAGCTGGTGGCAGAAAGGTGGAGGCGAAGGTAGGTTTAGAACTGGTCTAGACTTTGCAGTGAGGTGATGTCTTTATTGATTCCATTAAACCAGGAGGGTGCCCAGTGAGCAAAGGACCTTTGTCCCTGAGAGGTGCGGCACAGGGGAATGTGCAGAATTTGTTTTTCAGAGGTCCTGGTGGGGCAGGGGATGTGTGCTGCACGTAGGAGGGCTTGGACACCTGGGGGGGGGGCAAGGCCTAATGTGATCTTCTCGACCATTAGGCAGGTATGGTACTTCATACGGTTAGATAGTTGAAGCCAGCCCATTTGGGCGTAGAGAGCACATGTGTGGGTGAGACAGTGGGATACTGTGATAAGACAGCAGGGTTTGTTAAGGGTCAAGGATAGGCACCTAAGGGCTGTGTCAGATGCAGAGCCATAGACAACCAGACCATAACTGATTAGGGATACCACAGAGCTCTGCACAGCTATCCTTAAAGCGTCTGTGGTAAGGCACTCCCTGTGCCTGTATAGAAGACCAATGCATTTATTAATGGCTTTGGCAACAGTGTCAGTGTGAATGTCATAGGATAGGTGACTGTCGAGTGTGATTCCAAGATATTTAAAGGAGTGAACTTGGTCCAGGACAGCACCATGGCAGTTTGCAATTGCGAGGGGATGAGACTTATGCTTGTTGCAGGAGCCACAGAAAAGCATCAACTTTGATTTCTTATTGTTGAGCACCAGCTTTTGGCTATTAACCCATTTCTCAATGGAGGTGAAACCCATCTGGAGCTTTTTGGAAGTAGGAGGGGGTCATGATGAGTGGTGTGGATGACAGCATCATCCGCATATAGCAGGATCTGTTCAGGGCAGGACTGTGGCAGATTGTTCAAAAAGAGACTGAACAGAAGAGGCCCAAGAATGGATCCCTGCGGGACTCCAGAGCGGACGGGTCTAGAATTGGAGAGGGTGAGAGCAATTTTCACCCTTTATGTACAGTTTTCCAGGTCGCTCTTAAACCAGGATGTAGCATCAGAGGAAAGCCCTGAGTTTTGAAGTTTTGGATGGAAAATATTTGCCAACACTTGTCCTCTCCGCAAGATGATGGTCATCCTTACTGTGACTCATCTTTCCCAGGGGGTGCCAGGCAGGGGCATCACTCCTCTTTGGACCATCAGTGCCTCTGGATGGTCAGTTGGTTTTACTATGCAGAGAGAGCAAGAACACAAATGCTTTCATTCATCAGAAGGTGGCTGACCATGGAGGAAGGCGAGTTTGAGCCAGTTGCTTTCTCGTATTTAAGAACTGTGTGCTGGGGGGGGTGGAAGGTGGGAGTAGGGTGCTGCCAGGCTGGGGGTGAGGGGGCATAACTGATTTTTTTATGTGCAAATGAGCACAGGACAATAAGAAAGATGGTGGCCGGCCATGGAGGTGGGAGGATTTATTTACAATTTACAAATAAACTATGACAAATTGTGGGTGCTTGGGGGGATGACAGATTATGGGTGCTTGGGAGGTAGGAGGGTGGTATGGGGCAGCTGATAGAGGGTGGGGGGACAGGGGTTACAGTCTACTGGGATTTGGGCTGAGGGGGGAGGAGGAGGGTCTGTTTTTTCTTGTTTTGTTTTAAATGGGCCTCGAATACTGAATACCTGAATATTTGGCTGCCAAATACCAAATATTCAACCAAATTTATTTATTTATTTTGTTTTTTGTTTACCAGGTAAGTGCACTAAACAAGTAATTTTGCCTATATTCAGGCACAACCAGGGAAGCTTACACATTAGGAATAACAGATACAGTGTCAACATCAGAACATGTAACATATAGTCGATAGTAAATACAGTTATACATGACAATTTTGGCTACATGGCACAATAGGGAACACCTGAATAGATATACACAGCATGCAAATAAACTGTAGTCACGGTTACATATAATTATGCAAATATCTGGAAAAAGGTATTCGCACAACCCTGGTTTTAAAATGGGAGTTAGCAGGCTAAGTTCCGCTTCATGCCTATAATGAAAAAACAACCTCAGCCCATAGTGCTTGAAAATGTCTAAACTTGTCCATGAATGACTTTATCGGCGCTGCGGCGCCATGTTTAAATGTGAACACGCAACTACACTGGGTGGCCGAGGGTAGAGTGGGTCATTAGAAAAAACAGGTGCTAACATTAAAATATACAAGAAATGGCAATACAATAAAGTTCGGGGAGCAAATGTTGCATGGAAATACATTTAAATGGCTGCAGGCACTTGTTTGCCATGGGGGATTTTAAATTCAGCAAAAAAGCTGGCAGTGTGCCTTTTTTTCAGCTTTCTTTTACTCCTTCACAGCTCGAGAGAACTCTCTCAGGCAGCCCATCCCTGTGATGCCCTGCCTGAGGGTTGCTGCAACCTGTGCTTTCTCTCCCCCCCCCCGCAGCCAGCGCCCCCCGGTTTAACCCGCCTGGAGGGTAGCCTGACTCTACCTTGGGCCCTTAGAGACAGACTGCAGCTTGCAGGTGGGGCCTAGGTGGAGGATCATGAAGCTGGCCGAGATGAACCTCAGGCGCTGGGCATGGAGGATATGTGCACTGCTTCATCCCTCTGAGCCGGGTATTTCCTTGCTCCAACCCCTCCCCTGCGTGAGTACACCCCCAACATTTGACGCATGGCAACCCTACCAGCGTCAGGCACACCATTACATGCCGCCTGCGCTTCTGTGACACCCCCGATCTCCACTAGGGGTTGCCGGAGCACCGGGAGCCCCAATGCCCTCCCCCTGGTATCAGAGAGCAGCCTTGCAGGCGCTCAATCCAATCCCTCCCCTGCCGACCCACAAATCCCGAGCTCACTTCTGAACTTGGGTTGCTGGTGTGCCACAAGGGGTGGCGTCCAGCGCCTCAACCCTCAGCACCACTGGGCCAGCCCAGGCAGTGTGCCTTTAACCCCCAAGGGCTGCTTTATTCCTGTCCTGGCTCTGCTGCTGCCATAGGGCTAGGACTGCCTTTAACTTTTTAGGCACATAGCCCATAAATGTAAGCCCCATGGGGGGGAGCTTACACCAGCAATTTGCTAAAAGTTTTTGAATTTCTTTTTTGAAGAATCTGAAGAGAGTCCTTGGGCTGGGATAATGTTAGCAGTATGTGTATGCAATTATTTTGTGACATTCCTGGCTTTAATCACAAGACTATCATCAGAAAATCTAATTTAAAAAAAAGTGACTTTAGCACTAGGATAAATAATGAGGGTGGCAGAGGGTATCCTTGATGAGTATCTGGGTAGAGAAAAAGGGGGGGATTGAGTATTGCTTACCTTAACAGTTTGTTTTTCTCCTTGACTACAATGTGGTTCTCCAACCTGAAAACTTAGGGCCAAAGTTGCAAAGTACTCTCTGTAAGTAAAACCATTCCATCCAATCAGATGCTTTCTGGGCATCTGATAACAGAGCACGTTGTTTCGTGGATCTTTTAAATATTTGTATTTAGTCAGAGACCCTTCATAAATTGGATCTGGATATCTAGATATCGTGGCAGTCACAGAAACATGGTACACACAAAACCATGACTGGGATATAAACATACCAGGATACACTGTCTACAGGAGGGACAGGGAGGGTAAAAGAGGAGGAGGAGTAGTTCTTTACATAAGGGAAGGAATAAAAGCAACAGAACAAAAGGGTAAACAGGGAGGAGAAGAAGCACTGTGGTAAATTTGAGACAGGCAATGGCACCACATACAGACAGGGTTATAGAGACAGACTCTTCTCAGGGGGAGGAAATGGACAGGAAATGATAGAAAGTATACTTAGAATGGCAGAAAAAGGGAGATATTGCTGATGGGTGATCTGAATATGCGATGTTAACTGGAGTGCAGTTGCAGCTGCCACTCAAGAGTGCAGTTATTCTAGATGCCCTACAGGGGGCATGCCTTAGACAACTAGTACTGGAGCCCACTCGAGAGGGAGCAATATTAGACTTGATTCTCTCTCAAATGGAGATGGAGAGAGGATTACAGATGTAGAAGTGGGTAGCCATCTGGGAACTAGCGACCATCGAACAGTATGGTTCACAATAAACACAGCAATAGAGTCAAGCCATACAAAGACAAAAGTACTGGACTTTAGGAGGGCTGACTTTGCCAAAATGGGTGAGTGCCTAAGGAATGTACTAGCAAATGGGCAGGAAGGAGCGGTGGAAGAACAATGGGGAATAATAAAAACTGCCATCACAGAGGTAACGAGCCTTTGTGTGAAGCAAATAAACAAAACAAGACGATGTAAGAAACCACTATGGTTCTCAAAGGAGTGGCAGTGAAGGTTCAAGAGAAAAAGAAAGCATTCAGGAAGTACAAGGAATCGCAGAAGGAGCAGGACAGAGAACTGTATCAGTTAAAGCAAAAGGAGGCTGGGAAGGCAGTCAGAACAGCAAAGGCCCAAACCGAGGAAAAAGATAGCCAACTCAGTTAAGAAGGGGGATAAAACCTTTATAGGTACATCAGGGAGCCGAAGGAAGTCCAAGGAGGGATAGTGAGGCTTAATAAAGGGGTGGGAGGTGGGCAGAGGGAGACTGTGAAAAGGCAGAGATACTAAACAAATATTTTTGCTCAGTATTTACAAAAGAAGAGGGGGAGGTACATAAAACAAACAGTAGTAACACGCTGGATACAGAAGTTGATACCGGACCATTTACAGAAGAAAGGGTTCTGAAAGAACTCTTAAAACTGAAGGTGGACAAAGCAATGGGGCCTGATGGGATTCATCCCAGAATTCTAAAAGAACTAAGGGTAGAACTAGTGACACCACTGACTACCCTTTTTAACAAATCATGGGAGGATGGGGTGGTACCCAAGGACTGGAGGAGGGCAGATGTGATTCCCCTTCACAAAAGTGGGAGCAAGGCAGAAGCAGGAAACTATAGACCTGTTAGTTTAACCTCAGTGATAGGGAAAATGATGGAATCACTTCTAAAGGAAAGAATTGTCGAGTATCTAGAGTCCAGAGGGGCACAGGACCCTAGGCAGCATGGATTCACAGCGGGAAGGTCATGCCAGACAAATCTGATAGATTTCTTTGACTGGGTGACCAAAGTAGTAGATCAAGGAGGGGCTGTGGACATGGCCTACCTAAACTTTAACAAGGCATTTGACACAGTCCCACACAAAATATTAACATACAAGCTAGCCAGCCTGGGTGTGGGTCCCAAGATGACAGCCTGGGTAAAGAATTGGCTGGAGAATAGGACACAGAGAGTAATAGTAAATGGAGTCCACTCAGAAGAAAGGAGGGTTACTAGTGGGGTACCGCAGGGTTCAGAGTTAGGACTGTCCTCAATGTCTTTATGTTTACATTGCAGAAGGACTGAAGGAAAGTATGTCTCTTTGCAGATGACACTAAGATCTGCAACAGAGTTGATGCACAGGGTGGGGTGGAAAGGATGAGAAGGGACTTGGCAAGGTTAGAGGAATGATCAAATGTATGGCAGCTTAGATTCAATGCTAAGAAGTGCAAGGTAATGCACCTGGAAACAAAAACCCAGGGAAGAGTACATAATGGGGTGAGATACTAACAACAACAAAAATGGAGAGGGACCTGGGGTAGTCATATCAGATGACCTAAAGATGGGCAAGCAAATGAGAGGGCAACAAGGGAGGACTGGGGGATACTGGGATGCATAGGAGAGGCATCACCAGTAGAAAACAGGAAGTTATTATCCTCTGTACAGACAGCTGGTGAGACCCCATCTGGAGTACTGTGTGCAGTTCTGGAGACCTAATCTCCATAAAGACATAGACAGGATGGAAGCTGTCCAGGGAGGGCACTAAAATGGTGCAGGGTCTGCACCGGAAGACATATGAAGAGAGGCTTAAGGAGCTTAATATGTATAGCCTCGAGGAAAGGAGGGAGAGGGGGGACATGATAGAAACTTTCAAGTACCTCAAGGGAATCAACAAAGTCCAAGAGGGTAGCATCTTTCAAAAAAGAGGTGTGCAAGAACAAGAGGGCACAATTTGAAGATAGAGGGGCGGCTCAGAGGTAATTTAAAGTATTTTTTAAAAAGAGAGGGTTGTGGATGCATGGAGCGGCCTCCGGAGGAGGTTGTGGAGTCAAAATCAGTGGTGGAATTTAAGCATGCATGGGATAGTCATAAGGCAGTTCTGGGGGGTTGGGGTAGGAAGAAGTAGGCTGCTGGTTAACTAGGATCTGCAGCTTATCCAGTAGGTAGGGAAATGGGCAGACTGGGTGGGCCAAGCGGTCCTTATCTGCCGTCAAATTCTATGTTTCTATGTAAATTGTCGGAACTATAATGTCCTGCAACAAAGCCGACTTAACCTGAGTGTATAAACTGAGTGAAGAGCATCTTTACTCTGGAAGGTAAAAATATTAATGCTGAAAGAAAAACACAAAAAAACAACCACTGACTAACAAATACTGCTGCTTTAAACTGTGAGCCATGAGGCTAAGAACCTTTTTGATGGTAGGGAACTGTCAGTACAATGGTAGCAGCTACTGCAGACCAAGAGTGTTCCCAGTGATCAGGGACCATGGAACTCCCATCTTTAACCTTCAGTATGCTAACAGAGAGTAAGAAAACCTCAGAACAGATAAGTGCAAGATATCATCTCATCTTCTAAGTGCCCAGTACTGCCCCAAGCTATTCAGCAGTGAATGCTGTTATTAATTAGAAGGAGGACACCTAATGCTGGTCTGTAAATGATGGACAGGTCGGTGATGCTGCAACCCTGTAATCACCGGGCCAATAGCTGCTGTTGATGCAGAGATTAGATAGGAACGCGTGAGAAAGCGGTGGGTGGGGGCGGGAGGATATTAATAGCCCACCTGGCATTCGTCCCTTCACTAGGTGTAATCTCAGGAAGCTCTACAGGGGAAATGGAATTCCACAGACGGCCTAAGTGAATGACATCTGGTAAGGATTGGACGATCCCAGAGATGGGAACAGTAGACTCTCATATGACCCTAAAGTCACAGATTACCTATGACGCAGGGCTAGATGTCCGGAACCTGAACACATCACTAAAAGAGGATAACTTTGGAATGTTTTTCCCCTGAGTTTAAAACATGCTTTTTCCCCCTCAGGCTTACATTTCTTCTTTTTTACCATTTGTTAAAATACTTTTGCAACCCATACAGTGTTCCAAAAATTTTACAATGTTCCATCATGTTTATGATATCCCCATAACAGAAGTTTAAAATGTATTAAGAGAAACACAAGCATGTCTCAGTGAACAGTTTTTGAATTTTGCATGTAAATTCCCTTAAAGAGATTCTTGAGTAGCTGGGAAAACTTGTAGGACCGGGACCGGGTCTTCCGAGGGTGAAGCCATGCCAGTGAGACAAAATACAAATAATAAAAAAAAAAACATCATATTTAAACAGTGAAGGGAATGGAATTTAGTTTCATATAACACTTTCTGTATACACTGTTAACCAAAGTGATTTACAATCCATGAAGAGTCTGCAGCTACCATAAGGCGCACACAAAACGGTTAAGGAAAGCTCAGGAGTTAGGTACAGAGAAAGTAAGAGAATTAGGCACTCAGTGAAGTTAAGTGACTTGCTCAGGGTCATACAGTTACTGTATATACTCACCTATAAGTCAGCCTCATATGTGTCGACCCCCCCTTGTCAATTTTAGCAAAATTCTAGGCATTAGTTTGCTGCCCAAATTGGATGGAAAAATCTGTTTTGTGACCAACTTCAGGCACAGAATCTGCCTTTGTGAACAGAACTGAACACAAAATTAGGTTACAGAATTGTCAAAAATAGTTGACCTTGTCCTTAGTAAATCCTGCAGATAAGCTAAATACCTCTTCTTGGGGGCCTCTTTTTAGCATCAAATACTACCCTTATACATGCGTATATACAGGGTGGGTGGGAGTCTAACCTGGGTCTATAAGTTCACAGCTGTGTGCTCTAACCACTAGGCTACACTTCTGCCACTCTAAATTCAGCTTATATTTCATTACTTTTCTGTATTTATTTTCTCTTTTTTCTTACTACTGGGAATGTCTACACAAAACCGGAAACTTTAGTCCCATGCCAAGGAGCAGCCACAGCTAGGCTCACAGCTCGAGCTGAGGGACACCTGCCCAGCAGGCGGGTGGCACTTCCACAGCCGCCACCCAATACCAGGAGAGCAGACACTCAGCAGCACAAGCCGAGGAGCAGCCACAGCTGGGCTCACAGCTCAAGCCAAGGGACACCCGGCCAGTGGGTGGGCAGCACTTCCACAGCCACCGCCCGATACCAGGAGAGCAGACACTAGGCAGCACAAGGTACTGCCAAAGCCGCACTCAATCGGAATGCGAGCATCTTTTGGTCTCTGTTCCTGATTGGTCCCTGCTACTTGAAAATTACTTTCAAGCTTTTCTTGCATTCAGCTGTTGAGTATATGGCATTTTAGATACATTCTGTTAGCCAGTTACCTTTGTTATTGTAAACTTGGTCCTGTTTCATGCCTGAGGGACAAAAAAGATGTTAATTAGACTAAAAAGAGCGAGTGATCATAGCCCCTTCTTGTCTGCGTGCTCAAACCAGATGGATGGACGCCAGCTGAAATCTCTCTCTTCTGGTTTCTTTTCTTGTGTTAATTTTGAGTTCCCTGTCTGTAGTAACGACCTTTTGTCTTAGCAGGCATTTAACCTCCCCTCTTCTTTTATTTCTCAGCCGAGGAGCAGCCACAGCTAGGCTCACAGCTCGAGCCGAGGGACACCCGGCCAGTGGGCAGGTGGCACTTCCACAGCCACCACCTGATATCAGGAGAGCAGACACTCAGCAGTGCAAGAAGAGGAGCAGCCACAGCTAGGCTCACAGCTCGAGTTGAGGGACACCCGGCCAGTGGGCAGATGGCACTTTCACAGCCGCCATCCGATACCAGGAGAGCGGACATTCAGCAGTGCAAGCCAAGGAGCAGCCACAGCTAGGCACAGAGCTCTAGCTGAGGGACACCCGGCCAGCACGCGGGTGGCACTTCCACAGCCACCACCCGATACCAGGAGAGTGGACACTTGGCAGCGTAAGCTGAGGAGCAGCCACAGCTAGGCTCACAGCTCGAGCCGAGGGACACCCGGCCAGTGGGCGGGCGGCACTTCCACAGCCGCCGCCCAATACCAGGAGAGCGGCACTCGGCAGCGCAAGCTGAGGAGCAGCCACAGCTAGGCTCACAGCTCGAGCCAAGGGACACCCGGCCAGTGGGTGGGTGGCACTTCCACAGCTGCCGCCCGTTACCTGGAGAGCGGACACTCGGCAGCACAAGCCGAGGAGCAGCCACAGCTAGGCTCACAGCTCGAGCCGAGGGACACCCGGCCAGAGGGTGGGCAGCACTTCCACAGTCACCACCGGATACCAGGAGAGTAGACTCTCGGCAGCGCAAGGTACTGCCAAAGCTGCACCAATCTGAACGCGAGCGCCTTTCGGTCTCCGTTCCTGATTGGCCCCTGCTACTCGAAAATTACTTTCAAGCTTTTCTTGCATTCAACTGTTGAGTATATGACATATTAGATAAATTCTGTTAGCCAGTTACCTTTATTATTGTAAACTTGGTCCTGTTTCATGCCTGAGGGACAAAAAAGACCTTAATTAGACTAAAAAGAGCGAGTGATCACAGACCCTTCTTGTCTGCGTGCTCAAACCAGATGGACAGGTGCCAGCTGAAATCTCTCTCTTCTGGTTTCTTTTCTTGTGTTAATTTTGGGTTCCCCACCTGTAGTGATGACCTTTTGTCTTAGCAGGCACTTAACCTCCCCTCTTCTTTTATTTCCTCAGCCGAGGAGCAGCCACAGCTAAGCTCACAGCTCGAGCCGAGGGACACCCGGCCAGCGGGTGGGTGGCACTTCCACAGCCGCCGCCCGATACCAGGAGAGCGGACACTTGGCAGTGCAAGGTACTTCTTAAGCTGAAAATTTGCGCCCACCCCATCCCCCACCCCAGCCCTTATTAAATACTCTTTCTCCACACCCTCCCTACACCATGCCCTTTCCTCTTCTAACCCATCCAATACACTGCAAGTCCTCATATTATACCCCTCCCTTATAAAGCACACTACACACTGCAAGTAGAGATCCCCTGCTATTTAGATAGCTTATTCTGTCATGGGGTATACTGCTGTCCTCTTTAGCTATACCACTCTGCTGTTTACCCACGCCACAACCACCTTCTACCACTTCTCCCTGTACTAGTCATCAATTACTCTGATTCTCGCTAGCCACCTCCACCTGCCCTATTCCGCTATGTGTGTCAAATCATGGATCCTATTCTTGTCCTTCTTCTGTCTCGTCATCACATGCCCAATATTTTCCATCTAAAACTTTTATTACTGTGGATACTAATCTGATCTGCTCTGTAACTAGCTCCTGTCCCTACGTGGATATATACCTTTTCAACTCCCCAATTCCTCAACACTATATTCATATTACCTTTTACGCTGGTACACGAAATGAATTACCACCTCAGCTTATGACTTCTGACAACATCATAGAGACATCACCCTTACAGTTAGCAGTCACAGTACTCATCTATGCCACCCTTAGTGGGAAGGGCAAAAATTGTTGGGGCTTGCCCCCCAAGAAGACGGTCCGCAACGGCGTAAAGGGGTTACCAGTACGCAGCTTACTACTGCCACCCTAAGAAAACTATTACTACTACTACTTCTCCTGTGCTCAGGAAATGTGGAGCTCAACCCAAGGCCACCAGCTGCAATCACATCACCCTCTGACCTTGCCACGCTGAAAGGCATGAGTTTCCTCCACATTAATGTATGCAGTCTGCTAAAAAAGTTCTCCATGATCCAGGCCTGAGTCCTTCATACTGAACCAGACATCCTAGTGGTTTCAGAAACCTGGCTTAGACCAGCCACCTCTGACAGGGAAGTCAATATCCCTTACTATTTACTATTTAGAGCAGACAGACACTCCAGGGGTGGAGGGGTTGCCAACTATGTCAAGGATAGGTATACGGCATCCTTTCTGAATGCTTCATCTGTTGCAAATGCTTATGAATGTCTGTCTCTCCAAGTCATGATCTCACACACTTCAACACTATGTATCATAGGATGCTACAGACCTCCTTCTGCCGATCTACAATTGTTATCTCATCTGAGTAGTGTCATCGAACAACAATCCTCAGAAATAATCATTCTTGGGGATCTTAACTTGGATTGACTATCTAAAACTGCCATTCCTCTCGTAGCTTTCTGTGACACCCATAGATTTTCACAACTCATTGTTGAACCAACACGAGTAAATAAAAAGAACGTGGATAACAGCTCCCTGCTAGATGTTATCCTAGTGAATAAACCACATCTCTTCTCCTTTGCCGGCAGCTTCTTCAGTGATATCAGTGATCACTCCTTTATTGCTTGCATAAGATCGAGCAACAAACCAACTACTTCACCGAAGTTTGCTGCTAACAGATCTAGATGGAACTTCAATTTCACTGCCTACATAAATGAACTGAAACACTCATTGTACTGGCAAGAGTTCTACCTCAAAAAAAACACGCAATCAGCTTTTGACATATTCAGCAAAATTATCCTAGATGCCCTTAATAAATATGCCCCTATAGTTAAGGTGCGAATAGCAAAAAATGCATGTAGATGGTTCACACCACTATTAAAATCTGCATTAACTGAAAGAGATAACCTATGGAAAAAAGCACGTAAAACCCAATCTGCTGCGGACTGGTGCATGTTCAAAAGGGCATGAAACTCATATACTAGAATGGTTAGAGATACAAAAGCGGCATACTATCACTCTGAATTTCTCTCTCTGCTTCCAAAAACCCTACACAATTTTGGAAACCGTCAAGGACTTGTCTAGTCACACGCCCAGTGGATCACTACCCGATAAAATCTCCTTAAACAACAACACCATTAGCGACAGACTGGAAGTCCTGGATGCCTTCAATAATCACTTTGCGACTGCAGGCTTAGCCTTCGACAATTCCCTTGTGAATTTGATATGCTGTTAGGTGGGTAATCAAGGTGCAGATCCTAGCGTCACCAACTCAGTGTTCTCCTTGCGTCCTACTACCCTGAAAGAGGTTGAAGACCTATTGCTAAAACTGGATGTAAAAAAAAGTGCTGGTGCGGATACCCTCGACCCATATTTTTTGAAAGTGGCCATCCACGTGTTAGCCGTGTCCATTCCCATCTATTCAACCTATCTTTAACTCAAGGATCCATTCCTTCAATATGGAAAAGAGCACACATCATACCCCTGTTCAAGTCCAGAAATCCCTGTGATCTAAATAATTACAGACCAATTTCGATTCTCCTGGTCTTGTCAAAATTACTGGAAAAAATTGTAAGTAACCAGCTGAGGCAGTATCTAGAAGCTAACAACCTGCTTAATACAGTTCAATCAGGGTTCAGAGCTAAACATAGCACCATCACAGCACTTGCCAAAGTGACTAATGACTGGCAAAGAGAGCTAGACAATAGGAATTACACCTAGCGCATATTCTTGGACCTGAGCAAGGCCTTCGGCACTGTCGACCATTATCTGCTACTCTCTTTCCTGACCTCGCTAGGTGCTGACCCAATATCTTTATAGTGGTTCAACAACTACCTCTCTGATCATTTCCAGCAGGTGAAAGCAGAAGGAGGTCTCCCAACTCTCAAATCTCTCCTAAGAGGTGTCCCTCAGGGTTCTATCTTAGGACTGATCTTATTCGCAATATACATCAACAATATTGATGAAAGCATAACTAAGGCCAACATTCATCTGTTTACAGATGACACAGTTCTTTATGTAAGCCACCCGTCATTACAATCTGCACGTAATGACCTTCAAGCTGTGTTCAACCTGCTGCAACACCAACTCCTAAACAATAAACTATTACTTAACACCAAGAAAACAAAAGCAATGCTCTTTTCTCCCTCTGCACATACGGCAAATTCAGCACTATCAGATCCTGTGCCACAGATTACTACAATTCTTGGTGAGAAGTTGGAATTTGTCCAAAAATTCAAATACCTGGGAGTATGGCTGGACCATAGACTCTCCTTTACAGAGCACATTGAAGAATTACTCAAAAAATTATGACAGAGACTTGGCCTGTTCTTTAGGATAGCCCGCTTCTTAACTAGAGATGCCAAACTACAGCTGGTACCATCGACCTTTCTATCCTTGACAGATTATGCTGACATACTCTATAGTCACTGTCCCATTTCCTACCTCACTAAACTTGACACATTATATCATAGAGCTTTGAGGTTCGTCACAGGCCTGCCTTATTCCACTCACCACTGCTCCCTATATCAATCAGTGGGATGGAGATCACTTCAATACAGGCGTGATAAAAATGCAGCCTTATGGACCCAGAAAGCCATCTCCAAAAAAATGCCCCAATACATTACAGACTGTCTTCCTACAAAACCAATAGGCAATAACACCCTGAGAAGTTACAGATCTCTCCTACTGTTGGTTCCCAAAGTCGACTCTCGTTGTGGCAGGGATGCTATAAGCTTTACACTGCACACCCTGTGGAATAAATTAAAAAAAAAAAAAAAATGAAACTGAGGTCACCCATCAGCATCTCATCTTTCAAGCTCTTATATTCAAGTCTCAGAAATGATCAATGCAACTGTTTCCCATGACCATGAAGTGTCTTCATGCTAACCTGTACCATTCAACCATGAACTAATTACTTTTAGTGTTTGTCTCCTCCTTGGCCCCGTTCTGTCATCATGTTTTCATGCATCTGTCCTCCTTTTGATACTGGTCTATCCTCCCGCTTTCTCCAGCCTTCTTTTCACATCTTCATGCAGCATTCATCATAAATCTACATGCAGTCATACTATGGAAACCCTATCTCCCCCCTTCCATCTCCACGTAGGCCCCCACTGGTGTATCAGCGCTACCAACCTATCCTGGGGACTCCACCTCTCTCAATGTTTATCCTTCGCTTACTTATTTCATAGCCCTCTTGGTACCCCATCTGCAATTAGTTGGTGGTTCTCCAAACCATTTTCATGGCTATTACTAGTGTCTGCCCCTGATAAATGAACTAACTGGTACTTCTATACATTAAACATGGTTTATATACAGTTGCATGGTTCAATGGTGGACCTGCCCCCTTGTATTGAATCCTCTTCTATTATGGCTTACCTTGTCTTCCATGTTATCATTTGACTTACCTGCTACTGTTTGTGTTTGTGTTTATACATTTATTTACATGTAATTATATGTTTTTATGATGGATGTTTACTCGACCTTGTTCTAACCAAGTCCATCTTGTAAAAGAGCTCTGCTCAATGATGTTCACCTGGATAAATAAAGATTTTGATTGATTGATTGATACTCCTGCCACTTTCTTTCTACTGGAGTCATACTTTTCTGTGACAGCGCTGTTTGTTGTTGTGGAAATGAGTATGATGTCACCAAAAGGGACATGCAGAACTGGTTCTAAAAACAACTGGGCCTTAGCTCAGCAGACCATGAATCCAGCCCACCCCCATCAACAATGCTTTAGAAAATGGGCTTTTTATTTCCTGGTCTCTGATTGGTTGGTACCCCTGCCAGGGTGTACATTAACTTTCAATAGATGACCAGGAAATAAGAAGTGCCAGCCCCAGTGTCCCTTTACTCATTGAGGTAGCTTTGTGCCCAGCCTGATTTCAGATTGGCTGAAAACACCTAATTTAATTTTAAATTGCCTCCATTTGTTTTCTCTCACTAAGAGAGAGATACTCTCCCCAACACTCCCTATTTCAGTGCCAACTGTCAAATAGAACTATACATCAACCTTCACTGGACGTATTACTGGCTACCTTTCCTTTTTAATTTTTTTTATTTTCGCATTTCAAATCACCACCATTTTCCCTGAGAGAGCTAGCGAGAGCCATCCCCCTCCCTAAAGTCCTGGTACAGCATTCTCGACTAGCATTCCCCCAATCTCCTGCCGAAAAAAAAGAACAAACTTCCAATGCATAAATCAAGAAATAGGCAGCAGTATGTAATGGTTTCTGTCCACGTACAGCTCTGTTCATCTTTGCAGCTTCATACCTTCCAAGGAGAGACTACATTAATAAAATGAACGGCACTCCTCTTCACACTTCCAGTCCTCACATCAAGCAACGAGGACTGGCAACCACTAAAAACAAAAAACTAAAAAACAAATCCTGGAAGAAGTGAGCCCGGATCATCAACGCAAGTAGCGAGGACCGGGAAACTAAAAAAGCCACTATTAAAATCTCCAAAGCAAACAGAACGCACTTCCTGCTTTCATGCCCAGGGTCAAATAAGGTTGAGCTCCACCACGACGTTCCGATGCGGAAATGCTGGTTGAAAAAGAAACGCTATTTGAAACGATGGCACAGAACACTTGTCTTTCTTTTTTCTTTTCTGCAGTGCAGGGTACTTGTTCCAGGAGTAGTAGTAGGGGAGAGTAAAAATATAAGGGAATAGCTCTGTGAAACGCTAGGCAACAGGACATGGAATACCTTATAAAAGAGGGACTACTTTACAATCAAATTACTAAAACTTCCCTTTAATTCTTTTTTTTTACTTTCGTACTTTTTTTAAAATTCCACATTAAACTGTCACAGTTAGCAAATTTTCTAAGTGCAATAATACCATCCAGGGTGGGCAGTATGGGCAATACTGGACCTTCCAGGGGCTATAAGGCCCTCCACCTGTGGTGTCGGGCCTCATTACACCCCTGGGTGGTCTGGAATTGCCCAATACCACCCACCCTGTTGGGTATTATTGCTTGCTGGGACTTCACTTTACAAAATCCTGATGACTCCCCTCCAGCACACTGCTATCGCCAGAATTGTAGACCAGGGATCAACACTGACACTGTTCTACTAGCCAAAGTCTAGTATATGTTTTATTGGGCTAGTGATATTTAATGATAACATTCAGTTAGCCAGAGTATGCACAGGAATAAATGGCTGATGTGGATGATTACATGCCTAAGGCCGAAGGCCAAGACATTTAATTAACTGCAGAAGCTGGTTATTCTGCATGTAGTCTGGCAAACTAAATGTTAGTACTGTTATAAGAGTAGGAGCTTTGAAATCTGGATTTTAAAAGCTCTGGGGCAGTTGAAATAGATAGAGTCAGTAATTTTTTTCCCCTTTTTCTTCTGTGGACTAGATGTGGATAAACTATCGTAGGAATGTCTTAAATGTGGTTATAAAATGGGTAAGAGTAATACTGTACTGTGATTGGTGGAATCCAGTAACATGACCATGCTGTTATCACAGCACAACAGCACAGGTCAGAAATGCTTAACTTTCTGAATCTCATTACTTGGTCCTAAAATAAAAAAACAGGGAAGCCATTTTATAATCGCAATAAAGCATTCCAGGGCATGTGGTATTGAGGGATAACGGCACTTCTTGGGCTTCGCTTCCCAAGGCATGCTGTTGTCCTACAATGACACATACCCTGTCATGCCTTATTGCTTAAATAAACTATCGTAGACATGTCTTAAATGTGGATAAACTATCGTGGGTATGTTTTAAATGCAGATACTTGACTAAGGGAGTGGTTGCTGTACTTCTTGGGGTAGCAAATGGAAGTGTTCCTCTGTTCCAATTGGCTTACAGTGGCTTGGAAGCGATCATTTTGCTACAGCTGCACTAAGGAATAGTAAACCCTGTGATCACACTGTAGACAGCCTTCTAGCTCTTGCTGCATTGACATCATTACGTCTCAAGTTTGGTGGCCATTTTATAGAGCAGTCAGGGCAGACTTTTTCAAATGGGAGGGCTGTTGCCTACATTTTTCAAATGTTGCAAAACTGCATTGATGTTAATTATGAAATGGGTAGAAAAAATGCTGGTTCCTGATTGGTCAAGAGGTACTCTCAGCTGGGCCATTATCCCAGCGCTACTGCCCAGCTGAAAGTAGCTCAACAAAAATATGTTTTAAAAATAAATCCAATTTACTAAAATAATCGCAGTAAGGCGCTCAAGGTGGGTGTGTTATGGTGGGATAATGGTCCTTCTTGAGTGGTGGAAGCACTCGACTTCGCCTTGTGCTTCAACCCACCTATTAGCCCACCACAACGCACCCCCTGTCATGCCTTTTTGCTTAATTATATAAATGAAATTTTAGTATCAATGTAAACAACAGCCTTTCCTTTATCACACCATGAAGCAATTTTTAAAAAAATACTTTGGAGCAAAATAAATGGTTTAGGTATCCTTTAAGTTTTTTCAAATTGCTGACATAGAAGAGATGAATAAAAATAATATACAGTGTGCTACACGGATTGGGTGAGTGACAGTTTTCATTTGGACAATGTGCAAGCTATTGGGCCACATCTTAGGCCCCGTGATGTTTGTTTTGTGATACAAGATCTTGTTTTCAGTGGGGTCCTGCTTTTACCCATTTTTACAGCTCGGTGGACCAAAGCTCTAAGAGATTAAATGACTTGTTTGGGGGGGGGGGGTCACACATCATGTGAGTGGTTCTGGTGGCATTTGAACCTGGGTCTACCAGTTTGCAAGGTACCACTCTAGCCATTAGACCATAGTGCACCAAATCAACAGTTTCCTCACTTTAAATTCCATTTATGCTGCTGGAAGAAACAAACTGAGCAAACAGGATCAAGAGAGGCTGTTCAGTCTTGTCCTAGAAGTGACTGGTGACAAATCCAATTTGTGTTGCCCTCTCTGACTGTCACTAGCAGAGAAACAGCTGCCAAGGAGGGGCGTCCATCCACTCCAGCCCTAACTGTGGCTCACTGCAGCTCGGCTCCATGCAAGGCCTGCTGAGGAAGGAGAAAGCCATTTGTTTATCTGCTCCAGATAAGCATTTAGTTCCGGACATTGTGATTGGAGCCAGCTACTTAACCCCAAATCAAAATATCTGGGAACCCTGCAGAGCCTTCCAATTAGTGGTGTTAACCCTCTCCTGCCCATCAGACACTGCTGTGACTCCTCTATTCTCCAAGATTCAGGAGCAGCATAGTGTACCTCTCTACACTCTGCCTTCAGAGTAATGTATGCTGGCAAGCATTAGTGGTAACATTGTTATGCTTAATAAGTAAGGGAGCGGAAATTAATTAAAATACAAACTTAACTGCTGTGTTGCAGTCAGGGAATCCTGAGGACATGGGAAATGGGGAGCTATCTCATGCACGCACACATACACACACATATACACACACACACACACACACACACACACACACACACACACAGGCTGTTACCAGCCCTGTTCTGGCATTATTATTTCTGTCAACAAATTCTAAGCACTAAGCACTCAAGATTCTGGTCTCACCAACCTTCTGAAACAACACAACTTGGTGCAAACCATCACACTCCCCACTCGACTTAACCCCCACACCTCTACCAACACTCTGCTGGACTGGGTAATTATCAACCATGATGACAGAGTACTCCAGGCAGGAACCTTCGCTGACTCCATTAGTGACCTCTCCCTGATTTATGCCATATGGTCCTCAAGAACCACTCGCCCCACCCAAAGTACCTCTCCTTCCGAAATTTCAATTGCCCTGACCTCTCGGATGATGTTAGGTCCCAAACTGGCAGGACCTTACACCATCACTGACGTATCCTCAGCTGTTGCATTCTTCACCAATGCCCTTCTTACAATTCAGGACTGGCATTTTCCATTACTACATGAAGAGTTAGAGGTTGGTGTACCCTGTAGATAACCAAAGACCTCCTAGCCCTCATGAAAGCTAAAGACTAGAAATGGACTGCCCACAAATTGTCTCCCTCCGTTGCTCTTTGGAATGAATATTGACAACTGTGCAATCAATGCAAACACATGACTAGATCTTTAAAGTGGAGCTACTACCTCAACCGCCAGAAGGAGAGCCTCGGCAACCCTAGAAAATTCTGGGACTCTATTAGCTCCCTCCTCAACCCTCACCCACACAGTAATAATATTCAACTTGACTCACCCTCTGGGCAGCTAACCGAGCCCACTGAGGTCACCCAGGCATTCAACATGAAATTTACTGATCTCTCTGCCCTCCTTAGTAAGCTTCCCTCAAATTTAGCAACCTACTCTGTGGCAAGCACCACATCCCCACCCCGTCCCTGTCCTTCTAGCACCACCACCCGCCTTGCCCAAAAGGAAACCTTTAAGCTTCTAAGAACCCTCCCAAACCGTGGCAGCCCTGGCTCAGACGGCCTCTACTGTACCTTGCTAAAGCTAGTCTCCCCAGCTATCTCTAAACCACTCACTTTTATTCTTAACCTGACCCTTTCCACCTCTTCCATGCATGACCCCTTGAAATCTGCTAAAGTGGTACCCATTTTTAAAGCTGGTGACCCTCTCTCCTCTGACAACTATCGACCCATATCTATCCTCCTGCACCTTAGTAAGCTCCTAGAGAAGGTCGTCCATCACCAACAGTCTGAGTATCTCAGGAAATACAACCTCTTGTGCAACCAGCAGCATGGTTTTTGCAAAAACCACAGTACCACTACAGCCCTTGCCCTATTTGCTGTCACACACGGGCTGCAGATACACCACCGGTGCCGTTTTCGTTAACCTGTCCAAGGCGTTTGACTTGGTAAACCATGTCCTCCTCCTCTCTAAGCTACCCCAGCTTGGCTGCTACCTGGAGACTACCAACTGGTTTTGGAGCTACCTCTGCCCTCTCAAGTCACTACTGGTGTTCCTCAGGGCTCCATTCTAGGGCCCCTTCTCTTTTATATATTTAACACCCTCACCTCTAACAGCCTTACCTGCTACTCCCTTCTCTATGTGAACGTCCTTGTCCTATTTCATAGCGAAAAGTCTCTCCCTTATACATCCTCCGTCCTCACATGTAACTATTGCTCAGCCCACAATTGATTCATTGCCAATTTGCTTTAGGTGAATGGAAAAAATACAATGTTTGGGTCCAACCCCTACCTTGCCAAAGCTCTCAAGGCCAATTCCTCCCCCTAAGTCTACTCTCCCGATGGCTCTGCCCTCAAGAATGTCCCCTCCTTTAAATACCTGGGGGTAACTCTAGACCCCCTCCCTCTCCTTTGCCAAACATATCAACCAGGTTGCACAAAGAGTGAATCAGAAATTAGGGGTGGCCTACCTTATCAAACACTACCTGTCCAAGGAGGCCTGTCTGGCTATTGTTGTTGGTAATCTCCTTCCCATCTTAGATTACTGCTCTCCCATTTACTCACATGTAACCACTGTCCTTCCAGTTCGACTCACCTCTGTCTACAACTTTTGCTGATTCGCTCTACTTGCTCCGTTCTCCACCCATCACTGTGACCTCTATCTATCCCTTACCTGGCTATCGCTTGAAGGTCATTTTGACTTTATCCATGGCTGTATCGTTGACAACACCCCCAGGATGGGGAACATGTCCTTCCTCTCCTCTCTCCTCAAGGTTAGACACTCACCCAGGACCCTCTGTTCCTCGGCTGTCCCCCCCCTTTCAAGCCCGTAGAGCTGCTACTAGTATGGGAAGTAATGCCTTATCTGTCACAGCCCCTACCTTGTGAAATGATCTACCCTCATCTCTCAGATCAACCACCTGTCTTTCAAATCCAGGTCCAGAGCCTGGCTCCTTGGGAAATATTGCTGTAACTGCTTGCCCAAGTAGCCCCCCACCCCCTGGCAGCTGTACCGCTCCTTTTCTGCCACACTCATGCCTTTATCCTCTACTATTTTTCTGTGCTCAGTGGTTGCCTGGCCAACAGGACAGTCCAAGTCCCAGACTGAGGGTATCCACGCACAACCTCCTCAATGACTGCCTATGAAGTTAGTTTTGATTTCTGTATTATCCTATGTGCATTGTATAGTTTGTTCTTTTCTTATTTCAGTCAATATTTTCATATATTGTTATGATTGCACTCCTGTAAACAGTTATCATTTATGTATAAATGTATGTATGTATGTATGCCATTTTTGCTGTGCCACTCCTATGGCCTGGGTCGTGTTTGAAAACGGTTCCTTGGATCAGGGCACTTACCCTGTAATCAAAGTCATAAATAAAAATTAAAATTAAATAAATTCTGTCCAGCACGAAGTTTTTGAAGGCTTTTTTTTCACCACATCACACTGGTACTTCTCTGAAACTCCTTCTGCAGTCCCCTGTGAAACATTTAAATTCCCTTGGACTGAACACATCCTGCCTCACCTGTTAAAGGAGGTGGGAATGTTGAGTGCAATGCATGTTAATCCCATGGCCAAGACCACTTGGTTGTAAGAGTGCTGTCATGTGCATTCTTGGGGTATGAGAGCTGTGAACTGAAGGTGAGCAGTTCTGATACCCTAAGAATGTGACACCACTCTTACAACCACAAGAGTGGTCAAGGTGGCAGTATTAATAGATTATTGAATGAGCTCGATCAATAATATATTCATTTTTTTTTAAAACCTTACCCGAGATTGGAGAATCAACATAGCCGCTGGCAGTTGTTTTAAGAGTGAGCTCTGCAAGACAGCCTGATAAAAATCACAAACATAGTGAACTACAGTATTCCCCACCATCTGGAAAACTGCCACCATCAGACCCTTATTCAAGTCCCGGCCTAGAAACGAGGTGGGTGACTACCATCCTATTTCTCTCCTTGCCCCTCTCTCACAAATTATAGAGAAGGTTGTGCACATGCAGCTCGCCAACTACCTGGAATCCAACACCCTACTCTCTAGTGCTCAGCATGGGTT
This sequence comes from Neoceratodus forsteri, assembly GCA_016271365.2. Lineage (NCBI taxonomy): Eukaryota > Metazoa > Chordata > Ceratodontiformes > Ceratodontidae > Neoceratodus > Neoceratodus forsteri. Next base: position 144,207,362 of record JADMNL010000027.1, read on the forward strand.
CAGATCTGGGCACAGCACCGAAACAGCCCTGGTCCAGTTCACCAGCGAAATCCTTAAAGATAATGACAAAGGCCAGTACACTGGCTCAGTTTTTGTCGACCTCACCAAGGCCTTTGACCTTGTGGACCACGCCCTCCTCCATAACTCCATAAAAGGCCTACATCTTTTTAATGATGCCATAAAATGTGTCCGTAGCTACCTCTCTGGGAGATCCCACAAGACCACAATTGAAGGCCACTTCTCCTCGGAATGTCCAATTAAATATGGTATCCACAGGGATCGATCCTGTGCCCCCTTCTTTTCTCACTCTTCATAAATAACCTTCCCTCAATATGCAGTTCCACTCAAATTGTCCTTTAAGCTAATGAAGTGGCCCTTTTTTGCAGGGACAAAACCCCCACCATGATGTTCCACAATCTGCAGTCTAATTTTATGAAGTTTCACTCCTGGTTCTCTGGTAATTGCCCTGTCCTCAGCTCCAAAAAGACCAAGCTCATGATCTTCTTGGAAACCAGGAAAGCCCCAGCCCCTGGTTTTAAACTCCTCGACAGTTCCGGCAACCTCATTGAACAGGTGTCAGAATTCAAATACCTAGGTCTCCATCTTGACCCCACCTCTCATACAATCTCCACATCGGTAACCTCATAAAGAAGGTGCATGTCAGACTTGGCCTGCTCTACAGGATTAGAAAGGTGCTCATCCCTGCATCCAGACTTCGCCTCACTAGCTCTCTACTCCTGCCCCTTATCGACTATGGATCTATTGTCTTCTCTCCTCCTACCTCATCCCTCCTTTCCTCCAAACTTAGAGTCACATACAACAGCATAGCACATTTCATCACTGGTCTCCTCCCTTGAGTGGCCCACTGTAGAAGGGAGGTTCCATCTTCTTAAGATGCTCTCCTTCCTACAGAAGATATACTTCAATATTCTCCCCCAAGTTATCTTCCTATTCCCACTCGCAATGCTTGGGCATTTGACTAGAGGTGCCTCAAGTCTGGTTTTTGACACCCCTTTCTACAGGATTAAGCATGCCCAGAACTCCATTACCATCAAGGGAACAAAGCTTTACAACAACCTACCCCCCAAAATCCGGGCCTGCGGGTCCATATACTCTTTCAACTCCTCCCTAAAGGAGCACATCCTCCTATCGTCCACCTGCTGCTGTCCTGATAGGCCTCCTCCATGGCCCTCTCAGTAAATCCCAGTGGCTCTCTCTCCACCACATCACCTGCACTTTTCTTCTCCCCACCGAGTGCACTAAAACTTCTCGTCCTATACAATACCTGGAAAGATTTCTGTTTATCGGTCTGTCTTCTGGTCAACTCCTATGCAATTTTACCCATGTAATATGCTAGTTTTATTTTGCATTTGTTAATTCCTTGTACTTCTATACACCTGTATATATGTATATATATATATATATATATATATATATATAAATGTACTTCTGTACACCTGTGTATATATAATATTTGTACTGTGTTGTATGTCGTAGGCAGTTCATGGTATGTCGTATGTATTCCATTGGCCTATGTATTTGTTTATCTGTTGTATTTCCTACACTGGCCGTTTGTGAAAATGGGCGTTTTTGTTCACATGCCTTCCAGTATACAAATAAAACTGATTAATTGATTGAGTGTTCTCACATACCTTCACTTCTGGCTACATAGTAGACAAGAGGAAAGCTAAATCCTCAACCTCATCCAAAGAGTATGTTTCTCCATGAATCAGGCTGCTGGAAAAATACTTTTATTGGAAGCAGGCTTGGAGGGTGTCAGGAGAGCCAGGGAGGGAAGCTCTAGCTCTAGTGCAGGCAAGACAAAAACTGTCCCGATATAGCCCCTAGATGTTCCCATCAAAACATGCTCACCAGTACATTCTAAGTAATTTGATGTTTCCAGCACTCCACTCCTGTGGTGGAGGAGTGTACCAAAAAGTGGGGGGTTAGAACTGCATAAACATCTTAGCCCAAGGCACTGTTCAATTCAATGTATGGCCCTTCAGCTACAAAAGTGAGGGGCCGCCTGACCCTCTGACCCTCTAGCTCCGCCGCCTATGCTCCACTCAGTACAGAGAACAACATTTTTGCAGTAAAAATCATTAAAATCAACAAAAGCAAGCATGTGCTGCAATGAACTACCACTGAGAAAGAAACTCCCATCACCGATCAGCCTTGTCTCTTTGTCAGACAAGTTTGCAGCCACAGACATGCAGAGTTGTCTGAGTCTACAGTTGAAGAGAAGCAGACTAAGCAAGTTTCTCCACCAAGTTCCTTATCTCCCATATTTCCAAAGTTATGCAAAAAAGTATCGGTACCAGCAGTGGTCGAGGTGTGTACCAAAATGTTGGGGGTGAGACTTGCAAAGAACACCTTAGTCCAGGGCACTGGGAAAACAACTGCCTTCTTAAATATATATACACTATACATATATTATAGATATATGTGTATATATATATACATATATATATATATATATATATATATATATATATATATATGTATATTTTACCTTCTTAAATATATTTTCATCACCTGCCTAGCTTTTTTATAATCCTGAATAATCCAGGCATTTTGATAAATAATCCATAATTTATTAACAGAAATGCATGGGTTATTCATGATAATCAAAACAGAACAGGGTCAAGAATAGTAGCTTTTGAAGAGGTTTGAGAGGAGCAAGGAAACAAAAATAACAATACAGTGCAAGTTATGCAAGAAGGAGAAAGGGAAGAGAAAGGGAACATTGTTTAACCAGGAGTAGCACACTAAATCGAAGCTTGTTTCCAGAGGCAACCTGGGAGCACAAGGAAGTTAAGTGACTTGCTCAGGATCACTCAGTTTGCACCCAAGCGGCTGTGGGGTTCAAACCCAAGTCTCCAAATCTGCAGCTCAGAGCCTTAACCCACTGTGCTATACTGCAAGAGTAAAACAAAATATTCCTTAGAGTTTTTCCCCAAAATATAATTTTGATTGCCTGGATTTTCAATGTATGTTGAGTAACATAAAGTGTAAAAGTAGTCTTCCTGATGTCATTGGAGAAATCCCTCCAGCCTCATTTTAATGCTACTTCACTGACTGAAGTGTGTGTGTGTGTGTGTGGGGGTCAAAATTCATTGTCTGACCCTTCAGCTACAATTTTAGGGGTTTGCTGACACCCCGACTCCACTGCCTATGGGTACTAATTTGGAGAGTAAAGATTTAGCAGAGCTTACAGTCTGAGCCACAGCCTGAACTACAACCTGAGATGGCCACCAGGAGTATCATTCGATTGATTCTCTTGAGGAAGCAGATGGACACAATCTTTTGATTAAACATTTCAAGCCCTCTCCCAGAAAGCTGATTTTTAACAACGGGATGCCAAAAAGAAGCATGATAACATTGACGTTTCTAAGGATCTGGAGGCTACAAAGAAGGATGCTGAAAAATCAACTAATAAAGTTGAGACTGTAGAGGCTACCACTTTATAGCTGATAAGAGACGACTTTGCTATGCTAGAAAAACAGAATTATTAGAAAATCAGCAAAGGTACAAAACTTGTAATTTTGGGGTTTACCTATGTCAGTGGACAAGGAATTTCAAACAACCAGACATTTGATACAGGATATACTGCACAGCATTTTTGAGTTTCATTTGGATTTCACTTGGAATTTTAATAACAGCAGAAGGCAACAATGCCCATATACGCTGTCCCCTTGTTCAGCGATAGTAGGTCTCGAGTTCCTTATCAGCCAACTATGTATCCAATCTATTTTTTAAAAGTTTGAAACTGTTCACCACCACTGACGGCACTGTTCCAGATATTTACTATTCTTTGTGCGTGATAGCTTTTTGAAATGTAGAAACATAGAAGTTGACGGCAGATAAGGACCGCAAGGCCCATCCAGTCTGACCATTTCTTTTTCTACCTTATGAATGTGCCATAGGCCTTTGCTCCGTCAATGGCCTACCTATTCATACTCATCTGTATTGCTCCCTTAAGCCTATCCCATGCCTGTTTGAAGCCCTGCATTGTATTCATATCCACCACTTCCTGAGGTAGGCCGCTCCATGCATCCACCACCCTTTCCATGAAAAAGAACTTCCTTACATTACCCCTTAATTGGCCTCCCTCTAATTTCATGCTGTGTCCTCTTGTCCTGCTATTTTTCTTATACTGAAACATGTTAGACTCTTTCACCTTGTTAATGCCCTTAAGGTGTTCGAATGATTCAATCATATCACCTCTCTCCCTCCTTTGCTCTAGAGTATACATATTGAGTTCAGTTATTTTGTCCTTATATGTTTTCTGATGCAGTCCCTGCACCATTTTGGTTGCTCTTCTCTGGACTGCCTCAATTTGGTTAATGTCCTTGTGAAGGTGTGGCCTCCAGTACTGCACGCAGTACTCCCGATGGGGCCTAACCAGTGTCTTGTAAAGAGGAATTATTACCTCCCTCTTCTGACTTGTGATGCCCCTACTAATACACCCCAACATCCCTTTAGCCTTACCTACCGCTTTAGAGGTCTGCTTGGATGATTTTAGGTCATCGGTGATGATGATGCCCAAGTCTCTTTCTTCCCTTGTGACTGCCAGCAACTCCCCTCCCAGCCTATAGGTGGTTTCAGGGTTTCTCTTCCCTATGTGCATGATCTTGCACTTCTTTGCATTAAACCCCAGTTGCTACTCTTCCGACCATTTTGCTAGTTTATCCAGCTCTCTTCTCATTCTACCCACCCCATCTCGATCATATACTCTGTTGCAGATCTTGGTGTCATCTGCAAACAGACAAACCTTACCCTCCAGTCCATCTGCAATGTCACTGATGAAGATATTGAAGAGGACTGGCCCCAGGACTGATCTCTGAGGTACCCCACTTGTGACTTGCATCTTTTCTGACTGTATACTGTTTACCACCACTCTCTGCTTTCTGCCCATCAACCAGTTTGCCACCTAGTTGACCAATGTCTGACCCACCCCGAGCCTACCCAGCTTATTAATCAATCTTCTATGTGGAACAGTATCGAAAGCTTTGCTGAAGCCAAGGTAGGCAACATGAACTGCTCCCCCATGGTCCACTACTCTGGTTACCAAGCCAAAGAAATCTACGAGATTAGATTGACAGGACCATCCTTTTGTAAACCAATGCTGTCTTGGATCCTGTGCTTCTATGGATTCCAGGTGTTGCACTATCCTTTCCTTAAGGGGTGTCTTCATAATCTTGTCCACTACTGAGGTAAGACTGACTGGTCTGTAGTTTCCGGCCTCCTCCCTGCTACCACTCTTGTGGAGCAGGATCACATGAGCCCTACTCCAGTCTTCTGGGGCCTCTCCTGTGCTCAGAAACTCACTAAACATTTCTGATAATGGCTCTGCTAGTTCCACCCTTAGCTCCTTTAGTACCCTGGGATGTATGCCATCAGGTCCCATTGCCTTGTCCACCCTGAGCTTATCGAGCTCTTGTAGGACCCTTTCTTTTGTGAAGGGACTAGTGCATACCTCCCTCCCCCTGTGTCCATGGTGCAGAGTTGTGGGCCCTGCCCTACCTTCTCTTCAGTAAATACTGAGGAGAAGTATCTATTTAGGATAGATGCTTTTACATGGTCCTCCTCCTCACATGCCCCCTTGTCCCCTTTGATCTTAGCAATACCCACTCTGGATTTTCTCCTTTCACTAATGTATCTATAGAAAGTCTTGTCACCTTCTTTTACTGTTCGTGCTAGTGTTTCCTCTGTTAGGGCCTTTGCCTGCCTTACTGCCTTCCCTTCTTCCCTTAGGGAAGTTTGGTATGCCTCCCTATCTTCATCCTGCTGCATTCCCTTATATTTCCCTGAAGGCCAGCCTTTTGGCTCTGACCTTTTCCGCTACTGTGTTTGAGAACTAAAGTGGTTTCCTTCTTCCTTTGCACTTCCTTTTCTCACTAACACAATGGGATGTTGCTTCAAGTATTGCATCTTTAATGCTTGCCCACTTTGCCTGTACCCCCTCACCTGTATTTCTTTTTACCAGGGCTAGCTTACCTCTGTTGGCCATCTTATCAAAGTCAGCTACTCTGAAGTCCCATATTTTTGCCTTAGAATGGGATGACTTTGTTCTAGTGGCCAAATTGAACCATACTATGTGATGGTCACTGGTCCCCCAGGTAACCTTCTACCTGGAGATCTGTGATCCTTTCCCCTGTTAGTCAGTACTAGATCTAGGATAGCACTGTCTCTTGTGGGTTGTAGTACCAGTTGTTTGAGGCCCTCCCCCTGCAGGGAATCCACCATGTGTCTAGTTCTGGCAGATGTTCCTGCTGGTATTGATCAATCTGTATCTGGCATATTGAAGTCTCCCATTATCAGAACCTCCCCTTTAGCTGTCATGTTTTGTATATCTTCTAACAGTAATGAGTCTGTGTCCTCCCCCTGGTCTGGAGGCCTGAAGACAACCACAGTTCATGTGGCTGTCCCATTTCCTGTTTCCAGGGTGACCCACAGCTCTTCTGGCTCCTTATGTATATTCTGAATTTCTGTAGCTTTGATGTTTTCATTGATATAAAGGACCACTCCACCCCCTTTTTGCACCTCAGTCTCTTCTGAACAGTACATAGCCAGGTACTAAAGTCTCCCAAGTGTGGTTACTGGTAAACCATGTCTCATTAAAGGCTACTATGTCCAGTTTAGCCTCTGTCATTATTGCCTGCAGGTCTGGGATCTTGTTTTTTTTTTTTTTCAGTTTTAAAACTGCTTGGCTGAATTTGTTTATTATGACCTCTTAAGTTGTGGTGACATAGCAGAGGACAATTTGCTGTTTAGTTTTTAGTTTATCTTTTTATTCCCCTCTCGCCACCAGACTGCCTCCATCATCATGGACCCCTCAGCCCCATCACACCAACATCCACTGAGACTTACCTGCCAGCCAGTACCCCCAGGGCTTGCCCACCCGGCAGGGCCAATGGGGTCCCCCTAACCCCCATCAGGGACAGGATCCAGCAGTAGGACTGGTGATCCCAGCTAGTCAGGTACGGGACCTGTTAAGGGTCCAAGCGCCATCCTGCCGCTGATAGGTGTTTTTCCCTGTTCTGTCCCCTGGTGTGGAGGAAGTCGTAATGTATTGCCGGTTATAACATGAATGCTTGCTCAAGAACACAGACATACACCAGAGACTGGAGCAACAACAACTGACTGTGTATTTCAGCAGTACGTAAGGAAACAAAGACATAGCTACCACTACAGAACAGCAGATTCAACATAGGCAACTGCTTAAGGAATTCTAGTTGCAGATTTGCAAGCACAGATTCAACACGCTGCTTCAATACATTCAAATATATCACACCTATCCTCCGTCCTGAAATTACATGGACATATTTTTTTTATAATATATATATATATATATATATATATATATATATATATATATAACATTGGAAACTGCCTAGAATCACATGCGATACCTTTACAAGAAATTGCAGAGAAACAAATAAAAGATCTATTTACAAGTGAAATCTCAGGTGGCTTACACTTCCTTTCTGGATAGCATCTGCCAGCATCTTGAACACTTCCCTAAGGAAGTGCCATGACTGCAACAATGCCTGTCTCGGAAGTCACCTCAGATGATGCTGGCTGTTCAGCACAACTGCTTTCCTGTATAGTAGTACTGGTTGCTGCCTCAGACTGAGGCACTTATGCTGGAACAACTGGAGGCTCCAAAGGATTTGCTGCTTGGGTCAGTGACAGAGTCACACTTGAATCCCACAATTGGTCAATGTGGTGGCGCCAAAATGTATTCGACACCACTTGAACTGTACAGCACAAAGGACCTGTTTGTGCACTAACAATCACAGGAAGCCATGTATTAGGTCCCCTGTAATCATGTGTCAATACTGTTTGGCCATTGGCCCACCTGTAGCTGATGGGGTGCACTGGTCCCTCTGGCAATAGCTTGACTTATTTGATGATTTCTGACTTGTAGACTTAGGTCTGGCTTTAATAAGTCCAAGAGTGACCTGAGATTTTGGCCCATAAACAACACTGCAGGCATTTGTTCTTTTATGGCTAGTAAGAAGCAGCTTCTGCTGCAATGACCCCTTTTCACTTACCATGGATATTAGGACTTGCTTAAAAGTTTGCATAAACCTCTCAACCAACCCATTTTTGGTTGGGTGGTACGGTGCCGAAGTGATATGTCTAATGCCATTTTTCTTTATAAACCACCAAAACTCTTCTGAGCTAAACTGAGGACCATTATCACTCACAACTTGTTCTAGCAGTCCAGTTCTTGCAAACAAGCTTGAAAGTTTTTCTGTTGTCTGCGTAATTGTGGTGGATTTCATACAAAAGACTTCTGTCCACTTGGAATGGTCATCTACCACTACCAGGTACATCATTCCCAAACATGGTCCCACAGAGTCAATATGTTCACGTTGCCAGGGAGCCAATGGCCACTCCCAGGGGTGTAATGGTGCTGGCTTAGGCATGTGCTGTACCTGAAGGCATCTTGAACATTCCTTAGCAAGCTGTTCTATTTGCTGAGCAATGTCTGGCCACCATGCAAAACTTCTAGCACGTGCCTTCATTTTTACCACCCCAATGTGTCTTATGTGGAGCTCTCTTAAGACTCCTAAGCACAGTTTGCTAGGCATAATAACACGGATTCCCCACATTAGGCATCCTTGACGTACAGTAAGCTCACTTTTACGTGCATAAAAGAGTGCCAGATTATGGCTCTTGATATATTTCCAGCCCTTAAGAGTGGCTTTGAAAACCTGAACTAGTGTGGGATCCCTCTTGGTTTTCTGCTTGATCATTCTACAAGTCACAGGGAGGCACTCAATCTGGAATAAGTTGACAAATTCAAAAGATTCAGTCTGTTGCAGGCTGACCTTCAACCGGCACTTGCAGATGTAAGAGCCCGTCTGCATTTGTATGTGCTGCTGTTCTTTTAAACTTAGTATCATAATAGTAACCTGCTAGAAAGAGAGCCTAGCATTGCATACATGCTGCAGTTGGCATAGAAACTCCTTTCCTTGGATGAAGGATTGCAACTACAGGTTGCTGATCACTGATGAGGGTGAATTTCCTCCTATATAGGTACTGGTTGAATTTCTTCACGCCCCATATCAGACATAAGGCCTCTTTGTCTATTTCTGAATAGTTACATTCTGCCACTGTAAGAGATCTGGGGGCAAATGCTATGGGTCTTTTGCTGCAATCTGTCACGATATGAGATATAACTGTCTCAATTCCATATGGGGAAGCATCACAAGCTAACTTGATAGGCAGGGATTGGTTAAAGTGTGTCAGCACACTGTCCGATGTGACCAATTTCTTTGCTTCCTGAAAAGCTTCTTCACACTCACGGGATCATATCCACTTTTGACCAGCCTGCAGCAAACAGTTCAGTGGATGCAATACAGTTGCTAGGTTTGGCACAAATCGGCTATAGTAGTTAACAAATCCTAGAAATTATCTAAGTTGAGACGCGTCTTTTGGCCATGGAGCTTCCAGAACCACTTTAATCTTCTCTGCAGATTTATGCAGGCCTTGTGCACCAGTAACGTGCCCACAGTAAGCTACTGAGTCCTTGAAAAATTCACATTTTGTACATTTGGCTCATAACCCATATTCCTCTAAGCGTTTTAATACCTTTTTCAGGGTTTCCATGTATTCATCACTTATTCCTGTCACAATGATGTCATCCAAATAGCACTGTGTTCAAGGAATACATTGCAAAACTTGATCCATTGCCCATTGCTATATAGCAGGAGCTGAAGCAATACCAAACACTAGCCTGTTGTACTGGTACAGACCTTTTGTTGTTTTGATTGTGAGGTATGGTTTGGAATTTTCCTCAACCTCCATCTGTAGGTAGGCCTATAACAGATCAATCTTGCTGAATTATCCCCCCCCCCACTAATGTAGCAACGATATCTTCAATCCATGGCTGAGGGTACTTTTTAACTTTCAGTACTGGATTTATGGTAACCTTAAAATCTCCACACACCCTTACTGCACCACATTTTTTTACAATTGGAACAATAAGGGTTCCCCACTCACTCCAGGTCACTTTTGAGAGTATGCCCTCTTTCTTCAGACGTTCCAACTCAGCATCTACCTTTGGGCAAATACTATAAGGGACAGGGGACAGGTTGGACTTTTTGTAACTTGGAATGTGCATTCTCAACTACAATTATTTTAGTCTTTATGTGTTTTAGGGTTTCTATGCCCTCCTTAAATACTTCCGACGCCTGAGTTAGTATACCTTCCAGTTGCTGCTTGACTGTTTTAGTGGGATCTGGTGGGAGTGACTGCAGCATCTTTATAGATTTCCAATCCAGAGGAATCTTATGTAACCATTCATGGCCCCACAAGGCTGGTCCATCCTTTTCAACGACATGCAAGTCTAATAAACATCGCTTATTGTTGTACTTCGCCTTCACCTGCAGCACTCCTATGAGGACTATCTTTTCTCCAGTGTACATTTTTAGCAGCACTGGTGTCTCCCTCAGTTTGATATTTTTTTAAATTTTTCTCACATTCTGAATGTGAGATAACAGACCATGTGAACCCTGTTTCCAATTCTATCTTGAGCGATTTTCTCGCCACCTGGGGTATCAACCAAACTGCCGACCTGTCCTTGTTGCTCACGCTATATATTTCCAGGCTGGCCATTCCACTCTCGCAATCTGTGTCACTACAGTCTCTGTCCACAGAATGTGCATTGGTATTCCTTTTTCTATGCCCTGATTTTACCTTTTCTCTATTCCCCTTACTGTGGCAAACCATTTGGATATGTCCCTTTTTATTACAGCTCCTGCAATATGCGTCTTTGAACCAGCAATCAGAAGGAGTGTGGAACGCCTTTCCATACCGATAACATTTGTCTGTATGCTGTGTGTGTAACCCCCCTGCAAATGGGGGTTCCCAAAAGACTTCCAGGAGCTTGCTTGAATGCTCCAAGCCTGAATGGTGTTTGGCATTTAAGCCATTTATCAGTGAGTGTTTTTAGAACCTCTGGTACTGTCTCTTTAAGAGCTGTCTGCTTGCAGACATAATTAGTTTGTATGGGGGACTGTGTGTTTCTTTGATTGAGTACCACTCAAGCTGCTGCCAATTCACTTCATTTTGCAGTCACTAGGGTGCAAAGGAACCTATCTGAAAGATGTAACTGTTTGCCAGAAATTATTTAGAGTAATAATGAAATTACAGTTTGTCTAACCTGCTTTCTTTGCAGTCAGAACTGTGTCTGCTAGTTCCCCATTCTAGTTTTGAACTGCTAAACTGGACCAATCAGTGTGGGTAAGCTAGCTCTAAAATGGTGCCTTGACTAATCAGAATTTGGACTCATAATCTGAGCCAGCCACAAGAGGATTGTATGGGCAGTGACTCTGGGAGATGTAGTTTAGACTTCAGTGCCTTTTGGACCAACAGCAGCAGTCTATTGTGAGTGACAGCAATCCAGTCAAGAACTGGGAGGAACTCAAAGGAAGTGCCCAGTTTTGTCGGTTGGAGTTTCAGTTGAGCTTTGGCAGTGAAGAAGGAAGGAGCCCTGTGCTTTTTCAGTGTGCAGTTTTTAGTCAAAAAACGTGTGTAAGGCCCAGAGTTCCGGTCTGCAGCTTGTGTAACAGTTTGTTAGGACTGAATCCGTCCTGTGAAAAGAATCAAAGGATCTCTGAAGAGTAGAAACCAGGCTCACCCTGTAGAAGACTGGAAGAATTGCTGAAAATTGCACTCGGTCTGTCAGGAACTGAATCTGCTGTGTGTTCTCCCGGGTATTGTGCAGTAATTGCGATCGGGATACAGATGCAGCCTGCCTGGTATAGTGCTTTCTTTTATATGGATGTGTGAAGAGGTTTGTGTACCTCAAGTGAGCCCTGCTGACATTGAAGGACCCTATCTTATTTGGAGGTCGTGAGTACTAATTCAGGGTTGCTCCTGTTGAATTGCCACATTAAATCAAATGGAATTACTGTACTGCTGACTGTTTAATTCTCCTTTTCTCTGTGTGAAAGGGCCCCTACCAGCTGCCACAGTTTGGACTAGCCACTAGGGCTTGGGTACCCAGGGACAGTAACTGATAGGGATAGGCCTGTGCACAGAGCCATAGTAGATTATTAAAGTGATAAGCTAATTAACCTGATTTCCCCTGTCCTTGTTATATCCCCTAAATAAATCAGAGCTGCTTGTTTCAGCAAAGTTATACTGCCTGAGGTATTTGTCTATGTTAAAGTACTGTACTGTGATTGTTGCACTGTATCTCATTTCACAGGAGGTCCCAGTGCCGGAACCAGACCTGGGGGTAAGTGTATACTGTGAAGGTAATTCTGATATATTGTGTAGGCCACTAGTGGGAAGAAAGGGGGGTTGCAGTGTCCCAGAGGGCTGTGACCAAGTTAGTTTAACTATTGCAAACCCTGACCTCTGGGTGGAGGCACCCGCCATTGATCCAGGCCCTCAACCTGTTAGTGGCAAATCAGGCAGGGGTAGTAGCCCCTGGGATAGCGCCATCTAGGGGTTACATCTTGGAGGCTCACCGCTGGGATTGTGTGTCCTCTAGTGGCCATATTTACGAACCACTGTTAAGAAAAATGGGTACCCCACAGAAGTGGCTGTGCACCGGCTGGTGGAGTGGTGTACTGGGAGGAGATCGACCCCAAAATGCTATGCTTATCCTGGACATCCCCTGGGTATCAATACGGACACTGTGCAGGGAGTACTTTCAAGGTGGAAGGTTTACAAAACCCTGTGGTGGTGGGTCGGCATGCTAATCTGCTCACCCACACTTTCCTGGCCCTAGTAGAGTTTAAGGATCCCATAGATAGCTCCAAAGTGCCACAGACCATTACCCCAGAGGGAGCCCTCACTGCTTGGAAAGTGATAACTAAGGACAGTAAAGACCCCGGGGGAATCAGCCCCCACCACTATCTGAAACTTTTGAGGAGAAATTTGCTGAATGGTTGCTGGGAGAGGGGAAAACTGTGGAGGACTTGAAGAAACTATTCTTGCCACCTGGGGGTGTTCCTCCCCCAACACCCTCTCCTGCTCCAGTGCCCGTAATGGTGGCTGAACCAATGCAGACTCCTATTTCTGCACCTGCCATTAGTCACGACTCTTACCGAAGGTTGAGGATCTTCTCTGGCACCCTCCCCACCCCCCAAGGGGAGGATGACTGGGAGACCTGGATAGACTATGTTGCCCCCCAAGTGCTAGAATGGCAATGCTCGGAAGGCGAGCGAAAGAGGGTTAGTGAGAGCTCCGAGGTCCTGCCCTGGCTACCATCCGTAGCAAACGGGCCAGTAACCCTGAAGGGACTGCACAGGCCTATCTTGAGGCCTTGGAGAATGTGTATGGGAGCCCAGATTCTGATGAGGACCTATGGTGGAGAGTAAGAGATGCACAACAGTACCAAGGGGAGTTGTTGTCTGTGTATGTATCTCGCTGGAAAATTGTTGCAAGAATGCCTCAGAAAAGGTAGTTTGCCAGCGATTGAACTGGACCGAACCAGGCTGGACAGGATCCTTAAGTCTGCCCCCTTCTCAGAACTGCTGTTGCTTCAGTTACGCCTGGCAGATCGACTGGAATCCCCACCCTCCTATGATGAGTTAATGAAAGAAATTCGAGGAGTTGAGAAAAGACGACCTCGGGAGGGACCTGCACCAACAGCTGTGGCTACGACCCGAGTGACTGAGGGTGACCCATCAAGTGAAGTTCAGGGGCAGAGGTTGACAGTCAATGAGTGCTCTGACAAGGGAAAAGATATGCCACAATGGGGTAACTGTTGAGAGAGATCCGGAATTCAAAACAGTCCCTTTATGAAGGCCACGCCTGCAAGCATGGGCCTGACCTATATCCGACTGCATCTGCTATGGGGGTGGGGGTACCCACCATGTATCTCCAGCTGATAACAGCTCCAAACTCAATTCCTTGACCATGGAAGTGGAGAAACGTGAGATGTCTCCAAATGCTTATCACCCGCTGACAGAGATGGCACCCAGGTTTCCAGTTAGTAATACCCCGCCCTGGCTCCCAGTGTGGCGCCTCGCCAGCTCAAACTCCAGAAAGTATGTTTTGCTATAATTGTGGGAAAGATGGGCACATGAAAGGGAATGCCAGTCCCCAAAAGACACTGACAAAGTTGCATATATAGGCTACAAGGAGAGCTTGGAGAAGAAATCAGTGGTTAAGAGGTGCACGACATGATCCCAGTGAGGGCACCAAAAATGCTAATTCACGTCCCTTTTGTGGCAGGTCAGTTGCCCAGGCCCCCACTACCGCCTCTCCAGACTGGTCCAGAATAGTGGGTCCCTCCATGGAGACCACTGTAAAGGTGAATGGAGTGTCTACAAGAGCTGTATTAGACAGTGGCTCCCAAGTGACAATTATGTTCCAGGATTGGTATCAGAAGCATTTGTCAGACGTACCTTACAACCATTAGAAGGACTGCATGTATGGGGTTAAGTGAGAAGGCCTACCCTATTCGGGTATATCCGAATTTGGCTGTCTTTCCCACCTCGTGGCTGGAGTGGCTGAACAAGTAGAGACCCTAGCCTTAGTGTGTCCCCCACTGGACTGTATGATGGTGTCCCTTTGTTGATTGGAACAAATGCTCATATGTTCGGAAGGCTGGCAAAGTTGTGTTATGAAAACAGGGTCAAAGACTAGTAGAGCTTTTAAGAGTTCCGGCTTTAATTAAGAAGGCTTATGAGGCACAGAGATGCTGAAAAACAGAACCAGAGGAACCGGTCGGAATTGTGTGGAAGAAGGATCCTGAGTCTCTGATCCTGGCGCCAAATGCCCAGTGTACCTTACAGGAGAGGTCCGTATCAGAAAGGATGTTAAGAATAAAATATTAATGTTGGATGCACCAGGCGATGGAAAATTGCCAGAGGGACTGCTGGTCAAGCCTAGTATTTTGCCGCTAGAGCCATGCTTATGCCAGAAGGGTAATGGTCCAAGTTCATAATGTGTCTGAAAGAGACATTCGAGTAAACAGAGGTTGCATCCTGGCTAATGTGCATTGTGCAGACACTGCAGTGCTACCCAGCAGCAAGAGTTCAAGGAAGAATGACAGAGTAACGCCTGACTTGTTTGATTTGGCGACTCCCGCTGCCAGCTGAATGGAAAGTGAAGATCAGTGAGAAGCTTGCCCAGAGAGACCAGGTGTTTTCTTTAAAGGAATGGGATGTAGGATCGTGCAAGGAGCTGAGCACAATATCCGGCTGCATGACGAAAGACCATTTCGTGAGTTCTCGACGCCTGGCACCTGCTGACATAGATGAAGTGAGACGGCATCTGCAAGAGATGTTAGCTGCTGGTGTAATACAAGAATCCAGAAGCCCTTATGCTTCCCCCATTGTGGTAGTGAGGAAAGAATGGAACAGTAAGGATGTGTGGATTATCGCACCTTAAACCGGCGGACTATCCTGATCAGTACACAATGCCCGCATTCAGGATGCTTTGGACTGCCTAAGCGGGAGCAAGTGGTTCTCTGTGCTGGATCTCTGCAGTGGGTACTACCAGATCCGATGGCCCCAGAGGACCGTGGAGAAGACGGCCTTTATCTGTCCGCTTGCTTCTATGAATTCATGAGGATGCCTCAAGGATTTCCAGGTGCCCCAGCCACTTTTCAACGATTGATGGAGCGTGCAGTGGGGACATGAACTTACTAGAGTGCCTGGTATACCTAGATGATGTTATTGTGTTTGGCAGCTCACTGGAGGAACATGAGAGCAGATTATTTAAGGTATTGGACCGACTGGAGGACTTTGGCCTTAAACTGTCCATTGATAAGTGTCAATTCTTTCAAACATCAGTAAAGTATGTGGGACACATAGTATCCACCGAGGGAATAGAGACCGACTCAAGTAAAGTTGAGGCCTTGACCACCTGGCCACAGCCCAAAAATCTAAAAGAACTGCAAAGATTCCTGGGATTCTGTGGTTATTATCGGCGCTTCATCAAGGACTATTCAAGAGTGATCCGCCCTTTACTTAACCTTACTCAAGGTATCCCCAACCCACAAAAATACCAAAGTCAGCGTCCCTCAAGACTGAAAGAGTGTATTTTCATCCAGTGAAGTATTTGGGGCCCGCTGGACTTGATTGTGAGACTGCTTTTCATGAGATCATATATCAACTTACCCATGCTCCAGTGCTGGCCTATGCCGATCCAAGAAAACCTTACGTCCTGCACACTGATGCTAGCTTGCAAGGGTTGGGGGCTGTGTTGTACCAAGAGCATGAGAATGGCCTGAGACCAGTGGCCTTTTCCAGTAGAAGCCTGACCCCATCCGAAAAGAACTATCCTGTACATAAGTTAGAGTTCCTAGCTTTGAAGTGGGCTATTGTTGACCAATTCCATGAGTACTTGTATGGGGCTAAAATACTAGTAAAACTGACAATAATCCTTTGACCTATGTGCAGACCTCAGCTAAGTTGGATGCCACTGGCCATAGGTGGCTTTCTGCATTATCTACATATGACTATGCTCTCATACCGAGCAGGTCTGAACCACATAGATGCTGATGCTCTCTCCGGAGGCCTGTTCCCCAGAATGATTGGGTCCGATTAGCAGAACCTGACATTCGGGCACTCTGCCGAAGTTTGACAGGGAGGAACAAATGTCCACGGATGCAGTGGACTGCATGGTGGATTGCTTGGGAGCCTCTGAGAATTGCATACCTGCTGCTTATTGCCACTTTTCTGCAATAGACATTGGTGCACTGCCTCAGCTGGACAATGACAGTATTCGGCGGCTCAATCCCGCGATCCCATGATCAAAGCAGCTTTAGAAGCCCTCTATGCAGGAAAAGATGTGTCCAAATTACGCCCACTGATTTGAGAACTGCACTGTTATACAAAGAAGGTCCTAAGTTGAAACTGATCAATAAACTGTTATACAGAGAAATAGTAGACAGAGGGGACAAGTAGACAAACAACAACTAGTGCTGCCCACTGCCTTTCGAGACTCAGTACTGAGGTCCTTGCACAACCACATGGGGCACCTTGGTATAGACAGAACACTTGACTTGGTGAGATCCAGATTCTATTGGCCTAAGATGGGGGCTGATGTGGAGCAACACATTCGAACTTGTAGTCGCTAATTACAGAGGAAAGCTTTGCCCAGAGGGCTGCCCCCTTATTAACATCACCACCAGTGCACCCATGGAGCTGGTCTGTATTGATTTTCTGAGTTTGGAGTCAGATCAAAGAAATATCAGTAATGTGCTGGTGGTCACTGACCATTTCACGAGATATGCCCAAGCTTTCCCACCAAAGACCAGAAAGCATCCACTGTGGCCAAAGTACTTGTAGAAAACTTTTTTGTTCACTATGGGGCTCCACAAAGAATCCATTCTGATCAAGGGAGAGACTTTGAGAGTCGTCTGATCAAAGAGATGCTTTCTCTGTGGGGAGTGCGAAAGTCCAGAACCACTCCTTACCACCCCCAAGGGGACCCACAGCCTGAACGTTTCAACCGCACTTTACTAGATATGCTAGGCACCCTGCACCCAAAGGACAAGCCTAGATGGAGCCAACAAATTAGCACCCTGGTACATGCTTATAACTGCACCAAAAGTGATGCCACTGGATTCTCCTCCTACCGCCTGATGTTTGGAAGAGAAGCTCGACTACCAGTAGATGTGTGTTTTGGGGTCTCTCCTGATGGGGTTCAAGCTGACAACTATTTACAGTATGTGCAAAAGTTAAAGGCCCAGCTAACTCATGCGTACCAACTGGCTCAAACCATGGCTGCCAAAAGAAATCTGGCCAACAAAGAAAGGTATGATAAAAGGTGAAAGCTACAGGAACTCCAGGAGGGAGATCGGGTATTGCTAAGAAATCTGGGACTGCATGGCAAGCACAAGATTGCTGACAGATGGCACCATCTCCCTCACATTGTAGTGGGCAAACTAGATGATCTGCCAGTGTACAAAGTAAGGCCTGAGAATAATTCAAAAGATGTAAAAACAATGCATAGAAATCATTTACTGCCCAATGGACAAATCTTAATTGAGTCTGAGCCCCTAGAAGATGCCCCCTCTGGACCAGTGACTAGAGCTGCCGCTAAGAAAAGATCAAGAAAGTCTGCACCTACAGAAGCAAAGTTAAAGTGTTCCCCTCCACAAGTCCCAGTTGAGCATGACTGTCAGTCCATATCGGAAGAAAGTGAGAGTGACTTTGAATACTATCCTTCTTACGAACTGAGTCAATTGTTTCGGGGCAATCCCCTAGTCAATACTGGAGACAAAGCTGGGCCTTCTGGACTGTCCAAGCCCCCAGCTTCGTCCCTGGAGCCAATGCTCCCAGAAAGTGAAGTGCAAAGCATCAGATCAGATGAAATGGAATCATTGTGCATGGTTGAACTGTTTGAGCTTTCAGGGGAGGAAAATGATGGATTGGGTCAGACTGGTGATACACCAGAACAAGAAGAGTATTTTGAGTGCCCTGACAGTCCACTGCCAGTGTCCGAAAGCTCTCCATGCGAGCCAAATATTGTGGACTCAGAAACTGTAACTCCTGGAGTTGAAAGTGCCCCAAGTTCTAGCCTCTCTACCCCATGGAGACTCCCTGACAAGTGTGGACAATGCTGAAAATGAGGCTCAGAGTGCAGAGACTGTAACAGTTCCCCTAGAAAGACTGGTCGAGCTGTAAAGCCTGTGGTGCACCTCAGTTATGATTCCCTTGGGAGGCCTGTGGATTTGCCTCTCAATGTTGTCCATAAAGGAGTGTATGTGTCCCCGAGCTCATTGCCCAAACTGAGCATCAGTGCTAACTCAAGTTACTTGTGTTGCCCTCTAAGTATGGTGCCCTTGCCCGTCCATCCCAAGGTAACTGATAGGAAGGGCCCCTCTCTTCAGGTTTCATGTACAAGAGGTAATAACTTGAGTTATGGTACAATGTGTATGTAATACTGTGTAAAGAGTGACGTACTGCAATGTTTCAGAAATGTGTTCTTGGTAAAATGATATATTGACTGATGATTACATGTGTGAGCCTAATGCAAATGTATATGGTTGCAGTTAAAACTTATGGGGTACTTGCTTGGCGTGGACGTCAAACTTTCCCAAACCAGGAAGGTTGTAACCCCTGCAAATGGGGGTTCCCAAAGACTTCCAGGAGCTTGCTTGAATGCTCCAAGCCTGAATGGTGTTTGGCATTTAAGCCATTTATCAGTGAGTGTTTTAGAACCTCTGGTACTGTCTCTTTAAGAGCTGTCTGCTTGCAGACATAATTAGTTTGTATGGGGGACTGTGTGTTTCTTTGATTGAGTACCACTCAAGCTGCTGCCAATTCACTTCATTTTGCAGTCACTAGGGTGCAAAGGAACCTATCTGAAAGATGTAACTGTTTGCCAGAAATTATTTAGAGTAATAATGAAATTACAGTTTGTCTAACCTGCTTTCTTTGCAGTCAGAACTGTGTCTGCTAGTTCCCCATTCTAGTTTTGAACTGCTAAACTGGACCAATCAGTGTGGGGTAAGCTAGCTCTAAAATGGTGCCTTGGACGAATCAGAACTTGGACTCATAATCTGAGCCAGCCACAAGAGGATTGTATGGGCAGTGACTCTGGGAGATGTAGTTTAGACTTCAGTGCCTTTTTGGACCAACAGCAGCAGTCTATTGTGAGTGACAGCCAATCCAGTCAAGAACTGGGAGGAACTCAAAGGAAGTGCCCGGTTTTGTCGGTTGGAGTTTCAGTTGAGCTTGGGCAGTGAAGAAGGAAGGAGCCCTGTGCTTTTCAGTGTGCAGTTTTAGTCAAAAAACGTGTGTAAGGCCCAGAGTTCGGTCTGCAGCTTGTGTAACAGTTTGTTAGGACTGAATCCGTCCTGTGAAAAGAATCAAAGGATCTCTGAAGAGTAGAAACCAGGCTCACCCTGTAGAAGACTGGAAGAATTGCTGAAAATTGCACTCGGTCTGTCAGGAACTGAATCTGCTGTGTGTTCTCCGGTATTGTGCAGTAATTACATCGGGATACAGATGCAGCCTGCCTGGTATAGTGCTTTCTTTATATGGATGTGTGAAGAGGTTTGTGTACCTCAAGTGAGCCCTGCTGACATTGAAGGACCCTATCTTATTTGGAGGTCGTGAGTACTAATTCAGGGTTGCTCCCTGTTGAATTGCCACATTAAATCCAAATGGAATTACTGTACTGCTGACTGTTTAATTCTCCTTTTCTCTGTGAAAGGGCCCCTACCAGCTGCCACCAGTTTGGACTAGCCACTAGGGCTTGGGTACCCAGGGACAGTAACTGATAGGGATAGGCCTGTGCACAGAGCCATAGGTGAATTATTAAAGTGATAAGCTAATTAACCTGATTTCCCCTGTCCTTGTTATATCCCCTAAATAAATCAGAGCTGCTTGTTTCAGCAAAGTTATACTGCCTGAGGTATTTGTCTATGTTAAAGTACTGTACTGTGATTGTTGCACTGTATCTCATTTCACAGGAGGTCCCAGTGCCGAACCAGACCTGGGGTAAGTGTATACTGTGAAGGTAATTCTGATATATTGTGTGGGCCACTAGTGGGAAGAAAGGGGGGTTGCAGTGTCCCAGAGGGCTGTGACCAAGTTAGTTTAACTATTGCAAACCCTGACCTCTGGGTGGAGGCACCCGCCATTGGATCCAGGCCCCTCAACCTGTTAGTAGCAAATCAGGCAGGGGTAGTAGCCCCTGGGATAGCGCCATCTAGGGGTTACATGTGGACTGCCCTTGCCTCGTGCTGTAGATATTTTATGCATTCCTACTTCTGTTTTAGCTCTGGTTTGCAGTTTGACTGCATCCCTTCCCGCCACCTCCATTGCTACCCCAGTTTCTACTGTGCATTTGAAAGTGAGATCTTCCTCAGTTAAAAGCCTTTTCTGTATGCTTTTGTTAAGCAGTCCAGATACAAATCGGTCTCTTAGGGCATCATTAAGTCCATCCTTAAAGGCACAGTGTCCTGATAATCTTTTTAAATTTGCAGCAAAAGAGGAAATAGATTCACCTCCAAGTTGATTCTGCCTATGAAACCTGAACCTTTCTGCTATAATCAGAGGTTTGGGTGCTAAATGCTCTTGTACAAGTTGCATGATCTCCTTAAATTTTTTTTCTAGCTGGCTTCTCCGGAGCAGTCAAACTGCATACTAGGCTGTATGTTTTTTCTCCCATAATGCTGCTACATGTTTCTCTGGGGGAATCTCATTTACTTCAAAATACTGTTCCAGCCTCTCTATACCCTGTATGTGGACCTGTCTTCTATGGCACAGTCGAAGGCTTCAGGTTTTCCAGTATAACCTGCCACTGCACACAGCTGCAGGTAGTTCTGCAATTTAGAGGACTTACAGTTGTAACAAACTCCCCCTTCCCCTGCATAGCTCGCATAATTAAGTGCTAGGCAACATATGTGCTTTAAATTACTTTGTGCTAAGGAAGACAAAAACCTTAAAACTATTTTAATTCATTTGTACACTGCAGTCTGAAAGGGGCAAAAACTTTGCATTGCACAGAATTAAATGTTTAACAGTGATGCCAGTACAATGAAACTTGATGCATATACAGAAAGATAGAATTTGGCGGCAGATAAGGACCGCTTGGCCCACCCAGTCTGCCCATTTCCCTACCTGATGGATAAGCTTCAGATTCTAGTTAATCAACAGCTTACTTCCTCCTACCCCCCACTAAAATTGCTTTATGCCTGTCCCATGCATTCTTGAATTCTCCCACTGTTCCTGACTCCACAACCTCTTCAGGGAGGCTGTTCCATGCATCCACAACCCTCTCTGTGAAAAAATGCTTTCTAACAGTACCTCTGAGCCGTTTCCTCATCTTCAAATTGTGCCCCCTTGTTCTTGCACATCTCTTTTTCTGAAAGATACTACTCTCTTGTACTTTGTTAATTCCCTTGAGATACTTGAAAGTTTCTATCATGTCCCCCCCTTCCCTCCTTTCCTCAAGGGCATACATATTAAGCTGCTTTAATCTCTCCTCGTATGTCTTCTGGTGCAGACCCTGCACCATTTTGGTTGCCCTCCTCTGAACAGCCTCCACTCTGTCTATGTCTTTGAGGAGATGGGGTCTCCAGAATTGCACGCAGCACTCCAGATGGGGTCTCACTAACTATCTGTACAGAGGGATAACAACTTCCTGTTTTCTACTGTTGGTGCCTCTCCCTATGCATCCCAGCATCCCCCCAGCCCTCCTTACTGCCTTCTCACATTGCATGCCCACCTTTAGGTCATCTGATATAGTTACTCCTAGGTCTCTTTCTATTTTTGTTGTTGTTATTAACTCACACCCCATTGTATACTCTTCCCCTGGGTTTTTGTTTCCCAGATGCATTACCTTGCACTTCTTTGCATTGAATCTGAGCTGCCACATATTTGACCATTCCTCCAACCTTGCCAAGTCCCTTTTCATTCTTTCCACCCCACCTTGTGTATCAATCCTGTTGCAGATCTTTGTGCCATCTGCAAAGAGACATACCTTTCCTGCCAGGTGCTCTCCAATGTTACTTATAAAGACATTAAACAGGACCGGTCCCCCTTGAAAAATACCTTTATTTGTTAATAAGTTATACAGCATATTTACTTTGGACAGCAACTAGGCATCGTGGATTTCCCATATTAATTAGTAGGGATGTGCATCCCCTGAATATTATTTTCCAAATATCACAAATAATGGGCTATCCAAATATTCGGACCCGAATACCGAATAGCCTACTATTTGAGCGGTAGTCAGCCAGGGAATTGCCTAAAATGAAAAAATAAAGCCTTTTTTGGCTCCCCCTCCTGATAAATGTAAAATAAACAAAAATATAATCCCTGGTGTCTAGTGATCCCACCCCCCCAGCTAATCACTGGCCTAATGTCCTGTCTCCCAGGTGTCCAGTGGAAACCCACCCTGCCATGAGATAGTGCCCAGTGCACACACCCTGCTGTCCCCAGTACCTCGAGCAGGCCACCGTCACAGCCCTCACTCACCTCCACAGCTGGCAGCCTGACTGAGTGCTTCAATGAATGAGCGCATAATGCACTCATTCATTGAAGCACCTGGGTCGGGCTGCCGGGCCATGGAGGTGAGTGGAGGGTTGTACGGTGGCCCGCCGGGCACTGGGGGTGAGCTGGGGGGGACACTGGGCACTATCCCACTGGACACCAGGAAGACAGAATATTTTTATTTTTAGACAATGAGGACAAGGAAATTGATTGAAATCTCACGGGGGGGGGGGTTCTTCAGTTTGGGCCAGTGATCGGCAGGGGGTGGGACCACTAGACACCAAGGATTATATTTTTGTTTTACTGTTGGTCAGGAAGAGGGGTGCTTTTTTATTAATTTTAATCAACCCCCCTCCTGGCCACGAATAACAAATACCGAATAATGAATATTTCGGCACCGAATAACGACTATTCAGTTGAATATTCAGTAAATGGTATTTGCACAGCCCTATTAATTAGGTAATTAATGAAAAAGGGAAGTCTGAACAAAAAAGTGAAGTCATTTTGACGAAGCATATGATGTTTTTTTTTAATATAAAAAAGGAAATGTATGATATTTGACAAAGTTTTTGATTTTACAATGCGATTAGGAACACTAAACTAACATTTCAATACAGTTTATTGAAATTTATTTTTTTACTGTTTTTTTCCACTTACATATAAGTAAATTAAAAATAATTTTGCATTGTATGTATCTATAGGATGCAAGTTTAATTTGAAACAAAAAAAGCGCCACTGCATCCTTGAGAGAGTGAGTTCATAGATTTATGCAAATTTTAGTTTAACAAATTGAGGAAGACGGATGTACTTACTGTGTGATTTACAGGCATTGAGGCATTTTCTCCTGAGAAAGCATATATTATATGCAAAACGTTGAGAATTCAGCCACTTAAGAATATGAAAGAATAAAAAAGTATCAGCTTTGAAGATTTCACATCTGTCTTGATTTTTTAAGTGTCCCCCAACCCCATTTGAGAAAATTGAGAACTATAATAATAATAATAATAACTTTATTTTTCAAGCGCCTTTCAGAAATATCAAGGCGCTTTACATCAAAACACAATATACAATATCAATGTTAAACATATAAAATAAATTCATTAAAACAGCACTTAGTTAAAACAAACCTTGCGATCATCCATACGATCAGCAAATATTTACAAATAATTTCCATTAATCATCCAGATAGGCCAAATCCCATAAGAAGGTTTTTAAATCTTTCTTAAATACCTCCACGGATGTGCACTCCCTTAACCGGCGTGGTAGAGAATTCCAAAGAGTGGGTGTGGCATAAGAAAATGCTCTACCAGAAGATTTTAAATTCACTCTTGGAATCTCTAACAACCCCTCACCGGCCGAGCAGAGCGATTGGCCGGGGCAGTAAGGCACCAGAAGTTCTTTCAGATAGGTCGGACCCTGATCATGAAGGGCTTTGAAAGTCAATAAAATTACTTTAAAGGTGATCCACCACCATATGGGCAGCCAGTGCAGTTCGCGCAGCACCGGGGTAATGTGACTGGATCTCCTTGTCCCAGTCAAAACCCGGGCTGCAGCATTCTGCACCAGCTGAAGGCGATGGATTCCAACCCCAGAAAGCCCAAAGTAAAGGGCGTTACAGTAGTCCAAGCACGAGGACACAAAAGTGTGGACCAATGTTGGTAGGGAGTCAGACGGAACAAGGTGACGCACCCTGGCAATATTCCTAAGATGGTAAAAGGAAGTCCTGACATTGGCCGACACTAGAGATTGAAGGGTCAGCCTATCCTCTAGGACAATACCAAGGTTGCACACCTGTTCAGAGGTCGAAAGTGACACACCGGCAAGAAAAATTCCAGAGGGCGTGCCATCATGCGACCTCACTATCTGACCACCCGGATCCACCACTAACACCTCTGTCTTCTCTGAGTTCAACTTTTTAACCAACTAGAATCCATCCACCCTTGGATTTCTTCCAGACAGTTATTAAACACAGAGCATGCTCCATCCTGGTCAGGTGCAGAAGACAAGTATAGCTGGGTATCATCTGCATAGCAGTGAAACCTCAGCCCATACCATCTTATAATGTCTCTGAGGGGCAGCATGTACACTGCGAATAACATGGATGACAGCACTGAACCCTGAGACACCCCACACAACAAAAGAGTTGAGCCGGAGGAATGAACCCCCGACACAACTCTTTGTGATCTCCCAGTGAGGAATGAAGCTAACTATTTTAAAACAGTTCCCGACATTCCACAGATTGACCTCAGGCATGCTAACAACACCAAGTGATCCACAGTGTCAAAAGCTGATGAGAGATCAAGAAGAACTAGAATGGAATGTCTCTTCTGATCTCTCACCCTCAGAAGATCATTAAGCACCCGAACCAGCACTGTCTCGGTGCTATGTCTTTTAAAACCGGATTGGAAGGATTTGTAGACATTATGGATGGTTAAATGGTCTTCCAATTGGGCTGCCACTACCTTCTCAATAACCTTCCCAATAAAGGGAAGGTTAGAGATAGGTCTGTAGTTTGAAAAACAGTCTGGGTCCAGAGTAGCTTTTTTCAAGAGGGGTGTCACCACTGCCTCTTTCAGGGAGTTAGGAAACTCACCAGACTCTAAGGAGCACCAGACTATTTGCACCAGGACTGGACCGATGGTCTCAAGACAACCCAAAATTAGGGGAGTTGGTCCAGGGTCCAAACTACAGCTCGTAGGCCGCACACTATGGATGATCCTCATAATATCCATGACTTCCAGTCGGCAAAAGGAACTGCAAGATAATTGAGGTATTGTGAACTCACACTGTTCCACAACATCACCCTTAGAGATTGCCGGACACAAGCCCGCCCTGATGTCAACCACCTTAGATGCAGAGAACCGAGCGAGCGCCTCGCACTCTACTTGCGGAAAGGCTTTTCAGACTTGCAGACAGACTAGGTTGCACAGTCTGTCTATAGTCCGAAACAACTGAGCCAGTCGATTCTGTGCAACTGCAATCTCCCTGGACAGGAATTCTGCCTCCTTATGGGTGATTGCAGATTGATAGATAGAATAATGTTCCATCAATCTAAGGTGGTTGGCATCAAGGGCGGATTTGCGCCAACAATGCTCTAACCTTTGCCCCTGTCTACGCAACTCCCTCAGTGTCCCATCAAACCAAGGGGACCTGGGGTGAAGGGATAGGAGGCACTCACGAACAGGAGCAATTAGATCCAGGGCCCCTGTAACAGCTATATTATAGGCCGCCACCAGTGCGTCTGGGTTAGTGCTAGTCAACACAAGGGATGAGAGATCAAGGACCACTACAAGGCCCTGGGAAGTAATATTCCGTAATGGGCGGTACTTGACCATCTCCACAGGGGAAGGCCTTCTCAGGGGGGTGTAGAAATTGAACCTCATGGTGTGGTGGTCAGACCAGGCGACTGGTTCCACCCTCACATCAGATGAATCAATCCCTAAGAGGAAGACTAAATCCAAAGAGTGCCCGGATTTATGTATAGCAGTGGAAACTACCTGTGTAAGGCCCAAAGAAGACATAAATTGGAGGAAATAATTACCAAATTGTGAGAGTTCATCGTCGACTCAGGCGTTAAAGTCGCCCAGAACCATCAATCTGGGCGACTCAGGCGACATATCGACGAGGAAGTCTGCTACTTCCTTTAAAAAGCGTTTCCCATCTCCAGGTGGATGGTAAATGAGAACGATTCGAACGCCTACACCTGCTACAACTGTACATTCAAAGGATTCAGCCATGAGACACATCACAATAAAACTTTATCAGGAAGTTGGTGTGACGTCAAAAACTTTGCACTATGCATAGCGGGTAGAAGTTTGCCTGACTTTACCCTACCTCTACTACTCTCAAATCTGCCTGGAAAATTCTTCTACCCTTCCCCTAGCACTTACCCACTAGATGTTATTTTAAAGACTGTTAGTCAATTGCACTTGTATCCTATATCTGTTACTACATATTGTTTCCTGCAAATGTACTGACACTGCTGAAGATTTTGTATAGCTGTACTGTGACTGATCTCTAGCCTGTTTCTGTACCAATTCTTGTTCACCTGACATTTCCTTGTATTTACTGTTGTCTACATGCCCTCTATTGTAACCTTCTGGGTCATACCTGAAAATAGGCAGCCATGCTGTCTAGTGTGCCTACATGGTCAACAAAAATTAAATAAATAAATAAAAAACTTCTCCAGGGGAAGTTTTTTTATTGGAAAAAAAAAAAACACCTTTTCATTAACTAAAATAGCCACATCTATCCACGCTCTGATACTGCCCACCCTCCTTCCACCACCCCTAACCATTTCAAAGTATTTCCCCCCACCCCACCAACTCTTGGCACCCTACCTCCCTCCTTCCCCCAAATCCCAGCACAGTTGCATTTTACAAATGATTGTATACATACACTGAGTTCTAGCTGCCCACCCCAATGGTACATAAGTGCCAAACCTTCAAACTTACCCCTCCAGCCCTGCCCTGCCCCGCCACCCTCTAGAACCTACCACCCTCCTCTCACCATCACCCTCACTCACCTCAAAAACATGGATACAGCTAACAGAATTCCACTCCAGGCTACCAGCACAACCCTCCTTCCTCCTCAGCTGGTCACTAACTGTCTAAGAGAAGAAAGATACACAAACAAAGGTTCAAAAAATGCGCACTGTGCATGCATGTGGGCATTTTTTTTTGCACCAATATTTTCTTTGTCTCATCGTCCTTATTATTTTTCAATATTTTTTCACCAGTGCCAACCTTTATATCCCACCCAAAATGTGTTTTAAGGGTGCAAAAACACATTTTGGGTGGGATTTAAGTGATAAGCTGTAACAAGGTGTGTGTTATAAGATTTTAATGCACACCCCATGGGGTATACTAAGGACCAAGGCCAAGTGTCCTTATGCCCCTGGGAAGTGCATTCAAGTCCTATCATGCACACCCTGGAGCAGCTTATTACACTGATAAAATGGCTTTAAGTATGTTTATTTGGGGGAGAAAAGAGATTTGACACCCAAACATGTGTTTATAGATATTTAATGCATGGTCAAGTGACTTCTCTTGGCCAATGAAATTTCTAGATTTTTTTTCTTGCCATTTTATAAAAGGTATGGTATTTATTTTTTTATAACACCCCATCCATATGGCTCAGAGCATGTCACAGTATTCAGAACATTTGCATTAAATACATATAAAAACAGCAAAATAATTTAATACATTAATAACTAACCTAAAACACAAGGCATATGTTAATTAATCTTGTTTCAGTTCAATGCTAATCTAAATAAATGGGTCTTCAGCCCCG
The DNA here is from genome assembly GCA_016271365.2 of Neoceratodus forsteri. Lineage (NCBI taxonomy): Eukaryota > Metazoa > Chordata > Ceratodontiformes > Ceratodontidae > Neoceratodus > Neoceratodus forsteri. The sequence goes on from JADMNL010000027.1 coordinate 144,235,588, forward strand.
TTTTAAAACCATCCACCGAGGTCAAACTCCTCAGTTGTATGTCGAGGTGTTCCATAGAGGGGTTTCTACTGTAAAGGCTCTCTCTGTCTCTTTCCTGACATCTTTAAATGAATCCTCAGGACAACCAAAACCTACCCTCAGTGGAGCGGAAGGGTGGATCAGGAGCATACCATGGTAAGAGATCTTTAAGGTAGTCAGGCCCCAGTCTGTGCAGGGCTTTGTAGGTTAACAACAAGATCTTGAAGGTGATGCACCACCTAACTGGCAGTCAGTGCAGCTAACAAAGAACAGGTGTCATATGGTCGGAGTAGGAAGATCTGAAGATCCTCCTGAGTGTCACATTCCTTACCAGCTGAAGGCAACTCACCAAACTCCCTGATTGCCCTGGGTAAAGAGTGTTGCAGTAGTCTAGTCTTGAGGTCATGAAAATATGAAGCAGGGTCACCAGGTCCTTGAATCTAGACAGGGCTTGATCCGGAAGATATTCCTAAATTGGAAAAATTAATTGCCAACCACACAGACACATGTGGCCCAATTTACAAATGACTTGTGCTGCTGCAAGTCCCTGGTGCACTGTACAAATGGTGTAGGGGGCTTGTGGCAGGTGTTTGGCACTGCTCACAATTCTTGACAAAGTGTGCCAGACACAGCAAATTAGACCAGCTCCCTCTGGTCTAACTTTGTATCTAGGGGGTCCCATATTATGGGGCTTGTGCCGCACCTGTGGTGCAAGCTGCTGTAAACCATGAAAAATGCCACAACTGCACCAGCCCTTCCTGAGTTGAGCTGCATTGCACCAAAGGGCTTTGGTGCAGCTGCGGCAAACATTGCGGATGACGCAGGGCTTGGTGCAAGTCCTGCGTCATCCTTCGTGAATCAGGCCCATGATGTTCGAGTGTCAAATCCAAGTCCACAGTGACTCCCAAATTCTTCATCCTATTCATCACTACTAGGGGTGCACATTCTGGGAAGGAACCCTGACAGCTGGTTCAAGTTCAGCCAGCTGGAAGCAATCCAATTTGTGATCTTCTGAAGGCATTGCTCCAACACCGAGACTGCTTTCTGCCCATCATGTGTAAAAGACAAGCACAGCTGTGTATCATCTGCGTAGCAATGAAAACTCAAACCATACCATCTAATGACCTGTCCCAAAGGTAACATATACACCATGTACAACATGGGGGACAGAACCAAACCCTGCAGAACCCCACAGCTGATCACTCTCAGCTGTGATGAGAGAGTACCCATCACAATCTTCTGTGATCCGCCAGTAAGAGAGGATTCAAACCACTGTGGCATTATTCTGGTGAGTCCCCCATATTCTGTAAGGCATTCTATCAACACCCCATGATCCATGGAGTCAAATGCAGATGAAAGAACAAGGAGAACAAGTATAGATAGCTCCCCCATCTCTGGCCAGGAGCAGGTCATTAAACACTTTAACGAGTGCAGTCTCAGTGCTGTGGCGAGGATGAAACTAAACTGAAATGGCTCATAGAGGTTGAAATTCTTCAGGTGGGCTTGAAGCTTAGCTACCACCACCTTTTCAATCATCTTCCCTAAAAAGAGAATGTCTGAAACAGGTCTGTAATTCACCAGCACCTCTGGGTCCAGCAATAACTTCTTCAAAGGGGGCTCACCACTGACTTATTTTTTCTGGCTGGCTTTTTCAAATTGGTCCACCATCCCTATCATATTGCCCCATCCCCTGGGTCTTACCTGCACCACTGGAGTGCTCCCTGGATTACCCCCAGGGTAGAGCCACTGGGGAGCCCCCCTGCGCTACTCCCCAAATGGTGCCACATAAAGATCTGGTGGTGGAGTGCCTCGGCCAGCTGCGTGAGGCTTGGTGTGGGAGGCAGATGTCCTCCACGCCTCAGCCACATGCTTCACCATTTTATTTTATTTTTTACCAGAAGAGACATACTAAGCTGAAAGCTTGTTTACAGGTATGCCCTGGGAGCACAATGAAGTTAAGTGACTTGCTCAGGGTCACACAGTATGCAAGTGGAGGCTGTGGGATTCAAACCCAGGTCTCTAGGTTTGCAACTCAGAGCCTTAAACCACTGCACTATACTGCCTTCTTATTGGTAGGTGTGGTGTGCAATGACTTACAGGCACTATGCGCCGATGTCTGTCACACCTCCCAGAACCAGCAAGCCCTGGTTGTGACACCTCCGGCCTCTGCCAGGGCTCGGTCAAGTACGAAGTGCTATCCCACCCTTCAACCTGGAGAAGGAGAGCATGCTCGATCCTCCTCCCCCCCAACTGGCCCTCCAACTCCTGGGCTCACATCTGAACCGGGGTTGTTGGTCACCACTGACTTTTTAAGGGCATCAGGAAAAGACTCCCTCCAAAAGGGAACTCTGGATGATGTTAGTAATAACTGGACCCATGTCTTTGTGGCAATCCCCCACCAACCACATAGGCCCAGGGTCGGACTCACAGCAGGTAGTGAACAAACTCAAGATCATAACGAGAACATCTTCTATCAAAACCAGCTGAAACTCATCCACAGAGTGCCTTCCTGCCTCTCCACCAGGCTACTGCCAACCCTGAGAGGTCCCTTGAAGAATTCATGCCCTAATGGATGACACTCTGTCCAGGAAGAAAACTTTGTCAAACGTTTCCAGAGACAATTCCCCCTGGATCGCAGACAGGCTGGCCGGGCTATTCACACCTGAGGCAATAACCCGTGACAGGAACTCTGCCTTTCTTAGGGTTACTGCCCTCTGACAGTCTTTATAATGAGACCTCAGAGCCATCCTATCATTCACTGAGTGGGACCTCCTCCAGGAAAGCTCCAACCTCTAACCTCTACCCTGTCACCTTTATTTGCCAGAGCTCATCATTGTTCCATGGTGAACTGTGACAGGAGGCCAGTGGGTGGACATGGATTGATGCAATGGAGTCCAGTGCCAAATTATAACCAAATTATAGCCTTACATGGCCACCACAGAACCTTCATCACACACTGTAACCATGGCTGAGACATCCAGTAGCTGTCTCCAGGACCATCCCAGAGTCATCCCACAAACAGGTCTCAGTGAGACATACCACATCTCTAATAGAATCAGTGATCCAATACAAAATCATGAAGGTTTTATTACTTGAGAACCTGGTATTACACAACATGCACCGAAGGGGTGGAGCAGGGGCAGCTAGACCATTGACTACAAGCCTATCACTCCTAAGGGGTTCCCTGGGGAACAGGATGAGGCAGGGAGGACCCCACTCTACAGTCCTCCTAAACCCATGTTGCCTGCCTAGCCTAACTCCCATACATCCTTCTCTTACACCCACCTCCCAGTCAATATCTCTGCCCTCCCTTGCTCCTTTTATTCAGAATCCCCCATCTGCAGCAGTTATATGCCGCCTCAGAAAGAGAAGTCTAAAAAGGATGGAGCTGAAACGGGAGTCTCAGATAGTAGGTGTAAACAGGGACTGCCTTACCAATACACATGCCTCACATTAATCTATTAATAAAAGAATGTGAACCCTAGTATCCAACCTGCTAACACCCCTCCACCTTTAAATAGACCCTCCCCTCAGTCACTTCACATTCACACTAAATTACAACGTATTCCTAACCAACCATAGACCAGTTAAACTGCTGTTATGGTTTAAATGAGTATTTCAAACCAATGAGAATGTTTTTTTTATGTATGATCTGCGCGTTAATAGTATGTGATTTTGTAAATAATTGTCATAAGCTTCTGAGAAAAGACTTGGTTGGTCCAAACGCTTAGGCACTTTCTTCTTTTTGTAACATCTAAGTTGGTCTAATAAAAGGTATCAAACCATTTGCCTCTGGATCTGTTCAACCATACACCAGACAATTGTAATAATACTGTACAATTATGCAATTATGAATAGTACCCCAAATAACAATCCTTGTGTGCACCACTACACAACTTAAAAGGACACTGTCAACCTGTTTTATACATTTCTACAGCCTGTGCTTTCTGTTGTACTGCTGGCATTCTTAAGGGCCACAAAATACATATACATTGCAGGATTTACCTAAATGTGATATTTGATCATTTTATTAACTAAAATTAAATTGTGCTCACCCTGGTCTGAAGGGCTGCTGGCCAATGTTCCCACACATTCACTGTGCTGAGCAGGGCAGAGGTGCTGGTAAACTCATCCATGAGGGAGTTTTGAATTTTGTGACAAACTTGCACAAACTACGTCCTTCAGTAGTACTCATTCTTCTGATGCTGGCAAAGTAACTCTCTTTTAAAAAGAGGTTCAACCCCTGCACCATTTTGATAGCCTTCCTCCTCACCACTTCCACCCTGTCAATGTTCTTGAGGAGGTGTGGCCTCCAGAACTGGATGCAGTACTCTAGGTGGGGTCTCACTAGTGCACAATACAGTGGCAACACCATCTCCCTCTTCCTGCTTGAAATCCCCCTCCCTCAATGGAGGAGCTGGGGGGGCAGGGGGGCCAGCGCCCACCCCGGACCATTTTCCTTTTGAGTTTGCACCCCTTGAGCTGTAACCTAAACTAGCAAAGTGTTGCGGCTCGGCTGCATCCCACTCCCTTCCCTCTCTAAGGAAACAGTCTCCTCCGCTTCACTCTGTAGTCCGATCAGACTGCGGGCACAAAAAACAAAACAAAACTAACTGATGTCTCTCTGATGAAGATAAGTGCACCAATCAAAGCATCCCATTCCTCGAGTCATCATCACTTTGGTTTGCCAATTGCCACGCCACTCACTGCCACCACACAACACAACGGCACAACAGAACAACACAGTGCTGAGTAGTAGTACTGTACACTACGCTAAGTTAACTTAAAGGGGACATGAACACATTTTAGATAGTTTTAGTGTCTTTCAGTTGTATGTTATGGTCAATAAACATATTTTAAACAGTTTTCTGTGTCCTGTCTTTTATTTTAATGTAAATAATGCTTTTACCAGCTTTCAGTGTGGTCTGCCGATCCTTAGCGTTCTGTCTTAACACGTGTGTACTGGACTGGGTGGGGCGTCTTCTTGATGACGTCCTTGTTCAGGCAGCACAGACAGTAATGTACAGTAGTAGGAAAGGTAATTGGAGTTACTGTAATAACCAGATGTCTCACAGCAGCAGTCTGCTTTTGTCTCTTTCACTCACTCTCTCCCACACTATGAGGCAGCATGTGAGCTTCTGAGATGCCAAACCCCACCATCTCCTCTGTCCCAGTTGTCTCTGTCACCGTGATGCATCCCAATTTTCTTTAAGTGACGGCTGAGAGTAACGGGATTACAGCCTCCAGATCTGCAATTTTTTCCCTCTTACTCGATGCAGAGCTGAAAATTTCATCTTTATGGTGTGGAGCTGAAACTCACAATCTTTCTTGGTTTGCTTTTAATGACTGTTGCCATCGCGATTACACACACGATCCCTGATCCCCAAATTCGTCTCTCTAATGCGGAGAGAAAATTTGTGATCTTCCAATTTATATTAAATTACAGCTGGCAGATTAATTTCTAACAGTAGCACACATCTGAGACAGATACACATCAGTAACAAGTTGCAGAAATCAAAAATATATTTAACGGTGTGTTAAAAAGAGACTCAGACAAAAAAATATAGCAAGAGCACACATAGGCTGCAGCATAAAGCTGGAACTGGTGCTTCAAACTATATAAACAATCAATGCAAGTGCAAAATCAAAAAAACAATTTCCAAGATCTGCTGTTCCAAGCTGCGCTCTCTCATTGCAACATCTGCTTTAGGCTGCGGCCTGTGTGTGCTCTTGCTTTATTTCTATGTCCGATTCTATTTTTGACACAGCAATAAATATAAATCTTACTCTGAGAGGGCTCTTGCAGTAGGTAATTACATATAGGACTGACGTCGGCAGGCGGCAGGACCCCACGGAAACATTTCTAGCTAGCAGTCCTTGGTGAGGGACCGCCCCCATGTCAGGTGACCGGCATCAGGAGACGTCGGTATAAAGGGGCGGTCCCGGACGCCCACCTTCCAGTTCTTTCCCGCCATTAGCTCGTGCAGCACCTCACAGAAAAGTTTGTGCTTCATCAGCCCTACCTTCATCGTTTTTTTCACCGAAAAATCCTATTTTTTCGACAATCGTCAGTGTTAACATCGGTGTATGTCGTCCCCTACACCCTCCGAGCACAAGAACAAGTGCAACTCGTGTGGCTCCCAACTACCGCACAAGGACAGCCACTCCCTGTGCCTGTTCTGCCTAGGCCTGGATCATCCAGTTGAGAACTGCCAGCATTGCCTTAACTTTAACGTGGCCACCCGGAAAAGATGGCAGCAATCCCTGGAGACCCACATCCTCAAAAAGAAGATGAGCTCTATGGAGAAGGAGCTTAAAAAGCTAAGGCAGGCGTCTACTTCCCCCGGAGGCCATCGAAAGAAAAAGGACAAGGACAGGCACCGGGACAAAGCTCCTCCACCGCCGTCTCCCTCTGGAGTCGCGGGCACTCAGGTAACATCCCCTCTGGGGGATCACTCTTCGACGGCCGCCTCGGAGGTTTCTGAGGTGGCGTCGGCCCACCCGTCTGGCTCATGCTCGGGCCTTGCGGGCACCTCCAGGCTATTGGAGGCCTCTGCCCTTGTTACAGCTGCAGGATTGCGGCCTACCTTAGCGGGTGACTCCGGTAAGCCGGGCGTGGGCTCCTCTGACGTCCGCCTGGAGAAGGCCGGTAAGACGTCCAACCCTTCGAGGCAACGCATGGCTTCCCCACCAGACCAGGCCAACCCTTCTTCTCGACCTGCCTCCGGTGAAGGCCCTCGTAAGTTGGACGTTGGCTCCTCCGGTGTCCGCCGAGAGCTCACACCTATGCCTCACGTCGGCTCGTCTGACGTCCGGCCGGCCAGGGAACCGAAGTCGGACCCCCCAACGTCTGTCGTTTCCGGTTCCCCGCAGCTTTCGCTGCAGTCTTGGGATCCAGAGTCCCCCCACCCTGATCCCAGGGACTTCTTCCCTCTGTCCCCTGGAGCAGTGGGGGATTTGCAGCTTCCGTCAGACCCTCCTCCGGGTGCGATGGACCTGACGTCGGCTCCCCGGATGCTGGCTCTGACGCTGGCCCCTCCGATGTCGGTTCCCCGGTGTTGGGGCCTCCATGCGTCGGCGGCCCTAGCGTTGGCCTTACCAGCGCGGGGGCACCTTCTCCCCCATCGGGCTCCACTCCGGACTCTCCGTGTCGGACCCGCCTGCGGTTTTTGGCCAGGCCGTCTGCGCAGGCAGTCCCCCCGACTCCCGGGTACCCACCGTCTTATCCAACACTGGTTTACCCGGGAATGCCGTATCCGACATCACAGTACCCGATGCCGGGCTTTCTGACGCCGCAGTACTCGACGTCTCAATACCCGACACCGGGCAACCCACAGCCAGGTTTCGGATATGCACCATATGGGTATCCCCATATTCTTATTCCCTGCCTCCTCCTCCTCCACTGCCCTCGTGGCCGCCGGTGGACCTGCAGGAGACTCTGGCCTCCTGGTGGGCTGAGGCCAAGGCTCAGCTCACCAAGGAGGTCAAGAGCTGCCTTCCGGCGATAGTGCCATCTCAGTTTCCTGTACGCCCCAGGCAGCACACTCCCTTCCCACCCCTGGATTCCAGGGTTCTTCCCTCTGGATCCAGGGAGGGGCAGGACACGCATTCCCGGGTGCTACCCAAGGGACCTGTTCCTCCCCAGGGTCAGGAAAGGGAGTCTTATTCTTCTTCTTCATCTTCTTCACTCTCGGATTCCTTGGATTCTTATGACGGATGCTCTGAGAGAGACGACGAGCCCCACTCTCCATCGAAGCCCCAGCCGAGGACTCCTCCGAAGTCTCCTCTGGAGGATCCTTCTTTTACGGAGTTGCTTAGCAAGATACAGGAGATCCATCAGTGGCACTCTTTGGAACCAGATCCTCAGCGTCTGAAACTCGATGAACATCTGGATCTGCCCATGACAGCTCCTACACTAGTGCCACCCTGGATAGAGCCTCATGCTGGCCTGGTCACCACGATATGGAAACAGCCGTCGGCCTTTGCCCTACTTCCAAGGAAGTCGAACAGGCTCTACCAGGCTCCTGAGGGTGTTGATTTTGCGTCGACTTGGTCGTGATTAGCACCTCTCATGGCTGGTCGGCGAACCCAAAACATCTCGGCTCATCCCCTCCTGATAAGAAATCCCACCTTCTGGACAAGTACGGAAGGAAAATGTATGCTTCCTCCACACTGGGGATTCGGGCCCTGAACTACATCGGCCACATGGGGGACTATCAGAAGGCCGTCCTTACTCAGTTGGAAGCCAAACTGGACTCCTTGCCTGATTCCCAAGTCAAACAGGAGTTGGCTGATCTCGTCCGCTCTGCTCATTCGGCCAGTCACCACATCCTGCGTTCGACATACGATGCAGTGGACACTGCCGGGCGGAGCTACGCTTTCACCGTGGGTGTACGGCATCATGCCTGGCTCTGCGTGTCAGGTTTGGTCCCGGAGGTGCAATCCGCCATTCAGGAGGCACCTTTCAGGGGGTCGGTGCTTTTCGGGGGTGATGTCAAAGACATTATCACCGACTTGCAAGAGAAGGGGACGGCTCTGAAATCAGTGGACTCCATGTACCGTCCCCATCAGCAGCAGCGCCGTCCCTTTCGCAGACGGAATCGGCCAAAGGCGAAATCACAGGGAAGGCGGGCCACCAAACGTCAGGCCCCCGCAGCTGCCAAGTCCCCTCTGCCCAAAACAGGAGCGGGTGCTTCAACTGCGGCGTTGCCCCACACCACCTGACTCCTTTCCTCTCTCACCGCCTCCGGACTCCCTGGAGGCACCGGTAGGAGGGAGGTTTTCTCTCCACCTTCCAGGATGGGAGAGGATAACCACGGATTCTTGGGTGCTCCAGCTTATAGCGGAAGGACACTCCATACAGTTTCTTCAGAAACCACCCCACCACCCCTCTCTGAAGTTGTCATACTCAAGGGAAGATCTTCCTTTGGTCCAGGAAGAAATCTCTGCTCTTCTCATGAAGCAAGCGATAGAGCCCATCCCCCTTCATCTTCAGGGAATGGGTTACTATTCCCATTTCTTCCTGGTCCCAAAGAAGACGGGGAGATCTCAGACCGATTTTAGATCTCAGTTCCCTGAATCTTTATGTAGAGTACAAAAGGTTCAGGATGCTCTCTCTGCAGAGCCTTCTGCCCCTCCTATGGCCGGGTCAATGGCTTTGTGCCCTGGATATGCAAGATGCTTATCTGCACATTCCTTTTCGCCCCTCCCATCGCAAATACCTTCATTTTGTGTTTCAGAGGGACCACTACCAATTCAAGGTGCTCCCCTTTGGTCTGTCCTCAGTTCCCCAAGTATTTACCAAATGCTTGGCAGTGGTGGCAGCCCACCTGCGTACTATGGGAGTACAGGTGTTCCCTTACCTGAACGATTGGCTCCTAGCGGCCTCGTCCAGGGAGGAACTCCTGCGTTTCCTCTCCCTCACCCAGCAGGTCTTTGCTTGCCTGGGTATTACCATCAACCATTCCAAGTCTCATCTGGACCCTTCCCAGAGGCTACAGTTCATCAGGGTGATCCTCGATACGACCGAAAGCAAGGCCTTCCTGCCTCCGGACAGGGCGGCCTCTCTTCAGGCCCAGATTTGTCTGTTATCCGACTGCAGGAAGGTTTCGGCAAGGTTGGTCCTTCGACTTATCGGGCTCATGGCGGCCGCTATACCGACGGTCCCCTGGGCTTTACTCCACATGAGAATCTCTCAGTGGACTCTTCGCTCTCAGTGGGACCAACTAGCGGACGACCTAGATCAATCAGTTCTGATCTCCTCGCCTATGATGCAAGACTTGCAGTGGTGGATGGTTTGAGAGAACCTGTTTTGGGGGGTCCCTTTCTTTCATCCTCCCTCCTCCCAGACTCTAACCACCGACACCTCAGGCGAAGGTTGGGGAGCCCATCTAGGCCCTCATTGGACCCAGGGCTCCTGGTCCAGGCTAGAACAAGCTCTCCACATCAATGTGCTCGAGCTTCGGGCAGTGTTGTACGCTCTCCAAGCCCTTCATCAATACATCCTTCCTGGCCACCTAGCCATCCAGACAGACAATATGTGCATAGTTTGGTACATCAACAAGCAGGGAGGAACTCGGTCCTACCCCCTATGCAGGGAGGCAATGAGGGTTTGGGATTGGGCCACACACCACGACCTTCACCTCACAGTGATCCACATTCCAGGAATCGACAACACCCTGGCAGACAAGCTAAGCCGCTCTTCTGCTCTGGCTCATGAGTGGGAACTGGACCAAGGGGTACTAGACGATATCTTTCAACTTTGGGGAACTCTGCAGGTCGACCTGTTCGCTTCCCCCAAAATGCAAACCTTCCCACCTTTTGCTCACTCATTCCAGAGCAAGGCGCTTTCTGGAACAATGCTCTGTCTCTAGACTGGAAGGACAGATTTGTCTATGCTTTTCCCCCAGTTCCTCTGATCCCACGAGTCTTGCAGAAACTAGCCTCAGAAGGAGCAAGAATGATTCTAATCGCTCCTTTCTGGCCCAGGCAAATCTGGTTCTCTCTTCTACAACAGTATTCAGAGGATCCTCCTCTTCCTCTATCTCGAGGTTTGTTGACCCAGGATCAGCGGACCCTGGTTCATCCAGGACTCAAATCCCTTCAACTGCATGCATGGCTCCTGCAGACCTAGCCTAATCTCATTTTGGTGTGTCTCCAAAAGTGGCGGAGATTTTAGTGGAGGCCAGAAAACCCTCCACCAGGTCCACCTATGCCATGAAGTGGAAGAGATTCACTCCTTTGGGCCGCCTCCAAGAACATGGAGCCTTTCTCCTGTTCAGTGGGGCTTCTGCTGGAGTATTTACATCATCTGTTTGACCTGGGTCTCAGCCATTCCTCTTTGAAGGTTCACATGGCGGCTATTTCAGCTTATCATGTTCCCTTCGCAGAAAAAGCTTTTGCTCAACTGAAGGTCTCTAAGACCTTTCTCAGAGGGGTCCTCCATCTGAGGCCCCCCATCTGTACTCCTGCCCCCCCCCCTTTGGACTTGAATTTTGTTCTCGAGAAACTTACACTTCCTCCCTTCGAACCTACAGCCTCTGCAGATTTGAAGTTTCATTCGTGGAAGACACTCTTATTGGTGGCCATTACTTCGGCTTGAAGAATTTCCACGCTCCAGGCCCTGATGTGTAAAATCCCCTACCTGATTTTTCACAAGGATCGAGTCGCTCTTTGCACGAATCCTAAGTTTCTACCTAAGGTAGTAGCAGAGTCTACCTTAAATCAGTCCATAGAGTTACCTGCCTTTTTTACACAGTCCTCTAACCAAGGGGAATATTTACTCCATACTATGGATGTTCATCGGATTCTGAGATACTACACCAACAGGACGAAGGATCTCAGAAAGACTGATCAGTTGTTCATCTCCTTTGCTTCCAAAAGGCAAGGCAATGCTGTTTCCAAGCAATGCCTATCCAAATGGTTGGCTCATTGCATCACTTTCTGTTATGACAAGTACCACAAGACCCTCCCGGGTCAAGTAAGAGGCCACTCCACAAGAGGAGTAGCCACTTCTGCAGCTTGTTTCAAGAATGTGTCTGCGGCAGACATATGTGCTGCTGCCACCTGGACTTCCATCCATACCTTTACGAAACACTACAGTTTGGACATTGCCTCTCGCCGTAGAGCAGACTTCGGGCTAGCTGTTTTGCAAGGCCTCCTGTCTTGAGGCTTGCATGGCTAGAGCTACTTCTTAGAGTAGTTTCCTCCTCCCGGTGCCTTTCTTTGTTCCAGACTGCTTGAGGATTCAGTCCTATATGTAATTACCTGCAAAGGCTCTCTCTCGAAGTATGATAGTACAGTTCACGTAAGAACTTATCGTAACAGTAGATCTTCAGAGAGGCTGTTGCAGGAGGTAATACCTTCCCGCCCTCCATCCCCCTAGGCTTTTTTAGCTCCTTTTCCATTGAGGAAAATCTCCACTTCTCTCTCTCGTCCGGCCTCTTTCGGCCTGTGGTGGGAAAGAACTGGAAGGCGGGCGTCCGGGACTGCCCCTTTATACCGACATCTCCTGACGCCGGTCACCTGACATGGGGCCAGTCCCTCGCCAGGGACTGCTAGCTAGAAATGTTTCTGTGGGATCTTGCCACCTGTCAACGTCAGTCATATATGTAATTACCTACTGCAAGAGCCTCTCTCGAAGATCTACTGTCACGGTAAGTTCTTACATAACTGTACTTTTTGAATTCTGCAACTTATTTCTGGTGTGTTTCTGTCTCAAATGAGTGCTACGGTTTTCCTTGACTCGTGAATTAACTGGACTAGTTGGCAGCTGCCTGTTTGGTTAAGCACCACTCCCTCCTGCTGTCTTGACACTCATTTGGAGCTGTTCTACATTTTATCTGTCCCTGATCAATTTGTTGACCTCCATGTCCCACATCCAGCCACGGCAAGATTAGCTGACATATTCTCATTCCAGCCCACTCCTGTCACAGCACAATCAGTTTATTCATTTTGTATCAGCTCTGGTGTCTACACTAGTCTTTGGTCTGTCACACCGTTGTGCTCAGTTTGGTTAATTTCAACTGCTTCAGGAATACAAGACTAAGTACGGTAGCAATAAGAAAAAGCAGCAAATACCACTAACTGTCCTACTCGAGTCATGGCACAATTGGGCTGCTCCAGGTCCATACAAGATATCTGCTTGATCCTTGACAACAGCAGTGCAGAAAGCAGGTACGGAAAACTATTTTAAAAACACAGAATCTGGGGGGGGGTATTAATGTAATTGCTTTATCCGCATACACTACAGCTACATTAATTAATTTGCTTGCCCCCCTCCCACTCACCAACAACACTGGTGACAGACTTTGTAAAGTACTTGGGAAGCCTGTTCAGTGCCAGTCACAAGGACACTGGCACCAAAGCTCAAACATAAACATCATTAAAAAAAGGCACGCTCACTTCACATCGGTCGTAGCCAGAAGGATCACTGCGGCAACTCCAGTGTCAGCGATAACTGACAAATCAGTACTTTTTTAAATAATAAAATCGCAAAAGATTAAACATATTATTTTTACTATAATCGGGCTCCCATCATATAAATGGTGATGATATCGTACATTAGGTCAAGTAAACATGCCTTTTTGTTTCCTGTCCTCTTTAAATTAAAACATACTAGTCTTTCCACCATTCTGGGACTGGTCTGGCAGCCGGCAGGGCACAAATGAAATCAAATTAATCAGAATCATGTCTGCTCATTGCTGCCCACCTTACTTTCTCGATTGAATTTGATGACTGACCTACCCAATGATCCCCGATCGGCCCGGTACAGATAGGACTGTCTGTTAAGAATCGTGATGGTTATTTTCAGATAGAAACATCACGAAATAGTGCATAAACTTATTCTGCGTGTCTGCATTATTATCTGATTGGTTTCGCGCAAAATGAATCTTGACTGATGAATTCTGGATTGAAAAAGAAATAACGAGTCCTGAATGAGTCGAACCTGTGACAGACAGTCTGTCACAAGTTCACAACTCAGTCAGGACTGGTGGGCTTTTTTTTTTCAAATCCAGAGTTCGTCAGTCAGATTCATTTTGCACAGGAAACCAATCAAGATAATAATGGAGACACCATAGAATAAGTGCTGTATGCTATTTTGTGATGTTTCTATCTGTAAAATACATGCCATATGATTCTTATCTTGCTAATTTCTTGCAATGCGATCCATCCGATTCTGACTGCCCACACTGTCTGTCTGCTAGTGACAAGTGAAGTGAGTGAATGCCTTGCAACTCGCTCCTAGGAGTCACTGTAATAATTTGTCTTTGTTCTGTCAAGCAGTTTCTTCCAGAGATTGGATGGTGCGCAATGGGCATAATGGCATGCATTGGTCCCGGGACCCCCAGGCCACCCGTCCACTCCTGCTGTGTCCCTCCAGCTCCTCAGCTCCCTTGGGCTTGTCAGACAAGTGCAACTACTCTTCCTCATTCACAGTCAGTCCTCATTAGTGCCCCATAATTGCTCCATACCACTGTAAGTGAGTGCAGCCACCCACCCCCCTGCTCCAGAGTCCATCTCAGCTGTGCCACCTGCTACCTGAGACAAGACAGAGACTGACAGTTTTGGGCTATATATGGGAAATATTTATTTTTTTGTGTATGGGTGCTGCTCCCTGCCCACCTCCAACTGGAGTTTTAAAAAAAAAAGAAACCCCCCTTAAGGACTGAGTTTACTTTACCTAGTAAAGGCTTGCAGTGGTCAAGCTGTACAAAGTTTGCAAGGGTTCCATGCCTGAGTACCACTCAGGAGTAAGCCCCTGCCTGCAGGGCTAGGGGTTACCCATTTTTTTTCAGTTATTTAACCAGCTGAGATACACTAAGCTATGATTAAACTACACGGCTGGCAGTATAGCCCAGAGGTTAGAGGAACAAGGTGTGAATGAGCTTGGTACATCCAGCAGACCTGACCTGAGTCTGATTCTCACAACCTCCGTCCTCCACTTGCATACTGTGTGACTCTGAGAAAGTCACTTAACTACCCAGTGCTCCCAGGTCATCCCTGAAAACAGGCACTTGTGCCTAGTGGGCCTTAACCGGTTACCAAAAGACTAAAATAAAAAAATAAAAAAGATGAAAGCTTGTTTACAGGTGCAACCTGGGAGCACGAGAAAGTTAAGTGACTTGCTCAGGGTCACACAGTATGCAAGTGGGGGCTGTGGGATTCAAACCCAGCTCTCCAGATTTGCAGCTCAGAGCCTTAAACCACCACACTATACTGCCTCTTACAAAATTTACAAAATTGGTTGGGAAGGGGTCATGGAGCCTGGAGTTTTCCTAGAAATTGCTAAAATGTGTTAAATTTAAGAAACTTTTAGATGAATGCTGTCCTTAGCAGGCTTTTTCTTAGTTATTGTGAAAGGAAGGGAGTAAGTAGTTGCATTGCATATTGAACTCTTGCTGAATGCTGAGCTGACACTGCCTCTGAGCACCCCCCCCCCCAAAAAAAAGAAGCATATCAATATTTTCAGACAGCTTTCATCAAGAACTAGATGGTTTGGTTATAAATTCAGTGTTCAGTCCAACTGTGGTTTATTTTAGCTGGAAATATAATGAGGGTAGTGGGGTGGACTGTTCTTGTGTGACTATAGAGAGAACAAGCAAGACAAGAGCAGGCAGGCAGGATAGAACAGTGATCCACTACAGCCAGGAGGAGCACACTTTGTGTGAGGTAGGCTGGATGGCACATTTGTGGTTCTATTTTTTATTTGAAATCTTTTCTTGTGTATATGTATAGTATTCTGTCATGTATTGGCGTGCTGCTGCAAGTCACTGGCTGTTGCAAACATGATTTTTCCCTCTTTTTATGGGGCAGCAATTAAAGTCAGGGTCTACAAAATAGAAATGCATTTGGCTAATTGGCTTTTAAACTCTGTTGGAAAGGAAGTAATACCATACCATATGGTGTAATTATGTCATCATTTAAAGACAGTTGTGGCATAAAAGAAATACAAATGGTGAATCAACATCCAGCATGGTCTACATTTTTGTAGAACAACCAACCATTCTTCTTTAGTTTTATGCCAAAACTCTCATTAAATGAAGACATGATAAAACTGTACTACTTTTTCAACAGAGTTTAAAAGCGAAATGCCTTTTTATTTTGTAGACCCCGATTTTAATTTCTGCCCCATATTTCAATGGACAAAAGGCATGTTTCATTGTAACATTGCTGTTTCAGTACGCAATTCGTGTGTTGTTTACATTTGTAGCAGAGATGTTACAATGTTTTGTTGCCAAGTGCAAGGTGTTTCAATATGCAATAGATAGGAATGTTTCAATGTACAGTTAATGGCCATAACAGTCACAATTTCAAATGATCACTTTCGCTTGCTACCATCTTGGCGCCCCCAAAATGACTGACTTGCCCCCCCCCGGCTCCCAAACCTGGCTCCACCACTGCCCTCCCTATGTACCCCAGCATTTCTCTAGCCTTGCCTATTGCCTTATTGCACTACCCTGCCAGCTTGAGACCATCAGATGTGATTACCCCAAGGTTGCTTGGTGACTGTAAGTAACCCCCTATCTTATACACGGCTCCCAGGTTTCCCCACCCCATCTGCATGACTTCGCACTTTCTGGCATTGAACCTCCAGCTGCCACACCCTAGACCACACCTCTTGTTTCCCCAGATCCCTTTATAGTCTTTCCATCCCTTCCTGAGTGTCTATTCTGTTGCAGATTTGTGTGTCATCCACAAAGAGACATAGCTTCCCCTCCAGTTCCTCAGCAGTGTCACTTATGAAGATTCTTAACAGGACCGGTCCAAGTACTGGTGCCTGTTGCATCCTGCTGATCAACCTGCCATCCCCCAAATGTCTGCCATTTACCACCACCTTCTGCCTCCTATCCTTCAGCCAGTTTGATATCCAGTTCACCACTTTCTCTCCAACCCCCAGGCTGCTTAGTTTGTTTACTAGCCTCCTGTGTGCCACAATGTCAAAAGCATTACTGAAGTCCAGATAGGCCACATCTACTGCCCTCCTCTGATCCATCTATCTGTCACCTAGTCAAAGAAATCTATGAGCTTTAATTGACATGACTTTCCCTTTGTGAAACCGTGTTACCAGTAGTCTTTCAGTCCACTTGCCTCCAGGTGCTCCATCAGCCTCTCCTTCAGCAGGGTCTCTATTAGTTGCCCTGCCACTGATATGAGACTGATTGGCCTGTAGTTGCTAGCCTCCTCCTCCTTGCTGCCACTCTTGTGCAGAGGGACCACATCATCTCTCCGTGACTCCTCTAAAACTTACATTGTCTTTAATGAGGTGCTGAATAGTGTTGCCAGAGGAGCAACTAGTACCTCGCTCAGTTCTTTTAGAACTCTTGGGTGAATCCTGTCCAGTCCCATCACCTTGTTTTCCTTCAGGGCTTCTAATCCTCTTCAGACATTCTCCTCTGAAAATGAACTTGTGTTGACTCCCCCTCTCCCCAGTGCCTGCTGATACATGTTGGTCCATCACCCAGCCCTCTACTGTGAAGACCAAGCAGAAGTATGCATTTAAAATTTTAGATTTTTCTTGATCTTCATCTGCGTAATCCTCCTCCTCCCTCCTGATTCTCAGTATCCCACCTCTTGCTATCCTCTTTTCACTCATGTACCAAAAGAAAGTCTTATCCTCCCCTTTTTTTTTTTGTATAAAGGAGTTTATCGAGTGTGGAGGTGATTGGGATGGAGGAGGAAGTGGCAGCCTATAATGGGGCTGTCACTGTGGCCTACTTGCCAGATACCTCCATTGTATGATGAGGAACTCCAGGGTTTAAAGATTAGAGGCTGAGGGTTAGAGAGATGCTGGAGGAGATCTGGCCTGATGGAGGGCAAATTAGCCCTGAAGTCAAATTATGCTCACTATCGGGGACAATCTCCTGAAGAAAAGCTGAATTTTTGTCTAGGGAGATTATTGTGACAAGGAGCAGACCAGCTCAGTTCTTTTGCATGGTAGATGGGCTTTTACATCCTGCCTGTCTCCGTATTGGTGTGGCAGGTTCAAGTACTAGGTGCAAGGAGCTTGCTCTGTTCTTTGCCGACAAAGTGTCCTCCATCAGGGCTGAGGTCTCATAAAGCATCTCTCAAAAGGGATATGGGCTCTGTCCTGAGTTGTGTCGAAACACTCCTCCTGTCTGGGATGAGTTTGAGCTAGTTGGGGTGGAGGAAGTGGTGGAAATAGTCTTGAGGCTACGACCAATACAGTGTATTCTGGACCCAGGTCCGACCCTCCTTTTGGTTGGATGTTTGGATCTGATTGGACCTTTGGTGGCGGAGATTGTCCGAAGTTCTTTGAGGAGTGGGATCTTTCCATTGGTCTTGAAAGAGGCCTAGGTCAGACCTCTTCTGAGAAAGCCCTCCTTGGACCCGGACTGTCTCGGCAACTACAGGCCAGTCTCTAACTTCCCATTTTTAGGGAAGGTTATTGAAAAAGTGGTGGTCATTCAGCTTGAGTAGCATCTTGCCTCTTTTTCCACCTATGAGTCTTTTCAGTCCAGGTTCAGAGCTGGGCATAATATGGAGACTACCCTGGTGAGGGTGCTTAATGATCTCCTGATGGAGAGGGACAGAAGAGACCATACCTTCTTACTCCTCCTGGATCTCTCAGCGGCATTTGACACCATGGATCTTGAGGTGCTACTTGACAGCTTGCAGTTCTGGTGTGGCCTGTCTGGTAATGTCATCAACTGGTTTATGTCATACTTGACAGACAGAGTGCAAAGGGTGACGAGGGGGTTGGCCTCATCTAACCCAAAGCCTCAGTGTTGCAGGGTTCCACAGGGTTTGGTCTTGTCGCCTTTGATATTCATGGTGTATATGCTGCCATTGAGAGACATTATCAGGTGGTATGGGCTGGGTTTTCACTGTTATGCAGATGATACCCAGCTATACCTGTCCTGTGTGCCTGATAGTCAGATGGTGACCTCTGTATTTAACAGCTGCCTAGAAGAAATCCAGACATGGATGACTCAAAACTGGTTTAAACTTAATCCAGACAAGACTGAGGTACTGGTGGTGGATCCAGGTTATCGTGGTGGAGGGAGGAGGTGAGGGGATACCCCCGACCTAGTGCTGGGGAGATTACCCATACTCTGTCTAGATGGGTGAAGGATTTGGGTGTGATCCTGGATGATGGCTTGTCACTTGATGCTCAGGTGTCAGCCGTGGTTAAAAGTGGATTCTACCATCTTAGGAACATTGCCCAGATCTGAGCCTTGATCCCGCCTGAGGACCTAACTACACTGGTGCATGCTTTCATTACATCCAGGTTGCACTATTGTAATGCCCTGTAACTAGAGTTATCTGGAGGCAACCTCCACCAGTTGCAGCTGGTGCAGAATGTGGCAGCAAGACTGTTGATGGGTGCGAAAAGGTGTGATCATATTCGTCATCGAACTGCACTGGCTGCCAGTCAGGTGGAGGATCATCTTCAAGGTAGGGCTTCTTCTGTGTTTCCTTATACTTCCTAAATGCTATCTTTTTCTCCCTAACCTTCTCTGCCATCTCTTTTGAGCACCATAGTGGCTTTTTCTTTCGTTTTGATTTGTTTATTTGCTTCACACAAAAGCTTGTTGCTTCTGTGATGGCAGTTTTAATGTTTCCCCATTGTTGCTCCACCCCTTCTTCTAGCCTGTTTGCTAGTGCTTTTCTAAGGCACTCTCCCATCTTGCCAAAGTCAGCCCTCCTGATATCCAGTACCCTCACTTTTGTATGACTTGACTCTGTAGCTGAGTTTATCATGAACCACACTGTTTGGTGGTCACTTGTTCCCAGATGGCAACCCACTTCTAGATCTGAGATCCTCTCACTGTCCCCATTTGAGAGTACGAGGTCTAAGATTACTCCCTCATGAGTGGGTTCCAAAACTAGCTGTCTGAGGCATGCCACCTGCATTGCATCGAGAATGGCCCTGCTCTTGGATGTGGCTGTAGCAAAGGTGCTCCAGTTAACATCTGGCATATTCAGGTCCCCCATCAACAGTATCTCTCCTTTCTCTGCCATCCAAAGGATGCCTTCTATCACATCCTTGTCCATTTCCTCTCCCTGACACGGGGGTCTGTATACAACCCCTGTGTGGATTGTGGTGCCATTTCCAGTCTTTAAGGTGACCCACAGTGCCTCCTCTCCTCCCTGTTTACTCTTTTGTTCCATTGCTTTTATCCCTTCCTTCCTTACATAGACAGCTACTCCTCCCCCTCTTCTACCCTCCTGTCTCTCCTGTAGATTGTGTACCTTGGTATGTTAACATCTCAGTCATGGTTCTCTGTGTACCATGTTCCTGTGACTGCTACGATATCCAGGCATCCCTCTTCCATCAAAGCCACAAGTTCAGGGAGCTTGTTGCCCAGACTATGGGCAATGGTACTCATTACCCTCCATTTCTTGATGGCCTTGCCCCTTTTTGCCCCATCCCTGTCCTTATTGCCTTTGTCATTTTCTCCATTTACCCCTGCCCTTCTCCCTATCAACATCTCTATCTTGGCGTTTACCTCACTCACTACCCTAATTTTGGGGGGGCTAGGATTTCCATGCTCCTTTTCAGTACTTCCCCCCTTGGCTAGTTTAAATGCTTGCCAATGAAGCATTTAAACCTATCACCTAGGACCCTGGTTCCCCTCCTTGACAGATGCAGACCATCACGCCAGTATAGGCCTGCATCACTCCAGGTGGACCCCCAGTCCCCAATGAAGCCAAATCCCTGAGCTCTGCACCAGTTTTTCCAACCACTGATTGAATCCCATGGTGTGAAGCACTCTAGCCTCATCCATGCCATAGACAGGCAGCACCTCCGAGAAGGTTACCGTGCATGCTACTTGTCTAAGGTCTCTCTCCAACTCCACAGACTCTTCCTGCACTGCTCTGATCCCTTTCTCAGCCAGGTCATTTGTTCCTAGGTGGACAATGACATCCAGCTCCCTCCCCCGTGCAGCTGCTCTGGCGATCCTGAGGATTCGCTCCCTGTCCCTCCAAGCCATGGTGCCAGACAAGCACCTTACCTCTTTCTCCCCTTCCTCCCCCAGTTCTACCCATCTAACAAGGGAGTCCCCCACCAGGAGTTGTTTCCTTCCCCTGTGGGGTCAAATCCCACCTTCCTGTGGGTCTTCTTTGTGGAGTTTCCCAGCATCCTCCTTGGTCTCCACTGCGGGTGCATCCATAGAGGAACCATACTTTGCCAGAACGGCATATGAATTGTGGAGTGATACAACTGGAGGAATGTGCCTCTGTTTCACCACCTTCACCCTCCCTGAGCCCACTGTGGTCCAACCACTCCTCTTTCTTGGCAACCTCTGAGGCAATGGCAATGGCCTTGGTGGTCCCTGGCCAGCTCAACCTGGAGATGAGCAACCTCCCCCCTCAGCCCAGAGAGGTGTCTATAGATGTGACAACACCGCATCCTCCAGAACGTCTCCCAGAAGACTGCTGCTTCACAGCCACTGCACTGCACTGCACCACTCCCATCTTGTCTTATTTCTGGTCCCTTAACTGTTGTTTGGAATACTTTCTCTTTCCTCTGTTTATTTTTTTAATTTTTTTCTCTCCCTACTTACTTACTGCCTCTGTGCCCTTTAAGCTCCTGATCTTCCTGTTCTGAGACAAGAAGTTCCTATATTTCTCAGTAGTCTCCTTACTTTCTCAGAGTCAGACCTCCAGCAGCTAGAAGGGATGGAGAGCTACTCTTTTCCTTCTAAGATGGTGAGTCTTTTGTGGATCTGTGATCACTCACTTCCTGCTCCCAAACAGGAAGTTCCTGTTGTCAGTCAAATCCTGTGCCTATAAAAGTAGAACTGGCTTCGGGTGGGGGTGTGGAGGGGAAGGAAGGAGGGCAATATTAGTCCCAGTAGAGAAGTATAATTATAACAGCAGCTCCTTCTTCTTGGTGTTCTCTGCCTGTTCTCTGGCAGAAGCTATCTAGGTCAGTTTTTAAATCTGGCTTTAACCTGGCTTCCTCCTAGCTAAGCCACTCCCCCTACTTCACAACTCTTTCTACACTTAGTTAATTGCACAGATAACAATTCCCTTCAGCCACCTGAGACAAACACCTAGATAACTGCACAGATAACAATTCACTTCAGCCAACTCAGATAAACACACTTTTTTTTTTTTGACCCTAAATTGAAGGTAGTAGCAGGAAACTATTTGTAGAAACTTTGCAACTTCTGGCCCAGTGGCCAAACACAGTAAGTTTTATTTCATTTCATTTTTTTTATTTTTAACCAGGAGGTGGACTTGGTACAGCCCTTTTTCAGACATGCCTGACACTGAGCAACAAACAAGAATTACAGCACCATATACAAATGCAAATACATACAATACAATAAGTTCACATACAGTTATACACAATTCCATTACTTAAGGATAAAAATAACCCTTTCCTAAAGTGCATTCAGTTATGTGCCCCCTATGTCAGATGGGTATATTCATTTAGATAAATGGCAGAACTTTTGTATAACGTCCCCCCAAATACCGGGCAGGCCCGGTGTTTACTCTCGGTTCTGCAGATTAAAAGGGTCAGGGCAACAGTTCTTTCCTTCTGCAGCTCTGGGGTGCTTTGAACAAGGTTGCAGCCTATTTGGCTGTAGCAGGCTCATGCAGCTTGTCACCTTCTCCTCTGCAGCCCTTGTAGCTTTAGGCAGGATGGACCTCTATGCAGCCGTTGCAGCTTGTACCTTCTCATCTGCATCATCATCACAGGGCTAAAACAGACCAGTACTGGGGACCAGGGCCACATGCCTCACCCCACTCATCCAGGCATCTGAACTCTCAGGGGGAGATGATGGGTAATGCCTAGCTGTGACACTACCAGGCTGATTCCCTAGACCATGCTCTGCAGGCAACAACTCTTCTGGGACTCAGGAACTTGAGGCTATGGATGGCTTCATCCACACTGCCAGTGGGCAGCTGTGGCACTTGCTCAAGGGAACACAGTCTTTGGATTTCCTTCCATATTACTGCAGGAAACAGTCTCTCATCTTCAAGTTTTAAGTGGTCAGACTTGAACAGGAGACAACATTCATGTTCTCACTGACCTTCCAGCTACTGGAATGTGTTTCAGGCTTTCCCTGGCTGTTGGCCCTGAAAGCCCCAGGTAGGTCTCCTAACTTCTCTTAGAGATCGTAGAAGAGATTCCTCTCCCTCTGAAGAACTCCCAGACAACTGCCTTGACACTGGTCAGCAAAAATACATTTTAATTCTGGTAACAGCTCCTTCCAAATATGGAAAGGTAATGCAGAGCACCTCCTGGGCTGATGGCTATGGGAGCCCCCCAGGCAGACCTCCTCCTTCTCTTGGGAGCAACAGCTAGAGGAGCCCCCCTCTCTTGAGGGGGCTCTAACAGAACTGAGTCAAGCTGAATCTACCTACTGGGTTTGAGGAGAGCAGGGCAGCATCCCATTGGTTGATACAGTTATCCATCTGCAAAATTAATATGAATGAAGTCCACTGGAACCTGATTGGTTGACTGTTTGGGTGCTAAGATCACAGTCCTCAACCCCCTTCCCAGGAGCCATAGCTGTTGTTCTTTGGGTTCCTGGCTTTCTATTGGCAGTGGAGCAGGTCAGAGGTTGCAAAGATGGCGTCTGCAAAATAGTTCACAACAAAGTCCCAACTTGAACTTTGTATTGCTGGCAAACTGTATTAATTTAACATTTATTGTCCCCATAGTTTGGTAACAGCCCCTCTGCCGCTGGTGTCCAGTGATAGAATGGGGCAAAATGTTATACCCCCAGGATGGCAACATTATTACAGCAAAAACATTGATGCCGATAACATCTACGTTTTCACTGTAATAGTCCCCCTGAGACTCTCTTCATGTCCTGCACCCCCTCCATGATCCAACTCTGACTCCTAGTTAGAATACTTTAGATTGGGGTGCAGGGGCAGAGCCCCCCACATTGGGGGGTTGGGGAGCAAAGGCCCCCGATGAAAAACATATCCGGGGGTCTCCAGTCAGATTTAAGTCAACTTCAAGTTGTAGTTACCATAAATCCATTGCTGTGATAGCGGGTGACAACTTAGTTGTCGAACCAGCATCGTAGAGCCAGGCAAAACATTGACTCCCCCTGCCTGTCGCAAGCGCCGTAGTGCTGTTCCAACAGATGGCACGCTGGGCTACTCATTGTATAGTAGCCATGACTGCTCTTAAAGACATAGCATTCCCTTTCATGATAGAGCACGTCAGAGCACATTTTCAAAGTTTAATAATTATCCCCCTACTATGTGCCTCTAAGACCCCTGCTGCTTTTCATATTATCATTAGGTCCGGAGCACATGAAGGGAGTTGGCAGAAGCCACTGAAGTGGCTTTTAAACACTAAGCACTGAAGTACTAAACAGAATGTAAGCCAACCAACCAGCTAGCACATTCAAGCAGGGTGCAGCTCAAATGTGCACATACTGAGCCGCATGGCAATCAGTGAATCAGCAAGAGAGCAGTTTCACTTTTAGTAAGCTCCTCCAGTCTCCCATTTAGATTTTGAGATTGGGGGCTGGCAGGAGCATGCAGGGGGCACCCAAGGAATGGGACTAGCAGGACAAGGTGGTTGGGGGGCAAAGTAAGGTAAGCCCCACTGGGGGGGTTACATATGTAACCACCCAGTCCTCTGGGGTTACTAGAATCCCATCAGTGTTAGCCATAGGAAGGTTTCTGGACAGCCTGTAGAGAGTTGTTAAAAGCTCCTTACAATATGACATCATTGTTTACTCAGCTAGCCTGAGGAAAGAATGGATTATGTCATTTAGAACTCTCGCAGCAGCCTAAGCCACTTTGAAATCAGCCATCTGGGGTTAGCTTTAGAATGCTCAGACAGGAGTAGTCAGTCAGAGAGAGCTGAAGTTAAAGTGAAGAGTGAGCAACAGTGCTCTGGGGTAGAGGTGCCTGCCAGCCTGTCTTGAGGCTGGGTGAATGACCTCTGGTCATTTTCTCACCCTAGTGAGTGAAATAACAGCAGTGCCTAAGGAAGTGGTGCAGACAATTGCTAGCAGGAGTCCTGTGGGTCAATTCTTTCAGAGCGAATGGGACTGATAAATTCAATGTTTCCAAGGGACAATCCCCTGAGGGCCCAGAAGAGTGTTCGGCTGCCCAATAAGGAAACAAAGAGTGTATTTTGCATGAAGCTATGAAAAGCTACCAGAAAAGGGAAGAGAGGTGTTCTTCCAGCACCCATGTCTGTAACAAAGGGACAAAAAAAAACTGTGAGTACAGAGACATGGTACTGTTTCTTGAGGGAGGTGTCTGATGGCGTATGTGCCCAGAGATAAGGCTAGAATACATCATTCAGGGCCCCTGTATCACCACAGATGTGCTGAATGTTAGAAGTTAAATTTTGGAGTCCTTTACCAAGTCATGGGAATTGAAGGCTCAGTTGTGTAACTCCAAAGGGATGGCAGAGGTTGGCTGGAGCTAGGGTTGGCGGACCATCTCCTAAATTTCCAGTCAGGGCTAACTGGTCACCGTAAGGGCACAAGTTTACCCTGCAGATGTTAACTAAGTCCATGAAGTCAGGAGGATGTAATGTTTTAAAGTATGTGGCAACCACCACGTAACAGACACTTTTGGGAAAAGGATATCCTTGTAGATCCATACTAAGATGGTTAAGTTGAAAGGGGCTTTTGGACCCATAGGTGCACCTATTCAATTATAGTATCCTATACTAGTGTTATTAACAAGGAACTGATCAAGATGGTTTTTGAATGTTACCTTATTATCACTGGAAATAATGTCAACTGGGAGTTTATTCCATGGGTTGACAATTCTCTGTATATAGAAATACTTTCGGGAGGTATGATGGAATTTTGCTCTAGCAATCTGAAAATTGTGTCCTCTGGTATTATAAATGTTCTTTTTAAATACAAAACCCATTTGACTAAATAGGTATGGGTCATCAATGGTATCAAACATAAATATAAGATCCCCATGAAGATGTCTTAGTGATAAAGGGATAAGATTAAGTACCTGCAAACGATTTTCATATGAGAAGTTATACAAACTGTAAATGTTTTTAGTAAATTTTTTCTGAATTTTTTTCAGAGTGACAATTTCACCTATTTTATATGGCCTCCATAGTTGGGCTGAATATTCTAGGTGAGGTCTAGCATAAGCCCTAAACAGGGGGAGCATCACTTCAGGATTTCTAGACTTACTATTTCTTTTGTTGGACCACATTACTTTATTAGTTCTATTAATTGCCTCATTTATTTGTTTATTATAACCCATGTCATTTTCTATAAATAGTCCCAGGTCTTTTTCATCCTTTGTACAAGCCAAAGGACTGCCATTCAGAAAATAGGCAGCAGCTTTGTTAATGAGACCAACATGCATCACCTTACACGTTGATGCATTTAGTTTCATACTCCAATACTCAACCCATTGAGAAATACTGTTTAGATATTGTTGGATATTTGCTACACTATTTATAGTATTACATGGGCCACCGATCTTGACATTGTCTGCATATTTAATAGAGGCTGACAGGCAGTTCTTAGTATGATCTGCGATAAATATTTGAAAAAAGACAGGGGCCCAAAATGGACCCCTGTGGAACTCCACTTGTTACTAACCCCATATCAGATAGGCGACCAGTAATAAGAACCTTCTGCAAATGGTGTGCCAACCAGACATCTATCCATTTAACAGTGTATCCATTTATATTGGCCTCCAGGAGTTTAGTCACCAAAGCTTGATGGGCCATAACATCAAAAGCTTTGCTAAAATCAAGAAAGATAATGTCAACTGGAATTCCGTTATCTACATTCATACTAACATACTAACATACTATTTGCCAGCAGATTAGGCCTTAATGGTGTATCAAGTCTGCTCGAACCTAGATCCTTAGTTGGGTGCCGAGACCCTCCCATCCCTTGTGCTCCAGAAACCCCTATCATCCATCCCCACCCCCCCGGGACAGGCCATCATCTGATACATCCACTTTCTGTGTCTGTCCCACCCTCTCTTAAAGCTCTCCACTGTGGATCTCTGAACCAGCTCACCAGGCAGAGCATTCCAAGGGTCCACCACCCTCTCAGTGAAAACCTCCTCCTTTTCCCCTCACCTTCCACCTTCCAACTTCAAACCATGCCCTCTGGTGATGCCTCCCTGCTTTAGTCTAAAGATCCTCCATGTTTACCCTATTTATTCCCTTGAGGTACTTGAAGACCTCAATCATGTCCCCTCTCTCCTCTCCTCCAATGAAAACAGGCAGAGCTCCTCAAGTCTGTCCTCGTAAGTCAAATCCCTAGCCCTCGTGATCATCTTTGTTGCCCTCCTCTGTACCCTCTCCAGGAGCCGTATGTCCTCTTCAAGGTGGTCTCCAGTACTGTACACAGTACTCAAGGTGTGGTCTAACCAGTCCATTGTACAGCAGCAGAATCACTTCTTGCTCCTAGAGGTGATCCCTCTTGTGATGCATCCCAACATCCTGTTTGCCTTGCTAGCTGCTCTCCTGCACTGCTCAGTGTTATTCATACATGTATCCACCATGACCCCAGGTCTTTTCCCTGTTGAGGCTTCCAGCACCTCCTCCCAGGGTGTACCTGTGTTTAGGGTTTCCCGCCCAAGATGCAACACCTTGCACTTGGTGATATTGAAATTTAATTTCCATGTGTGAGCCCAGCTTTCCAGGGTGTCCAGGTCCCCTTGCAGGGCCAACCTCCCCTCTTCTCCCCAACTACTGCTCCCATCTTGGAGTCATCCGCGAAGAGACTCATTTCACACCCTATACCCTCCCTGATGTCCGATATGTATGCATTAAACAGGATTGGACCCAGGACCGAGCCCTGCGGTACCCTTACTACCAACCTCTGTAGGGTTCGAGAGCTCCCACAGACCACTACTCTCTGAGTGCGTCCAGCTGTCCAGTTTTCAATCCATCTGACCATCAAAGGGCCTACTTCTAACCCCATCAGTTTCTCCACCAGACCATTGTGGGGACAGAGTCAAACGCCTTGCTGAAGTCCAAGAATAATACATCCACAGGCTTACCTCTGTCCAGTTCTGATGTTACCCATTCATAGAACTCCACAAGGTTGGTTTGACATGATCTACCTGGCACAAACCCATGCTGCCGACTCATCCAGACCTCCCACCTCCTCCAAGTAAACCCCAATCGTTTCTTTAGTATACTCTCCATTAATTTTCCCACCACCGAGGTTAAACTGATGGGTCTATAGTTTTCCTGGTACTTCTTCTGCCCCCTTTATGGATTGGTACCACATGTGCCTCCGCCAATCCCTAAGGTCCCCCCTGTCTCAAGTGACCTGTTGAAAAGCTCCGCCAGGTGCAGCCAGTATGTCCGCCAATTCCCATAGTAATCTCGGATGAATGCCATCCGCCCAGGAGATTTGTCTTTCTTTAGGGCCTTGAGGGCAAACCACACCTTTTGGTGGGATGGCATCATCTGTCCCTCCACCTTACTGGTCTTTTATCCTTATCCAGATGTGACACCCCTGGGGTACCTTTCCTCCTTTTGCTCCATTTCTGTTGCTCCCCTGATCCCACTCCCTACCGCTTCTATCCCCTTTGTGCCTTGCTTTGTAGATATCCCATCCCTCCTAGTGAACACAGAGGCAAAGTACTCGTTAAATACCTCTGCCTGGTCCTCGCCTCTTCCACCCACCCTCCTTCTGATCTCAATCTGCTGAGATGGCCCTTAGTTTTCTCCTCTCCCAATGTGCCGGAAGAACCCTTTTCCCTCCATGTATCCCCTGTGCCAGCGTTGTCTTTACTGGACTTAGCTCCCTCACCATACGGGTGACTTTTCTAGATGCAAGCTGGTACATTTCCTTATCCTATCCTCTTGTTGTTTTATATTTTTGTAAGCCGCTTCTTTCTCTGACTGCTACCTGGACCTCACTGGACCACCAGCATGGTTTATGTGACCTTGCTCCTTACGTTTCAACTTAGCGCAGATCCTGACTGCCTCATGAAGTCCCTGCTTTATGACCTCCCATCTCCTTTCCACACTTGTTGTTGAGGTAATCCCTTCAAGTGATCCTTGAGAATATTTCCCATGCCCATAAAGTCTGCCCCCTGAAGTCCACTGCCAGTGTCCTAGATCTCACCCCCACTCCCCAATGCTTATTTGAAACCAGACAGTATTGTGGTCACTCCCAGTCAGGGGTCCTGTACAACCATGTCCCTTACCAGATCCCCATCTGCCGAACCACATCCAGGACATGCCCCTCCCTTGTGGGCTCCATCACATGCTGTGTTAAGAACACATCCTGGAAGCCATCCAGCAGCCTCTGCTCCTTGGCCACCTTAGAGACATGGTTCCCCAGTTTGTACCTGGCATATTAAGGTCCCCATCAACACCACTCCTTCCCTTTTGGACCACACTGGGCAATGATGTTGTCCAGCAACCATCCTCTAGAACATCACTCATCCTGGGGCCTATATGCTACTCCCAGCTTGACCTTATCTCCTGCTGGGATCGAAGGTGACCCATAAGGCCTCCACGTTTCCTCTGCCTCTTCTACCATAGCAATTTCTATGTCATCTCTAATGAACATAGCCACTCCACCCTCTGCCCTCCTTTCTATCCTTCCTAAGCATAGTGTACCCCGTGCAATTTAGGTCCCAGTCATGGTTTTGTTGGTCCACGTTCCGTGACTGCCGCCACATCCACCCTCAACAGCATGGCCTGGAACTCTGGCAACTTGTTTCCCAAGCTCCTGGCATTTACTAACACTAACCCCCACCCCTTATCCCTGGATCCTTTTGTCGAACCCCACCCAGATTCCTTATACTTCCATCCTCCCCTGCTCCTCCTGAAACCTCCACCTCCAGTCTGTTTCCTCCCCTTGGGCTTGAAGGCTACTCCCTCATCTGGAGGAGGGCTTGGTCAGCCCCTCCTTATCCCTTTCCCCCAACATACTAACATATTCATAAAAGCACATTAAGTTACTTAAACAGCTTCTTCCCTTTTTAAACCCATGTTGTTTTATATCAATCGACTCTAGGGTGTCACTGATAAGGTCCTTAATGATACTATTGAGCACTTTACAGACTGAGGATGCTAGGCTGATTAGTCTATAATTTTCCCAGTTAGAACGAGGGCCCTTTTTATGAATAGGTATTACATACACCATCTTCCACTCCTTGGGTACAAAATGAAACTCTAAGCAGTGTTCAAATAATAGTCTTATTGGCTGAGAAATATAATCTGCTAATAAATATAATAAATGACCAGCAATATATGGTCCGGGTGAGTACAAAGGGATGGATTGGTCATAGTTTGTGCCTAGAAGAATATGTAAAGCCCAAGACATTGTTGTTGCTCTGGAAAAGAAAAGTGTATGCTATCCTGTAAAGAACAGTTTCGAACCTGGGGAACCACCCCATTCTGTTTTTTTCCATCTGTGTCAGAATGAAGCAATCCCATCTTCAGTATTGGACATTCCATCTGTGCTTCCTAGTGTGAACTTGTTTATGGGCCCCCTCAGAAGTTAGACCTACCATAGCCTTAGCACCTCTTTCCCAGACCTTGGAGTAAATATAAATGTTATTTTGTGCCCTATTCCCCCCCCCCCACCTGACCTCTTAGATGCTGAGCCAGGTATTTGCCCCAGTGCCAAGGGTGATACTCATTTTATGCCAACTTGTGGTTTGTTGCCTTGTCTGTGTACAAGTTAAGGGGGATCCTGGTTTCAAGATGCCACTCTTGGTCAGGCTACGGGTTGCACATACAGCATCAAATAGTTGCAGTAAGTTGCAGTAGCTAGTCTAATAAGAGGAAGAAAATCATGAAATCCCAAATGCTTCTGTAAATAAATGCACCTTTGAGTTCCACAGGGCTGGCGCTGCCACCTCAAAAGAGCAATCGCCCAAAGTTTTAAGCCAGGCCCTGGGAACCACTAGGAGGCCTTCCTCAGAGAAGTGAAGAGAGTACAAGGAATGGGCAGAAGTCTGGAGGTTTCTCGGGTAGCAAGGCCTCAGTCCATATAGGGCCTTATAGGTGAGTAAGCCCACTTTGAAGGTGATCCTCCACTTCACAAGCAGCCAGTGCAGATCACGTAGGACTGGGGTCACATGACAGGACCTTGGAAGGCCAATCAGCAATCTTGCTGCTACATTCTGCACCAGCTGCAGGTGACGCAGGGTCCCTCTACTGACCTCGAAGTACAGAGCCTTGTAGTAGTCAAGTCTGGATGTCATGAAAGCATGCACTAGTGAGGGCAGATTGTCTGGGGGGATTAAAGCTTTAATCCATGCAATATTCCTAAAATGGTGAAAACCACTCCAGATAACAGATGACACCTGAGCCTCAAATGTCAATCCATCATCCAGGATCATGCCCAGATTTTTTATCTTCACGAACACTATAAGGGGAGCTGGACCAAGCATCAAGCCTGTTCCCGCCCCCGCAGCAGCCACATCAGTTTTCAGACTTTAGACAGATAGGGCAGGAGGTATCCCAGGGATCGATCCTGGGGCCCTTCCTATTTAACTTATACACAAATTACCTGGAATTTAAACAACAAAAAGGAATATATCACCAGTACACTGATGATAGTATTATGTATGTTTCAGGAGTGGATTCTTATTATATACAACAAAATCTACAAGCAGCCTTTGAAGATATACAGGACTATTACATTAAAAATAAACTGGTTTTGAACACCACTAAAACAAAGGTAATTTTATTTCGGCAAAAAATAAAGACCCATACGTTAAAAAGTCTTTGAAAATAACAGCGAAAGATGCCTCTAAACTACAGTTGGTAAATGAGTACAAATATCTAGGGTTATGGATGGACATAAATTGTAAGTGGCCCTTTCATATAAATAAATTGGTTAAGAGGTTGGGGCAACAACTGGGGATGTTCTATAGAATGAAAGTAATTTTTCAAGGAACACCAGGTTGCATGTGATAAACACTATGTTAGTGCCAGTGATCGATTATGCTGATGTGAGATATGGGGGGGCAAACAAGTCTGATTTGAAAAAATTAGATAGTATATATAATAAAATGGCTAGGTATATCATGGGGGCGCATAGACTCACACATCATTGCGAGTTGTACAGAGACGTGGGGTGGGATCATTTGTATAATAGGAGAAATCTACATGTAATTAAAATTGTGTATAAGTTCATAGAAAATAAATTACCTGAATATATTATTAACGATCTAAAAATGAAACATCCAATTAAGAGTTTGAGATCAGTTCAGTATATAGAGTTTGAAGTGCCGAAGTGTAGGACAAAAAGTGGGTGTTTTACATTGTTTTATTTGGGACCAAAAACCTGGAATAAACTACCTGTTAACTTAAGACCTTATGGTGCCAAAGTGAGTTGGACCACGATTAAGCAGTGGTACCACAAACAAAGTTGTCAATTGCAGGAATGTTGCATGGCACTGGAAAATGGATAAATTTTAATAGAAGGGCAAATAGTGGTTTGTGGGATATAATTCAATAGGTGGAAATTTATTTGATATTTATATGTGAATTTGTAATTTTGTATGTCTTGACAAATTTCTCCCTAGACAGTAAACCAGGTTATGCACTTTAGAAGGTGTCCCTTGAAAATGAGTGTACTTGTGTACTCAATGGGATTGTTTACCTTGTTCATTTGTAAATTCATAAAATCATTACTACTACTACTACATCCTGCTGTGCACCAGGCTCAGTCACCACCACTGCCATCTTATCTGGATTGATCCTTAACCAGTTAGAGGACATCCAGTCCTGGATCTCAGCCAGACATTTATTCAGCACTGCCACTGCATTACTCGTCCCTGGAGCAAGTGACATATACAGTTGGGTATCATCTGCATAGAAGTGAAACTCCATACTGTAATGTCTAATGAGCTCACACAGGGGCAGCATGTACAATCTGAACAGCATGGATGAGAGGATCAAGGCTTGGTGGACTCCACAGAGCAGGGGCTTCGGAAAGGAGGAGAAACTCACCATCACCACACTCTGCATCCTGCATATGAGAAAGGTCTCGTACCAGCTGATGACAGTGCCGGTGAGTCCTCAGAGCTCCCTTAAGTGATCCACCAACACCACATGGTCCACAGTGTCAAACGCTGAAGAGAGATCGAGGAGGACAAGAACTGACCATTCTCCTCTGTCTCTAGCCCGGAGAAGATCATTATGCAACCTGACCAATGCAGTTTCGGTATTATGCCCAGACCTAAATCCCAACTGGAGAGGCTAATAGCATTCAAAGGCCATAACGTGACTTGAGCTGTACAGCACTATTTTCTTAATAATCTTACCCAAAAAGGGAAGGTTAGAGACTGGTCTATAATTCACCAAGACATCAGGGTCAAGAGATGGTTTCTTCTAGAGGGGCTTCAACAGTGCCTCTTTCAAGGTGCTAGGAAATAGCCCCTCTGAAAGTGATCACCAGACTATTATCAGAAAACACTGGGCTTACAGAGCTTATATCCCACCAGGAGATGAGTCAGGCCTGGGTCCAGCTCACAGTATGTGAGCCACAGTTTTGAAATTACTGCTCAGACCTCTTCCACCCCACTGGTCTGAACTCATTCCAGGCAAGGAGAGTGCTTCCAGAGACAACCATCTTTATGCTGTGGGTCTGAGACAGCCCCATTGGGGAGATCACAGACCTGATGGGCTTGATAGCTATGCAGTTTAAATTACTTGTAGAAAGATCTAGTAAGTGGAGTGGCTTAGCTAGAAGGAAGTTAAATTTAAAGACTGCCTCAGAAAGATTCTGTTAGTAGCTTGGCAGAAGACACCAGGAGGAAGGAGTGCTGAGTGACTGGACTTCTCTACTGGGACTAAAGAAGTAGAACTATTATACTAGGACCTTTAATTTAGGGTAAAAGAACAAACTAAAAAACAACACAGAAAAAAAAATAGTGTGTTTGTCCGAGTTAACTGAACTGAATGGTTATCTGAACAGTTATCTAGGTGTAAATCTCAGGTGATTGAAAGGGCTTGATAGCTGTGCAGTTTAAATTACTTGTAGAAAGATCTAGTAAGTAGGGGGAGTGGCTTAGCTAGAAGGAAGCTAAATTTAAAGACTGCCTTAGAACGATTCTGTTAGTAGCTTGGCAGAAGACACCAGGAGGAAGGAGTGCTGTGTGACTGGACTTCTCTACTGGGACTCTATTGCCCACTCTCCCACCCAAAGCTAGTTCTACTTTTATAGGCACAGGATTTGACTGACAACAGGAACTTCCTGTTTGGGAGCAGGAAGTGAGTGATCACAGAGCCACCAAAGACCCACCATCCTAGAAGGGCAAGAGTAGCTCTCTGGCCCCCTTCTAGCTGCTGGAGGCCGGCCTCAGAGCAAGTAAGAGGTCTACTGAAAAATATAGGATATTCTTGTCACAGAACAGGACAATCAGGAGCTTAAAGGGCACAGAGGCAGAAAGTAAGTAGAAAGAGAAGAGAAAGGAAAAAAAAAACAGAGGAAAAAGTAAGGATTCCAAACAACAGTTAAGAGGCCAGAAATAAGACATGATGGGAGTGGTGCAGTGCAGTGCAGTGGCTGTGGAGCAGCAGTCTTCCGGGAGACGTTCTGGAGGATGCGGTGTTGTCCCATCTGCAGGCACGTCTCTGGGCTGAGGGAGGAGGTTGCTCATCTCCACGTTGAGTTGTCCAGGATTTGTGGGACCTCCTCCATCATCCAGGGACCACCAGTGCCCCTGCCGTTGCCTCAGAGGTTGCCAAGAAAGAGGAGCGGTTGGATCACAGTGGGCTCAGGGAGGGTGAGGGTGGTGGAACAGAGGTGCATCCCTCCAGTTGTACCTCTCCACAATCCCTATGCCATTCTGGCAAAGTGTGGTTCCCATGGAGCACCTGCAGTGGAGACCAAGGAAGATGCTGGGAACCTTCACAAAGGAGACCCACAGGAAGGTGGCATGGGACCCCACAGGGGAAGGAAACAACTCCTGGTGGGGGACTCCACTGTTAGGAAGGTAGAACTGGGGGAGGAAGGGGAGAGGGAGGTATGGTGCCTGCCTGGTGCCATGGCTTGGAAGGACAGGGAGCGAATCCTCAGGATTGCCAGAGCAGCTGCACAGGGGAGGGAGCTGGATGTCATTGTCCACCTAGGGACAAATGACCTGGCTAAGAAAGGGATTAGAGCAGTGCAGGAAGAGTTTGTGGAATTTGGGAGGGGCCTTAGACAAGTAGCACGCACGGTAACCTTCTCGGAGGTGCTGCCCATCTATGGCGTAGGAGAGTCTAGGGTGTTCTGCACCATGGGATACAATCAGTGGTTGAAATACTTGTGCAGAGCTCAGGGATTTGGCTTCATTGGGGACTGGGGGTCCACTTGGAGTGATGCAAGCCTGGATCCTGGGTGATAGGTTTAAATGCTTCATTGGCAGGCATTTAAACTAGCCAAGGAGGGAGGCACTGGAAAGGAGCAGGGAAATCCTATCTCTGCCCAAAAAAATCACGGTAGTAGGTATGGTAAACACCAACATAGAGGTGGTGATAGGGAGAAGGACAGGGGTAAATGGGGAAAGTGACAAAGGCAAGAAGGACAGGGATGGGGCAAAAAGGAATAAGGCCATCAGGAAATGGAGGGTAATGAGTACCAAAGCCCATAGTCTTGGCAACAAGCTCCCTGAGCTGGTAGCCTTGATGGAAGAGGGATGCCTCAATATCATAGCAGTCACAGAAACATGGTACACAGATAACCATGACTGGGATGTTAACATACCAGGGTACATAACCTACAGGAGAGACAGGCAGGAGAGAAGAGGGGGAGGAGTAGCTCTCTATGTAAAGGAAAGGATAAAAGCAACTGAACAAAAGAGTAAACAGGGAGGAGAGGAGGCACTGTGGGTCACCTTGGAGACTGGAAAGGGCACCACAATCCGCACAGGGGTTGTGTATAGACCCCCATGTCAAGGGGAGGGAATGGACAAGGATATGATAGAAGGCATTCTTAGGATGGCAGAGAAAGGGGAGATACTGTTGATGGGAGACCTGAATATGCCAGATGTTAACTGGAGCACATTTGCTGCAGCCAAATCCAAGAGCAGGGCCATTCTCGATGTCCTACAGGTGGTAGGCCTCAGACAGCTAGTTTCAGAACCCACTCATGAGGGAGCAATCTTAGACCTCATACTCTCGAATGAGGGCAGTGAGAGGATCTCAGATCTAGAAGTGGGTTGCCATCTGGGAACAAGTGACCATCAAACAGTGTGGTTCACGTTAAACTCAGCTACAGAGTCAACCATACAAAAGTGAGGGTACTGGACTTCAGGAGGGCTGACTTTGGCAAGATGGGAGAGTGCCTCAGAAAAGCACTAGAAAAACAGGCTAGAAGGAGGGGTGGAGCAACAATGGGGAATCATCAAAACTGCCATCACAGAGGCAACAAGCCTTTTGTGTGAAGCAAATAAACAAATCAAACGAAAGAAAAAGCCACTATGGTTCTCAAAAGAGGTGGTTGGGAAAGTCAGGGAGAAAAAGATAGCATTCAGGAAGTATAAGGAAACATAGAAGGAGCAGGACAGACAGCTGTACCAGTTAAGGCAGAAGGAAGCAGGGAGGGAAGTCAGAATAGCAAAGGCCCAATCTGAGGAAAAGATGGCCAACTCGGTTAAGAAGGGGATAAAACCTTTTATAGGTATATCAGACAGCGTAGAAAGACAAAGGGAGGGATAGTGAGGCTGAATAGAATGAATGGTGGGTGGGCAGAAGGGGACAGTGAAAAAGCAGGGATACTGAATGAATAGTTCTGCTCAGTATTCACAAAAGAGGAGGGGGAAGTGCCTAATCCAATTAACAGACGCACTCTTGATAGGGGGTCGATCCCAGCCCTTTCACAGAAGAAAGGGTTCTGCAAGAACTTCTAAAACTGAAGGTGGACAAAGCAATGGGGCCTGATGGAATTCACCCCAGAATTCTAAAAGAATTAAGGGGGGAACTAGTGAAACCACTGACTACTCTTTTTAATAAATCATGGGAGGACGGTGTGGTACCCGAGGACTGGAGGAAGGCGGATGTGATTCCCCTTCACAAAAGTGGGACCAAGACAGAGCCAGGAAACTACAGACCTGTCAGTTTGACCTCTGTGGTATGGAAAGTGATGGAGTCACTTCTGAAGGAAAGAATTGTTGAGCACCTTGAGGCCAGTGGGGCACAGGACCCAAGACAGCATGGGTTCAGAGTGGGAAGGTCATGTCAGACGAATCTAATAGATTTCTTTGACTGGGTGACCAAAGTAGTACACCAGGGAAGGGCTGTGGACATGGCCTACCTAGACTTTAGCAAGGCATTTGACACAGTCCCACACAAAAGATTAATAGTCAAATTAACCAGCCTGGGAGTGAGTCCCAGGGTGGTAGCCTGGATAAAACATTGGCTGGACAACAGGACACAGAAGGTAATTATAAATGGAGTCCACTCTGAAGAAAGAGGGGTTACTAGTGGGGTACCGCAGTGTTCAGTACTAGATTCAGTCCTTTTTAATGTCTTTATAAGTGACATTGCAGAGGGACTGGAAGGAAAAGTATGCCTGTTTGCAGATGACACAAAGATCTGCAACAGGGTTGATACACAAGGAGGCGTGGAAAGGATAAGAAGGGACTTGGCAAGGTTGTAGGAATCTCAGAAGTATGGCAGCTAGGATTCAATGCAAAAAAGTGTAAAATAATGCACCTGGGAAGCAAGAACCCAGGGGAAGATTACACAATGGGGGGGAGGTAGTAACAACAACAAAAAAAGGAAAGGGACCTGGGGGTAATCATATCAGATGACCTTAAGGTTAGCAAGCAATGTGAAGGCAGTAGGGAGAGCTGGGGGATACTGGGATGCATAGGGAGAGGCATCACCAGCAGAAAACAGGAAGTTGTTATCCCTCTGTACAGACAGCTGGTGAGACCCCATCTGGAGTACTGCATCCAGTTCTGGAGACCCCATCTCCGCAAGGACATAGACAGGATAGAGGCAGTCCAGAGGAGGGCAACTAAAATGGTGCATGGTCTGCAAGAGAAGCCGTCACGAGAGAGACTAAAGGAGCTTAATATATATACCCTTGAGGAAAGAAGGAGGAGGGGCATGATAGAAACTTTTAAGTACCTCCAGTGGAATCAACAAAGTCCAAGAGGGTAGCATCTTTCAGAAAAAGAGATGTGCAAGAACAAGGGGACACAATTTAAAGATGGGGGGGGGGGCGGTTCTGGGGCAATGTGAGGAAGTATTTTTTCACAGAGAGGGTAGGGGATGCATGGAACAGCCTTCCTGAGGAGGTTGTGAGGTCTAAAACTGTGGGAGAATTCAAGAATGCAAGGGTCAGACATACTGTAAGGCAGTTCTTGTGGGGGGTAGGAAGAAATAGGCTGTTGGTTTACTAGGATCTGCAGCCTATCCTGTAGGTAGGGAAATGGGCAGACTAGGTGGGCCAAGCGGTCCTTATCTGCCGTCAAAGTCTGTGTTTCTATGTTTCTATGACGGAGTACACTCTGTCAGAGAAGAACAGAGCAAACTCCTTGCAGTTAGCTGCTGAAACTACTCTTCCCAGTTGCAGGCAGACTGGATGACGTAGCCTGTCCACAGTCTGGAAGAGCTGAGCCAGTTTGTTCCTCCCTGAAGCAATCTTCTTGGACAGAAAAACTGCCTTCTTATGGGAGACTGCCCTCTGATACTCACCATTGTGAGTTTTCAAAGCCAGCCTGTCCTCCTCAGATCATGATCTATGCCAACAATGCTCCAACCTCCGACCTCTGGGCTTCATCTCCTTGAGCTCCCCAACAAGCCAGGGTAATCTCAAGTGAGAGGACCTGGGTCATATACGGATCAGCACAACAGAATTGAGCACCAAGGTAACAGCTCTATTATAGGCCACCACGGCCTCACTTGAGCTAGCCACACAGACAGCACTCACTTCCAAGAGGTCCATTATGCCAAGAGTCCCTCTGCAGACAATCCCCTTAAAAAAAACTGGAGAACATCTTGACCAAACTGCAGTAGTTCATCATCAGTCCAAGCATTAAAATCATCCAGAACCAGCCACCTAGGTGACTCCAACACTTTCTCAGCGACGAAGTCTACGACTCCCTGCAGGAATTCACTGTTGTGGCCTGGAGGCCGGTACATGATGAGGTTTCTACAACCAGCACCTGGACCCCACGCACAGCCACGCATTCAAACAACAAAATATCTCTCACTTGGTGCACAGAAAAGTTCAGGTCACATCTAAAACAGATGGCCACATCCCCAACCCTGCATTCCTTCCTCAAGCAAAGCACTATGGAGAAAGCAGCCAGGATAGATGCCTCAGGACTGGACCAGCATCATTTCCCAGATCAGCTGAGGAAATCAAGTCCACTATAATTGCGGTCTTGTTCCTGATCGATCTCGCATTGCACAGCACTACCCAAAGGGAATTGGCAGAGGCTGCCGGTCCAACAGCTGCCCACCCACTCAGTCCAGTGGGAGCCCTGCGTATGGGTACCTGACATATCTGGCCTCAACCTAGGCCCCATTTCACATGGGTGCCTCATGGATGTCTCCTGGTCCTGACCATCCCAATATGGCTCTCTCCCACTACAACCCAATTTCCCTGCTGCCTGCCATACCACTTTCTCTCAGTCCTGACCTCCCAACAGTGCCTAATTGCTGTAGATGACAATGGGAGATCAGTGAAAGGACAGCGGTCTAGCAGCAGAGATACCACATAGGTGATCCTCTGAGGTCTGAAGCCTAGACACATCATCCTTAGCTGCTGTCTAATCAAGTCAAACAATAATCTAACAAGAAATAAAATCACCAAATAAATCAACCAGCCCACCCCTAAAATCAGCAATGATATAGAAAGTAAAGTGAATACTATACAGATAAACCCATCATTCACCCTATTCCTACAAATACAACCAACCAATCAATCAACCAGCTCTAATACACATATGACCCTAACGCAAGCAAATCACCATTCATCCACTAACCTAAACACCCCCCTCCCAATCACAAAACACCACCAACCAAAAATTATTTCACAACACTAAAATATAAAATACTGCGAAACAGAAGAATCCAGGCAGTGTATTGCACAATAGTCCAAAATGCAGGCATAGTAAAAGTAGGGGGACAGGTCCTGGTTTCTGAGCAAGTTGTCTACTAGGCAGCCCATATCATAATCGAATCGTCCTTTAAGAGGGAGCCACCCTAGGGACCGGTAGAGTGAGCAGTGGTGGGGTGCAGTGAGGCGCTTGAAGGATGAACCAACAAATTGAGTTGTATGTTGTGGCTGGCCATGAGTGCAAGGCGGAGGATATGAGAGAATAGACAAGGGAACAATAGCCCAGGAGTGGCAGCAGGTTACCATGTGCGATGACAAGGCGCGCTTCAGCAGACAGAAGATTCTGTAGTCTGAAAGCAGCAATGAATTTTTGGTGGATTCTCTGCACGGTGTTGTTGACGTGCTCTGTGAAAGAAAGGGAGGGGTCAAGAGTGACTCCTAGGTATTTAAAAGAAAGAACATTTTCAAGGGGGGGGCCTACTGGGGTGGGTACTAGAAGGGTAGAGCTGGATTTGGCAGCTTTGGCAAGGAAAGGTTTAGAGCCGAAAAGCATGGATTTAGTCTTTTTTTCATTGACTAGGAGCTTGTTGGAGAGGGACCATTGGTGGGCAGAGCCATAGTTTTGTGTGAGGGTGGGAGGAGACAGACTCATTTGATTTATCTCTATGATAGAGGACCAGATTATCTGCATAGAGAAGCGCTTTACAACTGAGGTCATCCCTGGGGAGGGCATATATGGAGCCCTGGGAGACACCAGTGTGTTCAGGTAGGGCAGCAAAGGATGATTTACTAATGACAATGTTTACTCGGCTGTAGTGCGCTCCCCCTTCCTCGCGAACTGTACCATCTTTAAATACCCCTAGACAGGGAAGTGGGGAGGGTGCTTACACTCATAAACCAAGCAAACTGGATATTTCTTCTCTCCTCGCCTCCTTTTTTGAACCCCACACACTGTTCTTGCAATCTGCCTCTTCTGTATACCATCTTCAAGTGTACTTATTTCCTCATTGCAGATTGGATGGACCAACGGCCTTTTTCCTGCCATCATTTTCTCTGTTTCTATATTTCTGTTGTTTGATTTCCTCTGGGTCTAATCTGGGTCTTGGCTGAGGCAAGGACTGCACTGCGCTGAGGAATCCCACTAGGGACAAAACATGTGCCCTCTCATTTTCAGCCTAAACTGGTCAACGTGTAAAAACCTATCTAGGAGGTGATTTCTGTTTGGGTAAAGCCTTATCAACTTGCCCTACTGATGTAAATGGATTTGTATATTACCCATGATGCCTTGCACTGGGTTTGAGGCTTTAGAGTGTCTGTGTGTGATTTAGGGAGACGCACAGAAGCAAAACAATTTGTATATTCCTTCTCACTTAGCATTTTTTCACAGATC
Organism: Neoceratodus forsteri; assembly: GCA_016271365.2. Classification (NCBI taxonomy): domain Eukaryota; kingdom Metazoa; phylum Chordata; order Ceratodontiformes; family Ceratodontidae; genus Neoceratodus; species Neoceratodus forsteri. The sequence continues at coordinate 144,276,433 of JADMNL010000027.1, forward strand.
CTATGCACAGCTCTTCCTGCAAGCTGCCTCTTTAGCATGCTATCTCAGAGAGTACTAAATGCAAAGTAGTTGAGCAACTCACTCTTGACACATCGCTGCATGCTGAAATGTTACAGTTCCAAGTTTCAAGTTTCTTGACATTGATACAGGATAAGGCTCTCTGGGGTGTTTTCCTCAATTCATAGGGCTGTCTTATTTTTCGCAGCAGTTTCAACAACAGTCATTAATTTCAAACACATTAACTTTAGGCCAGGACATTCAGTTTCCAGTTTTAGTTTATTTGATCAACAAATTTGTTATTACAAACTTAAAAAAAATATACTTTGTTATTACAAAGTTAAAAAAATATACAGTACATAAAAGTGCAATATCAGGACAATCAAACAGACATTACAATCACTCTGCTTAAGTTACAGCCAGAAAACACATAATAAAACAGGTTGTCAAGTCATAATCACCCCTATCATAGATAATACATTACTCATTTCATTATTCTATATTATACATATGGGGTGGGATATTCAGAAATGTGCCAGAGGCAGGCGCAACAGCTGCGCAGTGCAAGTACACTGCGCCAGTGCGCCCCCAATGTGATATTCAAAGGTTGAGCACAACAGCAAGTGACAGCGCAGGACGGCTGACTATCGCAGGGACGTGTCATAGTGCAACAAGGGCTGCACCAGGGAGCAAGTCAGCAGGCACCATCGTGCAACCTGCGCTGTGCAATGGAGCAAGTCAGAAAGAGCACAACATGGGCTATGCAGGGGTCAGAGGCGCCTGGGCCAAGACACAGGGCAACAGACACAGTGGGGAGCATGCCACAGGAGCAGGACAGACCACCACCAGTGTGCAGGGGAAGACAGGAGGGAGGCATGGCAGGCGCACGCCTGCAGGCCCCAACCACGTGCACCACAACGGTGCATGGAGGCAGTGTGGCACCAATGACCACTGGCAATCAGTCATGGAACACCCACAGGACGGCATGGGACATACCACCTGGACCAAGCTGACAACACACATGCCAATAGCACACAACACACAGGCCACACAACCCTAGCAAGGTGCACACATATGCCCCAGGGCACACACACCGGCCACCGGACACAGACCACCAGGCACATATCCCAGTCGATCCCAGATGTACCAAGCAGCCACCATGCACACCACTGCAGCATGGCTCCATACAACAGCTGCAAAGCAGATACAGACACGGATGGCTAACAAAATAAATGTGTATTAAAATAAAACAACATCAACTATTTACAGGTGAACAGGGATAGGGAGCAGGGAATGGGAAGGCCACAAACAAGATAGTAGGCTGGGGAAGGGAGGCAGGGGGACAGGGAACATGGCTGGGTTAGGGTCAAGGGAGGAAGGGGAGGGGAAGGGGAGGTCAGGGGAAGGGAAGGTGATGCAGGCCAACGGGCCCCATGTGTGTCCACGCCCTACTGATGCCTGGTCCTCCGTCTCCTCCGCGGCCTGCACAGGGTCTGCTTGATGATGCGTGCCACTTGAAGTGTGGCCATGGTGACCCTGAGAATATGCTCCAGGAGTCTGGTGTTCACATCCATCTGCTGAATACCTAGGACAAAGGAGGGGACATGGATGAGCGCATGCCCATATGACTGTAGCCCATCCACCGTGCGCAGCTGACAGCGGTGACATGTGCCCTGTAGAAGGCACACAGCCAGCTGCAGCGTGCATGCTCACACAAGCCACCACCCCGACCGTCCACAATCACGTACGTCACTACACACCAACACCACCCATGCGCGGCACACCACAACCATGGCGGCCAGGCAACAGGGCTAAGCGGCAGGACGGCAGTGGCATGACTGGAACCCGGGTGCACCCACAGCCCACCCGCAGCAGCCACACACATGTGCGAAGGGCACAGCATGGTGCAATGGACCCCACTGGTGATGCACAGCTGTAATAACCATGTGCACTGGGAGCTGTGACCCACCCCAACCTCGCACAACAACAATCACTGACAGAGTGCCTACCTGCATGCTGCGGTACAACTGGTGCCTGACCGGCATCACCTTCCACATGGCCAGCATCTCGTGCTCATGCACCACTGTTGGGCTGCCCATGTCTGGCAGTGGCACCCGCCATCCTGGCACTTCGCTGATCCTCAGGGCCTAGTAGGGAGACAGTGAGAGGCAGACATTAGCACCTGGCAACAACCCACGTGCCCCACCCCCCTCCAGCACAGTATACCCCATGGCCCTGTGCAGTGGCACTGCCGTGGCACAACACACCCATGGTGCACTGCCACGGCCAGCAGAGTATGCAGCCACAGCCCCCCTGCAGCACGGCGTGACACCCCGCTGGACCCCCACAGAACACCGACATGGCACAGATGATGAAAGGTGCACTCACCTGACTGTGGAACGGTGCCCCTCTGGACGCATGCCAGCAGTGACCTCAGCCAGTCAGGATCCCTCCACTGCAGGTCCCCATATCTGTGGCAGCACTGCTGTCCACTACACTGGGCCCCTGTGGCCTCCTCCAGCCCATCAGCCACCTCCTGCCACACCTCGGTGCGAGGCTGGTCCAGGGGCATCTGCCCATACAGGGAGCCAACATGTGGCTCTACTAGTGCCACCAGGTTAACCAGCTCAACCTGGCTTCAATTTGGTGCCCTTGCATTGCTCTGGCGCAGCATACTCCGTTATGAACTGGCAATCCAAAATGGCGCCCGATAGTGCACGAGCCACACGTGCTATAGGTGTGCGACTCACCTGGTGTTGCGCTGCCATCCCCAATTGCACATTCCCTGGTGATGTGCGATACAGCTTGGGCAGCACTGCCACATGCCGCAGGCACCCGGAAGGTCAAGGGACACTCGTGGGGTCAAAGGTCGGCACGCGCACCATGCACAACAGCGCGATAGGGCACGCCATGCATGTTGCACAATAGGGGCTTGTGTGCCCCACAGTCCATGTGCCAATGGCACACAAGCGCCGTAGGGCATACAACGCACGAGTGCCACATGCCCAATAGCAGCAGAGCACTGTAACGTGTATGGTGCACTGTGCGTAGGATGTGCCATCGACATACTCAATGTCAGTGCACACATGTGCACTGTCAGGCCTACTGCGCATGTCATACAGTTGCACCATGACTTGTGCATGTGTAACTCCAATGCACCATGTACAACTTTGCGATATTCAGCTGGAATATGCAGATGGCCTGATCAGCATATCCGTGGCACATCAGAGGCATTTGCATCTCATTATAGTTGCACATTCCCTAATTTGCATGTGATGTGCTATAAAGGTGCCACGGGACTGCACAAGCACCAGACCGGTATTGCATCCTTCAGAGGCAAGGCACCAGGCGGTGGGCATGTCGGGACAGTGGATTGGGGGGGCGTTGCATGTGGCAGCCATCACTAACCACTTGTCCATACCCACAGGACTGAGCATGTCGGAATGCAAGGAGGTTGAGGAGCAGGGGCATGCACAGAGGTGCAGGCCCAACTTCACAAGGGCAGAGAGCAATGCCCTCTTTGATGCATACCTGGACCAGGAGCCCCTCCTGAGAGCTCAACAGGCACCCTGCAGGCCAGGGCGGCTGCGTGGGAGGGATTGGCCAGGGCTGTGAACCAGCAGGGCAGCCATCAGAGGTCAGCACAGGAGTGCAAAAAGAAGGTGGGCATGGACCAGAGGAGGATTAAAGATGAGGTGGCTGCCATCCGGGCCGCACATGCTGCCACGGGCGGTGGGCAGCCAGAAGTGCCACAGATGACACCGCAGGAGTTGCTGGTGGTGGTGTCCATGCGGTGCAGTGCCTTTGAGGGTGTTCCCGGTGGTGGATTCCACATGGGGGGCAGCCCATCACTGCATGGTAGGTACAGCGGTGCATGGGGAAGGGGGGCAGGGGTGCTGCAGGGCAAGGGTGTGTGGCAGCAGCACTAACGTGTATGTGTTCCTTTACAGATCCAGAGCACCTGCATGCAGCAGCAGGGGTGGGGGTAATGACCACGGGGGCTGTCCTGGACCTGGAGGACCGTCCATCCACTTCCACTGGTGTCCAGGGTCTGGACCACTGCCAGCCCACTGTCACTGTCTGGCCGGATGCCTGTGGTGTGGTTGCGGACGAGGCCCTGTCAGTGTTCCAGCAGGATGCCAGCCATGGCATCCAGTATGCTGAGACACAGGTCAGGGTGGGGTCCGGGACCGATGACGAAGTGACTGTTATCCTGGACAGTAGTGAGGCTGATCAGGGGGAGGCACCCATACCACGCACCCATCACGGTGGTGCAGATGGTGCCATGGTGGCGGTTGCCCACCCACCGGCTGCAATTCCTGGTGAGACGGTGGGTGACCGGTGTGGCGCAGTCCCTACTGTGTAGTGGTGGTGGTGGTGCAGCCGCCTCAGCGCCGTTGTGCACACAGCAGCTGGAGGGGCTGAAGTGGCAGCAAGATGGAGTCAAGGGGGGACCGTGTGCAGTGGCCACTGCCGTTGAACCGCAGACTGTACAGGCCCAAGGGGGCCCTGTTGTGCAGTTCCCGCCTGCGCGTGGGGCCATGCTGTGGGGTCACACAACTCCCGTGGGTCAGCGTAACACCCATGCCCCACAGGGCACCGACCCTCTGGCCAAGCACACCCGGCTGCTCTGGGCATCCGTGGAGCAGCAGATGCTGATCGTGGCAGGGGTGCGTGCACTCTACACAGAGCTGCACCACTTGGCAGGGAGGCATGACTGGGACTATGAGCAGCTCCTGGCCGAGACCACATGCATGCGGGGGAACACGACCACAGCCCTGGATCGGTTTACCACTGCGGTCATGGCTGGCCTAGCACCAATGGCCACCCTGGTGCATGGCCATCTGCAGCAGTCACCGCAGAGTGCATTCTCCACCCCTCAGTCCCAGCGTCGTGTGACCCAGTCACTGTCAATGCCGGGATCTGCTGTGGGCATTCTGGGCAAGCCTGGAGCGGGCCTGTTTGGGGGCCTGCAGACACCTGCGAGGGACCGGTCACATTCCCGTGGTGACAGTCCTTGGGGAACATCTGAGATGCCCCCTGTGGCTGTCACACAGCCTGCGTCTGCTGGGCGGTCTCAGCGGGCTGTCCACATGTCTGCGGTGGCCGTGTGACTGCGCGGTGGTCATAATCCGTCACCCTCCCTGTCCGCTGCCTGCTGCAGCCCTGTGTGCACATTGGTGTGGCGTGTGCATGTGTGTACCAGGGTCATGCTGTCCATGGTCCACTCAACATGCCCACCTCGTGCACACCCACCCAGCTGCTGGCCACTGTGGCATATGCATGATGATTCCCACACAACACCGTCCGCCACTGTGCACTGGTGTTCAACGTCTGACACATGCCCGTTGGCGGCATCTGGGTGTGTGTGTAGGTGCCCATGTGCATGTGTAGGTGGGTTCTACAGTGCCATACAGGATGCTTCTGCGCAGTTCTGTCCCATGCCTGTCCACGCTGCCCTCCGGCTGTGTCTGTTGTGGGGACCAGCCATACATGCCTGTATACTGTGCCCTGGTCCCTGCATGTGGTCATGTTCACCTACCTGTGTGCACCATAGTGCTCCTCTGCAATCATGTCCCGGTGCTGCTGGGCCAACCTGTGCAGCCAGGGCTCCCGTCATCCGGGGGGGAGGCTGCCCACCACGACCACCTGGCCCAGCATCCGCATTGTCCCCACTGCTGTTCCCCTTTTTGACCTCAACAGCTATCCCATGGTCAGTGGCCATGTTGTGTAGCACACAGCAGGCCAGGAACAGGCCACAGGCCTTTGAGGGGCTGTACTGTAGGGCACCACCAGACCTGTGCAGGCAATGGAACTGTGCCTTTCAACTGTCCAAACACATGCTTGATGATGTTCCGTGTGCTGGCGTGTGCCTCGTTGTAACTCTCCTGCGCTAGGGTCGATGGGCACCGGTATGGGGTGAGCAGCCAGTGCCTGAGTGGGTATCTGCTGTCACCTGTGTGGGGACATGTTGGGTTAGCATGGTGGTCTGTGTGGCTGCCCCCCCCGCCTACCCAGCCAGTCCCTCAGACACCCCCAGCATAGCATCCCCCTGCACCCTTCCCTGTTGTGCCAGGCTACCCATTCCAGCTGTATACTCACCTACTAGGTGGCCGATGGGGATGACCCCACTCTTGAACCTGTGGCACAGTGCTGACCGGTGCCAGATGAAGACATTGTGTGCTCCACCAAGGTGTGTGGCACAGACATTGATTATGCACCCCTTGGCATCGCACACCACCTGGCAGTTGACTCTGGGGTAGCCCTTCCTGTTGATGTAGGCCACCCCCTCCGGCTCCAGTGGTGTGCGGATGCCTACGTGGGTGTAGTCAATGGCCCCAAGCACACCAGGCATATGTGCAACCCTGTGGAACTCCTGCATGTTCGCTGTACGCTCCACCTGTGTGCTGGGGAAATGGATGTATTCTGCAGCATGTGGCAGCAGTGCACTGAGGAACTGTGTGAGTAGGCGTGATACGGCTGACTGGGTTATGCCAGTGGTCCCCTGTCGGTCTCTGGAAGGTACCCATGGCAAGCAGGCATATAACAGTCATGACCTTGGTCTCCACTGACAGGGTGTGGCTCCATCTTGTGGGTGCCTGCATCTCATCACTGCACAGCTCACAGAGCTGCCTCAGAATTGTTCAATTCAGGCGGTACCAGCCGACAATCTCGGTGTCACTGTACTGTTCGAAGTTGGTGTGGGCATGATACCACCTGTTCCAGGCATACTGCTGCCGGGCCCTTCCACGGCCATGCCACTCTGCCTCCTGCTTCCTCACACCCCTCATTACTGCCTCCATCTGGAAGATTGCACTGGCCATGGCCTGGCCTGTCCTGCACTCCCCATGCAGATGACTCCCTGGGCTACCCCGGCTGTGTGCTGCTGCTTGTGCCCCTGCACTGGGCGCACTCCTGTGATGGGAACCCTGCTGGTGGTGGACACCGCCTCCCACCCGTCCAGGTTCTCCCATGGCCACTCCTCTGTCCAGGCTCACAGGCTCATGCTGCAATTGCTGCCCCCATGGATATCTCACACACACACACACACACACACACACACACACACACACACACTGGCTGCTCAGGCACACAGACACAGTCAGGGTCACACTCCCTGTCCTACTGCCTGTTGCACCTCCTGCCTCTGTGCCTGTCTTGCACCCCTGCTGCTGTCCTGCCTGGCCACTGGCTCTCTCTCTCTCTCACCCCTACTCCCTGAGGCACAAGCCACCATCCCTTGCTTGCTTCATCTTTTTATGGGCTCAACTTTGCTCCACGCATATCCCTGTTGCTCCGTGCTTGCACCATCGGCTTGCTGTTGAATGTTGCACTGCGCAGCTTATTCATGGCTACGCCCCCTGCACTTGTGCATGCATTCATTAGGGTTGTGCATCGGTGCACTGCAATATGCACTGCGCATTGTCTCCTGCTGAATATCTCTCTGGCGCATTTCTGTTATTGCGCTGGCGCATCGCAGTTGCACCATGTGCAACCGCTTTGAATATCCCACCCATGGTGTTGACATAAGGACTGTGCACCAGTGAGAATGCTCAGAAATTTCTCATCCTAGGATAGATTGCCCTCAGATAACCAATCACTGTATTAATAACCATCTCGGATCCAGAGGTCATGAGTCTGTATGTTAGGATTTCCATGGACTCATGAGAATTTGCCAGAAACGTAGCCCAAAAAATATTTATTTGAACATTAACCTTGGGAGAATCAAGAGGACATGTTTAAGATCTTCTTTAACATTCATACCACAACTACGGCTTATAGAATATTATATTGTAGATATCTTGCCCTTAAAAAGTTACTATCATATAATTCACATCTATAATATGTAAAAAGTATTCTATCACTTGGAGGCTGTGGGAGAGACAAGTAATTTTTCAAATTGATGAACCTTCTTATTCAGTGCCAATAACTAACACACATTTTGAGGATCAAAGAAACGCTATTTAAGTTTAGGTACAATATATCACAAAGGTTCAGTTGTCATAAAGGATGTAAGGTGACCAAAGGCAGAACGAAACCACAATTCAAAATAGTTTGCTAGCCATAATGAAGAGAAGTTGTCCAAATACACCTTTTCTCCTCAAACATTAGGAAAACAAGGAAATTGGAAGACTGCTTTACATGTATTAGCCAGTATTTTGTAATTGAAACGTTAATCCATGGATTCAAAGAAAACTGCCTCAATTCTGCTCTAACAGCAATATTAGGAGTGGATTTAGGTACTTGCAAAAATGTTTTATGTGTTTGATTTATGACTTTTTTCCAAACTATAGATATCCGACGTACTGCATAGTTCCATCTCTTACAAAATGGATGCTTTCAGCTTCACATTTATGACCTGTAACATATTTTGTCACCTCCGTACATGTCATTAAATCTACTTAGCAAGAGGGTTTTGGTTCTAATCCTTTTCAACAACATATGAATGTATGGTTTCCATGAAACATTATTTGTGAAGTGGATCCCGGGATAATCATACTGATTAACTTTCTTGAGTTTTGTTGAATTTGTGAACCATTGCTTAGTTTTCTTAGGTTTTTCCACCACCATAACTTGAGATTTTGTAGAATTTATTTTTAATACTAAATGACTACATTTCTCCGAAAAAGCATTTAGTATTCCTGCCCAGGCCAGATGTAGACATCAACACGAGATTGTCTGTGTAGGCTAGACAATCACGATTAAGTCCCATTAATTTTGGATTTTTAAAAGCATCTTCATGCATTGCGTAAAATATAGGATTAATATAAATATAAAAGAGGGCCGGGGCAAGGAGACATCCTTAATGACCCCCTTGATTTGTGGTAAAAGATTCAGTTCACTTCCCATTTAATGAATAGTGTACTTTTGCCAAAGTCCCTGAATGTAAGTTTTTAATTATTCCTAACAGACATCCAGGGGTCCAGGTCTTTCCATTTCTTTCCATAGCAATATCCTATTCACTGTATCAAAAACTTGCAATACATTGATGAATGCAAGGTACATAGATCCTTTTTTTAACCTGACTGTATTTTTCAAGAAGATGGGAAGGTATCATATAGCTATCAACTGTCAGTTTTCCTACTCAGAAACCAAATTGGGCATCAGAAAGTATTTTTACAGGCCAGCCCGGTGGCGCTGAGGGCTGAGGTACTGGTCACCTTATCTCACGCAACGCCAGCAACCCATGTTTGGGAACAAGCACAGGCCACTGGGGGTCAGCAGGGACAAAGAAGAATTAAGCGTCTGATGGACTGCTCTCTAGGGAGGGGGGTTCCAGTTGTCAGCACTGTTCTGCTCCCTAGCGGAGGCTGGCGGACATGGCTGCCACACTGAAGACAAGGGAAGGAGTCAGGGCAGATGCTTGGAGGGAGCTCATGTGGATGCTTGTGCGCTCCACTCTGCAGGCGTCATTGCATGCCTCGACTCCTAGGGGAGTAAAAAGAGAAAATCCCTGCCACAGCAGAATGGTGGAGGGTGCCTCACAGGCTCTGCTCCCGGCCAGCCATGGCACTGGCCCCTAGAATCTGGTTCCCAGTGGAGGTTGGGGACCCCTGGGTGGGAGGGGCAAGCCCTGGGGCTGGGTCAGTGCTGGATGGTGGATGTCGGGGGATGGGGCTGGGGGCACCCTCCGGATGTGTGCCGGCAGAAAAAAAGCTTAGCAAAAAAAAGAAAGTATTTTTACGTTATTTAACCATTCGAGAAGTCTGTCTAATAATATATTCGAAAACATTTCTGTGATGTATCCATAAGTGATATTGGCCTATACATAAGGTGGCCTGCTGAAGAACCTTAATTTTTATAGATAGGAATAACTGTATCCCCTTTCATGAGTAAGTGTACCAGTAGTTAAGCCCACCAAACAGAATTAAACGTGTATGTATCACCTAGTATTAAGTCAAGACCAGGAGGCTTTTAAATTTGTGATTACTAATGGCATGTCAAACTTCCTATGTAGTGCATAGGGGAAAATTACAATCCTCACCTTAGTTCTTACTAATTCCAGTGTCACTACAGAGAGGGTCTCAGAAAGTTTGTTTAAAAAAAAGCTAACGCAAACAGCAGGATGAATGATTGCCTTTATATCCGTCTCATAATTTAAAGCACCCTTAGTGATAAGATGCCAATATGTTTTTGAGTCACTGTTAGCCACTGCTTCTCTAAGTTTATCCGACAAGCTATTAGTATATGTTTGTTTTACTTCCTTTAGAACCTTGATCTATCAGATTTGTTTGACTTGACCTTCCCATTGTGAATCCATGCTTCCTAGGATCCTGTGATCCCCAGATTCAAGATATACTACAATCCTTTCCTTTAGCAGTGATTCCATTATTTTCCCACCAACGAGGTAAGGCTGACTAGCCTGTAATTGCCAGCCTTCCCCTCTGCTCTCACTTTTGTGGAGAGGGACTACATCTGCCCTCCTCCAGTCCTCCGGAACCACTCCCGTTTCCAGTGCTTGTTGAACAGGGCTGTCAGTGGTGCTGCATGCACCTCTCTAAGCTCCTTTAATATTCTAGAATGTATCCCATCCAGCCTCATTCCTCATCCATTCTCAGTTTTGCAAGTTCCTTTAGGACTCTCCTCCATAAATGGACTGGTGTCCACCTTCCTTCCATTGATGCTCCTGTCACTGAACTGCGGTCCTACACCTTCCCCTTCTTCTGTGAATACGGAATGAAAATATTTGTTCAGGATTACTGCTTTCTCCAGGTCCCCCTCTGCACACTCCCCTCCTTCCCTTTTTAGCTTAACAATCCCACTTCTGGTCTTTCTTCTTTCACTAATGTACCTGAAGAATGTATTGTCCCCTTCTGCTACTGCCTGGGCTATTTTTTCTCTATTTGCACCTTTGTGCTCTTGACTGCTTTTCCTACCTCTCTTTGTCTTTCTACATACATTTCCCTGTCCTCCTCCTCAATGGCAGCCTTTTCGCTCTTACCTTCCCAGACACTTCCTTTGAGAACCATCTATAGAGGTTTTTCCTTCCTCTAGCATTTGCTTAATTTCCTAACACAAAGGTGTGTTGCCTCCTCTGTGGCTCCTTTTAGATTCACCCACTGTTCCTCCTCTACACCCCTCCCACCCCAGCCAGGGCTTTCCTGAGGCATTTCCCCATGTTTGCAAAAGTCGGCACTTCTGAAGTCCAGGACCCTCACTTTTGTTTTGTTTGACTTCTAATTGTTAATGTTAAATCTCATATACCATAGAATTTACTTCCATGATTATTGTTTTTGCTTGAACTTCTCTTCACCGTCCCCCGCCAGGATGCATCTGGAAATTAGTTTTTGTTCAACTCAGTATGTCTTTCCTGGTGAAACTTTTCAAATAAATAAATAAATATTTGACTATACAGAGTAAGATTAACTCAGGAGCATTCTGTATATATCAGGAAATTTATTCCCCATATATTTACTTTTGCATTATCGTATTTACTGCATTGGCGCAGATAATATAGAATAAACCGGTTTTCTTTCTTTTCAGTTTTGATAAAGTACTGTACATTTGATCGGTGTATTAATACTATTATCTGTTTGTGACTATATATTGCTTAGTCAGATCATCTCATATAACCATTTGGCAATGAAAAAGGAAAATGATTATATAGTCAGATTTGGCCAGCAGTATAGCCTAGAGATTAGAGTAACAAGCTGGGAATGAGCTTGGTACAGCCAGCAGACCTGAGTTTGATTCCCACAACCTCTACTTGCATACTGTGTGACTCTGAGCAAGCCAGTTAACCTACACAATGCTCCCAGGTTGCCCGAGAAAACAGGCACTTGTGCCTAGTGGGTCTTCCCGGGTGCAATGGACATGTGACCAGATTGATCTATTAATTTCTTCTTCTAATTTTCATTGTTAATGTAATCATGCTTCTGTTATAAGTTCTGCTATTTGCAAAGTGGATACAAAACATGGCTTCCAAGGTCAAATGTCCAAACAGGCCTCATGGGAAATATTAGCCAACTCATCTGCAGGGAAACGTTCCCTTGGGAACATTCAACCACATATCCTGAAAGGCAGATGGAAGAGTGCCATTCTGAATGCCTCAGTCATCCTGAAAGGCAGAGGCATGGGGTTACACACCTCAGACATCCTGGAAAACAGAATCGTAAAATTGGACTGAGGATGCCTGGGTGTGAAGTAAGCCAGCTGGCCTGGATGATGTCATCCCTCCATACACACACACCCCCATCTGGGGAAGGGGGGGTAAGGGTAAACTGTCACTCAAAGGGGCAAAACCGCCGCCCACAGCCAAAGAGAATAAATCAGCGAGCTGAGGTTCAGCTCTTTCTCTTGGACTTGGAACATTTGAAAACCAGAGACCTGCAACACAAAGATTAGTTGACTGGTATGACATCACAGTGAGGAACAGTGCTTTCTCTAGCTGGGGCAGGTGAAGGATTTAGGCAAGGATAGCTCAGAAGTTTGCTGTACACCAACTGTCTGTTTAACTTGCTTTATTGCAGGCCCACCCTTAGTAAAAGTGTAATTCTTTTGTTTTCCTGTAAATACATCCTGCTTGTAAATACTTGTAGTCACTAGTAAATAATCCATTTTTAAAGAATCAGTGACTGTTTTAGTTAAAAAGGTAATTCTATTATTTTTGTTGGACTCGGTTTGCAGCCCATCTCTGAAGGGCACTCTACTCACAGTTATTGTGTTGATGTTTCTGACCTTGTGCAAGTAGGAGGTAAAAGAAGGTTTCCTGGTTCCTGTTCTGGTAAAAACCTGATGGTGGCAGTGAACTAGAAGTTCCTGATGAGGGGAATTTTGTCACACCGGGTTACCAAAATATAATCACAATGTGGTTTGTGAATGCTCTTTGGAGGAGGGTCAATCTATTTAGGGCGCTTTTCTAGCTATCAAGTATGTTTTCTTACTTTTTTTCTCTATTTTCTACATAACTGCTAACTACAGGATTTGGAACGGACTGACTTACTTATGCTTTAATATCAATTCTTTATTAGGTAATGCATTTCTTAGGCTAATATTATACTGTCTAGCTGGTGTAACTTTTATTGACATCCCCAGAAGTCTTGTGTCTTCATAAAATACTAGTTTTGATGACTTGCTTTAGACTTGCTCTGTGCCCATCTATAGGTCTTCACCTGTATGATTGTATAATGTGTATGTTTATATATTTTATTTTAAAGTGGTATGATTTGGGTTTAAAAATTATTTGCTTGAATAGCACAGACAGTATGAATATATCATGATGTTAATATTATTAACTGAAAATGTAATAAATTATAAGTAAAAATATAATATGCATATTAGCACTGGGCTGCCTTAGGACCACCCATCACTGCTTGTTATACAGCAGCCTTGGCCTCCGTTTGCCAGAGAAAGGGACAGAGCCAAGGGCTGGCAACCTTGTTATGCAAGTGTGCCAATGGGCTATGCACAAACTAACATTGCAACCCAATGCTCAAAACCCATCCAGATTACCAGATAACACACTGATAACCCAAGCAAGCATTTGTCAATGCCGAACATTTGCTTGTAGGTATGTGCTGTGCAGGTGTTTGGTACTGATTGGACCTATACTCAAAGGCTGTTAAACAATTATTATTCTTTTTTAATTTTCACCCCAGCTTCTGAAGATACTTGTTTTAGGATTCAGCAAAGCAAAATCAGCACCTTTCCACTGAGGATGACCTGATGACGCATTAAGTGTGCGAAACTGGTAGCGGTTTCAGCAGCAACCCATGGTTCTTCATGTGGCGGTATGTATTTTTAAATAATTTGTAATAAAGATGCTCTTTTAAACACAGTGGAGTGGTGCTGATTTTCCTGCTGTCACTAAGACTGTTATCATACACGCTTCTGAGCAGTGGAGCTGTTTTGCTGCTTTAGGATTTCTCTGCTTGCTGACTGGCTTGGTCACTAAACACTGGTTTGGAAACCTTCCACCATACCTCGCCTCCCCTCCCTCCTTAATCCAGCCAACCCCTGACCCTACAACTCGCGATCAACCTGCGCCCACACTTTTTCCCTCCCACGTGTATGCACATCAGCCGGCAAACTTTCCTTCTCCTATAAACTTCCTTCCCTCTGGAATAGTGTTCTGCTCCAGATACGTCTTTCTCACTCCTCCCCTGCCCTCATGCGGCTACTCAAGCCAATCCCCTACCATTTCCTGCATCTGCTGTCTCTTCTAGTTCTCTCCCACCTCTGTATTTAGTTCCCCTCTCCCCCTTGCTGCAACTCATTGTAAATAATCAGATAAATATTGTTTGTTTGTATATATTGATACCTCCCTATTGTAAAAAAAAAAAGCACTCTTTTTTTACTATGCATTATTTTTCAAATGTTTTTATAATTCTGTTGTCACTGCTGTATATTTACTTTTTTCCCTCTGTACCCCTCCCCCGGGTCACACCTGGAAACGGATTTCTGCTCATGGTCCATTTCCTGGTCACCAGCTTTTAAATAAATAAATAAATTTATAAACATGACATGTACCATTTATAGTATATTGGGTAAAATGTCATTTTGCACCAGAGGTGCGAAAACACTTCTTGTCCAGGATTTTAAAAAATTATACGTCACGTTTATGAGATGGTGTGGAAAAATGGCTATGCTGCAAGTTTGGAGTCAAAATATTGAAAACTAGTGAAGTTATGAGTGAACGCTGAAATAGTGTAATGTTTAGTCATAACCTGGGTATTTTACTGTATTTGTGCACCAGATATTCAGAATAACCTTCTTATTACCCCACCTAATGGAACCAGTAGGTGAAAAACTTCAAATTCTTGTCAAAACATCATTCTGCGTCACCGGAACGTCATTCCACACCACAGGTATGCAAACACATTTTGGCCAGGATTTGAAAAATGGCAGATGTCATGTTCGTGAGGTGGTGTGAAAAAGTAGCTATGTTGAAAACTTGCGGTCAAAATTTTTAAAATTACCAAAGTTACAAACAAGCATAGAAAATTTTCAATGTATGCGCATAACTTTGCTATTTTTATATATTTTGACCCCAAATTTTCCTTTTTTTTTTTTCCATTATTTGTTTTTCCCCCTTCACCCTCCCGGCACATTCTCTCCTCCTCCAACTCCCCATCCACTGCTTTTTAACCTCCCCAGTGCCTCCCAGGCCCTGTATCCCCCATGGATTACCCCCCATGGTGGGGTGGAAGGGGGTAGGGCTGTCCTCCCCCATCTCAAACATATATCCAGAGCAGACCCCGGGAGCTCCATGAGACTGCAGCACTGGAGTAGTGGAGGGGCTTCCATGGAGCCGGCAGGTGATGTTTTTCTGCTTCCCTTGGTCACTCCCCCATGGCCATGATTGCAGATGTGTGGAGGCACGTGCATGCTATGATGCTGCATTACTAGTCTCCCTAGCTCTGGTGAAAACCTCCCCCAGCCTCCACCTGGGGGGAAGCCAAGGAGTGGGACGGCAGGCCCACCCTTCCCTGGGAGAGGAGAGCTGTCATTGGATGCTCGATCCTCTAACTCCCCTGCTGACCCCTGGTGGCCTGTGCTCGTTCCCTAACACGGATTGCCGGCATGGCACGAGGTGTGGTGTTCGGCACCTCAACCCTCAGCACCACTGGGCTGGCTCATGACCCCAAATTTTCAACATAGCCTTCTTATGACCCCACCTCATTAACAAAGATGGTGAAAACTTTCAAATCCCGCTCAAAAGGTGATTTTGCGACATGACCACAAAAATCACCTTTTGGGCCTGATTTGCATAATTCCACTACCATTGGTCATGAGCTGGGATCCCAAAAAGGCCATGTTGAAAATCTGGGGCCACAATATTCAAAAATGACAAAGTTATACATCAAAGTTCAAAACTACATTGAAAGACATTGAGCTGCATTTACCTTAGTTTCTCATATTGTGGCCAAAGGTTCCAGCAGCAAGACATGTCTTCGATCATAGCGTGGATCTTCACCCTGTGAGCTGTTCAGGTGAGTGGGTGTGTGTGTGGGGTGTGGGGGTGGGGTGGTGACTGATGTGTAGGGGGGTTGGTGGTGGTGTGTGTGTGTGTGTGTGTGTGTGTGTGTGTGTGTGTGTGTGTGAAGATAGGCGAGGGATGATTTTCTGTTTTACAGGTTACAAAAAAACAAACAGAGGGATGGTATTCTTTATTTCAGTGACAATCTGATACTAGGATTGGGCACCTCAGTGTCAGGCTCATTAGGGGAATGAGAGTGGGAGACCTGGAGGGAAGGGGGGGTGAAGAGAAGCAGCACTGGGGTGGGCACCCTGTACCGCTTATATTAAAAAAGTATTTATAAAGATGGGAAGGGCAGGCGGGTGAGTGACCTGCAGTGGACAGGACGAAAGAAGTGGTAGCAGGGGTTTGCACCCTCTCCCACTCCACTTAACAGAGAGACAGATAAACAGACTGACAGACACAGAGAGAGAGAGAGAGACAGATAGACAGACAGACAGAAAGATAGATACCATGATATTCTAGCTATTTCTCAGGCTCCTGATGTTGAAAGCTAATTAGCTGCTTGCTGACCGGCTTCATGCAAATGAAAGGACCAAAGCTCCCTCTGATTGGAGCAGCTTCAGTCCTTTCAACTACACAAAGTTTCCTCCAGGCAAGCAGCAAGTGGTATCACAACCTCAGGGCATGGTCATTGATCTGGACTGCCAAGCCCCTGCCAGTATGAGCTGCAATGGGCTCGGCAGCGACACACCTCTCAAATGCTGTTAAGTGTAATAAAACTTTTCTTGCACATGTGCAAGCAAATGTAATGAGAACCTTTTACTACCCAGAACCTGCAGGAATATTGGAATGAAAGCCTGTTCAGCAGCTGCCTGAGTCACATGGAACGCCCTCCTTACTGACATCAAGGAGGCATGGAATATAAAATGTAAAATATTTCAAGCAGGCAGTATCCAACCACCAGTACACTCCATGTGACACACCACCTCTCCTATGTTTAAGCTATACCATCCTGCCACACTGCAGCCCCCCCCCCATTATTCCTGGTTAAGGACAATCTAGAATCCCCACTATAGATGCAGCCCTTCTGCCAAATCAGGGGCTTACCTGCCACCTTGCAGCTCTGGCTCCTGCTCTCCCAAGCACCTCCAGGATGTGGCCTGCATTTTTTTCTCATCCCCTTGGTCCTTATTGGCCCTTTTCTGGTGCCCCAGTCACAGCCCCCTGTAAAATTCAGCCCTCTGGGGCTCTGCAAAAGCAACCGCGATCTCCTGCTCGAAGCATGCCCTCAGGGCAGTGGGGATCGCACAGGCGTAAGCGGCACCTTTGAAGTTTGACCACTTGAACTTGCAGTCGAATCAGAGAGTGTTCCGTTGGTCCCAGGATCCCCATGTGGTGAGTGAGACCTGGTGACCACAGACAGGCCCCTGAGCGGCTGCTCTCTTAAAAATTAAAAGAGATCCACAAGGGAGTTTTAATCGGGGCTCATAAATATTCATGAGCTTGAGCCCCGATCTATTTACTATTCATGAGGGTTTGTCTGCCCTTGGGGCAGCTGGTTCCTGGCATGTACTGAGAAAGTGAAAGAAAAAGAAATGCCTTAAATAAATAATGCTACTGAAAGTAAGTTTAGGGGAAACATGTTTTACAAGGGGGAAAGTAATTAAATAAATAGAAATACTGCTTTACTCCTGGCTGCACCAGTTTTATTTGGGACTCAGAGACAGCCTGTTGGCTGCTGCAAGGCATCCTTAAATATTGGCAGAAGTGACAGAAAAATGAACTGAGCAATTTAGCAAATCTGTGCAGTGACAGCAAGTGCACACCCAGGGTTAATGGACTGTGGGGCATTGGGGCAAATATTTAATTATTTCTGGCTGCACCAGGACATTGCTTGAGACTGTACCTATTCTGCTTAAGGGACAGTGGGTTAAGCAGCCATTGCAAACAACTACAGCCAATTGAAGATCCAGGATAACAAAGCCAGGTCTTGTGGGACATTAACCAAAGCTCAGGGGTAAATGCCAAGTGCTCATGGGGAACTGCAAATACCTAATTCTAGGTGCGAAACAGCAGACCAACAGTGCATCAAGTGAGGTTCATGCATAGTTCATGTTCCTGATTGACAGGCCCTCCAGCCAATTGGAGGCCTTGCACCCAAAACTCTCAGACAATCAGGAGCCTCAGGAGAGCCCTGTAAGAGACGGTGTCTTCTAGCATTTGACCAGATCGAGAGAGATTCAAGTGGTAGCCTCCCACAGGGGTGGGGGGTTCATGCCCACAGCAGAGCAAATGGGCCTGGTAATCCAGCAAAGCCCCTCCATCCAGGAGGGGTTTTTCTTGTTTTCTTGCAGTTTAAGTTAAAGTAACTTAGTTAATGTTGAGCCTGCTAGCCTGGGGGTTGCCAGAATGTCCCCAGCTGTTAGCATTCCCCTTCCACGTTGGGGAAAAATGTGGTCCGGAACTAGATGACATCAAGCAGCTGTGAGAAAGCTGAAAAAGGCCTCAGTTGTGAGAGAACTGAAGATTATCAGGAGCCTTTATTGCAGAGATAGTCTGTAAGGAGCCTGAGTGAGTACTTTTTGTGACGCTTGACCAGCTGGTTATGATTGTTCAATGATGATTGTAATATAAAAATATAGTATGTGATTGTCTCAAATAAGGCAGCCTGTGCCATGGGTGCCCCCCCCCCCCACAGGTTTCAGCTACAGGAACTGACCAGGAGAGCTCTGTAATGTAATTAACTTCCTTGAGAAGTTGTATTTTATGGCCGTTTTATGACCTGTTGCTGCCTCTGAAGTTGGGAAGCTGAATATGCATTTTATTACAGGACAGGACATAACTTAGCTGATTCCTGTTGGCTATATTCGCACCTAAGTGACGTATGGCAGAGTTGTAAAAACCTTTGATGTTCCTTGGGAAAATAAGAAACCAGCCACCAGTTCAAAGCAAAGGCTTGATCAAAGACTGTCATAATTTAGGAAATTAGTTTTTGCTGAAGTCACATTATTTAAAATATCTCCTGACAAGAAATCATCTTTGCATTTTTTTTGGTTCTAAAAGGAGGAGCTAGATGACTCATAGAAGGGGTGTGGAGACACAGAGTTTTAAACTGAATACTGTGTCTGAACTTTGTGTCATATACCATCTTGGGACAGTAGAAAGACACAGCTCTGATAAGCACTTAAAGGTAATGCATTAGACAGAAAAGTATCTAACTATGTTGATAGATGTTTGTCTGTAGTTTTCTGTTTTCTTTTAAGTGACTGTATGCTTTTTGATATAGTGTTCTATGTTTACATTTTACATATTTTTATCCATTTTAGTAAACCTTTTATTTAAAAGACTGCCTGGGTGTCTGCCAGTTCTTTTTTGCATGTGATGTATAGATGGTTAAGTCTGACAATTGTTCAAAAGCTTGATGGAGTTACTAAACTGGGAAAAGGTAAGAATATACCTAAGGTATTTTATAGAGTTTTAAAGGGTTCATTTTGGATGCCTGGTTAGTTGCCCTTAGGCGAAAGATATATTGCATCCCCCCAAAGAGAATATTATCTGAGCATGTACATTTGGGTACGCTAGCATAAGGTTCACAGTTTGAATCCCCCAAAAACTTGAGACTAAAGGTGATTTGGACCCACAAGCAGACAGGGGGGGGTTTACCCCGTCTGTTACTTGTTCACATTACCGTGCTCGTAGGTTGGCACTGTGGGAGCAGAGGGCCTGGCCTGCTGAGTGTGTTTATGACAGATTTGGTTAGCAGCGGTGCAATAAATTTGGTAACACAAGCTTTAACTGTTCAGTGTGTCAGCTTAATACTGTGCAGCTCACTTGCAAAATAAGGCAGTGATGATTTATTTTTAAAAAAGGAAACAGAACTATATAATTTTGCTTACAGTCAAGTTCCTACCTGTTTTATTTTTTTCTAAAGTGTAAGTTAGAGTAGCTGTAGTTAGGGAAAAAGATGGCTTCCAACTACAGCGGGTACACTGCAGACTACTTGAGGCAGTTGTGCCAGGACAGAGGAGTCCTGCACGAGGTGAGAGCCACCAAGCAGAACCTCATGGATGCCCTGATGGCAGGAGATGCCCATAGCATTGAGTCACAGACTGTGACTGTAAAGGACCAAACCTTGGGCATGGAGGCGCCAGCGACCAGTGCAGTGTCCAGATCCGATGAGGAGGACAGCAGGGCTAGTGCAAGCCAAGGGCCACAGCAGCAGGGGAAGGTCACCAGCATTCTGGAGTCAGAAGCAATCAGGCTGCAGATTAAGTTGCACAGAATGGAGCTGGAGTTCCAGAGGGAGGCTGAACGAGAACAGCGAGAGGCAGAGCAAGCACGATGAGAAGAGGAGTGAGAGAAACGAGCTGCAGAGGAGAAGAGGGAACGAGAACAGTGAGAGACTGACTAGGAACAGAGGGAGGCTGACCGTGAAGAGCGTGAGTGCCAGAGGTGACATGAACTGGAGAAGCTACGACTCCAACCACCAGCACCAGAGCAGGTAAGTGGCTTGGGTTTAACTGGAACTACATGACTGGGTTACAAATTGAATTCCAAATTGATAGCTGAATTTAAAGAGGAAGAAGATATGGATGCCTTTTTAAATTCCTTTGAAAACGTTTGTGTTCAGTCAAAAATTCCTAGAGGGTCCTGGAGCTTCCAGCTATCCTCGCTACTTACTGGGAAAGCTCGGGGTGCATTGGGTCAAATGGACAGTGAGGACAGTAATGATTACAGCAAACTCAAAGCTGCACTTTTAAAAAAGTTTGATTTAACTGCAGAAGCATACAGAGCTAAATTCCATAAGCTCAGGGGAAGCACTGTCATGAGCTATGAGGAGCTAGCCATGAAACAACACCAGTGTTTAAAACGTTGATGGGAAGGAATTGAAGCAAACTCTGTAGATAACATTGAAAATGCTATTTTGTTAGAACAGTTTTTTTGGGCATGCCCAGCAGAGCTGAAAACCTGGCTGGAGGACTGAGATCCCAAAACAGTGCAAGAGGCTGCTGAACTCTCGGACCACTATGCTAAGAGCAGACCTGCTCTGAGAGCAAATGGGGCGGGCATGGCAGCACAGAAAGGAAAAAGCGTGCCTTCAGGGCAGCTAAAACCCTCACTGCCTCCACCGAAACCAGTTAGCCCCAGGTTTCAAAGAAAAGAGTTCTCTGAGAAAAGACACAAATGTTGGGGTTGTAAACAAACTGGGCATATTGCCAGACATAGAAACATAGAATTACTATGAAGAAGGAGGGGTGACACATTGTCAGAGGGTTAGGGATGACAGTGATCCTAAGTGCCCTGACGTTAGTGCTAGGGACCCTAGTTTAGAGACTGAAGGGGACCTGTCCCATGCCTTGGAAATGTGTAAGGAGTTTGCAGCTGCTCAGAAAAGTGACCCTAGTCTAGAAAAGCTGAGAGCTTGGGCAGACTGTGATGGAGCACAGGGAGGTGACAGTAAACATAAGGCTTATTGGGAAAATGGACTGATGTATACTCAGGATGTGAAGACAGAGGGGTGATAGTCAGGCAACTTGTCATTCCCCAGGGGTATCATGAGCAGTTGCTCAAGATTGCACATGATATTCCCTTGTCTAGTCATTTGGGAATCGCGCACACTATGCAGCAGTTCGCCCAGAATTTCTATTGGCCCAACTTCACCCAGCAGGTGAAGGAGTATTACAAGTTTTGTCACCGGTGCCAAGAAATAGGGACGGCAGGTAAGAAAACCCAAGCCGCCCTAATTCCATTGCTCATCATGGAGGAGCCATTCCAGAGGGTGGGAATGAATATTGTGAGGCCTTTAAATACCCCCAGCTCCTCTGGGAAGATGTTCATCCTGACTGTGGTGGATCATGCAGTCGCTCTATCCTCACTGAGGACAGACAAAGTGGCAGATGATTACTTGGGATTTTCTCCCATGTTGGGTTTCCGCAGGAGGTTGTCACCAATCGAGGGGGTTCCTTCATGTACAACCTGATGAAATGTTTGTGGGAGAAGTGTGGGGTGGTGCAGAGGTGCACGACACTTTATCACCCACAAGCCAATGGGCTTGTGGAAAATTTAACGGTACCCTGAAGTCAATGCTCCAAGCATTTGCTGAACAGCATGGGAGAGACTGGGAGAAATACCTTTCCCACCTGTTGTTTACTTATAGGGAGGTGCCCCAAGAGTCAACAGGGTTTTCCCCCTTCGAGCTCTTATATGGACGCCAGATACGTGGGCCCCTAGACTTGATCTGGGAGGACTGGGAAGGCAAGTACGCCACCCAGAGAACTCCCATAGTGGATTACATCCTTAGGTTTAGGGAAAGGCTGAAGGAGCTTATGGGGACAGCCCAGAGCAATCTGGCAGCTGCCCAACAGAAACAAAAAGTGTGGTAAGACCGCAGAGCCAGAGCTCGCTTGTGCACGGTGGGTCAGGAAGTCATGGTCCTTATTCTGGTCCAGAAAGACAAGCTGCAGGCTGAGTGGTCAGGACCATACAAAGTAGTTAGGAAGGTAAATGACGTGAACTATATCATAGAGTTACCTGACAGAAGACAGACAGACAGAAAGAATGTACCATGTCAACATGATGAAGCCATATGCTATTAGGGCTGACATGGTGTTTGCAGTATGTAGTCTTGGGGAAGGGACGGACGAAGGAGACCCCCCTTCTGGACTTGCTGGAAGAAAGCAAGTGGGAGTCCTCTGTGGAGGTAGTTAAATTATCTCCCCAGCTGGCCCCGGACAAGATACAGGAAGTAAGGGAGGTTTTAGCAGACCTTGCCACACTGTTTAGCACCAAGCCTGGACTAACTCCCTTAGCAATGCACAATGTGGAGATAGGGACACAGACGCCCATACGGCAGACAGCATATCGGGTGTCAGAGGCTGTCCAAAAGGACATTAGGAGGGAGGTGGAGGAAATGCTGGATTTAGGGATAATCTAGAGATCCCACAGCCCCTGGGCCTCACCCGTAGTCCTTGTGCCCAAGCCAGATGGCTCTACTCATTTCTATGTGGACTATCATGGACTGAATGCAGTCACAAAGTCAGATGCCCACCCGATGCCCCAGATGGATGAACTCCTGGATAAGTTGGGAGGGGCGACCTACCTTACGACCATTGACCTGACAAAGGGGTATTGGCAGGTACAGTTAGCTGACAGAGCTAGGGAGAGGTCAGCCTTCATCACTCCGATAGGCTTATTTGAATTTAAAGTAATGCCTTTCGGAATGAAGAACGCCCCGGCCACTTTCCAAAGGTTGGTGAACCAGGTGTTAAATGGTGCTGAGGAGTACACCATGGCATACCTGGATGACACTGCCATCTTTAGTGCCAGCTGGGAGGAACATCTGTCTCACCTTAAGGAAGTGCTGGGCAGGATACAGAGGGCCAAGCTCGCTGTCAAAGTTGAGAAGTGCCAGGTGGCCATGGCTGAAGTGGCATACCTTGGGCATGTTGTAGGCTGGGGACAGCTCCATCCTAACCAAGTAAAAATAGAGGTGATCAAGGCATGGCCCAGACCAGAAACACAGAAGCAGGTCAGGAGTTTTCTAGGGATAGCAGGGTACTATAGGAAATTTGTACCCAATTACAGTGCCCTGGCTGCTCCCCTGTCTGACCTGGTAAAGAAAAAGATGCCTAAAAAAATTACCTGGGAACCAGCCTGTGAAAAAGTATTTACCAGACTGAAGGAGGCACTGTGCAGTGCTCCTGTATTGATAAGTCCTGACTATAGCAGACCTTTATAGTCCAGACTGACGCCTCAGACATGGGTATTGGGACAGTACTGAGTCAGACATCCAACCAAGGGAAAGATCACCCTGTAGTGTACCTGAGTAAAAAGTTATTTCCCAGGGAGCAGGCTTACTCTACTGTGGAAAAAGAGTGTCTTGCCATAGTATGGGCTCTAAAGAAGCTACAGCCATACTTATGTGGGCAGCATTTTGAGGTACAAACTGACCACAACCTCCTGGTTTGGCTGACACAAATGGGAAAAACTAATGGTAGACTATTAAGATGGAGTCTTTCCTTGCAAGGGTATGACATGATGATCTTACATAGAGCTGGAGAGACCAATCAGAACGCAGATGGCTTATCGCATCTGTATGAGGAGTGAACTGACTTATGGAGCTCATCCCATGCAGGGGATAGAGCCCCAAATTCATTCTAGGTGGGGAGGATTATGTTGCTTGGCCAGCTGGTTATGATTGTTCTATGATATTTGTAATATAAAAATATAGTATGTGATTGTCTCACATAAGGCAGCCTGTGCCATTGGTGCCCCCCAACCCCAGGTTTCAACTACAGGAACTGACCAGGAGGTCTCTGTAATGTAATTAACTTCCTTGAGAAGTTGCATTTTATGGCCGTTTTATGACCTGTTGCTGTCTCTGAAGTTGGGAAGCTAAATATGCATTTTTTTACAGGACAGGACATAACTTAGCTGATTCCTGTTTGCTATATTCGCACCTAAGTGATGTATGGCAGAGTTGTAAAAACCTTTGATGTTCCTTGGGAAAATAAGAAACCAGCCACCAGTTCAAAGGAAAGGCTTGATTAAAGACTGTTATAATTTGGGACATTAGTTTTTGCTGAAGTCACATTATTTAAAATACCTCCTGAGAGGAAATCCTGCTTGTATTTTTTTGGTTCTAAAAGGAGGAGCTAGATGACTCATAAAAAGGGTGTGGAGACACAGAGTTTTAAACTGAATACTGTGTCTGAACTTTGTGTCATATACCATCTTGGGACAGTAGAAAGACACAGCTCTGATAAGCACTTAAAGGTAATACATTAGATAGAAAAGTATCTAACTGTATGTTGGTAGGAGTTTGTAGTTTTCTGTTTTCTTTTAAGTGATTGTATGCTTTTTGATATAGTGTGCAGTGTTTACATTTTACATATTTTTATCCATTTTAGTAAACCTTTTATTTAAAAGACTGCCCGGGTGTCTGCCAGTTCTTTTTTTTATGTGACGTATAGATGGTTAAGTTTGACAACTGTTCAAAAGCTTGATGGTGTTACTAAACTGGGAAAAGGTAAGAGTATACCTAAGGTCTTTTATAGCATTTTAAAGGGTTCATTTTGGATACCTGGTTAGGTGCACTTAGGCGAAAGATATATTGCATCCCCCCGAAGACAATATTATCTGAGCCTGTACATTTGGGTATGCTAGCATAAGGTTCACAATTTGAATCCCCCCAGAACTTGAGACTAAAGGTGATTCGGACTCACAAGCAGACAGGAGGGTTACCCTGTCTGTTACCTGTTCACATTACTGCGCTCGGAGATTGGCACTGTGGGAGCAGAGGGCCTGACCTGCTGAGTGCATTTGTGACACTCTTGTAACCATGCTGAATTGGGGCAGCCTTGCCCAAGTGATTGTGCAGAGTAAAATCATTGTTGGGTCTGCACCCTATTGCTGCACATAACCTGAGCCCAGTGAGGGTGGGGCTTTATTTTGGAACTGTGCTAGTTGTGACTATTTGGGGAGACCCAAGTGAGCCCAGGCATCATACAACCGTTCTGGGGGGACCCATAGTAAGCACAGGACAAAGTAATAACTTTTGCTGACCGTAACTGTTCATGGGGACCCAAGTGAGCCCAAGCAGCTGTCTAACTATTTGGGGGACCCATGTGAGTCCAAATGCATCTTATAAATGTGCTGAGATGTACTTATGTTGATCTCTGGTCGAGATGTCCTGTGGAGCCGCCAGCCATAGCCGCACTATCACACTGATGGACTGAGACCCCGAAGTTAAGTTGGACTGGCTGATACAATCTGGGAATGACAGTTTCCCACTCTACTCAATTATGTCTTAAAATATAGATGTACTGAATGTGACAACCATTTGAATGTGCTGAATATTCAGGATTGGCAATCCATGTTCCAACCAATGTAACCCGGCTGGTTACCTCCACCTGAATTGTTCAGTCTACGACAAGCAGGGCAACCCCTGCACACTCTACAGAGACTGTAAATAGTTTAATGGGAGGGCTTTAAGCCTGAGGTTCGATGGGCAGAGCAACAATGTCACTTCCCCATCGGGCTTAAAAGGTCACTCATCCTGGACCCCGCCAGAATTAATTTTTCATTGCTGCAGCGGAGGCCATGTTGGCTGCCTTGTCGGCTACCGCCTCTATTGGCTTTCCTTTCCTGCTCCTCTGTGCTTTGCACTTGTTTCCCCAATTGCACCTTGCAGTGCATGTAACTCGGCACTAGTCTCTGTCCCTCCCGTCTCATATGTGCTCCCTCCCATTTGCTCTGTTCTTCCCCTCCTCCTTTCCCATACCTTCCATGCCTCTCCTTCTGTTTGAGACCACTGCTGCCATCCCTTCCTGTGTGGCATCCTCTCCCTGTGCCTCCTCAGCTGCCTGCTCCAGATCGCTCCTCTACCTCGGCTGTGCTCTTGCCTGGGGCTGCTCCTCCGGACCTCCCATGGCCCTTCTTCATTGGTGCTTTCGCGAGCTCCTTTCCCTCTGCTCGCTCAACCGCCTGCCCACTCCTGCCGAGCGGCTCCTGGTCCTTTGCTGCCCTCGCTTTTGCTGGATGCATACATCGACAGTGGGGGAGGGAAGCAGCTGGCTTTCTGTGGTTGTCTGGTGCATTTTAGCTCCTGCCAGCCATATCACTGCCTGCACCTGCCCCCCAACCCGTCTTATTCCGGGTGTGTGAGTCACCTTACTATCTTATCCTCATTCTGATCATGTCAGGGATTGTGCCTGCTGGCTTTGAACTGGGATTGAGAGCAGGGGTCACCTGGCCTTTTCCCAAGATGTGGGGCTTGCAGCAGCTTGCCATGGATTGGGGGACCTTGCTGGGTAGCTCCACCTGTCCTTGTTTCCCCTTTTTGATGCTCACTTCTCCATTTTTTCTGTGGTTTCCTACCTCTGTTTGGGTGGCTGTTTCTGGGGTTCACCATATTAAGATGTTTGGGAGCATGTCCTGCTTGTGCTGTTGCCAAGTCTATTTTCATTGATCCTCCTAGGGTTTTTTGGAGATTAGTGCTCTCAATGACAGTGTTCCTCACTGCCACATAAATAATAATAATAAAAAAATCATTCTCTTTGCACTAATATTATATATTTCACCCAGTGCATTTAAAGGAGCAGTAGTACTTTTCTGCTGCCTAATTAAGGTACTAGGGCTACGTACTTTCCAGGAGGATCAGACTCTTTCGGCCTGTGCTGTTTACACAGAAAGTACTCATATGCTTTCTCGCTGGCAGTTGGATCGGATTCCCATGGAGGTCGCTCCTGGGCACTCCCCCTATTCCTCACATCTCTCCCTCTCCGTGTTGACTCTCATAGATCTGGCCTGCCATAAAACCGCGGCCTTCCTGCCACTTCTATTGCGGTTCCTGACTACCGTCTTCTGACCAGTTATCTCTCACTAGTTATCCAGGATTCCCTCCAATCCCGGCCTACTTTTGATATTTACCTGTTCCAGCCTTCTTGGCTTCTCTCCATCATCGTCTAGCTCCATCTGGCCTGCTCTCATTCTTTCTTTTGGGCTTACCTAAACCTCCTCATCTGATTCACCCTACTGCACTTCTCATCCCATACCAGCTGGGTCCTATGCTACCCCAGGGTTTTATTTAACTCTAAAAATTGATTAGCGTTTTGCTCATTAAAGTGCTAAAACATTGTGAAAATGCATAGCACCTGCCTCACTGTGTTTAACAAACATAACACTTCTAGAAAACCTATATAAATACTTTCTGAACAGTTAGTATTGTCCCAAGAAAAAAACTGCTAATCAATTATTTAAAACCCTGCTACCCCATTGACCTCCCTACCATCCTTCGTCCTTTCATACCTCTCTTTCCCATACCAGCCTCCATGACTTCAATCCATCATTGTACCTCATCCGTTCCCTATTTTACCTTCCTCGTCCTATAGTCTTTTCTCGTCCCTGCCAGCATGGATTCACTCTACTCATGGCTTCACTCCTCATCGTACATTGTCCGTTGTTGCTCCTCTCGATTGCTTGACCTGAGTGTACCCTCTGGTTCCAGACATGCCTTCTTGGCCTTGGAGTCTACCTCTTTTTGAGGAGCCTACTTCCATCACTCAATCACGCATATTACCTTCATGCTAGTTCATTTTCATGTTCATTTCTGTCTCCTCTTATTCACATTCCGTACCTGCCATCAAGGATTCACTCCAGTAGAGGCCTGCAATTGATATTTCTTTTGGGTATACCTATCATGATTCCTATGCCACCTCATCTACCCACTGTCATCCTGCCGCATGTATCAGGTTTATAACTCCGGTCATCATTTATTCATCACTACCTCAAGGTTTATCTATTTACATTGCTTACTCGAGCATTCCTATCTTTGAATCTTATGCTACCTCATCGACTCCGACCTTGGGATCTGATAGTTCACATCGCATACACCAGCATGCCTTATCAGCTTCAGTGTCTACCCACTTGCATCACTCAATCAAGCATACCTCTTTTTAGGTCTTATACTACCTCATCGACCTGCTGCTCTCCTGCGGCGATCATCATCATCAGTCTTCACCGTTGCCTCATGTTCCTTCTTTGATCTGTGCTTCTTGTTTCCTCTTCAATCTTTGCTTTCTTTTTGGGGTTTTTCCCTATCCCATCATCATCCTCCCTACTCATATCCTTCTTGTTAACGAACCCTTCTCTTTAACGACATGCATCCTCAAATCAAACGTCATCAGCCTGGAGGGAAGGCGACCTAGGCCTTGGATCCCCAGAGGTTTCCTCCTCAAAGGGGTGTTTTCCTCTCCTCCATGCCAATGATCATAATATTAGTTAGAGTTAGTGCTTTCTTTGGTTAATTAGTTAGATTCTGCTGTTGGATGGAGGCGGATGGTGGCCCCAGCTTTCCCTTCTCTCCTTAGGAAGTCAGCCCTCATCATCTTCTCAGAATTCATTCATTCAACATCCTCGCCTCTTTGATGCTCGACACATTGGGGTATTCTTTTTGGGCTTCTTCCTAACCTACCTTTAGCCAATGCAATTCTTGTGTCGTAGCCCGACAGGATGCTATATCCCATGGATAGAGAGGTGGAAAGCCACAAAGCAAATCAAGTTACACAAACACCATCTCATCTCATCCAGTTGCATAAGCACATTGAATGAGAGGGCTTTAAGCCCGAGGTTCAATGGGCAGAGCAACAACTTCACTCCCCCATCGGGCTTAAAAGGTCACTCATCCTGGACCCCACCAGGATTCATTTTTCGTTGCCCACCATCCACCCCTCCTCCTCCAGCGGCTTGTCTCTCTTACTTGTGGGCTTCTTCCTAACCTACCTTTAGCTGACGCAATCATTCCCATGGCATCTGTAAGGGGGGGAACCATCCTCTAGGGTTCCTTGCGTCATACCCCTGCAGGGTGTATATCCCATGGATAGAGAGGTGGAAAGCCACAAAGTAAATCAAGTTACACAAGCATCATCTCATCTCATCTCATCCAGTTGAGTAAGCACATTGAAACATTGTTTGTTTAAAGCCAAGTTCCAAGATTTAATTTTCATGCAGATAAAGCCAGTCAATCCCAAAGCTGCAACATCCACCAGGCCTGCAATCATCCAGGACTTTGGTAACTGGGTACCCAGGATATAGTGTGAGATTGCGGGGTTTCATGCATGTCTGGGATGGTGACAGATACCAGTGCTGGGGAAATTAAATGTGTTCTATCTGATCTAATGCAGTTTAGATAGCCAGGACTCTGGGTATCATTTCTGGTTGGCAAAATGTGATCTCTTTCTGCTTAATCTGGTACTTACCCAGCTGGAGGGTTTCACCAGCACAAACCAATCAATGGTACATTTTGTAAATAATAGTAATCACTGCATAACCTCTACTCCTCCCATTTCCCCCATCCTAACTCCTTTGACCCCTAAATAAATATTATGGTTACTGTTTTTGCAAATGGTTGTCATGAGCATATTATTAGAGAGAGTCTTTAATTACCAAATGTTTGAAATGTGGGGAAATGCTAATGGGTCATATGTTGGGGTGGCAAAGGGTAATTGTGGGTGGTATGACATCTCAGGGAGTGTACCAGGTAACAGCTAGCCCACTTTAAAGCTAGACTCTGAGTGGAGGCACTGCACATTATCAAACCTTATGGAAAGAACCAGTTTGTAAGCAAAGTTTGGGAACCCAATCCCCTCAGACTACATCCTAGGTAGTAGGCAGGGGTGTAACTCTAGAAGCAGCACTGCCTAGGGGTTACATAGATATGTAGAAATTGTATGTAAGCCCCCCTTAAAGGAGGGGCTTATGCTCCCAATTTAGGCATTTCTTTCCCGCTCCTACCCCATTCCAGAGCTAGGGAATTTTTTTAGTGGTCTGGGGATATTGGCTACTAGACACCTCAAGGTGGCAGCAGAGAGTAGGTTTGGAGTATATAAGGGAGCAGACAGGAAGTATCAGGGCCTTTCCAGCTGGGGCATTATGCCGGGGCTGGAGGGGGGTGGCTGGAGGAGCAGAGATAGGTGGGCAAGTAAGGGAGCTCAGCAGTCAGGGTGGGCCAGTGGAAGGGAACCGGGGCCCCCCCCCCAGTGTAGACAGGATGGCTTTCTAAGCATCGTGGTGATGAGGAGCTGGGGAAATGAAGCTCTATGAGGGAAGTATGGTTAGCCAGGTCCTGCGTCTTTGAGGGCAGGAAGTTGTAGGTGCCCATGGGGGGCCAGGAAAAATAGGAGCCCATTAGAGACCCCTTTTAAGATCATGATTCCTGGGCTGCCAGGGCTGGTGGGGCAGTGACAGGGCCCCCACAGGAGGGGAGCCGGTGGTAGTGGCTCTCCCTCATACCCAGTGTAGCAAGGCGGCCTGGGTTGCAGAGGGAGCCGAGGTGCCCTTCACCCAAAAATGGGGCCTGCTTGGAGGGGCAGGTCCTGGGGCACCGGCACATAGAGGCCGGGCAGGCCTTGGGGGTGATCCTTGGCTGGAGCTTAATGCAAGCCCAGGAGGTACTGAGGGGGATGTGGGCATGGCAGGGATCCCCCGGAGAGGAACAGCAAGAATCAGAGCAGCTTTGGGCTCTAGTTTGTGAAGGCAGGTTGTTCGGAGGGGCCTGGGCGGTGGCAGTACCCAGGAACTCTCCAGTGGCAGGACAGCCAGTAGCAAGGGGCTAGAGTACTGGACCATGGACAGGTTTTGGGACCACTGCGCCAGTGGAGCTGTTAAGGTGACAGGCTGAGTGAAATGAATGAGTAGGTGCAGTGAGGGTAGCACCAGTACAGAACCGAGTTTGAGTGGATTATGAGGCCTGGGTCGTAGAAATAAATCCTGGGACACCTTGTGGCTTGGGTCAGTGCACAGGGGCCCAGATGGGGGAGGCAGCTCACTTTCCCTTGTTGGAGTTGGGGTGACAACCAGTGCCAGTGAGAGGATAACCCAGTGGTAAAGAGAAAAAGGTTTGGCTTACCAGATTGAGAAAGCCAGGAGACTGAGGTTTCTGAGTTGAGAGGTCCTTGGGTAAAGCATCCAAGTAGAGAGCAAGAGGTTAACAGAATCCTTTCTGTAAATCCATCGTTTTAGCTGCTCTAAATGACAAGCCAGTATGTCTGTAACAAGGTTCGGTTAGCCCCATGGAGCTGCTGTATTTATTTGACTGAAGTGTGTGACCCCTGCATTGCTGGAATCATTTGCGATGCAGGAGCTGAATAGAAAAGCTGATTGGGAGAAGAATGACAGTGATGTGCTTTGTTTAAACTGAACCAGGGGGTTAATTAAATGTAACCCCCCCCCCTTCCTTGCAGCTCAAATAATGCTTCATAAGTTTTGATTCCAGATGAACTTTTCCATCCTGCTTAGGCGGGACCAAGGGGCTCTGGGGGCTCAAGAGACATGCAGCGTGGAGTTCCTGGTCCGGTGCCCGCATTCGAGGAGGAATCAAGATTTGATGGGTGAAATTGAGAGTGCACAGGTGAAAGAAGATGCCAGTAAGGTAGGCCACATCTTTTCTGCCTCGGATGGGAGTGCATTTTCACAGTGACTTAGCGCTTGAAGTGGCCCCTTCCCAATGTCCCCAGAAGATCTGCGATGTATATGCCCTAGACAGGGGGCCGGGGGGGTTACATGTATGTATTCTTAAGTACAATCTGTCATGCATATTAAGTAATAATTCACCTAGTTTCAAATGTTAGTGACTCTTGCTTCTGCAACTGCCCCTCTGGGACTCTCTTGAAAACAAAGCTAGTGGCACACATGTGGATATCCTGCTGTGAAAACTCTACGATAAATAATTAAAGCCATTTCAGTTTTTCTCACAAATCAGTGAGAGGCATTATCTATAAATCAGGCTCTCCTTTCCTGTGTTCAGCTGTTCACACCCTTCCTTGCTTCCTGGCAGAATTTAGAAGTTCAAAGGCTAAGAAAGCAGAGTCCCTGCCAGCAGGGCCCTGAGCAGTTGTTGAAGCCCCTTTCTGCTCATGGACTAACACCAACAAACTACAAAGGTGCTGCTCATTGGATGGCCTCCATGAGAACGTGACAGAGTAGGGTTTCTTTAAACCCCACGTGTGGTCACACGCAGAACCTTTCTCTGCTACCGTCCTCACCCCCATGCAGTGTTTACAAGTGCTGGCCACACAAGGCAATTTCTTCACAAAAGGGAATGCTTTTCTCCTTCAGCTACTTAGTGCATTCCTTACAGAAGGTTCCATGGTGAATTTCCTAACCAATGAAGTGCAAAGCAGAAACATCAGCACTGACTATTTTTATTTTTGTTTTGTCCCCAGCCAGCTACTGTCAGCGTCAGGGATATATACTGTTCAGGTCTCGCTGTCAAATGGTTGGCAGCTGGGGTTTTCTCCACGGTTAGTGCCTGTGCCTCCTTCCACCCCATGATGTGGGCCAGCTGTCCTTTTTGGCTCGGTCAGCGCAGTTTGTTCTGGATGCATGCACTTCCCCTTGCATGGGAGCAGGCTCCCCGGCCCAATGACAAGAGGCTGCTGTGTCAAGGGCGCCTGCCATCCCAACCTCAAGCTTGCTCGTGCTTCCAGCAGCAGGCCTCCCCAGTCCCGATGACTATGATTCAAGCTCCTCATGAACCTGGGTCACCAACATGGAAGTGTGTAGTGCATCTGCTGGGTCAGCAGGTGGCCTTGATAGTTTTTTTTTTTTATTGAGCTGTTTGCTTGTCTGTGGCCACCTGCTCCTGTCATAGTGCCCCATTCCAACCTCAACCCCATCAGCCTCTTCCCCACTACCGTATTGGTGGGGGTCTGCAAGAAGCAGGGTATGAGGGCATCAGGGGCCATCACATATGGCCACGGAGTGACATGGGCTTTTCTGTGGTTTTTCACACCACCTGGAGCAGTAGTATGCATAGCGAGCACGTGCACGTGGAGGCGCATGCTTCTGGTAACTACATGCCTCTTCCACCCTCTGTATGTTGCATCAGTCCCCCAGGCCTCTGCCCTGATACCTGGCCTCCACCGGGTGTCAGACAAGAGCAGAGAAAATTTAGCTCCCAATCCGGGAGATGACAGCAGCCCAGTGGCTACTACAGTCATCTCCCAGCCCCCACCAACCACTGGAAGCCTGGGCTCACTCCTGAACTCAGGTTGCCAGCATGGCGTGAGGTGTGGCATCTAGTGTCTCAACCCTCAGCACCACTGGGCTGGCTCATAGTTGCTGGTTTTTTTTTTTTTTCCCTCTCTCAGTCGATAACACCACCTCTGTCCTTCTACTGGTGATACTCCTCCCTATGCACCCCAGCATCCTGATGGCCCTACCTACTGCCTTGTCACACTGCCTCGCTACCTTGAGATCATCCGATATAATTACTCCCAGGTCACTTTCCCATTTAGTGACCTTCAGTACCTCTTCCCCCAATTTATACACCGCCCCTGGGTTTCTGTGTCCTAGGTGCTTGATTTTGTACTATGTGCATTGAAACCCAACTGCCGTGCCCTAGACCACTCCTCGAGTTTTCTCAGGTCTCTACCCATTCTCTCCACACCCTCCAGAGTATCTACCCTATTTCAGATTTCAGTGTCATCTGCAAAGATGCATACCTTCCCTTCCAGCTCAGCTGCAATACTGCTTATGAAGACCTTGAAGAGGACTGGTGCCAGTAAAGATCCCTGTGTTACCTCACTGGTCACTCTACCCTCACAAGATTGAGTGCTGTTTTCCACGATTCTCTGTTGCCTATCCATCAACCAGCTGGTTCCATACCCCGTTTGCCACCATGGGTCCAACCCCCAAACTGCCCAGTTTTCTTGTGTGCCTCTTATGTGGTATGGTGTCAGAGGCCTTGCAGAAATCAAAGTAGGAAATGTTCACTATTTCCCTGGTCACCCAGTGAAAGAAATCAATTAGGTTCATCTGACATGACCTCCTCCTTGTGACTCCGTGGTGTTGTAACCTGCTGGATTCAAGCTACTCCCACTAGCTTTTCTTTTAATAGTGTCTCCATTCACTTCCCCACCACTGATGTTAGACAGACTGGTCTATAGTTGCACAAGCCACAAAAATGAGTGCTTGAAGGCAGATGATGGTGGGTACAGTCGTGGGTGCAGTCAAAACATGAGAAGGCCAAGTGCATCATGAAAAAAGCCAAATTTAGCCGGCCCATTGGTGCAGCGGTAGCGCTACCGCTCATGATCTGGTGACCCAAGTTCATGAACAAGCTTGGGTCATTGAGGCTGACCAGGGAAGGAGGACTGAGAGTCCCAGAAGACGCTGGTCTCCTCCAGGGGAGGGAGGGTTCCATCCTCTGCCACAATAACACAGGTGGTAGTGCGGATGGAGGGCAGATGGGAGGGCTGGAATGTTGCTGACATTAGCAGGTGGACATGACAGGCGGGTGCAGGCTTGCATTGACGTCCATGCAGGGGATGTGCCCAGGGGAGAAAACCAAGGAAAAATGGCCCCGACACTTCCACAATGATGGCCTGTGGGAGCTCTCTGGGTCTTCCTCTCCCTAACCAGATCATGGCGCCTGCCTGATGAAATGTAGAATTTTAGGGGACCCTCCCCACCCTGATCCCACCTGGGGGTGACAGTCAGAGTCCCATGGAGGTAGGTGACAGCATCCAAGAAGGTTTGATGGGGTTGTTTGCAGGGCCTGAGGAATTCAGAGTGGTCAGAGAGATAGGGGACATAAACAGAAATGAAAAAAAAAAGAAAAAAAGCCACATTTATTTTACCATGGTGAGAGACGTGGCTAACAACAATCCACTGTGGAAAAATAAATGTGGCTTTTTTCATGATTCTTTGACTCCAGAGTATGGTTTGTGACTTTGAGCATTGTCAGATATCAGGTGCTTGAACCTTGCGCACCATGCACTTCTGTTTCTGAGTGCAGTCTTTTAATTGTAGCCAGCCTATAGTTGTCAGTCTCCTCCCTGCTGCTACTTTTATGAAGAGGGACTACATCTACCCCCCTCCAGTTCTCTGGAATCACTCTTGTTTCCAGTGAGTTGTTGAATTCCTCAGCACCCTAGGGTTCACCTTGTCTGGCCCCATAGCCTTATCTGCTTTCAGATTTGCAAGTCCCCTCAGGACTCTTTCCTCTGCAAATAGACTTGTCTCCACCTCCCCCCCCCCCAAGTATTTTTGCTACTTCCATGTGGTCTCCCTCCACCATGAAGACTGAGCAGAAGTATTTATTCAGGATATCTGCTTTTTTCTGATCCTCCTCTGCACAGTCTCCCCCTTCCCTTCTTAAACTCACAATACGAACATACGAAATTGCCAGCAGATAAAGGCCTTATGGTCTATCAAGTCTGCTCGATTATGCAACTAGAAGCCCTTCTACTGCAGCTGCCACTCCTTTCTCCCCTCCAGCGACCTTACCCCTCATTCTGTCCCATCCCCTCTTTTAAAGTAACCCACTGTTCCACAGGATACCACTTCCTCTGGCAATGCATTCCATCCAGACACCACCTTCTCTGTGAAAGTGTCTCCTCATTTCCCTCCTGAACCTTTGCCCTTCCAATCTCAGATTGTGCCCTAGAGTGTCCATCTCCCTCCTTAATTTGAAAAGCCCCTCCATGCCCGTCTTATTTATTCCCTTCATGTACTTGAAGGTTTCAGTCATGTTCCCCCTA
Source organism: Neoceratodus forsteri (assembly GCA_016271365.2). Taxonomy (NCBI): domain Eukaryota; kingdom Metazoa; phylum Chordata; order Ceratodontiformes; family Ceratodontidae; genus Neoceratodus; species Neoceratodus forsteri. Next base: position 144,312,394 of record JADMNL010000027.1, read on the forward strand.
TCCCTCCTCTCCTCCAAGGAGTACATGTTCAACTCTCTCAGCCTGCTCACATAGGGTAAGTCCCCTAGCCCCTGGATCATTTTTGTTGCCCTGTGCTGTGCCCCCTCCTGTAACCTAATGTCCTTCTTCAGGTACAGTCGCCAGAACTGCACACAGTACTCCAGGTGTGGTCTAACCAGTGACCTGTACAGTGGCAGGATCATCTCTTCCCTCCTGGAGGATATGCCTCTGGCAATACAACCCAGCATCCTGTTGGCCTTTGCAGCTGCCTTTCTACACTGTGCTGAGTTGTTCATTGCTCCCATTATGATCACCCTCAGATCCTTCTCCTCTTCTGTCTTGTCTGGTTGAATCCACCCCCAGTTGGTAGCTCCTCCTTGAGTTTTTGCACCAAAATGTAGCACCTTGCATTTCTTGGCATTGAACCCCAGCTACCAAGTGTCCAACCAGGCCTCCAATTTTGCCAGATCATCTTACAACCCCTGCCACCCTTCTAAGTCATCCACTACTGCTCCCATTTTGGTGTTGTCTGCAAACAGACTGATCTTGCTCTTGAGGCCTATTGAGATATTTGCTATGATGATCCCAAACAACATCGGCTCCAGTACAGAGCCCTGTAGCACCCCGCTTGTCACCACCGTGGGAGACGAGAGCTCTCCTCCCATCACCACCCTATGCCCTCTCCCTTGCAGCCAATTCACTACCCATCCCACCATCTTTGCCCCTGTCCCTGTGCCTTCCAACTTACTTCCTAGCCTCCCATGCACCACCGTACTGAATGCCTTACCGAAGTCCAGGTATAGGACATCCACTGCATGGCCCCAGTCTAATTGCCTGGTTATCCAGTCATAGTACTCCACCAGGTTGGTCTGACAGGATCTGTCTGAGACAAACCCATGCTGTCTGCTGTCCTGCACCCCATTAGCCTCTAGGATGGGAAACCAGCCTCTCCTTCAGGATTGTCTCCATCAGCTTTCCCATGATGGATGTGAGGCTTACCAGTCTGTAGTTCCCTGGCTCATCCTTGGGGACGCTCTTGTGGAGGGGTACCACGTGCGCCATCCTCCAGTCTTGAGGTACACTTTCTGAGTCCAGGGAGGCATTGAACAGGTCTGCCAAGGGTTCTGCCAGGACTTCTGACAGCTCCTTCAGCACCCTAGGGTGTATGCCATCTGGCCCAGGTGCCTTGTCCACCCTCAGTGCCCTCAAGCCCTCCAGTACTCTGCCCACTGGATTTTCCCATCTGTCACCTCCACCCCTCCGTGCCAACCCTCCCAACCCTTGGGTACACTCCCCCTTTCTCTTTAGTAAATACTGAGCAGAAGTACTCGCTTAATGCTTCTGCCTGTTCTGACCCTGTTTCCACCCACCCCGCATCCCTCTTTAGCCTTACTATTTGGTCCTTCCAACTCCTTTTCTCCCTGATGTACCTGAAGAAGTCCTTCTCCCCCTATTTGATACACTGTGCCAGCCCTAATCCCTTTGTAACTCACCTTATTTTTTTCCTTTCACTTGAAAAAGGTCTTGTCCCCTTTACCTACTCCCTTGGCTGGCCTTTCTTCTGTTTCCACCTTTGCACCCCTCACTGTCTTCCCTGCTTTCCTCTGCTTTTCCTGGTACACCTCCTTGCCCTCTTCCCTCTGCATCTCCTTGTACCTCTTGAGTGCCACCTTTTAGCTTTGATCTTTGCAGTCACTTCCCTTGAGAACCATAGTGTTCTCTTTTTCCTCCTGTTTTTGCACACTTCTTTCACGCAGATATTTGTTGCCTCCATTGCACTATCCCTTAATTTGGCCCACTGATCCTCTACTCCACCAAAGAAATCCCCCTGCCACCACCGCTAGATCATCTCTGAGGCATTCCCACATTTTTTTAAAATCTGCCCCCCTGAAATCTGGGACCCTCCTCATCGTGTGGTTTGTCTGTGCTGCCATCCCTATGCTAAACTACACTGTACGGTGATCGCTGGTACCCAGGTGGTATCCCACCTTGATGGCTACACTATTGTCCAGTATTCTCCCATCTTGACTGGGCTCTCTGACTAGTTGCCTAAGAATGCTCCCTGCAGGGAGTCTAGGATGGCCCTTCTTTTAGCTGAGGTCATGGCTGGGAGGTTCCAATCTACAGCTGGCAGGTTGAAGTCCTTTACCAGCAGCACCTTCCTCTTTCTTGCCATCATGCTGATGGCTTCTCCCATTGCCTTATACAATTCTGCCCCTTGTGTTGGAGGCCTGTATATCACCCCCGTGCAAATACTGGCCCCAGCTCCTGTCTCCAGGGAGACCCACAGCACCTCCAACCCATTCTTTACCCGTAGATCCCCTTGCATTTCTGTTACTATGATACCCTCCCTCACATACAGCACAACCTCTCCACCCTTCCTCCCCTCCCTATCCTTCCTGAACAGAGAGTAGCCTGGTCTGGCCATGTCCCAGTCATGGTTTCCTTTGTACCATGACTCCATTATGGCCACAAAATCCAGGTCTGCCTCTGCCATGATGGCCTCCAGTTCTGGAATTTCATTTCCAGGACTCCTTATGTTGGCACACATGGCTCTCCTCACTTTTCTTCCACTCTTCCTGCAACACCCCCCGCTTCCTGTCTTTGTTGCCACTTGAAATTCCCCTCTCTACCCCTCCCCCAACAGTCTTCATGCCTTGCCTCCCCAACATCTCTCTTTTCACCTCTTCTGTTCTTGTTCCCCTTTTCCCTACTATGCTGCTACGTTTTCTTCCCTCGGGATCTCTCTTGCTGTTGCTTCAATCTGTGTGTGTGTGGGGGGGGGTAGATTATGCTTCCTGTAGTGCTTCTGCATCCCCCCTTGGATAGTTTAAATGGTCATCAAAGTGACATCTAAACTTGCCACTGAGGACTGTGGTCCCCTTCCTAGACAGATCCAGGCTATCACCACTGTAGTGATCCATATCCTTCCACGTTGGCCCCAGTCTCCAATGAAGCCAGATCCCTCATCCCTGCACGATTCTTTCAATCAAGTGTAACAGCTCCCGGTGTGGAGTACCTTATCCTTCCCATGGCTATAGACAGGTAGCACTCTGGCTAATGCCACCATTCATGCTACTTGCCTTTGGCCCCTCCACAGTTCCCTGACTCTTCCTGTACTACCCCAGTTCCATCCCTCACTAGGTAATTTGTCACAAGGTGGGCAATGACATCCAACTCCCCACCCTGTCCTGCCACACTGGTGATCCTTAGGATCTACTGTCCATCCCTCCAAGCCGAGGCCCCAGGTAGGCACCTGATCTCCCTCTCGCCACCCTTTCCTGCGCCCAGATCTTCCCCCTAGCAATTGAGTCCCTACCAGAAGCTGCTTTCTTCTCTGCTGGGGTCTTATGCCTCCCACCTTAGGGCCTCCCCTTTGGAGACTACCGCATCCTCCCTTGCCACCACTAGGGCTGCCTACTCACAGCAGTCCTGTCTTGACAGAATGTTGAAAGGATTCTGCAGTGGCACAAGCTGAGGAATGTGCCCCTGACCCACCACCCCCAACTTCCAATAGCCCACCAAGGTCCAACCAGCCCTCCTCTGTCTAGACAATCTCTTAGTAATCTTAGTAAGAGGGGGTGCATGGGGTGAAGCCCCCCACATAAAGCCACCTTTACATTTTTGTCATCATTTCAGCAATCGCTGGGTTGTACCCCTTGCCCTACGTGGCTGCACTCTTTTGCCTTCGCCGATTTTGGCCTCACTATTTTTGACTCTCCCAAATCACACAGAACCCTTGGCGGCCACTGGATGGGACAAGAGGTCATCTGAATCCTAACCAGCTCGGTACAGAGACCAGCAACCCCCATCCTCAACCCAGAGAGGTGCATTCAGAAGGGGTAGCACCACTGTCTCCAGAATGTCTCCTGGAAAACTGCAGCTTCATAACCATTACACTGCACCACTCCAATGTCTGCTAATATTAGTCACTCCCTTCCATTTTCTGAATGTAATTTGCCCCTTACTGTCCCTTCCCTTTAATACCCATGACTTCCAGTAGTCTTCATATGAAGTCCGAACTAGCCATTGCTTAACCTGATACAAAATGGCCGCCTAGGAGATGATGAGGTATACAAGGTTGAGCAGCTACAGCCAGCCCGGGGGGGGGGGATGGATAAGAGTGCGATGGGTAGTGGCGCCAGGAAGGTGTTGATCTGGAAACATAATGATGTAGCATGGTTATAACTTGCATACTGTGTGATCCTGAGCAGAGCAGATCACTTAACTGCCCTGTGCTCCTGGGTCTGACCTGAAACTGGCTTCTCCTCAGTGTGCCTTTCCCAGCCAAAAATAGTAAAAATAAATTATAAAAGGGTAGACTGCCACTGGACAGACAGATGGGTTAGTTAGGCCTTCTTCTCTTGATCAAATTCTGTATTTCTGACACAGGGCAAGGCAGGTGGTTGCAGGTGCTACCACATAATGTCTGTTGCTCTCATTCTTGAGTTTTCTTTCTCTCAGAGTCTTGAGTTCTTTTTCTTGGTTTCTCTACAGTGTGTTACATAGAGACATAGAATCATAGACATTGTCGGCAGATAAGGGCCCGCTAGACCCATCCAGTCTGCCCAGAAGCCCAATACATGTATGCAGCCACTGCCCCATGTGGTTAATGATCGTTTGAATTTGGTTCTGTTTCAGTGTGCTGAAGTGTTACTGTTTGCCGTCTTCATGATGTTGGGCTATGTGCCACATCAGTTCTGATCTGCACCAGAACTACACAGCAACATAATCTGTCTTGACCAATGTGATCTGTACAGGAGACAGAAGAACAAACATATTTAAGAGGTTGACATGCACTCTGTACAGTTTTAGCTCCCACTAGTCCTTCTTGTTTGGACCTGTATCTGTGGGTTTCCCCTGGCACTACTAGTGCCCCTTCACCTGCTCTGCCTGGCTGTGCAAGCTAGGATGGAGCCTGCTGAACAAAGTGCTGAAGGGTAGATTCGGAGTTTTTTTTTTTTTGGGCATTACCTTCCTTTTCCTGCCAATGCAACCTCGAAAGGTTGAGCTTTTTTTGCCACCTGATTTCTTCCTTTACGGCTCTCAAGCTGCTCCCCATACTCTGCCTCATCATCAAAGCTGCTTAGGTTAGCCTCTTCAGATAATGTACAGTATCGGTGGACAGATCATCTGATGGTGGAAAGTACTCAGACCTGAATGAGTGTGCTTCCTCCTCCTCGTCATCTGCACTATTAGGTTCTACAGTACTGGAGACAGGCCAGGAAACAAGAGGTGTCACAGTAGGGATGGGCATGAAATAGTTGTGCAACTGACTGAGGTCACAGTGGTAGCAGTGGCCAGTGTCACCGTAGCAGTACTGGTGGTCATCATAGTTACAATAGCAGGTGTGGTCTGGATCACAGTGGCAAGATTGGTCTGGATCACAGTGGCAGGAGTGGTCTCAGTGACAGTGGCAAGAGTGGTCTGGGTCACAGTGACAGGAGTGGTCTCAGTCACAGTGGGAGCAGTGGTCTGGGTCACAGTGAGAGCAGTGGTCTGGGTGACAGTGACAGGAGTGGTCTGGGTCACAGTGACAGGAGTGGTCTCAGTCATAGTAGCAACATTGGTCTGGGTCACAATGACAGCAGTGGTCTGGGTCACAGTGACAGGAGTGGTCCGGGTCACAGTGACAGGTGTGGTCTTCGTCACAGTGGCAGGAGTGGTCTCAGTCACAGTGGCAGGATTGGTCTGGGTCACAGTGGCAGGATTGGTCTGGGTCACAGTGACAGGAGTGGTCTCAGTCACAGTGGCAGGATTGGTCTCAATCACAGTGACAGGAGTGGCTGGCAGAAGTTGAGATGCTAGTAGTATAATGGATGAGTGGTAGATCAGAAAGTGTAAAGTTTTTTTTTTTCCTGGGAGAGGAGTCATTAGTGGGCAGTATTAATTGAAAACTGCAACCTATTTTATATACTTTTGCACAGTCCAAGGGTTGCGATGGGGTCAGGGTTTAGCAGAGATTCAAGATGGTGGGTTTAATATTTTGATTTTGGGGGGCACGGAGTGATTTCTGCGGCTGACTGGCACCTTTTACGTGGCTTACGCCAGGATTAACCATGGCAGAAAGGTGCCAGTCAGCCAGTCGGAGTCTGCAATTCTCAGACCCCATTGTATAATAAAGATGAGGTGATGGTGGTACTGGTGGCAGTGGCAAGGGATGAAGAGAACACATTCACATTGCTAGAATCAGTGGCCATTCATGACACTGTCCCCCTAGCAGCACTACTAGTACTTCAAATAGTACTCTTTCCCTGGTGATAGCCAACACCATACTGGTGCTGAAGACTGCAGGATTTGGCAGGGCAATACATAATTCTGTTCGGTGAATGCACCCTGAGCATTGCTCTGCAGCACATTCACCCTCACCTGCTGCTTGCTGCCCTACACCTACTGCAGCTTTTCTTGGGCAGCTGGACATACTGCTGGTATGTCCTCTGTCTGCCGTACTTATATTCCTCAAAGAAGATGTCAGATATTAAATTTAAATGATATTATTATGAAATATAAGTAGCAGCAGAACAACCCAGCACAGAGTGTACAGGTTAAAACTCCAATTTATAGAATAATAGTTAAAAAGTACTTACAGCCAGTACTACAGGTGAAATATAAACATGACACAGAGAGGGCAGAACTCATCATGACCCAACCGGTTTCGCACTAGGCTTTCCCAAGAGTCATTGAAACCTAGTTAGTGAGATCCTTAAATAAACCAAAGTGATTTAAAGACACAGTGTCACATTTATATATAAAAAAGGTTAAAAACTTTAACTTTATCCCGAACATACCCACCAAAGATAGGGAAAGTACCCACTTAACTAGTCAATGTTTTGTATAACAGTGCTGTGCTTAGAAAAAAGTATATATTTTCATGACATAACTGCCCATTCCTATGTAACTGTAGTATTACTATTAGTATGGTACAAACTTCATTCTCATTTTTTAAAGTACATCTTAGCATGGAATGTACTGAAGATATATTAGCAGTAGTATGGGTAAAACAAGTTACTACTAAAATTGCATTTATGTAAACCATTTTGTAAACGCTCTCCTTTCAAGAATGGCTTGCATCTCTAGGTAGATATCAGAACACAAATATATAAATGTGACACTGTGTCTTCAGTGGCGGAGCTAAAGGGGGCTGGGGGCTGTCGCCCCTCCTGGCTGCCCCAGTGTGAGTAGTGGTGCCCCTCCACCATCTTTATTCACTGTTTAGTGCCCACTGTGTAGCCCATGATTGACTGAATGGGCTCCCCCGGCTCCCAAATGCTCCCAAACCTGGCTCCACCACTGTGTGTCTTTAAATCACTTTGGTTTATTTAAGTGTCTCACTAACTAGGTTTCAGTGACTCTTGAAAAAGCCTAGTGTGAAACCGGTTGGGTTGTGACGAGTTCTGCACTCTCTGTGTCATGTTTATATTCCTGTAGTATTGGCTGTAAGTACTTTTCAACTATTATTCAATAAACTGGAGTTTTAACCTGTACGCTCTGTGCTGGGTTGTTCTGCTGCTATTTGCCTTTTCTGACCTAGCACGAGTATCCTGACTGGATCCATGGCTTTTGCTGCTGGTATTATTATGAAATACAGTAGTCACTCACTGCAGCAATGCCTCCACTCGCAGAGACCAAAGAATCTACTCCACTGCTCATCCCTGTTTCTCAGCTGGGCAAGCGTCCTTTTCCTATCGCTTGCCATAAGTTGCCAACATTCTGGAACCAGCTCCCCTTTCTCCTCCTCCTCAGGCTCCAGCTGAAGCTCCTCCCACCACCCACCTGCACCTGTTTCCTGTAGGAGGTCTCCTAACTAGTTATTTTGGGTAGCTCAGGTTTTTGGGTCCCCTAGTCCTTTACTGATCCCTGGTACACGGCATTGCGTGCCTCTCTAATGCTTTGTTGTCCAGTTTCCAGTTGTCCACGTGCACGTGTATTTGTACATGCTTGCACTTTAATTTGTTCCCAGTTTGTGTCAAAGAAGTATTCATTTTGGCTGTGTCTGCATTTTGCATTCTGATCCATGTAATGTACTGCATCAATGTTTTTCTGTTTCCTGCTGTAACTATCCCCCAGGTCACACCTGGAAATGAGCCTCAGCTCAGTGTGTCTTTCCCAGTTACAAATTTTCAAATAAAATAAATAAAACTCACTAGACAAGTCTGACTAGTAGATAAATTCTCAGAAGAAAAAAAATGTATTTTTCAAATTTCTTTTTTGGCACAAAGACACACACTTAGAATAGTGTCTTTCCTGAGTGCATACAGCACACACAGAAAACCAAATGGTAAATAGCAGCCCAGAAGTGGTGGGAGTCAGCTGATTAGTCCCACCCTACCAGTTAATAGCTATGTAAGGTGGTGCACTTGCAGCTGCACAAGTGGCCACAGAGGGACCCGAGCCCAGGTTTCTCATAGGAAGATGTATAATAATAAATTTAAATGAAATTATTATGAAACAAACACTCACTGCATCAATGCCAGTGAACTGGCAAGTCTCCTTCACTAATGGTCAAGCCTAAAACAATGTATTTTTAAGATGTGTTCTTTGGCACGAAGCCATGACCAAGCTGAGTGCACAAGTGTGTACAGTACACAGTACTGCATACAAGCACAGGACAAAACAACAGCCATCCAGAAGCAGTGGTGGTGGGAGTCAGGTGACTCTGGCCTCCACAAAAATAATAAATATATAAAATGTATTTATTCAGCACAGTTGTGCACTTCACCGCACCTCATGTGGACTACTATGACTCGAATTCCTTAGTTTACCTTGTTCTTTGTTTCAGACAAGTCCAACTAAGTTATAAAAAAAAAAATTAAAGGGTTACTGTCAGCTTTTTGTTACTTTTTTTTTTTGCACAGCTCAAAAAGGTATCTGCAGGCATATATATGCATTAAGATGACAAGTTATGGTCCTCATTAAAGGTTTATTATCAATTTAATATATGAATATTGTATTTATAAGTATACTAGAGTATACAAAAAAATTCCGGTAATACTACTGAAAAGAAAGCAATAATTGTACACTTGCCCACTGGTAATAGTATCGTTCAGAAGTGATAATACTATCATTCAGGTGCTGTAATAGTATCGTTCGGGACCTGAACGATAGTATTATCAACAAAATTCAAGAGCGCAAGTGCAATTCTGGGCACAAAGTCATCCTAAGCATGCCTTTGGATAGGCCACTTTTCCTGTGTGGGCGGGCAAAACAATTTTAAAAACATGGCTGCTCGCAATCTCGCTTAGCAAGGCCGCACTGCATGTTCATGTTTCTTTCCTTTTTTTTTTTTTTGCTTTTCTTTTTGGATTCTTAAGAAGATAGAAACATAGAAACATAGAGCATGATGGCAGAAAAGGACCACCTGACCCATCAAGTCTGCTCAAGGTGCCTAGCAGAAGGCTAAGACTTTCTCCCACACCTACTTGTCCCTGTGGCCTCCTCTTCCCCTCACCCCTCCCGCTTTCGATACCAGATCCATGTGGCCGTCCCAAGCTCTCTTAAAGCCCCTTACAGTGGCCTCCCCTATCACCTCCTCTGGGAGTTAATTCCATTTTCCACCACCCTGTCAGTGAAAAAGTTCTTCCTGGTGTTTCCCGTAAACCTGAATCCCTCTATCTGTAGCACATGCCCCCTGGTCCACTTGTGCCCCTTTAGTTTAAAAAGTCCCTCGTCTGGTTCTCTGTTTATCCCCTTCATTTACTTAAGGTCTCAATCATATCCCCTCATCCCTTCTCTGCTCCAGGGAGTACATTCCTAGATCACTCAATCTGTCTTCGTATGTCAGGTGACTAAGCCCAGCCACCATCTTAGTTGCTCTTCTCTGCACCCTCTCCAGCCTTTCCTCATCTTTTTTTGGGAACGGTTTCCAAAATTGCACCCCATATTCCTACTGCGGTCTGACCAGCTGTTGATATAAGGGGATGATAACCTCTCTCTTCCTGCTAGTGAATCCCCTCCCGATGCAACCCATCATCCTGCTAGCCTTGGCTACTGCCTGCCCACATTGTTTAGCTACCCTTAGGTCCCTGGAAACAATAATTCCCAGGTCCCTCTCCTCCTCAGTCTCTTCCAGTGCCAGACCCCCCAGGTAGTAAGTCTCATTTTGGTTTCTCTTCCCCAAGAGCATGATTTTGCACTTTATGTTAAAGGCCGATTTCCATCTTTTGGACCAAACCTCCAATAATCCTAGGTCCCTGTGCATATTCTCTCTCCCCTCCTGGTTTTCCACCCCATTACAGATCTTCACATCATCCGTGAAGAGACACATCCTACCCCTTAGACCCTTAGTTATATCCACCATGAATATGTTAAATAGCAGTGGACTCAGCATTGACCCCTGGGGAACCCCGCTTGAGACCCTTCCCTCCCCTGAGGAGACACTGTTTACTATTACCTTCTGACTCCTATCAATTAGCCAGTTTTGCACCCATCTAACTACCCTCACCCCCAGTCCCAGTCTATCCAATTTATAGATCAGTCCCCCATGCAGAACGGAATTAAACACCTTCCTAAAATCAAGATACGCAATATCCACTGATCCCCCTTGGTGCACGTCCCTAGTGACTGCGTCGAAGAACTCTATTAAGTTCATTTGACAGGACCTCCCCTTAGTGAATCCATGCTGATGCCTATTGATAAGTTTATTGTCCTGCAAATACTGATGAATCCTGCCCTTCAGTAACTTTTCCAGAATTTTGCCAGCTAGGAATGTTAAACTCACAGGCCTATAGTTACCCACCTCTTCTCTATCAACCCCCTTATGAAGAGGGACGACATTTGCTATCCTTCATGAGCCTCCGGTGCTACAAAAAAGAGAAAAGGTAGGACTACCTACAATTTTTACGAAGCGGGTGAGAGCGAGACAGTACAGCGGTTGGACAGAATCAAGAGTCCTTTACTGCAGCGGCCGTCTGCCCATAACAAAATAATAAAACTACAAAATCGGGGGGCGCTGTTGAGCACGCCCACTGATGAGACACCCTTAGTGGGAGCTCTACACGCATCTGCTATTAAAACGTTAAAAATAACATTTGTCTGCAAACAAGTGCCTCTTATTTTGGAAGAACAGAATTCCTGAAGTAATAAGGAATCGAACTATACCTTTTTCAAGCTATGGGTCGCACTAACAAGGCTGGAGCAGGGAGTACTAAAGTCCCATCGACAGAATCTATCCAAGGGGATGCAACCGCGAAGTTGCCTGAGTCGGAACCCCCATGGCGATCATTGCAGAAATCCATGCAGGCTATAGACTCCACGGTGGAGTCAATCCTGACTAAATTCGAGGAGCAGGACTCTAAAATTGCAGCGGCTACCAAATCAGCCAGTATGGCGGAGTCAATAGCTACAAAAGCCCTGACATCTTCGGGCAAACTTGTTCAAGAAAACACCCAGCTGAAATACAGACTGGAGGCCTTAGAGAATGCACAAAGGGACGCCAATGTTCGTCTCATCGGACTGCCTGAGAATGTGGAAGGAGATAACTTACTCTATTTCCTGAGGGAGTGGATGATCAGAGCTCTGAATCTGAAGTCTACGATTTCCCCGGAGAACCTTTTGAATGCATACCGCATTTTGCCGAGATCAGCAGCAGCAGCGAACAAGGAGCTTCCCCGGACGGCTCTGGTGGTTCCAACAAGCCCAGCCATGAGGGATCTGATACTACAGGCCACAAGAGAAACTACGCAATTCAATTTTCAAGGCGCAGCGGTGCATCTCTTCCCAGACTTGTCCTATGCAACAAGAGCCCGAAGGAAAAAATTTGATGGGGTGAGATCTAAATTACGGAGCCTAGGTGTGGCACACTCATTATTAATGCCAGCGCATCTCAGAATCCAATACGGGGGACATACATTTCAATACACGGACCCTGAGGAAGCAGGCAAAAAGGCTCAAGCAATTTCGAGGGAATTCGACCAGACTAGTCAACAGGTACCCTCTGATTCGGAGGAAGAAACATGAAGGCTAATTGACATTACAGGGGTGTAATCTAAATAATTCTGTTCCTAGTGGGAGGATGGAAAGCCCATTTATGCTAGGAGGCTTTATATATTTTGTTTGCAAATATTGTCACGTTAAAATGGCTCTGGGTTAAGGCTAGTTCGATGTTAAGGCCTATGTTTTATGAGTCATACAGACAAGTTGGTTTCAATTCCAGAGGCAGGTATGGGGAGTAGTTTTTCTCACTGATAGCTAAAATTATAGGAAAAATATGTTTGGGAGAGGGTCATAACAACACAGGTTGTTGGTTATATATGTTTGGATTATTTTTCGCATCGCTCTTTGACCACTCAAAGTCTTGTGGGGTGTAGCTTATCTTTGGACTGATTTAAGGACGCTTAATATTATAAGGAATACCCCTATATCCGCAAGCAAGATTGCTTAGATTTAATTTTTACTGGGGCATTGAATGTACGATGTATATCAAGAGATTTCTGGCATGAGAACTTGTATATTTCTGTTTTTCTATAAAACAATAAAATATAAGTTTAAAAAAAAAAACTGCAAAATCGGATCCATATATTAAAAAAAAAAAATGTATACGTTCTGGTGCATTGCTCGTGAGTAATACCATCTCGAGGTTCTGGATACGGGAGCCTCTTGAGTTTTGCTGTCGAGGTTCCTACATGTCCAGAACCTCTCAATGGTATTACTCACCGGTAATGCACCAGAACCTACTGTATACATTATTCTCTTTTTAATAGATTTTTCATTATATTTATGATTGTCATCCAGACCTTATCCCCAGCCACTTTCCAGTGTGTTCACATACCAACATGGCACCAAAGTCCCTACAAACCCATGCATGGATGAGTTGGGCAAATTTCATAAGTATTAACTGAGTATATTTTACAAAACTGTGCAGTGAGCTGACACTTATAAAGTGATTCCCATGTAAAACCAACTAGTGCTAGAAGACAGTTTAATGAATGCTTGAAATGGAAAGCTGTGACTCTGGGCATGTGCACCAAAAATAACAAGCATTTGTCAATGCTGAATGTTTGCTTTCTGGCATTAGCAGTGGAAGTGCAGGAGTTAGACAGATGCAGTATAGGAATGGCATTGAAGTACTGAACTGATACTAACTCCTCCCTCCCCCTGCAGAGATGGACAGGCATTGGGGTGTGCCTTTGGGTCGTCGCCCATGACGGTCACGACATTTCACCTCACCCTACCCTTCAGACACTGACAAGTGTTGAGGTGTGCCTTGGGGTGTTTGGCCTTTACATTCACCTCATTCCATAAAGAAATACACTGAAATGAGCACAGTATAGGAGAATGGGGTGAACTCTGGGGGTAAAGGGTCCAAGAGCGCACCTCGAAGCCTGTCACTGGCTGCAGGGTGGGGGTGGGGGTGGGGGTGAAATGGCATGAGCATTACTGTCGACAATCCCAAGTCATACCCCTGATGCCTGTCAGTCCCTACAGGGTAAGGCAATATGGTCAAAAACCCTAACGCCCTGGGAGTTTCTTGGTATATTTACTCCAAGTTTTCCACATGGGTTTTTTGTGATCCCACCGCCTGAACAGTGACACTATCAGTTTGTTGCGTGAAAGGTGATTTTACAGAGTGACTGCACCATTTGGCGCCACAGGTGCAAAAATACATTTCGAACAGGATGTGAAAAGTGACAGGTGTACTGTTCATGAGGAGGTGTAAAAAATAGCATTGTTGAAAATCTGAAATGAAAATATACAAAAACTGGTAAAGTCACAAGCATACGTAGAAACTGCGCATCATACACCCGTAATGTAAGTAGTTTGGGGATTTTTTTTACAGCAGATTTTCAACATAGACATTTTTGCACCTCTGCTCATGAACAGTGTCCCTGTGATTTTCTTAATCTATCCCGAACACTAAATTCCCACAGTGACCACGCTACAGTATTCTGCGCCTGAAGTGCGAAAACACATTTCGGCCAGGGTGTGAAAAATGACAGCTATACTGTTCATAAGGAGGTGTGGAAAATGTCAATGTTGAAAATCTGGACTGAAAATATTACAATTTCGTAAACTTATGAGGGTGCAAGGAAATTGATCAATGCACGCTTGTAACAGTCATTTTATGGACTTTTGTCACCAAGTTTTCAACATAGCCATTTTAACACCTCTGCTCATGACCAGTGTCACTGTGATTTTCTTAATGTGTCCCGAACATTGATTTCGCACACCAACCTCGCTAATGTGCGCTACATGTGCGAAAACACATTTTGGGCAAGATACTGTATGAAAAATGACAGCTATATTGTTCATAAGGAGGTGTGGCAAAATGGCAATGTTGAAAATCTGGAGTGAAAATATTAAAAATTCTCAAAGTTACGAGCATGCGTGGGAACTGCACAATGCACCCTTGTAAAACAGTCATTTTTGGGAATTTTTTCACCAAATTTTCAACATAGGGTTTTTGGGGGCCTACCTCATGAACTGTGACACTGTCATTTAGATTACTCAGTCCTGAAAGGTGGTTCTGCATATTTCTGAAATCACCTTTGTGGACGAATAACAAAATGACAGTGACTGAGATTCATGAGGTGAGTCTAAGAAACTCGTTAGTTGGTGACAAAATTCCCCAAAATGGCCAAGATATGCACCAAAGATGAAAAAAAAATAAAACTGGAGGAAGGTGGATGTGATTCCCCTTCACAAAAGTGGGACCAAGACAGAGGCAGGAAGCTACAGACCTGTCAGTCTGACCTCTGTGGTAGGGAAAGTGATGGAGTCACTTCTGAAAGAAAGAATAGTTGAGTACCTAGAGGCCAGTGGAGCACAGGACCCAAGGCAGCATTGGTTCACAGCAGGAAGGTCATGTCAGACGAATCTAATAGATTTCTTTGACTGGGTTACCAAAGTAGTAGACCAGGAGAGGCTGTGGACATGGCCTACCTAGGCGTTAGCAAGGCATTTGACACAGTCCCACAAAAGATTAATAGTCAAATTAACCAGCCTGGGAGTGGGTCCCAGGGTGATAGCCTGGGTAAAACATTGGCTGGACAACAGGACACAGAAGGTAATTTTAAATGGAGTCCACTCTGAAGAAAGAGGGGTTACTAGTGGAGTACATGAGGGTTCAATATTGGGTCCAGTCCTTTTAATGTCTTCATAAGTGACATTGCAGAGGGACTGGAAGGAAAATATGCCTCTTTGCAGATGACACAAAGATCTGCAAGAGGGTTGATACACAAGGAGGCATGGAAAGGATGAGAAGGGACTTGGCAAGGTTGGAGGAATGGTCAGAAGTATGGCAGCTAGGATTCAATGCAAAGAAGTGCAAAATAATGCACCTGGGAAACAAGAACCCAGGGGAAGAATACACAATGGGGGGTTGGGGTAGTAATAACAACAAACAAGCATTTGTCAATGCTGAACGTTCGCTTAGAGGTATTTGCAGTGGTGTTTGGCATGTATGGTGCTTTACCCTAATGCCCTGTGCGATTGCTGGTATTTGCACAATAAATTTTCAGCATGACCTTTTTGTTACCCCCATTGTGCGCTACATAGGCGGAAACACGTTTTGGGCAGGATGTGAAAAATGACAGCTGTACTGCTCATAAGGAAGTGTGGTAAAATGGCAATGTTGAAAATCTGGAGTGAAAATATTGAAAATTCGCAAACCTACGAGCGTGCGTGGGAACTGTGCAACGCACGCTCATAAAACAGTCATTGTTAGGAATTTTTTCACCAAATTTTCAACATTGGCTTTTTAAAACCTGTGGTAATGAACAGTGTCACTGAGATTTTCTTACTGTGTCCCATACATTGACTTCGCACACCGACTGCGCCATTGTGCACTACATGGGTGGAAACACGTTTTGGACAGGATGTGAAAAATGACAGCTATACTGCTCATAAGGAGGTGTGGCAAAATGGCAATGTTGAAAATCTGGAGTGAAAATATTGAAAATTCGCAAACTTACGAGCATGCGTAGGAACTGCACAACGCAGGCTCGTAAAACAGTTAATTTTAGGAATTTGTTCACCAAATTTTCAACATAGCCATTTAAGATCTCTGCTCATGAACAGTGACACTGTGATTTTCTTAATGTGTCCCATACATTGAGTTACGCACACCGACTGCTTTCATTGTGCTACATTACTAGGAAACACGTTTTGGGCAAGATGTGAAAAATGACAGCTGCACTGCTCATAAGGAGGTGTGGTAAAATGGCAATGTTGAAAATCTGGAGTAAAATATTGGAAATTTACAACTTACGGCGTGCGTGAGGAACTGCATAGCACACACTAAATAAAACAGTAATTTTTAGGAATTTTTTCACCAAATTTTCAACATAGCCATTTTAAGACCTCTGCTCATGAACAGTGTCACTGTGATTTTCTTAATGTGTCCCATACATTGATTTCGCACACCGACTTCGCCATTGTGCGCTACATGGGCGGAAACACGTTTTGGGTGAGATGTGAAAAATGACAGCTATACTGCTCATAAGAAGGTGTGGTAAAATGGCAATGTTGAAAATCTGGAGTGGAAATATTAAAAATTCGCAAACCTATGAGCATGCGTAGGAACTGCGCAAAGCATACTAAATAAAACAGTCATTTTAAGAATTTTTCACAAATTTCAACATAGCCATTTAAAGACCTCTCTGCTAATGAACAGCATCACCATGATTTTCTTAATGTGTCCCATACATTGATTTCGCACACCGACTAGCCATTGTGCGCTACATGGGCGGAAACATGTTTTGGGCAGGATGTGAAAAAATGACAGCTGTACTGCTCATAATGAGGTGTGGTAAAATGGCAATGTTGAAAATCTGGAGTGAAATATTGAAAATTGTGAACTTATGAGCTCATGTGAGGAACTGCTAAACGACGCCAGAAACAGTTTGTTTTTGATTTTTGCACTAGCTTAACATGGTTTTTGGGACTTTTCATGAATGATTCACTATGAAACATCTGAATGGTGATTTGCACATTGTGTGTGCAGTGATCATGTAAATCACCCTTCGGCCCGAATAACGCCATAACAGTGACATCATTCATGAGTAGGATCCCAAAACCCCATGTTGGAAAATTTGGCAAAAATTCCAAAATGCCTGAGATATGCAATAAAGTTGAAAACCCCTATCTAGCCCATTATACAGCTTACCGGCATTTCCTCAGTTCGCGGTCGGCTTTGAAGAGTGCAGACGTGTTCCCGGTCCACTGAAGATCGTCGCACCCGAGCTCCGGAGGTAAGTATGGGGTGGGGGGTGGGAGGCTGGGTGCGCAGTGGGTGGGTGCAGGTTGTGGGAGGGGACTGGGAGAAGCGCCGTGAGACCGTTTTCGATTTACAGGTAAAAAAAAAGACGACGTGGGACATTTGCCGCCTGGGGTGGGCTCCCAGCGGGCAGAAGCATGGCTGGGGGCTGAGGAGCCACTGGGGATTGGGCACCCCTGGCCGGGGGACAACCGGACATTTGCCATGCTGGGGTGGGCTCCCAGTGTGGCAGAAGGATGGCTTGGGGGCCATGGAGCCGATGGGGGATTGGGCACCCCGTCGGCAGACGGCGTGGGATGTTCGCCACGCTGGGGTGGGCTCCCAGCGTGGCAGCAAAGATTTTGGGGGGGGCGGCGTGACACGGGGGGGGCCGCGTGATGCGGTGCTCTGTATGACAGCGGTGGTTTTCTTTGAAGCGAAGACCACCGCTGTCGTACACAGCTCCCGCACCCATTGGTGCAGGACCGCCACGCCTGCTCAACGGAGCAGTGGATTGAAAGGGAGAGGCACACCTCCAAAGTGTGCTACTCTCCCAAAAGCGTTCACTTGCATGCGCGCAAGTGACGTAAAGGAAAGGGACCTGGGGTAATCATATCAGATGACCTTAAGGTTGCAAGCAATGTGAGAAGGCAGTAGGAAGGGCTGGGGGTATACTGAGATGCATAAGGAGAGGCATCAGCAGCAGAAAACAGGAAGTTGTTATCCCTCTGTACAGACAGTTGGTGAGACCCCATCTGGAGTACTGCGTCCAGTTCTGGAGACCCCATCTCCGCAAGGACATAGACAGGATAGAGACAGTCCAGAGGAGGGCAATTAAAATGGTGCAGGGTCTGCAAGAGAGCATATGAGGAGAGACTAAAGGAGCTTAATGTACACCCTTGAGGAAGAAGGGAGGGGGGACATGATAGAAACTTTTCAGTACCTCAGTGGAATCAACAAAGTCCAAGAGGGTAGCATCTTTCAGAAAAGAGACGTGCAAGAACAAGGGCACAATTTAAAGATAGAGGGGGCGTTCAGGGCAATCTGAGGAAGTATCATTTCACAGAGAGTAGTGGATGCATGGAACAGCCTTCCTGAGGAGGTTGTGGGGTCTAAAACTGTGGGAGAATTCAAGAATGCATGGGACAGACATAAGGCAATTCTTGTGGGGGGTAGGAAGAAATAGGCTGTTGGTTAACTAGGATCTGCGGCCTATCCTGTAGGTAGGGAAATGGGCAGACTAGATGGGCCAAGCGGTCCTTACCTGCCATCAAAGTCTATGTTTCTATTTATTGCATTATACAGCTTACTGGCATTTCTTCAGTTCACGGTCGTCTTTGAAGAGTGCAGACGTGTTCCCGGTCCACCGAAGATCGTCGCGCTGGCCTCTGGAGGTAAGTATGGGGTCATGGACGTGGAGGGGGGTGCACAGAGGGTGGGTGCAGGTTGGGGAGGGGCGAGACAGTCAACAAGGGACCATTTTTTTTTTTTTTTTTCAGGTGTGTTTATGTTTATTCAGACTATGTGGACTTTTGCCACGCTGGGTGGGCTCCCAGCATGGCAGCTGAGATTTTGGGGAAGTGGAGCGACAGGTTGGGCACCGCCGTCGGCCATATGGACTTTGCCACGCTGGGGTGGGCTCCAGCGCACGTGAACTCTGGTTTGGGGGTACAGTGGAGCCGATGGGGGTTGGGCACCCCAGTCAGCTGTCTCGGACTTTTGCCATGCTGGGGTGGGCTCCCAGTGTATCACCTGTCTGTTTTGGGGGCAGTGAAGCCAACGGGATTGGGCACCCCCATCGACCATATGGTGCTCGGGGGGAGCACATGAGCACACTGGGGTGGGCTCCCAGCATGCTACTTGGGTGTTGGGGGGGAAATAGACTAAAACGGAGCTGTCTATGACAGCTGTACAGATGCAGTGCAGAATGTAGGCACCTTGCATACTGCCGACAGTAGTATGTAAATTGCATGCTGACGGCAGTATGCAAATTGCCTATACGTTACCATCTGTGTGCCACTGCATCTGAATGGCTGTCATAGACAGCTCTGACATTCATTGGTGTGGTGCAGCCACACCTGCAAAAGAGAGCAGGGCATTGAAAGTGGGGGAGGCACACCTACGAAAACTCGCATGGTGGCACTATGTTTCTTGCACATGCGTGCAAGCAAACATAAAAATCCTTCAAAAGCTCCCTTATCCCCTTAAGCTGCTGTTTAAAACATGACAGCATTAAGTCTGGTTTGGTTTTAGTACATACAGGCTGTGCATCTGCTCACTAGGCCCTGCCTGTCTCTCTGAGCAAACAACACTAATTTAGTTTCACTTTGTTCTCACTCTAGTGGTTCTCCTGAAAAAAACCTAATTGTCACACAACAAATGTAAATAAATTGACCCTCTCAGCTTGGTATCTAGAAAGGGAAAAAAAGTGTCAAGATTTCTGCTTTTTGTCTAATTTTAACAAGTGGATGGAAGTAGACTGCTCTTTCATAGCAGCTTGTCTGTCTCCCCTGCCTGAAGCCTCTGTGAGTGCTGGCTCACATGGCCTGCCTTCAGCAAGCTTCCAAAGTAGCCTCTGATTGGACAAGAAGTCTCAGGAGATCTTAAACTCCCCCTGCCAAAGAGTGGCATCTAGGTGGCCATAAAGGGAATCCTGGAGATGAGACAGCCAGTATTTAATAGCAAAAAGGTCCAGAAAGGGCCAGCAGCGCTAACACTAGATAAGGCCCTGGGGCCTGATGGGATGTATCTGAGGGTACTCTAGGAACTGGCAGCAGAACTGGTTGAACCCCTGGTAGGGCTAGTCAATAGCTCGTTACAGACGGGGATAGTTCTGAATGACCAGAGGGTAACAGATGTAGTTCCACACCAGAGAGCAAGTGAGGTACTACAGATCTGTCAGTCGTACCTCTGTCGTGGTAACTGATGAAGTCACTGGTCAAAAAGGACCTCGAGGACTACCTGGAGAGCAGAGATCTCCAGGATAGTAAACAGCATGGGTTCATGGCAGAGAGGACTTGTGAGACCAACCTGATAGTTTTCTTTGATTGAGTGATGAGGATATTGAATAGGGATTATGCCGTGGATTTACTCAACTTCAGCTTCAGCAAGTCTTTCGACGTGGTGCCTCACTGAAGATTGCAGAAGAAGATGGGGGATCCGAGTGCGGCAAGGGACATAGTAAGATAGGTGAAACTGGTTGAAGGAGAAGCAGCAGAGGGCTGTGATTAATGGTATAAAATCAGAAGAGAGGGAGGTCACGAGTGGGATGACACAATATTTTGTCCTAGGTCCTGTTCTCTTCAATATGTACATTAGCAACATTGGAGAAGGAATTCAGGACAAGTTGTGTCTTTATATAGATACCACTAATCTCTGTGGGAGATAGATAGCAATGAGGGAATTAGGGAGATGCATAGTGACCTTCAAAGACCAGAGATGTTGTCCAAAGTTTGGCAATTGAAATTCAAGACCAAAAAGTGCAAGGTGATACACCTAGGGAACAAGAACCCAACAACAGAGTACTGGATGGGGGCTGTAAAGTTGAGCACTGTGGCTGAAGAAAGGGACCTAGCAGTCATCATTAGTTCTCCCTGGCCTATAGTAAGGCAAATACAATGCTACGATATATCAGAGGGTGTATGCACAATAGAAGAAAAGGGTATTACTACCTCTTTATAGATGGTGCATGAATCCGCACCTGGAGTACTGTGCCCAATTCTGGAGTTCTCACCTCGGGAAAGGGGAGGACAGGCTAGACTAGAGATAAGGGATATGTGATGGTCTTACATTCATAGAATCATAGAAGGTGACAGCAGAAAAGGACCCTCCGGCCCATCTAGTCTGCTCCTTACCCCCTAGCCCTACCAACCATATCTTGAGACACCCCTCCTTCCCCTTAGTCCCATGTGTCTGTCCCAAGCAGTCTTGAATCTTTGTACGGTCTCTAAATTCACCATCTCCTCTGGAAGCCCATTCCAGTTCTCCACCACCCTTACCATGAAAAATTGACCTCTCACATTGCTCCTGAAGTGCCCCCCCCCCGGAGTCTCAGTCTGTGCCCCTTTTTTATGTTTCCTTCCTTCCTGTGGAATAACTTCCCTGGGTCTCCCTTGTTTATCCCTTTGATATATTTAAAGGTCTTGATCATGTCCCCCCCACCTCCCTCCTGGTCTCCACTGTATATAGCCCCAGTTCCTTGCATCTGTGTTCATATGGTTTTCCCTTCATCCCCTATACCATCTTTGTCGCTCTTCACTGAACCCTTTCGATCAAGTCTATATCCTTGCACAGGTAAGACCTCCAAAACTGGACACTGTACTCAAGGTGTGGCATCACCAGGGCCTGATACAGGGGAACCAGGACCTTCCTACACCTGCTGGTGATCCCCTTGCCGATAATTGCCAGCATCCCATACATCCTCCCCACTGCACTTGAGCATTGCTTCCCTACCTTGAGGTTGCTGAAGACTGTTACCTCCAGATCCCTCTCATCCTCTGTCACCCTGACTCTTTCCCCTCCCAGCATGTCTTCTGCCCTTTGATTCCTGTGTCCCAGGAGCATAACAGCACATTTCTTGATATTGAATTTTAGCTGCCAGATCTCTGCCCACTCCTCCAGTACTCTCAGGTCCCTTCTCATGTCCTCCACTCCTCCACCCCCCCCCCCCCGGGGAGTCAACTCTGTTACAGATTTTTGTATAATCTGAGGAGGGCCACCCTTCCTCTCAGTCCATCTGCAATGTCTTGTACATAGATATTGGACAGGAGGGCCCCAGCACTGCTCCCTGGGGAACTCCACTCCTCACCTGCCCGATCCCTGAGTACACCCCATTCATCATCACCCTCTGACTCCTATCTGTCAACCAGTTTTCTACCCATTTTGTTATTTTGACCCTTACCCCTATGCTATCCAATTTGTTGACCAGCCTCCTATGGAGGACAATGTCGAAGGCCTTACTGAAATCCAGATAGTCCACATCCACCATACCCCCTTGGTCCTCTACCTGAGTCACCCAGTCAAAAAATTAGCTCAAACTGGACTGGCATGACTTGCCCTTAGTGAACCCATGCTGTCTGTCATCCAGCAGTCCATTCACCTCCAGGTACTTCACTACCCTTTCACCGATGAGTGCCTCCATGACCTTCCCCACCACAGTGGTTAGGCTGACGAGGTGGTAGTTTTCCCTCAGCTCTCTGATACATTGACTATGGTGTTTACCTGTATGAGTTGGCATTGACCTCAGTGACCTCATGAGTGGCACAGCCATGAGTGAGTGCACCAAGTTCAAAGCCGAGTATAGATAAATGCCATAGTCAATGTAAGGCCATCTCATGGCCAGTTTATACAATTAGTGTGGGAGTTTTTCACACTGCTACTATTGCCATGATGAAAACATCTGATGTATTCCATTAAATTCAAAAATTTAAACATTTTAGTTTGTACTTTTTTGGGGGAGGGGTTACCTCCACTGAGTAGCTTGTGCTTGTAGTAATCTCCACGGAGACAGCGACAATTAGAATCCGAGCAGCAGCAGTGCAGTTCTGAACCAAGATCACCCCCCATGAGAACTTCTGTTAAGTAGGCTGTTGAGAAAGAAGCCTCTCACTCCCTACAACTTGGAGATGGTCACCATCAGAATCCAAGTGGCACGGACAGTCATGGAGTTCTCCACCTCTTCGATGTGATGTTCTGCTGAGAAAGTAGCCTCTCTCTCTCCCTCCAACGTGTTTGTCAAGTGTTCAGATACCTGACCAGCTGTTGTCATAGAGATCACAGCCTGGAGGCTGTCTTTTCTCACAGCTTTGATGCTGTCTAGTGGCCGTCATTTTCAGTTTACTCCTCTATATTGTAGGTGCCATTGACAAGCTTGCCCAACATCACCGCAGAGACTAACGACTTCACATTTCTTGCAAGGCAGCATGAAGCATGAGAGGTAACTGCTTCTTCATGTTACAGATTTCTTTATTTTTCTTGTTTTACCGCACTACAAGGTGACGGTTGATAAACAAATAGGGGTCTTTTATTAGCAGGCAATGTTGCAGTTGTTTTTAATGGTATACAATCTGGTTACACACATCTGTATGGCATGTTGTTAAAAACATAACGAGGCAGTTTTAGAATGTTCGAGTTTTTGGCAAGAAGATCGGTAACATGTTAAAACTAGCTGTGTCCCTTTTGAAAGTAGAGTGCAGAGGAACTAACTCACTTCAGGGTATTGGTTTACTGAGCATTAATCCACACCTGGGGGGTTAGAGTCACGAGACAAAGCCGAGTGATTTCAACCACCCAGACATGAATTAATGCTCAGTAAACCAATACCCTGGAGTGGGTTAAATCCTCTTTTGACATGGGTAATGTTATGTTAGAGGTTTACCTAAAGAAATAGTAAAATAAAGCCCTGTGAACATGCAACTGTGGGTATAACAGGGATCAATCAATTGTCAGGTGACCTGTTTGGACGAATCGGGAGACAGTATTTTCTGCTTTTTAATTGTGACATCCCGTAAGTCTAGATAAATGTTTATCTGGATCTAAGGCAGTGAGATAAACACATTTATCTCTTAGAAAAAAATCTCACACTAATTGCATAAACAGTGCACCAGGATGATTCAGGGCCAGCAGGCTAGATCTTATAAGGATTGACTCAAGGCACTGAACATGTACTCACTGGAAACCAGACAAGAGAGAGAAATGGTATAGAAATGGAAACATAGAATTTGTTGGCAGGTAAGGACCGCTTGGCCCTGCCAGTCTGCCCATTTTCCCCTGCATATACTTTCATCAAACACTCTACCTGATCTCCGGCTCCCTCTCCTTCACCTGCTTCCCAACTAAGATTCCCTTGTGCCTATCCTATGCATGTTTGAAGCCCACCACTGTTTTTGCCTCCAGTACTTCTGCTGGAAGACCGCATCCACCACTCTTTCAGTGAAGAAGTACTTCCTTACATCCATCCTAAATTCCCCCACCCTCCAGTTTCACTACATGTCCTCTTGTTCTCTTGCACCTTCTTCTCTGAAAAATACTCCCCTCCTGTACCTTGTGCAACCCTGTGAGGTATTTATAGGTCTCTATCATATCCCATCTCTCCCCCCTCTCCTCCAGGGTGTACATATTGAGGTCCTTTAGTCTCTCCTCATAGGGCTTCTGATGCAGACCCTGCACCATTTTAGTTGCCCTCCTCTGTACTCCAGATGGAGTCTCACCAACAATCTGTACAGGGGCAACACCACCTCCCTTCCTCAGCTGATCATACTCCTGATATGACAGAAACCTTCAAGTTTCTGAAAGGAATAAACACGTAGAAGTACAAGGAACTATTTAGCATGAAAGAACAGTTCCAGGACATGGGGCATGAGTGAAAACTGGCAGGAGGGAGGTTCAAGAGGGATATGAGAATGTTTCATTTTACAGAAAGGGTGGTGGAACCATGGAACAGTGTGCCAGCCAGGGTGGTGGGGGTACCAAAACCATAAATGGTTTCAAACGTGGTTGGGACAGAGTGAAGGGGACAGTGGTTACTCAGGGCAGCACTAGCAGTAGGGATGGGAACGGGTGTTGGACAGCGAGGACTAGTACTCTATATGGACAATAGGTCCCAGGGTTTGATAGGGAAAGTACAGTTACATAAGAACTTACCGTAACAGTAGATCTTCAAGAACAGCTCTTGCAGCAGGTAACACCATTCGGACTGAAGCCAGCAGGCGTCAGGACCCCACGGGATTCTTCTAGCTAGCTATCTTCAGCGGGGACCACCCCCGACATCGGCCCCGCCTCTGACGTCAGGCGTAGTACATAAGGAGGCGGTCCCGCCAGATTCCCTAGTTCTCCCGCCGGAGACTCCCGGCCGCAGGATGACATCAGAATGGGAGACCGAGGATCCACCGTCAGAAGACAAAGAGGTATAAGTCCCCCTTAAAGGCTCGAGAAGCCATGCCTTCTCCAAGGGGGAAGGTGGGCGGGAAGGCACCTGCTGCAAGAGCTGTTCTCGAAGATCTACTGTTACGGTAAGTTCTTACGTAACTGTACTATCTTACTTCGAGATACAGCTCTTGCAGCAGGTAACACCATTAGCACTGATTTCCAAGCAGTAGCTCTTGCAAACACTCTGGGAGGAGGAAACTAGGAGGCTCATTCCAAGTCCTGGATCTAGGACAGGAGACCCTGTAGCGCAGCCAGGCCGAAGCCTGCTCTTCACCATGAAGCAATGTCTAGGCTATAATGCCTGATAAAGGTATGGACAGAGCTCCAAGTGGCTGCAGCACAAATGGCTGAGGTGGAGACGTTGCGATGTGCTGCAAAGGAGGTGGCCACTCCTCTAGTGGAATGGCCCCGAACTGATCCCGGGAGGGGCTTCTTTTTGATATCATAGCAGTATGATATGCACTGGACAAGCCAGCGAGAAAGGGACTGTTTCGATACTGGCTGGCCCATCATCCTTTCAGTAAAGGAAACAAAAAGCTGCTCCGACTTCCAAAGCTGCTTGGTCCTGCTTAGGTAGTACCTTAAGCTGCGATGAACATCTAGGGTGTAGAGCAGCGCCTCTCCTATTAGAATAATTAGGGAAGTAGACCGGCAGGTCAATGTCCTGATTTAGAGTGAGTGTGGAGACCATCTTAGGCAGGAACTTAGGGTTCGTCCTCAGGGAAACTCTGTCCTGGTGAAAAACCAAATAAGATTCCTTACACATGAGAGCCTGAAGTTCGGAAACTCTTTTCGCTGACGTAACAGCAACTAAAAATAACGTTTTCCACGACAGAAAACGCAGTTCGCAGTCCGCGGCAGGTTCAAAGGGGGGAAGTGTGAGCTGTTCCAGGACGAAGAGTATATCCCATGGAGGCACAGGGTCCTTAATGGGAGGCCTAAGATGCAACACCCCTCTCAGGAATTCCCGACAGGCATCTAATTGCGCCACAGTGCGCTGTCCCACCGGAAGGTGATAAGCGGAGATAGCACAGAGGTGCACCTTAATAGAGGAGTGGGCGAGACCCGAACGGAAAAGGGAGA
Source organism: Neoceratodus forsteri (assembly GCA_016271365.2). NCBI lineage: Eukaryota > Metazoa > Chordata > Ceratodontiformes > Ceratodontidae > Neoceratodus > Neoceratodus forsteri. The sequence continues at coordinate 144,338,594 of JADMNL010000027.1, forward strand.
GCAGGTACTCTAGCACCGCCTTCACCAGACAACCTAGAGGGGAAAAGCCGCGTGCTTGCGACCATAAACAAAAACAGCGCCATTTCATGGCGTATGTTGCATGCGTTGCCGGCTTTCTGGCTGCGGAAAGGACTTCCGCCACCTCGTGGGAGACCCCGGTGTCGCAAAATGGCTATGTCTCTAGGAGCCATGCATGCAGGTTCAGAGAGCGTAAGTCCGGGTGGACCAGTGAACCCTCCTCCTGAGACAAGAGATGGGAGCTGAACGGCAACGGGAGCGGAGGTTCCCAGGATAGCTGCATTAGCAAAGGGAACCAGATCTGTCTGGGCCAAAAGGGGGCCACCAGGATCATTGTTGCATGCTCCCTGTGCAGTTTCAGAAGAACTCTCTGGATCAATGGGAAGGGAGGGAAAGCGTAGAGAAATCTGTCCGCCCAGGAGAGGGACAACGCGTCTCACCAGAAAACACCAGGCCCTGGATCTAGCGAACAAAAATTGGGCAGTTTTGCATTGGATGGGGAAGCAAACAAGTCCAATTCTGAAGTTCCCCATCGAAGAAACAGATCCTCTGCTACCTCCTGGAGAAGTTCCCACTCATGGACTCTGGCCTGGGAATGACTCAGGCCATCTGCGATTGTGTTGTCCACCCCGGGAACATGTACTGTGATCAGGTTTGCGCCGTGTCGGATTACCCAATCCCACATCCTCATGGCCTCCCTGCAAAGGGGGTAAGAGTGTGCGCCTCCTTGTTTGTTGAGGTAATACATCACCGCCGTGTTGTCTGTCTGAAGCAGGAGAGTACTGTGATCTCTGACTGGAAATGCCTGCAGGGGCATAAAGGACCGCCCTCATCTCTAGGATGTTGATATGGAGGTGAGCCTCCTGAGGGGTCCACGTTCCCTGGGACTTCACCCCATCCAGGTGTGTTCCCCACCCTAGTCCTGAGGCATCTGTGGTGAGGATTACCTCCGGGGACGGCGCTATAAATGGGACGCCCGTAGAGAGTGTCCCTGGGTCTAGCCACCATTGCCAGTCTCGAATCACGGTGTTCGTGATTCTGACCGGATGCTACATGTGGTCTTGCCTTTGGTCCCACTGCACCTTGAGCATCCACTGAGTTACCCGCATGTGGAGCCTTGTGAAAGGGATGGTCGGAATGGCCGCAGCCATGTGTCCAAGCAGGCGAAGGACCGACCTGGCTGGGACGGTCTTCTTTGACGAAAGATCCCTGATGAGGGATCTGATGCGCTGCGCTCTGTCTCTGGAAGAAATGCTTTTCCCTGAACGGTGTCCAGAACTGCGCCTATGAACTGCAGTTTCTGCGACGGTACCAGGAGAGACTTCTCGTGGTTGATTAAGATGCCCAGAGATCGAAACAGGTCCTTGGTACTCTGGATCGCCCGTAACAACACCTCTCTGTAGGCGGCCATGAGAAGCCAATTGTCCAGGTACTGGAACACATAATGGCCCTGTCTCCTCAGAGACACTGCCATGACTGCCATGCATTTGGTAAAGACCCTGGGTGCCGATGACAGCCCGAATGGAAGGGCTCAGAACTGAAGATGGTGGTCGAGAAACTCGAAGCGCAGGAACCTCCTGTGCGCTTGAGCTATAGGGATGTGCAGGTATGCGTCCTGCATGTCTAGAGACGCTAAGAAGGTGTCCTGCTTTAGCATGGGAATAAGACCCGGAAGAGTCACCATGAGGAATCTTTTGTAGGCGACCGACATGTTGAGGTCGCTGAGGTCCAGAATCGGACGGAGGTCCCCTGTTTTCTTTGGAACCAGGAAGAAGTGGGAATAGTATCCATGTCCTCTCTGGTTCTCTGGGACATACTCTATCACTCCCTTTTGCAGGAGCGCGAGTACTTCTTGTCTGATCAATGACTTGTGCTGACCCGAGTACTGGGAGAGCAAAGGAGGCCTCGAGGGTGGCTTTTCTGCGAATTCTATAAAGTGGCCTCTTCCGACCATCTGGAGAACCCACCTGTCGGTGGTTATAGACTGCCATCCTGGCAGGAAATTCACAATGCGACCCCCGACCATGAAATCCAGTTGATCCTGAGGGGTGGGGGCCGGAAAGGAGTCAGGCTGTGGCGGCTGAGGGGCCCACTGGCTGGGCCGACTTAGGAGAGCACTGGCCCCGACCTGTGGGTTGTTTTCCCTGGGCTCTGTGGAAACCGGAGCCCCTCTGTTGTGGAACGGGGCGGGACTGTTGTCTCTGAGTCCATCCATGAAATCGACTTTGGTTCCTACGAAAGGAACTAAGCTTTGGTCGGTACATGGCCTGAACCGACCTCACTGCCTTCCCGGCCTCTTGGAGTTTGGTGATAACCTTCTCGGAGGGTTGACCAAATAAAACTTCTCCCTCGAATGGGGTGTCCATGATGTTTTTCTGGACATCCGGGGTTAAACCGGAGACACGGAGCCAAGAGTGCCTCCGGAGGCATACGCCTGAAGCTGCTGCTCGGGCCGAGGAGTCCGCAGAGTCGTACGCGGCTTGTAGCACTTGGGTTCCCACGTCCGAACCCATACGGAGGAGCTGCAACATCTCCTCCTTCTGCTCACCTTCTGGCAATTCTCAGTCAGATCCAGACCCTGCTTCCACAGGGCATTTTGGAACTGCACCATGTGGGTCAAATAATTCAGGGATCTGATGGTGCAGGTAGCGGAAGCATACGTGCGCCTACCCATGGCGTCCAGCTGCTTGGACTGTGGGTCCGGTGGCAGGGTGCTCAAATGTTGCAGTCTCTGGGACCGGTCATGACAGGCTGTTATGACCAGAGAGTCGGCCTGAGGATGCTGAGCCAAGTACTGATCTTCCCTTGGAGCCTTGTACAGGCGGTCAGCTTTCTTCGGCATCACCGGGAGTGAATGTGGACACTTCCAAGCTGCCTTGGTGATGTCCACGAAAGTGTCTACCAAGGGTGGCACCACCACAGGCTTGGGGTCCTTCTGCCGAAGATATTTCTCAAGGCGTAGCCTTTCGGGGTCTAACTCTTCCGCATCCCATCCCATGTTCTCTTGGATGTATCTCATGATATCTGAGAATGAAGGGTCATCCGGAGTAGACTTTGGAAGCTCACGTGGGTCCGGAGAAGGGATGGAGAGGGGAGATGGGGATCTGGATCCTGTTGAAAGCTCTGATCCCGTGTCCTCCGTCGAAGGCGAACGGTGGCGTCTTCTGGGTCTCTTTGGGCTGGGTGACCCAGAAGAGGATCTGGATGGAGGTCTCCTTTTATCTGGTCTCCCCCTTGGAGGGATCCTGGGCTCCTGGGGAGGAGGTAACCGGCCTGCAGACCCAGATGGAGAAGGGGGCGCAGGAACCGGAGGAGTAATCGGTGTAGGAGGAGGAGGAGGAGGTGGGAGAGGAGGTGGAGTGAGGACCATGTCCTTTTTGATGGTATCCCACCAGCAAGTGAAAAGCTCCTTCACCTCTGAAAAAGAAAGGCCTGACGACGGACTAGGCACCGGAGGTCAGTCGTCGGGTCCTGGCATCAGCTCCACAGGGGCCTTGGGTTGCAGGAAGGGTTCCCTGGGAGTCTCAACAGGACCGGGGTCACCCGTCTGGTCCTTGGGCTGTGTCAGCTCCTCCTCCTCAGTGATGGTCTCCTGACCGACGTCGGTCGGAGGCGTCGGGGTCCTCTTCTCGATTGGTGTGGGTGCTGGTCCCCCTACCGGCATCCGGGGATGAGAAGGCTTGGCCGGCAATGGTCTTCTGATGGACGACGGCTCTGGGGACCTGTGGCGAGAGGCCGACGCCGGGCGAAATGGCGTCGGGTCCAACGGCTTCTTAAGTGAGGTGAGCTCCTTGGTTTTCCGCTGGGGAGGAGGAGGCAAGGAGGCGGACCTGACGTCGGGTTCAGAATGGCGGGAACCCGACTTGTGGTGATGGTGACGATCCCCCAACTTAGCCAGGGCCTTGGAGGATGAGGAAGGCCTGGGAGTCTTGGCCTGAGAAGAGGAGCCTGAAGATTTTCTCACTGCAGCGGGGGGAGGCTGAGAGCTGGCCCGGGAAGGAGAGCGGTCGGACCTGGAGCCGGAGCTGTGCGAGTCTGAGGCCCTAGACGGGGACCTGGAAGGGGCCTTCTCTCTATGCTTCTCAGAATGCTTACGGGCCTTCTCCGAAGAATCCCCCCTTGAAGCCATGGTCTTGAGTTGCTCCTCGAGCAGGAATGCCTGTAGGGCCTTCTGGCGACGGATCCGGGTTCTGCTGTTGAAACCCTGGCAAAAGGTGCAGGACCAGGTGTCGTGGTCTGGGCCTAGGCACCGGACACAGGCCGAGTGCGGATCCTTGAATGGGATCTGCTTCTCACAGGCGCACTTCGAGGAGTGACCAGAGGTTGGAGAGGACATCAGACAAAAGCTGAACGAAGAGAACAAATTTCCCGTAGGAAAACACTTTACCACGTGTCGCGCGCTAGAAACTGAACCGAAGGGTCGAGATTTGCAAGTCGATGGCGGGAAAGAACTGGGGAATCTGGCAGGACTGCCCCTTATGTACTACGCCTGACGTCGGAGGTGGGACCGACGTCGGGGGAGGTCCCCGCTGAAGATAGCTAGCTGGAAGAATTCCGTGGGGTCCTGATGCCTGCCGGCTTCAGTCCTAATGGTGTTACCTGCTGCAAGAGCTGTATCTCGAAGTAAGATCTACAGGCACACTGGATGGATCATTCATCTTTGTCTGCTGTCAATGTCCATATTTCTATATTTCTACAGTTACACTTTATGTGTCACTTAACTACACTGTAGTTACAGTGTAACAACACTAACTGCATTGCAGTTGTAACATAGTTGCATGAAACAAATACTACTACTACACACGCAGCTGTAAAACAAAATTTAATATAACAATTTTTTTCACAAATGTACTTTCTGCTGCCTGAATTCTTTCTGCATACAGAGTACAAAAAAAATTCAAAGCAGCCTGCCTGATGTTCTTAGAATTTCCACCAGACTCATTTCCTTTTAAAATAATTCTACTTCACTGGTTGAAATGTGTGTACGTGTGTGTGTGTGTGGGGGGGGGGTGTCAAAATTTATTGGCTGACCTCTAAGATAAAACAGTGAGAAGTCCGCTAACCCTTTGACCCCCTGGCTCCACCACCTATGCCTTTCATCACCTCCACATCCGCTTTCCATGCAACATGCCAATGTGGGCTCATATCTGTGGTGCAAACTTGAACCCAGGACAGTGTGAGCTTCCTGGCAGAGAGACAAAGTACGTGGCAGAGGGGAATACTCTCTCTGGTAATGTATAAAGAACTTCAGGTACAAGGATAGAATTAGAACTAGCGATGGACCATTCTCACTTGTGGTATTCGCTGTGTTGTGAGAGGTGGACAGGACAAGTGAAGACATGCCCAGCCCATCCCATCTCTCTTGTTGTTTAGGGTTATCACACTATTCAATGTAACATGCTTGGTGAGGAAACCCTTCATCTGCCTTTAACTGCCACCCATTAACAAGCATTTCCAGGACAATGGCAGCACCCTCACGGAGTTCTGTCCATACAAATGACAGATTAATCGAGGAGGAATGTCCCTTAATGACTGACAAAACACTTCACACTTTCCTTTGATCTGTTTGATGTGCCTGAGATGGCAGCCCATTCACTCCAGTGAGGAATAACATTTAACACTGCTTAACAAAGAGAGAGACTGAAAGGGAAGAGTTGACCTCAAAGGGCTGAGAGAATTCTTCAATAAAAAACTGTCTGTCAAACCCAGGCATGTCTGGGCATCATTGAGGGCTAACTGCACCACCTAGAGATAAGAGAGAATTTGCACTCATATTTTCTTTTTTTCTAAAGGTGTATTGTGTTTATAAAAAAGTCATTGCTTACTAAAACTATATGTGGTCAGATATGAAAACAGAAACCATTGTGCCAACATTGTGCTCACTAAACGTATGCATTGGTATGGTGATGAGTGGGCACTAGTCTCCCCTACTGGGCCTATGTATAATCTATCTATCTATCTATCTATCTATCTATCTATCTATCTATCTATCTATCTATCTATCTATCTATCTATCTATCTATCTATCCAGACAGTATATATCTATCCATCCATCTAGTTCTCTATCTACCCATCCGTCCAATCATCCCTGTCTGCCTGTCTGCCTATCTGTCACAAAAGTATTTTGAAATAGGGTCCAGTGTCCACTGTGCTAGTGAAGGAGGCAAGACTGTAAGCTTGTAAACTTGAATCCATCCAGTGAGTAACTCATCACGGGGGCTCTGGAACACCAAAAGGGGGAACAAATGGCCCTCGAACACCAAAGGATTCTGTTCCTTTCTTGCTTTTGCTGTTCTTTATTTATGCCCCAGTGTCACCAGACTAGCTCCCTTAGCTAGGTTACCTTCCAGCCCCATCCTCTACTTCTCTAATTTTTTGCCACCCTTCTGTATGTTCAGCAATGTGGGATCCTTCAGGCTGGCCAGTCCTGTTGGTGGATGCCTCCCCCAGTGGAGGGCAGCTTGTTACAGTGGTGGGTCCTGAGAGTGCCCGCACATCTTCCTCCTGTCTGGGGTGTATGCATGTATTGTTTGTTGCTCTCTGTCCCATACCATCGGCTCGCAAGGGTCTCCCAACACTGGGACATACAAAGCGGACAATATCTTCCTTCCCCAGCCATATCTCCACTGCACTGCCACCTGTGGTCAACCAGGTGGCAGGATTGCTGTGAAGGTAGTGATTAGGGTGTGCAGTGGGCCGAGTTGGAGATTCAGGTCAGCCAGGTATTGCCAATCTGGTGGACCACAATCAGACCACAGCCGGTATGACCTGTTCCCGAGCCACTTGCTATCTTCTATACTTGTTTTACAGTATTTTGTGGACCAGTGCACCAACCCGGTTATCAAATAAATAAATATACCCATTATGACTAAATTACATTAGGGATGTAGCAAGTGGGAGGGCACTAGGGCCCAGCAGAATTCTCTCTCCTCCACTGGTCAGTGAAGGGAGAGGGAGAGAGAGAGAGTTGAGTGTGTGTGTGTGGGGGGGGGCACATCAGGGAGGGAGGAAACAGAACTCTGAATCATGCCAGCATAGGCTGGCTGTTGTTTCTGGCTGCTGTGGGGGCGTCTGGCATGGGCGGCCGCTGTGGGGGAAAGTGAGAAGTGGTAACAGACATCAGAGGAGTGGCACTGGTGTGCTGTCAGGCTGGGGAAGAGGTGGAACCATGCTGAAGGAGGTGGTACCCAGCAGTGGTGGTGAGACTGATTGGAGAAAGGATGGTAAGCAATCACTCTACACCTTTCGAGACATGGGGGCATGGAATTGGGCTCAGTGTGGTGCCTGTTGGGGGAGGGAATGGTGATCAGAGTGATTCTGACTGACTTCTGGGATGAAGCTGGCAAATGGGTGGAAGTCAAGTTGCACGCTGCAGCAGCAGGCAGCACACAGAAAGAGACAGTTCAGTGAGAGGACTGCCTGAGAGACTGTATGCTGGCCACAATTGGCTTGAGGTGCAGAGCATGTTTGAATTTGAAACTAAAAAGAAAATATATTTCTAAACAAAAACTGCATTGAAAAAAATACCTGTGTAAAGAAAATAGAGACTACTGGTTGAGCATTGGAGTGGCTGGGCCTGGCAGGCTGCCCAAGGCAAACAGTGGGCACCGGGCATTGGAGAAGGGGGACTATAGCTGAACTGCACTGAACAAAATACCTGAAGAAATTAAAATACAGTCTTAAAATCTGAGAGACAGACTGGAGCAGAACAGACAGACTCGAGCACAACAGGGTCAGGCAACAATCAGGCAGGGGCCATGCGCCACTAGGGTCAGGGGGGGGGCACAGCTAAAAATACCTGAAATTAATATCTTTAAAAGAAAAAGTCCGAGAGACCAAGACTGGAGCAGAAGCTGGGCCTGGCAAGAGGCAGTCCAGGGGGGGCTCTTGTGTGGCCATTGGCCAGGAGGGGGCTAGAAATAAACTGCACTGAAAAAAAAAAATAATATATTTTAAAAAAGTCAATGAGAGAGATGGAGACTGGAGCAGAAGCAGAGTCTGGCAAGAGTCAGTCCAGGGCGACTGTGGGCATTTGGCAGGAGGGGGATAGAGCTGAACTGCACTGAAAAAAAAATACCTAAAAGAAAATATGCCTACTGCTCTATCTGTCACAGTTGCCCAAAGGGCTAGTTGCAGTTTAAGCACTTGACTATTATTCCTAAAAAACACAAATATATAGCACCAGTTGAGTCCATCACTGTAGAACGCCACTACGTGTGCCACTTAGCGGGCCTGTTTGCCTGCTGTTACATCTATCTGTGTATTGCTCTGTCACAGTTGCACCAAGCAACTGTTGGACACTCTCTTTAACTCCTTCTGCCGCTTTGCTATCGACTCCCCTTCCTGCTCCCACCACAGTGAACTCTATCACTCTCTAACCTTCCTTCCACTATCTCACAGACGCATCTCTCACTGTGCCAAACTAACCTCCAAATTCTGGTTCAGGGGCTCCCCTCCTCTCTCTCATCCTCTCTCTCCACTCCGTCTCCCCCCACCCACTGTCTCAGATCAAATGATGCCCACTCCTTGATGGTTCCTCGCCGCTCCACCCTCATTGGTCAGACTGGTTTCGCCCATCATTTCCCTAAAATCTAGAATTCCCTCCCCCCTGAAATATGACACTCCTCCTCCAACTACTCCCTTACCTCTGCCCTACACAATTACCTTTCCTTCAGCTGTTCCTGCTTTAACCCACCTTAATACCTATCCCCAGTTTCTGCCTTCCTACCATGACCCCCCCCGGCGGGGTTCTCAACATCCTGAAGGGGAAAATCAGGAAATGGCTACCCCTTTTCCTCATATTCAGTTCTTGCCTCTCCCCCTCTCTTCTCCACCTGCCCTTCTGGGTCACCAGTGTGCACAACCTAACCCCATCCTTTTTACTCCAACAGCACTTGTGTATTACCTCGAGCCTGCTCCGAGTACACTCATGCACTATTAATGGTTCTATCGCATTATTACTGTTTTGTACATTCATATGTTCTTTTGTATGATTTTGGACAAATATTGTAATTTACCCAATGTTCCACTACTGTTTATTGTACAATAACTTGTGTTCCAACTGTTGCATAATCTTACAATGTTGTATTGTTTGTACTACCCATACTATTGTAACTGATCATCCTTCACAACCCTATGTAACCCCTTCCCCCAGGTCGCACCGTGAGACAAGCAACTTGTTGATCAGTGTGCCCTCCTGGTGAAACATTTCAATAAATAAATAAAAAAAAGTTGACCCAAGGGCTAGTTGCAGTTTAAGCACTTGGCTATTTTTCCTTTAAAAAAAAATTGTAGGTCCAGCTGGTCAGCACTTGGCTATCCCCTTCCCCAACAATTTGAGGACCAGTCAGTCAGTGTAGTACACCTCTGCTTGTTGTCACCTAGCGTGCCTGATTGCCTGCTGTCCCATCCACTTGTGTGCTGCTCTCTCACAGTTGCTCAAAGGGCTAGTTGCAGTTTAAGCACCTGGCTACTTTTCCTTTCAAAAAACAAACTTGTAGGACCAGTTACTGGCCGCTATGCCAGCCACCTGGTATCTGGAGCAATCTCAGGTAGCTGGAGGCTGGCGAGAGGGAGAGAATCAAGCGCTCGATAAACTGCTCTCCTCTCCCGGGGCAGTGGCTTGCTGGCTCCACCAAATGACTGCCATCAGGTGGAGGCCTGGGGGTAATGTGGGACAGGAGTGGCAATAAGGGGAGGGAGCTGCGGGACCCTGCAATGCATGCATGCTTCTACACATGTGCGATTGATGTGAGTGCCCCAGCACTTGGGGGTGGGGGGAGAATGGTAGTGAGGCAGGCATGTATGAAGCCCTGTGTGCCGTCCCTCACCCACTCCACCACTTGGATCTGGAGGGATGCTCCAGACTGCAGGTAAGTCCCGATGAGTTGGTAGATGGTGGGGGATGGTTGGGACAGTGTGGAAGGGAGCCAAGCCCACCTCGGCCAAGGAGGACAGAAACCTATGTGGAAAGAAACAAGAAAAAAAAAGAAGACATTGTAAGACCAGTCAGTTAGTGTAATATTCCTCTGCCTGTTGCCTCCTAGCGTGTCTGGCTGGCTGTTGTCAAGTCCATCTGAGTACTGCTCTCTCACAGTTTACCGAAAGCTAGTTGCTGTTTAAGCACTTGGTTATTTTATAATTATTTTTTTTAAACCTAGTGTGTGGTCAGAGAAATATCTTGGTCTGTGTCATGTGCAGTTGTGTGCAGCCAACAGTAAGACAATATGAACACTAGACTGTGCAGAGGCAAAGATAAAGGTAAGGTACCCATCTGCCTTGAATCCTTGACTGATCCAATATCCTGAGCCAAAAACAAAAATAAATGGCCTTTGGAGTCCTGTATCTTAACAATGTCACGTATGGTCTGTTCTGACAATGTTTGCTTTACAATGTACTTCTTTGTCTGCCTGTTATATGTTATCAGTTCCTAGTCACCCCTGAAAAAAGGGGCAGCTGTGTCTCAGTGGGCCTACCCAGTTAACAAAATTAATAAATAAATAATTCAACAAAAACAAGCACAAGCAGCAAAGAAGACAATGTCAACTCCATTCCAACTAGTGAAACTTAACAGATCAGGTTGGGTTATAAAGCCCAAAAGCTTCGACCCTGTAAAACATTCAGGACTGCCAATGACATCGGGTGCCATCGCCACTTCATCATCTTCATTGAAATGAGAAGTAAGAAGTCCTACACTACATAAGCAGAACCAAACTGCAGTTTTTCTGCATCATCTCAGCTTTCTGCTTTGGTTTACGTGCCCTCTTCTCCAGTTCTGCCACATACAGATTTGGCACCAGCAGTGGCTGAGGCTGAGCTAAACCCTCTATCTGATTCTGAGTCTGACTCCCATCCTGAGAACTGTGACAGTTCCCAGGGCCAGCCTTAGGGTATGTGGCCTGCTAGTTGAACTTGTAAATGTTGCCCCCCTTGAATTTTTTTTTTAATTCCCCCCAATGGCATTAATTAATGGCAGTTAAGTTACTGTTTTTCTTTGACGTTTGTAGTGGTACTAAACAGGAACGCTGTATGCCACTGACAGCTAGAAAGAGATAAGAGGCTTAGACTAAAACAAAGGACTGGAGATGGAGAGGGAATGAATGCTTGGGCTGTTAGGAATTACATTTGCGTTTCTTTTGCATCACAGTACTGCATCATACAGTTGTGATACAAGACACTCAAATGTAGTTCCAAACAGGCCAGCCCAGGACTAAGGGCATTCATTCCCTCTCCGTCTCCAGTCTTTCAGTCTAAGTCCTGTCCCTTATGTCTTTCTAATAGTCAATGGCAGACAGCAGAGCAGATTGTGGGGGTTGGGGAAGTCAGAACTGGGCTGGGGGTCTGGGAAGTTCGGGCACAAGAACAAATGTCAGTAATTTTTTTGTTAGCTTAGCTAACTGACTGCTTACTAACATACTAATATATTATGAAGCCAGCAGAATAGGCCCTATGATCTATCGAGTCTGCTCGACGGTCGGTGCCTACGCAGGACACCAATTGTAGCCCCCCCTCCCAACAAGGACCCCTATTTTCCAGTGGGGCTTCTGGATATACCCTCCCCCTACATCTATCCCAGCCCTTCTTGAACTCCTCCATAGTAGTAGTAGCCACCAATTCCCTGGGCCGCTCATTCCAGGGTTCCACCACTCTCTCAGTGAAGTAGCACCTCTGTGTTTCCCCCCTCAGCCTCCCCTATCCAGCTTCATTGGGTGTCCCCTGGTGGCCCCCAGCTTCCTCAGCTGAAAGACCCCCTCAAGGCTTACCCTATTTAGAACCCTGCTTCAGAATCATCATGTCTTGTTAGTTGACTTGACTCTCATCTCTGTGCCATCTTAAGTTGCTGCTGCCTTGCACACCACTGGATCCAGTTCTTTTTGATCTCTCTCCCTGGCCCACCCCAAGTCCCTGCCCCTGACTCTCCTCTTAGTCCTCTCGCCTCTTCACCGGTCTGCACCCCATGGGCCCAGTTCAGTCGTTTCATCTAGGCAGTTCTAGCTGTTCTCTCTGGACCACATCTCCTGACTGATAGCGATGGTGAAATTTAGTCTGTAAGGCCCAAATCCTGCTTCTGAGAGCCTGGACACAGAGCAGATTGCTGCTGACCCGACAATGGCCTGGTTGCCCTCCGTAACCCTTCCATCTGATGAATCAGGCTCAGACTATACTCGGTGTACTTCCACACTGCTGTCAAAACTTCTGCCTGCTGCCAGTAACTGCTCCTACTGGCTACTGCATCTACGGCTGTCCTCAGCTGCCAGCCTCACCATCTGCTGTGCTTGCTGTTGGCGCCGGGAGCACAAGGGGAATTTGCCACTCACACAAATTTAATTTTTTTTTAATGGAACACAACTGAGTTTTTTCAGTGCTCCCACTGATGGGTGCCCTATGCAGCTACCTAGTTCACCTATCCTTAAGGCCAGTCCTGAATGCAACAAAATTGGGCAAAATGTTTACCCTACCTTTTTTCACCATATAAGGTTCCAGGCATCTTCTAGATTTATTTGCTGATAAAATGTTCTAGTCCCACCAGCATTTGAGTATTATATATGTAACCCCCGTGCCACAATTGGGGGGTTACTAAAGTGATGCCCTACTGGCATCAGGAGATGCACATGCTGTAAGGCCAGGGGCATGGCCTAGGCAGCACGTGAGTTGTTTTCAAGCACCAACTGGCACAGAAAAAAAAGCCAAGAGAGGTTGGAGAAGAGTCGTCAAGGGGAGTGGGTCATGCCTGCTAGAAGGCCTGAGGGGAGGGCTCCAGTCGAGGCTGGAAATACCCAGGGGCTGGGGTAGGGATATTGCCACCTGGCCCCAGAGGAGATGCTTCGGTACCCCACAATCCATCCATGGGGCAGCAGATCTGGAGGGAGCAGCAGCCAGAAGAATGTCACAAAAAGCCTGCCCGGCTCCAAATCCTGTCAGGGAAAGAGTGGCTGCCATGGAGGGCCTGAGAGGCAGAAGTGGCAGTGACATCTCTGGTGGGGTTTCAAGGTGGCAGATGGGACCCCTTGCTTGATCCATGTCCACTCGAGGTAGGAGCTGCTAGCCTAGAATGGGGACTGCTGGTAGTGCAAGAAATGTTTGGCCCTGCACTGTGCAAACTCTGCCAGAGGATCGGCAGTGCAGGTGCCATAGAAGAAGGGACTGTGCCCTAAATGTAACAACCCCCCCTTGCTGAGGAAGGAGTTGCAAGGTTTAGAGGACAGTGCACCCCACTCCCACTGGTGGGGATTCCTACAAACTGGGACAAAAATGGGGACATGGAGAGTGTCCTTTAAGAGATTTGGGGCCCCTTTGGCTCAGTGAAGAGGGATGAGTAGCATAGGGTCCAGGTTCAAATCTAGGTCCCCCAAGTGACTGTGCCATGGCGCTGTGCCATAGAAAAATGTGTAACTATAACAATTATTTCTGAGCACCTTCCATGGAGGTTTTGTTACCAGCTTGAGCTTTCTGTGACTAAATAAAATGCTTGATTGCATCCTATTCCTGTTTGGAACTAATCTTTGGGAGTTCTGAACTGCTTTGCAGTGTTTTTGCCTAACCAACTGTTTTCCAGAATACCAAGTGATCCTGTGCCACCAGTCACGAAGGGAGGAACATAACAATCCAGCCAGCACCTCGATGGAGATCCAGCCATCAAAAAATAAAGTACTGTGTTGAAACTCTGGTGTATTGCTGCCAGCCCAGATGGTGCCCTGCCCTTTTCCCAGAGACTGTATTTCCATCAAACTCCTAGACAGGGAGGGGATGGGGGGGGTATCTGTCTGATGTAATCGATCACTTCTTGGGACTGAAAGCTACTGCTGTGGAGAGGTTTTTCCTCCTATCGAGTCCCTGGCCAAAGGACCTATTGGGACAGAGCCGAAATCGGCCACCCTATCGAGGAAAAGGCACCATGCGGTCTAGCTTTAAAAAGCTGTGATGTGCCGTAGGCTGCAGTTGCTGGCTGGTCACATCTGCGGCCATTTGGGGAAGAGGAGCCTGCTTTTTTGGCCGTGGTCAGTGGCAAGCGGGAGGGAGCAGCGGATACAGGCCACAGTCGGCTGCTGAAGAAAGCAGCATGGAGAGCTGCTTCTGTGGAGAGGTTTTTCTTCCCGCCCACCCTCCTCGACCCCGGCCTCTATTAAAAGCCGGAGTAGGGAGGAGCAAGGAAGATAAGAGGAGGAGTCGGCAGAAGGAGTGGCCTTTGGTCCTACAGCAGTGGGAGGAAGAGGGAGCAGCAAGTGGAACTTACAGCTGGGAAAAGGAACATTTCTTCAAGAAGGAGCTGTAATTACTGGATTAACTGGGACTCTGCAGGAGAAGATACTCCAAGAACTGGGAAAGCTGGGACTTGTGTGATAATTGTGGACAAATTGGGACTTGTGTGGTAATTATGGACAAAGTGCTATTGAAAAGTATTATCTAGAAAGTCAAGTACTGCATAAATGCACTGAACTGCTGAGTGGTAGGATAGTTAACATAAAATTAAGTGCTGCTTATATATCGGCATTGTCCAAAGGTACCTGCTATAATGAGGAAAGGTCCTCACTTCACTAGAGTGGGAATGTTTGGGAGGGTGGTTGGGTGCACAGGGTGTGGGGCGGCCATGGTACTTGACTGGGCTTGGAAGTTTGGGAGCTGCCCAGTGTGCCACCAGCTGGTGCAGATTAGGGAGGAGGTTGAGGGGATTAGAAGGCAGTTGGGAGAGTGATGAGGTAGGGGACAAGGGTCATCTACATAATCACACCAGGTGCTGAAACCTCTGGCATAAGGAGAGGAGTAAATGGGGTAATTGGGGGAATAAGGACCCAGGTGGAGGAAGCCAAAAAGGTGGGAATTTCCAAAAAAGCAGGCAGGAGACTGGGGTTGGTCAGAGACACCTGAGAGGGTGGGATAGTACTGGAAGATTGAAATGGCAGCAGGCGGAAAAGGGGGGAGTGGGGGCCCCAAAGCAGGACTCGCATAAATGCACAGATGGGTAAAGAAAGGGCAGGACCTGTAAAAACAGTGCAGAAACAACCAAGACAGGGAACCGATAGAGCTGTGCAGGTACAAACCAGGGAGGAAGAAGTGACACAGGAGACGGGGACTTCTAGGAGGTCAGGAGACATTGAGGCAAATACGGCTCAGGAGGGGTGGAAGATAGTAGGTTCAGGAAAAAGAAGGCAGAAGCTGGACACTGTGGGTCTAAATTCAGATGGGGGTGCAGCAAACATGGGAAAGACAAGCATGGGGGTTGAGCAGGAAAACAGTTATGCACCCCTCCTCACACTGACAGGGGAAGGAAGCGACTGCGATGAACCATTGGAGGAAGGAGCAAGAGCAAGGAGGATGGGAGACACTCTCTCAGAGGAGGGCTCAGGGGCACAGAAGCTGGGAGACAAGGAGGAAGTTCTCTTGGGAGCTGGGAAATTGCCCAAAAAAGGTGAGGACCTTTTGGGGACACACCTGGGGGAGGCACAAGTTAAAGGAGGAAAAGAGGTGGTGGGGGTCAGGACAGAGGGGAAAAGGAGCAGGGGGTTGGGGAAGGCCATTGCTCCAGGGGGAGATACCGGGTTGGCCCCGAGCATCACCGGAAAAAGAAAAGAGACTGAGGAGGACGGGTCAGTGAGGAGGAAGATCTGGGGACAGGGAGGGTCCCTTGCTCTAGGGGGACAAACTGCCACTGTCCACAGTGATCCAGGGGGACAAACTGCCACTGTCCACAGTGATTCAGCAGGATGTAATGGAACCAAGGAGGTCAGGTCAAAGAGAGTTAGGGGTTGGAGCAGGGGGGATGGACAAGGTTTTGGCAGAAGGGAGAGAGGAGATGACAAGTATGATAATGTAGGGGGGGGGGGGAACAGCAATAGCGAGCAGAAACAGGGATAAGGAGGCATTGAGAGCTGCTACTTAGCGATGCCATGAATAGGGGGATCAGGTGGAGAGTGGGAGGGGAGGGGAGGGGTGCTTCCTGTGGTGTTAAGTCAAGGAGTATACCTGGCTTGACAGTGCAGCAGGCAAAACATCACATCTATTCTCTAGCGTAGGAGTGTGGTGGTACACCTGACATATTAATACACCTAGGCACAAATGATATACAGGGGAACAGTGAGCTGGAGATACAAGCTAGGTTTAGGGTGCTGGCTTGAGTCTGTCAGGACATGGGGTGCTTGGTCTCCTTCTCTGAGATTCTGCTGGTGCTGAGGGCCAGTGTAGAAAACAAGCAGAAAATACAGGATATAAATGCATGGCTCTGTAAATGGTGCGAGACCAGGGGGTATGGGTGGGTAGGGTACTGGGGAGCAACCTGGGAGGACAAGGATCAGTATGCTAAGGACAGGCTCCAACTTAGCATTGAGGGAAAGAGGTCCTGCAGCTGAGACTGGCAGAGTTCATCCACTCCATGTGTGGTTTAAACTTGTGAGGGTGGGAGGGAAAAGGGAAGGCCCTGGCTTTCTCCCACAGGTGGACAGGAGGGGTCACAGGGCAGGAGCAACAGACAGTGCACGTGTTGGTCCATGTAGGCCAAAGACAAGGTGGTCCCAGGGCAGGGGAGAGGAAGGCAAGGGGGTAGGTTTGAGGGTGGTCCTGATAAACACCAGGAGCATGAGTAACAAGATGCCAGAGCTGCAGGCGCTGATGGTGGGGGGGGGATGTGGTGGCAGTCACAGAGACAAGGGCCACATCCAGACACAACTGGGACCTAAACATACTTGGGTACACCACATGCAGAAGGGATAGGGGGAGTGAAGGGGAGGGGGTAGCTTTTATCATCAGGGATAGCATAGGGATAAGCAAGGTGGAGGAAGCAGGAGACCAGGTAGAGGCTTTTTGGGTCACCCTGCAGGCTCCGGGTGGAAAACGGGTGAAGGTGAGGGTGGTATATAGACCCCCTGGGCAGGAGGAAGAACAGGAGGAAGGCCTGGTGGCTAATCTTAAGGACCACTGTGGTGGAGGTAAGAACATTATTATGGTGATGGGAGACCTGAATATGCCAGGAGCAGATTGGGGAACCATGGTGTCTACATCGAGCAAGGAGCAGCATCTGTTGGACGTCTTCCAGGATGCACTATTTGCCCAGCTGGTGACGGAGCTGACAAGGGAGAGGTGCATCTTGGATGTGGTTCTGTCAGATGGGGAGCTCATCAGGGATCAAGTTGTTGGGGACCCACTGGCTGGTAGTGACCATGCCACAGTTTGGTTCTCCCTAGAACTAGGGGGCAGGGTAGAACACACAAGAATGACAGTAGTGGATTTCAGAGGGGCGGACTTTGGGGCGATGGAGCAGATCCTAAAGGGCTATCTAGATGGGATCAGGCCAAGCATGGGCATGGAGGCATAATGGGAAATTATAAAAAAGGAGTTCCTGGAGGCTACCAAGACCTGCACGAGGGAAAGACGTAGGGGGGGCAAAGCTAGGAGGTCGAGTTGGTGGAAGAAGGAGGTCCAGGATGCGGTGAGGGAGAAAAAGGCTGCTTATAGCTGAAATAAATGCTCTCAGGGGTCTATATCCAAGAAGGAGTATGATATGGCAGCCAGGAGGGTCACCATGGTGGTGAGGTCGGCTACGGCAGGCACGGAGCTGAGATTGACATGGAGGATTAGAAGGGGGAGGAGAGGGTTCTTTAGGTATATCAGGGAAAGAAGAAAGGCAAAAGGCAGATCAGTCAGCTCAGGATAGGGGTGGGTGGGTGGAAGAGGTGGGAGAGAAGGCAGAGGTACTAAATTACTTTTTTGCCTCTGTCTTTATCAAGGGGGGGAAGGTGGCACCGGTAGGAGAGGGGACAGGGGAAACAGTGGATGAAGAGAGGGAAAAGGATGCACTCAAGGCCCTAAGAGGGGACAAGGCCCTGATGGGATCCACCCCAGGTTACTCAGGTAGCTGGCAGATACCCTGGCCACCCCCCCAGCAGACCTTTTTAACTCCTCCCTGCAGTCTGGGTGGGTATCTCAGGACTGGAGGATGGCCCATATTGTGCCTATCTACAAGGGGGGGGCCCCCAAGAAGAGCTTGGTAACTATAGGCCAGTTAGCCTGACATCAGTAGTGGGCAAAGTGATGGAGAGCATCCTGAAGGAAAGGATAGAGGGGGTGCTGAGGGCATGGGGTCACACAAACATTCACCAGCATGGCTTTGTTAATGGCAGATCATGCCAGACAAATCTGGTGGAGTTCTATGAAGTGGTGACTAGGGCTCTGGATCAGGGCAGGCCAGTGTATGTCCTCTTTCTGGACTTCAGCAGGGCTTTTGACTCCATGCCACATCATGGGCTACTGGAGAAGCTGCAGTGTATGGGGGTGGGGGAGGATGGGCAGGTGGATAGGGAACTGGCTGGCGGGGCAGATACAGAGGGTGAGGGTGGGGGGGAGGTCTCATCCTCAAGGTTGGTCACAAGCGAGGTCCCACAGGGATAAGTGCTAAGTCCACTCCTATTTAATGCCCATGTCACGGACATCAGAAGTGGTATAAGGAGCAGGATGATCCCTTTGCGGATGACTCTATGCTGTGGGCGGTGGTGGATGGGGAGGAGAGAAAGTTGGATCTCCAGGAGGACCTGGAGAGTCTAGAGAGGAGGTCACGAATCTGGAAACTAAAGTTTAATGATGCGAAATGCAGGGTTCTGCACCTGGTGGCCAAAAACCCGACTCATAAATACACCTTGTGGGGAGACGCTGCAGGTTTTGAGGGGGAAGAAAGAGCTCGAGGTGGTGGTGGATGCGAAAATGAACAACTCGGAGCAGTATAGAAGGGTGGCCGCACAAGCAAATAAAATGCTGAGGTGCATAGAAAGGGGGATAACCTCAAGGAGTAGTGAGATACTCCTTCCACTGTACAATAGCCTGATTAGACCACATCTTAAGTGCTGCATGCAGTTTTGGCATCCCTACTTACAGAAGGACATTGCGTTACTGGAGAGGGTACAGAGGATAGCGACCAAGATGGTACTGGGGCTAGGGGAAAGGCCCTATGAAGAGCGACTGGGGGAGCTCAACCTATACTCATTGGAGGAGAGAAGAAATGGGGGGGATATGA
The DNA here is from genome assembly GCA_016271365.2 of Neoceratodus forsteri. Lineage (NCBI taxonomy): Eukaryota > Metazoa > Chordata > Ceratodontiformes > Ceratodontidae > Neoceratodus > Neoceratodus forsteri. The sequence continues at coordinate 144,357,609 of JADMNL010000027.1, forward strand.
TAGAGGTCTTCAAGTATCTCAAGGGGATCAATAGGGTAAGCCTTGAGGGGGTCCTTCATCTGAGGGAACCGGGGGCCACCAGGGGCTACCCCATGAAGCTGGATGGGAGAAGTCTGAGAGGGGGAACAAGGAGGTGCTACTTCACTGAGAGAGTGGTGGAGCCCTGGAATGCGCTGCCCAGGGAACTGGTGGCTGCTACTCCTGTGGAGGAGTTCAAGAAGGGCTGGAAGGGTGCAGGGGAGGGTACATCCAGGAGCCCCACTGGGAAATAGGGGTCCTTGTTGGGAGGGAGGGAGGAGGAAGGAAGGAGGGCTAAAAATCGATGCCCTGCATAGGCACTGACCATCAAGCAGACTCAATAGACCATAAGACCTATTCTGCTGGCTTCATAGTATGTTAGTAGGATGACTTCTGGCAAGGACTGATTTTCCACACACACATATCCTCAGAAAGAAAAAGTGGGGAGATGAGAGCTCTAGAAAATGTTTATTTATTTATTTTTATTTATTTATTTAGTTTTTGTTGACCGAGAATGAAAAACTAGACAATTCTGCCTATTTTCAGCCTCATCCCGGGGGAAGGGAATACAGATGAATGCCAGCTGGCATTGAACCAGATTAAGCTGTTGGTGGCATTTTGGTTGGTGTACTGAAATAGAACTAAAGATGTGTGGAAATAACATGTTTTTCAGTATTGTTCTGGAAGTGACCGCTGCCCTTTCTGGCCATCTGTGCACCGGTCCAAATGTGCCCGTCAATAAGGCGCCAAATTTCAAAATTCGTCGCCCCTTTCCTGAGGTCTGCTGCCCCCTGGAGTTAGAATAAATAGGGGACATGGGGGCACAGTTCCCCCACACGGGGGGTGCAGGGGGCGCTGCCCCCCCACATTAAAAGTGGGAGGTGAAGTAAAATCCCTGGCGCCCTAATGATGGGTGCACTCGGACGGGCGTGTTCTGATGGTGGAACCAACAGCTGCTCCTTAACTGTGTGATTTAATCAGACCAATGCAGCCTGTGGTAGATCCAGGATTTTACAATGGGGGGGAGGGTTCTTTTCATTACATTTTTGACTGAAAATACAAATGTAATCTATAGTTTTGAATAAAAACTTTTGTACAATCAATAAATCAGGCTTCTTTAACAAAGTGAAATGCAGCAGCAGCAAGCAAGTACGTTACAGGGGTATGCAGTTGAAAATTTCGCCACCCCCTAGATCTGCCACCCAACGCAGCAGCTGTGCTGGAACAGGGATGATCAGCAGAGTGGATTTCTGTCATCAGTTGTATAATGAAATTTTTAACCAAGCAAGCTTTGAGCTATGCCAACACTGCACATTTAAAGCAGCAGTGCAATGAAATTGGGCAGAAAATGTGAACCTACCTTGGTGGTATACTTTTCTAATTCCATCAGAATCTGAGTATTTTATAAATGTTTTAATTTCATTTTTTCTCAAGAAAAAAGATGGCTGCCACATATTGCATAGAAATAGCACTGTAGACCTGGCAAGGAGTGTGATAAAAAAATAAAAACAGACTGATGCTACATGGCATAGGAGGTACCTAGACAGGTACATTTGACAGGTACGCTAATATTTTTCTCAAATGTAGCTATCTTTTTTGGAAAAAGGATTTTTCGTTGCGCTGCTGTTTTAAAATACATAATAAACAAGGCCACTGATTTACGGGTGTTTGAAGCAGTGAAATATTCAGAGGAAAAGACTAAATATACAACAAATTAAGCAAAATTAAAAATGTACTGTGAAAGCTTTATAGAAAAAACACAAATTCTGTAAATTCACCGATCTGGTAAAAATGCCAAATTATGTAAAATAGTTTGTTTTTACCCATGTGTAGAAAGTCAAATAAGAACTTTACTGGGTTTTCTGGTAAAAACAGAAACTCTGAGGTCTTTATTATAAATCTTTTATGTGGCAGGCCCGTTGGCACAGTGATAGGGTTACTGCTTATGTTGCCGGTGAGATGGATTTGGGACTGAACCCAAGAGGGTGGACATGATAGAGGTCTTTAAGTACATGAAAGGGATCAATAAAGAAGACCCAGTCAGGGTGCTCCAAAGGAAGGACAGTGGGGCAACAGGAGGTCATGGGTGTAAGCTGGAAAGGGGCAGACTCAGAGGGGAAGGGAGAGGAGGAGATGTTATTTCACTGAAAGGGCGGTGAAGCCATGGAATGTACTGCCCAGGGATCTGGTAGAGGTGGAGACTGTGTACGAGTTTAAGAGGTGATGGGACAGGTACAGGGGGAGGTTAAATCTGACCAGGGCCAATACAAGTGGAACATTTGGGACTGGGGACAGTATAACCGAGGGGACACCAAAATTGGCCCTCAGTGCGGGTGCTGAAAATCGAGCAGACTCAAGAGATCGTTAGGCCTATTCTGCTGGTATTTTAGTATGTTAGTATGTTGGGGGCCACTCAGAAGAGGAAAACAAAGTGTCCCGCAGTATGCCTGCCTCCCCTGTGGAGGGAGTACAGCATTCTTCGCTGCAATACCCTCACTTGGGTGGTCACACTTAACGGTACAGATGTTGGAGCTTGAGGGAGGCTGGAGCTTTGCTCCAGAGTGCAACCACACTATTGTGTGCACATGCACATCGTGAAGCCCACACCAGCTGCTTCCTTGAGGGCTGGGAGTAATTCAGTGGAACACCCTGCAGCACAGGTGCATGGCACCAGCACACTCAGGTCCCACCACACTGACTGGTCCCTGTGCTCAGCACTTGGGGGATCAGATGAGGGCACTTCCCTGCCAAGCCCCCAGATGAAATTTCCATAGAGTGGAATGCCCTGTGGACCCCATGAGGACAGATACTTGCCAGAGAAGGAGGTGGATGAGGCTAGGTGATCATCAAGCAGAGGTGGACAGCTGCAGTAACCAGGGGATAAAAGAATAAGTTAATTATCAATTACTTATATGATTTCAATCAATCAGCGTACAGAGCCACAGTGCCTCTCACACTGCATACAATGTTAGGAATGTTAGGAATGGACTGTTCCACTTCAAAGTTAGGGGGAGACTGGCTAGATGATACTCTGAAATATAAAAAAAATGTTACTTAAAACTTATGAATCATTCTAGCCAATTTGAGTGATTTTATTTTGTAATTCAAAGTTTATTAAGTTTTTAACCATAACAACTCACTTAAAACAGGAAAAAATTAGAAGCGAAAAACAACGGTATTCAAGGCCCACCAAATACTCCCCCTGCCCTCCCCCCACCCACCGACCCCAAGTAAACCCCAACCTCCCGAGAGCACAAAGGAATTCCCACTGTATCAAGAAAGAATAACAAAGAAATATCAAACAGGCAACCCAGAATCAGGTTGATCCAGTTCTGAGACATTCTGTATTGAAAGAAGAGTATGAAGTACTTCCCATCTTAGAGAAAAGAGATCACCTTGTTGTTGAAGTCTGGCAATTTGCTTTTCCACCATTAAGGCCTGCATTAGCTCATTATACCACTCCCTATAAGGCGGCAATGAATCATCCCGCCAATGTCGCAGAGTAATACCCTTAGCCACCATCGAGATCATAGCTATGTGGGCCCTATGATGGCTAGGTAGGGTAAGAGGGTAATCACCCATGAAACAGATCTCAGGAGTAAATGCTTCATCCAGACCCAAAAGCAGGTCCAGTGAAGATTTAATTTTATACCAAAAAGAAACCACCTTAGGGCACTCCCATAGCATGTGCAGGGGGTGCCCATTAGCCAGGCCACAACGGTAGCAAGCTGGGGAGTCAGATCTTCCCACAGTATATCATTTGAGAGAGTCCTACATGGGTCATCTTTTATAGTATAAGAGAATCCTCTCGTGACATTTGGGCATCCAGAACTGCTCAGCTTTACTTTGTGGTCCTCTTGTCCAAACCTCACGATCAGAGGCTCTCATACTATAAGAGACACCCAGCGGAGGCCCTGTCATATGTTTGTATATACAGTTACAGTATCTCTTATGGTTATTATAGATCAAGGGAACACTCCTGACCAATTGGAGCGCTCCTTTCTTCTGTGCATGAGACACTCTTATTCTGTGAAGGGTGTGTCACATGCAGATGCCCTGGAAATGGGCACATTCTGGGAGAGTTTTAAAAAATGTTTAATATATTATTGAAGGAGCTTGAGCAATAATATATTAATACTGCTAGGGGGACCACTGTTAAGGTTATAAGAGTGGTCCCACATTCTTAGTATATCACCTTCAGTTCGTGGTTCTCGTATCCTAAGAATGCACGTGAGACCACTCTTACAACCTTAAGAGTAATCTCTGTGATGGTATTAACGTACATAATACATTAGTGAGGATTGGGGAATCAATTCTAAACACTGTAGGTATTAGGGAATATTTCACCTTTTTACATAACATTACTAACTTAAGGAATATGTTCATCCCAATGAAGTTAAAAACACCTCAAGTCAATATAAGCCGAAATGGATGACTAACTCAATAAAAAAATCTTATTAAAAAACAAACGGCATGTAGCATATCTGAAATCTCAAACTCCAACTAATTGGTGTTCATACCTCAATATTCAAAAAAAATTTAAAAACTGTATTAGAAAAGCTAAAAAATCTTGGGAGCTCAGATTGGCAGTTAATGCAAGTAAGGAAAATAGCAAGTCCTTTTCTTATATAAATTCTTTTAAGAAACCAACCTGTCAAGTAGTGCCGATCCAGTTAAATGACACATTAATCCATGATCCCCTTGAAATGGCAAATATATTTAATATTAATTATTGTAAGATGTTTTCAAATAAACAAACTGTTGACATAATCAAAGATTCTACGGATGGGATCTTTACCATCTCTGAATCTGAAGTACATGCTAAACGAATTACCCTCAAAGGGAAAATTAATGCATCACCGGATGATGTATCAGGGCACCTTTTATATCTGCTGGTGGACAGTCTGGCTCTACCCATTAAATTACTTTAGGAACAGTGCATAAATCAAAATTTTGTGCCTGAATTTTGGAAAACTGCACATGTGATTCCCATTCACAAAAAAGGACCAAAAAATCAGTGGGAGCATTATAGACCAATTAGCCTAACCTCCCCTATGTGCAAAATTCTGGAAAGTTTGATAAAATATATTATTTCCTCTACCCTGGTTAAATTAGATGCTGAATAACATGGTTTCAAGAAGGGCCATAGTTGCTTGACCAACTTATTGTGTTTCTACGAGGATGTCAGTTTACAGCTCGACAACAGACTCCCATATGATGTGATTTATATTGATTTTATTAAGGCTTTTGACCTTCTTCCCTATTGGGCTTTACTACATAAACTCGTTTATTGATATAGCTCTTACTATTGTAAAATGGATATCCAATTGGCTGACGAATAGAACTCAGCGAGCTCTGATTAACGGACAACTGTATGATCTGGGGTTAATCACTAGTGGAGTACCACAGGGCTCTGTTTTGGGCCCTAGGCTTTTTCAGCTTTTTATAGCCGATATAACAGATAGATGCATTTTCTAATACCATTAAATATGCGGATGACATGAAAATCGGAGGGCTATGTTCCAACTTAGAGCAGATTGCATCTATTCAAAATGACCTCGATAACATCACTAAATGGATAAATACTTGGGGGATGAAATTGAACCATGATAAATGCAGGATTATGCATTTTGGTGTCAACAATCCCTCTCATGCTTATATATTAGACAATAGAGTGTTGGCCAGTACTGGCATTGAGAAAGACTTGGGGTGTTGGTGTCTGACGATTTCCAGCCCGATTCACAAATTAATGCGGTAATACTTAAGACTAAAAGGGTTATCTGTTCTATCAAGAGAAACATCAAATCAAGAAATAGTAATGTACTGATGTCCTTATATAGAGCCTGTGTTTGCCCACATCTGGATTTCTCTTCCCCGTTATGGTGCCTCTTTAGGAAACATGATATTCTGCGACTGGAGAAAGTACAACAACGCTACACTAACTTTGTGAAAGGACTATAAAATGAGTCGTATGAAACCAGACTTATTTCATTGAATTTGATGTCCCTCAATGCTCGGCGGCTAAGAGATGATCTCCTTCTTATGTTTGATATTATGAAGGATCCATATTTATTGACCAATCTAGGGCTGGTGTTCAGAGATGATACATTTAACCTTAGAGGCCACCCGCTCCAACTAAAATCCAGGAAATTCAATCTATTGCCATGGAAATATTTTTATACTCTACGTATCGTAAAACCCTGGAATGCCTTACCAGTGGAGGTTATTTCTAGAAGTTCCAAGTCTATGTTTAAATCCTGATTAGACACTCTGATCCTTTCTGGTATTATTTCTTGTTATTATTAGTTGAAAGAAGCAATTATGGGCGTCACGGCTCTCTAGCTTCTCTGCAATCTTAGTATGAATCTCAAGTTCTTTCGGTAAGAGAACTGTGAAGTGAAGCTGAGCAGCTCTGGCACACAAAAGACTTGAGAAGAAACTCTTATAACCATTGGAGATGCAGTAACATAGAAACATAGACATTGATGGCAAATAAGGGCCGCTAGGCCCATCTAGTCTGCCTGTAACCCAACCTTTATCAGCAACTGCTGACCCTACTTGGTTATCGGGTTTAGCCTCTCCTTCCCACCTCTAGGGTTCCCCTATGCCTGTCCCATGCATGTTTAAATCCCCCCACTATGCTTGCTCCCGCCACCTCCTTTGGCAGGCTGTTCCATGTATCCACCACCCTTTCCATGAAAAACAAGCTTCCTCACATTTCCACTTATCATGCCCCCCTCCACTCTCATATCATGCCCCTCACTCTTGTACTTCTCCTGTATTGAAAGATGTCATCCCTTGCACCTTGTTTATGCCTTTAAGATACTTGAAGGTTTCAATCATGCCTCCCCACTTCCTTCTTTCGTCCAGTAACTGTACATATAAACATATAATAAATAATGTTGAAGATTCCTGTTTTTAAACAATGAAAATCTAGAGTTCTGAATCAAAATGTCTGAAAAGTTATAGAAACCCCTGTGAGAGGAAATGGGCTGTGCCAACTGAACTTAGAACTTCAGAATTTTAGAACTATGTGCATGATACACCCTCTTATGGTTATAAGAGTATCTGGAATGTTTAGAGTTAAATGTAACCCTGGCTCCCCTGCTTATACTGCCATACCAATATTTCTGGCTTTGGTAAACAATATACAGTCTTTAGAATGTCCTTGCTCCTGCTCTGGGGGATTTAGGTTTTATCAGTCTAGCAGGCAGCAGGCCACTGCTCTCAGTCCCAGTTGATGATTCTACCAAGGAGGCCACCCCTCCCTTCCCTGTCTAGGGGTTGGAGGAAACTGTCTCTGGGAAAAGGGAAGGGCACCAATGTGACTGAGCAGCACAAAACAGCAGGGTTTTTACATAGTACCTTTTTTTGTAGTAAATTAGGGATTCCCCTGTTGACGGCTTGATCTCCATCAAGGTGCAGGCAGATGACTCTCTTCCTCACCTCACGGCTGGTTGCTACACATGCTGGAGGACTCTGTGGAAACATCTGGATAGGACAACAGCACACACATTTCAGGACACCAAAAGATTTTGGCCCAGGCAAGAATTAAGTGCAATCAAGCATTTTATTTTTGTACCAAACGCTCAGGCTAAACAGAAAAAACTCCATGGAGGGGTGTTCAGTTCACTGTTACAGTTCCCTCATTTCTCTATGGCAAGTTGCCATGGCACATTCTTTTGGGGGACCTGGGTTCGATTCTGGACTCTTACACACACATCCCTTGTAGGCCGAGCCGTAGGGGGCTCCAAATCTATTTGCAGAACACTAGCAGTATTCCCTAATGTCTCTCTTCTCCTTTAAATCCCTACCAGTGGGAGTGGGGTGCACTTCACGCTGACAGTCACAGACCTCAGAATGGAGGGGGGTTCTTTCTCCCAGGGAACAGTCCTTTCACACAGGAAGCAGGCCGCCTGCAGATCCTTGGGCAGGGTTCGCACAGGACAGCTGCCCCATGAACTACATTCTCAGGATATGTCCACACAGCCTCCCAACACTTCTCGAGGTGGACACAGAGGGCAAGGGGGTCATCCTGCCACAACGGCCCCTCGGATGAGTCACTGCCACCATGATCTCGGTCCCTATATGTGGCAGCCACCTCACTATTCCACAGTCTCACAATGGAGCCTAGCGGGCTCCAGACCAGCCATTCTCTCTACCTTTTCTGGCTGCAGGCTTCCTCCTCACACCCATGATGGCATGTGGCATGGATGCTGGGGGTTGGGTGGAAATCTCCCCACTCCGGCTCCGAGCCCACCTGGCCCCGACTGGAGGCTCTCCCTCAGGCCTTCAAGCTGGCACCCGTCACTACTTACTCCTCAATGATGACTCTTTCAACTCCCTCACTTACTTACTTACTACTTGCCAGCAGAAACAGGCTACATGGTCTATTAAGTCTGCTCAAGTGTGCAGCTAGCACCCCACTTTTCTGTAGCTATCCCTCCCCAATTACCCCCCCCACACACACACAGATGAATGTTGACTAACCTTGAACCAGATTTAGCTGTTGGTGGTATTTTTAGTGAATGAGGGAAATTTGGCTGGGACACCAGGGAAATTCCTCTACTCTTGGGTAGGTGGCACTGTTTCCAGTGATGGGATAGAGGAGTTCAACCATGGATGACTGAGGAGATATGCAGTCCCCTGAACAAGGAGCAGCTGGGATGCACCCACTGGGTGGCCAGCAAATTGCTCTTGAATCAGGGGATGATGTGTACAATCAAATGTAAGCATCAGATGTGAATGATGCAGATGAAGGAGACGAGAGGCACGATACTTCTGGAGAAGAACTGACCCTGCAGGAAAAGCAAAAATGCCTTACGATGGAGCTTAACAAAATAAATCATCAAATTCTGAAAGCAAAAAAAAAGAGAGGAAGAGGATTACAAAGGGAAAAGAAAAAAACTCTCACCTGGTACCCAAGAGTCTACAACTCTGAACAAGTTGTTCGCAATTAGCTTTCCAGAATGCCCGGATTCAGAACGGAGGACCACACCCCAAACACAAACAGAAGCCGTGAAACGGAAAAATGAGTGATCACCAAAATCAGCCTTACAGAACCCTGGCTGGTTGGAAACTGCTACGGGGAGCTGGATTCCTAGTGAGGATGCCCAAATCATTGAGGTGGAACTCCCAAATTCAGGTCACAGAGCACCCGAGCATATGAAGGTTGACGCAGCAAGCAACTTGGACGCTGCTCAGAACCCTACAGGTACTGCTTTTTCCAGTATACATGAGACTGTAAATATAACTGCTGAGTCACAGGAGAATGATACTGAGGCCATGGAAGAAACTGTAGATACACCCCCCCCCCCAGCTAGTGAAACAGGCTCAACAGGAAGGGAGAACACTAACCCATCTTTTGCTAGCCTTTTCCACAAGCCTGTAGAGCTAGCAAAAAGTCAAAATGCGATCAGACTGTGTTATGTAGGTTCTAGAGACTCAATACCAGCAGTGGCGGAGCTAGAGGGGGGGCCTGGGGTGTGGTCTCCCCTCCTGGCTGCCCCAGTGTGAGTAGTGGTGCCCCACCACCATCTTTATTCACTGTTTAGTGCCCATTGTGGAGCCCATGACTGACTGAATGGCCCCTCCCCCCGACTCCCAGATGCTCCCAAATCTGGCTCCACCACTGAATACCGGACAGATTTCTTTTACTGGCAAACAGCTATTAAAACAGTCATTGGGGTTTACCCCCTCAGAAGTTTATGCCCTCATACATGCACCAGGAGAAGCATCTTTTGACATCAGTTTTAGAACATTGACCCTCCTGGAAAGGTTTTGGTGTAAATATGCGAACCTTAAAACAAATCCATCGTGGATAAATTTCATTGTTATTCCCCTTACCAGACAGCCATTTCGAGTCATAACCATCTTGTTCAGAAATGAAGGCGTGAATATCACCGACGTCCTGTTCTGGCTAGAAAAATGCTGTTCAGTTCAAAGAGACCCTATTCCTACATTAGATGAGGAAGGATTTTGGACAGGAAGATGGAAAATAAAAGTAAACCTGCAACAGACAGTAAATGACATCATACACCTCTCTAATTGCTTCTCCATAGGTAGAGATAAAGGGTTCTTGTTCTATCCAGGTCAGCCAAGAGCCTATTTTAAATGTGGCTCCCACAGACATATCAGCACAAACTGTGATAAAATTCAGTGTACTCGTTGTGGTGTCATCTAAGTACACATTGTTTTAAGGAACCCAAATGCAATCTCTGTGATGACTTAGGCCATAATTTCACTGACTGTCCCTGGGCAGCAAGAAATAATGAAAATGCAGGTTTGGGGGTTCAGGATGTTTATGTGAGAACTGCAATAAAATCTCATAATGCTAATTTTCAGCCTCCTGTGGCAGATGGCCCAAATATGAATAACGTACAAACTACACAGGATGAAAACCATTCTGCAGATGTGGCAAAAAAATAGGTCCACAAAAAATGCGGAACCTGTACCCACTACAGACGTTCTGCAGGAAGAGATGCCCCCAACAGTCTGTACACATTGAAGCTGGGTACTCCACAGTCAAGAAGAAAAAAGGTAAAAAGAAGGACAGACCTATCAAAGGGAAGCAGGTTGGTCAGCAGGAAAACACTGAGACCACAAACAAATATGGACCTTTGCCGTGCGAGGACTCTGAAATTGAGGGAGATTCGGGCACAGCCTCCATTTTATCTTCACAAAATTAAATGGTGGTTGACTCAGACATGAGACAAAATACCAGACCTCGGAGTCAGAGAGCAAGCAGGTCCACTAGAGCTTCATCTAAAGTAAAATGACATTTCTCTGAGGGACTTACTTTCCTACACTCTTTATGTAGCAACTTTGAATAAAAATAGTCTTCTTTCGGAAAGAAGAGACACAGCACGTCTGAGAGCTTTAATAACTCTAACCTAGATGTTGTCCTATTTCAAGACACTAGACTTCATAATCCTTATGACATAGAAACGGCAAGCAGGAACTGGAAATGGGGTCAGAGTTTCTGGTCACATGGTACTGACATGGTTTCGGGGTGGGGATTTGTTTTCTTTCTGCCGTTAAAAAATCAAATTGACATTCTTCCTGGGCCAGCTTTACTCATAGATGTGAAATTAAAGCATATGGAATTCAGGATAATAAATGTGTACACGCCACAGGCTAAGTTTGCTAGAGCAGAACTTTTTAAGAAAATTAGACCTTTTCACCTCACATCTAAAAATGTCATTCGGGGGGGGGGGGGAGATTTTAATTGCAGCTTGTTGGAGTGAGATAGAGGGTTACAGACCAGCAAAACATTTTGGGATACAAACTATCTTAGAGGTATAATAAATGACATGGATTTAATAGACGTCTTTCACGCTGCACAATCTCTACCACCACACACTTATTCTTGTGGAAAATTATCTACAAGGATAGATTTTTTTTTATATCTGAAAATTTAAATATTCAAAAGGCAGAAGTAGTTACGGTAGCCTTTTCAGATCACAGATTATTGCTATGCAGCCTAGGTAATTGCCCAGAGCAGCAAAGGGGACCAGGGCTCTGGAAATGTAACCTAAACTTTTTAGCAAACCCCTTAATTATAGAAGGCCTTAAGTATGTGCTTGAAGCACATCATTCTGTTTTTTCCCCTATAGTATAGCAGTACAGATTGGTGGGAGGACACCAAAAAGAGATAACTGAATATTTAAAAAAGATGGGAAGGCTGAATGGAAAATATAACACAGATAGGCAAAAAATTCTTAGAAAAGACTTACAAAACCCTCTCTGTTATATTATGAAGAGAAAGGGAATTTTATTGCTAGGATAAAAGAACTTAAGGATGAACTGGCAACACTACAATATGAAACAAGCATTTGTCAATGCCGAATGTTGATTGCGTTGGTCCGCTTGAGCTCGCTCACTGGCCCTGTGTCACGCGTTCATTCTGTTTCTCCAGGTGCTGCAGGCTACTCTTTTGTACTGGGCTCCTGCCTGCATTGGCACATTTTTCTGCCTACAAAGAAATTTGCAGCTCACCCGACAGAGCTGTATTGAGGTGGGTCATTCCCCCTCTCTCACTCGCTCATTCTGTTTCCGCTGGTGCTGCAGGCTGCCCTTTTGTACTGGGCTCCCGCTTCTGTTGGCGGCTTTTTCTGCCCACAAAGAAATCTGCAGCAGTCCTGACACAGGTTCATTGAGCTAGCTCACTCCCCCTGTCTCGCTCGTTCCCTTTCTGGTGGTGCTGCAGGCTGGCCTTTTGTACTGGGCTCCTGCCTGCGTTGCTGATTTTTTCTACCCACAAAGCAAACCACAGCAGTCACGATAGAGGTCTGTTGAGCTTGTTCACTCCTCCTCTCTGACTCACTCGTGTTTCTCCCGGCACTGCTGGCTGTCCTTTTGTACTGGGCTTCTGCCTGCGTTGGCACCTTTTTCTGCCCACAAAGAAATCTGCAGCTGTCCCGATAGAGCTCCACTGAGGTCGCTCTCCGCCTGTCTCACTCGCTCATTCTGTTTCTTCTGGTGCTGCAGGCTGCTCTTTTCTACTGGGCTTCTGCCTGCATTAGCATGTTTTGCTGCCCACAAAGAAATCTGCAGCTGTCCCAACAGAGCTCTGTTGAGGTGGGTCACTCCCCCTCTCTCACTCTCTCATTCTGTTTCTACTGGTGCTGCAGGCTGCCCTTTTGTACTGGGCTCCTGTCTCTGCTGGCGACTTTTTCTGCCCACAAAGAAATCTACATCAGTCCTGACACAGGTCCATTAAGGTAGCTCACCCCCCACTGGCTTGTTCTGCTTCTGCTGGTGCTGCAGACTGGCCTTTTGTACTGGGCTCCTGCCTGCATTGGCATCTTTTCCTGCCCACAAAGAAATCCGCAGCTGTTCTGACAGAGTTCGTTGAGGTCACTCACTCCCTCTCCCCGTCTCACTCGCTCATTCTGTTTCTTCTTGCACTGCTGGCTGCCCTTTTGTACTGGGCTTGTGCCTCTGTTGATATTTTTTTCTGCCCACAAAGAAATCTGCACCAGTCCCGACAGAGCTCCATTGCCCTCAATCATTCCCCGTCTCACTCGCTCCTTCCGTTTCTGTCAGCGCTGCAGGCTGCCCTTTTGTACTGGACTCTTGCCTGCATTGCCACCTTTTTCTGCCCACAAAGGAATCCACAGCAGTCACGATAGAGCTCCATTGAGCTCGCTCACTCCCCCCTCTCTCACTTGCTCATTGTGTTTCTCTTGCCGCTGCAGGTTGCCCTTTTGTACAGGGCTTCTGCCTGCGTTGGCACATTTTTCTGCCCACAAAGAAATCTGCAGCTGTCCTGAAAGAGCTCTGTTGAGGTCACTCACTCTGCCTGTCTCACTCGCTCATTTAGTTTCTCCTGGTGCTACAGGCTGCCATTTTGTAGTGGTCTTCTGCCTCTGTTGGCACCTTTTTCTGTCCACAGAGAAATCTGCAGCAGTCCCAACAGAGCTCCGTTGAGCTCGCTCACTCCCCCCTCTTTCACTCGCTCATTCCATTTCTGTCGGCTGTGTAGGATGCCCTTTTGTACTGGGTTCCTGCCTGCATTGCCGCTTTCTTCTGGCCATAAAGAAATCTGCAGCAGTCACAATAGAGCTCCGTTGAGCTCACTCACTCACTCCCCTCTCTCACTCGTTCATTCTGTTTCTTCCGCTGCTGCAGGCTGCCCTTTTGTACTGGGCCCCTGCGTGCATTGCTACTGTTTTCTGCCCACAAACAAATCCACAGCAGTCCCAACAGAGCTCCATTGAGCTCACTCACTCCCCTTCCCTCACTCGCTCATTCTGTGTCTCCCGCTGCTGCAGGCTGCCCTTTTGTACTGGGTTCCTGACTGCGTTGCCGGCTTTGTCTGCCCACAAAGACATGTGCAGCAGTTCTGACACAGCTACGCTGAGGTCGCTCACTCCCACTCTCTCACTCGCTCATTCTGTTTCTGCCGGGGCTGAAGGCTGGCCTTTTGTACTGGGCTCCTGCCTGCGATGCTGTCTTTTCCTGCCCACAAAGAAATCCTCGGCAGTCATGACAGACCTCCGTTGAGCTCGCTCACTCCCCCTCTCACTCACTCTTTCTGTTTCTCCCAGTGCTGTAGGCTGCCCTTTTGTACTGGGCTCCTGCCTGCATTGGCACTCTTTCCTGCCCACAAAGAAATCTACAGCTATCCCGATAGAACTCCTTTGAGGTCGCTCACTCTCCCTCTCTCACTCGCTCATTCTGTTTCTCCTTGCGCTGCCGGCTGCCCTTTTGTACTGGGCTTCTGCCTCTGTTGGTATTTTTTTCTGCCCACAAAAAATCTGCAGTAGTCCCGACAGAGCTCGGTTGGCCTCACACCCCCCTCTCTCACTGGCTCGTTCCATTTCTGTCAGTGCTGCAGGCTGCCCTTTTGTACTGGGCTCCTGCCTGCATTGCCACTTTTTTCTGCCCACAAAGAAACCAGAAGCAGTCACGATAGAGCTCTGTTGAGCTTGCTCACTCACTCCCCCTCTCCCACTCATTCGTTTGGTTTCTCCTGCCACTGCAGGCTGCCCTTTTGTACTGGGCCCCTGCATGCATTGCTGCCTTTTTCTGCCCACAAAGAAATCTGCAGCTGTCCCAACAGAGCTCCGTTGAGGTCACTGACTCCCCCTCCCTCAGTCACTTATTCTGTGTCTCCTGCTGTTGCAGGCTGCCCTTTTGTACTGGGTTCCTGACTGCGTTGGCGGCTTTTTCTGCCACAAAGACATCTGCAGCAGTCCCGACACAGCTTCATTGAGCTCGCTCACTCCCCCTATCTCACTCGCTCATTCTGTTTCTGCCAGCACTGCAGGCTGGCCTTTTGTACCGGGCTCCTGCCTGCATTGCTGCCTTTTCCTGCCCACAAAGAAATCCGCAGCAGTCATGATACACCTCTGCTGAGCTCGCTCACTCTGCCTCTCTCACTCGCTCATTCTGTTTCTCCCAGCGCTGCAGGCTGCTCTTTTGTATTGGACTCCTGCGTGTGTTGGCACCTTTTCCTGCCTACAAAGAAATCTGCAGCAGTCTCGACACAGCTCCATTGGCCTCACTCACTCCCCCGTCTCACTCACTCGTTCCGTTTCTGCAGGCTCTGCAGGCTGCTCTTCTGTACTGGGCTCCTGCCTGCATTGTCACCCTTTTCTGCCCACAAAGAAATCCACAGCAGTCACAATACAGCTCTGTTGAGCTCACTCACTCCCTCTCTCTCTCACTCGCTCGCTCGTTTTGTTTTTCCCACTGCTGCAGGCTGCCCTTTTGTACTCAGCTGTGCATGCATTGCTGCCTTTTCCTGCCCACAAAGAAATCCGCAGCAGTCCCAACAGAGCTCCGTTGAGCTCACTCACTCCCCCTCCCTTACTCACTCATTCTGTGTCTCCTGGCACTGCAGGCTGCCCTTCTGTACTGGGCTCCTGACTGCTCTGCTTTTTCCTGCCACAAAGAAATCAGCAGCAGTTCTGACAGAGCTCAATTGAGCTTGGTCAGTCCCCCCACCCCGTCACTCGCTGCTAATCTGTCCCAAACACTGATTTCTGACAGCGACTGTGGAATTCTACGCCGGAAGCGTTGAAACACATTTCGGCCAGGATGTAAAAAATTACATCTGTACTGTTCATAAGGAGGTGTGAACAATTGCAAGTGTGGAAAATCTGGCGTGATAATATTACTAATTTGCAAACTTAGAAGGGTGCGTGGAACCTGCACAGCACAAGCTTGTAACACAGTCATTTTATGTAGTTTCATCACAAAATTTTCAACATAGGCATTTTTGGACCTCCGCTAATGAACAGTGTCAGTGTGATTTTCTTAATATGTCCCGAACATTGATTTTCCATAGTGACCACGCTATTGTGCGCCGGAAGAGCGAAAATACATTTCGGCCAAGGTGTGAAAAATGACAGCTGCACTGGTCATAAGGAGGTGTGGAAAAATGGCAATGCTGAAAATCTGGAGTGAAAATATTGCAAAGTTGCGAAGATACGAGCGTGCGTGGAAACTGCGCAATGTACATTTGTAACACACTCATTTTATGGAGTATTATCACCAAATTTTCAACATAGGAATTTCAGGACCTCTGCTCATGAATAGTGTCACTGTCATTTTCGTAATCTATCCCGAGCACTGATTTCCCACAGTGACCACGCTATTCTGCACCGAAAGTGCGAAAACAGATTTTGGCCAGGGTGTGAAAAATGACAGCTGTACTGTTCACAAGGAGGTCTAAAAAAATGCCAGTGTTGAAAATCTGGGGTGAAAATATTGCAAATTTGTGAAGATTCACGAGCGGGCATAGCAACTGCGCACGCACGTCAAAACAGTAATTTTTTGGATTTTTTCCACCAAATTTGCAACATAGGCTTTTTGAGAGTCCACTTCATGAACACTGAGACTGCTGTTTCATTAATCAGTCCCAAAAGGTGATTCCGCGCAGTGACCACAAAATCACCGTTCGGGGCCGATTAACTCCCTGACAGTGATAGAATTCATGAGGAGGTTCCCAAAAACCCCATGTTGAAAATTTGGTGCCAAAATTCCAAAAAATGCCTGAGATATGCATCAAAGTTGAAAAAAACGAGTCGCTACCTCATTGCAGTAATTGCAGACGCTGCAATGATGAGGCAGCCCCTGATTGCAGAGGCTGTTTTTTTACAAGTTGGTGGCACGCTGACTGAACTGGTGTCAGCAGCAGCGTGCCACAGCAATTGGGTGAAGCGGGCCAAGCCTGTAAAGGCTGTGGGGGTATTGGCCACAACAGTGTCGTGCCACCACAACCTGCTTCTCGGGAAAGCTGTTGCAATATGTTTCTTGCGCATGCGCGCAATCAACATAAAAATGAGAAATCTAGAGAAGCAACAACAGTATTGTACAAAAGGAAAAAAAAAACAACTGTCCCTTTAAATACTGTAAATCTATTAAATAGCAAAGGACTAGGTCTTGTTTAATGAATGAAGCAGGGAACACAGTCTGAAATTAGGCAGATATACCGCAAACCGTAGAAAACTTCTATACCACTCTGTTCACAAGTGAAACACTCTCCTTAGCACATATTGCACAATGGCTCTCACAGTGCAACCTCCCACAAATTCCACAAGAGATGAATAATATCTTAGTTGCACCAATAGTTCAACAAGAAGTTAAAGATGCAATTTAACATAGAAACATAGAAACATAGAATTTGACGGCAGATAAGGACCGCTTAGCCCACCCAGTCTGCCCATTTCCCTACCTACTGGATAAGCTGCAGATCCTAGTTAACCAGCAGCCTACTTCTTCCTACCCCCACCACTAGAATTGCCTTATGACTGTCCCATGCATGCTTGAATTCCACCACTGATTTTGACTCCACAACCTCCTCCGGAAGGCCATTCCATGCATCCACAACCCTCTCTGTGAAAAATACTTCCTTAAATTACCTCTGAGCTACCCCCATCTTCAAATTGTGCCCTCTTGTTCTTGCACACCTTCTTTTTGAAAGATGCTACCTCTTGGACTTTGTTGATTCCCTGAGGTACTTGAACGCTTTCTATCATGTCCCTCTCCTCCTTTCCTCGAGGCTATACATAGTAAGCTCCTTTTCGCCTCTCTTCTTATATGTCTTCCGGTGCAGACCCTGCACCATTTTAGTTGCCCTCCTCTGAACAGCTTCCATCCTGTCTATGTCTTTGCGGAGATTGGGTCTCCAGAACTGCACACAGTACTCCAGATGTGGTCTCACCAGCTGTCTGTACAGAGGATAATAACTTCCTGTTTTCTACTGGTGATGCCTCTCCCTATGCATCCCAGTATCCCCAGCCCTCCTTGCTGCCCTCTCACATTGCTTGCCCACCTTTAGGTCATCTGATATGACTACCTCAGGTCCCTTTCCATTTTGTTGTTGTTAGTATCTCACCCCCATTGTGTACTCTTCCTGGGTTTTGTTTCCCAGGTGCATTACCTTGCACTTCTTAGCATTGAATCTAAGCTGCCATACATTTGACCATTCCTCTAACCTTGCCAAGTCCCTTCTCATCCTTTCCACCCCACCCTGTGCATCAACTCTGTTGCAGATCTTTGTGTCATCTGCAAAGAGACATACTTTTCCTTCCAGTCCTTCTGCAATGTCGCTTATAAAGACATTGAAGAGGACCGGTCCTAATGATGAACCTGGGTGTACCCCACTAGTAACTCTCCTTCTTCTGGAGGACTCCATTTACTATTACCTCTGTGTCCTATTCTCCAGCCACCCTTTTACCCAGGCTGTCATCTTGGGACCCACTCCCAGGCTGGCTAACTTGTATATTAATCTTTGTGTGGGACTGTGTCAAATGCCTTGCTAAAGTCTAGGTAGGCCATGTCCACAGCCCCTCCCTGATCTACTACTTTGGTCACCCAGTCAAAGAAATCTATCAGATTTGTCTGGCATGACCTTCCGCTGTGAATCCATGCTGCCTAGGGTCCTGTGCCCTCTGGCCTCTAGATACTCGACAATTCTTTCCTTCAGAAGTGATTCCATCATTTTCCCTATCACTGAGGTTAAACTAACAGGTCTGTAGTTTCCTGCTTCTGCCTTGCCTTGCACTTTGTGAAGGGGAATCACATCTGCCCTCCTCCAGTCCTCGGGTACCACCCCATCCTCCCATGATTTGTTAAAAGGGTAGTCAGTGGTGTCACTAGTTCTACCTTTAGTTCTTTTAGAATTCTGGGATGAATCCCATCAGGCCTCATTGCTTTGTCCACCTTCAGTTTTAAGAGTTCTTTCAGAACCCTTTCTTCTGTAAATGGGCTGGTATCAACTTCTGTATCCAGAGTGTTTCTACTGTTTGTTTTAGGTACCTCCTCTTCATTTGTAAATACTGAGCAAAATATTTGTTTAGTATCTCTGCCTTTTCACAGTCTCCCTCTGCCCACCCTCCTCCCTTTATTAAGCCTCACTATCCCTCCCTTGGTCTTCCTTCGCTCCTGATGTGCCTATAAAAGGTTTTATCCCCCTTCTTAACTGAGTTGGCTATCTATTTATTCTTTGAGTACTGGTGTTACACCAGGATCAGATGGCTTACCGCATGAGATATATAAAATAATTTTTGACATATTACAGACTGAATTAACAATAGTCTATAATTAAGACCTATAGCAGGGGGTGCTACTGGGCACAATGAATATAGGAATATTATTATTGTTGTATAAATCAGACAAAAGGGGAGATCTTAAGAACTGGAGACCTTTAACCTTAATCTACACAGACAACAAAATATTAATGAAAATTTTTTGTAACAGGCTATCTTCAGTTTTAGACACAATAATACCTCCTACACAATATAATGGAGTCCCTTCTTGGAAAATACAAGATGCAAGAATCTTACTTAGGGTAATTTTAGCTAAAGGCCAAAATGAGGAATGAATGGGATACATTATCTCTATAGACCAAAAAAATGCCTTTGATAGAGTAGAATACCAGTATATATGTGCAGTAATGAAAACATATGGTTTCCCACTCCAATGTATAGCATGGTTGCAGACCTGTTATAAAACCTTGATGATTATTCCCAGTATTAATGGATGGACTGGAAAATAAATATCTGTAAACAGAGGAGTCCGGCAGGGGTGTGCACTGAGTCCTCTTTTATATATCCTCACCTATGATCCATTACTACATGCTTTAAACCAAACATCTCCATTAATAGGCCTGGTAGTAGGATCTGATGATAGAAACATTTGTTCAGTAGCATATGCAGATGACCTTCACATAATAATTAAGCAACAATGCCCAACAGGGTGTGTGTCGTGCTGGGATAATGTTACGCCTCAGGTGGTTGAGCACGAGGCCGCAGGCCGAGAGCGTTCAACAACTGAGGCATGACGTTATCCCAAACGACACACACCCTGGAGGGCATTATTGCTATTATACAATGGCTCGTTGTTATATGTAAAATAAAAAAATAGTTTTAAAGAATGTTTCTATTAGTAATCCCCATTTTCTGGAAATATTTAGTAAAATAAAATTCTGGGCTATAACAAAGAAAGAGCTTATGCAAGATAATAGAAAAACTCTTTATAGAAGACTTTTAACCACTCATTTTATAGCGCTATCCTGGTGTAAAGACAGGCCACCATATGAATTAGAAATCATATCTAAAAAACAGATCTGTCAAAGAACCCCTGTGCACATGTGGGTTTTTTTATGGCTCTGTGTTCACCTAAAGTTAGGAGTCAAAAGCAATTTAAAACACAAAGATGAAAGTGAGAGATTATGCTGTAGAGGAGGAGGAGAACGTGATGTGCAGTATGAAACAATGGAGCATGTTATTTTGAATGGCCCTATGCTACCACTTTTTGGGAATATTTACAGATGAAATGGAGACACAGTCCGTTTAGTTCTATTACTCCTGATATGATTTTTTTTAAGCATTATCCCTCAAAAATGGAAACAGTATGATACTAGTACCCTACAGATCCTGCTACTAAGTATCACTTTTCAATTATGGCAGGCAATATGCGCTTTAACCCTAAGGCAGCAGTATAAATCTGTTGAACAAGTTTTCTTTTCAGTTATGCAGGATATACAAAGAATCCATAAAAATAAAAAATTAAAACATGTCTTACCGGAGCTTTTTAAATTATGGTGGAGAAATACTACTTGGCTTGATAGAGGATGAGCATCTCCTTCCCTAATTGTAAACCTAAAAACTACAATGTATGTATTTTTTTAATACAGTTAGAGCTTTTTTGCCTCTCTGAAATTAATGTTTATCCGCTTTTTTATTATGCTTTTGTGTGAACTAGCACTCTATTACTTACATAATTTACTGTTTCAGGTATGTATACAACCTTTCCTACCTTTTAAGGGGGGGGGGAGAGAAGGGGAAAAAAGAGAAGATGAGGATGAGTTTATATCCTGTGTTTTATTTTTCTATTAAGTATACCTTTATTTGTTCGCTTACATCATGTAATTTTTTTTAGTTTGTTTTTGAGTTGATTTGATTTTAGTTTCAAATAGAAATTCCCCTATTCTTTTAGCACCCGGGGGGGGGGGTATATTTTCAGCATTTGATTAATAAGTTTTGGAATTATGAAAATGAGATATTGTATTGAATGTATGATGAAAAACGTATTTCTACGTGCCTTTATTTAGCATTTTTCTTTTATATGACTTAACACTATTGTGTATATATTTTGCTTACAAGTTATTATAAATATTCCCCTACTCTTTTAGTGGGGGATCTGTTTTCAGCATTTATTAAGTCTTAGGGCTGTAAAAATGAAATTTTGTATTGGCTGTATGATGAAATACTTATTTATGTTTACTTCTATTTTGCATTTTGATTTTCTGTGAAGTCACACTATTATGTACTGTATATATTTTGCTTTCAGGTTACAAAAAAACATTCCCCTACTGCCTGTAGTAATCTGCCAGAATTACTGTTCATAGCTTATACAGATGATTTGTGTCTGCTGGTTCAGGATGCATATTCAGGAGTTATAGCCTATAATTTGTTGCAGTGTGTTTCCTGAGCAATAGGTGCAGGAATACACGTAGAGAAGAGTGTATGCCTTAATGCACCAGGGTTGGAGTTACCAGAGCCAGACATAGCAGATCTTCAAGCGGTTACTTCCCCACACAAGATTTTAGGGGTAATCTGGTACAATATAATTGGGACAAATGTCTAACACTAGGTAGAGAAAAAGTTAGACGGTGGAACAGTTGGCATGCGAGTAAGCTTAAACGTGTATTTATGATAAAGACTTTTTTATTGCCTACCTTTTTATTTTTAAGCTATATTTTTCCTGCCCCTAAAAATGTAGAAACCCCTCTTTTGGCATTTTTTTCTCATGCTTTTGTGGCAGCTGGCTGAATCTGGTTAAATGGAATGTCCTTTATAAAGAGGTCAAGGAGGGAGGAACAGGGGTGCCAAACCCCAGAATATTGTTTTCTCCATTTTTTTACAGCTGATAGTCTTCTTACTCTTCTGAAACAACAGCAGAAAATTTGGACATGTTGGGTTTCTCCCGCTATTACAGGCACTCAGCGAGAATGGATGTCTCAATATTTTCTACATAAAAATAAACGAAAACCTGCTGTGCCTATTGGATGGATGTACATTTCTGATTATGTTAAGACATGAGGGTTAGTTTATAAGGAAGTTATTAATACGACCAGGAAAGAAATATACAGGATAATTATAGAAAAATGTCACGGAACATCCATTCTGTCAGTTTTCCAAAATAGATCAGGGGAAACTATGAGAATTTTTGATGGATACAAGGATACCTACTAAGTTATGGGATATTATATGGTTGGGTGTACATGGGAGAATCAGTACTAAAGGTAACCATAAACACAAAGAACTGTCTGATAGATCTTGTCCTAGGAGCACATGCGTTACACAAATAGAAACTGTGGGTCATTTGTTTTTACATGCCCATATATTTTAGAATTCTGGGATTTGGTTAAACAGAGATGGAAGACCTCTATGTTTATGAATCTTACTCCAACAATATTATATTTTGGAATCTACCCAGCTTCATGGAAACAGCATCATGAAAGTATGGTGAGGATTATAATGACACGTTTTGTTTATTGGATTTGGCACATTCGATATAGGTATGTTCTACAATAACAAAATCTCTACTACAGAACTCTTCCACCTTATAGTTAATGACTTACGTCAAATCAAAATGAATGATAAATGGACATTAGATAGGCCTCAACGGGAAAAGTATTGAGGTAATGTTTTGTGGTTTTAAAGCAACATTAGCTATAATGTTTGGCAAATGTGTATGTTTAAGATCATTTTAGAGAAACAAAAGCATAGACAATAGCAATGAGAGAATATGTCTTAGCATTACTGTTTTTTGGTTTTTCTATTTTGTTTTTCTTTCTGCATCTTGCGTAGTTAATTCGTTTTTGAATGTAATCAGTTGTTTAGACAAGGCGCTGAATTTTGGGTGGAATATAAATTATAGAGAGGTTTCATTAAGCATGAGTTATCTTATTATGTTATAACCCCGGTGCTGCGTAAACTGCACTGGCTGCTGGTAAGGTGGAGGGTCCCCTTTAAGGTGGGCTTGCTCACCTTTAAGGCCCTATATGGTCTGGGCCCTGGTTACCTGGCAGACCTTCTTACAGATGCTGTCTCACTCCACTCCCTCCATTCCTCCTCAAGGGGCCTCCTTGCAATTCCCAGGATGAGGTTAACAACGGCCAGTGACAGAGCTTTCAGTGTCTCCAGCCCTGTCCTGTGGAATTTGCTACCTACAGCTGTAAGGGAGGCCTCTGCAGTAGAGGTATTCAAAGCCTGCTTCAAGGTCTTCCTGTATAATCAAGCCTTCCCAGATGTCATCTTACAATTCTGCCTTGATCTGACCTGTTTTTCCAGCTTTGTCCAAAGCCACCTATTTAGTTATGTATCTAGTTTTGTTTTTGGAACTTATTTTTAAATTATGTAAGTGTGTAATCTAAATTAGTTTTAATTATTATTTGGTTTTATTGTATTGTTATTGAACTGTTATTGTTAACTGATCTGTGTACAACACCCACAGTCTCAGGGATTGGGTGTCTTTTAAATAAAATTTGCCCTGCCTTGCCTTGCTTTATGAATATTAAGTTTTGTCTCTTATACCCTTTTTAGCTTAATCCTGTAATTGAAATTACTTGGGAATACTACCCAGTGTAGCGTGGGAGCCTCAGGATGCATGGAAAAAGCTCACTACCCAAGGAATTTTCGTGTCACTGATCTTGGGTAAACAAAGTTCTTTTGAAATGATTTTCAACAATAAGTTTTGGATCCTGCAAGAGGTGAAATGCTTACTTTACACAGTATGCATACTCTGTAGTTATTCAGTGCCTTTTTCTTTCCTTTTTGCATCACCAGGCATGAGGTTGTGACCCGAGGAGTACGATTTAATTTCATTCAGTTCAATTTAAGTTCATTACTTTTATTTTCTGCATATAATTTATAGTTTGATTGAAGTTATTTTCTTTTCATGTTGTTTTCCACAAAAGTTAATTTCATGTGACAAAGAACGTGACAGTAGTCACTTTTTTTTTAAGCACGGTTGTTTTTCTGTTTCATAATCTTTTTTGCATTTCTGTATACTGAGTTTTAATTTGATTGTCAATAAAAAAAAATTCCCCTACTGCCTATAGGGGGCTTGACACCCTGTGAGCAGAGTGGAGGAGCCCAGGTCTGCTGGGGAGCCGGTGGGGATGGATGTGGAGGCGTCTGGGAGGTCATGTCTCAACCCCGGCCTTGACTGCTGCTGAGAATGAAATCTTTCTGATGCTAAGGAGCTTGCTGAAGAAAAAGAAAAGGGGAATGCAGATCTCAACCAAATGTCATCAGGTATTTCAGATGCTAATGAAAAGGATGCTTTCTTACTTAATAAAACAGTTGAAGAACTGGATCACATAATGCTGGAGGAAGAAGAAACGTTTTTGTATAAAAAGGTACAGTTGCGGAAGTAATGCACAGGATTAAAGAACAAAAGAAATATACAGGGCCAGGGATGGGCCTCCTTGACAACCAAGCCAGCCATGGAAGTTTGCCCTTGACAACAGTGGACACACCCGTTTCTTCTAAACAACAGCAGCAGGTAACACATAATGTAATAGTGTACCAAATCTCTTTTTCTTCACAAAGTAATGCTACTGTATTTACATTTTCTGGGGCCAGACAAGAGAAACCAGATAGTGTGGGGAATGAGAGGCCACTCATTAGACAGCCAGGGATTGTGTTTTCATTAGAAATCTGGCCCAAAAAACAGGTGTACCAGCTTCAGTGACTGCCCCGTGTTACTGTCAGATGGTTAAAAGGGACAGCTATTAACACAATAGCAATTGGTTCAAACTCATGTTACAACAGCCGTTTCTGATACAAAGAAACAAAAGGAAACAATCTGTTAGTACCTGTTGATTCTTCTCAGCCATGGCTGGGTGTTGTCTGGTGTGTCGACCGGACAGCGAAACTTCCACAGTGAAGACCATCACAGCGACAGAATTTGACAGAAAGCATTGGGTCAATGTGATGGTCCCCGCTGACACAGTACTGCATCTCCCAGTGTTTCACCCCCTTCCTGAGACAACTCTGACTTGGAGTTGTATATTTAGAAACCAGGGGGGTGTGGGGGCAGAGCCCCCAGAAGAAAACACACTGACATCCGTGACAGTACAATGCAGACACTCAGCATTGTGTCTGTCACTGTCGGGGATGTTAGCAAAGTAGACATCACTGCATGATAGGTAAACTGTGTTGTCCCCCAAGAAGCAGCTTCTGTGCAAACGGCACTCGCTGCAGTGGGGAATATGTCATGAATGGCGCATACAGTGGGACTTACTGCTGGCCTAGGACCCCTCACTGCAGTTAGCAATGCCAGGACTAGTACAACAAGTACCAAGATATCCATGCAGGAGAAATAAACTGAAATATTGTAATCTGAGCTTTCGTAAAAAAAAGACAGCTCTGCTGAAAATACTATCTGAGGATGATTCAAGTCATAAAAGAAAAAAGGAGGACTTAAGAAGAAAAAGAGATACCATGATGCTGTGCAATAGAAATAGCCCCTCAAAAAATACTGTACAACCAGCTCTGATTGATAATGCTGCTACTCCAAGTACTGAGGCACGGCAGGGCCCAATGTTTCAGGATTCCAACTCTACAGCTGTTGCCATTCAGTCTGCCTTCGGGCTACCTCTGGATTTTGTTGCTGCAAAACCCTGGTTGGACTTTGCGCTGAAAGGGGCAGGGTGGATTCAGACCGGAGGTGGTTGTTGGATTCCAGACCCCTCCTGGGACCCCAAGTTGTTATCACAATCTACAGCCTCACCAGAATGGCATCCTCCAATGAGGGCAGGTGTAATAATATCCACCCAACATATGGATGATGCCTCTCCTATAGTTATGGAAGAAGCAACGCCTCCATCTACAGCTAGTAACAATATGACAGATATGACACACCCTTTTGATAATAAAAACTGTACTGATGGAAAACAGTTACAAGGTACCGTGGGTATGCTGTCTATCCCAGGACAAACAAGCGAGACCATACAGGGGAATGCTAACAATCCAACACCCCCCCCAAGAAGGCATCTTTCTCCCGAACAACTCAGGATGTGCCAAAAACATCAGAGGCTCAAGGACCCAATACCTTGGGTCATGCTCCTTGGTCAGACCCACCTCCAAGGCCATTATTATCAGAGTTATTTAAAACTAAGAAGACTGAACCCTTACCTAGACAGCATGTAGTTTGCCTCAAATATAAGGGAGGACTTGACCCTCGCCCAGACAGACAATATGCAGGGAAAGTTTTAATTAAAGACTCTCTACGCTTTTACCCTGCAGACGTCTTTACATTTATTCATATCTTGGGCGAGGACACATCTGATATTAATTTTTGCTCTGCCCACCTTCTTGAAGCATTCTGGTCCAAATACAACCAACTGAAGTTTTCCCCTCTCTGGACGCCTTTTGTGGCACTTACACTGACAAAACCATTAGTCAAGGTGGTTACCATAATGTTCAGGAATGAGAGTGTTCCTGTGGGAGACATTTATCATTGGCTCCAAACAAAATGTGAGGTCCTTAGTGCCCCTGAGGCCATATTGGATGGAGAACAGTTCTGGACTAGGGGGTGGAGATTCAAAGTCAAATTGCACCAAACTACTGAAGATATAGTTCACACTCTGAATTACTTTTTTCCTGGAAAGGACAGGGGGGTCTGCTTTTATGCAGGCCAGCCAAAGGCATGTTACTGCTGTGGGTCGAGAACCCATCTTTCAGGTGTCTGTGATAAGCTCTGAAGCAGTTTATGTTATGAGGTTGTGCACATAAGCTCACAATACAATAACTACACCAGATGCAACTTACGTAGAGTTTGGCCACCTCTACCAAGATTGCCCTTGGGCCTCATCTAACAGAAACCAGAACTTGGACCCGGAAGACTTAAACAAAGCTCAAGCAGACATGTCCTCAAATTTTGAATCCTCTCACCCCCACCCTAATTCTATAACTCCTAAAGATGCAAGACCTACAGAACCGGAACCCACGACAGATCCTGCAGGACCTCAGGTAGATCCACCTATAGAATTAGTGGACACATCCAGCTTGTCAAGTTTATTACAGCCTGTGTGTTACACTGACCCCAAGGATCAGGAATTATTGGTTCATCTCTCTGAGTCTGCACCCCCCACAGCAGGACATTATACCACTGCCTAACAGGAGATCTACCAGATGGCTGAAAAAGGAAGAGGGCCCTTTGCCTCTTGCTACTGAAAATCAGTATGAGGTTCTTACACCCTCTGCATGGGGAAATTCAGAAATGGATGAAGACATACCAGACTTTATGGATCTAGACATTTCATCATCTCAACCCCCTGAAAAACTATACCTTGGGAAGAAGAAAAGGAGAAAAAAAGAAATAAGATGGCCTATTGATTAGAAATACTGAACATTAAAGTAGCATCCCTAAACGGTCATAGTTTAGTAAATAATATTGAAAGGCATGCTGCTTTCCAACTGTTTTATGATATGAATCTAGATATTATTTTAGTTCAGAAAACATGGGTGAGTTCAGTTGCTCAACTAACATCCCTTAAAACTGAATGGCCCTGGAGACCCACATATTGATCCTTTGGTGCGGATAGGTCTGATGGCCTTGGAGTTCTGTTTTTAGGGAATAGATTTTCACTATTTCGCCTTATGGACCTTTTTCCTGGGAGGGCCTTGGTCCTTGATGGGTATTGGGATGGAGAGTCATGTAGACTGGTCAATGTTTATGGCCCACAGTCCAAAACTGACAGGGTGAAACTCTTTGACATAATTCAACCCTATTTAGCCACCACATGGCCTATTATAATGGGGGATTTCAATTGTAGTCTGAAAATCCTTACAGGGCAAGCTACCCTTTCCAAAATTTACTGTGACTCTTTGGCCTTTAAGAATCGTATCTCTATAATGGAATTAAACAACTGTAATGATTTAATTACAAGTAATCAACCCTTCACCTATAAAAGAGCACAGTACACTACTACCGTTGTGTACATTTGTATCTCTAAACATTTAAGGGCAACCTCAACGGACGTACCTGTAGTTTCAGTGGAATTTTCAGACCACTCAATGGTTGTCTCATCCATAGGACAACATCTGGGATACCCAACTTGAACATCAAGATGGAAACTTAACACCCAAATACTGACAGACACAGTGTTACAGTCTGAAATTAGACAGATTCTAGTGGCCCAGGCTTCTGTCATTGAACTTTATGATGACTTAGGAGATTGGTGGTTTGACACAAAATTAGATTTTTCAGAAGTGTTTACAACATTATGGAAAAACCTGTTTGAGGAAACAATTTTTTCAATGTTTAAAATTACGAAACCGATTACAACACCTTTTGTCATTAACACTCATGGTAGGTAATAATTTAGCACCACAGATTGACCATGTGAAGGTTGAAATGCTGACTTTTAAGTATGATAGAGCACGTACCATAAGAGCAGAACTTTCATATGGAACTCCAAAAAAAACTTTCTCAGACCCTTGTGCAGCATGTAAAACTCGCAGGTATGCAGCAACCTTTTCCTTTCTGAAGAATAGGGAAGGTAATGTGGTTACATCCCATGATGCACTGACCAATATAGTAATGGAGAATTTAACACATCCTGTTGAACCAGAGTGACCTCCAGGAAGGCCCTTGATAAAGTAAATCATGGTTTCCTCTTCAAGTTCCTCCAAGCGTATCTGTATTCCAGATCCCCCTATTAAATGGATCAAGTTGCTTTACATGAATGCATGCTGCAACCCGACTATTCAGGGGACCGTGGGTCCAGAATGTAGGGTGGTGGAGGGTGTTCACCAAGGCTGCCCCTTGAGCCCTTTACTGTACATCTTTTCTCTGAACCCTTTATAATGGAAGATTGTAAATAATCCAATTATCAAAGGGTTAAGGGGCAACTTTAGGGGAAGAAATCAAAATGTTAGCCTATGCGGACGATACATACCTTCTTCTTAAAGATGATCCCATGAGTATACAGGTAGCTCAGCAGGCGCTAAACTTTTTTTCACAGGTATCATCTGCACAACTACATTTTGATAAATGTAAGGCTGTGGTATTAGGGCCCAGAGAAAATCCTCGGGCTGTAATTTCTGGCTTTCCAGTTACTAGTGGTCCAGCGAAAACGTTGGGTATGATTTTTAATGCGCCAAATAGTGCCATTACAAATTGGGATAGAGCCTTACCCTTACAGCCCCCCCCATGCTGCACTACAGTGTCAGTATTAGGATATTAACCCAAGTGCCATATGTGAGAATTGAACTCACAGCCCTCTGACAACCCTCCGATCTCCCGGCCTCAGAAGCTAATGTGCTACCCGCTGAGCCACTAACACTGTTTTCCCTCATGTCAGTGGGCACGTCAGCTCCCTCGCACTGCCCAAGCCCCACCCCCTGGCATATCTGGCAGCACGCACACTTCTCCCTATGTCAACAGGGCATCACACTAGTAGCTCCCCCCCAA
This sequence comes from Neoceratodus forsteri, assembly GCA_016271365.2. NCBI lineage: Eukaryota > Metazoa > Chordata > Ceratodontiformes > Ceratodontidae > Neoceratodus > Neoceratodus forsteri. Next base: position 144,387,072 of record JADMNL010000027.1, read on the forward strand.
TTTGGCCTACTGCCAGGGTGGGTGAAGACAAGTCCCTCTGTGGGGGTGAAGATGAAGGCCTGCCTACCTGTTGAGGTGGGTAAAGACAAGTCCCTCTGTGAGGCGAAGAGGATCATCATCTGCATCCATGCCAGTTCTACCTGTTCTTCCAAACTGCCTGCAAGGGGAGATGTTCTCCAACTCCTGCATCTCCCATTCACCAAAAGGTCGTGAGTACTGGGATTTTATCCAACCAAATACTTTTCTAACTGTTCAGCTAGCTAGCTAGTTAACTTTCCATCTGGGCTTCCTGTATGACCTTAGCTATGCCCACAGCAACTGTTACAGCCAGGATAAACTGTATTCCTACACCCCCTGGTGTAGTTTGTACTTTGCATCTGCAGCATCCAAACATTTCAACTATGCTGCACCCAGTGTCTACTAGTCACAGGTCTGCAACTCATCAGTGTGCACACAAGGTATTTGGGAGCTCCCACAGGGACTGTGGGGTTAACTGGTGCACCAGTGGGGGGAGAAGGGCTGAACCAGGGAATACTGGGGTGTAATGTACTGTGATATCTGATTATTCTGCCTGATTACAGTCTTTATTCTAAGATTTTGTTGACTGTTTTATTACCCTTTGTTTCCCTTGTCCCGTACCTCATTATCCAGCCCCAAGATAACCCCCCTTGTTTATTTTACTGCAATTGCTGAATTATTTGCATTTTTGTGTAGTGTAATATTTGCATGCTTAGAGTGATAAGTGGGGAGCACACTGTATATTGTTTTACCTGTTTCCAAGGGAGGGGGGCTGTACTTCACTTCCTGTGGAGAAGCACCCTGGCAGGATGCTGCTATAAGAATCCCCATAGGTGGAGGCACATGCCACTTGCCAAGTCAATTCTAACCACGAACCCAGGTGCCAACCTATATCCCTTAGGCAGCCCCACTTATGAATGGGTGTTCAGATAGAAGGGTAGGGGTGGTTATTAAAAAAAAACCACAATTGAGCCTAGCGGGCCCCAGACCAGCCATTCTCTCTACCTTTTCTGGCTGCAGGCTTCCTCCTTCCAAGAGGGGAACCACAGACCTCAGTGAATGGTTTAAATGTTACACTGGCGAGCATTTAAACTAGCCAAGGGGGGTGGTGGAAGGAAATGGGGAGACATAAACTGTCCTCCCCCAAACTGAAGCAGGTAGTAGGGAGAATGCTAAGGGAGAGAAATCCCCAAGGGTACCCAGCAACAAAAGAAACAAACCGGTAGAAATGAAATGAGAGGTGGGAATGAGAGCAGAGGGGGTAAGGAGAGAAGGCAAAATGGGACAGAGAAGTTTGACAAACAGGGTGGTGGCAGATTCCAGAAGGTTGTGTGTACAAATGCTTGAAGTCTGAGAAACAAAATCCCAGACCTAGAGGTCATATGGCAGAGGCTGACCGGGTCATTGTCACCATACTGAGTCATGGTGCACTGAGAACCATGACTGGGATATAGACATACCAGGCTACACTCTGTCCAGAAAGGACTGGGTGGGAAAGAAAGGGGGAGGAGTGGCTCTTTATGTGAGGGATAGCATAAAAGTTACTGCAATACAGGGAAATCAGGGAGGGGCGGAGGTACTGTGGGTCACCCTAGAAACAGGGAAGGGAGCTGCTATTTGGACTGGCATGATCTACAGATCTACAGCATGGGAAGGGGAGGAGTTGGATAAGGTTCTGATGGAAACCATCCAAAAGATGGCAAACAAGGGAGAGGTGCTGCTAGTGGGAGACTTCAATCTGCCGGATGTAGATTGGAGCATCCCAGCTGCAGCTTCAGCTATGAGCAGGGACATCCTGGACTCCCTGCAGGGGGCGTTCCTCAGGCAACTAGTAAAAGAGACCACTTGCGAGGGGCATACTGAACCTTGTACTCATCAACGGGGACAGTTGTTGCAGACGTAACAGTGGGTAGCCACCTGGGGATGGGAGATCACCATAGGGTGTGGTTCAATATAAGTACTGTGGCAGAATCGAACCACACTAAGGTGAGGGTCCTGGACTTCAGGAGGGCTAATTTTAAAAAGATGGGGAAATGCCTCAAGGCTGCCCTGGCGGGGAAGGGGGACTTGGGAAGAATGGAGGAATAGTGGCCGCATCTCAAAGGAGGGATAGAGAAGGCAACAAACCTCTGCTTCAAACAAGTAGGCAGAAGCAGGAGGAAAAAGATACTGCTGTGGTTCTCAAAAGAGGTGGCCGGGAGGGTAAGGGTGAAAAAGTTAGCATTCAGGAGGTATAAGGAGACACAGAGAGAGAGGAAGATAGAAAGGTGTGGAGAAACAAAGGGAGGCAGGGAAAGCAATTAGGAGTGCAAAGGCATGAACGGAGGAAAAAATAACCCAGGTAGTACAGAAAGGGAGCAATGTATTTTTCAGGTATGTAAGTGAAAAGAGAAAAACCAGGGGAGGGCTAGTAAGGCTTAGGAGGGAAGGAGGAGAGTGCGTGGGGAAGGACCAGGAAAAAGTGGACAACTTGAACAAATATATTTGTTCAGTGTTCACTGAGGAAGGGAAAGGTGAGGGACCACAGATAAGGGCCAGGAACATTGAAGGAAGGGAGGCAGACACTAGTCCATTTACAGAGGAGAGGGTTAGAAACATAGAAACATAGAAGTTGACGGCAGAAGGAGACCACAGGTCCATCTAGTCTGCCCATTGTCTTTTAGCCTAGCCTGTTAACTGCCCTTGGGTTTGAGGGCTCCCTTTTATCTGTCCCAAGCATTCTTGAAACCTACCACTGTGCTTGCCCCCACCACCTCTGCAGGCAGGCTGTTCCAGGCATCCACCACTCTTTCTGTGAAGAAAAACTTCCTGGTGTTGGTGGAGAACTGCCCTCTTTGCAGCCTTAGATCATGTCCCCTGGTTCTGCTGCCCTTCTTAAATTGGAAGAGATTGTCTATCTGCACCTGGTTTATGCCTTTTATGTACTTGAATGTTTCGAACATGTCACCCCTCTCTCTTCTCTGTTCCAGGGAATACATGTTCAGTTCTTTCAGTCTATCCCTACAGGACATCTCGTGCAGTCCCTGAATCATTTTTGTTGCCCTTCTCTGCACCATCTCCACTCGGTCAATGTACTTTTTGAGGTGGGGCCTCCAGAACTGGATGCTGTACTCCAGGTGAGGCCTAACCACTGATCTGTACAGCTGCAGGATCACTTCCTTCTTCCTGCTCGTGATTCCCCTCCCAATACATCCCAGCACACTGCTGGCCTTTAAAGCTGCCTTCTTACACTGTTAACCTACCTTCAAGTTGTCTGAGATAATGATTCTCAACTCACGCTCTTGGGTGGAGGCAGCTAGTCTTTACCCTCCAAGGTAATATGCCTTATTTGGATTTCTTTTTCCTATGTGCATGACTTTGCACTTTTTGGTGTTGAATCTCAGCTGCCATGCTCCAGACCATTCTTCCAGTTTCTTGAGGTCAGCTTCCATCTTGTCCACTCCCTTGCTGGGTGTCGACCCAGTTGTATATTTTGGTGTCATCTGTGAACAGACACACCTTTCCCAATAGTCTGTTAGCTATGTCTGATATGAAAATATTGAAGAGCAGGGGCCCCAGTACTGAGCCCTGGGGCACACCGCTGGCTACTTCACCTTCTGATGACAGTGCTCTATTTACCTGCACTTTCTGGGTTCTGCCCTGTAACCAGTTTTTGACCCATCTAACTACTTCTGATCCAACTCCTGTGTGATCTACCTTCTTTACCAGCCTTCTGTGTAGAACCAAGTCGAAGGCCTTGCTAAAGTCTAAGTAGACTGTATCTACCACCCCACCTTCATCTATAACCTTTGTAACACAGTCAAAAAACTCAATCAGGTTTGTCTGGCATGATCTATCCACTGTGAAACCGTGCTGCTTGGGGTTCTGATGGCCGCTATCCTCCAGGAATGCCATGATCCTCTGTTTGAGTAGTGTCTCCATTAACTTCCCCACTATGGATGTGAGGCTTACTGGCCTGTAATTTCCAGAGTCCTTTCTGCTGCCCAATTTGTGAAACAGGACCACAATTGCCTTTTTCCAATCTTCGGGTACCTCCCCACTCTTTAGGGATTTTGTGAATAGTTTAACAAGTGGGGTAGCCAACTCTAATCTCAGTTCTTTTAAGATATTGGGGTGCATTTCATCTGGCCCCATGGCCTTGTCAACTTGCAGTTTATTTAGTGCCTCCAGTATTTCAGTTCTGAAGGAGTTCACAAATCTGAAAGTGGGCAAGGCAATGGGACCAGACGGGGTGCATCCTAAGATACTGAGGGAGCTCAGGGAAGAGCAGGCTGCACTTCTGACAGCCCTGCTCAACCACTCACTGGAGACCGGAGTGGTTCTGGAGGACTGGAGGAGGGCAGATGTAGTCTCATTTCACAAAACTGTGAGCAAGGAGGAGGCTGGCAATTATAGGCCAGTCAGCCTGACTTCGGTGGTGGGGAAATTAATGGAATCACTACTGAAGAAGAGGATTATGAAATATTTTGAATTCAGTGGCCTTCAAGATCCAAGGCAGCATGGATTCACTGGGTGGAGATCAAGTCAAACAAATTTGATAGATTTCTTTGATTGGGTGACCAGGGATTGATTGATTGATTGATTTATGTCTTTGACAATCAGGTGGGTGCACTGATCCAAATTACCATTTTCAGGTATGACCCGGGTCATCTACATTGCACACTGAGTAGAACAAATACAAGTTACAGAAAATTAGCAGGTATCACAGTTCAGTTACAGAAACAATATACATCATGACAATACACACAATTAAATACAGTAGGGTACATGATCCCTAAACAAGTCAGTAATCAGGTCAAGACTCTGTAACAACACAAAAATCTCAGAGAAGGGTCTACATGCCATCTACATAGAATGAGTGCTGTGACAAAGGCAGGAAAGGGGAGAGTACAGAGCCAGGTAGGGTGAGGGTGCCCCCAGAAAGGGTATGACACCATATAGGAGATGGGAATTAGAGGAAGCGGATGAATTCATGACCCTGATGGGCAAGGACATCTGGCTTCAGACAACAGCCAAGCTTTGAGGTGGGTTTTGAAGGCGGGGAGAGAGTCTGTTGAGCGGAGCGATATAGGCAGGGCCATTGGAAAACTGTGGAAAATTTTACCCAAAAATGTGGAGACTTTTTGCAGAAATCACAGGAATATTGTGGGGATTCACTATACATCCCCACTGCCCCCTAATAAATTTTTTGGTATTTGCTGCAGCATGTATTGATCACATAAACTGTTAGATAAATGTATTGTCACTTGTAAATGCGTTCAATATGAAGAAAGGTGTGTGTTTTGGAATGCACTACAAATTAATCATTATGTAGCATATCTTCTAAAAATCTAAAGACATCTAAGTCATGCAGTGCTAACTAGATTTTATTTAATACTTCGCAGTCAGTCCATAGTGAATGATCCTGAAACAACATATTTTGCCAGTTTCTAGATGTTAAATAATGAAGCCTGTTTAACAACTACTTCCTTTGGAGCAAGAAAAAAAAAATAGCTAACCAATGTGCCTAATAAAGTCTAGTAAAAAATGATTAATTTTGTTAAAATAATTACTGTTCTTACTCAGCACTGTAAGTACATTTTAAAATCACGCAATAAAAGTATCACATCTTGCCAATAGTTTTTCATTACGTCATACAATCGTTTCTAATACATGGCACTTTTATTCTACTCGGTTTGCAGTGATTTTACTTGGGTTGAATTATTTTGTCTATTTGAAGGTAATTGTTTAAATATACTTAACCTGTTCAGTGTGTTTTCAGAAAGGTTTGCTTTTTGTAGGCTTTGTATGTGAGTAGTGGTAGACTGACATGTAAGGAATCAGTGTCACCAACCCCCTCGGAAGCACATTAAAGTTTATAATCAGCAAGGCCATCCAAACTCCTCACACATTTAAATCAAAATCCTTTCAAAATGAAAGTATTTATACAAGGAAAATCTACCCTACTATTCAAATGCAAGCATTGTGGTGAGTGCTCCATTTAGGGGAATGATGCAATTTGCACCTCTTCTCACACCTCTTGTTTCAGTTTTCCATGTCAGCAAAGGTTTCTGACAGTCTGCTTTAACACAGATTTTAAGTGCTCAAGTATACATATGCATAGTCAGAGAATTTTGAAATCAAAGCAGGGAAGTCAATCGCATGAAAGCAGAGTCTCATTGGACCCCTGCTCACCTCACACTGTATTGTTTTGGTCCATTCCAAGCCTGTGTACTAAATTTTTAGCATACCTGAGCAGATTTCCTTGAGAATTTAAATATTTATATACAGTTTCAGTCAAATATTCGATAAATGTAAGAAATTGCAAGAAATTGCAGATTTGTGCGGAGAAGGGTGAAAATTGCAGAAATTGTGGAAAAATTATGGGTGCAATTTTCCAGTTGCCCTGAATATAGGGAGCCTATTGCATAAGGTGGGGGCAGAGAAGGAAAGGGCTTTATAGCCCATTGCAGAGTATATTCTAGGGACTTCCAAGGGGGACAGATGAGTCACATAGACACCTTAATGCCACTCTGCCCTTGAGGAGGGGTGAGTATGGGGACACATGACCGCCTCTGAGGGTGTTGTCTATAATACACCCAAGGGCATAGTTGAACTGTCCTTGTAGTGGGAGCCATCCTTGCGACTGGTACAAGTCACAGTGGTGAGCAGAGTAAGGAGACTGTAACACGAAGCGACAAATGCCGTTGTATACAGAGTTTAGCCTGGAATACAGAATTAGATCAGGGTGGAGTGGTGAATGTAGCCTACCTAGATTTCAGTAAGGCCTTCGACACTGTTTCACATAGGAGACTCATAAACAAGCTAGGAAGCCTAGGTGTGGGTCCAAACATGGTAAACTGGGTGAAAAATTGGTTGGGGAATGGGAGACAGAGGGTGGTGGTAAACAGAGATCACTCCCAAGAAGAGAAGGTGACCAGTGAGGTGCTACAAGGATCAGTACTGAGACCAGTCCTTTTTAATGTCTTTATTAGCAACTTTGCAGAGGGGCCAGAAGGGACGGTATAGAAACATAGAATTCGACAGCAGATAAGGACCGCTTGGCCCACCTAATCTGCCCATTTCCCTACCTATTGGATAAGCTGCAGATCCTAGTTAAGAAACAGCCTACTTCCTCCTATCCCCCACTAGAATTGCCTTATGTCTGTCCCATGCATTCTTGAATTCCCCCACTGTTTTTGACTCCACTACCTCCTCAGGAAGGCCATTCCATGTATCCAAAACCCTCTCTGTGAAAAAAAACTTCCTCACATTACCTGTGAGCCATCCACCCTCTATCTTTAAATTGTGCCCATTGTTCTTGCACATCTCTTTTTCTGAAAGATGCTACCCTCTTGGACTTTGTTAATTCCCTTGACGTACTTGAAAGTTTCTATCATGTCCTCCCTCTCCCTCCTTTCCTCAAGGGTATACATATTAAGCTCATTTAATCTCTCTTCATATGTCTTCTGGTGCAGACCCTGCACCATTTTAGTTGACCTCCTCTGAACAGCCTCCATCCTGTCTATGTCCTTGAGGAGATGGGGTCTCCAGAACTGCACGCAGTACTCCAGATGGGGTCTCACCAACTGTCTGTACAGAGGAATAACAACTTCCTGTTTCCTACTAGTGATGCCTCTCCCTATGCATCCCAGTATCCCGCCAGCCCTCCTTACTGCCTTCTCAAATTGCTTGCTCACCTTTAGGTCATCTGATATAACTACCCCCAGGTCCCTTTCCATTTTTGTTGTTAGTATCTCACGCACCATTGTGTACTCTTCCCCTGGGTTTTTGTTTCCCAGGTGCATTACTTTGCACTTCTTTGTGTTGAATCTAAGCTGCCATACATTTGACCATTCCTCTAACCTTGCCAAGTCCCTTCTCATCCTTTCCATCCCACCTTCTGTATCGACCATGTTGCAGATCTCTGTGTCGTCTGCAAAGAGACATACTTTTCCTTCCAGTCCCTCCGTAATGTCACTTATAAAGACATTAAAGAGGACCAGTTCCAGTACTGAACCCTGTGGTATTCCACTAGTAATCCCCCTTTCTTCAGAGTGGACTCCATTTACTATTACCCTCTGCGTCCTGTTGTCCAGCCAATTTTTTTTACCCAGGCTACCACCTTGGGACCCACTCCAAGGCTGGATAACTTGTATATTAATCTTTTGTGTGGGACTGTGTCAAATACCTTGCTAAAGTCTAGGTAGGCCATGTCCACAGATCCTCCCTGGTCTACCACTTTGCCTCGTTATAGATGACACTAAAATCTGCAATAGGATAGACACTCCGGGGGGGGGGTGAATAGAGATCTAAGAAAGCTAGAGGAGTGGTCGAGGATGTGGCAGCTAAGCTTCAATGCAAAAAAGTGCAAAATCATGCACTTTGGGCAAAGAAACCCAGGAGCGGAGTACTAAATTGGGGAGGAGAGTGGAATTAACCACCACCGAACAGAAAAGGGACCTTGGGTTAATCATATCTGATGACCTAAAGGTAGCCAGACAGTGTGACAAGGCAGTGTGTGTGTGTTTGGGGGGGGGCTAGTGGGATGATAGGGTGAATAGGGAGGGGTATCACCAGCAGAAAGAGAGAGAGAGGTGTTGTTACCGCTGTATAGATCACTGGTGAGTCCTTACCTAGAGCACTGTGCCTAGTTCTGGAGACCACATCTCTAGAAGGACATAAACAGGCATCACAAGCCCTATGAGGAGAAACTGAAAGACCTCAATATGTACACCCTGAAGGAAAGGAGGGTGAGGGGGGGATAAGCTAGAAACATTCAAATACCTCATGGGTATAAATAAGGTTCAAGAGGGAAACATTTTTCAGAAAAAAAGATGCTCAAGGACAAGGGAACATGCTATGAAGCTGGGGGTTGGGGGAGGCTCAGTGGAGATGTGAGGAAGTACTTCTTCACTGAAAGAGTGGTGGATGCCTGGAACAGCCTCCCACCATAGGTGTTGAGGGAAAAAATGGTAATGGGTTTCAAGAATGCATGGGGTAGACATAAGGGAACCTTAGCAGTAGGGAAAGGGGGGGTAAAGCTGAAGATCAAGTAGGGTCTGTGGTGTTACAGTAGGTTGGGAAAATGGGCAGACTAGATGGGCTAAGCAGTCCTTATCTGCCATCAACAGCTATGTTTCTAATGCTGATTGGCCAGAAATGATGTCATGATTTATAATGAATATAGTTGCTGAAATGTGGTAGAAGGAGATCAGATGGACCCTAAGTCCCTTCCATCACTGATACTATGTTACTAGCACTGTTATTAATGTTACTAATGTTAGTAATGCATACCGTATGTTTATTTATTTATTGTTGACTGGGTAAGTACACTGGCATGAAGGACCATTTTCAGGAATGACCTAGACAGTTGACCTACTGTAGAAAGGGAGTGGATTATTTATTTATTTAAAAATTGGTGACCAGGAAAGACACACTGAGGCAAAGCTCATTTCCAGCTGCAACCCAGGGGCAAGAGGGTAGATAGGAAATATCAAGCAGATACAATAAAATAGATGGTAACGAGCAAATAAAGTACAAACAACAGTAGTGCGATTTGGCGAAAAGTGGAAAATGTACAAGTCATGGGTAACAGGAGCAAGATATCGCTCAACTTCTGGAGATGAAAATCAAGCAACTGCTAGACCGTCACAGTGCAGAGAAATGGGAAGCATTCATCCGTCCCATGGGAGGGAGCAAAAACTGGGGAGGTGGAGGGAAAGGCAGGTCAGGAGGGGAGCTGACAGGTGCAGGCGGGAGGTGGGAGGAGTTCAAGGCGGTGGTTAAGGGAGACTGGGGAGGGTGAGTGACTGAGCGCTGAAGGAAGGAGGTTCCAGAGAGGAGAGACTGTAGCAGAATTTGAAAGCTGACTGCCCATTTGAGGAGCGAGGGTGAAGGAGGGGAGAAAGGGAATAAGGGTGGTTCATGATTCTAAACAAAGTGGGAAAATACATTTGCAAAAATAACAGACATACAGACAGAAGTAAAAATGAGAATACAGTGTCAATAATGTGGTGCAGTAACATGAGTTAAACAATTAGGTTTCATAAATCAGTACTGAAGAAGTAGAAACAATGGTGCTATTGTAAGCATACTGAGAACAATGCTGACAAAGTGTATTATATTTAAACTTTTAAGATGGAAGCTGCCACTTAGGTTGCACAATTGCAGAGATGTTTTCACTAGGCGATCCAAGAGCTGTGATTTAAGTAGGAGGTAGGAGGGAGCAACTCTGATCCCCAAAGGAACAATGTTCAAAAGGGATGGGCCAGTAGAGGAAAAAGTAATGTTGCCCATGCTAGAATATTCACATACAGTATTTCAAGCAGAAGGAGATCAGAGCAGCGCAGTCAGAATTTCTTGTTGCTTTCCAGATGGGCACCTTCCTTCCTTGACTTTCTCTGCACACTGTGACTCCAAAGCCCTTCCTGCAGCCCCCTGGTGTCCTTGCCTTTTGTTCTAATCTAATATTATCTCACTGCCGCCATGTAGCCAATACAGTTCAGAGCCAGCTGTTCCAGTGTCTCCTGAGCGTGAAACAAGCAGACATACCCTGAGACATAGATGAAACACAGATCATAAGAGGATCTGTCACTAGACCTCCCAGAGTGTGCCTTTAGAGGTATTAGGGAGGTAGCATGGTCTAGTGGCTAAAACTCTGACTTGGAAATCAGGAGACACAGGCTCAAATCCCACCAGAGCCATTTACTGACCCTGAAGAAGTCACTTCACCTCCTTGTGCTTCATTCTACCCAGCTGTAAAAACAGAAACAAGTAGGATCTCACTGAAACTGAGATATTACATCTCAACTGAGCAATACTGGGTGAATAAATAGTAAAAATAATTACACACTCCCTCCTCCCCCCAACCTATGGGTATGGATGTAGGATAAAAAAAAGAAATAACCACACCTTGCTACAAAACCCACCTGCCCTTCAGCCCACATGTGAGGGTTAAAAGTAAAGGACAGGGAAACCTAACCACCTGTCCCTCAGCCCACATACACGGAGTACAAATAATGGACAAACAAACCTAGCTCCAACCTCCAAAACCCACCTCTACCTCAGCCTGAGACAAGGAACACTCAGACTCAGCTACATAATTGACCTCTCCCTCAGTCCACACGTAAGTGGTCAAAATAAAGGACAGTCAGACCTGGCTATATACGTAATAGATAACCCACTGTAAGGTGTGCAGTCACGCTTTGACATACGCATGCCTCGGTGTACGTCGTGACGCACAAGGCCACAGGCCAAGTGTGTTCAACCACCCAAGGCGTGCATATATCAGATCATGACTGCACATCCTATGGTGGGTTATCTATCTTATAAAATGGCTAAAATGGTTTTGGAGGGGGGTGAAAGTGCAGGCATGCGATCACGCTCTGATATATCCACAGTCAAGTGATGTGTTTCAGCCAACCAGCAGAGCGTATCTTCCCTACATATACATACATACATATTGTACATATATATATACACACACACACATATATATATACACACACACACATATATACATACACACACACACACACACACACACACACACACACACACATATATACACACATATACATATACATATATACACACACACACCACTTCCAGTTAGCAGCAGGACCCACCCTTCTTTGACATTTAAATGGCATAGAACCAGTCCAACATAATATTTCCAAAATGACAAAAATGTATTTTATCATAGAAACATAGAAGGTGACAGCAGATAAGGACCACAAGGCCCATCCAGTCTGCCCATTTCTTTTTCTACCTTAGAAATGTGCCATCGGCCTTTGCTCTGTCAATGGCCTATCTATTCATACTCATCTGTATTGCTCTCTTATGCCTATCCCATGCCTGTTTGAAGCCCTGCACTGTATTAATATCCACCACTTACTGAGGTAGGCCGTTCCATGCATCCACCACCCTTCCTGTGAAAAAGAACTTCCTCACATTACCCCTTAATCGGCCTCCTTCTAATCTCATGCTGTGTCCTCTTGTCCTGCTATTTTACTTATATTGAAACATGTTAGACTCTTTCACCTTGTTAATGCCCTTTAGGTGTTTGACTGTTTCGATCACATCACCTCTCTCCCTCCTTTGCTCTAGGGTATACATATTGAGCTCCGTTAATCTGTCCTCATGTGTTTTCTGATTCAGTCCCTGCACCATTTTGGTTTCCCTTCTCTGGACTGCCTCAATTTGGTTAATGTCCTTGTGAAGGTGTGGCCTCTAGTACTGCATGCAGTACTCCAGATGGAGCCTAACCAGTGTCTTGTAAAGAGGGATTATTACCTCCCTCTTCTGACTTGTGATACCCCTACTAATACACCCGAACATCCCCTAGCCTCACCTGCTGCTTTAGTGGTCTGCTTGGATGATTTCAGGTCATCAGTGATGATGATGCCCAAGTCTCTTTCTTCCCTTGTGACTGCCAGCAACTCCCCTCCCAGCCAATAGGCGACTTAGGGTTTCTCTTCCCTATGTGCATCATCTTGCACTTCTTTGCATTACACCCCAGTTGCTACTGTTCCGACCATTTTGTTAGTTTATCCAGATCTTTTCTCATTCTGTCCACCCCATCTGGATCATCTACTTTGTTGCAGATCTTGGTGTCATCTGCAAACAGACAAACCTTACCCTCCAGTCCATCTGCAATGTCACTGATGAAGATATTGAAGAGGAATGGCCCCAGAACTGATCCCTGAGGTACCCCACTTGTGACTTGCATCTCTTCTGACTATACTGTTTACCACCACTCTGTTTTCTGCCAGTCAACCAGTTTGCCATCCAGCTGACCAACTGCTGACCCACCCTAAGCCTACCCAGCTTATTAATCAATCTTCTATGTGGAACAGTATCGAAAGCTTTGCTGAAGTCAAGGTAGATGACATCAACTGCTCCCCATTAGTCCACCACTCTGGTTGCCCAGTCAAATAAATCTATGAGATTAGTTTGACAGGAGCTTCCTTTTGTAAACCCATGCTGTCTTGGATCCTGTGCTCCTATGGATTCCAGGTGTTGCACTATCCTTTCCTTAAAGAGTGCCTCCATAATCTTGCCCACTACTTGAGGTAAGACTGACTGGTCTGTAGTTCCCTGCCTCCTCCCTGCTACCACTCTTGTGGAGTGGGATCACATGAGCCCTTCTCCAGTCTTCTGGGACCTCTCCTGTGCTCAGAGACTCACTGAACAGTTCTGATAATGGCTCTGCTAGTTCCACCCTTAACTCCTTTAGTACCCTGGGATGTATGCCATCAGGTCCCATTGCCTTATCCACCCTGAGCTCACAGAGCTCTTGTAGGACCCTTTCTTTTGTGAAGGGACTAGTGCTCACCTCCCTCCCCCCGTGTCCATGGTGCTGAGCTGTGGGCTCTGCTCTACCTTCTCTTCAGTAAATACTGAACAGAAGTATCTATTTAGGATAGATGCTTTTACATGGTCCTTCTCCTCACATGCCCACTTATCTCCTTTGATCTTAGCAATACCCACTCTGGCCTTTCTCCTTTCACTAATGTATCTACAGAAAGTCTTGTCACCTTCTTTTACTGTCTGTGCTAGCGTTTCCTCGGTTTGTGCCTTTGCCTGCCTTACTGCCTTCCCTGCTTCCCTTAGGGAAGTTTGGTATGCCTTCCTATCTTCATCCCACTGTGTTCCCTTTTCTATTTCCCTGAAGGCCAGCCTTTTGGCTCTGACCTTTTCTGCTGCTGTTTTTGAGAACCAAAGTGGTTTCCTTCTTCTTTTGCACTTCCTTTTCTCAATAACACAATGGGATGTTGCTTCAAGTATTGCATCCTTAATGCTTGCCCACTTTACCTGTACCCCCTCACCCATATTTCTTTTTGCCAGGGCTAGCTTAACTCTGTTGGCCATCTTATCAAAGTCAGCTCCTCTGAAGTCCCATATTTTTGCCTTGGAATGGGATGATTTAGTTATAGTTGCCAAATTGAACCATACCATGTGATGGTCACTGGCCCCCAGGTGACCTTCTACCTGGAGATCTGTGATCCTTACCCTGTTAGTCAGTACTAGATCTGGGATAGCCCTGTCTCTTGTGGGTTGTTGTACCAGTTGTATCATGTCCCATAATCAAGAGTCATCATATTCCTTACTAGATAATAGATACATAAGTTCTCAGCCTGCTTGCTGACAACCCAAACCCTTTTAGTCTGTCCCCATTCATAACAGTCGCAGGATCCTTTTTAAAATCTTGGTTCCGACACTGCCACTCACTCAGTCCACATGTAAGGCATAAAAATAAGGGACAGTTAGACCTGGCTACGTATACACTCACCATTCTCTCAGTCCACATGTAAGGGTTAAAAATAAGGGACAGTCAAACCTGGCTACATATACACTCACCACTCCCTCAGTCCACATGTAAGGGTTAAAAATAAGGGACAGTCAGAGCTGGCTACGTATACACTCACCACTCCCTCAGTCCACATGTAAGAGTTAAAAATAAGGGACAGTCAAACCTGGCAACATATACACTCACCACTCCCTCAGTCCACATGTAAGAGTTAAAAATAAGGGACAGTCAGAGCTGGCTACGTATACACTCACCACTCCTTCAGTCCACATGTAAGGGTTAAAAATAAGGGACAGTCAAACCTGGCAACATATACACCCACTACTCCCCCAGTCCACACGTAAGAGTTAAAAATAAGGGACAGACAGAGCTGGCTACGTATACACTCACCACTCCCTCAGTCCACATGTAAGGGTTAAAAATAAGGGACAGTCAAACCTGGCAACATATACACCCACCACTCCCCCAGTCCACACGTAGGGGTTAAAAATAAAGGACAGTCAAACCTGGCAACATATACACCCACCACTCCCCCAGTCCACATAAGGTTAAAAATAAGGACAGTCAGAACCGGCTATACATCCATCCTCAGTCATAAGGGTTAAAAATAAAGGACAGTCAGAACTGGCTACGTATACACTCACCACTCCCTCAGTCCACATGTAAGGGTTAAAAATAAAGGACAGTCAGAGCTGGCTACGTATACACTCACCACTCCCTCAGTCCACATGTAAGGGTTAAAAATAAGGGACAGTCATATATAGGAATGGAACACAGGATTATACCATAAGCTAGATGAATATGGACCATTGGCACATTTTGTTTACCCCCTGCTATCCTGACAGCCACAACCCATGAGAACTATGTGCTTCCCTACTTACTGTATTCATGAATGTTGTTTTCAGCAAGGAACCGATCCAGTTTTGCTTTTAAAGAAGTAGTACTCCCTGTCTGCACTGCCTCCTCGGGGATGCTGTTCTGGACTTTCACCACCCTCTGCATGAACTAGTGCCTCCCTCTACTGGCACTCAGCCTGCCCCCCCCCCGAGAAGCACAGGATTCCCCTGAGTTAGATAGATACTCCATTAATAAAGCACCCCTTTCCTAAGACTTGGGGTGCTGTACATTCATAACAATACTATTCTTAAAATCATACACAATAAATAGATTAACTAGGAATCAGCAAATGACCTATCTTGCCTGAACCAAAGTGAACAGAGTCCACTATTTCACGGTGGTCAGTCCTTTTAAAAATTTGAAGACAGTTGCCATGTTCCCCCACAGCTTCTCTTTTTCTCTTTTCCAGGGAAAGCTTTCCCAGCCTTCTCAATTGTTTGGCATAGCCCAATGCTCCCATGACTATTAATCATTCTGGTAGCCCTCTGCTGTGCCCTCCCTTACAAAAAGTTCTTCGGAATACCACTTGTAATACCACTCATTTGCCATTGCAATACCACTGTGATTATCACTGTACTACCATTAATGTTTTCATAATATCACAGTAGTTTGTTTCAATTCCATTGTGATACCATAGTACCACTGTCCTACCACATCAACAAAAATAATCAAAATTTAAACTACCATGGTACAACCATGGTACCACTGGGTAGTACCATTGCACATTTTGTAGCTCACCACTGTGTTGCCATTGTGGTGCCATGGTGTTGCCATTGTATTACATTTGGTAAGGGCTTTCTTGCACTGCTATGTCCCCCTTTTATTGTGGTGACCAGACCTGTCCACTGTATTCTGAAAGTATCCTTACCAGTGCACTGTGCAGTGGCAGAACGTCACTATGTCATTGTCCACCTTGTTACGCATGCTGTGATGCATCCCAACATTTTATTTGCCCTAACCACTGGCCCAGCACACTTTTATGACAGTTTCAGCTGCCCATCTACTGCAACACCCACATCCTTTCCCCGGCTGCATCATCCACCTCTCCCTCAACCTACATGCAAGGGGTAACATTCACAGACAGTCAAACCTGGCTACAAAACCCATCTGTCTGCCCGTATGTAATGGGTATATGCAATAAGGGACAGTCATAGCAGGCTCTATGAACCACTTTCCCTACGCCCCCATGCAAAGAATTACAGTAAAGGACAGTCAGACCTGGCCATATAACTCATCTCTCCCACAGTCCACATGTAAGAGGTGAAATGAAGGGACAGAGACTCAAACCTGTCTACATCACCCACCTCACAGCCCATATGTAAAAAGTAACAATAAGGGACAGTCAGATCTGGTTCCGTAACCCTCCTCTCTCTCAGCCCACATGCAAGGGGCACAAAAAACAGGAACGGTCAGACCCGGTTATGTAACTCACTTGTCCTCAGCTTACATTAAAGGTGTAACAATAAGCAGCAGTCAGACCTGTTTACATAACCCACCTCTGTCTTAACCCACAACACAATTTGAAACAACCCAGGGTCACTCTGTATACTAGAACACAGCTTAATAGTGCAAAAAAGGAAACTTGTGTTAGAAACGTAGAACACATGCAGCCATCCACCTCCCCATTGGTCTAGGGGCTCCCGATGTTTCAAAAGGGGAAGGGGGCCTACCCCCAAAGAGATCCAGACCAGAACATTAACAACCATGGAGAATAAAAATGGTGCTATCTTACCATGGCTCAGGTCTTACTGCATCATAATGGAACCAATACCCCTCGCTACTCCTCTGGACACCAACAGATTGGAAACAGGAGACCTCCTCTTTTTTTCTTTTCTTCTCTCGGAGTCCCCCACCAGCATCCCGGCCCAGGAAGCACCAACACCAAGCGGGCTGTGGACTTTAAACTCCCCCCAAAGACGTCTGGTTAGTAATTAATTTAGATTCTCTGCAATTCATCTATTTAAAGTGTTTTGTGTCATAATGCTTAGCTTTCTTGCTAGCTTGCCTCAGCACGCTGTTACTTTTACTCTGTACCATACCGCCTGTCAGGTTTTGAAGCTGTTGTATATAATGTTTCTTTATTTGATATTGTCTTACATGTGCTTTGTATCATTTGTTAATGTACCTTGAACTGCATATTTAACTGCAATCTTACTTCTATACCTTGTATAACTTATTTTTATTCTTAACTGCTTTGTTTTCTACTGCTCCCAGGTCGTCCCTGAAAAAGGGACTGCAATTGTCTCAGTGGACTTACCCGGTCACCAAAATTCAATAAAAAAAAAATTAAAAAAAATTAGTAAGACTTTGAAAACACTCTCGTACACTCAGGAAAAAGCAACAAAACAATTTATTGTATCTGAAGTTCCAAATGATTTCTGCAAGGACCAAGGGGTTCCCATTGCTTGCTTAAAATCTTATTTGCCATCTGGCACTATGGAGCACAAACTATTTACAGAGCGGGGGGGGGGTGTACAAGACTGGGAGAACAGATGTACTAGGCCACATTCTACTTCAGGTAGACTGATGAAACCTCAGATGCTATACACAAACCTTATTTGGACCTTCACCGGACCTTCAAGCCAAACCTACCCTCTGGCATTGGTAAGTTGCTTTAGGGCCTGTACTTGTTCTTTTCCGTTACCCTTTTCAGTCTCCCACCTGTTGGAGAAGCAAGATGTTTCTCCCACCTGGTCCCGTGCCAATGGGATACAGGAATTTTCCTTCCCAGACCAGTCCCTTGAAATTTTTGAACCTGCCATAATCCACTTTAATCTTGGCTGCAGTCACACCCGGTCTCCTTTCCTCCAACTACGGGGGTGGGGGGATATCTCAAAATACTTCGGGCCTGTGTCTCTATCAGCCTTACATCCTGTGCTTGCTTTAAGCTACTGGGTCTGGAGGGCTTTCCAAGGCCTGTCACAAATGACCTGCAGCCTGCCCGAACAGTCTGTGATTGGCACCCTGAGACCTGCCCCTCCAAGTAGGCTCCATAATGGGAGAGAAGCCTCCGGCACCCCCTTAACAAGGCCTGGACCACCCTGCCATGATGGGAAATTGGGAGGGGAGTTGCCACCACCCCTTCCCTGGAGGAATCCTGCCACAAAACCTCCAGCCTTGGCAGTCCAAACCTACCTCCCATAGGCATGGGACCCCATCAAACTACCTCCTAGGACGCTATCACCACCCCTTTCTCCCTGGGGCCCCATAGCCCCCACACAATGCTGGCAGGCTAACTGATGCCCTCCTCATGCACCTTTCATTACCAGTGCCACGTCACCTTACTCATGGCACTACCTTACACTTAAGAGGGAGGGAATCCCCCTCAAAATCCAGCCCACCCTGGACCAACATGTTCCTTCCTGCCTGCCTGCCCTGCCATCTCCCAGCCAGCCTCCCATCTCCCCCTGTGGTACCCTCGCTCCCTCCTTTTATGGGCTAAAAGGCTGCCACTAGTGGCAGTGTCAGTCCATAACCCAGAAAGGTGCTTTCCCCCCAAACACCTGCTAAACCCATAAACTGAAGGGGAAAGCACAAAAGTGGGGCCCCTAATGGTGAATGGAGCCCCTCTCCTAAAGAGGGGGGCTTACAAACAGAAACAGAAACAATGACAGCAGAAAAATACCAGAAGTCCATCCAGTCTGCCTAAGCTCCCCATAATCCCTGGAACCTTCCCCTTGAACGTATTGTTCCTCCAGGGTACTAACCTTCCCCGTCCTCTCCCCATTCTCCTCCCTGGTCCTGTCGTCCTAAGCAACCACTATTCCCTTCATTCTAGTCAACCCTGCTTGAATCCCCTAACTGTTTTCACACCCACCACCTCGGCTGACAGACTGTTCCAAGTTTCCTCCACCATTTCCGTAAAGAAGTACTTCCTCACGTACCTCCTGAACCTCCCTCCAGTTAACTTTCGCTCATGTCCATGTGACCACGAGTATGTGTTCAGGCTAAATCATTCCTTGCAGTTCACTTTGTTAATTGCTTTAAGGAACTTGAAGGTCTGCATTGCATCTCTCTTCTGGTTTTTAGTAAGTACATATTTAGTGCCTTGAGGTGCTCCTCATAGGATCTGCCCTGCTAACCCTGAATAATTTTTGTTACTCTGTGCTGCACTGTTTCCAACCTGTCCTTGTCCTTTCTGAGGTGAGGACTCCAGAACAGGGCGCAGTACTAATCTAGGTGAGGCCTCACCATGGATCTGTATGGGGGAAGTATTACCTCTTTTATTCTGCTATCAGTCCCCCTTCCGATACACCCCAGCATCCTGTTAGCCTTGCTATAGGCCTTGTTGCACTGGCTTGTGTGTTTAAGTGAGTTGCTAATGATAACTCCCAGATCCCATTCCTCAGATGTAATGCTAAGTCTCTTCCCACCTATCCGGTATTCTGTCTTGGGGTTCTTTTTCCCTAGGTGCATTACCTTGCACTTTTTGGCATTAAATTTTAACTGCCAGATCTTCAGTCTCCCCTGTAGCTTTTGTAGGTCCCTCTGCATTTCCCTTATTCCCTCTTCACTATCCACCCTCCCACATAGTTTTTGTCATCTGTGAAGAGACACAACCTGCACTGGATTCATTCTCCAATGTCATTAATGAACATGTTGACGAGGACCAGAGCCAGGACAGATCCCTGTGAAACCCCATTTGTTACTTCCTTCGCTCACAGACAGGGAGGACAGATTTTTAATGTCTAGTGGTAGAGTCCACCTTGTATCTGGTGCCATTTTGAAAGGGGCTACCTCATCCCTGTAGTAGTGAAATTTGGTTTCCTATGGATAGGGCAGAGAGCCCATTACTACTTCCATCAATAGTTAGATGTAGCAGGCCAGAGACTAAGTCAGCTAGACCATTTTTTAATGAGCTAGCCTTGGTCCATGAAGGCAGATGTGTCCAGCATCGGACATGTGCTGCCAACAAACAAATCTGATTGTTGCTATCTGACAGTGGTTTCATATACAGCACCTGCTGCATCTAAATCGATGTTGCTAAAATGAGGCCTGTCTTTGCCGCATGCAACCACCAGTTCAATTTTCTGTGGCCACAGAGTTCCTTAGACCTTGGGTTATAAAAAAAATGGAATGGAACATTTCTTACTGTTAAAAAACATGGGAGATGCATTTAAAGTGAAAATACGTTATGGACTTGATTTTATACTATGGTAAGAGATTTGTTATATGTAGAAACATACGCCAAGCCAGCAGAAACCCTTATGGTTTATTGAGTCTGCTCATGTTGCAGGGTTCTCAGATTCCAGCTAATGACCCTTTCTCCTGACCCACCCTCCCCCCTCAGTGTCCCTTATTTTCTCTTTAACTCCATCTCAGCCTCTCTTGAAGCTACCTACTGTTTCCAGTGATATCACTTTCTCAGTAAGCCCATTATAACCCACCACCACTCTCTCCGTGAAGAAGTGACACCTTCCCAGCTCTTTAAGGGAGGCCCCGCTGGTGGAGGCATTTAAACGGGGTTTAAAAACATCTCTTCAAGCAGTTCTTTCCGGACCAACCAAAGTGTTTTTAAGCTCGTATTGTTATTTATTGATTATTTATAATTGGTCATTTATTTAATTTTAAATTTTCTGTATAACTCTTTAGAGCTATTTATTTTATTGTCATTGCTCACTCTGCCTGTTTTTAATTTTGTAAGGTGCCCAGAGTCTCTGGAATTGGGTGCCATATAAATAAACTTTACCTTACCTTACCTGATCTCTCTTCTAAATCTCTTCCCAGCTTAAGAGTGTGCCCCCTTGTGGTCCTGTTCCCACTGTTCTTGAAGAAACAGTCATTGTCCACTTTGTTTATTCCTTTCAAATACTTGAAGGTGTCTATCATGTTCCCCCTTTCTCTCCTGTCTTCAAGGGAGTACGTGTTCAGTGCTTCTACTCTCCCCTCATATGCCCTCCCATGCTGCCCTATGATCATCTTTGTTGCCCTCCTTTGGACGGACTCCAGTAGATTCATATCCTTTTTATGTTGATTGCACGCATGCGCAAGAAACATATTGCGGCAGCTTTCTCCAGAAGCAGGTTGTGGAGGCGCGGCACTGTTGTGGTCAATGCCCCCACAGCCTGTAAAGGCTTGTCCCGCTTCCCCCAATGCCGTGGCACACTGCTGCTGACACTAATTCAGCCAGCGTGCCACCAACTTGTGAAAATGTAGCCGCTGCAATCAGGGGTTGCCCCATCATTGCAGCATCAGACATTTGCTGCAATGAGGGAGCGACCCATCATTGCAGGGTGGGATCTTGAAGCACTGATATTGTTTGTGAACATGGCAACGCCTTGCCGCCATGTTCACAAACAATATTAACCCCCCCCACCATGTTTATTTGCCAACGGGGGCCCCAATTCCCATCAGCTTCAGTGCCCCAATGTTTATTTTGCCGACAGGGGAGCCCACTCCCCATTGGCATTATGTAACCCTTCCCTGCTTTTATTGTCTGCCAATGGGGTGCCCAATCCCCATCAGCATAATGTAATACTCCCCTTTGTTGTGTGCTGATGGGTGCCCAATCCCTGTCGGCTACAGCTGCCCCCAAAGAAAGTCTCCGTGGCACACTGAGAGCCCACCCCAGCATGCCACATGCCCTGTAAAATAAAAATGGTCCCAAATGTCTTTTTTTTTAACCTGTAAAGGAAACTGTCCTAGCGGTCTCCCTGCCTCCCACCCACAACCCGTGCCCACCCACTCGCACCCTGCCTCCCCTCCCCCTCACCTCATACTTACCTACGGAGCTCGATGCGATGATTTTCGGTGGACCGGGAACACGTCTGCGCTCTTCAAAGCCGACCGCAAACTGAGGAAATGCCGGTAAGCTGTATAATGGAATAAATGTTTTTTTTCCAACTTTAATACATATCTCAGTCATGTTTTAGAATTTTGGCACCAAATTTTCAACATGGGGCTTTTGGGACCCCTCCTCATGAATTCATGGCGTTATTCAGCCTGGAAAGGTGATTTTGCGGTCACTGCATGGAATCACCTTTCGGGGCCGATTAACGAAATGACAGTGCCAATGTTTATGAGGTTGGCTCTCAAAAAGCCTATGTTGCAAATTTGGTGGAAAAAAATCCAAAAAATGACTGTTTTACGAGCGTGCGTTACGCAGTTGCTACGCACGCTTGTAACTTTGCGAATTAGCAATATTTTCATGCCAGATTTACAACATTGACATTTTGTCACACCTCCTTGTGAACAGTACAACTATCATTGCTCACATCCTGGCCGAAATGTGTTTTTGCACTTCCGACACAAAATAGTGCCGTCGCTGTGGGAAATCAGTGTTCGGGGGACAGATTAAGAAAATGTCAGTGACACTGTTCATGAGTAAAGGTTCTAAAATGCCTGTGTTGAAAATTTGGTAACAATATTCCATAAAATGACTGTGTTATGAACGTGCGTTGCGCAGTTTGCACGCACACACGTAACTTCGTAAATTTATAATATTTTCACTCCAGATTTTCAACATTGCCATTTTCCCTACATCTACTTATGAACAGTACAGCTGTCATTTTTCCCATCCTGGCCAAAATGTGTTTTCGCACTTCCGGCGCAGAATAGAGCGGTCGCGGTGGGAAATCACTGTTCGGGACAGATTAAGAAAATGACAGTGATACTGTTCATGAGCAGAGGCCCTAAAATGCCTATATTGAAAATTTGATTTGGTGATGATAGCCCATCAAATGACTGTTACAAGTGCGCGTTGAGCACTTTCCACACAACCTTGTAACTTCCCAGATTTGTAATACTGTCAAGCCAGATTTTCAACAGTGGCATTTTTTCACACCTCCTTATGAGCAGTACAGCTGTCATTTTTCACATCCTGACCGAAATGTGTTTTCACAATTCCGGTGCAGAATAACGCGGTCACTGTGGGAAATCAGTGTTCGGGACAGATTAAGAAAATGACAGTGGCACTGTTCATGATCAGAGGTCCTAAAATCCCTATGTTGAAAATTTGGTGACGAAACTCCATAACATGACTGTGTTACAAGCATGCGTTGAACTGTTTCCACGCACCCTTGTAACTTCACAAATTTGTAATATTTTCATGCCACATTTTCAACAGTGGCATTTTTTTCACACCTCCTTATGAACAGTACAGCTGTCATTTTCGTATCCTGGCTAAAATATGTTTTTGCACTCCTGCCGGAGAATTGCACAGTCGCTGTGGGAAATCAGTGTTTGGGACAGATTAAGATCGACTGAGGTGGGGGAGTGACTGAGCTCAGCTGAGCTCTGTCAGGACTGCTGCGGATTTGTTTGTGGGCAGAAAAAAAAAAAGGCCCCAACGCAGGAGCCCAGTACAAAAGGGCAGCCTGCAGGACTGGAAGAAACAGAACAAGAGAGCGAGTGAGGGAGGGGGAGTGAGCGAACTCACCAGAGCACTGTCAGGACTGCTGTGGATTTCTTTGTGGGCAGAAAAAGGTATCAGTGCAGGCAGGGGCCCAGTACAAAAGGCCAGCCTGCAGCGGTGGGAGAAACAGTATGACCGAGTGAGACAGGGGGACTGAGTGAGCTCAACAGAGCTCTATCAGGACCGCTGCGGATTTCTTTGTGGGCAGAAAAAGGCGTCAATGCAGGCAGAAGCCCCGTACAAGAGGGCAGCTTGCAGCGCCAGGACAAACAGAATGAGCGTGTGAGAGAGGGAGAGGGAGCGACCTCAATGGAGCTCTATCAGGACAGCTGTGGATTTCTTTGTGGACAGACAAAGGTGCCAATGCAGCCAGGAGCCACATACAAAAGCGCAGCCTGCAGCGCCAAGAGAAACAGAATGAGCAAGTGACAGAGCGGTAGTGGGCAAACTCAACGGAGCTGTATTGTGACTGCTGCGGATTTCTTTGTGGGCAGAAAATGTGTCAATGCAGGGAGGAGCCCAGTACAATAGGCCAGCTTGCAGCACTGGCAGAAATGGAATTAGTACGTGAGAGAGGGGGAGTGAGCGAGCTCAATGGAGCTGTGTCGGGACTGCTTCAGATTTCTTTCTTGCCAGAAAAAGCTGCCAATGCAGGCAGGAGCCCAGTACACAAGGGCAGCCTGCAGCGGTGGGAGACTCAGAACGAGCGAGTGAGGGAGGGGGAGTGAGTGAGTGAGCTCAACGGAGCACTGTTGGGACTGCTGCAGATTTGTTTGTGGGCAGAAAAAGGCAGCAATGCACACAGGGGCACAGTACAAAAGGGCAGCCTGCAGTGGCGGGAAAACCAGAATGAGCGAGTGAGAGAGGGGGAGTGAGCAAGCTCAACGGAGCTCTATTGTAACTGCTGCAAATTTCTTTGAGGGCAGAAGAAGGCAGCAATGCAGGCAGGAGCCCAGTAGAAAAGGGCAGCTTGCAGCGCCAGCAGAAACGGAATGAATGAGTGAGAGAAGGGGAGCGAGCGAGCTCAACGGAGCTTATTGGGACTGCCGCAGATTTCTCTGCAGGCAGAAAAAGGCGCCAACAGAGGCAGGAGCCCAGTACTAAAGGGCAGCCTGCAGCGCCAGGAGAAACAGAATGAGTGAGTGAGACGGGGAGTGAGCGACCTCAACAGAGCTCTGTAGGGACAGCTGCAGATTTCATTGTGGGCAGAAAAAGGTGCCAATGCAGGCAGGAGCCCAGTACAAAAGGGCAGCCTGAAGCGCCGGGAGAAACACAATGACCAAGTGAGAGGGGGGAGTGAGTGAGCTCAACGGAGCTCTATCATGACTGCTGCAGATTTCTTTGTTGACAGAAAAAGGCGGCAACGCAGGCAGGAGCCCAGTACAAAAGGCCAGCCTGCAGCGCTGGCAGAAACAGAATGAGTGAGTGAGAGAGGGGGAGTGAGCAGGCTCAACAGACCTGTGTTGGGACTGCTGCAGATTTCTTTGTGGGCAGAAAAAGCCACCACAGAGGCAGGAGCCCAGTACAAAAGGGCAGCCTGCAGCGACAGGAGAAACAGAATGAGCGAGTGAAAGAGGGGGAGTGAGCCACCTTAACGGAGCTCTGTCGGGACAGCTGCGGATTTCTTAGTGGGCAGAAAAAGGTGCAATCACAGGCAGGAGCCCAGTACAAAAGAGCAGCCTGCAGCACCGGAAGAAACAGACTGAGCAAGTGACAGAGGGGCAGTGAGCGAGCTCAACAGACCAACGCAATCAACATTCAGCATTGACAACTTCTTGTTTAGGTATTGACACCCGTACTGTACGCTGTACTCCAGGTGACGTCTCATGACCTGTACAATGGCAGTATTACCTTCTCCCACCTGCTGCTGGTCCTCCTAGTGATACAGCCCAACATTTTACTTGCCTTTGCCACTGCCCTCCTACAGTACATGGAATGTTTCAGGTCAATAGTGATCATCACCCCCAGGTTCTTTTCCTCCTCAGATGCAGGTATCCGGACTCCACCCAGACTGTACTCTGTCCTTCGGTTCTTGGCTCCAATGTGCATAACCTTACATTTCTTCACACTGAAGCCAAGTTGCCAGATCCTGGACCACCTCTCTAATCTTTCCAGATCTTCCCTTTCATCCTGTCTCCCTTCTGCTGTGTCCACTGTCCCACAGAGTTTGGTGTTGTCTGCAAATAACCACATTTTGTCCTTAATGTCTTCCCCCATGTTGTTAATGAAGACATTAAAAAGCATCAATCTGAGCACAGATCCCTGTGGGACTCGAATGGTGACCTCCCCAGTACTTGAGAGCTCCCTGTCACCACCACCATGCTCTGGGTCTTGCCCCCCAAGCCAGTTTGTTACCCACCTGGTCAATGTCTCACCTTCCTTCAGATCCATCAACTTCCTGATCAACCTCTTTTGGGGGACAGAGTGAAAGGCCTTGCTGAAATCCAGGTATAAGATGTCCACCACTTGGCCCCTGTCCACTGTGTTAGTCACCCAGTCAAAGAAGTCTTTCAGGTTTGTCTGACATAATCTCCCTCACAAAAATCTGTGCTGCCCCCTGTCCTGGAGATTGTTCTCCTGAAGGTACTTTATTAGCCTTTCTTTAAGTATGGTTGCCATGAGCTTGCACACTATTGCGGTCAAATTGACCGGACTGTAATTCACAGGGTCGTCCTTGGGACTGCTCTTATGGAGGGGCACTACATGTGCCATTCTCCAGTCCAGTGGTAGCACCCACAACTCCACTGAACTATTGAACTGGTCAGCCAGAGGAACCTGCAGTCTCCTCCATCAGCTCACTGAGTACCCTTGGGTGTACACCATCTGGGCCTGGAGATTTACCCACCTTCAAGGCTAGAAACCCCTTCCTTACCCTATCCACCCCTATGAAATCATCCGTGCTCCACTCCCCCCCTTGCAGTATCAGTCCTTCTCTTTCCCTTGTGAAGACCGAACAGAAGTATTCATTCAGCACTTCTGTTTTGTCCCCATGATGGGGTGCACCCCAGGATACTGAGGGGGCTCAATGAGGTGCTAGTTGCACCTCTGACAACTCTGTTCAACTCATCATTAGAAACAGGGGAGATTTTGAGGGACTGGAAAAGGGCAGATGTGGTCCCACTTCACAAAAGTGGGAACAGGGAGGAGACAGGAAATGACAGACCTGTTAGCCCGACTTCAGTAGTAAGTGAAGTACTGGAAACACTACTGAAGGAAAGGATAGTGGAATACCTTGTAACCAGTGGATTACAGGGTCCCATTCCAAGGCAACATGGTTTCACTATGGGGCGGTCTTGCCAGACGAACCTGATCGAGTTCTTCGACTGGGTGACCAGGGTAGTGGATCAGGGAGGAGCAGTAGATGTGGCCTACCTGGATTTCAGTAAGGCCTTCAACACTGTTCCACATAGAAGACTGGTGAACAAGCTGGGCTGTCTGGGAGTGGTTCAAAAAGTTATAAACTTTGTAAGAAGTTGGTTAAGCAACAGGAGCCAGAGGGTGGTGGTAAATGGTGTCCACTCTGGAAAAGGTAAGGTGACCGACGGGGTGCCTCAGGGCTCAGTACTAGGCTTGATCCTCTTCAATGTTTTTATCAGCTACATTGCGGAAGGGCTAGAAGGGAAATTATGCTGTTGATGGATGACACAAAAATCTGCAACAGAGTAGACACGCCAGGGGGTGGGGGTGTGTGTGGAAAAAAAGAAGGATGATTTGAAAATGTTGGAAGAATGGCCAAGGGTTTGGCAGCTGGGTTTCAATGCAAAAAAGTGCCAAATCATGCACTTGGGGCACAGAATCCCGGGGCTATGCATCAATTGGGAGGGAAAGAACTGGCAACCACCAAAAAGGAAAGGTATCTGAGAGTAATAATTTCTAATGACCTGAAGTAGCCAAGCAGTGTGATAAGGCAGTGGGGAAGGCTTGCAGGATGCTCGGGTGCATAGGGAGAGGTATCACCAGTAGGAAGGAGGAGGTAATATTACCCCTACCCTGCACAGATCACTGCTAAGACCCCACCCTGAGTGCTATGTCCAGTTCTGGATGCCTCACCTCTGGAAGGACATCGATAAGACAGAGGCAGTACAAAAGAGGGCTACCAAAATGGTGCAGGGCCTACATCAAAAACCCTATGAGGAGAGACCCAAGGAACTGAATATGTGCTCGCTAGAGGAGAGGAGGGAAAGGGGAATATGATAGAAACATTCAAATGCCTAACAGGTATTAATAAGGTACAGGAAGGTAGCATCTTCCATAGAAAAATAAGCTCGAGGACAAGGGGTCATGCTATGAAGTTGGGAGGGGGGCTCAGAGGAAATGTGAGGAAATACTTCTTCACGGAGAGGGTGGTGGACATCTGGAACAGCCTTCCAGCAGAGGTGGTGGGTGCTAAAATGGTGACGGGATTCACGCATGCATGGGACAGATACAGGGGGACCTTGGTAGTAGGGCAAGGGGAGGAGACGACTGGAGATCGAGTGGGGTCTGTGGTGGCACAGTAGGCAGGAAAAACTGGGCAGACTAGGTGAGCCAAGAGGTCCTTATCTGCCGACAACTTCTATGTTTCCTTCAGCCCACCCTTCACCCTTTCTGAGCCTAACAATCCCATCCTTTTTGTCTCTCTTCTCACTTATATAACCAAAAAGGGTACCTGTGACATGGGCATCGGCGATTGGGTGCCTGCAAAAATGGCGACCCAATCCCCGACACATGTCATCGGGGCTAAAGCGACAGGGTAGGGCAAACCGGATTGGGGGGTCATGAATATAACAATGGGATGTCGCTATACAACGTGCACTGGGGAGTGGAGCATGCACAGCGAGGGGCCGGAGGGATTGTTAGGGGTGGTGACATGCTGGGCTGCTGAGCTGGCCCTGTGGCATGGTGGGTGGGTAGGCGGCTCTGGTAGGCAGGGTGCTGGGTTCGGTCCGGGCACTGGTGCATTTTTGTTGCACCTGGTCTGAATGTTTTTTTATAATGGTTTTGCACCCCCCCCACCCCACCGACATGCACCCCCCTGGTGTTGAAAATCCTTAGGTAGGGTGGTGGTGGGTGCGGGGCACAACCCCCCCCACATAAACCATTAAAAACACAAGTCCCCAGCGCCATTGTGCTGTGCACCGGAGAGTCAGAGTGCCAAAATTAATTTTCGGCACTCTGACTTCATGATAACAGGCTTTTGCCCGCTGGACAACCATACCTGCTACACTAGCTTTCTTCAGGTAGTCCTCTCTACCTTCCTCCCTCTGGGTTTCTCTGAACTTCTTATAGGTGACCCTCTTTTCCCTAACTGCCTGGGCGACCTCTAAGTTAAACCAGCTTGGTGCTTTGGTCCTTGTGTTGTTTCCTTTGAGCCTAATGCACGCCTCTGTAGTTGCCTATACTTTTTCCTTTATGATGGTCCACTTTTGGCCCACCCCCATTTCCACCCTTATACCTTCAAGGTGAACCCTTAGCAACTCGTTCATCCTCTTGAAGTCCACTCTTCCAAAATCCAGGATTTTAGTGTCAGTGTGACCCTTTCCTTGCCCATATCCAGTCAGAACCACACAGTGCAATGGTCACCCCCACCAATTTATTTATTTGATGACTGGGTAGGCCAGCTGAGACAAACAAGTCCCTTTTTCAGTGGCAACCTGGGGAACAAATGCATTCCATACAACATAAGATTTAAGTAGTATATTAAAGGCAGAGATACAAAGTAGTCCGAACATAGGAAGCACAAATCCTAACCGACAGGTGGTTAAATTAAATTTGTTGCAGAGACAGCAGTAATTGATATCCATTTCCAACACAAGGCCACATAGCATCAGTTACAATGAATTAGTCATGGTTATCTAAGGAACACCTATATACAATATGTGAACATCAAGATAGCATATCAGTTCAAGGATTTAGATTAGAGGTGAGAGAGGGAGTGAGAGTAATGAAGCAAAAGTGGGGAGGGATGGGAAAAGTGCCCACCTACCAGAGGATGTGAGGCACGTGGCACTGGTTCGGTTAGACATAGACCAGCAGTGCGGTAGGAGAATTACAGGGATAGGTTAGTCACAGGAAACATTACATAAAGGAGGCAGAAAGAAGGTTTCTTCATAGTGTTTTTTGAACAGTGGAAGAGTCTCACAGGAGAGCAGAGTGTGAGGGAGGTTGTTCCTTTTTTGAGGTACAGTGAAGGTAAAGGACCTTTGACCTATGACTAGTCGAGTTTTGGGTTGTTTGAGTAAGGGGAGGTGTGATACTCTCATGGTCCAGGTGAAGGGTTTCATGGTGAGCAGGTTGGATAGAATGGGGCTCCTCGACCTTGATGTTCAGGACATGGTCCCTGTTTGTCAATACCAGATCCAGGATTGCCCCCTTCCTAGTGGGTTCAGTGATGCCCTATGTTAGGAATCCACCTTGCACTGCATCTATTAACACCTGATTCCTGCTGCATGTCATGGCTGGGATCCCCCAATCCACTCTGGGCAGGTTAAAGTCCCCCGCAGTGACTACCTCACCCTTCTCTGCAGCTGTTCTTACTGCTGCACTCAGTTCTCTGTCTCTTCCCTCTTCCTGGCTGGGTGGTCTGTATGCCACCCCTAGTCTCACCTTCTTCCCTTTTTTAGACAGTAATTGAATCTACATCATTTCTGCCTTCCCCTCTTTTGATTCCTCCTGCTTACAAGAAATATCTTCTCTTATGTAAACCACCACCTTTCCCTTTCCCTACTCCACTGTCCTTACTATATAGTTTATACCACTGGATCGAAAGCTCCCAGTCACAGTTAGGTGTTGCCCATGTCTCTGACCATGGCTATGTCCACTCCTCCCAGTCATCAATGCCTGCGGGTCATCCAGCTTGGTGGGTTTGAGTGAATAAGGTGTGAAGCTACTAGTAAGTTCTGGTGTCCACACTTTGAGGTCCAAATAGTTTGGGGCTTGAGAACTACTGGTGCGGAATTAAATGGGTGATGGGCACAATGGGGGCCACTGCACGCAGGAGTATCTGGAAGATGTGCCCACTGTATGTCTGGACTTGAAAAATCCAGCTCCAGTTTTTCTTGAGAGATAAAATGGCAGAGAGAGGAAGCACCACAGGGTCAGCAGTTTCTTCACAGCTATTACTCAGTTATTTATTTATTTTTATTTAATTGAAATTAGGGTGAAACAGATGGTGAGATGGATGGCCCCATGAGATACAGTATCTTGTTTCTTGAGGGGTCCCTTGGTATAGCAGGCTATTTTTGGCATCTTCTTTATATTAGGCAAACAGGTTAGCCATCGATCTCTCAAATTTCCCCAGATAGTTACATGTGAATAGGTAATGAAATAGATCATCTACTTAGCCCAATCTACCGGAACAAACTCGTTCAGTCACCCGGGTCTTTTGTTTCTTCTCTTAAAATATCATGAATCCATTACTTAAAAGCAAAGCCTGCTGGAAGCTAATTTGGAGGCTTTAATTAAATCTATGTAATACATCACCTCTTTTTTGTTTAATTTCTATTTATTCAGTTTTTTCAAAAGACATTCATTACAAAAACCAGAAAAAAAGAAAGAAACAAGTGTATCTTCCAGTCTATAGCAATATAAACAGCTTATCAAACGGGGTAAGGAAACTAATATTTATGTATGTATGTATTGTACATATGTAGTGTAATAACTGGGGAGCCCCTTTATTAACTGGAATTTGGTTCTTGTGAAACACAGTAATAACTGGGTGTGAGTTACATCCAGTTATTACGGACTTTCGTTAGAAGACTGAAGAGTTGCTTGTGACCAGCTGGCATCTGACAGCGCAAACTGCAGTTGAGTGCTCTCGGACATGAGGTGCTCAGTGGGAAACTTTAAACCACAAGTCTTGGTTGTCACTTCTGTGTCACAGAACAGACAGTTCATGAAGAAAAGCAGTGAAAAAAAATGAATTGTGCCACTACTCAGAATTTAGTGAAGCACTTACTTGTCATTGTATCAGCCTGTGATTCTCATTCAGTCCTTCAGGTTCTACCAAAAAAAAAAAAAGCTGTTTTAAAAATGGGGATCCATTTTACAATAGCAAGCACACAGGGCAGAGAGCTGTTTATAAGGGACCAGAAAAATACGAATACTGCCAGAAAGACAAATGGTGACCTCCGACTTTTTAAGAGTTAACTAGCATTTCTTCTAACTACAATAAAAAGAACAATTTTGACTGAAAACAATGCAACTTATTGTACCTAAACTGGAACCACTTAATATAAAAAACAACACTTGGGGAATGTGTGTTTATAAGAATTTTTTTAAACTCCCTTGGTGTGTGATGACATTATAAACCTCTTGAGCTTCACTCTTGAGGTTTATGGGTCATTATTACACACTTCGGGTATGTAACAAAACCTCATAACACACATGCCTGAGCATTATTCTATATATAATGTATGGGTAGCCCTTATTACTCACTGAAGATAAGCTGTTTACAACCTTGTAATCCCACTGTTATGATGTCCGAACCTTATAAACCTCTCTCATCTATGTCATAGCAATGAGTTTACAAGAAGGAATGCCAGTGTAATTCAGTACAGTATATGGTTATGGCTTATTGTGACTAGAAAGCAGTGGCTTTAAAATTCTTGTTGTAGGACAGTTCAAAGGTCAAAAAAGTTGTTGCACTATCGTTCTGATGTCACTTCGGTAGTACAACAACTTTTCTGACTTGCCCTACCACCTGACTGGTTGATTTACACTGGGGATTCAAAAAATGCGGAGAAAATGGCGGCATCACTTAGCGAGCAGTCAGGCAAGCAGCTCACAAGTACAGTTTGGACATGGACTATATTGTCAGCTCCGTGAGCCCAAACTGTCAGTTTTCGGTATTTTTATTTTTTTAAATCTACTGGCACAGTTACTGATGCCAAAGCAGAGTGGGATTTTCAGTGAGGAGTCGGGAGAACTGGTAACTTCTGCAGCAGGACCGCATCGTGGAGGACTGCAACTTTAGATAGGGAACTGCAAGAATGACAAAATACCGAGTTTTAATGCAGGAATCTGAACACAAGGTATGAACCTTGTTAAATGTTGAGGAACCATATACTGTATAAAATAGTGGATGGTTAACCATCCACAACGAAAACCGTGTTTTCATCTCGGGAGTCGATGGCGTCATAGAAACCTGTCGAGCTCACTCTCGAGGTTTCTGTGACACCATCGACTCCCTCGATGGAAACACAGCCTTGTTGTGGATGGTCAACCATCCACTATTCTATATATTCTACACACCCAGAATGTGATTGTTAGTCTCAGTACGGTATTCAAATAACATTCCAATTGTCTCAGTTTACGGTTACTGAGTCTAGTAATCGCTATGTCTGATAGAGAGTTTAACTCTGGTGCTATGTCTGCCAGCTGTTGTTCAGTCCATGTATCCCTAATAAATAGTTTTCCTACACAATCATGTGGCCGCAGTACAGATTCATTAATAAGGTAAGGCTAAATTACCTGTGTTGGGGGGTGACTTCTCATGTTGAGTCCCATACACTGTAAATGACAATGCCTGATGTACAGGTGATAACCATGGTGTAATCATCTCTCGTGGTTGCTAGGGCAATGATAAACCTCTCGAGCTGCGCTCTCAAGGTTTACTGATGCCCTAGCAACCACTCGAGGTGATTACATCATGGTTATCATCTGTACATCAGGCATTATCCTCTATACAGTGCACTCTCTATTATCTGCCCCTCTGTTATCTACCACCTTCCTTATCCGCCAACCTGACCTCCAGTATTATTCTCTCTCTATGGAAATTCCCTCTGTTAGCCACCACCCTTCTTATCGACCGTACTGATGTCCTGTACCATTCTTTCTCAGAAATTTCCTGTTATCCACCACCTTCCTTATCCGCCAGCCTGACCTCCTGTACCATTCTCTATGGAAATTCACTCTGTTATCCGCCAGCCTGACCTCCTGTACCATTCTCCATGGAAATTCACTCTGTTATCCGCCAGCCTGACCTCCTGTACCATTCTCTATGGAAATTCACTCTATTATGCGCCACACTGTCTATCCACCATCTGCCAGCACTTTCTGGGTGTACAGGCCATATCTTCCTCACGTTATTCTCCCTCTATACTCCATCATGTCACTGACACTGACACAGTACATTTGTGGTCCCAATTTCTTGGTTGTTTTAGTAAATGTCTTAATAAGAAACATTTTACAGTGTACTGCTGAGGAACATGCTACCTTTGAGAATGGCTGTGGGATTTTTAATAACATCATTGATGAAGAGATTCTTGCAACTGTCAGAGGTGAATAAAATAAATATTTCATATTAGAAGCAAAGGTCAATTTTAACATATTTTGCTAGTCCTTGGAATAGTGCAAACTGACCTGGACTTGTGCAGCTAACTCTTTACTTGTCCATCTTGATGACAGCAGATTTTCCAAGGCTGTCAATGAAGTTAAAAGAGTCCCTACTTTAGCAGGGTCTAGTGTTCATGCAAATCTCTCTCACTGCTTCTGGTCTGCTCTAAATAAATAAATAACCAACCAGTAAATTAGATTTTAATAGTCATACTGTGGCTTTTAAGTATCTTTGTTACCAAACTGTACTCAAATAAACAAATTGAATAGTTAATATCTAAATGTAGTCTTGTGCTAATTTTCCCAATGCAACATAATGCACCTCTATTATTCGCCAAAAAGTTGGTGCACCAAAGCTAGTGGATAATAAAGGCTGCACTG
The DNA here is from genome assembly GCA_016271365.2 of Neoceratodus forsteri. Lineage (NCBI taxonomy): Eukaryota > Metazoa > Chordata > Ceratodontiformes > Ceratodontidae > Neoceratodus > Neoceratodus forsteri. Next base: position 144,421,328 of record JADMNL010000027.1, read on the forward strand.
TATGTCTGTCTGTCTGTCTGTCTGCATGTATTTGTTGATCAGGTAAGCATGTTGGTCTAATGGGACCTTTTTTTAGGATTAACCTGGGCCTAGGCAGGCAAAGAAAAGGGTGAAGATAAGAGAAACATGGTTATAAACAATCTGGGAAATACATTTTGAAGAGTAACTGAAAGCACAGATAAAACCAAAGTAAAAACAAACTTGAATACAGTTTCAATAAAGTGGCACAAAAATTCATGAGTTTCACAGTTTTTTTTGTAAAAATGCAGCACTGGCTCTAACATAGCTTAATGAGTACAGTACCTATAAACTGACAAGATGGTAGCTAGTGTCTAAAGCTGCACAATTATGTACATAATACAACTGCACTGAATCTATAAGTCATTTTTATGTTGGCTCGTGCTTGCGCGCCAGCCAACATATTGCATTAGTAACAGATTTGGAGGCATGGCCACTGTTGGGCGAATGCAAGGCACGCATCAGTAGGTGCATCCCTCATTCCTCAATAAGCCAGCATGCAGGTGCCACACCAGGAATACATAATGTGCAAGCACATCCAAGGAAAGGTCTGCTCAATGAGAGCAAAGCTCGTCATATGCAGTGGCACATCTCGATGTGCTTTCCCTGGTAAAACATTAGCCTAAACATGGCGGCACACTGCCTGCCACAATGCTGACTTCAGGGGTGCCCAATCTCCCTGTCGGCATACCCTGACCCAGTTTATGTGCCAGCAGGGGGCCCACTCCCCCATCGGCATAATGCACCCATTTGTTATGTGCCGGAGGTGCCCAATCCCCTCAGCTCTTGCCCCCCCTCGGTATGTGCTGACGGGGTCCCATCCCCATCAGCTAGCCCCAACACTCAGGTGGCATGCTGGGAGCCCACCCTCAGCATGCCAAATGCCCCTCAAAAAAAAAAAAAGGTCTACGATTTTCTTTTTTTTAACCTGTAAAAAGAACGGTCCCTCGCGGTCTGTCCAGTTCCCTGCCCCAACCCACACCCACCCTGCGCACCCTGCCTCCCCACACCCCCCACCCCATACCTACCTCTGAGTCTGGAACAATGATCTTTGGTGGACCAGGAACACATCTGCACTCTTCAAAGTCGACCGCAAACTGAAGAAATGTCAGTAAGCTCTATAATGGCATAAATAGGTTTTTTTTCCAACTTTGGTGCATATCTCGGGCATTTTTTCCAATTTTTGCACCAAATTATTAGCATGGGATTATTGGGGCCCCTCCTCATGAATTCAGTCACTGTCATGGTGTTATTCGGTCCTGAAAGGTGATTTTGCGGTCACTGCGCAGAATCACCTTTCGGCACCGAATAATGAAACAACAGTGCCACTGTTCATGGCCAGGGCTCCCAAAAACCTATGTTGCAAATTGGTGAAAAAAATCAAAAATGGTTGTTTCATGATCGTGCATTGCGTATTCGCATGTTCAGAATCTCGCAATTTGCAATATTTTCACGCCAGATGTTCAACATTGGCATTTTTTCATGCCTCCTTATGAACAGTACAGCTGTCATTTTTCCCATCCTGGCCAAAATTTGTTTTCGCACTTCCAGCTCAGAATAGCGCCGTCGCTGTGGGAAATCAGTGTTTGGGACAGATTAAGAAAATGACGGTGACACTGTTCATGAGCAGAGGTCCTAAAATGCCTATGTTGAAAATTTGGTGATGAAAGTCCATAAAATGACTGTGTTACAAGCGTGCATTGAGCAGTTTACACGCACCCTTGTAACTTTGCAAATTTGCAATATTTTCATGCCAGATTTTCAACACTGGCATTTTTTCACACCTCCTTATGAACAGTACTACTGTCATTTTTCACAGCCTGCCCAAAATGTGTTTCTGCACCTGTGATGCACAATGGCGTGGTCGCTGTGGGAAACCAACTTTTGGGACAGATTAACAAAATCACAGCGCAACTGTTGATGAGTGGAGGTCCCAAAATGCCTATGTTGAAAATGTGGCAAATAAAATTCCAAAAACAATTGAGTTACGGACGTGTATTGCACAGTTTCTATACATGCTCAGGACTTCACCACTTTTTCATATTTTCACTCCAGATTTTCAGCATTGCCATTTTTTTATACCTCCTCATGAACAATACAGTTGTCATTTTCCACATCCTGCCCAAAATGTGTTTTTGTGCCTGTGTCACCAAATGGCATAGCCACTGTGCAAAACCACCTTTCAGCTAACAAACTGATTATGCCGCTCTTCACGAGGTGGGGTCACAAAAAGCCTATGTTGAAAATTTGGAGTGAAAATACCAACAAACTCCTACAATGTTAGGGTTTTCAACTGTAACACCCCACCCTGTAGAGACTGCCAGGCGTCAGGGGTGTGACTTGAGATCATTGGCTGTAATGCTCACGCCGTTCCACCCCCAACCCCACCCTGCAGCCAGTGACAGGCATCGAGGTGTGCCTTGGACTGTTCAGCCCTAAAGTTCACCCCATTCTCCTATACTGCACCCATCTCAGTGTATTTCCTTATGGAATGGGGTAAGTATAAGACCCAAAGACCCCAAAGCACACCACGACACTTGTCAGTGTCTATAGGGTAGGGTGAGGCCCATTCTCCTATACTGCACCCGTCTCAGTGTATTTCCTTATGGAATGGGGTAAGTATAAGGCCCAAAGACCCCAAAGCACACCACGACACTTTTCAGTGTCTACAGGGTAGGGTGAGGTAAAATGGCATGAACATTATAGCTTACGCCCCAAAGACACACCCCAGTGCCTGTCAGTCTCTGCAGGGCAGGAGTGGGATTGGCGTCAGTTCCATACTTCACTGCCATTCCTATTATACATCTCTAACTCCTGCACTACCAATGCCAATGCCAGTGAGACAACATTCGGCATTGACAAATGCTTGTTCCCAGCAGAAGCTGCTTTTTATGTTGATTGCGCACAAGCGCAAGAAACATATTGCGGCAACTTTTGCAAGAAGCAGGTTGTGGAGGCACAGCACTGTTATTGCCAATGCCCCCACAGCCTTTAAAGGCTTGACCGCTTTCTCCAATGGTGTGGCACGCTGCTGCTGACACTAGTTCAGCCAGCGTGCCACAACCTTTTAAAGTTTTAGCCGCTGCAATCAGGGGCCGGCTTGTCATTGCAGCGACATCCGCTGCAATGAGGAAGTGACCCCTCATTGCAGGGCTGCTGCTGCTGCTGCTGATGGGGAGCCCAGTCCCCATTTCTTGTGTGCCATGGGGGGGTGCCCAGTCCCCTTTGGCTTATGTCCCCCCTTCTTCTGTGCTTGCTGAGGGGGTGCCCAATCCCCGTTGGCTATTCCCCCTCCCCATTTCTTGTGTGCCAAGTTGGGGTGCCCAATCCCCCTCGGCTCATGAGCCCACCCCCAAGTATGTGCCGACAGGGGTGCCCAATCCCCATTGGCTCCAGTGCCCCCCACCCCAAAGCACACACGTGGCATGCTGGGAGCCCCGACTTTTTTTTTTTTTTTTAATCCTAAAAAGAAGAAAACGGTCCTTCGCCGTCTGTGCCCACCTCCCACAACCCGTACCCTCCCACTGCATACCCCACCTCCCCACACTCCCTCACCCCATACTTACCTCCGGAGCCCGACGCAACAATCTTTGGTTGACTGGGAACACGTCTGCACTCTTCAAAGCCGTCCGTGAACTGAGGAAATGCCGGTAAGCTATATAATGGAATATATATATATATATATATATATTTTTTTTAACTTTGAGGCATATCTCAGTCACTTTTTGGAATTTTTGCAGTAAATTTTCAACTTGGGATTTTTGGGACCCCTCCTCATGAATTCTGCCACTGTCATGGCGTTAATCGGCCCCAAAAGGTGATTTCATGGTCACTGCGCGTAATCACCTTTCGGAACCGATTAATGAAATGACAGTGCCAGTGTTCATGAGGTAGCCTCTCAAAAAGCCTATGTCGCAAATTTGGTGGAAAAAAAATCCAAAAAATGACTGTTTTACTAGCGGTATTGCTCACAGTTACATGACGTCAGAATCATGAGTTTGCAATATTTTCATGCCAGATTTTCAACATTGGCATTTTTCCATACCTCCTTGTAAACAGTATAGCTGTTATTTTTCACATCCTGGCCAAAATGTGTTTTCACACTTCTGGCGCAGAATAGCGCAGTTGCTGTGGGAAATCAGTGTTCGGAACAGATTATTAAAATGACAGTGACACTGTTCGTGAGCAGAGGTCCTAAAATGCCTGTGTTGAAAATTTGGTCCCAATGCCCCATAAAATGACTGTGTTAAAAGCGTGCATTGCGCAGTTTGCACGTATGCTCGTAAGTTCGCAAATTTATAATATTTTCACTCCAGATTTTCAACATTGACATTGTTCTGCATCTCCTTATGAACAGTACAGCTGTCATTTTTCAGATCCTGGACAAAATGGGTTTTTCCACTTCCAACATAGAATAGCGCGGTCGCTGTGGGAAATCCTTGTTTGGGACACATTATGAAAATTACAGTGACACTGTTCATTAACAGAGGTCCTAAAATGGCTATGTTGAAAATTTAGTGATGAAAGTCTGTAAAATGAGTGTGCTCTGAGCGTACGTTGCACAGTTTCCACGCATGCTCATATCTTTGCAACTTTGCAATGCTTTCCCTCCAGATTTTCAACATGCCATTTTTCCACACCTCCTTATGAACCATGCAGCTGTCATTGTTCACATCCTGGCCGAAATGTGTTTTTGCTGTTCCGACGCACAATAGCGCGGTTGCTGTGGGAAATCAGTGTTCATGACATATTAAGAAAATCACACTGACACTGTTCATGAACAGAGGTCCTAAAATGCCTATGTTGAAAATTTTGCAATGAAACTCCATAAAATGACTGTGTTATGAGCGTGCATTGTACAGTTTCCTCGCACCCTTGTAACTTTGCAAATTAGTAATATTTCCATGCCACATTTTCAACAGTGGCATTTTTCCACACCTCCTTATGAACAGTACAGCTGTCATTTTTCACATCCTGGCTGAAATGTATTTTCATGCTTCCGCAGTCGCTGTCGGAAATCAGTGTTTGGGACAGAGTAGGATCGAGCGAGTGTTGGGGGGGGGTGGCCGAGCTCAACAGAGCTCTGTTGGGACTGCTGCAGATTTCTTTGTGGGCAGGAAAATGCAGGCAGGAGTCCAGTACAAAAGGGCAGCCTGCAGCGCTGGGAGACAGAATGAGCGAGTGAGGGAGGGGGAGTGAGTGAGCTCAACGGAACTCTGTTGGGACTGCTGCAGATTTGTTTGTTGGCAGAAAAAGGCAGCAATGCATGCAGGGACCCAGTATAAAAGGGCAGCCTGCAGCGGCGAAAGAAACAGAATGAGCTACTGAAAGAGGGAGAGTGAGCGAGCTCAACGGAGCTCTATCGTGACTGCTGTGGATTTCTTTTTTGGCAGAAAAGGGCGGCAACGCATGCAGAAGCCCCATATAAAAGGGCAGCCTGCACCCTAGCTACAGTACACTGTGCAGACACTGCAGTGTTGCCCAGCAACAAGTATCATGGTACAACAGATAGAGTGACCCTAGAAGCATTTGACTTTGGTGACTCCCCGTTTTCTGCTGAATGGAAGACCCAAATTAGCAAGAAGCTTGCCCAGAGGGACCAAGTATTTTCAGTGAAGGAATGGGACATGGGATGTGTCCAGGGTGCGGAGCATCACATATGTCTGCACGATGAATGGGCATTTTGAGAGAGGTCTTGACATCTAGCTCCTGCTGACATAGATGATGTGAGAAGACACTTGCAGGAAATGCTCACGGCTGGTGTGATACAAGAATCCAGAAGCCCCTATACTTCACCCATTGTGGTTGTGCGTAAGAAAAATGGGACTGTGAGGATGTGCGTTGATTATTGAACCTTGAACTGGTGGACTATTCCCAACCAGTACACCATGCCCCGTATACAGGATGCTTTGGGTTGTCTAAATGGAAGCAAATGGTTCTCGGTGTTGGATCTTCGCAATGGGTACTATCAAATTCCAATGACCCCGGAAGACCATGAGAAGACAGCTTTCATTTGTCCCTTGGGGTTCTACGACTTTTTAAGAATGCCCCAGGGGGTATCGGGTGTCCCAGCCACTTTCCAGTGGCTGATGGAATGTGCGGTGGGAGATATGAATTTACTGGAATGCCTGGTGTACTTGGACAATGTCATTGTGTTTGGGAGCACTCTGGAGGAGCATGAGGACAATTTAAAGTCCTAGACTGACTGGAAGATTTCGGTCTTAAGTTGTCCATCGACAAGTGCCAGTTTTTCCAGACCTCCGTGAAGTATGTGGGGCACATAGTATCTACAGAGGAGGAAGAGAGAGAGAGAGACTGATCCCAGCAAAGTTGAGGCATTGACTACTTGGCCCCAGCCCCACAATCTGAAGGAACTGCAACATTTCATTGTTTTTTGTGGCTACTACCGCCGGTTCATCAGAGACTATTCCAAGGTGATCCAGCCCCTCTTGAATCTCACCCAGGGTTACCCTCCCACCAATCGAAAATACAAGAAAGGGGTCACCCCAGAATCAGAAAGAGTGTATTTCCATCCAGGTGAACTTTTCAGGCCCCACTGGATGCCTAACTGTGAAGCAGCCTTCCACAAAATCATCTACCAGCTCACCCATGCCCCCATCCTCACCTAGGCTGATCCCACCAAACCCTATGTGCTGCATACTGATGCTAGTCTACAGGGTTTGGGAGCTGTGCTGTATCAAGACCATGAGGATGGTTTGAGACCAGTGGCCTTTGCTAGTAGGGGTCTGACCCCATCAGAGCGAAACTACCCTGTGCATAAGTTGGAATTTCTGGCTCTAAAGAGGGCCATAGATGATCACTTCCATGAGTACCTCTATGGGGCAAAGATATTGTGAAGACTGACAATAACCCATTGACCTATGTGCAGACTTCAGCTAAGCTAGACACCACCAGGCATCAGTGGCTTTCTGCGTTATCTACCTATGATTATGCTGTCGAATACAGACCAGGCCTGAATCATATTGATGTTGACACCTTATCTCGAAGGCCGACTTCCAAGACTGACTGGGTTAGGTTGTCTGAACCCAACATCCGAGCATTGTGTCAAAAGTTTGACCGAGATGAGCAGATGTCTGCAGACACAGTGGACTGTTTAATAGATTGTTTCGGCCCTTCTGATACCTGCATACCAGATGCGTACTGTCACTTTTCTACTCTAGATATTAGTGCACTACCTCAAATCGACCATGACAGCATTCAATGGGCTCAGTCCCAAGATCCTATGATTCAGCCAGCCCTTGATACCCTCCGTGCAGGGAAAGATGTGTCACAATTGCGTTCTTCTGACTTGCGAACTGCTCTACTGTTTAAAGAAGGCCCCAGATTGAAGCTGCTCAATCAGCTGTTGTATAGAGAGACAGTAGATCAGGCTGCCCCCCTTGTCAGTACTACTACTAGCACCCCAATGGAACTAGTCTGTATAGACTTCTTGAGTTTAGAGCCTGATCAGTGCAACATTAGCAATGTATTAGTAGTTACGGATCATTTCACAAGGTATGCACAAGCTTTTCCCACCAAAGATCAAAAAGCATCCACCGTGGCCAAGGTGCTAGTGGAAAATTTCTTCGTCCACTATGGTGCCCCCCAGCGAATTCATTCTGATCAAGGCAGAGACTTTGAGAGCTGGCTAATCAAAGAAATACTTTCTCTATGGGGGGTGCGAAAGTCAAGAACCACCCCTTACCACCCGCAGGGGGACCCACAGCCAGAATGCTTTAATCGCACCCTGCTAGACATGCTAGGCACCCTCCAACCAAAAGACAAGCATAAATGGAGCCAGCAGATCAGCACCTTGGTGCACGCCTACAATTGCACCAGAAATTATGCCACCAGGTTCTCTTCCTACCTCCTCATGTTCAGGAGAGACGCCCGGCTGCCAGTTGATGTTTGTTTTGGGGTCTCTCCAGATGGGATCCGAGACGAAAATGATCTGCAATATGTGCAAAACCTGAAAGCTCAATTGAACCATGCATACCAACTGGCCCAGACAATGGCGCCAAGAGAAACTTAGCCAATAAAGAGAGACATGATAAAAGGGTAAAAGCACAAGATCTTTGACCTGGACACCGTGTGTTGTTGCAAAATTTGGGACTGCATGGTAAACAAAAAATTGCTGATCGATGGCACCATCTTCTCCATATAGTAGTAGGCAAGCTGAATGATTTACCCGTATACAAAGTACGCCCTGAAAACAACTCCAAGGCTGTTAAGACCATGCACCATAACCACTTACTGCCTATTGGCCAAGTTATGATTGAAGCTGAACCCCCCCGAGATTGTTCCTCCTGGACCCGTGACTCGTGCTGCTGCAAAACAGAGTCAACCTACCCCAGTGGTCACAGACTTAAGGTTTCCCCCACAGCAAGCCCATAATGATAGTGACTGCCAGTCCACTTCTGATGAGAGTGAGTGCAACTATGCCTATTACCCCTCTTATGAACCGAGTCAGCTGTTCTGAGGTAACCCCATGGTTAATCGAGGGGATGAAGCTGGGCCTTCTGGACTGCCTAACCCCCCAGCTTCGTCCTTGGAGCCAATGCTCCCTGAAAGTGAAGTGCAGAGTGTCACGTCTGAAGATACTGAGTCTCTGTGTATGGTGGAATTGTGTGATTTGCCTGAGGAAGGGGCTGATGATATGAGTCATCCTGGTGATATGCCAGAACCTGAAGAATACTTTGAGTGTGATGATAATTCCCTTTCAGTGCCAGAGTGCCTTCCAAGTGAGCAAAGTGTTGTAGAATCAGAACTTACAGAGCCAGGGGCTGACAGTGCTCCAAGTTCGAACCTTCTTACCCAGGCAGAGGCCCCCTCACAAGTGATGAATGCCCTCAGGCTGTGGCTGAAAGTATAGAGACTGTGGTTGTTCCCCCTAGAAAGACCAGCCGAGCTGTCAAGCCTGTGGTGTGCTTTAGTTATGATTCCCCTGGGAGGCCAGTGGATTTGCCTCTCAATGTGGTCCGTAAGGGGATTTATATTTATTTCCCAGAGCTCACTGCCTAAACTGAGTCTAAGTGCCAATTCCTGGTTGATCGTCCTGCCCTCTAGGTATGGGGCCCCTGCCCTGTCTAGCCCCAGGTTAGCTGATAGGGAAGGGCGCCCTCTCGCATTGTTCAATGTACAGGAAGTTATTACCTGAATTCAGTATAGTAATGTGTAAATTACCTGTGTGGCATATGCATAATGTAATTCAGAATGGATATTGTACTGTGAAATGTAGAGAATGTGTATAGTAAAGGTTACATATGTTGACTGATGCTTTAAAAATCACAGGCCTAACCTGTTAATGGTATAGATGTATAGTATAATTTGCACCTGCAATTATTGTGATGGTGCTGACTTGACACAAACGCCAAGTTTTCTCCAGGTAGGGAATGGTGTAACCTCTCTACAAATAGAGGGTTCCCAAAAAGTCTTCCATGAGCTTGCCTAAATGCTCGCTGCTAGGATGGTGTTCGGCGTTAGCCGTTTTAAATGTGTTGCCAGTGTGTGCCTGTGTGGCCTCCATGTACTGTCGCTTTAAGAGCTGCTAGTTGCAGTGATAATTAATCTGGAAGGGGGCAGAGTGTTGGCATGCTCGAGTGCCACCTGGGCTGCCAGGAAATAGCTCTGTTTCTGCCGTAGCTAATCGTGCAGAGGGAGCTCGGTAGAAAGATGTAACTAGTTGCTGAAAGTCATTTAGAGTAATAATGATAATGTAGTTTGGTCTGACCTGCCTTCTTTGCAGCAAGGACTGTTCTGATTATCCCCACCATTTTGGTCCCGAACTGCCGAATTGGACCAATCAGTACTTGGGGACTCTAAAATGGAGCCTGCTTTTAGGGGCAGAGTGGATTACAAGCTTGGGATTTGTAGTTTTGGACTGTTGGCACCTTTTTGTAACTTAAAGGGGAGCTCTCGCTGTGACTAACAGCTGAACTGACCAACCGAACCTTTTGGATCTGCAGGGAAATCCCCCGGGCTGTCTGCTGGCAAGCCAGATCTAAGTTGAAAGCTGAGAGAGCAGCAGCTCATGATAGTTCGAGCAGCAACTGCATAGTTTCGAGCAGGAGAACTGAGGAAAGGCCTGATTTACAGCCTCTGTGCCCGTCTACTGCTCTGAGAGAAGGAGAGAGTCATTATCGGACAGAATCCGAGTTTCGTGAACAAAGAAAGCTACTGAAGGGGGATCAGGCTTTACCTGAGGAGGACCGAAGGTTGTGCTGAATGCAATCAGCCTGCCAAAAATCCCTCTTCTCTGCAAAACTTCTGTATGGTGCAGAGAACTTAGTGATTGTGGAGTACTTGTTGGTGTGTGGAGTGGGGTGGTGTTGCAATGGTAGGGTTGGGTGGGGGTGGGGTGAGGCCCTTGACCTCAAGGCACACCCCAGCGCTTGTTGGTGTGTGGAGGGTGGGGGTGGTATTGCTATGGTAGGGTTGGGTGCGGAGTGGGGTGGGACCCACGACCCTAAGTCACACCCCGATGCTTGTTGGTGTGTGGAGGGTGGGGGGTGCGGTTTCAATGATAGGGGTTGGTGGGGGAGGGGTATAACAGTTGTAAACAGTAACATCCAATTTCCTGACCTGTATCACTTTGGTTGAAGACCTATGTCTAGAACCCTAACTTTGTTTTAAACTAAAGTTTTTGTTCATTAATTTCCTTAATTTTTAAGATAGTATAATAGTATCCCAGTTTAGTGAGATTTTTTTTTGGTATTTTTGCTACAGATTTTCAACATGGCCTTTTTGGGACCCTGCCTCATGAACACTGGCACTTTCATTTCGTTACTCAGTCCCAGAAGGTGATTTCGAGCAGCAACTGCACCATTTCGCACCACTGCTGTGTAAATACATTTTTATTTATTTATTTTTTAGTCTTTGGTAACTGGGTAGGGTTTTTAATATTGGGCAGGATGTGAGAAATGACAGGTGTATTGTTCACAAGGTGGTGTGAAAAACTGGCAATGCTGAATATGTGGAGTGAAAATATTAATATCTGTAAAAGTTACGCACGTGTGTCATGAAATTTCAATGACAGTGCGTAATTCAGGCATTTTTGTGTATTTGTGCACCAAATTTTCAACATGGCCTTTTTGGGACCCCACCTAATGAACAGTGGCACTGTGATTTCATTAGTACATCCCAAAAGTTGATTTCACACAGCGACTGTGCCATTCTGCGCCAGAGCTGTGAAAACGCATTTTGAGCAGGGTGTGAAAAATGACAGCTACACTGCTCATAAGGAGGTGTTAAAAAATCTCAATGCTGAAAATCTGGAGTGAAAATATTAAAAATTGGCGGTTATGAATATGCGTAGAAACTGCGCAATGCACACTTGTAACACAGTCATTTTGGGGAATTTTTGCACCAGATTTTCAACATTGTCTTTTTGGGACCCACCTAATGAACAGTGGCACTGTCATTTTGTTAGTACATCCCAAAAGTTGATTTCACACATCGACTGTGCCATTCTGTGCCAGAGCTGTGAAAACACATTTCAGGCATGGTGTGAAAAATGAGGGCTGCACTGTTCATGAGGAAGTATAAAAAAATCTCAATGCTGAAAATCTGGAGTGAAAATATAAAAAATTGGCGAAGTTACAAATCTACGTAGAAACTGCACAACGCACACTCGTAACACAGTCATTTTTGGGAATTTTTGCACCACATTTTCAACATGGGCTATTTGGAACCTCTCCTCATGAACACTGGCACTGCCATTTTGTTAATCGGTCCAGAAAGGTGATTCCACGTAGCGACCATGAAATCACCTTTCAGGATGGAATAATGAAATGGCAGTGACAGCGTTCAGGAGGTGGGGTCCCAAGAACCCCGTGTCGAAAATTTGGGGTATTAATTCTTAAAAATGGCTGAGATATCAACCTAAGTCGAAAACCCCACTGAGAGCCATAATACAAGCCTACCTTGATTCCTCAGTTTGCGGTTGGGTTTTGAAGAGTGCAGACGTGTCCTGGTGCAGAGAAGATCGCTGCTCCCAACTTCCAGAGGTAAGTATGGATAAGGGGGGTGTGGGGAGGTGGGTGCTCAGTGGGAGGGTGGGGATGGGAGACTGGGTGATGATGAGGGACCGTTTCCTTTATTACAGGTGTAAAAAAAAAAGACATTGGGGCAATTTTCTTTATTTACAGGAACAGCAAAAGTAAATGTGGGCACACTGGGGTGGGCTTCCAGTGTGCCATGAGTTGGAGGGGATACATTATGCCGACAGGGGGATTTGGCACCCCCATCGGCAATGGAAGTGGTCTTGTGGGGGAAATCCTACACCAGGAGTTGGCATCCCGGTGTCGGAAAAATATTACTTCAATTATTTTGGCGCACTGGGAGTGGGCTCCCCAGTGTGCCACAGTAGTGGAGGGCATTATAAATGTGGACTCGGGGATTGGGCACCCCAATGTCGGTGAAAGCTAGCACTTCGATGCAGAATTCTGCGTCAAAAATGGCAGGATGCAGGATTCTGCATCGGAGTTAAAAAATTACATCGGGAGACTGTTTTCTTTATTTTAGGGGCATAAACAGATTTGGGAGACACTGGGAGTGGGCTCCCCAGTGTCCCACAGTCATTTTTGGGGGTGGGGGTGCTGACCTGCACCTGTACCCTTCAACATACAATCCTACGCCGGACTGCTGCTCCAACATACAGTAGAATCGTATGCCCATTGCTAAACTTTGGCATAAAATCTTATGCCGGAGCGCTGCTCCAACTTACAATCCTATGCCGCCAGGGACATCTATATTTTGCCCATAGAAAATAATGGGAAACACAAAGATTAATAACATTTGAATGGATTTCACCAAACCTTCAAAAGGCACATCTGTGAAGTCAAATTGTTTACCCTGAACATGTCATGCCTGTAGCTACAGCTGATTGTGAGATACAGGCTGACAATAAAAACAGCTAAAACATAAAAATCTCTTATTTTTGAACACACTGTATCTCACAAACCACTCAAGGGATTCCAACCAAATTAGGAACTCAAATAGACCTATCCGTTCCAATGACGCATGCAAAATTACAAGCAGATCTGTTGAACCTGGCCAAAGTAGTTACCCTGCAAAAATTGGCCTTTAATATTACATGCTGTCACCAACCCTAACTATACTGGCACTACCGCACCAGTATAATGACATCCAAAACAGAGGAGAGAGCCAAGATCTGCAGCACATGCAACTTTACTTATAAACATGTAAACCAGAGGATGGCATGGTACCTAAGGACTGGAGGAGGGTGGATGTGACTCCCCTTCACAAAAGTGGGAGCAAAGCAGAGGCAGGAAACTACAGACATGTTAACTTAACCTCAGTGGTAGGGAAAATGATGGAATCACTTCTGAAAGAAAGAATTGTTGAGTACCTAGAGGCCAGTGGGTACAGGACCCAAGGCAGCATGGATTCACAGCAGGAAGATCATGTCAGACGAGTCAAATTTATTTCTCTAACTGATTGACCAAAGTAGTAGACCAGAGAGGGGCTGTGGACATGGTCTACCTAGACTTTAGCAAGGCATTTGACACAGTCCCACACAAGAGATTAATAAACAAATTAGCCAGCCTGGGAGTGGGTCCCAGGGTAGTAGCCTGGGTAAAAAACTGTCTGGACAACAGGACAAAGAGTGTAATAGTAAACGGAGTTCACTCCAAAGAAAGGGAGGTTACTAGCGGGGTACCGCAGGGTTCAGTACTGGGTCTGGTCCTTTTTAATGTCTTTGTAAGTGACATTGCACATGGACTGGAAGGAAAAGTATGCCTTTTCACAGATGACACAAAGATCTGCAACAGGGTTGATACACAAGGTGGGGGGTGGAAAGGATGAGAAGGGACTTGGCAAGGTTGGAGGAATGGTCAAAAGTATGGCAGCTTAGATTCAGTGCAAAGAAGTGCAAAGTAATGCACCTGGGAAACAGAAACCCAGGGGAAGAGTACACAATGGGGAGGGGGGGTGTATTAACAACAACAACACAAATGGAAAGGGACCTGAGGTAGTCATATCAGATGACCTGAACGTAAGCAAGCAATGTGAGAAGGCAGTAAGGATGGCTGGGGGGATACTGGGATGTAGTTATTTATTTATTGAAATGTTTCACCAGGAAAGGCACACTGAGCAACAAGAGCTTGTCTCCCGGTGCAACCTGGGGGGGTACAGAGGGAGGATAACTCACAGGTTATCAAGTCAGGTTATCACGTCACATTGTACAAGTTACAGTAGAATAACACTTGGCACATTGAGGAACATAGTACATAGAAAACACGTCTGTGAGGCACACAGTACGTATAGTAAAATATTGAGGCAGTATACTGTACAACATAGAATAATAAGTGCAAATTGGTGCAGGATGAGACAGGCGCAAAACAGGAAGTGCAGAGTTGGACAAACATAAATAAGCCAGCTTCTGTAGCCCAAGCTTGGTGCAGCTGGTCAGGCAGTCGGGGGGGGGTTGAAATGGCACTTGTGGGAGTCAAGTACAGGAGCAGTTCACTGTGAGGTAGTTAGCCAGGGTGATGGATAGAGAGGGGGTGCTGGAGGAGAGGCGAATTTGAGGGGGAAGAGCATTCCAGAGTTTGGGGAAGTGGTCTACAGAACTGCACTCCACTGCTCCTCTTAGTGCTTTCCACCTGCACTCCCCTTCCAATGTAGTTTGCTTCTTTTTTTCTCCTTTTTAGCAAAACATCACTCATTGGGTATTGATTAGTAGTTTTATTTTCATTAGCATGTGCTTAAAACTAACATGTGTTTAAAAAAACCTTCTTTTGTTTAAATGTTAAAAGTCCAAAGATAATTGTATTACAGTCATTACTGAAAACAATTTGTATTTATATGTCACTTCAAATCTCTTCATTTGTGCTTGATTGCAAAGTGTTTTTAACACATGTATTTTACCATACTTCATTTATGGCAAGCTGTTTCCTCTTCGTGGCTCTATTGCCTGTTCCAAACTCTCTCCATATTCATTTTGTTTGTTTTATTTCATCATGATTGCACCTTTCATTTGTATCCTTTGCCTGAAATTTAGAGAGCCTAATGTTGTCCACAAATGCTTTGCATTCTGCTTCTTTCTAGTGTTTGGCTTCCTGTGCCATAACTCCTTCTTTCTGCTTTGGACCAGCCAGCCTCCTTGGTGCTTCCTCAATCAGATGATAGCAATCACGTTCTAACATGCTGACGTTTCAGAGAGTAAATCTCCATCATCAGAGCTATGTTAGTAAAGGTCTACTGCCTTTTTATACCCATTCTTTGTGCTGCAACCAGTCAAGGTCAAGCATCAGAGCAACCTCTCTATCTCCTTATTTTTATTTTCTACACATACCATCCTCACTAATCCATCTCTACGTCTTAAAATTTTTTGTCATCTATCCATTACTTCCTTTTTGCCATTCAGGAGGTCAAGTCAGGATACTCAAGGTCAAGCAGAAAAAAAAACCTTATTATACATCTTATTTCTACTTATTTACTTACACTTACCATCTTCACAATTCCTCTCTACCAATTACATTATTATACATTTATAATCTATCTAGCATCCAGCTATTACGGAGGTCACATATGGATGCCAAAGGTCAATCTTCCATCATTTTGTCCACAACAAATTACTACTATAAAATATTCTGATTATCCTCAATGTTTTTAAAGGTAACTGCTGTATCCGGCATCAATGTTCAATCCATTTGGTATAAGAGTTTGCTTTTCATGAATCCAAAATGCTTCTCTTTTTAGCAAAATGTCTTTCAGACTTCCTCCTCTATTTGATGGTTCCACTTTTTCTAAACCGATACGGGTGAATGATGCCGCTGAGCCCTGCCCTGCTCCCACAGAATGTTTTGCCATTGCATATTTTGTAGTTTTACTTCTAATGGCTGTCTTATGCTCCCCAATCCTTATCTTGAGTGCTCTTTTTGTTTGGCCTATATAGGCTTCTCCACATGGACATTTTAACATGTATATTATGCCTTCTGATGAACAGTTTATGAAACCTTTTATTTTATATGTTTTCGCTGTTCTTGGGTGATTAAATTCCTTTGTGTTTTTTGTTCCACTGCAGTGTGGACAATTTCCACACCTATAGTTCCCTTCTGGGAATGGAGGCATCCAATCTGGTCTTTTTGATGGTCTTTCTTCTGTGTACATAGTATGTACCAACATATCTTTCAAGTTTTTATTTCTCTTATAACTAAACAAGGGCCCTTTTTCCACAATATCTGTTAAACTGTCATCCACTTTTAATATTGACCAATGTTTGTTTATACAGTAATCTGCTTTATTTCTCCATAAAGCTCATTATATTCCGTAGTAAAGCAAATTTGTTATCCAATCTCCTTCTTTCCCTTTTTTGCTAGTAAGTCCTCTCGTGTTTTTTTATTTACTCTCTCTGGGGCTGTTTTCAATTGTCCGTGCTTATAGCCTCTGTCTAATAGTTGTTGGTACATTTCTGCTGATGTCTGTAACCTTATCTCTTCTTCACTGCAATTTCTTTTAATCCGTAATAATTGTCCATAGGGAATGTTATTTTTAGTATGGGAAGGGTGTTGACTGTCGTGATGTAAAATTGTGTTTCTATCTGTATCTTTCCGATACAGTTTGGTCTCTAATTTCAAATTCTTAACATAAATTGTTAAGTCCAAAAAATGTACTTCATTTTTGCTGTATTCTGTGACAAATCTTAAATTTCTATCACATCCATTTATGTAATTCAAAAAATCTTACAAATCCTTTTCTTCACCATCCCACATGGACCTTTTGCACACAGATTTGACATCCATAGTAGATAAATTGTATAGCATATAGATGAATTGCTAAAAGGCAAAAAAATGTATTTGATGTTTAAGAATGTGGATGAAACAAAGAAAATATATAAAAATGGAGTAAAAAGAGGAAAGTGAAATAAGTTCAAAATGAAAATGTGTTAAAGTACGAACTAGTAAGATGAATATGACCCATAGAAAAATCGGTAGGAAGAATCTCCATATGAAAAAAATACTAAAAAAGAAAAAACAAGTACAAGATAGAATAATTAAAAATGGTAGGTTGAACTTTAGCAATTTGAACTGACCTCCTGTAATAAAAGAGCGCTATTAGAAGAAAAGTATTTTATAGAAAAATCTGTAGAAAAACTACATGTATTAGAGAATAGATATAAAAAAAAAAAAACATTTATAAGCTACAACAGAAAAAAATTGGAGGTTGACCTTTAGCAACTTGAATTGACCTTCTGTAAAAAAAGAGAGCTATCAGAAGAAAAGTATTTTTCAAAAGAAACTAGAGGTTTGGTGATAAAGGTTGTTGTTTAAAAATGGTAAGATTATTACAGCACTTTCTTTTTCCTGTTTTTCATATAAAAACATGATAGACTGGTTGCAGCACAAAGAATGGGTATAAAAAGGCAGTAGACCTTTACTAACATAGCTCTGATGATGGAGATTTACTCTCCGAAACGTCAGCACGTTAGAACGAGATTGCTATCATCTGATTGAGGAAGCACCGAGGAGGCTGGCTGGTCCAAAGCAGAAAGGAGTTATGGCACAGGAAGCCAAACACAAGAAAGAAGCAGAATGCTAAGCATTTGTGGACAACAGTAGGCTCTCTAAATTTCGGGCAATGGATACAAATGAACGGTGTAATCACGATGAAGCAAAATGAATATGGAGAGAGTTTGGAACAGGGAATAGAGCCACGAAGAGGAAACAGCTTGCCATAAATGAAGTATGGTAAAGTACATGTTTTAAAAACACTTTGCAATCAAGCATAAATGAAGAGATTTGAAGTGACTTATAAATACAAATTGTTTTCAGTAATGACTGTAATATAATTATCTTTCGACTTTTAATGTTTAAACAAAAGAAGTTTTTTTTAAACACTTTAGTTTTAAGCACATGCTAATGAAAATAAAACTACTAATCAATACCCAATGAGTGATGTTTTGCTAAAAAGGAGAAAAAAAGAAGCAAACTACATTGGAAGGGGAGTGCAGCTGGAAAGCACTAAGAGGAGTAGTGGAGTGCAGTTCTGTAGATATAATTTCCCTGCCACATATGCATCCCAAAAACCTTTAAGCCTGGAAAGAAAGGATAACAGAGCAACACTAACACGGGAATGTGGTTTTGGAATTTGAACTTTGGGAAAGTGGTGTGATAAGGCAGCCTGGCCTACATTGGTCCTGCGCCTAGGGATTAGTAGTTGACGGGAGTCAAGGGACCTGAGGGTGTGAGCGGGGGTGAGGGTTGGCAGTAGCAAGGTTGACAGGTAGGACAGGAGGGCGCCCAGCCAGAATTTTGAAACAAATTTGGTGCAGTGCAGAAGGTGGCGATTGTCGAGGGAAGGGAGTGCAAGGGAACAGTAGAGATTGCAGTGGTGGGTGCAGGAGGGGCATCAAGAGCAAAATGATAGAAAACATTGAAGAGGGAGGCCAGTTGAGATCAGGTGGCCTTGGGCGCTGCACTATAGACTATATCACAGTAATCAAACAAAGGCAGGATCATCTTCTGCACTAGATCATGTCGCATGACAAGAGGGAGGCCATTGCGGTGCCTACCAAGTTTGGGGCACAGTTTTTTTAAGACTGCATCGATGTGTTCAGAGAAGGAAAGGTGGCGGTCTAGCCATACCCCTAGGTATTGGAAGGTAGTGACATCCTCCAGAGTTGTCCCATCCAGGGTGTGGAAGAGGGGAAGGGAAGGGGACCAAGACAGATGTTGTCTAGTCCCAAAGGTCATAGTGACCATTTTTTTAGCATTGAGGGAGAGCTGGTTGGAGCTGAACCAGAGCTAAACTTTGTCGAAGTCGGTCTGGAGGTTGGATGCTACCTCTACCGAGGAGGAGCCTGTGGTGAATAAGACCATGTTGTCAGCGTACATATGGATGGAAGTAGATGAGCAGATTTGTGGCAGGTCATTAAGAAAAATGGAGAATAGAATGGGGCCAAGAACTGACCCTTGGGGGACGCCGGTTGTCACTGGGAGTGGGGAGGCAGTGACATCAGCAATTCTTACTGATTGAGTTCGGCCTGAGAGGTAGACACATAACCAGTTGGTGGCAGAAACAGAGAGGCCAGCTTCCGAAAAGCTCGATAACAGCAAGGGGTGGGAGACTGTATCAAACGCTTTAGTGAGGTCTACAAAGATGGCCGAGGTGGTCAGCCCATTATCCATTCCAGAGAGGATAGTGTCCATGAGCCTTAGCAGGGAGGAGGCAGTAGAGTGACCCTTCCTGAATCCAGATTGGAATGGCATGAAAAAATTGGAGGCTGAGAGATAGGAGGTAAGTTGGGCAAGCATTAGGTGTTCTTGTAGTTTTGCAAGAGTTGGGAGGAGGGAGATAGGGCGGTAGTTTGAAGTGGAGGTGGAAGTCCCCACTTTGGAAAGGGGGGATGACAATGGCATGCTTCCATGACTGGGGGACAGTTGCAGTGGCAAAAGAGAGGTTAAGAAGGTTGGCGAGTGCGGTTGCTACTGCTGGGGCGGAAAGGTATAGGAGCTTGGTATCAGCCCATCTGGGGATTTGCCTTTCGAGGGGTTAAGTTACAATAGGGCATTGAGGGCTTCAGTTGGTGAGATATTTTTGAAGGTGAAGGAGCATGGCCTGTGTGCTTTCATAGTGTCTGAAGTAGGTCTGCATGGAGCAGGATTGGGCAGGGAGGAGAGAAGAGTTGAGGCACAAGAGGAGAAATATGTGTTGAACTCATCGGCAACAGCTTGTGGATCCAAAATAGTGGTGTTGCTTACAGATAAGAGCGGAGTGGGATTTGCAGCTGGTGGAGAGAACAGGGAGTGAATGACCTTCAAGAATTTGGATGGGCTGTTTAAGTTAGTCTGGAAGGAGGAGCTGAAGTATTCTGCTTTAGCTAGATGAGTAGCTTTGGTGCATTTGTTGTGTAATGCACAGTAGAAGAAGAGATATTGGGGGAGGTGTGAGGATTTATGTGCACGCCGTGCTTTGTCGTGTGCGTTTTGGCAGGCTATGAGTTCCTGGGTGATCCATGGCAGGTGGTTGCCATGTACCCTTGTGCGACGCAGGGGGACATGTGTGTTCCAGACATTGAGGAATGTGTTTTGGAAATGCAGGAGAGCCTCGTCTAAGGACGTGGTTATAGCAGGGGGGTGCCAGTTAGCCAAGGTTTAGTCATCAAGCAAAAGGGCAAGATTAAAGGATTTGTAGGAGTGTTGTACGAGAAATTTAGGGGGGGTTTTGGGGCGGTGAATTTTCCGGACTATGAATATGGCACAGTGGTCACTCATGGAGTCAGGGAGTAAGCCTGCGTTGATGATGCAGTATGGCTGGATGGTAAGAGCCCAGTCTAATAGTGAGTGGTTGCCAGTTTTGTGGTTTAGGCGGGTGGGCTCAGTGACGGTTTGTGACAGATTTAGTGAGGCAATTTCAGTACGTGTTTTCTTCAAGGATGGAGCTAGCCAGTTGTGGTTGAAGTCACCTAAAATATATAGTTCACCTTTGGGGGTTAGGGAGGACATATGCGAGAGGAGGTTGGTAACTGATGTTGTCGGTGTACCTGGCCGGCAGTACATTCCTGCAATGTAAATAGGGATTGGGAAGGGTAGCATCAGCTGCACCAGAAGAAGCTCGTAGGCATTGGGATCAGCCTTGGCTAGGTTTACAGAGAAGTGCAGGTCTGAATTTACATAGATGGCCACTCCGCCGCCTCTGGCTGATCTGTTCTGACGAGCCAGGACGTAGCCTGTTATTGCAATTGAGGGATCAGCTATATTTTTGTTTAGCCACGTTTCAGAGAGGGCGATGACGTCTGGGTCATAATGTGCTGCGAGTACTTGGAGTGAGTCAAATTTGAGGGGTAGGCTTCTTATGTTTAGGTGCAGGAGTCGCAGGCCACAAGGGAGGGGGCCCTCTAGCTGGATTTGTAGTAGTTGAAGTATAGGTGGAGGGGCCTGTTATGTTTAGAGAGGTGGAGGTAGATAGGGGGCCGGAGTTTGGGTGTATGTCCCCTGCAACAAGGAGCAGGAGGAGGATTGTTAGGTGGTGTGCTACTAGTTGAACATGCCATGCAGTGGGCAGGCACCATCTCAGTTGTGGTCGAGAGCGACTGTGGGTGGTTGGACGGAAGGTAATTAGGTGAATTACCCAGGAGTGCGAGGGATTGAAAAGGAAGGGGCAGGGACATGAGAAGAAGTGAATCCATTCTTGGGAGAATAGAGAGCTGGTTGCCAGGTTAGATGAGTAGGGGAGCCTAGTCAGCTCAGGAAGGATAGCAGGTGGAAGTGTGGGAGAAGTAGGGGGCAAATTGGACAGGTGAGGTGGGAGGCAGAAGAATAGGGTAGCAATTAAGAGCAGGTATCTGGGTACCAGAGGAGCTGCAAGCATTGTGAGCTGGAGCAGAAATTGTATGTAAAAGGGCAGAATTTAGTGAGATTTAAATGCTGAGATCTGTAGGCTTGACTGGGCAAGAAGAGAATAGCTTAAGGGATAGGGTAGGTAGGTTCAGAAAGTTAGCTTGAGAGAAGTAGGCAGGAGAAATGCTAGGGGACACCTAGTGGAGAGCACCGATAAGCTGCTAATGGGAAACTTAGGTGATTGGTTTTTACCAGTCACATGACCTGGAGACCTGTATAAATACAATTGCTCACCAAAGGTGTGGTGGGGACAGTGGGGAGCTGACGCATAGCATCAGCGGGGCGCTCCTTGGCCTGAGGGTGTCTGCAGCTGAGAGCACTGTACCTTGTTGCTTTGGGGCTTCAGGTTGGGCGTGGCGGAATTTGGGGGAGGGCAGCTTCAGGAGCCCTCATGACCTCCAGCAGGGGGCTGCAGAGAGAGAGAGAGAGAGATACAAAAGGTGACTGATTACAGGACAAATTAAAGCTGGGAAAGAGGGGGCTGGGCTAGTAGGGGGAGGGAGCATACAGTCACCATGGGAGGGCTACTGAAACCCTGTACTGCTCAGAACATGGATGAATTCAAAATGCCCCGCTTGTAAACTAAACAAATGTGCAGTATTTTTTTTGTTTTGTTTTTGTTTTTGTTTTAAATACCCGGTCATTACTGAGCACTTTTACAACAAGCAACCGAGGGCTAGGTAAATTGATGTCTCTAGTTCCCTTAGATAATGCGGCTTTGAATAAACTTACAGCACAGAGAGCTTAAAATCAGTAATTTACTGAGGAAATGCAAATAATCTTTAAAAGGCAGACAGAGCTAGGTGACAATTATTACATTAGCCTTCCAAAAAGTCAATTCCTGTGCAGTTACGGTCCGAGTTTGAATTTTAAAAATGGCGCCAAAAGACTCCTCAGCCTGAGGGTGTCCGCAGCTGAGAGCCCTGTACCTTGTTGCTTTGAGGCTTTGGGTTGGGCATGGCAGAATTCTGGGGAGGGCAGCTTGAGGAGCCCTCACGACCTCCAGCAGGGAGCTGGTTGCTTTGGGGCTTCTGGACGTGGCAGAATTCGGGGGAGGGCAGCTTCAGGAGCCCTCATGATAGGGAAAGGCATCACCGGCAGAAAACAGGAAGTTATTATCCCTCTGTACAGACAGTTGTTGAGACCCCATCTGGAGTACTGTGTGCAGTTCTGAAGACCCCAACTCTGCAAGGACATACACAGGATGGAGGCAGTCCAGAAGGGCAACTAAAATGCTGCAGAGTCTGCAACAGAAGCCATACAAAAAGAGACTAAAGGAGCTTAATATGTTTACCCTCGAGGAAAGGAGGGAGAGGGGGGACATTATAGAAACATTCAAGTACCTCAAGGGAGTCAACAAAGTCCAAGAGGGTAGCATCCTTCAGAAAAAGAGATGTGCAAGAACAAAGGGGCAACATTTTAAGACAGAGGGGGGGACGGCTCAGGGGCAATGCAGGGAAGTATTTTTTCACGGAGAGGGTGGTGGACGCATGGAATGGCCTTCCTGAGGAGGTTGTGGGGTCAAAAACAGTGGGGAAATTCAAGAATGCATGGGACAGACATAAGGCAATTCTGGTGGGGGTAGGAAGAAGTAGGCTGTTGGTTAACTAGGATCTTCAGCTTATTCAATAGGTAGGGAAATGGGCACACTGGGTGGGCCAAGTGGTCCTTATCTGCTGTCAGAGTCTATGTTTCTATGTTTATAGGTCAGTTTATAGAAAAAGCAGAAATTCCAGGTGACAGTCAAGTAAACGTAGTTGAGCAAGTAAGCAATAAGACACGATGGGGTGTGCATTAGACAGTTCTAATGCATGGCTAGGGGGATGTAGTGAGGCACGAGGCCATAGGCCGAGTGCGTCCAGTCCCCTAGCCATGCATTAG
This sequence comes from Neoceratodus forsteri, assembly GCA_016271365.2. Lineage (NCBI taxonomy): Eukaryota > Metazoa > Chordata > Ceratodontiformes > Ceratodontidae > Neoceratodus > Neoceratodus forsteri. The sequence continues at coordinate 144,444,592 of JADMNL010000027.1, forward strand.
AACTGTCTAATGCACAACCCTGGAGTGGCTTATTGTGTTTATAAAATGGACCTGTGTATTCTAAATGGGGGTTCTAGTGCTAGCTGTGCATTAGACACATCTATTGCACGGCTAACAACCAATCAGATTGCTTGAAATCCTTTGCCCATTTTATAATCGTTGTACAAACTACAACTTTGCTAACATGCATACAGATCAAAGCACATTCTGTGCTAATCCACTATTCTTTATAGAAGTCATGAAAGTCACAGTGTTGGGTTGGTAACTCAGCTAGTCTGGGAGTATGTAATGTTTCAAATGCAGTGCTCAAATAAAAATGACATCGGGGCCCCATGGGGGTTTATTCAGACAGGAAGCACACTCCAACTAGTGCATGCTGCCTGTCAATATACTAGCTGTGAGAGTGCATCGTACAGTGACTATGCACTGCATAAACAGCCCATTATGGGAAAGTGACTCACAGGAGATAATGGAGATAGTGTATCCCAAACCCTTGCTCCTGCAAGCCATTTTTAGCTGCCAGCATGCTAATAAGCACATAGGGTCAGGGACCTATTTATTTATTTAGCTTTTGTTTACCAGGGTAAGTACACTAGACAAGTATTATGCCTATTTTCAGGAACGACCCGGGAAAGTACAACATGAGGAACAACAGTCAAGGAGACATGGCAAAGAGAGTACAGTTTTTTGTCACAGTAAACAAACATGTGGGAAATACATAATTTGATGCTAGGGAAAACATATAGTAGTAAGCACATTTCAGTATGCAGAAAGGTGCATGTGTTACACATGAAACAGACATAAACAGCCCACATAGCTACATACCCAGGTGGTCTCTGTCCGGCATTCACAAATGTCAGCTACCTGTCCATGCCCCCCGCCCTAGTACATAGAATCACAAGGGGAGGATGGGTTCATCATGCAGGACGCAGGCAGGCATCCAGTTGGATGCCTGGCCTGGGTCCTGGAGTGGTTCCCCTGCTGCGTGTGTGCAGGGGATCCTGGGAAGGTGCAGGTCCCGGGTACTGGGCAGTACAGGCGAGTGCCCGGAAGGTTGCCCCCAGCTTGTGTTATGTATGGCCCTCCTGCTGCGTAGTTGGGAAAGCAACTACATGCTAAGCACACAATGTACCACTGTCCGTGGCAGTCCTAAGCCATGTAGAGTCACACAGTACCTGTAGGTATGTTCATCATTTCCTGACAACTGTGCATGTTTGGTATGCATCCGTTAGCTCCACTACATGTATAATAAGGCACAGAGCAGCCGTTTTGAATCTCCGTTATGATTTGTATATTGTCATTCCATATATAATTTGGTGTTATGCCCAACCATGCTTCTAGGAGGGCTGGGGCATCACTGTGGGGATAGCCATGTCCCCTCTGCCATATCCTGCACTACCATGTGCCCGGTACTATGCACCTTTGTGCATGGCGCACAATGTGGCATGCCTTTGACGCTCCCCCCAACTGTCCATGGCATGTAGCTGCGCAGGCGGCCAGGGGATTGTGTACACAATGGGCTTGCACACCTGTTGTGAATGCCACTGGGGGTCCGCTGGACCCCGCTGCATGGTATTCAGACATAAGGTTGCTATGTGCCATGGATATGTGGCATATAGGCAATCCACACATTCATGCAAAGGGGCCACAGTGCATAAAAGACACTAGAGGATCATTTGCATGCCATTATGTGTTCCTTAGCATCTCTGCACAGTGCCACCATACATGACTGTACAGAGGAATTCTATGGCAAAATCACAGTTTTCTGTAAATCTGGTGTCCCCCCACCACTGATTGCAGATCTAAGCAGTCTATGTAGTACAGTTCCCAGTCCCCTGGTAGTATAGTGCCCACCCCAGCTCCCACTCGCATGTCTGAGGTCTATGCAGTACAGTTCCTATCACTTTGGTAGTCTAGTAGATTTTGAGTCCCATCCATGCTCAATCACCATACCTAACAACCTTCCCATCCCACCCACTCAGCATCCTCCACCCCCAATCCACATGGTGGTGCCCCTTCACCCTATTGCATTAACTGCAGTTACTGCCACCCAGAAACAGTGACCAGCACAGCACCTCCACTCACCACCTTGGATGGCCACTATCTGAATGGCAAGGAGTCAGCGCATGCCTACTGTTTCTACAGTACAGAACAGCTGTTTCTACAGTGGGTAGTCACTCGCTCCCTGTCACGCAATACTGTCCATCTTCTCCCCCCAAAACACATGATATACTCCTAGTTCCGCTGCCCTGGCCTGCACAAGATTAAATAGTCTACCCTGATCCATCTTATCCAGTTCCTTTAAAGTGTTAACAAAATGAAGTCACATTTCCCCTTACTCATCACTTTTCAGTGTGTGTGACAGAAAAATCTACAAGTTCTCGATAAACATCTGGAATTCGAGAGATTGTTCTGACTTCCAAAAGCACAGTGCTGCCCTCCCTAATCTGATAGTTAGTTAGTTAGTTAGCTAATTAGTTAGTAAGTTAGGTAAAACTTTATTTTTTGACAGGATAAGAACTTTAGGCCCTTAGGACCTATTTACAAAGATGTCCTGTCAACTGACCTGACATCTTGGTGCAGAAACAGCTGTCTACAAGGGTTAATAGAACTTCATCTTCTTCTTCTTCTTCTTCTCCTGTTTGAACTCCTTATCTGTCAAAATGCCTTTCCTGTGCCCTCTGTCACAGGATTAGCTGAGTGACATAAGCCAGCTGGTGGCAGTATGCCCAGATACAGTCGTCCATCCCCAGTCCCTTTTTGAGGTGTCTCGAGATTTGATCTTCATCTTAATACCCCTTCCTGACTCACTCCATAAATTACAAATCTTTTCAATGATTTCTCATCAAACAGAAAACATTTGATCCATGGCATTGGAGGCACAATACAAAAGTAGGTCCAACTTAAAGGAGAACTGCACTGACCCTGAAAGTAATATTTTCTAGTAAAAGCTGCTTGTTAAAGATTGGTTCCTATTCTGTCATTGCTCCAGCTATATCTATATCTATATCTATATCTATATCTATATCTATATCTATATCTATATCTATATGGTGTCTGGATTGACCAACACCTTAACTTTTTGTACATATTGACGCCATCCTGAAAAAATTGCACCCCAAGCTCGGCACCCTTTACAGGAATCGTAGTTCCTTACCACTACCGGTTAGGTGTGATCTTGTTCAGAAAATGCTGCTCCCTATTTCTGACTATTGTGACATAGTCTACAATGCTGCTCCTAAGTCTTCCCTTACCAGGTTGGATACTCTCTTCAATGCTTTCTGTCACTTTGCTCTTGACTCCTCCCGCACACATCACTGTACCTTGTTTTATTCTCTAGCTTTCCCCTCCCTTGAGTGCAGGCGTCTCTCTCACTACGCCAAGTTCACTTCCAAATTCTTGTTTGGGACTCTCCCCGCTTACTTCTCCTCCTTACTCTATGCTCCACCTCCCTCATCCCGCCCTCCCAGATCCACTGATGCATGCACTCTAGCTATTCCTCATTGCGCTACCTCCATAGGCCAGGAAGCTTTCTCCTACCACTTCCCAAAGCTTTGGAACTCACTGCCACCTGCTATCAAATTTTCCTCTTCCCCATCTTCAATCTCCTTAGCACTTTACAATTTCTATTCCCCTAACTGCACTTGTTCTTAGCCCCCTTCTACCCTCCCCACCCTGGTGCATTATCCTTTAGCCCTACTTTACTTCTATTCTCCTAACTGTACGTGTTCCTAGCCCCCCCCTTCACAACCCTCAAGACCCTACGCACTATCCCCTACTCCTCTATCCCTGACTCACCTTCTGTCTCCTAACTGAACTCTTCCTCTGATCACTTCTTCATATGCTACCACCTATTATACCCTCCCCCACCCTACCTCAACCTACTTTACCATTTCAACACTCTACTACCATCCACAACCTACTGTGCCATATCAGTACTCTACTGCTGTCCTTCCCCCACTACCCCCTTCACCCCCACTGATGCTCTCCTTTTCCATTCTTAGTTTATCCCAATTTTCTCCAGCCTCCTATTCCTTATCCCTCTCCCCCCGGTCACCTGCCACATTCCACTCCTCCTCCTCCTCCCTGCCCCCCTTCTCATCCCTCCTTCGCCTGGTCCTGTCCCCTTTGCAGGGTTCTCTGTCATCCTGAAGGGGTATAGATCTTGGCTCCCTCTCTTTTACCCCTCTTCCTTTCCCCCCACTTTCTAATCCTGACCCCCATGCAGGGTTCTCTGCATCCTTAAGAGGTATAGATTGCTCTCTCTCTTTCCCCCCTCTCCCTTTCCTCTCACATCCAAATCCATCACTCACCCACCTCCCTACTTCCCTATCCCCTTCCTCTCCTTCTGTTCCACCACCCCTCTCTTCTCTACCTGCCCGCTCCCTTTTCCTCCCCTCCCTTTCTGCCTGGTACTGTCCCCCTTGCAGGGTTCTCAGTATCCTGAAGGGTATAGATCTTGGCTGTCCCTCCTCTCCCTCTTCCATCTCCCATCCTTTACCCCTCGCCTGTCTACTTCCCCACTTGTCTTATGACTGCCCTCCCTTAGGTATACAATAGCACTTTGAATCTTGGGCTCAGTCTACTACTTCTAGCACTTCAAATGTGTTATCCATCATCTAACCTTTACCCTACTGGATCACCTGCTCTTGGGTTGTCGCAATGTATGTTATAGCCAAACATGGTTTTGTTTATCCTGACCGGTTGGTCTGGGTTATTTCCGGTCTGTAATTGTACTACACTGTTTTGTTTTAGTAATTGTACTTGTAGTGCTCTATTACTGCTACGTGTTTGCTTGTCCTCCCAATTCTTGTACTCCCCGGACACTTCTGGAAATGAACTGTTTACAGCTCATGTTGTCTTTCCTGGTGAAACATCTTCCAAATAATAATTGACCAGTTAGTAACCTCACTGGTTGTTTCTGGTTTACACTCTGGTGTTAAGTGCCATATTAGAACTGAATGAGGTGGTTTATGTCCTACTCAACTACAGAGTTCTGTAGTAGAATAATGGATACATTTGGCTTGATTCACAAAGCCCCTCTGAATGGCACAAGGTGCAGCCTGCACCAATAGATGTGCTGGGGGCAATTCACAAAAGCAGCCTGCACCAAACGCAGGCTGTGTGAGCCAAAGAGGGCTTGCTGCATCCTTGCTGCACAAACTGGGCAATGACATCCTGTCCCTCGTGGCTAGCGGCCCCTCCAGCCCTGATCCCCATTTTAATATAAAAAAACATGTCCCTGGTGGTCTAGCGGACCATCCTCCCTATCCCCAGTCTGCCCATATAATTGACATATATCTTTCCCTGGTGGTCAACTGGACACCCATGCCCCATCCGGGAGGCGAGTGCCCCACCACCCTGCTCCCCACCCGTCCCAACCCCAAATGATGACCAGCACAGACCTCCGATCTACACCACGGCTGGCCACCCACTGAGCTGTCAAGGAGCATGTACTGTATACAGCACGCACTCCATGACAGCTTAGTTGCCAGTTGGCCATGGTGGAGAGTGGAGGGCTGTGCTGGTCACTTGTTCGGGGTGGGGTGGGGGAGTTGGGTGGTGGGGCACAGCCTGCCAGGATGGGGGTTCACTAGATCCACAGAGAAAGATATATGTAAATTAAATAGATAGATCGGGATAGGAAGAATGGTCAGCTAGACCACCAGGGACGTGTTTTTTCTATTAAAAGGGGGACCAGGGCTGGAGGGACTTCTAGCCACCATGGATGGGATGTCATTTCATAAAAAGGGGGATCAGGGATGGGGGCATCAGACACCAGGGACGTGTTTTTTTCCATTAAAATGGGGATAGGGGCTGGGGGGGCCGCTAACCACCAGGGACATCCTAGAGTGGCACACGGCTGCCCTGTAGCTTGCAGCAACCTGCTTGATGTGCCATCTGTTTGGTGTACAACCACAGTTGCTACAAGCTGCAGGACTTTGCCGCCAGGACCCTACCCAATGGCGAATCAGACGCAGGGTCCCTGGCATACCGGCAATCGGCATGAGCTGCCATTGGCGCAGCTGGTGTTAACCTTTGAGAATTGAGCCCATTGTCTCAACAATGGAAGAGCTGAGCAAAGAAATAAACTACATCATACAGTTGTAAAATGGTACTAAATGCCAGTGTGTAAATCTGACGCACCCACTACAATAACTAAAAAGCCAGTAGAGTTGGAACAGTAACAGAATCAGAACCAGCACTTAAAAATCAGCTTCTAAAGGGGAAAAAGACTTACACATTCAGAGTGGTTCTCATTTAAAGTATATAAATTCAGGATAAGTTCTAACATATTTCTCAGTAACACCTCAGAATTCCAGCTGTACATGCACAGTGCATATTTACCTTTCTATCCAGGTAAAAACTCTGGACAAGACAGGGCATTTCAGGATTGTCCGAGCAAATTCAGGACAGGTGGTTCTCTTAGGTTGCCTCTCATAATTGGTCGTCTGTCTACAAGTATGCTAAAGAACCATTTTTTGACAGATTCACATAGGTTTATTCACTTTAAAATAGTACAATACTTTACGACGTTCTCCGTGAATGTTTTAAATTGGACTTTCAGGGCTCGATATTTTCTCTAAATATTCTGCATGAGTTGGTCATGCCACACACTGACATAGCTGGTAGATAAAGGCCAGGCATTAGGCAGTCCTTACCTGGAGTATAGTAAAGCCTCTGACTCCCACACATAGGCTTGTACTACAAATAAAGCAGATTGGGTCGAGGAGAAGATTGCAAAATGAATAGCCAGCTGGCTTATGGGTAAAACTTGATAATTTTTGTATATTTCATGTTTGTAACTTTGTAAACTTTTACATCATACAAAGCACCTGTGAAAGAGCCCTGTGGCTCAACCTGCGTTCCTAGTAATGAACTGAAATGAAAACTGAAGAACTCAAAGGGTGGTCCTGAATGGCAAACCTTTCGATATGAAGAGAATGACTGGTGCTGTCCCACAGGTGTCTGTGCTTGACTTGGTTTTGCTTAGCACGTTCATTAGTAGTATAAGGAACGGCCTTAGTGGCAAGGTTAGCCTATTTGCTGACGACAATAAACAGTGTGGTAAACTGGACTGACCAGAGGGAATGGAAAGGATGAGAAGGGATGTAGAAAGGCATGAATGCTGTTCTGTTACCTGGCAATTACAATTCAATGCCAAGAAGTGCAAGGTAATGCACAGAGTCAAAAAAGAACAGATGGACTGCACCATTGATGGAGTAGAGATGGAAGCTACTAAAGGGGAAAGAGATTTGAGAGTCACAATACACAGAAGTCTAAAGTCATCTAGCCAATGTGAAATGGCTTGTGGGAAGGCAACTAGGTTACTAGTATGCATTGGACAAGACAGTGTTGGAATTTTAGAATTATATTTATGAGCCTTTGGAGCTATGGGAGCCCATAAGGGCACTATCGTTAAATGGAGTCCCCTTCCCACTATAAGTCAATGATAGTGATGCATGAGCTACTGGGACTCACTTCAGAGCTAGGGGGGCTGAGCCCTGGCACCCCCCCCCCCAATTCCAACAGTGGGTGGGGATTCTCAGTCAAGTCACAGTAGGACAGTTATCTTGCCACTCTACCCATCGCTGGTCAGGCTTCACTTAAGTACTATGTGCATTTCTTGAACCCTCAGCTTAAGAAGGAAAGGGATACATTAGAGAAGATGCAGCACTGGATGACAAAGATGACAGAGCGGCAGCAGCAGTAGTTACCATGAAAGGCTGCATTCCCTTTATCGTACTCATGAGAGGATAGAAAAGAGATGGGGACATATGAGGATTCGACAGGGCAGGTATGAGTAAGTGAGGTCAGGCAAACACAGTGGGTCATAACTTGAGATTGGTGTGTGTGTTAGGTAGTGGTTAAACTGAAAATGTTTAGGTGGGAGAACTCACATCTATTTTTCTAGGTGTGGAACTGTCATTTTTATGTTTGCTTGCACGCATGTGCAAGAAACATAGTGCCATCATCTGAGTTTTTCAGAGGTGTGTCAGCATCTTCCAATTCAGTCAGTGTGTTTGCAGGCGTGGTCACAGTTCTCCAATCACTGCTGAAGCTGTCTATGACAGCAGTTGAAAATGCAGTGGCATACAGTTGAAAGACGGAGCTACACTTCAGTGAGCAGCTCCTCCCCCCTCCCACACACACAGATCAACTGTGTTGGTTGCGGTTGCCTGATAGGATGGTGTAGTTTTGTCTAGCTTAGAGAGTCAAGCCACACATCATTACTTTAATAAACTGTTCCCTGCCAAAGCAGGACCACCAAAATGTGTAGGTGCCTAACAGTCCTTACATATGCCAGCTCTCCAAAGCACACCTTCATGGACTCCGTGGGTTGTAATCCTCCAGAAAAAAAATACCTCAGCATTTGATGTGAAAACTCAAACTTCGTTGTATGTGTAATTCCAAGCGTTTTCTCTTACTAGACTTTGTCAATGTGAACTCCCCACTGCTAAAACCTATGCAAACGAACTTGAGCGTACTGTACTACTTGCAGCTGAAGCAAAGAACAGCCAGAATGCACAAAGGAGAATATACTGCTATGCATTTCAGCAGCAGCCAGTGGGGGAGGTTTTCATGACTGAAGCACTTTAATGCACCTTTTAGTGCTGTCATATACACACCCTTGTGTGGTAATTCACTAAACTGCACACTTCGTCTGGTAATGCAGCTTCAAAATATTTTTTTTTCTCTGAATTGCTGTGAGCTGGCATTTAGATAGAATCACACAGCTCTTTCTCAAATCAGATGCTCAATGAAGTCACATCACCTTGTGACCCTAAACGTCTTAGGGTTGGACATGTGCCCTAACAAAATAGCGAAAACTAGGTATAGAAAAAGAAAACACAAATTCAACCATAGCTCACAATCGAATCCACCCTTTTCTCCGGTGAATCTGAAGCAGCCTAACAGCCCACCCCTGGGTGCTCATGCACTCCCTCCACCCGCACAACATATGGCTGACGGAGGTGCTGTTGCATTTTATTTCATAATTTCCTGATCCCGTTGCTGCCACCATACTGATACAATAATACTTTTTATGGCTCGAAAACTGCTTGACATTAGCTGAATTATAAATGGCATCCCTGTTTGACGCTGTGGTATGGAATATGGTGATGCTCAAATTTTAAGCCAAGTATTACATGCAGATATGTTGTTATTGACTCATGTCACTTACCATTTTATACATCTATTGATTTTTTCAATTCACTTTTGCTGACAAATGTTGATCGCATGGATTCTGGTGTCACAATTCAGTTCAGCGACGTGTAACATCTTAGTGCAGATGCTAAGTAACTGTTTTAAAATGCTGAAAAAGTTAACAGCGATGAAAGTGCATGAACTTCTTTCTTCTGTGTCTGGAGCTGTAGTGGTGTCATTGGCAAGTGCATGTCCCTTTGCTCCAGATCTATCAGTGAGATGTCTATTCTGTGCAATGGACAGTGGCTGAATGTTATCAGCTGACAGTTTTCATTTCATTATCAACAGATAAATATTCAGGGCTTTGCAAATGCAACTTTGCTGGTAGCACAGTTTCATGCCCCAAGTGTCTCATCAGTTAGTGGTTATATCTTAACCGATGATCACAAAAGTATGAAAAGATTTGCCGCTGAGTAATGTAAATGCCAATCCACCTAAGCACCTTTAGGCTGCAAACATAATTTGAATGTATAGGGATTCTGGACCGGTGTATCACTCCGTGGCACAGCAACGGTTAATAAGTTTAAGCACATTCTCAGGACATTTTTTCACTTGCCCCCTCTCCCCACTACAATCCTGGTCACCTGAAATAAACCTGACATTTTAGTATCTGTTTTACATCTTGGCTCAGTTAGGCAATCAATGCTATAAGAACATAAACGGACATATAAATGGGGACTATAAGAACATGGTCACCTGAAATAAACCTGACATTTTAGTATCTGTTTTACATCTTGGCTCAGTTAGGCAATCAGCGCTGTAAGAACATAAATGGACATATAAATGGGGACTATAAGAACATGCCATGGGTGCTTGTGCCTTAGTCCAGCTGTGCAACATCAGCGTGAAGCTCAGGTAGGGCTTACTGTCTACCACTTTGTTCACCCCCCCATGTACCTGTATCATTTCACATCCTCCCTTGCCTTAGTCCAGCTGTGCTACATCAGCCTGAAGCTCTGGTAGGGCTTACTGTCTACCACTTTGTTCACCCCCCCATGTACCTGCACCATTTCACATCCTCCCTTGATCTCCAGTGAGTGGATCCCTCATTCATATGTCACATATGCACGCACAAAAAAAAAAAAATGGTCTTCAAAAATTAAGATACATTTATTATGTTTGTTATGTTTGCTTGCATGCATGTGCATGAAACATAGTGCCATCCTCGAGATTTCGGAGGTGTGTCACCAGCTCTTCCAATTCAATCAGTGTGTTGGCAGGCGCGTCCTGTAAGTCAATGCATGATGGAGCTGTCTATGACAAGCTCCAAAATGCAGTGGCATACAGTTCAAAGGGGAGTTATGCTTCAGTGAGCAGCGATAAGATATCGCCTGCTCATGCGCAGCTCCCCACACACACACGCGACGCAGCGCGCCGCTTCACACGCACGCACGCACACACTGTATAGCCGACGGGGTGACCAATCCTCGCCGGGCTGTGCTGCACTCCCCTGCCCCCAAAGTTTTTCAAATGCCACGCTGGTGCCCACCCCAGCGTGGCAACTCATGATATAGCCGGAGGGGTTCCTAATCCCCGCCGGCTCCACTGTCCTCACCCCGAGTATTGGGTGCCACGCTGGAGCCCACCCCAGCATGGCAATCGATGCTTTCGATGGGGTGCCCAATCCCCATCAGCTGAATGCCCCCAACCGTCCTTGTGCCACGCTGGGAGCCCACCCAACATGGCAAATGTCCCACGTCATCATTGGAATCAAAAGGACACCTGTGAAGAAAAACGGTCCCACGTAGTCTCCTGGCCCCCTCCACAACCTGCACCTTGTGCACAACCTGGCGCACTTGCCTCCCCACCCCCACCCCATACTTACCTCCGGACCTCAGCGCTGGCTGATCTTCGGTGGACCGAACACGCCTGCACTCTTCAAAGCCGACCGAGAACTGAGGAAATGCCGTAAGCTGTATAATGGGATAGATGGGGGTTCAACTTTGTTGCATATCTCAGGCATTTTTGGAATTTTGCACCAGATTTTCAACATAGGGTTTTGGGACCTTTCCAGAATGATGTCACTGGTTGCATATGATTTGGGGTTCGATAAGATTTCGCAGTCACCAAGCAAAATCACCCTTTCGACTGATTAACCAAATGACACTGCCAGTGTTCATATGGTGGGCTCTCAGAAGCCTATTTTGAAAATTTGGTGAAAAATTTCAACAACGACTGTTTTGACTTAGCATGTGTTACGCAGTTCCTACGACGCACGTAAGTTCACAAATTTTCAATATTTTCACTCCAGATTTTCAACATTGCCATTTTACCACACCTTCTTATGAGCAGTACAGCTGTCATTTTTCACATCTCACCCAAAATGTGTTTCCGACCATGTAGTGCACAATGGCGCAGTCGGTGTGCAATATCAATGTATGGGACAAATTAAGAAAATCACAGTGACACTGTTCATGAGCAGAGGTCTTAAAATGGCTATGTTGAAAATTTGGTGGAACATTTCCAAAAAATGACTGTTTTACGAGCGTGCGTTGCGCAGTTCCTATGCATGCTCATAAGTTTGCAAATTTAATATTTTCACTCCAGATTTTCAACATTGCCATTTTATTACACTTCCTTATGAACAGTACAGCTGCCATTTTTCATATGCCGCCCAAAATGTTTTTTCGCACATGTAGTGCACAATGGTGCTGTTAGAGTGTGAAAGCAATGTTTGGGACAGATTAAGAAAATCACAGTTACACTGTTCATGAGCAGAGGTCTTAAAATGGCTATGTTGAAAATTTGGTGACAAAAGTCCATAAAATGACTATGCTACGAGTGAGCATTGCGCAGTTTCCACGCACCCTCGTAAGTTCATGACTTTGTAATATTTTAAGTCCAGATTTTCACCAGTGGCATTTTTCCACACTGCCTTATTTACAGTACAGCTGTCATTTTTCACAACATGGCCAAAGTGTGTTTTCACACTTTCAGCGCAGAGATGCGTGGTCGCTGTGGGAAATCATTGTTCGGGACAGATAAAGAAAACCACAGTGACACTGTTCATGATCGGAGGCACCAAAATGCCTGAGTTGACAATCTGCTGTAAAAAAAATTCCCAGCCTAATTATATTACAGGTGTGCGTTGCACAGTTTCTATGTACGCTCATGACTTCACCATTTTTTTAAATATTTTTACTGCAGATTTACCACATTGCCATTTTTTACACCTCCCCATGAACAGTACAGCTGTCATTTTTTACATCCTGTTCGGAATGTTTTTGCACCTGTGGTGCTAAATGCCATAGTCGCTGTGCATAAGCAGCTTTCGGCTAAGAAACTGATATTCCCCCTGTTCATGAGGTGGGGTCACAAAAAAACCATGTTGAACATCTGGAGTGAAAATACCAACGAATGCCTGCGGTATTAGGGTTTCCAACCATAACGCCCAACCCTGTAGAGAATGACAGGCATCAGGGGTGTGACTTGGGATTCTTGCCTGTAATGCTCATACCATTCCACACCCTGCAGCCAGTGAGAAGCATTGAGGTATGCCTTGGACTCTTTGGCCCCAAAGTTCACCCCATTCTCCTATATCGCACCCATCCCACTGTATTTCCTAATGGAATGGGGGCGATAAGGACCAAAGACCCCAAGGAACACGTGACACTTGCCAGTGTCTGCAGGGTGGGGTACTGAAATGGCATGGCCGTTATGCCTGACGACCCAAAGGCACACCCCAATGCCTGTCACTCTCTGCAGGGTGGTGGTGGGGTTGGCTTCAGTTCAATACTTCACTGCCATTACTGTTACCCAGCTCTGTAACTTCTACACTACCACTGCCAATGCCAGCAAGCAAACATTCGGCATTGACAAATGCTTGTTAGGTGGTGGAACTCTCCTATAGAATTCACTGTGGAAAGATAACAGAGGTGGTGGAAGTGTCATGCAAGTTTTTAAGAGGTGTGGAACTGAGTTCCTGTGGGCTTCTGCCCAATTAAATGCTGGTGTTGTTGGGGGTCAAAAAGGATACAAAGCACTTTTTTTACTGATAGAGTGGTGGATAACTGGAGCAGGCTACCAGTAGAGGTAGTAAATGTGAATTTCATCTGAAGCTTCAAGAACAAATGGGATAGGTACAGAGGGGTATGGCAGGAACAAACACGATCCCTGGTATGCTGGAATTCAGTCAGAGAGCTTGTCAGACTAGATAGAAATTCAGTACAGGACCAAGTAGATAGCGGGAACACCTTAGATTTCCACAGCCGATTTTTTTATCTATGTAGCCATGTCAATTATTTCATTAGTGAACTAATTCATGTTTTTGGCATGTCTACAATCAACCCTTTGATCGTTCATAATATTTTACGTATCCCTTGAGGCTACACAAAAGGCCGGATATCATTGGCTTATCTGATGTGAATAGTCACTCCAAGGCCTATGGCTTGACATTGAAGTGACTTTCAGATATCACCTGACTAATGCACATGCAAAAGTTAAAGCATTCTTTTCCCCAGTCCTGGTGTTCCCCTCAGCTTTGTCTTGTAAAGCAGGAGTACAGAAAGCGAGAACAGTGCTTGGTGGTCAAGTAACTCTGTCGTGGCATTTCTCTAGTTATTCTTTGTTAACTGGATAAGGCCCACTAGACACAGGTGCCTGTTTTCAGGGGTGACTCAGGAGCTTTGTGCTGGTTAAGTGACTTGCTCTGAATCACACAGTAGGCAAGTGGGGTTTGTGGGAATCAAACCCAGGTCAGCTGAATATGTAAAGCTCATTGCTCTAACCTCTAGGCTATACCGCCAGCCTGTTTGCTATACTGAAGTCATTTGACAGCTTCCCTGAAAAGTTAAAGGTATGTAACACCCTGCTACATTATATCAAGGTGTCTTACTTCTAGGCCTTGGTTTCTTCAGCTGCCCATGACCTGAAAAAACTCTACACCATCTTTCATTTTTTTTAACTGTAAAAACTGGTGCATCTTCTATTTCTTTATTTCATTTTGTTAACCAGGTAGGCCCACTGAGCCCAAAATGGTCCCTTTTTCAGGAGCTACCTGGAATTAGTTACATAGAAGCCTATTGGGTACAGCACATTTCAGTGATACAAGTTTTGGTACAATCAAGGTGAATCCAGAGGTCTAAACACTTGTGATTACACTCCATGACATTTCAGCACACATTCCTATAGGCAGGAAGAAACAGCAACAGGGACCGAATATTAGTGCAAGTTACAGTTTTACAGGAAACAGACATAAATCTCTTTGATTTCCCTCTTACACCTGAAGGCATTGTCTCATTTTTTTATCAGTAAAATTGCACATGTTTAAAAATCTGTTGTTCTTTCTGGTTCTTAGTCTGGTTGTAATTCATGTATTAATCTCCCATAAGATGTTTTGTTTTCTCCTTTTTCCCAGTTGATCAAGATTTTAAAGCAGCAGTGCAACGAAAATGGGCAAAACATTTGACCCTACCTTTCTTTCATTATAAAAGATTCCAGACAACTTCTGGTTTTATTTGGTGGTACAATTTTCTAATTCCACCAACATTTGCCTATTTTATAAATGTTTTAACTGAATTTCTTCTCAAGAAAAAAAGATGGCAGCCATATTTTGCATAGAAATAGCATTGTAGATCTGTCGAGGGTTAGGATAAAAAAACTAAAAAAAGACTCATGGTGCGCAGCATAGGAGGTACCTAGAAATGTACATTTGACTGGTATGCTAATATTTTTCTTAATAGTAGCAGAAACTAGCTTTCTTAGAAAAACATTTTTTGTTGCGCAGCTGCTCAAAGGCAAACCTGATACATTCTATGAATTTGACTGTCTGTTTACTTGACCACTTACCTTCAAAACTCTGTAAAACAATTTTACCAATTTTCACCCTTGTTATTACATCAATTATTAACTTATCCCTTAGCACTGCTATTTTTCCTGATAATTTTGAAATTGCAGTGAATTCTTCCCTTTTTAAAAAAAGTCCTCCCTTGACAACATGGCTTATTCAACTTCTGCCCGAATTCACTCTTGTCATTCATGTCCAAGATCTTGGAGTTAGTTGGTACCACCCAGTCTCTTAAATATTTGGAATCTCCGTCACTTCCTGGACACAAATAGTCTGGTTTCAAGAAGGCGTGCTGTACTGCAATAGCCATACTGAAAATTAATAGGAATATGCTTTTTGCTAGAAGTCAGGGCCTTTTCACTATTCTGATTTTGCTGGACTTTACGTCCACATTTAACACTCTTAGCCATCAGTTTGTTTTCATATAGCTGTTTGGCCACCAGTGGCCTCCTCTGTCTGCTTCAGGCTTTTGCCAGTACCTCAGTCCCAGCTATCACTCTTCCCGCCATCTCTCTGGTGAATATTCACATGGGGGGGGGGGGACCTGAGGGCACAAGTGCTGTCACTGACGGCCACCAGTGCACATAGATTTTTCTTCCCTTGCTGCCTCCCTGGCCCAGGACATGTGTTACCTCAGCCACATATAGCAATGTCCTGGTGAGGAGACAAGCTCCCTCAGCTCACTGCAGGGGTATCTATGGCACTGACTTCTTGTGTCTGCTCCTGAACCCAGGTCTTTGGCATGGTGCTTCTGCTGGGCCACTGGGTGGTGCTACAGCCATCAGGTTTCATGTGATTGGTTGGCTTTGAGATTAGGGTATCTGACATGACTTTATCCTGGTTTCAATCATATTTGTAAAATCAATCTTATTTCAATTTCTTTTGTGTCATTGTTATCTGGGTCTCATCCACCTTCCGCTGGTGTCCCATTGGGGTCCGTTTTCAGGCCCTTATTTTTAGCTTGTTTATTGTCCCCTTAAGTAATTTGATCAGATATTTAAATTTTTCCTTTCTACAATTATGCAGATAACACCTAGCTAGATATTTCCTTTCCAAATGTTTCTGCTGTCTTTACTGAGTCTGAGAGCGCTGTGAAGTGTTTAAATGCAATTTCACCTTGGCACTCCCAAAATGTCCTCAGAAGTTACCCGGATAAAACTAAAGTCCCTATTCCTCCTTTGTGAGCCATGACAGACTCCTCTTTAGCCATATCTTTATTTATTTATTTAGCTTTTGTTTATTTTATGGGTAAAGGGAATCTGGTTGAACCAGGTTCGGAGTATACTTAAAAATAAACCCTTAAATAACTTAAAAAATAAATTACAAAAACCCAAACATGGTTTAAATTTAAGAAAAACAGGTGCCAAGGATTTAATTATACCCAAAGTAACTAACCAGTTCAGTGAAATGACTTTTCAGTATCAGGCAGCTTCTAGCTGGAATTGGCTCCTTCCCTTTTTACGTGATTTAACTGTTACTGATAATGCTTTTAAAATTGGTATGAACCATGAATTCAGTTTTCGCTGTTATTGTAACAGGTGAAAATAACATAGTGGTTAAATGACTATTAGCCTGTTTTTTGATGTTTTTGTAAAATATTGTAATGTATTTGTATTTTTTATATGTTTTGTATTTTAGTATCGTGTCAAACTTTTGTAAAGTTGTCATTTATTTTGTTTTATATAAACAGGTAAGCCTTGTGAATAGGGATTTTTGGAACCCTAATGGCTATATCACTGTATAAATAAAATTTTACCATACCATACTATACCATGTGTACAGACTTTAAGCAAAATAGTAATGTTCTTTCAGTTTCTCCCTTTAAATACTATTAAGAACCTGAGCATTTACGTGGATTTTGAGTTTTCTTACAGTCCACATATCTCAGCCAGTTCAAAATCCTGCTGTTTTTATTTAATTAATATCAGGTATGTTGGGAAATGTTTGACTCCTAAGGTTACCAAAATCATAATACACAGCCTGGTTATTTTTGAACTTGATAAATTGCTTTACCTGTCTTGGCCCATTTGCGGTGCATTGACAATGCAGCCATCTGCCAGCTGTTTGGCACATCTCACTGTGTGCACAGTACTCCTCTTACTAAATCTTTGCACTGGCTTCCACTCTATCTCAGGGTTCAATTGACATTTTTTGTCCTTGTTATTTTGGCTCTCCATACCGGGCAACCAGCTTACTTTGCTTCCTGCCCTCAGTAGTAGGCACCTTCCCATCCACTTCGCTCTTTTGAATGCAAGTTTATTGCTAGTCTCAAAATCAAATTTATGTTAGCTTCAGCAGCGTGCTTTTGTTTTGGTTCGGCCTGGTCTGTGGAACTCTCTATCTCTCTATGTTCACAAATCTCCTGGTCATTCGAGCTTTTGCAGTGCCCTTAAAATGTATTTGTTTAATTGTTATTCATCTATATGGATCTCATTCTAACATACTAACATACTAATTGCCAGCAGATTAGGCCTTATGGTCTATTGAGTGTGCTCGAACCTCAGATCCCCTGTTGGGAACCAAGGCCCTCCCCCCTTGTGTTCCTATGCCCCTTTCTGCATCTGTCCCACCCTCTCTTGAAGCCTTCCACATTGGAAATCTGGACCAGCTCACCAGGCAGTGCATTCCAAGGATCCACCACCCTCTCCATGAAAAACCTCCTCCTCTTTTCGCCCCGATCCTTCCTCCTTCCAACTTCAAACCATGCCCTCTGGTGATACTTCCCTCCTTTAGTCTAAAGATCCCCTCCGTGTTTACCCTATTTATTCCCTTGAGGTACTTGAAGACCTCGATCATGTCCCCCTGTCTCTTCTCTCCTCCAAAGTATACTGGCCGAGCTCCTCAAGTCTGTCCTCATATGTCAACTCCCCAGTCCTCAAATCATCCCGGTAGCCCTCCTCTGTACCTTCTCCAGGAGCTGCATGTCCCTCTTTAAGTGCAGTCTCCAGTACTGTACTCAGTACTCGAGGTGTGGTCTCACCAGCCCATTGTACAGTGGCAGAATCACTTCCCTGCTCCTAGAGGGGATCCCGCTTACAATGCATCCCAACACCTTGTTTGCTTTGCTAGCTGCTCTCCTGCACTACTCAGAGTTATTCATACATGCACCCACCATGACCCCTAGGTCTTTTTCCCCAGACAAGGCCTCCAGCACCACCACCTCCAGGATGTACCTGTGTTTGGGGTTTCCCCACCCAAGATGTAACACCTTGCACTTGGTTGTATTGAAATTTAACTTCCCTGTGAGAGCCCAATTTTCCAGGGTGTCTAGGTCCCCTTGCAGAGCCAATCTCCCCTCTTCCCCCACAACTACTGCTCCCACCTTGGAGTCGTCAGTGAAGAGACTCATCTCACACCCTATACCCACCCTGATGTCAGATACGTATGCATTAAACAGGATCGGCCCCAGGACCGAGCCCTACAGAACTCCGCTACTGACCTCTCTAGGGTTCGAGAGCTCCCCACCGAGCACCACTCTCTGTGTGAGTCCAGTTAGCCAGTTTCCTATCCATCTGACCATCAAAGGGCACGCTCCCAACCCCATCAGTTTCTCCACCAGCCCATTGTGGTGGACCGAGTCAAATGCCTTACTGAAGTCCAAGAATATTACATCCACAGGCTTCTTATTTTAGGATTAGGATTAGGATTCTTATTCTTATTTTTTTTTATGGGAGTGTTGTTGAGATGTACAGCATGTAGATACATTTGTGTATCATGCTTAATAAATAAAATAATTATATTCCTTTTTTTATTTATTCGCCCAAGATTCTCCAGATAAAATACAACATGTTGTTTGTAGTACAGTCCTGCATCTATCCAATTTTATATCTTGGAGCACTGAAGCACAGGACAATTCAGTGACTAGCTCCAGATCACACAGTAATTAAGTGGCTGTGGTAGGATTTGAATCAGGGACCTCCTGAGCATTGCAGCACAGGACAGTTCAGTGACTGGC
The DNA here is from genome assembly GCA_016271365.2 of Neoceratodus forsteri. Taxonomy (NCBI): domain Eukaryota; kingdom Metazoa; phylum Chordata; order Ceratodontiformes; family Ceratodontidae; genus Neoceratodus; species Neoceratodus forsteri. The sequence continues at coordinate 144,463,539 of JADMNL010000027.1, forward strand.
TTAAGATCACACAGTAATTAAGAAGAAGAAGAAGAAGCAGAAGAATCAGCATCTATATAGTGCTTTTCATACGCAGTGTATCCCAAAGCGCTTTACAAGCAATGCTAGACTGGTAGTGAAGTGACTGAATGTGTAGTGGTGCCCATATCACAAATCAACACCCACACACAGCCTGGACAATTGCATGAACTGGATTTATGGGAAGGGGAATATTGGCCAGGACACTGGGAATGTCCCCTACTCTTGTGAATGATGCCCTGTGTTTTTTTACTTCCACCTGGACACCCACCAGGACAGCACTAGGATGGGTAGAAGGGACCTCGGTTTAACATCTCATCCAAAGGATGGCACACCCCAGTAGTACAGCACCCCCCCAATACTGAGTGCCAGCATTTTAGGTACAAGTCCAATCCCAGTGTGGGATGAGAGCCCACGACCTTCTGGTCCAGAGGCGGATGTGCTACCAACTGAGCCACAATTAAGTGGCTGTGGTTGAATTTGTACCTGGGACCTCCTAAGCACTGAACCACAGGGTGGTTCAAAGACTGGCCCAGGGTCACACAGTAATTAAGTTGCTGTGTTGGGATTCAAACCTGAGATCTTTTGGTCCACAGTTCTGTGCTGTAGCCACCAGATCACATTGTCTTTCAGTTTCTGTATGGCAGAAAATTATTCCTCTGATTAACTCAGACCTGAACATAGAGACATCATGGCTCTAACAGCTGTGTTGTTAGGGGAGACAGCATGGTCAAGTGATTATTCCAGGTTTGGGAACCAGAAAATCCCAGGTTTGAATCCTGTTATAGCCTCTTACCTCATATGTGACCATGAATAAGTTTTTGAATCTCTCAGAGCTTCAGACTGCCCACCAAGCTGTAAAAACAGATAAAATGTAGGACCTAGTGAAAATGATGTATTGCATCTCAACTGGGATATAATGGGTAAATAAATTTAAAATAAAATAATGATTTTGATTTTGAGACGTTGTTCAGATGATACCCCCCCCCTCCACATACACACAAACGCACACTCTAAGGGTATACAGACAGTGTGATAAAATCAGGATCTTGACAGATCCTCACGAGGGTTACTGGGTTTGAGTTCTGTATAACTGAAGCGAGACTGCACACCACAGCTGGCTTAACTCCAGCTGTATTCAGACAGGTATAGACAGATGTGCTCATTCCAAGGTTTGCAAACAAAAACAAACACAGGGTCAGTGCGCTGAAGGCAATCCATGCTATCCCAAGGGGGGGGGGGTGCGGAACCCCTTCAACAGAGCAAACAATGAAAATAAGGCTGGACAAAGGAGAAACAAATGCAGGATATACTTGCAATCAGGGATTCAGTTATTCTAACTTCCAAACATAAGGCAAACACTTCCAAAATAAAGGGAGAGAAAATCATGGACTTCCAGATGTAAAACCAAAAATTAAATGATTTCCAAACTTGTGGACAGAGAAGTCAGAAATGATGGATTTTTTTTGAAAGAAATTGTGTTTTACAACTCGAATATTAACATTCATAAATTGGTCCTTCCTAGAATACTGGCTTCCAAAAGTGGGATCATGGCAGTATTTTGACTTCCAAAAACTTGGAATGCCTTCCAGATTTCTATTCATGAAAGTTTTAGACTTCCAGTAAAAATAAACTGAACCCCTGTTTGCAATTTAAGCTTCAATAAAGCTCAAGGGTGGGTGTACCAAACAGTCGCACTTAATATGTGCTCTGCAATTTGAAGCAAACTTTTACTACCATTAAGTGGTAAAGTCAGAGGAATTCACTTCAGGCCTGCATATTTGGATTGCTACTACTGAAAGGAACAGTTTGATATTAAGATTAAACATGGTGTTGGTTAACTAGGACTAGTAAGCTGTTGGTTAACTAGGATCTGCAGCTTATCTGTTAGGTAGGAAAATGGGCAGACTAGGTGGGCCAAGCGGTCCTTATCTGCCGTCAAATTCTATGTTTCTATGTTTCAAATTCTATGTGAGGCCATACAAGGGAGGGCAGGGTGACCAGCTGAACCAGCCATTGCACAGGAACGAGGTCGCAACCTCTTTGTTTTGTTTTATTGTTTTATATTGTTGTAGGTTATTAATTTTTCATACACTTTTCATTGCATACAATATTGTTCTTAAACAATTCACTAGTACAGTATAACCAAAGAAACAGAAAAAACAAATGAAAAACAATTACAGTTCCTGGATAGATATGTCCTAAAATTGGGGTTATATCCAGGATACAGTACCTCTATATCAGTTAAAAATAAACAATTAATATTCAATATTTTGTTATTTACTACCACAAGCAAAGATCAGTTTTGCTAACAGTAGCACTATATTTGGGCCTTTAAGTACCCCAACAGTATCATTTTATTTTAGCACTTAGCTACTTATTTAGTTTTACATATTTTTCTTTGAATTATTACACTTTTCCTAATTTCATTTTTAAACAAATGCACACTTTCCAGTTATTAAATGTAATCTAATATTGAGAGAAAAGAATTAAGCTAACTAAACAATATAAAATCAGAAAAAATATACAACAGAGATGTGTACATTTTCTTTGTTTTTAAATAAAATTACCTCTATAAAGTTTCTATGTTATTTTTTCAACATTTGCTTCTTTTGCAGTTCAATTCTTTTTTTTTCAGTTCTGCAACCCCTTCAGCTGTGCCCCTGTCCCTGACACTGTCCATACAAGTCATAAGGTACTTCTAATCCTAGACTGAATAAAGAGACGGTAAGTTAGAGACAATTCTTAAATCAATGGGAGAACAAGATGTCAAAATAGAGATTGCTACCAACATGGAAACTGCTGTGGAAATGCAAACCCTGCAAGACTTGATGACATGACTAAAATTACGTAGGAAAAAACCACACTTAAATACCGCCTGGAGACTTCAAGAATGCTAAGGGCCTCCAAGGTGTGGTTAGCAGGTCTAACAGAGGACCATGAAGTGGAAGACCTGCTGTAGTTTCCTTCAAAACTGGTTACCAATGGCTATTCATCTGGACAGAGACAGCCTGTCACAGCAGTTTGCTCATGCCTACAGGATTGCCCCATGGTCAACAAAGCAGCAGAGAGATGCACCTCGCACCATTCTATTGGAGACTGCAGGAGTAGTCACCCAGGACACCCTCTTAAAAGCATTGAGGGACACAAAATTTCAACATCGACTGTACAACCCTGCATCCTTTCCCTGGCCTTTCCTTTGCCACCAGAGAACAGCAGAATATTGTTGGCTGTATTCAGGAAAACCTGAAAGTCTCAGTATCATGCACTCCCGCCTGATGCCCACCAAGCTCCGCATTCAACATGGGGACATGTCTATCAATTTACCGACCCTGCTGAAGCCAGGAAAAGAGCAGAGACTATTGCTTGGGAGCTTGAGTCAGTAATGTGTTAGAAGGAATCTGGGTTTGAGGAGGAGACTTGAATGGCCGTCCACAGATAAGTATCCCCCTATTGTAAATGGGTGGGTATTTGGGCCCTGGACCAATCAGTTCTATGGCACTGGGAAGAATATATCAACCAGTATAACTGTAAGCAGGTCTTATTTAACTTTTAAATGTGTAACTACTGGTTCCATGTCATAACTGTGAAAATTAAACAGTGCCTGTTATGACAGTGAGTGCACCTCGCCAAAAACTGATATAGCAATGGTGCACTACACAGAACACACAATGAGCAATGGTCCCAACACACTCACCGGGACCAATATATGATATATTTTTATGTGGGGGGGGCTATGCCTCCCACATCCCTTAAATAATTGTAATCAACTCCAAGGGGAGGCCTGACACTGTGGTAAGAAGACAACTTGGGAGGGGGCTACTTGTGGGAGGCCTCAAATCATCATAACGAGGGATGGGGGACCATGGAGCACACATGCAGGGATCGTGGAATGGCAACTAAAAAAAAACACCAATTGCCAACTACAATATCAGAATAACATATTCAACCCTCACAACCCAGAACCCAGTACCTCCTACACTGCACCCATACACCTCTTCCGCCACACCAGACAGCCAGCTGCTGGATGCCTGCCAAACTACCTCCCATTTTCTCTACTGCATCAGCCCCATCCTAACATCGCTCCATCTCACTATCACCATTATTGCTCCCCTGCAATCGCTCTTTCCTCATTCGGCTTCCTTCCATACTCGCTCTATGCACAGGTGATCAAACTGAGTTCACTCAAATCGAGTCGCTCAGTTTGAATTACCCATATCACTGGATACCAAACTACTACAAACTTGAACCTCTGTTTATATAGACACTAGGTAAAATAGTGACTGCCATGTGACAGACGTGGGTAATTTAGGTTGGAACTCCTTCTGTTTCTTAAGATATCTTGAACTTTTTCTTTACAAGACTCTCTCAGTTATTTTAAGTACTGCTCTGGCTACTGTGAGCATTTCTGGACTCTAGGGCTACCATACCCTTACAGGCCTGAAGTTAAAAATTGTTGTTTGATTTTCACTGTTGTAATTGTGAATGCACAAAGTTTATGCTGTCTTTGCAGTGCAATATTACCTTTTTATGTCTTATTTTGAGCACTATGCCACATGTACCATATACTATCATGTACTAAGATTGTATGTATGTCATTTCCTTTGTCTGTATATGTTCCTCAGGACCTCCTTGTGAATGAGCTCGCTCAATGGAGTTTTCCTGCAATAAACTTGAACTATGGACAGCTTCACAGGTTTGGGTTAACTATGTTTGATAAGGGATCACAGCATAGCTTAGTGCTTGATTTTAAAACATGTTTGCACCTTATAATAATATGACCGAATCCCTCACTCCTGCAGGATGCAGCTTTCTCTAACAATCGGTTTACTGAACTTGTAGAAATACTGCTGTATTTTTAAGCCAGATTGTTACGGCTACCGCCATCTATTATCAATTGGATAGCTCCTTTGTATCAGTTGTCCTATGCCTGACGTGAGATGCATTGCTTGTTCTTGTCTTTTTGCAATGCAATAAAATACAATTTAAAAGCTTTAATAAAGCTCTATAATGTACCACGGTGTTTGGGACACATGCACCTACTTTTCTAAGTGTGTGTCCCAAACACTGTCGTATGTTACTTTGTGTACTTAGTGCTTAAAGGGATCCGTCATCACCTAGGGCTCTGTACTCAAATGTGAGGCTAGTCCTATTGTGCACTTCCTGTGCAAAAAACATTTTGGTTTACTTACTGTTTACTGTAGTATAGTGGATTGCTTCGGACTAATTTTGCTTACTTCTAGGCTGATATCTTCTGTTACTACAAATCCCAGAGTCCCCTGTAGCTGACATCAGAGCAATAGGCAGCAATGGTAGATCCAATAGCCTGCAGTGCATGTTAAAAGTTTTCATAAGTTCTGGGGTCAGATTCACAAAACTTTGCCTGGGCGCAAACCCAGTTTGCCTGGGGCAAGCTGGATTTTGCCTGGAGTTGGTATTTACAAAGCCCAGTTTGCCCATGCAAACTGCTTTTGAGCCTGGACAAAGCTGTGAGGGGGATGCAATGCAAATGAGGGGGAAGGGACCTACGTATCCCCACATTGCAATTCACAAAGGTTTTGCACCATGCAAGGATCTTTTGCGAAGGCCGTTGCATGGAGAAATTACTGCCGACCAAAACCTGGTGATAATCCACACAACCTAGTAGTTGGCAGAGGTACTGCGGCCCCCTCCCCATTTGCTGGCCCCATAATAAAAAAACACTCTTGCTGTAGTGTAGTGGTCCTTCCACCCTCCCCATCACTGATCCCATAATAGAACCCTTTTTCCATAGTGTAGTGGTCCCTCCCTCTCCCCCACCTGTATACAGTATGGCTCAGTGAGAGCTCAGTTGGTGGTTGGCCATGGTGGTGAGAGGGGGCTGTGCTGGTCACCAGCTGGGGATGGGTGGGGGGACACTGTCTGATAGGTGGGGGGGTCCACTAGACCACCAGGGTTATGGATTTCCATATATAATGGGACATGGTTTGGGGACAGGAAGGGACCACTAGACTAGCAGGGATTATAGTGTTCTACTATGGGATGGCTATTGGAGGTCAGGGAGGACACCACTAGACCACCAGGGAAAATTTCTTCCATGAATAGGAGGGCAATCGGGGATTGGGGAGGGCACCCCTAGACTACCAGGGAAGATTTTTCAGTGAACAGGATGGCAGTCAGGGATCAGGAAGTGGGGAGGGCACCACTAGAATGCCGGGGAAGATTTCACCATGAATGGGATGATGATCGGTGACCGGGGAGGGTGGAGGGACCATTACACTATGGAAACATAAATATTTCTTCATATTGGGTGGGGGATCAGGGACCAGGGAGGGGAGAGGGACCACTACACTATGTAAACTTATTACAGCATATGGGGTTGGTGATCAGGGAGGGACCCTAGACTACCAGGGACTAAAGTCATTTAATTCGGGACGGTGGTCAGAGGACAAGGGGGGGGCACTAAACAGCCATGGAATGCAGCTGTGTGGGGCATGGGCTGGTAGGGGAGGGACACACAATGCCACACTAATGCCATGCAAATTAGCCCATAATGGGCATGCTAATGGCCACTAGTGCCTTGCATGCCAAATGGGCTCATTTGCATGGCTACTTTTGTGAATGGCACTTTAGCACCTGAGCGCTATTGGCTGCAGAGCCATTTTCCTGGCTGGCTGTGGGGCCGCACTACTGGCTATCCCACTACTTTTCCTGTATTAGTGCTGCCTCTGCCAGCCCTAACTGTGAATAACAGGATTGCCCACCAGTGCAACCGCGAGGTGCAGTGCAAACCTTTGCATGTCACTTTGCACTTTTTTGTGTATCCTGGCCCTGAGCTTTTGTTTGCTGTTCCCACTGTCCTCCATGGGCTAACTATAGTCAGAGGACTGTACTTACCCTGGAGAAAAGCAGACCTGGGAAACATCTCAAGAGAGATGATAAAAGTTCTAACAATCACTGCAGGCTATTGAATCTCCCACTGCTGCCTACTGCTCTGGTGTCAGTTGCAGGAGATTCTGGGATTTGTAATAACAGAAGATATCAGCCTAGAACTAAGCAAAATTAGTCTGATACAATTGATTGTGCTACAGTAGACATTAAGTATACCAAGATGTTTTTGCACACAAAGTGCACATTGAGATCATCCCCATACTTGGGTGTGGGGCCCTTTGTGCTTGCTGACTGTTCCCCTTTAAATTTTCATTCACAAGGATGCAGTGTGGACATATATGGAACTCAAACAAACAAAAGAGAGAAACAAAATAAGTGCCTTAGCTGGGATTTGAACCTAGGATGCCCGGAATATGGTTCCATTGTGCTACCAGCTACACCACCAAAGCAAATGGAAACCTGGAACTCCCAGAAGCATGGCACCTTACCCAATCTCTAATGCACAACCTGGTGCTGCTCAGATAATTGCATTTGCATTCAGAGGGCTGTGGTGTGCACATATATGGAACTCAAACAAACAAAAGAGAGAAAGAAATAAGTGCCTTAGTTGTGATTTGAACCCAAGTCGCACAGAATATCATTCTGGTTGTACTACCAGCTGCCTAGAACTAAGTAAAATGAGTCCGATACAATATACAGTAAACAGTAAGTAAACCAAAATGTTTTTGCACACAAAGTGCACATTGGAATCAGCCCCACACTTGATTGTGGGAGCTCTTTGTGTTGATTGTTCCTCTTTAAATTGCAAGTATAGTTTCCATTTTTTTCCTTTTTGTTGCTTTTTTTCAATCCATCTTTCGGATGAGATGTTAAACTGAGGTCCCATCTGCCTGGATTGGTGGTAGTTCAGGTGGATGTTAAAGATCCCATGGCACTTATCGAAAAGAGTAAGGGAATTTCCCAGGTGTCCTGGCCAAATTTCCCTCATTCACCAACAATACCACCAACAGTTTAATCTGGTTCAAGGTCAGTTGGCATTCATCTGTATCCCCCTCCCCCGGGTCGTGCCTGAAAATAGGCAGGATTTGTCTAGTGCATTTACCCGGTCAACAAAAACTAAATAAATAAAAATTGTTTGTTCTGTGCTAAGGTTTAGGTCATCGAAGAATACAGAACATCTTCCTCCTAAATCATCAATATGGACTTAGTCAGTTTTGGAGTTACAGCTGTTTGAGGTTTGTTTGTTTATTTATTTATCTATTTATTTGATATCCAGGTAGCGACAGTGGGCCAAGTTTAAGTTATATGTATGATATTTTAATTCTAATGTACACGGTATGACATACTGTATAGTTTTTGTGCGGCGCCCAGAGCCTTCGGGATTGGGCGTCTTTTTAAATAAAGTTGACTTTGACTTTGACCATCTTCAGGTACAACCCGGACCATCTAGATGGCACATAGAGTACAGTCGAAGCAACATACAACTGAGGTGGCACTTACCGTCCAAGTATAGTATTTAACAATTTACACAGGTAGAAGCAACCACCCATGCAGTGAATGAAATAAGCGACACAAGTTGGGCCCCCAGACTGAAACACAGACCAACAGAGCAAATAAACAAACCATTAGGGAGGCTGACTCGACTAATAAACAGCAGCACAGCCCAAATAACAATACCCAGTGAATCCACTCATAGATAGTTGCTTCAAAACTTGACCAGCGGTCTGAGCCAGGTATAGGAAGTTACCCCCATCCCATGTCAGGAGAGGCACTTACAAACCATGGTGGTTAAAAGGGCATTTTTAAAATGTGTTTTGAAGAGTGGGTAAGTGCCCAGTGAGTTTAGAAACTATGGGGTTCAATAAGGACCCTGTCTTTAAACTTAGCTCCCCCCCAACCCCACAAACTGTATAAGTAAATAGCAGCATTAAATGAACTACTGGTGCTCCGTTTGGAGGTATTTTTATTATTTATTGATTTAGTTATGTTTTTAGTAAGCTGTTGGTGGCATTGTAATGAATGGGGGGAATTTGGCATGGAGAAATCTGATCTTTAAATCCACCTGAACAACCACCAGAAATGTCATAAAGGACCTAAGTCTAACATCTCATCGGAAGGACAGAACAATCTGAGAGTACAGCATCCCCATAGTAATTAACGCACTTGGACCCCGGCATTTACAGTATGAGCCCAATCCTGGTGTGGGACTAGAACTCACAACCTTCTGGCCCATAGGGAAGGCAACTTTTATTTATGTAGGGCCCATTCCATGTGGCTCAGAGCACCTTACAGGGAGAATAAGACAATAAAATGCACAGTATTAAAAATAAACAATAAATCATTAATCAACTGTGTAGGCAGATGTGTTACCAACTGAGCCACGCTGACACCTGGGGGCACTGGGGTGCCTAGAATGCCTGCATTGGCACTAGGCCATTGTACTTATGCTAGATGCCTTGAGGGAAAGACAGGTGTTGAGGGAGAGGTCACACAGAGGGCTATTTAAAGGGGAAGCCTTCGTAAAGCTTCAGCATGTGCCCCACTACAAGTAGATAAGTTATTCTACTAGCTGACTGTACCTCGGCCCTCAGGATGATGAGGGAAAGCTACCATTTAATCTTCCCTCAAATACAGGGTATTTTTTTTTTTTATAGTTCATCAGGAACAACTACCCTCATTTTGACAATCCCTACCCATCCCACTCTCTGAATCCAGTTGCATTAAAATATTGCCCACCAGGAACAATGAAGTGAGATAGCAATGTCCGGGGCGGAACAATATTTAGATACTATAATACAGTTCACAAAGTACACTTCATAAGAAATATTATACCAAACAAGTACAGGCATCTTCAGACACCTGTGAAATGTCCTAAGAAAATGATAGGGCTGTTGCTGTGTGCACTGATGACTGGTCGTGTTTTTGGCTTTTGTTTGTCCTCTCCTTTTCCTGTGTGAGTTACTTGGTTAAGCATCAATGCTGCAGACTATAAGGGCCTGGGGTTCGCAGACTTAGTTTCGGTAAATTACCAGGAAAAAGGAATTGTCCTGTCTCTCAAGAAATTACTCATAGAGTTACGGGAACACATTGTGACACACCAAAAAACTCAAAGACAACCTTGCTTTTTCAGGAAGGAAAGAGACATTAGAGCAACTCAGTCTACCCCCAAAAGACAAAAACAACTTGTCTCAGTGGCTGAATCAAAAATGGCAATTATTCTACAGACCCCCTTTGTTCTGACTTACTCCAGTACTAAACCAGTATAAGGCCAGTCTGCTCCATCAGCACCCCAGCCCTCAACAACAAAACTTAACAGCAACTCTGCACTTCAGTGTATACTTTCATAAATATGATGTTTCAGCTATGCTAATAAACTAGAAAATCCTTTTTTGTCATTTTCAATATTCCTTTTCAAGGTTTACAGCACGTCTTGGTAGTCTATTAAAAAGTTTTGTATAAAAAGCATTTGCCTCTACCTTGTTAACTTCACAGTGCTTTTGTTTATGACATCATAGTGATCATCATGACAACAGACTGTGATGTCACAAACAGCAATTGTGAAGTCAACTGGGGAAAACAGAAACATTTTGAAAGGCTCAGTGAAATAAGTACTGCGCTAAACAGGGAAAAGTGAATAAAAAACACACAAAACTAGAAAACAATAAAGTTGCAACATAACGTGTACATCTAGTGATTTAAATGCTTTTATAAGAGAACTGCTCTTTCAGTTCAGAGTTACGAGTATCCCATCATGACATCATGATGCCTTGTGACCAACTCAGTTTGCAACTGTTTTTCATAGTTGTTAACCAGGAGTGTGTAAACTATCTATGGGATTATACTGCTGCTTTCTGACAGGATCTCTGCCTTGCTTATATTCTGAATTCTACTTAAACTTATTTATTATACAGAAGCTGCTAAATGTGATGTGTTGTGTATTTAAATGTATTGTACTGTACATATTTATTATACAGGGTCACTAAATGTGATGTGATGTACTGTAGTGTACTGAAATGTATTGTACAGTACATATTTATTATACAGAGTCACTAAACAGGGTTTTAAATAATTGATTAGCAGTTTTTTTTCTTGGGACTATACTAACTGTACAGAAAGTACTGATATAGATTTTCTAGAAGTGCTGTCTTTGTTAAACACAGTGAGGCAAGAGCTATGCAATTTCACAAAGATTTAGCACTTTTAAGAGCAAAACGTTAATCAATTTTTAGAGTTAAATAAATCCCTGCTAAATGTGATGTATTGTAGTGTACTGAAATGTATTGTACTGTACATATTTATTATACAGGGTCACTAAATGTGATGTATTGCAGTGTACCGAAATGTATTGTACATATTTATTATACAGGGTCACTAAATGTGATGTATTGTAGTGCAATGGACTGCATTGTACTGTACATATTTATTATACAGGGTCACTAAATGTGATGTATTGTAGTGTACTGAAATGTATTGTACTGTACATGTTTATTATACAGGGTCAGTAAATGTGATGTAGTGTCATGGAATGTATTGTACTGTACATATTTATTATACAGGCTCACTAAATGTGATGTATAGTAGTGTACTGAAATGTATTGTACTGTACAAATTTATTATACAGGGTCACTAAATATGATGTATTCTAGTGTACTGAAATGTATTGTACTGTACATATTTATTATACAGGGTCACTGAATGTGATGTATTATAGTGTATTGAAATGTATTGTACTGAACATATTTATTATACAGGGTCACTAAACGTGATGTATTGTATACTGAAATGTATTGTACTGTACATATTATTATACAGGGTCACTAAATGTGGTGTATTGTAGTGTACTGAAATTAATTGTACTGTACTCATTTATTATACTGGTCACTAAATTTGTTGTACTGCAGTGTATTTAAAGGTACTGTACTTATATATTATTTATTTAGTTTTTCTTAACCAGGTAAGCACACTAGACAATTAAATGTCTATTTGAAGGTATGACACGGAAGGTTACAATAGAATAATTCAAGTAGAGGAATTATAGTACAAAAGATAACCTCAGGAACAAATAATAGTAATACAAAGAAGCAAGATCCAGGTACATAATATAAATATGTGCAGTTAGAAAAGGCAGTATAAACATTTGATGCAGTACGAGCACAAGACCTGAGGTAAAGAGCAAAATGTACAGAGCACGAGGGGCACAGCATGCCCAACGGGGAAAACTGAGGAGGAAATACTTAGACACACAGTCACTGGATTAAGGGAACAGCTGGTCACCCTGGGAAAGTGCAGGCAGAGGAGTCTTTCAAGTAATTCCAATGAGAGGAGACAACCCAACAGATAGCGGACAGGAGTCCAGAGCCTAGAAGCACATGCAGCGAAGGCCTGATCTCCCATAACAGTGCATATTTTAGGGACAGCGAGCAGGGACAAGTCAAGGGATCTTAGGGGTAACCAAGGTTTGTTTGTTTGTTTGTTTATTTTTTGTTTACCAGGTAAGTGCACTAGACAAAAGCATTGCCTATTTTCAGGCATGACCAGGGATAATTACAGACAATGGAACAGTAATTACAGGTGATGCAGCAATAAAACAAAACAGTGGCTTACACAAAAACCTGAGTGTCATAAAACAATGCAGTGTTCAGTACATATCAGACAACAGTCATAAATAAGTGCATAAATGCATTGTGAAGGAAGGCCATGAATAAGCATATGTATTACAGATTAGTTACAAGTGCACTTATCTGAGCCCATGAGGAAACTCTGAAGTTCCTTCTTAAACAGCTGGTGTGACTGGGATTGCCTTACAGATATTGGCAGGGAGTTCCAGAGTTTGGAAGCAGATGCTGCAAAAGCCTGCTCTCCCATTTTTGTAGCACATTTTGGTATGTCTAGTAAAAACCTATCAGTAGACCTCAGGGGATAGGCCAGTGTGGCTTACCTTAACATGTTGGCCAGTGTCACTGGTCGGTAGTGGTGGGCACTAAGTTAGAAGGGGCGCAAGGGGAAGGGGGGCAGCTGCAGATTAATTAAACAGTGTGGAGCACACTCTAGCAGACTAGATAGACTAAAAGGCCTATATTTGCTGGCAATTTCATATGTTCATATGTACTGGTGTACCAGTTCTCATGATATTATCTATAGAGCAACCAGCAGTGTACAAATGATAGGATTGGGGAGAGAGACAGCCAAGACATGAGTAGAGTGTGCAATGATGGGTAAGTCTGGGTACAGATAGTGCAAAGCAGCAGATGCTGTAGCAACACGTGTTCCATTTTTGTAAGACCCCCTTGTTGGCATCCAGGTATGTCATCACCTCATAGGTTAGACTTGGCCGAAGGATCCCCCCCCTGGGCAATAGCCAGTCTAACAGCAGTGGTAAGATTTTTCCTGATTTTACATGCAAGTCCCAGCTTTGTGTTTATGGATTTATGTATAGTCAACACATGCAGATTAAAATGAAATGAAGTGAAGGATCTAGGGTTACTCCAAGATACTTCAAGGAGTCCACTACCTCCACCAGGGAGCCATCAGGACCAAAGATAGCTAGTGCAGAGCGACTGGCTTTGATTCTGGACACCAAGCCAAACAGCATGACAACTGTCTTTTTGGTATTCAGTAGGAGTTTGTTTCATTTAAACCAAGTTTGTAGGAGATCAAAGTCCATCCTCAAGTTAGAATTGATGGTAGTTATGTCCTTGGCACTGCTGTACAAAACCATGTCATCTGCATACAGAAGTGTTGAGCAGGGAGCAGTCATAGTGCGCAGGTTGTTGAGAAACAGAGGGAAAAGTAGTGGGCTGAGTATGGATCCTTGAGGGACACCAACACTAGTGGGGGAGAGACTGGATTTGTTTTTTTCAATTTGCACAAATTGTTGCCATCCTGTGAGGTAGCTGGCAAACCAGGAAGTGGTATCAGGAGAGAAACCTAGGGAAGACAGCTTAGATAACAGCAAGGGAGGGTCAACAAGGTCAAACACCTTGGTTAGGTCGACGCACAGTGCCCCTATATGCATGCCTTTGTCCATGGCCATCTTGACATCACTGGTAAATTGGACGAGTGCACTAGCTGTGTTGTGTGCTAGCCTGGAACCATGCAGTGCCAGGGATAGGAAGTTATACTGTTGTGGGTTGTCAGTTACCTGTTTAGCCACACTTTTCTCAAGCAATTTGTTAAGCACCAATGGGATGGCTATGGGGCTGTAATTATCTATGTTCTTGGTATCTTCTTTTTTATGAATGGGTACCAGGTTAGTAGACCTTAGCATTTTAGCCAGCATGGGAGGGGTGGAGGTACAGAGCACCTTATTTACAAAACACTCCAGGGCAAAATCATGACTATTGGGGAGGGGATAATCAGCCAAGTTTGTCATAGAGCTCAGAGTGGCGTGTGAGGCGGGCTACTGAGAGGGTGAAACAACACATATTATTATATACTACATCCCATTTGAACAAGAGGAACTTAGCAGTCTTGGTGTAGATAAGGAGCCCATAATTAAGGGATGGCAGAAGCACTCCCTTAGCAAGGACCAGGCGTGCAGCGGAGGTGAGGAAGTACTTGGCTTTGGAAGCCATGCCAATCTTACCTTTCAGTACCCTACACACATTAGAGATGTGCAAGGAGAGAGCCAATGGGGGTCAAAGGTGACCCCAAGGTACTTGAAAGGATAGGCAGCATTCAGGGGTAACTCATCAGTGTACCGACCGCACGTCAACACTACCACAGCAAAAGCCATCACATCAATAGAATTTGACGAAAAGCGCTGTGTCGCTGTGATGATCTCCACAGACACCGGTGGTGCATCTCCAGGTGTTTTGACCCCTTCCTGAGTTAACTCCGACTTGGAGTTGTATATTTAGAGAACGGGTTGGGGGGCTGCAGCCCCCCAAAGAAAACACACCAACATTCCCAACAGTACAGTGCTGACACTCGGCATTGTGTCTATCGCTGTCGTGGATGTCTGGAAAGTAGATGTCACCGTGCTATAGTAAAACCCAAACCATCAATACTGGACACAGCCAGGAGCTCAGGGCATGACCTGGTTTTTACCCAAGAGCTGAAAAGCATACTTTGAGTTTTCTTTAGGTTGAGGACTAGCTTATTAGCTGATAGCCAGGAGTAAATTAGGTGGAAGTCCTCATTCAGTTGGGAATTGATGATCTCGATATCCTGGGAGCTAGACAATGGCAGAAAATCATCTGCAAAGGGGTGGAGCTACAACAAAGAGGCATAAAAGGAAGATCATTTATAAAAGGCAAAAAAAGAATGGGGCCCAGGACTGAACCTGGGGGAACACCAATTGAAACAGGAGTCAGATCCAAGAACATTCTATTACATCTGACCATTTGCTGTCTATCGTGTGTGTAGTTGGCAGAACAGGCAAGCATATAGTCAGACAGCCCAAAGGAACGCAACTCAGTACAGGGAAGTTTGTAATCCACCTGCTCTGATCCATGGCCACCCTAATCTCAGAGGTGACCTTAGTAAGGACAGTGGAGGTGCTATGCCCCCTCTGGAAACCATGCTGCACCAGGGACAGCAGGTCATGTGTACAAAGACATTCAGTAAGCTGGGAAGCAACAATTTTCTCCAAGAGCTTGCTAAAGGCACACAGGATTGTTATGGGGTGATAATATTCAATGCATTTTGGGTCCCCTTGCTTAAAGACAGGGATCACCCGAGCAACTTCCAAACATCAGGCACAACACCAGTAAGCAGAGATGGGTTAAATATATGGGAAATGGGTTAAGTCAGAAATGGGGCACCTAGGCCGAGGAACTTTGGCTCTAAATTGTCATGACCAGGGCTAGCATAGGGGGAGAGACAGACCAAAGAGGCAGGGATGGCACAATCTCATCCTGGGATGCAGGACCTGAGAACAGCGAGGTGATGACAGAGAGATCCAAAAACTGTTTATTATAAGCATTAGCTATAGTGCAAAGGTTGTTAAAATTAACCCAATCAATGAGCATATCATTGACTTGGTAAATCCGATTACATTTTTAATGTTATGCCAAAAACTCCTTGGGTCTTCAGAAGATGCTAATAGAGAAGATCTACAAACCAGTTCAGGTTAAGGTCACCCCAAACCATTCAAGTTGATCTGTTGTCTGATTTTGTCAAGAAGATAGGATAACCCACCAAAGCCATCGACAGAAGGATTATAAGCACAAACCAGGTGAATTTTCTTGGAATTACCCAGAAGGAGCAGCAAGTGCAGGAACTCGCAAGCTGGGGAGGGTGGATATACGTGTTGTAGGAGGGAGACATTTAGATGGCTCTTGTAATAAAGAAGCAGGCCACCTCTACGGCACTTACCAAGATCGTCACGCCTAATAAAAATAAAGCCTGGGAGAAACAGGTGGAGTCAGGTATCAGGGGTTTGAGCTGGGTTTCAGTCAGGCAAACAATGTCAGGGTTATAGTGAGCAATCCAGGCAGTAAATACATCAGAATTTGCCAAGAGACTCCTGACATTTAGGTGGGCAATATTTAGACCTTTTACATCTGTCCAAGCTGAGTGCCAGTATACTGGGAGGTAGAGGGACCAAGATTCAATTCAATATCACCTGCCAGAAGGGTGTGATGATGAGCTAATCAACACAGGCATGTTACGGACATTGATTTAGTCAAGGGCCTAGGGTGACAAGCCTGTGCCTGACAAATATACTAAGTTGTAAAAGGACCAGATTACAAAGTAACAGGCCTGGCTCTAGGGGCCCATTACTACCAGCAATAAGGTTCGAGAAGGAGAAGTCTCCAAATGGGGTATCAGAAGCAGGGCAAATAAAAATCAGTGGATGCGGGGGCAAACAAATGTGGCCTGGAGCACTGTCAAGGTAACATAAATCCCTATGACAATGTACATTGTTAAAGCAGAGACCAAGGGGGGGAGGTGGTAGGTTATACTACAGTACAGAATACAGCACAGCAAAAGTATACAGTGGTAGTGACACTGTTGCAAATAAGCCCAGGCTTGCCGAGGCTGAGCCCCGGCAGCTATTCAAGAAGCCCCGGCAACTAAGAAAAATGAATCTATACTGTAGGGCAAGGGATTTGCCCTCAGTAGCTGTTCCTTCAATAGGGCTTTAGCCCCAGGAGTTCACAGGTCTCATCAGCAGTGTAAACTAGAATTTAGGAAGAAGACACTGCCTGCCTGCATACTTCACATCCCAGCTGTGTGCTGTAAATTGTAATCCCAGCAAGGGGCAGGTGTCAGTGACAGTCGGGCATGGCTTGGAACTACCAGATTCATGGAGTGGTTCATGCCCAGCCAACCTTGGTAACAGCAAAAAATGAAATTGAACAGGAGTAGCCCAGTACCAATCAATGCAAGCTGAACAAGGTAACAGATTGGTAAAAATTGAGCCCACTCACCAAACTGTTTGAGAAAATGCAATTAATTTATTTTATATGATTATTTATGTGCAGGAGAGCACAGTGTCCTAATTACATCAAACGTTTCGGACAAATATATCCTTCATCAGTGAAGAAACATTCATGCTCATTCTGAAATAGAATCAAATAAATGTGTTACATAGATTAAATGTGATATTCCACAAACATGTGTTCTATTTTAAAAAAATCCAATTGCCTCACCCGGTAAATTCTCAGCACCTGGAGCCACGTGATGCAGTTCACTGGTTAGCAGCTCTCTGACACTGCTCCATCCACCCGACGATGAAAATACATTTTAGTGCTTTTAAGCATTACAAATTCCATGTCTTTCTCACCCGCCCCTCGATGTCCTCGATCTTAGCCTCTAGCCTCTTAATCTGTTATCGGTTGGTTAGGATCTGCGGCTCCAGCTTATCCGACCGTTTCTCCAGTGATACGAGGTGCACTTCATTATCTGTGGTGCATTTGGATATGTCCTCAAGAGCCCCAACCATGGATTTGACTTCTGTGGTGGGTGCTCTTAATTCCTCTCAGAAAGGCTGGAACTCTGATAAAAACCTCTCCAAGGTAAGTGGCGATGACCCAGCTGTAGTAGCAGTAGTAGCAGTGGATGTGCGGCCTCCAGCCAATGACTGGGCCTTAGCTTTTTTGCTTGCTTTCTCTGGGGTTGGTGGCTGTGTGTATTTAGGGTCCACCAGACACATTTCAGCTTCCATCTAGGTTGTCGCAGTGTACTCCTAGCATTCAGACAGCCAGATGGAGCCAGAGAAATAATGTGGTGTTGATCGGCCTTCCTGAGCGGGAAGAGGGGGCTGACACTGTGACTTTCATACAAAAGCTGATCTCGAAGCTCGCAGGGCCTTCCCCCTATGGTGCCAACTACATTATCGAGTGTGCCCACAGAGCACTTAGACCCATGCCACCACCAGAAGCCACCCCCAGACCTCTCATTTTTCATTTCTTAAATTTTCAGGAGTGCCAATATTTCCTAAAAAAATGAGAGAGGTACAAGATATTCTGTGGGAAGGGAACAAAATTCGCATCACCCAAGACCTGCCGACATCCGTCCGACAACACTGCACCTAGTTCCACCCCATTGTCTCTAAATGTAGCACCGCTGGTATCTAGTTCAGAATGGCATACCCGGCCAGGCTACAAGTCCAGATTGATGGCTCCTGGTTAACCTATGAAGAGGTGGAAACGGCCGCGGAGGCGCTAAAGAAATCTCTGCCTGCACTGTTCACCAAGCATTGAGGTAGGCCAAAGAATTGGAGCATAATCCTGGGTATCTGTTAAATGAGGCATATATGCTTACTTGAACTGTTAGCTATTTACAATCTTTTCTGACTCTGCCCTAGTCTAACGTGTCTGGGGGCTCTCAAGTGTCTGCGATTTGCGAGGCTGAAGCTATCCGAGGGGTTCCTTACTTCTGTATCTTCGCAGCAGCTGTTGATTTCTTGTGGAAAGAGTCCACACACTTCATTTCTGTTATTGCACCCTTACAGGACTGGGGGTCTGTATCAGTTAAGTTTTATTGTTGTGGCTAAATGATGTATCCCACCTCATGAAAGCCCCGAAAGTTTATCAGATTCAATCCGGCCACAGCTCATTATGTTCTTTTCACTTTGTTAATGCCATCCAAGTGTGTCGGGGGCTTTTCTTTTCCTTTTCATTTTGTTGAGCACTTGTGGTGGGCATCATCAGCAAGCAAGATTGCGTAAGTAATATAATGGGCAATCACTGGGAGGGAATGAGCCCTGGACAATTGAGAGTGACTGGTTTTATTATCCAGTCCAAATGGGAGAGATTCCATGGGCATCAGACTTTTGGGTTGCAACAGGAGACACCTCGTACATTGTGCTGAACTGACAAAGGGGTGCTATATTCCAGAAGAATGGGACTACAAAATTGAGTCTATGGTGGGGGGTTACTCCTTCCTTCCTTCCTTATTGTGTGTGTGTTGGAATTTTTTCACTCTTATGGGTTTAAAATGGTGGTGTTTCACATTAAAAGTTGGGTGGGCAATCGCGCAATGGAACATCATGGGCCAGAAGGCGGCCATTTTGGTAGGGAGGGTTGGGTATGTTCTCGCTCCGTAGCATGCTCAGGATTTTTGTTATGGGGTATTATTGGCGTAAGGGGTTCCAAATGTGTTTTGTTATATCTACTTTTCTGTGTTCCACAGGACGTTCTCTGTGAGAGGGACTATAGGGGGGAGGGCTAGGGGAGACTTGTGGGGTTGGGAGGAGGGCGTGGCACCATGCAACACGTGGGATGTATTCTTCATCCTGGAGGTTAGGCCTCTATAAATCTGGGCAGTCATGAAGTGTTTCAATACATATGGCCAGCCCAATTACTGTGGTTTCCTGGAATGTAAAGGGGGCAAGGCAAAAAGTGAAAAGATGCAAAATACTTAAACATCTGCAGAACATTAAGGGGGACGTAGCTATGCTTCAGGAGACCCACTTATTAGAATCAGAAGCCAATCTAATAAGGTGACAGAATGTGGGGCAGGCCTTCGCAGCAGGGAGCAGTACGTCTAGCAGGGGAGTAGCTATACTGATGTCACGGAACATACCATTTGTGTGCACCCACTGCATTAGAGGCCAGCAAGGTAGATATATTTTTATCAGACGCACCCTTAACAGCACCAAATTGATCCTGGGGAACATTTATGGACCCAACTCTGATACACCCTCCTTTTTCACAGAAATCATAGTGCTGTTGTCTCCCTTCATCTCCCTATCAATGTTATTAGGGGGAAACTGGAATCTCTCATTTGATTTGAATTTAGACAAATCAGATAGAAGGAAGGGGCTGTCCATGAAACGTCCTCCCATATAGATTACTTCTTAATGAGCCAGACTCTGTTGGGGGGCTCTGGACAGCAGAGTGGAATCCAGGGTTATCACAGACCATGCAGCGGTGACTTGTTGCCTCTTTCTCTCCCCAGCCCTCTGATAAGATTTGGAAGTTGAACAATCACATAATGAAAGAGGTCAGTGTCACGAAGCATATTATTACCTGCCTGGACTGTTTTAAATGGGACAATTTGGGATCATTGGTTAAAACCAACATAGAATGGGGAGCTCTCAAATGCTATATTGGGGGACATTTATTAAACTTACTACTGCTAGGAAGAGGAAGAGAGATAAACAAGCAAGCTCCCTGCTTTCCCAAATTAAAGGCATTGAATTACAACTCACAGGTAGGTCAGGGGACCAGGTCCATCAGTCTCTTATCAAGCTTCGAGACCAATATGGAGAGCTCCTCCGAGAAAAGGCAGAGCTGGCCATATTGAAGACCAGGACCACATATATTGAGCAAGGGGAGAAAGCAGGAAGGCTTCTTGCCCTTAGGTTAAGTAAACATGAGGCCTCGAGACTCATCACAGTGATACAGTCAGCTGATGATGGCTCTCTTAAGACCAATCCTAGGGCCATCTCTAAAGAGTTTGAGAACTACTACCGTGATCTGTACAGTCAGATGTTGGGAGTGCCTGCACAGAACAGAGTGGAAGACTTCTTAGCTAAGATTCCTCTTGGCACTCTATCTGATTCCCCCCCAAAAATCGCTCTTAGCACCCTTCACGGAGATCGATATTCTCAATGCAATATGCAACCTGCCGTTGGACAAGGCCCCTGGCCCCGATGGCTTCTCCCCCAATTTTTATAAAGCATTTGCACCTCAATTAGCTCCCTGGCTATCCAAACTTTTCCGGCACATTCTGACATCTGAACAGGTAGATCAATGGCTATTGGAAGCTATAATAATTGTACTACCAAAGCCCGTGGGAGAGATCCGGAGCATGTGGCCAGCTACAGGCCTATATCGCTCCTTAACTATGATGTCAATATCCTATCCAATCTGCTAGCAGACAGGATTAACAGATTCTTACCCTATTTAATTGGGCCAGACCAGGTTGGCTTCATGAAAGGCAGGTCCTCTGTTGACCTCCTCCATAAGCTAGCTCATGTTTTCTCTGCAGCCAGGAAGGTGCCACACTCTATGGTGTTGGTCTCCCTGGACACAGAGAAGGCATTTGATCACATGGATTGGCAGTTTATGTTTCAGACTCTACATCGATTTGGGCTGTCTGCTCAATTTATTAGGTGGATCCAGTCTCTGTATGCCAATCCTACAGCACGCATCTACTGTAACAGGGTTTTCTCTTCCACTTTCCCATTGTACGCAGGCACTAGGCAGGTTTGTCTCCTGCCCCCCTTACTATTCGACCTCTACTTAGAACCTCTTATAGTCACCTTAAAGGAATCCCCGTTGGTCCACAGTATAAACCTTGGGATGCATGAGGAGAAGGTCTCCACGTATGCGGACGATATTCTTCTATGCCTGTCACAAACCAGGGAATCTCTCCTCATAATATGGAATATAATACAAGAATACAGCTCCTTATTAAACTACAAAATCAATATGGACAAGACGTCCGTTTTCCCCCTAAACTCGAGAACACTTAAAAGCAAAATACTGGCTACAGGGCTAAACTGGGTCCCCAAATCGCTAAAATATTCGAGAATTCAGTTGGCTAGAAGTGAGGCCCAAATGAAAAAATTCAACTTGGATGCACTTCTTTTTTTTTTTGTATTATCTATTTTTCCACCCCCTTGCTTGCTGATCCTCCACTCCTTCAGGCTCTGACAAGTTCCCCTGACCTCCTCTGTCCTTGCCCGGCCCTTCTCTAGTCCCCAGATCACAGCCGACCCCCGGGATATCCCGGTGTATCCCTTCACCGGGCGGGTCCCTCTCCCCAGCACATCCATCTAGGGCCCGGGGGTGTTGCTTGGGAACAGGAGGCACTGGGAAGGCGTTGAAGGCCCCTAGGAACAGACAGCCATCATCCGGAGGGCCAGCGAGTGATTTTCCTGGCTTTCTGTTGGGGGTAGCGTAGTGACATCACGGCTTAAGTCAACGTCCGTTCCTCCCCCGGCTTAGTATTGGGCCGTGCATCCTGTGATACTCCCAGCCTCCGTTAGGAGCCAGCAGGCACCGGACCAGTCCCCTACCCTCCCCCCCGGAGAAGGAGAGCTGTCCCTGGGATGCTCAATCCTTCTCACCCTGGCCGGCCCTCCAGTGACCCAGGCTCATTCCCGAACCCGGGTCACCGGCGTCACAAGCAGAATTCCAACCACTGTTCCGGCAGGCCGGCTTTGGATGCACTTCTAACCACTGTGCAGCAAAACCTATCAAGCTGGTAGACCCTGCCTATGTCACTATGAGGCGCATCAATTTCATTAAGATGAATGTTCTTCCACTGATATTTTACCCCATCAACCTTTTCAACCAGTGGCTACCTCTGACCTGGTTCAGGAAGGTGCACTTGTGCATTACGGAGTTTTTTGGATGGGCAAGATTCCGAGGAGAGCATATTACAAATTAGCAGCTCCCAAGTGCTTGGGGGACCTAAGGCTACCACACTTTGGGCTCTATTACTGGGCTAGCCAAGTAAGTAAGTACCATAGATGGCTTACACTAGATGAGGAACTAGAGACTGTCCCCTATGTGCCAAGCTGGCTCAGGACAGAAAAAGATATGATAGAGGCCAATGGGATTTCCCCGACAGCCGTTCTGCATTCCATATTTGGCGACCTCCGATCCGCCGTACGCCAGACGGTGATTGGGGACTCAGTGAGAATTCATTCCCAACTATGTTCTCTACTGAAGTACAAACAACAAAGATCCCAAGCAGCCCCTAGTTAGGAACCCTAATCTTAAAATAGATGGGAAGATGCTCTCTCCTACCTGGATCCCGCAACTGGCCACTGTATCAGCGGGCGAGATGCTGATGGTTAACACTGCTTGGCTTCTGGTAGCAGAAATTATGTCCAAATTTGCTGTCAACCATAAAATGGTCTTTAAGGTATACCAACTTAGACATATGTTGACCCAGTGCTTCAACCCACTGGCTGCATTTCCACAGACCGGGGAATTCATAGCAACTCTCCAACCTCTCACTTCTTCTCCACATTCTGTCTCCCAAATATATGCTAGCTTATACGGGAAGACCTACCTGAAGGTGGATGGTATCCCGAGATATTGGTCCTCTCTCTTTCCACCGACACTGCCCCACTGGCAGAGGATTTGGAAGGACTGCCACCATTATGTCACCCAAGACAGATTACGGCTCATGCAGCTCCAGATTCTTAATGATGTGTACCTGACACCATATAAACTATACAAAATGGGTAAGACAGAGACTCCCTTGTGCACTCGCTGCAAGGTTGAAATAGATACTCTGCAGCACATATTCTGAGATTGTAATAAAGTAGCCCCCTTATGAAAACTCACTCAGAACAAAGCTGATCCCTTGTTGGGTCACCAAGATCTTTTTAACCCCGAAATTTGCCTGGCTGGTGATTTTGGTAGCATTGCAGTTAAGGCATATAGATACCATATTGCTATGATTGCTCTCTTGGTTAAGAAGTTGGTTCTTCATCATTGGATAGATGAAGAATCCATTTCTTACCTAGAATGGGTTCAAGAACTACTTTTCAACCTACGTACAGAGAAGATGATAGCTAGTATCTATAATGGCACCCACAAATATAAACAAATCTGGGAGAAACTCCATGTCTTATACTCATTATAAAGCCCCTTATTTTGATAGTAACCTTGTTAGAGCTACTTGTTTCCTTAAGAGGGTCCTAGTGCCATGGGGAGGATTGGGTGGATTTGGGAGGAGGGGGAGGGGGATTTGTATATCTCAACATTGCATGTTTGATTGTACAACTTGTATTTGCAAAATTAATAACATTTAAATTTAAAAACAAAATTCTCAGCACCTGTTAACTGTTTCATCTATAAGATGTAATGAAGTATATACTTATTTTATTTTAGAATGTGCATGAATGTTTCTTCACTGATGAAGGATGTATTTGTCTGAAATGTTTGATGTAATTAGGACACTGTGCTCTCTTGCACGTAAATAATTATATAAAATAAATTAATTGCATTTTTTTCGTACTATTTGGTGAGTTGGCTCAATTTTTACCAGCCTGTTACCTTGGAACTAACAGAGCCACAGATTTACAATGGTATAGCATTACCAATTGGTTCAGCACTCCACTGATTCATGTGTGCTTCACGTGCACAAAGTGTGGACAGGGAGCCGAACCAATTAGTAATGGATTCTGGCCTTGGGAATGTTGTTTTAAAATTCCCACCGGCATGCTCTAGCAGTCCTGTGGTGTATAAGAAGGCCTCAGAGACAGCTTTTATTCCTTTTGGTCTGTGGCTGGTACCCCGCTTTCTATGCCAGTTTATTAACCTGAAGTACTGCTTCTGCCTCTCTCACTAGCCTGTGTGCCGCAGCCGATACCACAGAGAAAAGCAGCTTGCCACTTTGTGCCCGCACTTACCTATGGATGATTTCCCTCACCACTCCAGTCTAAATAGTGCTACTGCCATTTCCCTTGACTGCTGCTGCCATTTCCCTTGTCCTGGAGTGTTGTCGAGTGATCCATTCTTTGTGTGCTCAGTACCGTCTCCACTGCATCCGGTCTGACTCCAGTGCTGCCCTGGCCTTTCTCATCCTCGAGTCCAGTCACCAAGCTTCCCTGCTGCCCTTATAGGGTTCACCTGGTCTCCATTACACTCACCACTGGAGGAAAAAAATATGTTTTTTTTTCATTATTATTATTACAGAGTCAGGAAAGAGCCATATGAGTGGCATAGGTAGGGGCACAGATAAGAGAGGGGGCAGCATGGGGTAAACAGGCATTAAAAATATTAAAAAGAATTGCATGTAAGGCTGGTTTCTGAGATCTTTTTATGTCTCATTACTTGGTATTGCACTTGCCTTTGCCTTAGGCTTATACCCATACCCAGTGCTGATATTGTACCAGGGGCAGATGTCCTGTTTGCAGTGCCATCCTTGAGATGAGAACTTAAACCTTAGTCCTGCAGTGCCATCCTTCAGAATTTGAACCCAAGTCCTTTCTGGTGGCTGTCACAGCCAATGGGAGCTTAAGATGCTGTATCTCTGCAGCCCTTTTCGAAATAATATAGGGCAATTTGTAGCGTATTTATCAGTAACAAAAGGTTTCATGCAATGATCCATAGTTTTGTGAGAGATAGTTTATAATGGGTCACTGCACTGACTAGATTTAATTCATTGCTTTGTAACTCTTTGTAAAACACTTAGATGTTTTATGTATAAAATGTATCTAATAATCGGGCAGTGTTTTTTTCCCCATAGGGAAACGCAGTTATAATTCGCTGTTATAACCAGCTGGTTATAACAGCAAACACGTGCCAGGTTACCCTTGCTCCATGCATGCGCCAGCCAGCCGTCTTCCCTTCATGGTTCTGGACACTTCACCAGCACTCAGACTCTGCCGTAGCTAAAGAAAAAAAAAATTACTTAGCTCTTGGAAATACACCCTGGGGATGAACCGCTTTATATTTACAAAAAAAAAAGTTTCCACCGCCACTTGAACCTGATTGCTTTGGACAATTGTTGAACCCGACCAGGTTGCAGTGCACAGTGATGTGTTTGCATTTTATATAATTGCTGTGGCAAACAAATGCTCCCCAGCAATTATATAGATTGTAAATGTATATGTAATTGTAAATGTATCTGTACATGGACAGACTAGATGGACCTAGTGGTCTCTTTCTGCTGTCAGCTTCTATGTTTCTATATAAAATAAAACATGGTGTGGTGTGTAAAACTCAAATTCTACATACACTCTCAGTGTTGGATGCTTAAATAAACCCCTCGAGCTTCGCTCTCGGGGTTTATGTAGCATCCAACACCTTTGGTGTGTGTAAAATTCTAGTTAAACACACCACTCCATGTTTTATTTGATATGAAATGGCCACGTTTTAAGATAAGCAGTAAGACACAGCAGGATGTGTGGAGCTGTGGGTTACTCACGTGCCCAGGAGCATAGTGAGGATGGACCCCACAGGCTGAGGGCCTTACACCCCCTGGAGGTGTAGGTATTGCAGAACTGTGCACCTCCTGGAGTACATCACTGCACTTAGAAAATGGTTTGAGTATCACACTGTTTTAGAAAAAAAAGAAAATATAAAAAAAAAATTAAAATGGCATGGGTATGGTATGGCATAGGGGTGTCACGATAATAAAATTTCCATGATTCAATAACCATGAAAAAATGATCACGGTAACCTTTATACCACAGTATAATATAAGAAGTAATTTTTGTACAAAGCATCAGAGAAAGTAAGCATGGAAGGGACAGTTTTCCCTGAAAATACAAAAAAAAATTGGTTGAAAGGTCTCAGTACCTCGGTATACCCTGAATACCAAAGTATACCATGAATCATGGTTATCACGACCAGTGTTCATTTTCAAAACAAATACCTAAGTGTTACTGGCACCAAACTCTGTGACCCCTGGGCATATTTTTGTATGAAACAGACTTCATGTTTTGTGAAATGGGGAAACATAGTAGAACCAGTCCTCTCTTGAATGTCTTTCTGAACTGGGGAGGCAAACTCAGTTTATGCTGTATCTGGATGCATGCACCTTACTCACTAGGGAAGGGTTACTACAGTCTTTTAAAGAAATGACTGAATGCATAAAGGCAGGCACATATCAAAACATCCAGGACAGAAGTAGTGCACGCAAGCTTGGCTGGTACATCCTTCCTGGATGTTTTGATATGTGCCCTTCATTTTTAAATAAAATCTCATTTAATTCAATTTGGGAAGTTTGTGTCATTTTGACATTCTCGTGATTGTAAAATCACGCGAAGTTCCTATGAAAATGGGAAGTAAAGAAAGGTAAGGTAATGGACTATTTTCTAAATCCAATTCACACACCAGTTGAAGGAGGGCTGCAGTAAGTATATAGGGTCTGGGTTAGGTTTAAAAGCATGTATTGAAGGAGCATGCATTGGTACCAATTAGCAAGTGGGGATGGGGAGGTCTGGCTATACAACAAAAAGGTGAAAAAGCAATAGGTTTATATCGGTTGTTTGGTTTGGATTAAGCAGCAGTGCAATGAAGGGGTTACTATATTGCAGTCTGTCCCTTCACTATTTATTTCTATATTTATTTATATTCACTGGAACTGGTGGTAACCGAGTAACACTCATTGAATTAAAAGCTAGTTTTTTATGTAGTTTTGCTTGACTGGGACAGTGGTGGGCTTCACCATGCTGGGGGAGGCGGTGGGCAGCGAGGAGGGGGAATAGTCAGAGATCAGGTAGGGTCTGTGGAGAAAGTATAGGCAGGGAGACAATGGGCAGACTAAGTGAGCCAAGCAATCCTTATCTGCCAACAAATGTCTGTGTTTCTGTAAAAAGAGGGCTAGGCAATTTTGTCTATTTTCAGTCTCTTCCCAGGAATAAGGTTATTTGTTGGTGCCATTTATAGAGCATTAGAAGTTTGCTGTTACAGCCTGAGAGGAAGATATAGACTTGAGTTGAGCAAGGCTTGTGTTATTTGAAAAAAATGTTTACATACCCTTTAGTAGCTTATTATATTTGGGTTTTTTAAATCTGGCAGTATAGCCTAGACCTATGTTGGAGTAATGAGCTGTGAATATGCTTGTTAAATTCATTTGACCTGGGTTTAATTCCTACAACATCCACTGGAGCACTATGTGGCTCTGATCAAGTCACTTAACCTCCCCCGTGCTCCCAGGTCTCCTCTGAAAATAGACACTTTTGCCTAGTGTACTTTACCTGGTTACTAAAAGAATAAAAAAAATACTTATACTATCTTGCAGGCTGGCCCCTTCCTTCATTGTATTGCTGATTTAAACTCAGTTTAAACTGAGTTACAAAACAGAAATTGCAAAACATGATGGCTTGGATACTATAAATACTGGGGCTGCCATGGGGTGTCTCTTATGGTATAAGAGCTCCGATCATGAGGTTTGGATGACAGGAGCACAACGTGAAGCAGAGCAGTTCTGGTTGCTGCCTGAACCTCATGAGAGGAATCTCTTATTGTCTTATACCATAAGACACACTGCAGGAGTTCCATGAACTAATTATAAACCACTCAAGCATACAAAAAATACAAGAAGTGGTGCACCTGACTTTGGAGTTTTGTATCCTATCTAAAACTGTCCAACACGTGGCTCTGCACTGTATGCTTATTTTTACTAAGAAACAATGAGCTACACAAACAAATGAGTACTGTTTAGTGCAGTGTACCTTCCATCTGAGTCATTGGCATGCATTGAACACCAGTTTAAAACAGCCACAGATGATTCCTGACCCAAACATTTTTAGGGCCCCCCCCCCAGCTCTGGAAGTACAATTCCCAACACTGGGCAGTGATACAGAGTGTATCCCCTAATGAGATAACTGAGACTTACAGACTTAATACTGAGGTACACTCAAGTGGGCTCAGGTAACTACAGGTCAGACCAAAGAAAATCAGGTGTCTAGGTAGCTGAGCTAGTAGCAGCTAGGCAAATAACTACAGGTCTGATAAAAGCGGTAAATTAAATATTACACATAAGGGTATACCCTACAAATTGCTGATCAAACACTAAGCATAGGTCATGTTAGCATATATCTAAGAACAGTTTATAATTATAGGGTTCCAGTCAGCATGAAAGTTAACCGTGTCACCCAGATGTAGAAATGTCCCAAATGTACCCAACAGCCACATGCAAAGTATTTACAATCCTAGGTAGATTTCCATGCAGCCAGGAAGTATGGCCAGCAGCTGGCAGCTTCCTTTGGCTGACTACTGTGGCAGACTCCTTGTTGCCCTTTGTACTTCAGCCCTTAGCACGAGGACCGCAGTGCCAAAGAATAGTTTGAAAGCAGTGCAAGTTAAGAGGGAATTGGGATACCTAATTGACTGCAAGGTGGTGGGAGGCAAGAGAAGCAAGTCAGGGCTCCAAGGAGGTCAGCACTCTTCCACGTGGCAATCAGAAGGTAGGGGATGGACTGTAAATGTTACAAACAGTCCTCATGGCCCCCAGTGATATTCTGGCAGCAATTCTGCAGCTCCTTCTGCTCAACTAACTCCTGATGCACAGTGTAAATTCCAGTGGGCTTTTCCAGGCTGTTTCTTTGTTGGAATTGGGACACCTGATTGGATGCAAGGTGGTGGAAGGGAAGAGAAGCAAATCAGGGTTTCTGAGAAGTCAGCGTTCTTCCACACGGTAATTGGAGAGCAGGGGGTCATGACTTACACAAGTCACTAAATTAGATGTACTGTAGTGTATTGAAATATACTGTACTGTACTTATTTATCATACAGGCCACTAAATTTGATGTATTGTAGTGCACTGAAATGTACTATATTTATTATATGAGTCACTAAATTTGATGTATTGTAGTGTATGGAAATATTCTGCAGTTATTTGTTATATGGGTAACTAAATTTGATGTATTGTAGTGTACTGAAATGCATTATAATTTACTATACAGATCACTAAATTTGACATAGTAGTGTACTGAAATGTATTGTACTGTACTTGTTTATTATACAGATAACTAAATTTGATGTAGTGTACTGAAGTGTATTGTACTGTCTTTATGTATCATACAGGGCACTACATCTGATGTACTGTAGTGTATTGAAATGTACTATAGTTATTTATTGTATGAGTCACTAAATTTGATGTACTGTAGTGTACTGAAATGTATTGTACTATACTTAGTTATTATACAGGTCACTAAATTTGATATAGTGTACTGAAATGTATAGCACTGACCTTATTTATTATACAGGTCACTAAATTTGATATACAGCAGTGTACTGAAATGTATAGTACTGACCTTATTTATTATACAGGTTACTAAATTTGATGTAATGTAGTGTACTGAAATATACTGTAGTTATTTATTATACTACACTCGACCCTAAAACTATTGCAAACACTTTTAACATCGCTTTCACTGACCTTAGCAGTGTTCTCCCCTCTGACTTCTCCCAAGATGCGTCAACTCCCACCCCCCAACTCCTCCACCCACGCCTGTCACCCACCTTTCTACTTTAAAGCACTAAAGAAACATCAAGTCTGAAACTACGTTGCCAAAGCCATCAGCAAATCTAGAACAAACAATGACACACTTGACCTCAAGCTACTGACCCTAACGCTTGACGAGGTACTTGGGCCCCTCACCAAGATCTTTAATCTCTCTCTTTCGCTTAGCTAATTCCCAGACAAATAGAAAATGGCCACTGTTACCCCGATTCACAAAAGTGGTGATAAGACTGACCATGAGAACTTCCACCCTATCTCCATTCTGCATCCTCTATCGAAGGCACTGGAACGTATAGTAGCGGACCAACTTACCTAGCATCTGGACAATTATAATATTCTCTGTAAACAATAACATGGCTTTAGAAAAGGTCATAGTACATCCTCTGCCTTACTCGAATTCACCGGCTCCATTCACAGCTCCCTCAACAATGGACAACTAACTGATGTTATTTTCATCGACCTGACCAAAGCCTTCTATACTGTCCACCACTTCCTCCTGCTGAGCCAACTAAAAAATGCTGGTTTCTCCAATGATTCAATCTCTTGGTTCAAAAGCTATCTTGAAAACCGCTCCCAGCATGTAAAAATCGGAGATGTGTACTCTGATTCGAAACCTGTCCTTTATGGAGTCCCCCAGGGTTCAATACTGGGCCCCCTACTTTTCAGCCTGTCCCTTAACACCCTACCGGACTCCTGCACTGAACATATCACCCTGTATGCCGATGATGCAGTAATCCTTGCCACACACCAGGACCCGAAGAAATTGCAAGAAAATCTCCAACTCAGCTTCTCCTCGGTTGAGAATTGGTTCACAAAGAACAAACTGATCCTTAATCAAAAAAAAAAACAAAGGCCATGATCTTCAGCAGCTCCCATAATACACATAAGCACTTCCAACTCTTTGTTATCACCAGACAAGGTGCCACACTGGAACAGGTCAAAAACTTCAAATACCTCGGGATCACCCTTGACCCTCACCTCTCCTACACTGCCCACATCGATCATGTCGCCAAAGCTGCTAACTCCCAGCTTGGCCTGCTATTCCATCATAGGAAACACCTGACACCCGAAGCCCTCGCTGTCGCTGTCCAGAGCTCCATCATATCCATCATTGATTAAGGCATTATCATTAATGCCTCTGCTACAACCACCGCACTCAAACGTGTATCCACTGCCCTCAACAAGGCCTGTCGACTTGTCACTGGCTCCCAACACCTAACTCACACCTGTGACCTCTATTCTCAGACTGGATGGTTGAATCTTGCCAATCGAATAATCACCAAACTTGTATTACTACTAAGAAAATCTTGCTGGGCCTTGCCCCCCCAGAGTCTGTGCATACGGAACAGAACAACTGATACAACTCTAACTGTAACTCACAACTGCCCAGACAAACCGAATAACAGTCATAAGGGCTGCAGCCAACACCGTGGGGCCAGCACACTGTCTGGGGGCACAGAAGGGGATTAACACAAAAACTTAGAGCACAAGGCTCTTAAATGAGCATTGCTGCGGCCATGATGGTGATCCTTGACCCCACAGCTTGACAAATCTGAGGGCCAGAAAGCTCCAGCAAGGCCAGCAAACATATGTGTGGGAAGAGACTCAGGCATCTTCTTTCACTGTGCTGATTGCTCAGGGAGCCAATCAGCGGGTGGTAGAGGGAAAAAAAGAGCACCCTGACAGTCTGCTTGTGCAATGGAACCTCGGATCTGTGACAGAAGTTTCTGCACTTACGAGGCGCTCAGGGCAGTCTGAGAGAGAGAGAGAGAGAGAGAAATACACTGAGATGTTCAGACCTGCTGCTGGTGGATCAAGCAAGAGGCCTAGCCAGGCCAAAGGTTCCGTGAGTCCTCACCAGGTTTTATCCTGTAAAATCACAGTGAGGCTTATTCTGGGCTTATACTGTTCAAAGACTGTACCAGAAAATGGTGCTGGACAGGCACCCATTGAAAGAAACCTCTGAGAATCTGTGCCTGTGGGGCGTTGCTGTAGACCAAAGCTGCTGAGCTGTACAAAGTGGAGACAGACACCTGCACCTCCATCAAACTGCTGTGGAGCCAAGTAGGGGACCTGCTAGCTCTTATCTAGTATAGTGAATCAGGAAAAGGGAGTCACACGCACATGCCTGAGTACAAGGGTACTTTTGATCCAGAGGGGAGTAGGATCATGGCAATTGCTCCTGGGATCTGGGTTCCTTGGGACTGTGAAGCTACTGCATAGTGCTCCTGTGTGCTGTGAATATTGTGCCAGAAGGGCTGTGCTGCTGCCACGCACCTGAGAGAGTCAGAAGTGCTTCATATCCAGGCCACTGGGGCCTACTGCCAAATGCTGTCTGACTAGCTGCTATGTGCTGGTTCCTGCCTTGTCTGAGTTGCCGCATCCATGGGTCATGTGACTACAAGTGCTGCCAGCTGGTGTCTTAGGTATTTTCCCTTTTGGATTTCAGTTACCTTGTTTGTATTACTAACTTCAATTTTCCGAACATTTGAAGTTTCAAGTTCCTTAAATTGTGCTAGCACACTATGACCTGGTGGGGGGTTAACTTGCAAGACTGCTAAATTTCATCAAGTGCACCACCAAAAGAACCTGGGAAATGTAGCTGCCAGGCAAGCACCGGGACTCTAGTGTAATTCCTGGGTACTCAGAGTCACGGGTTCTTCTGTCATACTTGAAATCATAGTTTTAGTCCTGGTACCAGCTGAAGAGCTTACCACACCCTGTGTAGGGGTAATTCATCCTTTTGTACCCCTTGATTGGGTGTGGGCTTCATAGACCATGTGGGATCTGAGAAGGTGGTAGTGAACCACAGCACAGTAGTGGCTCCATGGAGGCGTTGCTAAAGGGTGGGGGTGCTGAAGGTGATTTACAACTATTTAACCTCTTCTTTTCCACCAGCTTCCAGGCTTCTGTTCTTAAATAAAAGCACTGTTATTTTGTTGACTGTCACTTCTGTGTGGGCACCCATTTTGTGTAACCTAAATGAAGTGTTTATAGGTGAAGTTAACAACTGTTTTATTGGTCCTGGGAGGTGGGTCAATCCAGTGGAAGGAAATGGCAGTTTACTCACCTGGTAAAGGTGATTGTGTTACTGTGTATCCATGGCACCTCCGATCCATTACCTTAGGGTTATGTATGCCTGATAGGCTGCTGATGCACGTGACCTAAGTTTCGGATTTCGGTCTTCCACCAAGCCCTTCCCCTCCTGGGTGTCTTCAGTTTCGATGCTTCCATAGCTGTAAAATAAACAGTTATGTATATGCACAAACAGTAATCATAATCTCGGAATCGTGGTTAGTTTCTAATACTACTTTATTCTGTTATCATAATACATTTGTAATGCTTGTACATCTTGTGCCACTTTAATGTTAGATGTTACTTGTTGCTTTATCATGCTCCCCCGGGTGGGATGAGGTGCCATGGATATACAATAACACAATCACCGTTACCAGATAAGTAAACTACCATTGTGTTGTCTGTATATCCATGGCACCTCCGATCCATTACCTTAGGGTGATTCAAAAGCAGTGCCTTAATAATATGGGAGGGGAGAGCATGATGTGCTATTTTATTTATATCGTGTACCAATGTTCATGAGTCTCTTAAATGTCCTTCACTGTGGCAGTCATTAGGACTTTATGTCCAAAGGAATTCTTGGTTGTAATATCTGTGTCCAATCTATAGTGTTTTGTGAAAGTATGTATAGTGGACCAGGTTGCCGCTGCACATATCTCCTATGCTGTAGCTGTGTTTCTCTCTGCCCAAGAGGTCGTTACCGACCTGGTTGAGTGTGCTTTTATTCCCATGGGTGGTACCTTGTGTTTCGCCTTGTATGCATCCGTGAAGACTTTCTTTATCCAAGTAGTGATAGTGCTCCTTGCCGCTGGTAGGCCTTTTTTATTACCTGACGATATGATGAATAGCCTCTCTGAATGCCTGAGTGGTGCTGTCCTTTCAAAGTACACTTGTAGTGTTCTTTTGACATCCAGTTTGTGAAGGGCCCTGGTCCGCTCATCGTCCGGCTCCACGAAAAAGGTCGGGAGCTCGATGATCTGGTCTGTATGGAATGCGGTGTTGACCTTCAGTATGAATGATGGAACTGTTTGTTGTATGGCACCCTGATCCGTAAATGTAGTGAATGGTTCTTTGCAGGACAGGGCTGTTAATTCTCCAGCTCTGCGGGTGGAGCACACCGCTACCAGTAGAGCTGTATTCAGGCCTAACCAGTACAGTTCAATGTTTGAGACTGGTTCGAAGGGAGACTCTGTCAAGGTATTTAGTACTAAGGTGAGGTCCCATGGGAGAATGGTCGTTTTTAGTCTGGGGCGCAGGTTGCCTGCTGCCTTGAGGAAACGGATAATGTCTGGGTGAGATCCCAGAGAGGTTCCTTCTATGGGTCCTGTTGCTGTGCTTATTGCTGACACCTGTACTCTCAGTGTCATGGTTGTTAGCCCTTTGTCCATGCCCTGTTGCAAATACATCAGTATGTTGAGTATCGATGGTGACTGAGGGCAGATGTTCCTCAACTTGCACCAGGATGTAAATATTGACCATTGTCTGGAGTAGGTCGAAGTGGTGGAACTTTGACGTGATTGTATCATGGTGTCTATAACTGAGTCATGGTAGCCTGCCCTTAGCAGTCTCTCCCTTTCAGGAGCCAGGCTATGAGTCTGAGGTTGTCTGGATTGGGGTGAGTTACTGGGCCTTGAATCAGAATGTCTGGACAGGTTGGCAGAGTTATCTTGTCCATGGCCATGGCTATGATTGTTGCAAACCATAATCTCCTCAGCCAGCAGGGAGTTATCAGTATTGTGATTCTCCGAGACTGCTGAATTTTCGCTAACACCCGTGTTATAAGAGGTAGTGGTGGGAACACACAGGCGTAATCGTGAGTCCATGGGATTGATAGTGCATCCACTCCCATTGATAGTGGCTCCTTGAATCGGGAGTAGAACTTGTGAGAATGAGAGTTCTTGCTGGTCGCCATAAGGTCCATGGTTATTGTGCCCCATTTGTCCTGAATGGTTTGGAATACTTGAGGGTGAGGTTGCCACTCGCCTGGGTTTATCTGCTCGTGACTCAGCCAGTCTGTTGTCATGTTCAGCTTGCCTGCCAGGTGGATGGCTGTGATGTGTTTGAGATTCTGTTGCGCTCAGGTCAGAATGTAATTTGCTTCTCGTTGGAGAGCCTGACTCTTGGTGCCTCCTTGTTTCGTTATATATGCCACTGTTGCCCTGTTGTCCGAACGTATCAGTATGGACTTCTGTGTGATTTGTGAACTGAAGGCCAGCAATGCATTGTACACTGCTTTAATTTCCAACACGTTGATTGATAGCTTCTTTTCTTTGATTGACCACTGACTCTGGGCTGACCTGTAGCCATGGATGCACCCCATCCCCACAGGCTGGCATCTGTTTTGATGGTGGCTCTGTGTGATATCTCCAGAGGCTGTCCCCTGGATAAATTTTGCAGGTTCATCCACCACTGCAGTGACGACCTGGCTCTGCCCATCATCTTTATTTTCTAGCATGTTCTCTTGTGATGGGGATCCGTACTGCAGTAGTAACATTTGCAGTGGTCTCATGTTCCATCTCGCCCAAGGGATGAGGTCTATGCATGAGGACATGCATCCCAGAAGTTGAGAGACCTGGGCCATGTTTGGCACATTGGTGCTTAGTAACTGATTTGTTAGTCTTAAAATGTTGTCCATTCGCATTTGTGTTGGTTTCACCAGTCCTGTTTGTGTGTCTATCCTTGCCCCTAAGTACTGTATGCACTGAGATGGGGTTAGGCAACTCTTTTCTGTATTTATCACCCAACCGTGTTCCTTGAGTACCTGTATCATTCTTGAAGTTGCTCTCTGTGAATCTTTGTAGGATCTTGTCCTGATGAGCCAATCGTCTAGGTAAGGAATGATGTGTATTCCCTCCTCTCGTAATTTTGCCGCTAGTACCACTGATACCTTTGTGAACACCCTTGGAGCTAATGCTAGTCCGAATGGGAGTGTCTTGTACTGGTAATGTTGGCCCAGAATTTGGAATCTGAGGTATTTTTTGTGAGCGGGTCGCATGGGAATGTGTAGGTACGTGTCCTTTAGGTCTATGGAAGTCAAGAAGTCTCCCCCCGATTGACCCGATTGTTGATTTCATGGTCTCCATTTTGAATCTTTTCGTGGTTACGAACCTGTTTACATATTTGAGGTCTAGAACTGGTTGAAAGTCTTTTGTTTTCTTTGGGACTAGGAAGAATATTGAGTATAATCCCATGCCGATCTCGTTCTGTGTTACTTTTTGTATGGCA
Source organism: Neoceratodus forsteri (assembly GCA_016271365.2). Classification (NCBI taxonomy): domain Eukaryota; kingdom Metazoa; phylum Chordata; order Ceratodontiformes; family Ceratodontidae; genus Neoceratodus; species Neoceratodus forsteri. Next base: position 144,500,064 of record JADMNL010000027.1, read on the forward strand.
TTTGTGGCGAGCAATGTTTGCAGGATGTCCTGAATGTGGCTTGTTCGGCATCTTTTCTTTGATACTGGTGAAACTACCAATCTGTTTTCGTGCGGTGTGCACCAGAATTCTATCACATACCCCTGGTCTACCACTTCGTTTACCCATCTGTCCGAGGTTGTTTTGCTCCATGTTTGATTGAATTGCTGAAGTCTCCCCCTATTGGTGGGGTGTGTCTTTTGGGTATCTGGATTAGGGTGACTTGAGGTTGTGGTGTCAAGTTGCAGTCATTGATTGGATCTCCTGGTAGGTTTGCCTCTCTGACTAGAAAATCTACCTCTAAAGGAGGACCCTCTTCCCCTGTAGGGGGTGCTCCCTTTGTTTTGGTAATTGTACCTGTTCTGGGTCTTGCTTCTCTTGTCACGAAAGGAGTTGTGATGCCTGCTGTCTGAGTGAGCCCGAAAGAACTGGGTTCTTCCTCTGTTGGACGGTAGATGCCCTGCATCCTTGTCACCCTCTATGTCTGAACCTCAGTTTCTGCGCCACAGGATTTCCTGAAGGCCACTGCCGAAGACTCTATCACCTTTAAATGGTAATTTAAGCAGCCTGGTCTTTGACTCATTGTCAGCGTCCCACAGTTTTAGCCACAAATTCCTTCGTGCCTTATTTGCCACTGCTGCTGTTCTGGTGCTCATTTTGAGTGCGTCCACAGACATGTCCCTGATATATCTGGCCGCTTGTAAAGCCTGTTCAAGTGGGACCGCCTCTTGTGAATTTGGTGTGAGGGACTTGGTGATCTTGTCCAACCACCTGATTTGGGCTCTTGCTGCATATATTGCTGTCGTAGCTGTTCTGACTGATTGACCAGTCATCTCTTGCATTTTCTTTAGAAGATCCTCTGCTCTTTTGTCCACTGGGTCCTTCAGTGTGGCTGTACCCTCTGCTGGGAGAACCATCCTCCTGTTGAGTTCCGCTATCTTGGGGTCGATCCTAGGCGCTGTGCACCATGACTTCAGTTTGTCCTCCTGTAAGGGGTACAGTTTGTCTAGGAATCTCTTCTCCAGTAGTCTCACCGGACCTGATGCCTCCCATTCTCTTGTGATTATATCTTGTATTGTAGGACATACGGGGAAGAAATGTTTGATTTTGGGAGGTGGCTGGAGCATTGAGTCCAGTTCGCTATCCAGTGATGGTGGTGGTTGTTTGAACCCTAACATGCTGTGTATTGAAAGGACCAGACCTGTGATGTTCTCTGAAGTAAAGAACCTTGAGGCAATTGACGGTGCTTCCTGGGTCGTTGGTTCTGTAGGGTTTTCTGAATCCGAGCCATGCTCTGATTCCAGATCGCTGTCGTGGTGAGAATGAGAGTCATCAGCCCCATCCTCATCCAGACCATTCATTGGATTGTCATTAGTTTCCTCTGTGTCCCTTGTGGGGGATATGTCCATTGGCTGATTGGTCTTAGACCTCCCTGAGGTATTTGGGTGAGTTGATGTGGAAGATGTCCCTGGGAGTGGTCTTGGATTGGAGAAGCTGGACATGCACTCCAAGACTTGAAGCATGAAATTCTGCTGGCTCTCCATCATGGCCGCAGTAGCCTTTTGGAGTGCCACTGTGGCAGGGTCAACATGCCACTGACTGCTAGCGCCCATTTTGTTGTGCCTGTGGGCATCCCTAGACGTACCCTGGTTGTCTATGTCACAAGCGGGGCACAATGGGCCCTTCTGTTGGGTTAACAGAGGCACCTCACACGATTGGCATTCCCTTCCTGCTGACATCCAAAAGACAGCAAGCGAAGGTGTGTTAGATTGAAAATTCTTTGTAAGCTTCTCCTTTATTTACTTATTATTTAATGTTATGTTCCTTCAATTAGTGTATAGAGGGGCTATATATTCTGTTTTTAACCTGCACCCCCCCCCCGGAGAAGGGGACTTTGATCCTACTAGGATGGATTTTTGCTCTCTGTTGTTATTGGGGCTGGCCTTTTAAATGGCCTTTCTCTTGAAATTTTAATTATTTTCTATGCTGTGGCTGTCTGATCGCCAAATATAGCAGATACTGTATAGTTCCAGTGTTGTGTACTATCCATCCCTGTAGGGATGAGGGCAGAGCTCTGTTGTGCTCGTTTTCCTTTGCCCAGTACACTCGGTCACAATGAAATCACTTCTGCGCATGCACAAGCATGTCCATTGTGTCTGCTGCTGGCCCTCTGCAATATGGCTCTGAGGGGCATAACGCATGGGTAATGTTGCCGTCTCCTGCCGCGCATGCATGTAGGCTTTAAGGAGCATGCGGGGCTTCATCTGTTGCTTGCCCCTCTGTAAAATAATGCTGCAGGGCACTGCACATGCACCAAGGGGCCAGCATGTACCGCGCATGCCTGAAGAGCATACAGAGCATGCGCGGCTTCCGGGAAGATGGACGGGAGGAGAAGAAGGAGACGGAGGAAGGGAAAAACAACAACAATGGGATCCGTGATTGAATGCAATAGGCCGCAGGGCCCGTGGTTGAAATGTTTGCCCAGTTGGACGGTCAGTCTGTATTCTTCTTTCCCCATTGAGAAGCATGAGCCAGCGCCAGAAAATGGAATGGGGGGGGAATGTACATAGGGGAAGCTGTTTTGTTGAAGTCTCCCCCCTATTGCAACCATGCTTATTTCAAGTTTCCCAGACTTGTTGGGAGTCCCATAATCACTCGAGAAAAATGGGGGTAGAGGCAAGAGCACCATCGCCTCGCTCGTGAGGGAGACGCTGGGCGGGTTCCCTTCAGTCTGCCACTAAGGGGAACGTATTGGAACCACCAATTTAATTTATATGCCATGGTATATGGATTTGTGCCTCTCTCTCCCCTGCAGTTGCTGATCCAGAACTGCAGGGAGAACCTCAGGATATCCTCGCTCATGAGGGAGGAGTCCTAAAGGCGGTCATTTTAAAAGCAGCTGGCTCATGCTTGTTTAAAGAAATATCACCACCTATATTTCTGTCCATTGTTTGACTAACGCAACGCTTATAGACGCAATGCAAAGACAAAACAGTATAATCTGCTGCCCTTCTCGCTGTGTTATTCTTAATAAATAGCTTGTTTTTTTTTTTTTTTATATAGGCATTTCTAGGTTGTTAGCTTTATTTACCTACTATTTTCTACTGTCTGTGCCATAAGTTTAAATTTGCTAATTACCTTTTCCTTGTTGTGAACTGGAGCTTGGGACAGTGATGCAGCCTCTTATCAGATGCACAAGTTAAAACTGAAGATACCTAGGAGGGGAAGAGGCTTGGTGGAAGACCAAAATCCGAAACTTAGATCACATGTGCATCAGCAGCCTATCAGACGTACATAACCCAAAGGTAATGAATCGGAGGTGCCATGGATATACAGACAACACAACGGGTAGGTACTGCATCCCAGGGGGTGGTACTGCGTACAGCATCAGGCTCATTTATTCTCTCTGGGTGGAGGCACCACACTATTTCTTATTTGTTCTGGTACAAATCCCCACCACCACAAGAGAAAGAACAACCCCAACCCTCTCAATCAGGTGGGCCCTATACAGTTAGCAGACATGAGTGTGAACCTAGACATGGTGACCTGGGGGTTGCACAACACTTTACGACCATCTTGCTGAGAACTTAGTTTTCTTTGTTATATAGGAAGCTAATAACAGAAGGTGCAACAGGCTCCTTATAACAAGAAAAGGCACAATAGGATATTGTCTGCCACACTGTACACTGCAAGTGTATCTCACAAACTTCTGGTCAAAACTGTGTCCTACCGATAATAAGTGTGGCCCTGGTGCTGTATGCCAGTGGGCTACCCTCCCCTTGCTGACTGTCTCTGATACCCAGCAAGGGTCCTGGGTCCTGCTATGGTGATTATTGGGGGTTCATTCCCAGAAAAAGTGAAAATAGTGCAGTGCCTCCACCCACAGTAGAGTATCAGTGGGCCAGATATCTGCTTGGCACAGCCCCCCTGGGATGCTGTGCCTACCCACCTCCCCTACCAACCACTCTGCACACTGTGTCCCCCAGTACTTTGTCCCACCATAAACCATACAATACAATAATGAGCACATGCAATGAAGTTCACCACCACAATAGATTCAAACAACAAATTCACAGCTTTATTTGGGAGGTAGGGACTAGGGAAAGGGATACCAGGATACCAGGTAGCTGTGAAAGCAAAAGAAAGGGTTACGATAATATGCAAGGTGAACATATGGGCCTGCAGGCCTACCCTCCCCCACTGGTACCAGTGCCCCCTGAATTGTCCCTAGGGGTACCCACTAGTTGCAGGCCTGTTCGGTGCCACAGGGTGGCCAGCATTTGGGGCCCTGAAATGATGAAACTTGAACTTTAAACAGAACACATACAATTTCCCCCTTGATCCTTCCCAGGAACCAGGTCCTGGGTACTCACAGTTAGTTGAACTCTGCAACAAGGGAAGTGGAGCTCCTCGAATCTTAGTGCAGTAACACAAAAACAGGCCGGCCAGGATCCCTCTGCCCAGATAGAACTTGCGCGAGGATCTTGCAGCTGGCCACCTTGATTGCAGTTCTGGCTGCTTGTCACCTTCAGCCACTTCTGGCCCGGTGCAGAGCACTATGGCAGGACACCAGCCCCAGAAGGCCCAGACCTGGGAGTGGCTCCACAGACTGGTTCCCTGATCGGAGTGCCCTAGCACTTGGGTGCAAGATCCGTGACCTCCTAAGACAGTGAGTCCCACTTGGGAGGGGTTAACAAGTTCCCCCACCCTGGCTCTGGGTGAGGACTCCCAAACAGTGGGGGTCCTCCTGCAGTCCTTGCACTGAGCTCTCACCAAATGAAGTTACAGGCAGTCACTCCATTAAAGTCCAGTGCCAATTTTAGCAGGTGCTAGCCTCCGATTCAACCAGTGTCAAAGATGGTGCATGGATTGCATCACAAGTCCTATGAGGACAGGTTGAAGGAACTGAACATGTACTCCCTGGAGGAGAGGAGGGAGAGAGGGGATATGATAGAGACATACAAGTATCTTACAGGGAGGAACAGGGTGCAGGAATACACTATTTTTAAGCGAAAAAGATGTTCCAGGACTAGAGGGCATGGGATGAAGTTGGAGGGAGGACGATTCAGAGGAAACGTGAGGAAGAATTTCTTCACAGAAAGGGTGGTGGACAAGTGGAACACCCTGCCAGAGGAAGTGGTGGGGGCTGAAACAATCACAGGATTTAAGAATGCATGGGATAGACATAAAGGAATTCTGGAGGTCGGGGTAAGGGGCAACAGACTTCTAGGAAAACATAAACTGAACTTACAAGCTCAAATGGGCAGACTGGGTGGGCCATAGACTCTTATCTGCCGACACTGTCTATGTATCTATGTGTCCATGCAATTCAATAGAGAGGATTCAGCATCATCAGCTACCCTGCACACCAGTCCACACTTTCAGATTAGCAGTGTTCAACTCTTTCACTTGGCTGCAGCAAGTCTGCCAATCTCAGCCACTTTAACCACTTCACTCAGGACACATACAATTTCTGGCTAGCACCCCACGACCTGAGACATTCTGCCTCTTTCAAGAAAAATGCAGTTGCAGTCCCCCCAAGCAAGTGACCTCTCAGCAGCAACTGTAAAGACTCAGATAATCTGTTCAGTCTTTTCGGTTAGCTCAATTTCCCAGTGCAGGGTATCTGCCACCTGTAGTTTCTCCCACACTCATTCAGCAACTTCTCAGTACCTGGAGAAACAGGTTCTCGGTTCAGTCTCTCTTTCTCGCTTTTCCCATCACAATCCAGTCCTGCTTCAAACACCTGGGGAATCCTTCAGCAACAACACACTTTGAATTAGGGCCTGGGTAAGCCCTTGATTCCACAGTCTGCTTTCACACCACAGTCCTGACTCGTACAGAGCCCAGCAACAGACTGAAGAAATCCCAGTAAGTCCTCACTGTATCAGTCAAAATCCCAACGCTCTGATTGGCTGTTGAAGCCTTTCAATTAGCAATATTCATAGTGATCAATATTCCCTGCTTGTTTATTGGGGTATGATCTAGGCACCAGAATTAGTCCCCTCCTTTTCCCAGGAGTTCCTTGGTGTCCAGTTTGGGTACCTAAACCACTGCTTGGCTAAAACAAAGAGGCTAAGTGTCACCGACATGTCAGCTCCCATTCAGTCTGATGGAGGCTATCTCAGTTTTATGCAGTCTACCCCATTCCAACAACTGGTGCAGTCCAACACTTTATGTTACTGTCTCCAATGCTCCATCGGATTGTAGTCCAAACTGCCCCCTATTGAATGAGCCCACTCTCAGGACTGTGGCCCCAACCATTTGGCTGTCACTGCCACCGAAACTATGTCCCCACAGGCGGCAGACAGTGCTATCATTGATATGCAGGGGTCCACTCATTAATATTCATGAGCTCCCGAGTGGCCCCGCTGTTTGCACACCTCTTGTGTGGCAGCTAAGGGCTTCTGCCCGATCCCTTTCTGGTCTCCGGTCCCCAAAAGGCATAGGAGGGGCACTGGAGCCACAGACCATCCCCCCGATCCTAGACTGCAACGGCGGTCAGTAAAAACAAAACGCAAGAGCGAAAATGCGAGAGCCAGCTGAATTTGCCATGCTGGCAGCTCACGCTCAAGGAATTATGGTCCAAAGGGGAAGAAGACAGCACACTGGTGAGGGGAAAACTGAGGAGCGCCAGCAAAACCAGGACCAACTAGGGAATTTCATGTAAGCCCCCAGAGGGGGAGGGTTACATAAGAAAACATTATAGTGCATTTACCTGAGTAGCACCTCATTTGCAGCTGTTTTTAGTCCCCCAAATTGACGTACTGTTCCAAGTGATACCGTTTCAACATATATGTCACACTCATGGGGCACAGCCTATCAGCCAGCCCATGTCAGCCATGATTCTAATCTCCATGATAAGGATCAACCACTCAGCCACTGTGAGGCAATTTAAATGATAGCATTCCGTGAGCTGGAGTATATGAAAGAATATCTAGTTGATGTCAGTGATTAAACATCTGAGGCATAGGGTGAGGTGTTTTATCATCCACAGAAACCTGTTATTCTGAATATAGCCAGCTAATTGAATGCTATTACTATTATACTCTATGACTAAGAGTTTTTAAACCAGGATTTTAAAAGCTCTGTGGTAGCTGAAGTGGGAGGTGCCCCTTTTCCCTTATTCTGTGGACTAAATGTGGATACACTAACATGGGCATGTCTAAAATGTGAATAATTGACTAAGGAAGCAGTTGTAGTAGTTTGTAGGGGTAATAAATGAGAGTTTTCCTGTATTCTGATTGGCTTACAATAGCTAACTGTCATATAATTGAGCTGCAACCATCATTATTCAGAACAAATATTGGGTTGTGCATTTCCTATCCAAATTAACAAGGATAAGTTACAAGGCCCTAGGCAGGTTTAATAAAGCAGACATCATCAAGAAGTTCAAATAGATGACATCCCCGCCACAAGATTGCTGATCCAGAAAGGAGACCCCCACGGCTCAGAGCTGGGGCTGATTCCTTTACAAGTAATCAGTGATCTCGAAGAGGGCCTCAATAACGTTAAACTGCACTGTTATACAGACAACACTGTCTTCCATGCAGAAGGTCCGTCAGTCACAGGAATAAGAAAAAGTCCACAGTCTGCTTTGATAGCCTATTCCCAAAACCTGAACAGCTGTAAGTTGCTGATAAATGTGCAAAAAAAACCAAGCCTGATGTTATTCTAATGTAGAGGGGCATGCAAAACCTCTACCAGGGATTTGTTTTTTCTGGACAGGTTTTTATGCTCCTACGCAGGATGTGCAGGTATCAGTCCTGTCCCGGTGAGCCACAGCCATCTTAATCTCCACCAGTGAGGGGAAAATTCCCACGTGGATTTCCCCTCATGTCAGGTCCAGGGAAGGGAGGGCTGTCCCCTCCCGAGCACACATAACCAGAGCACCCCCCTGGCTGGAAGGCAGAGGGGGCTACAACTACATGATCCTGTCCATGTTTTTCTTCCTAGTGTTCTCTGTCCCCCATTGCTGGGGTGCTTACATCAGCACGTGTACATAGAAGCATGCATGCACCACAGAAGTCCCGCAGCTCCCTCCCTTTCTTGCTCCTCCCTAATTGTCCTACCACCAGAACTCCACCTGGTGGCAATCATGCCACATAGCCGGCAACCCTCCATCCCTGGCAGAGGGAAGCAGTCCATCAGATGCTTTGTCCTCCCCCCCCCCGGCTGGCCCCCAGGAACCCGAGATCACTCCCGATCCTGGCTTGCTGGTGTAGTGGGTGGTAGCGTAACTGCCACACCATTTTGACACGTACCTGGGATTTTGGATACATTTTATAAGCATGTAGAACAGCTGTGTGAGAGACCCAGGATAAGAATCAGTCTCCATTTTGCAATAAGAACTACTTCTCTGCATCAGTGAGACAGAGATTAATGTGGGCAACTTTGTTGCCATTAATTGACTATGTTAAGAAGAAGAAGAATCAGCATTTATATAGCGCTTTTCATACACAGTATCCCAAAGTGCTTTACAAGCAATGCTAGACTGGTAGTGAAGTGACTGAATGTGTGGTGGCGGCCATATCGCACATAATCACCCACACACAGCCCGGATAAATACATGAACCGGTTATTGGGATGGGGAATGTTGGCCAGGACACTGGGAATGTTCCCTGCTATTTACAAAGAGTACCCTGGGTTCTTTTACTTCCACCTGGACACCCACCAGGACAACACCAGGATGGGCAGAAGGGACCTTGGTTTAACATCTCATCTGAAGGATGGCACATCCCAGCAGTACAGCACCCCCCAATACTGCACTCGGATGCCAGCGATTTTTAGGTGCAAGTCTATCCCGGTGTGGGATGTGAGCCCATGACCTTCTAGTCCAGAGGCGGATGTGCTACCAACTGAGCCACGCTGACACCCAGCGTTAACTTTGTCTAAGGAGGGAGAAGGGGGAGGGAAAAGAGGAAGGGGCCCCTCTCCATTACCCTTCCTTGTCCTTTTAAGTTATTTTGTTGGGTATCCCTATTACATGATGAACAACAACCAATGAAAATTCAGAGTGTATCTCTTTAAGTATCTGGTTTAAATAAGGGATGTTAGAAAATGGTCAAAAATCCTCTGGCTCTGATTGGCTGATAGGCCTCCCAAGGTGGTTGTCTATCAGACAACAGAACCCTGCTTTTAAAAGTGCCAATGCAAGTATCTGTTTACACATATTATAGTGCCATGGAATGTTAAACACTGTCACACTGCCATTTTTTCCCCCATACTGTCTAGTCAGCTAGTTGGTACACAGCCTTTAACATCCCCCTCCCATACAACATTTGTAAGCTGGAATCAAGTGAAAGCCTAACATTTCAAAAAAATACATTATAGGTAGTACTACCGTGGCAAAAAAAACTGTGTAGATTCATGTTTGTATCTTGATCCATAAAGCCAGCCACTAAATTTTAAGCCCCATGCCGGCAGCACGCACTCATTGGGCAAGAGTAGCATGCAGAGTGCCGACAGTTCATGTACCACACTATCCAGCCACCATGACGTTTTACAAAGTAGCGACCTCCACATTAGTTAAACCAATCGATCAGTTCCCACACAAATGAAGTTAAAAAATAAAAGTGAAACTGGTGACAGACATCACGGTGAGCATTCTGTGCTTCCTTAGAAGTTGTTCAGCTCGTCCGTCTGCCTTTCGCCATCATGCCTCTTCCATAAGAACACAGCATCAGTACTGAAAGTACTCAGACACCGCAAACAGTTTATTCTGTTTAAATATAAAAGCATCTGTTATTGGTTTACCCAAGTGAAGGGAGATGCATAATAAAAATCATCATTTCCCCCCTGGTGCCTACAAGATACACTGCTGCACCTTCCTCTGGTAACACTCATAGTGTTAAAGTAGGCAGGCTAGGACACACAAGCAGGACTGCTAAATGTACCTTTCTCCTGCTTTGATTTTTTTCGTATCCCTAGCATTTTGTTCACTGCTCTCCTGGCTCTGATCTGACATGTCCCTAAGTTAGCGCTAGAAACTTGCAGGTCTCCAGCTATGCATGAAACTAGGCAGCAGCTGCTTTTCAGTTCCAGTGGATCACGATGAAAATCTGGGTGGAACCAATGGGGAAAACAAACAAACAAAACACAGAATAAAATAGTAAATAATAATAATAATAATAAAAAGTTAAACAAAAGCAGTCTTAAGCCCTCAGTGTCAGTGTGTGTGTGTGTGGGGGGCACGGCAACCAACTCCAAATTGAAAACTACACAGTAGGACCAGGTGAAGGAACTATTTTATCACAGAATAATTGAAACAGCTAAGAGTCTTAACATTTAAACATAAAAATATATATTTTTTAAACATATGTAATACAGTTGCCCTGCGGTGTCAAGTCTTATTACGCCCCTGGACAGTCCGGTATTGCCCAATATCGCCCACTCTGTCAGGTATAATTGCTTGCTTATTCTGTACTGCAGGACGCCTTGACAAAGCATTAATTTGTGTGAAACGTTGGAGGCAGCAGGAGGTCACCTCTGCTGTTTTATTTTAATGAAATGTTTTAACCTTACTCCAAGCCTTAGGGTTTTTTGACTGTCTTAGTGAGCCCAGCTTCTTGTTTGGTACTTTGAAAAACTGTAAACAGTATATGAATGAAAATGAACTAAGTAAGTAATAAGCCATGACAGCGTGTGCATAATAGGATTTTGATGCACGCCTCAGGGGTGTAGTACGGCACAAGGCCAAAGGCTGAGTGACCTTATACCCCTGGGAAGTGCATAAAAATCCTATGATACACACTGTGAAGGGGCTTATTACACTTATGAAATGGCTCTAAGTAGTTTTTTTTTTTGGGGGGGGGGGATGAGATTCAGCACCTGAGTGTGTTTGTAAAGATTTAATGCATGATCAGATGGTGTCTCTCAGCCAATGAAATGTCTAGATTTTTTTGCCATGTTATAAATACAGTTAATTCTGTGGCATGATAGATAGATAGATGGATAGATGGATAGAAGGATAGAAGGATAGAGGGATAGAGGGTTAGATGGATAGATAGACCGACAGACAGACAGACAGATAGATATGTGTTCTGTGCCATGATGCAAATTCTGCAGAAATATTCCATGGCCGTGGAATCACAGAAGTCCAGGGGCCTTAAGTATACTGTGTGTGCTTATCTAGTGTAAGCTTGACCATGCAAACAGCAGTAACTGATACCACTCCTTGTAGAAGTCTGTTCAAAGTGTCTCTCACATTTCGCGAAGTAGTTCTTCCTGATATTTTCTTTGAAACTTTTTTCTTTCAAAGGCATTGAGACAGGGCTTCCTTGTCCTCTTATTCTTCTACATCTGGAATGGTTGCACTTGATCCGATGGCATTATCCCTTACAGAGATTTGAATACTGCAATAATGTTACCCAATATAGAGGATTTTGTCCCAATGTGTGATTTTAATTTACATTTGAAAAAGGGGCCAGGTGCTACTCATCTTAGGGAAAGTGTTTAGAACTTGGGCTTGTACAACTCATAAATGAACCCAAAGCTTCAACCCTATCAATTTAAGGGTAACTGTCAGCCTTTCAGACCAGTTTTAGAGATGCCTTGAATGACTGTGCCTGGAGTAAGGTTTAGCAATGTGAAAGACATACGTGGCAAGAGACTTGCACATTAGTGCAAGATATGTATTGTTTTTTTTTAAATGATCATTTGGTCATCCCAACCGAAATGTTAGTGGCGTGTGTCCTCGAGTTAGAATGGTGCAGAGCCGAGGGGAAACTAGTTCATGAACATACGAACATACGAAGAAGCCAGCAGAAGAAGGCCATTTGGTCTGTCAAGTCTGCTTGTGTTGCAGAGTCCATAACTTGAGCTAATGTCCCTGCCCTCCCTCCCCACTCCTCCCATCCTCCCTACCCATGACCCTTACCCTCACCCTATACCTGTCCCAGCCTCTCTTAAAGTTGCCCACTGTCTTCAACCAGATTACCTCTTCTGGCAGTGTATTCCAAGTGTCCACCACCCTCTCTGTGAAGAAGTGCTTCCTGACCTCCCTCCTAAACCTTCTACCCTCCAGCTTAAGACTGTGACCCCTCTTGTTATGGTTGCCACTCAGCTTAAAGAGACTCTACTTATCAACCTTATTTATCCCTTTCAAGTACTTGAAGGTCCCAATCATGTCCCCTCTCTCTCTCTCCTGTCTTCCAGAGAGTACATGTTCAGTGCCCTCAACCTCTCCTCATATGCCTTACCCTGCTGACCAGCTATCATCTTTGTAGCCCTCCTCTGGACCTTTTCTAGCAGGTTAATGTCCTTTTTGAGGTGTGGGCACCAGTACTAAACTCCATACTCTAGATGCGGCCTTACCAGTGACCTGTACAAGGGCAGTATAACTTCCTCTCTCCTACTACTGATCCCCCAGCATCTTGTTTGCCTTAGCTGCTGCTTTCTTGCACTGCATGGACTGCTTCAGGTCACTAGCCATCATCACTCCCAGGTCCTTCTCCTCTTCTGATGCAGATACTCAGACTCCACCCAGGTAGTACTCTGTCCTAAGATTCTTGGCTCCAATATGCATAACTTTGCATTTCTTGGCATTGAAGCCAAGCTGCCAGTTCCTGGACCGCCTCCCTAGCTTTTTCAGATCTTCCTGTAGGTCTTGTATCCCTTCAGCTGTGTCCACTCTCCCACAGAGTTTGATGTCATCCACGAATAGGCACATTTTGCCCTTAATTTATTTATTTATTTAAAAGTTTTACCAGGAAGGCATGCTGAGCGGTATAACACTCGATTCCAGATGCATCCTGGGGGTAGGGGTAGGGGAAAACAATGAGAACTATGTCACAGGATATACAGATGAACTGCAATACAGAGATCATACTAGGTTCAGACATTATGCAGTTAGAGTCACATGGGAAGACTTAGAATTTCAAGAATTGCTAGGAGTCTAAAATGCAGCAGCAAGAGAAATACAGAATATGTTAACTTGCACCTGGTCATGGTAAGGGCAGGGTTGTAACAATTGAGTCATCCTGCAGGACTAAGTGCACGAGCAGGAGGAGAAGTGCAACTTGAGTAGAGAATTTAGCTGCTGGGTGTTGCCATAATGCCATCTCCAATGTCATTGATGAAGACATTGAACAACACTGGCCCCAGCACCGAGTCCTGCTGGACCCCACTGGTTTCCTGTCTTGTGCCAGATAACGCTCCCCTACAACCACCATCTGGGTTTTTTGCTTCAGCCAGTTTTCCACCCATCTGGCCATCTTTGCCCCAACCCCGAAATCCACCAACTTCCTGATCAACCTTTTGTGGAGCACAGAGTCAAAGGCCTTGCTGAAATCAAAATAGAGGATGTCTACCGCTTGGCCCCTGTCCACTGTTTTAGTGACACAGTCAAAGAAGTCAATCAGATTTGTTTGACATTATTTCCCCACCCCCATGAACCCATGCTGCCTTGCATCCTGGAGACCATGCTCCTCTAGATATTCCACCAACCTTTCCTTTAGTATGGTCTCCATGAGCTTGCCCACAATGGAGGTCAGACTGATTGGTCTGTAATTCCCTGGGTCATCCTTGGGACCATTTTTGTGGAGCAGCACTATGTGTGCTGTTCTGCGGTACTATGCCTGTCTCTAGTGAACTATTAAATAGGTCTGCCAGTGGCCCTGCCAGCTCCTCAGCCAGTTCTTTTTGTATCCTTGGATGTACTCCGTCCAGGCCTGGTGATTTGTCCAACTTCAATGCCAGCAGCCCCTCCCTCAAAATTCCTCTTCTATCACTACATCTGTGTTCCCTCCCCCCTGCTCCTCTTTTCCCTCCTGAAGGCACTGGTCCATCCTTCTCCCTGGTGAAGACGGAACAGAAGTATTCATTTAGTATCTCTGCTTTTCCCCCATTATCCTCCATCCACTCCACCCCTTTCTTAAGCCTAACAATCCTTTCCTTCTTGTCCCTTTTCTCACTTATACAGCAAAAGAAAACCTTCTCCCCATCTTTTAATTCCTTCAGCTATCTGCAGCTCCTTCTGTGCCTTTGCTCACCTGACTTTCTTACTTGCCTCACTAGCCAACCTTAGGTAATTTTCCCTATCCACCTCTCTCTTGGTCTTCCTGAATTTTCTATAGGCCAACCTCTTTTCCCTTACTGCCTGGGCAACCCCAGAACTGAACCAGCTGGATGAATGAGAGTTATTTTGGTCATATATTCGAAAAGATTTCTATCTCTTACTGTTCATGCTACAGATTTGTACAAAGAGATTCCGATTCAAAACCAAGCACTGTAACCCATTTCATTTTGTATATAAACACTGAAGTTGTGACTCCAGGCTTGTGCATTACAGTCAACACTAATGTGCATACCCAGAGTCAAAGCTAAACACAGAAACATAGAATTTGATGGCAGATAAGGACCACTTGGCCCACCCAGTCTGCCCATTTCCCTACCTAATGGATAAGCTGCAGATACTAGTTAACCAACAGCCTACTTCCTCCTATCCCCCACTAGCATTGCCTTATGCCTGTCCCATGCATTCTTGAATTCACCCACTGTTTTTGACCCCACAACCTCCTCAGGAAGGCTCTTCCATGCGTCTACAACCCTCTGCATGAAAAAATACTTCCTCTCATCATCTCTGAGCCATCCCCCCCCATCTGCAAATTGTGTCCCCTTGCTCTTGCACATCTCGTTTTCTGAAAGATTCTACCCTCTTGGACTTTGTTGATTCCCTTGAGGTACTTGAAAGTTTCTATCATGTCCCCCCCCCTCCCTCCTTTCCTCGTGGGTATACGTATTAAGCTTCTTTAGCCTCTCTTCGTATGTCTTAGTTACACCCTCCTCTGTACAGCCTCCACCCTGTCTATATGTCTTTGCAGAGATGGGTCTCCAGAACTGCAAGCAGTACTCCAGATGGGGTCTCACCAACTGTCTCAGCAGAGGGATAACAACTCCTGTTTTCACTGGTGATGCCTCTCCCTATGCATCCCAGTATCCCCCAGTACTTTTACTGCCTTCTCACATTGTTTGCCCACCTTTAGGTCATCTGATATAACTACCCCAGGTCCCTTCCATTTCTGTTGTTGTCAGTATCTCACCCCCATTGTGTACTCTTCCCTGGGTTTTGTTTCCCAGGTGCATTACTTGCACTTCTTTGCGTTGAATCTAAGCTGCCATACATTTGACCATTCCTCCAACCTTGCCAAGTCCCTTCTCATCCTTTCCATCCCACCTTGTGTATCAACCCTGTTGCAGATCTTTGTGTCATCTGCAAAGAGACATACTTTTCCTTCCAGTCCCTCTGCAATGTCATTTATAAGGACATTAAAAAGACCCGGACCCAGTACTGAATCCTGCAGTATCCCACTAGTAACCCTCCTTTCTTCACTGTGAACTCCGTTTACTATTACCCTCTGCGTCCTGTTGTCCAGCCAATGTTTTACCCAGGCTACCACCCTGGGACCCACTCCCAGGCTGGCTAATTTGTTTATTAATCTTTTGTGTGGGACTGTGTCAATGCATAGAAACATAGAATTTGACGGCAGATAAGGACCGCTTGACCCACCCAGTCTGCCCATTTCACTACCTAATGGATAAAGCTGCAGATCCTAGATAACCAGCAGCCTACTTCTTTCTACTCCCACCCCCTAGAATTGCCTTATGGCTGTCCCATGCATGCTTGAATTCAATCACTGTTTTTGACTCCATAACCTCCTCCGGAAGGCCGTTCCATGCATCCACAACCCTCTCTGTGAAAAAGTTGAGGTAGGCCATGTCCACAGCCCCTCCCTGGTCTACTACTTTGGTCACCCAGTCAAAGAAATTGATTAGATTCATCTGACATGACCTTTCTGCTGTGAATCCATGCTGCCTTGGGTCCTGTGCCCCACTGGTCTCTAGGTACTCAACAATTCTTTCCTTCAGACGTGATTCCATCATTTTCCTACCACTGAGGTTAAACTGACAGGTCTGTAGTTTCCTGCCTCTGTCTTGGTCCCACTTTTGTGAAGGGGAGTCACATCTGCCCTCCTCCATTCCTCAGGTACTACACCATCCTCCCATGATTTGTTAAAAAGGGTAGTCAGGGGTGTTATTAGTTCTCCCCTTAGTTCTTTTAGAATTCTGGGGTGAATACCATCAGGCCCCATTGTTTTGTCCACCTTCAGTTTTAGGAGTTCTTTCAGAACCTTTTCTTCTGTGAAAGGACTGATATCAACCCCCCTATCCAGAGTGCTTCTATTGACTGGACAAGGTAAATCCCCCTCCTCTTCTTTTGTGAATACTGAGCAGAAGTATTCGTTCAGTATCCCTGCGTTTTCACTGTCCCTCTCTGCCCACCCACCCTCCTCTTTATTCAGCCTCAGTATCCCTTCCTTTGTCTTTCTTCACTCCCCTATGTACCTGTAAAAGGTTTTATCCCCTTCTTAACCAAGTTGGTTATCTTTTCCTCAGTTTGGGCCTTTGCTATTCTGACTGCCTTCCCTGCTTCCTTCTGCTTTAACTGGTGCAGTTCTCTATCCTGCTCCTTCTGTGTTTCCTTATACTTCCTGAATGCTGTCTTTTTCTCCCTAACCTTCCCCACCACCTCTTTTGAGAACCATAATGTTTTTTTCTTTCATTTCAATTTGTTTATTTGCTTTGCACAAAGGCTTGTTGCCTCTGTGATGGCAGGTTTGATGTTTCCCCATTGTTGCTCCTCCCCTCCATCTTGTCTGTTTGCTAGTACGTTTCTGAGGCACTCTCCCATTTTGACAAAATCAGCCCTCCTGAAGTCCAGTACCTTCACTTTTGTATGGCTTGACGCTACAGCTGAGTTTATCATGAACCAGACTGTTTGGTGGTCACTTGTTCCCAGATTTAGTTTTACAAACAAAATGAAACAGGTTACAGCACTCAAGTTTTCAATGGGAATCTCTTTGTTCACATCTGTAGCATGAACGATAACAGATGCAACCTTTTTTGAATATATGACTAAAAATAACTAACTCATTTATGAATGAATTTCCCCTCGGCTCTGCACCATTCTAGCCTGTGGACATGCACCTCCAACATTTCGGTCAAGACAACCAAAATATCATTTTAAATAAATAATACATCTTTATTTATTTATTTCAAAAGTTTCACCAGGGAAGACATACTGAGCTGAGTAACAGCTTGTTTCCAGATGCATCCTGTGGGAGGGTCATGGGAGAAATATACATATACAGTACATAGTATTTACATATACATAGTAGCTACATGACATAATAGAATAAGCTGTACAATGAAATAAATGTAGTATTTACAGTGCACAGTCAGAGAGACTGTACAGTGAATTGACATACGGCATTACTGTGCATAGCAGGTAGAGCTAAGCAGCAGCAGTATTATAGTATACCTACCTAGGTTCAGCATATACAACACACAATAGGGCGAACCAAAAGGTGAAGACAAATTAAAGATATGCAGTGAAGAATGGAGAGGAATATAGTAGGTAGGGATTGAGGTGGGGTTTTTAGGAGGAGACCAAGAGGTAACGGTAGAGGTAATTGAAGAAAAGGAAATGTGCAGATCTCTTGCCATGTGTGTCTTTCACATTGATAAACCTTGCTCCAGGCACAGTAAGTACGTAAGTAAGTAAAATTTATTATTTCGGTGCTCAATCTCAGAGGCTCTAGGCACTGTACAGAATAATTTACAGGGTCATAATAAAATCAGAAAACAGACAATAACATTCAGAAACTTCAAACATGATTAAAATACATCAGCAGGATAAGCTAGCTTGAATAAATAGGTCTTAAGGCCCCTCCTGAATATCTCCACCATAGGAGCCTCTCTCAAGGATCTTGGGAATGAATTCCAGAGGACCGAGCCGGCCACCCCGAATGAACGATCACCCAAGGTTTTCAGCCTGATCCCTCGGAACTGCCAGGAGGCCCTGGGTGGAGCAATAGAGGAAGTGAGCTGGAATGGCAGGAGTAAGGAGGTCTGACAGGTAGCCAGAGCCCAGTCCATATAAGGCCTTATAGGTGAGCAAGCCCACCTTGAAGAGAACCCGACACCTCACTGGATCCAGTGCAGACCTCGCAGGACCATAGTCACATAACAGAATCTGGGTAATCCTGTCAGCAGCCTGGCCACTGCATTCTGCACTAGCTGCAGCCAGTGGAGGTCCCCCCCGACCCAGAGGTATCAAGTAATTCAAGGCACTTTTAAAACTGGTCCAAAAGGCTGACAGTACCTCTTTAATTTATCAATTCATCATCAGTTTTTATTTAATTTTATTAGCAGACCTGATCAATCTGGTAAATATGGGGTAATATCTGACTCATTATCAGATCACCATGCAATAGATTGTATAAAACAAAAATGTAAAATGATGGGGCATGCAAGATTCTCAAATCCTCATTCTTAAAAAGATTTCAATTACTAACGTAATCCATTGTATTACTGTCCTCTGTTCTCTGTAAAACAGCTATGGCTTTTAATACTGTTAATTCCTGTGATCTGTGATTTTTGTACATTGTTAATTTCTGCCTGTAACTAATTCTGGGTCGCCCCTGACAAAGGGACCTTTGGTCTCAGCAGGCCTACCTGGTCACCAAAATTTCAATCAATAAATAAATGTGTCATTTATGCGTGCACTTCAAAATGTGTGATGGAGCCATCTGGAGTCAACCCCCAATAAGGAACATTCCTAGGAATTTTATAAAAATGAATTTGTTACATTATGTGACAAACAAGCCCCAGTAGAGAAAATGAGAATAAAGTCAAGGGACAATTCATGGTACAATGGTAGAATTTATAAAGGGGAACAGTCAGCACAAAGCACCCCACACTTAAGTGTGGGTCTGGTCCCAATGGGCGCTTTCTGAGCAAAAATTATTTTGGTTTGCTTACTGTTTACTGTAGTACGATAGATTATATCAGATAATTTTGCTTAGTTCTAGGCTGATATCTTTTATTACTGCAAATCCCCAAATCCCCTGCAGCTGATATCAGAGTAGTAGGCAGCAGTCTGAGATCCAATTAAGCAATAAGACCGAACAGCCAGTCATTTCGTGGTGATTAACAACCAGCTGGGAGGGGAGTGTGGCCCAAGGCGCAGCCGAAGGCCAACCCCACCCAGCCAGTTTTTAACTAAAGGAAATGACAGGCTGTGAGGTCATTATTGCGACTGTAAGTCTAATCGCAATAATGACAATTTTATTCCCCGTGTTTTTAGCACCGAAAACAGTTTTGTTTTGGTGCCGCTGCTGTCAGTGTACAACACGTGAGCTGAGTGTTACTGCCGTGTCAATCATT
This sequence comes from Neoceratodus forsteri, assembly GCA_016271365.2. Lineage (NCBI taxonomy): Eukaryota > Metazoa > Chordata > Ceratodontiformes > Ceratodontidae > Neoceratodus > Neoceratodus forsteri. The sequence continues at coordinate 144,519,309 of JADMNL010000027.1, forward strand.
TCTAAGAGATACCAGACTGGCACAGCAGCCAATCAGTGAGCTAGTTCAGCTCATGAATAATTGATTTGACTTATAATAACCTGTAGTGCATGTTAGAGCTTGTATAACCTCCATTCAGATTTTTTCCTGGTCGGCTTTTCTCCAGGACTAAGTACAGCCCTCTGTGACTGCACATAGCTCAAGGAGGACAGCGGAACCAGCAAACAAAAGATCAAGGCTAATGTAAACTCTAACATGCACTGTATACTATTGAATCTCTCACTGCTGCCTACTGCTCTGAGGTCAACTGCAGGGGATTCTGGGATTTGTAGTAACAGTAAAATTAGTCTGACACAATCTAGTATACCATGGTAAACAGGAAGTAAACCAAAATGTTTTTGCAAAAAAGTGCACATTGAGGTCAGTCCCACACTTGAGTATGGAGCCCTTGGTGCTGCCTGTTCCCCTTTAAGTTAGAGAAAGGCTAAAAAACAGCTTGGGCAAATGCCAAAAAGGATAATACTGAGGCATTATTCAAAAAAAGAAGAGCACACTCAAACCTCAAAATAAATTTCATGCCGTCCTGCCGGCGCAGTGGTTGGATTTCCGCTTGCAACGCCAGTGACCCGAGTTTGGGAATGAGCTTGGGATGCTGGAGGGCTGGCCAGGGAGAGACAGCTTGAGCATCCCATGGCTGCTCATTGTCTTCAGGGAGGGAGGGAGGACTATGACCCAGTGTTGGGCGACTGCTGGTGGAGACCAGGGGTAGGGCAACACGTCAAGGTCATTGCTGGGAGGTGCGTGGCAGACGTTGGCTCTTGCCTTGACGTCTGGACGTCATGCACCACAAGGAAATCAGGAAAAAATCACTCGCTGGCTGCCAGACGACGGCCCTCTGTTCCCTGAGTGCCTTCAGTGCCTTCCCAGGGCCTCCTGTTCCTTGGCAGCATCCCAGGCCCTAGAAGTATGTGATGGGGTCATCCCCCCTTCCCGGTGCCTTCCTCAAAGGAGGGGACTGCCCGTGGAGGGATACGGGGATATTCTGGGATTGGCTGCGATACGAGGTCCAGAGGAGAGCTGGGTAAGGACAGTAGGGGCGAAGGGGACATGTAGGGGTCTGAAGGAGTAGGGACCAGCGAGCATGGGGGAAATTCAAGCACCAGTTCACACACTATTATTAATAACAGCACAGAGGCATCAGCCCTGATGAGTTTTGGATGCTCTCCATTCTTTTTCAAAAGGATGGAGAGCATCCGAAATGCGTCAGGCTGATGCCTCTGTGCTGTTTTATTTAATAAATTATGTGTATGTGAGACTGGTGCCCTTGGAATTTTGTTTGAGGTCTGACTGTGCTCTGCTTTTTATGTTTGCTTGCACGCATGTACAAGAAACATAGTGCCATCATCCGAGTTTCTGGAGGTGTGTCACCCCCTCTTCCAATTCCCTCCGTGTGTTTGCAGGCACGGCCACAGTTGCCCAATGCATGCTGCAGCTGTCTATGACAGCACTGGGAATGCAGTGACTTACAGTTGAAAGGGAGAGAGCTGCTTCAGTGAGCACGATCAGATAAGGGAGGTGCTCACTGAAGTCCCCCCAAACAGTCTTCCAGGTGCCACGCTGGGAGCCCACCCCAGCATGGCAACAATGTGTTTGGCTGACTGGGGTGCCCAATCCCCAGTCGGCTCCACCGTCCCCCCCAAGAGGTTACCGAGTGCCACGCTGGGAGCCCACCCCAGTGTGGCAAAAGTCGGAATGGCCGACGGGGCTGCCCAATCCCCATCGGCTCCACTGCGCCCCCAAAGCTTTCCAGCTGCCACGCTGGGAGACCAACCCAGTATGGTAAATGTCCTGTGCAGTGTAATTGCCATGCTGGGAGCCCACCCCAGCATGGCAAATGTCCCTCGTCGTAATTAAAAAAAAAAAAAACGAAAACACAAAACGGGTCCATCGCAGTCTCCTGACCCCTTCCCCACCACACCCACCCTCTGCGCACCTGCCTCCCACACCCCCACCTCACCTCATACTTACCTCCGGAGCTCGGCGTGACGATCTTCAGTGGACCAAGAACACGTCTGCACTCTTCAAAGCTGACCACGAACTGAGGAAATGCCGGTAAGCTGTATAATGTAATGAATAGGGTTTTTTTAACTTTGCTGCATATCTCAGGCATTTTTGGAATTTTGGCACCAAATTTTCAACATGGGATTTTTGGGACACCTCCTCATGAATTCTGGCACTGTCATGACGTTAATCGGGCCCAAAGGGTGATTTCGCGGTCACTGGATGAAATTACCTTTCGGGACTGATTAACAAAATGACAGTGCCACTGTTCATAAGGTGGGTTCTCAAAAAGCCTATGTTGAAAATTTGGTGAAAAAATTCCTAAAAGTGACTGTTTTACGAGCGTGCGTTGCGCTCTTCCTAAGCACGCTCGTAGGTTCACGAATTTTCAATATTTTCACTCCAGATTTTCAACACTGTCATTTGACCACACTTCCTTATGAGCAGTATAGCTGTCATTTTTCACATCTCACCCAAAATGTGTTTCCGAGCATGTAGCGCACAATGGCACAGTCAGTGTGCGAAATCAATATTCAGGACACATTAAGAAAATCACAGTGACACTATTCATGAGCAGAGGTGTTAAAATAGCTATGTTAAAAATTTGGTGAAAAAATTCCCACAAATGACTATTTTACGAGCATGCGTTGCGCTGTTCCTATGCACACTCGGAAGTTCGCGAATTTTCAATATTTTCACTCCATATTTTCAACATTGCCATTTTACCACACCTCCTTATGAGCAGTACAGCTGTCATTTCTCACTTCTCACCCAAAATGTGTTTCTGTGCATGTAGCGTACAATGGCGCAGTTGGTGTGCGAACTCAATGTATGGGACACATTAAGAAAATCACAGTCACACTGTTTATGAGCAGAAGTGTTAAAATGGCTATGTTAAAAATTTGGTGAAAAAAATTCCCAAAAATGAGTGTTTTACAAGCGTTTGTTGCACTGATCCTACACATGCTTATAAGTTCGAAAATTTTCAATATCTTCACTCCAGATTTTCAACATTGCCATTTTACCACACCTCCTTATGAGCAGTACAGCTGTCATTTTTCACATCTTGCCCAAAACATGTTTCCACCCATGTAGCGCACAATGGCGCAGTCGGTGTGCGAAATCAATGTATGGGACACATTAAGAAAATCACAGTGACACTGGTCATGAGCAGAGCTCTTAAAATGGCTATTTTGAAAATTTGGTGAAAAAATTCCTTAAAATGACTGTGTCACGAGTGAGCATTATGCAGTTTCCACACACCCTCGTAAGTTCATGAATTTGTAATATTTTCAGTCCAGATTTTCACCATTGGCATTTTTCCACACTTCCTTATGAACAGTACAGCTGTCATTTTTCACAACATGTCCGAAATGTGTTTTCACACTTTCAGCACAGAAATGCATGGTCGCTGTGGGAAATCATTGCTCGCGACAGATAAAGAAAATCACAGTGACACTGTTCATGACCTGAGGTCCCAAAATGCCTGTGTTGACAATCTGCTGTAAACAATTCCCAAACTAATTACATTACAGGTGCACGTTGCATGTTTCTACGCAAGACGCCAGGATCACCTGTTTTTAAATATTTTCACTGCAGATTTTCAACATTGCTATTTTTACCTCCCCATGAACAGTACAGCTGTCATTTTTCACATCCTGTTCAGAATGTGTTTTGCACCTGTGGTGACAAATGCCAGTAGTCGCTGTGCAAAAGCAACTTTTGGCTAACAAACTGATATTGCTACTGTTCATGAGGTGGGGGTCACAAAACCCATGTTGAAAATTTGGAGGAAATACTAACGAATGCCTGAGGTGTTAGGGTTCTCGACCGTAACACCCCACCCTGTAGAGAATGACAGGCATCAGGGCTGTGACTTGGGATTGTCACCTGTAATGCCTATACCATTCCACCTCACCCACACCCCTGCAGCCACTGAGAAGATTGAGTGTGCCTTGATTCTTCGCCCCAAAGTTCACCCCATTCTCCTATACCACATCCATCTCACAATATTTCCTGATGGAATGGGGTGCGCATAAGGGCCAAAGACCCCAAGGCACACTGTGACACTTGTCGGTGTCTACACGGTAGGGTGTGGTGAAATGGCGCGGCCGTTATGCCTGATGACCCAAAGGCACACCCCAATGCCTGTCACTATCTGCAGGGTGGTGATGGGGTTGGCTTCAGTTCAATACTTCACTGCCATTCCTATTATGCAGCTCTGTAACTCCTACACTACCAATGCCAGCAAGCAAACATTCAGCATTGACAAATGCTTGTTTTGAATAATGTTGTACTTTTTCAGCATTGCAGCACCTCTAGTCCTTGTGCTAACTCTGTGAGTATGAAAGACAACACTGAGGGTTCATTGGCAGCGTATAGGAGACTGCGTAAAATAACTATTTGAAAGCGGTCAGATTAGTAAAGTCTCTAATTATTTGGGGACACTGAATTAAAAACTAATGAATTTTCAAGTACAGTACTTTCAGAAATTTTAAATGATAAAATCTTTTATAGGTACATTAGGGAGTGAAGAAAGACCAAGGGAGAGATAGTGATGCTTAATAAAGGGGAGGGGTGGTCAGAGGGTGACTGAAAAAGCAGGGACACTGAATGAATATGTCTGCTCCGTATTCACAAAAGAAGAGGAGGGGGAGGTACCTAAACCAAACAATAGAAGCACTCTGGACAGGGAGTCGATGCCAGGCCATTCACAGAGAAAGGGTCCTGAAAGAATTCCTAAAACTGAAGGTTTGACAAAGCAATGGGGCCTGACAGGATTCACCCCAGAATTCTAAAGAACTAAGGGGAGAACTACTGACACCACTGTTTATCCTTTTTAACAAATCATTGGAGGATGGTGTGGTACCTCAGGACTGGAGGAGGGCGGCTGTGAGTCCCCTTCACAAAAGTGGGAGCAAGCCTGAGGCAGGAAACTACAGATCTGTTAGTTTGACCTCAGTGACAGGGGAAATGATGGAATTACTTCTTAAAAAAAAGAATTGTTGAGCACCTAGAGGCCAGCGGGGCACAGAACCCAAGTCAGCATAGATGTACAGTGGGAAGGACATGTCAGGTGAATCTAATACATTTCTTTGACTGGGTGACCAAAGTAGTAGACCAAGGAGGGGCTATGGACATGACCTACCTAGACTTTAGCAAGGCATTTGACACAGTCCCACACAAAAGATCAATAAACAAGTTAGCCAGCCTGGGAAAAAATTGGCTAGACAACAGGACACAGAGGGTAACAGTAAACGGAGTCCACTCTGAAGAAAGAGGGGTTACTAGTTGGGTACCACAGAGTTCAGTATTGGGACTGGTCCCCTTTAATGTCTTTATAGGTGACATTGCAGAGGGACTGGAAGGAAAAGTATGCCTCTGTGCAGACGACACAAAGATCTACAACAGGGTTGATACATGGAGGTGGGTGGAAAGGATGAGAAGGGACTTGACAAGGTTTTTAATGGATTTTAAGGATTTAAAGTGGTTTGTTATGATTATTTGCATTGGTATGTGTGTTTTAAATGTTTTAATGTATGTACAAGTACTTGGGTTTGAGAAAGGTGCTTTTGTTATAAATAAAATATGATTTGATTTGATTTGAAGGTTGGAGGAATGGTCAAAAGTATGGCAGCTTAGATTCAATGCAATGAAGAGCAAAGTAATGCACCTGGAAACAAAGACCCAGGGGAAGAGTACACAATGGGGGGGGGTACGAACAGCAACAAAAATGGAACGGAACCTGGAGTAGTCATATCAGATTATCTAAAAGTAGGCAGGCAGTGTGAGAAGGCAGTAAGGAGGGCTGTGGGGATACTGGGATGCATAGGGAGAGGCATCACCAGTAGAAAACAGGAAGTTGTTATCCCTCTGTACAGACAGTTGGTGAGACCCCATCTGGAGTACTGCGTGCAGTTCTGGAGACCTCATCTCTGCAAAGACATAGACAGGATGGAGGCAGTCCAGACGAGGGCAAATAAAATGGTACAGGGTCTGCACCAGAAGCAACATGAAGAGAGAATAAAGGAGCTTAATATATATACCCTCGAGGAAAGGAGGGAGAGGGGGAACATGATAGAAACTTTCAAGTACCTCAAGGGAATCAACAAAGTCCAAGAGGGTAGCATCTTTCAGAAAAAGAGATGCACAAGAACAAGGGGGCACAATGTGAAGATATAGGTGGGACAGCTCAGGGGCAATGTGAGGAAGTATTTTTTTCATGGAGAGTGTAGTGGACGCATGGAAGAGCCTTCCTGAGGAGGTTGAGGGGTCAAAACAGTTGGGGAATTCCAGAATGCATGAGACAGACATAAGGCAATTCTAGCGGGGGTGGGGGTAGGAGAAAAGTAGGCTGTTGGTTAACTAGGATCTGCAGCTTATCCAATAGATCTGGAAATGGGTAGACTGGGTGGGCCAAGAGATCCTTTTCTGCCGTCAACGTCTTTGTTTCTATGATAAAAAAACTGAGAAGCCTGATTATTTAAAAATTGTTGGAATAAAGACTTGCAATTTATAGTAGATTCTTTTAATAAATCTTTTGTAAATTATAGTAATATTTTTTAAGGAATGAAACCCAAATCATGAAAATAATAAAATTGCCAGTAAGGAGAGAATGGGCAAGGATCATGAAATGACTTCCAAATTTAAGGCAGCAGACCCTACAACAGTTCTGCAAGAATTACTCAGTGTGAAAGGGAAAAAAAACAAAGGGACAAGCTGGGCTAAATTGCAAGTTATTAAAATATATTGCTTCAGTTACTTGCAGTCCCATAACTAGGTTAGACCATTTATTGCTGGCCACCAGACAGTGTATTTCCTTTAGACTGAAAACAGGAGTTGGTGCCAGTGTTCAAAGCAGGTCATAAAAAACTAATTTGTAATTATCACCCTATTTCATTTTTGTCGGTACATAAAACAGATACACAGGTTCTTATCAGTAAAAGATGTTTTGAGTAAAAAATTCATCTGGATATAGGAAAAATCATAGCCTGTAATTGAAGTTGTAAATGACATCCAGTGTGCTGTGGACAATGGGAAAGTGAGTGGAGCTGTTTTCATAGACCTTTCCAAGGCTTTCAAAATCATCAGCCATTAACATAAAGGATAATGCATGGTCTTCCATTGTTAACCAGTTTATTGACAACTGAGAGGTTGCCAGGGCGCCCGTGTGAACCTCGAGAGGTTTACATCGCCATGGCAACCGCGAGATGGATTAACACACTGGTTGGCGATCGATGTACCATACATTATATTTTATAGTGTATGGTATGTGCAAGGACATAAACAGGATGGAGGCAGTCCAGAGGAGGGCAAGTAAAATGGTGCAGGGTCTGCACCAGAAACCATACGAAGAGAGACTAAAGAAGCTTAATATGCATACCCTCGAGGAAAGAAGGGGGGATATGATAGAAACTTTCAAGTACCCCAAGGGAATCAGCAATGTCCAAGAGGGTAGCATCTTTCAGAAAAAGAGGTGCAAGAACAAAGGAGCACAGTTTGAAGATAGAGGGGGGACAGCTCAGGGGCAATGTGAGAAAGTATTTTTTTCACACAGAGGGTGGTGGACACATGGAATGGCCTTCCTGAGGAGGTCGTGAGGTCAAGAACAGTGGGGAATTCAAGAATGCATGGGACAGAAATAAGGCAATTATGGTGGAGGGTAGGAGGAAGTAGGCTGTTGGTTAACTAGGATCTGCAGCTTATCCAATAGGTAGGAAAATGGGCAGACTGGGTGGGCTAAGCAATCCTTATCTGCCATCAAAGTCTATGTTTCTATTTTTTTATGTTTCTATGTACACATAATGCTTACAAAAATAATGAAGCAGGTCCTTATTATTGGTATTTCAGTCACTGCCACTATGCTCCGGGTCATGTTCTCATCGCTGCAGCCGTTTCAAGAAGGCTGACGACTCTAGCGACCATGCGCAGAGGGATCCCGGTTGTTATACCATCATTGTGACATACCATTGATGGGTTAACAACTTAGTGACATCACATTGATGGTATAATAACATTGGTAAAAGATGAATTTCAACACATAACGTTCTAACATAAATTATAATACTATTCTACATAAATTCAACCCTTAGGTTGTCAACAGGATTAGAACATATAAGAATTTAGGACTGATATATCAGTCCACAGCCCTGCAAGGGTTAATAAACTGGGCTTTGTGGAAAGTTCATTAAACTGATTTAAGGGAAAAAAAATACTATTCCTCCAAGTGACAAGGGGAGTTCCTCAGGGATCAGCATTGGGTCCCTTGCTTGCTTTTCTCCCTCTACATTCCTGCTCCACGCTACATCCGAGCAGAGCAGAGCACAGCCGGGAGCCCTCACAGCAGGTACGGAGGTCGGATGACCTGCACAACTTTCTCTCTTGCTTTCTGTGTGGGGTGTTAGTCCATCAACACTACGCATTGACTGCCCCACCCAGGGGCATCCCTAGCTTTATAGGTGTGTACCTGTCACATGCCACATCAGGTGACTACCCTGTACCATTGTAAACTAAGTCTGCATTTCCCCATTTGTAGGTTATACAATTTGTCCACCAGGGGTCAGTCCACAACCCACTCATTTCCCCTCTTTCACTGTCCATCTTATGCAATTCTTGCCTAGGTCTGCTCTTCTCCCCTGCCTCCCCCAGCTCAACAACCCTATTTCTGCCACGATTTTACCCTCCTATCTTTTCCTCCTGCCCTGGGGATCAAACCTCTGACCTTCTACACTATCGGCAGCATCCCTACCACTGCGCTATCATGCCTAACTCTCTTTAACCTGTCCTCCTGGCCTACTTAACTCCCCTAATTCTCGTCTCTCTAATAGTCCAAGCCTGCCCCCCCTCCTCCACAACACCACCGCCCAAACAGCTGCTATGGAGCCTCTGTCCAGGTTATTTTCAGCCCTGAATTTAGTACTGTGCTGGGAATATTAGCTGGTCATCATGCAAACTGCCTTAGTCACCTCTACAGTGTAGTCCACCCACCACCAATGGCCTAGGGGTGCATAGGGAACTGTGATTCAGGGCTCTAGACTTTTGTTTGGTCCTTTCATTTCCTTGTTACCAAAAGAAGTTTAAAGTAGTACAAAAAGATCCAACCGTGCATTTCAAAGCCTAATTCCCACGCAGTCCAGCATATGTGCAATTTGCCAGCCAATGCAGCTAGCACCCTAGCCACTGCAGTTCATGGGATTCTCATCCCTCGGTTACATTTGTTTGTCCACAAGTGCAAAGGTCCATGCAGGGGTACCGAGGCCGGACATCAGCATTCCAGAACGAAGCATAAGTTTGCTGTCTAGTGGCTCCCCTGCTCTGTGAGGACTGGGAATTGTGGACATGGTGGTACAAGTATCCCCTTTTCCAATGTTGGAGCATTGAAAATACAAGATGCCAGTGCCATCATGCCTCCAAACCCTCCGTACTGTTTCCGAGGGCCAGGGACAACTGCTTGGTGTGCCTGTTCATGACCCTAAACTCTTCTGAGTGGTGTGGCAGCCTGAGAGGAGGGGTGGCACAGAGCAGGTACAACAAAGATGCCCCTGTGTCCTCACAGGAGCATTTGCAGTGTATATCCCATGCTTGGCAGAGGACACCAGAAGGAAGGAGTACTGTGTGACTGGACTTCTCTAGTGGGACTAAAGATGTAGAACTCTTCTTCTGGGACCTTTAGTTTAGGGTAAAAAAATAAAAAAAATTAGTGTGTTTGTCTCAGTTAGCCAAAGTGGTTATCTGAACAGTTATCTAGGTGTAAATCTCAGGTGGCTGAAGGGGCCTGATTGCTGTGCAGTTTAAATTACTTGTAGAAAGATCTAGTAAGTAGGGGGAATGGCTTAGCTAGAAGGAAACTGGATTTAAATACTGCCTTAGAAAGATTCTGTCAGAGGCTTGGCAGAGGACACCAGAAGGAAGGAATGCTGTGTGACTGGACTTCTCTACTGGGACTAAAGAAGTAGAACTCTTCTACTCTCTACACTCATCTAAAAAACTATATTGCCCAGCTTTCCTCCCACAGAACTTCCTGTTTGGGAGCAGGAAGTGAATGATTACAGAGCCACCAAAGACGCACCATCCTAGAAGGGCAAGAGTAGCTCTCTGGCCCCCTCTAGCTGCTGGAGGTCTGCCTCTAAGCAAGTAAGGGGTCTACTGAGAAATATAGGATCTTCTTGTCTCAGAACAGGGCAGTCAGGAGCTTAAAGGGCACAGAGGCAGTAAGTAAATAGAGAGAGAAGGAAAAAAAAAAACAGAGAAAAGAGTAAGGATTCCAAACAATAGTGAAGGGGCCAGAAATAAGACATGATGGGAGTGGTGCAGTGCAGTGGCTGTGGAGCAGCAGTCTTCTGGGAGATGTTCTGGAGGATGCGGTGTTATCCCATCTGCAGGCACCTCTCTGGGCTGAGGGGGGAGGTTGCTCATCTGCAGGCTGAGTTGGCCAGGATTTGTGGGACCTCCTCTTCCATCCAGGGACCACCAGGGCCACTGCCGTTGCCTCAGAGGTTGCCAAGAAAGAGGAGTGGTTGGACCACAGTGGGCTCAGGCATGGTGAGGGTGGTGGAACAGAGGCACATCCCTTCAGTTGTACCTCTCCACAATTCCTATGCCATTCTGGAAAAGTGTGGTTCCTCTATGGAGGCACCCACAGTGGAGACCAAGGAGGATGCTGGGAACCTCCACAAAGGAGACCCACAGGAGGGTGGCATGGGACCCCACAGAGGAAGGAAACAACTCCTGGTGGGGGACTCCATTGTTAGGAAGGTAGAACTGGGGGAGGAAGGGGAGAGGGAGGTATTATTACAAGGTATGCCTACAGGTGTGTGCTAACAGATTACTGCTGTAATCTTCTGATTCAAATTGTCTTTTGCAAGGTATATCTTCTGTTACTGCTTTATTTTTCTCTGGAGCAAAGTGTTTCTTACAGGGTATATCTTCTCTGAAATTATTACAGGTGGTGCTTTACAGGTTTTACAGTTTTATCTAACATTAGGATAAGCTTTCAGGGTTACTGCATTTGTTGTTGACTGATTGTTTCTGCTCTTACCTCCTTGTTCTTTCATCCGTGGTTCTTCTTTTAGGCAGGGAAGGGCCCAGCCACCCACCCCCATCCCCAACCACCCCACGCTACACTCCTTTTATAGGGTACCACAGTTGTGACATTTCCTGTGGCAGAGCAGGAAGGGGCGGATCAGTGGGGCCTCCACAAGGTGATCTCATTTACAGGGGCACTAGTAATTTAACTTGTTATAACAAGTTAAACAAAGCACAATTAAACCATTACTTGCATTTTTTTTCCTTTTTTTTCCTTCTAATTACTCTGACTAGGTTACAAACCCAGCAACTTATTTGGAATGGATTTCATTAACTGCAGGTACTGTGGAACAATTTTCAGAAGGACAGTCTTACAGGATTTAGGACACTGTCCACATGCTGGGCCTTTGGAGATCTTAGGTCTCAGCTCCGGGCAGCATGGGCAGAGATTGCATGCCTCAAATTTCATATTGAAGAGGAAATACATTATAAGAACCACCCACCATTTCCCAGCATCCAACAGAAAACCCTCACCGAGAGGGTAGTTGGTCCAGGAGGTTGGCAGGTGGTTAGGAGGAGCAAATCAGGTGCCCCATCACTCTCTGCTCGCCAACACATTACCTCCAAAAACCATATAAACACTACAAACAGGTATCTGCCTCTATCTCTGAAATCAAATAAAGAGGCAGAAGACACTGCAGAGCAGGACACTGCGGCACAGGAGCTAGCACAACAATACTCACCCAAATCAGGAACCAAAACTAAACAAGCACAAAGGAAATCCAAAAAACTTCTGATCATAGGAGACTCCATGATTCGGGAGTTGATACCCATCTCCAGCCAGGGTAATGGTCAGATATCTCCCAGGTACATCAGCATGGAGAGACACTGACCGCATTGCTAAAATTGTTCACAAAGCAGGAGAAAACATTGATGTCCTAGTACACATAGGTACTAACGGTCTCGCCAGCCGGTCAGTTGTGGAGACCAAGGAACACCTGACCAGGCTGGGTGACAAACTATCATCTATTTCGTCCGGCATCTCCTTCTCTGAGATCCTGCCAGTCTGGGAGAGGGGAGCAGATGGACGGAAGGTCAGAGAAGGGGAGATAGGGAGCTAAACACGTGGCTCAAGGACTGGTGCCAGGAAAAGGACACAGATTTGTAGGAACTGGCAACAGTTCTGGGAGGGAAAGTTCTTTAAATTTGATGGACTGCATCTGACTAAAGAGGAGTCAGTGCATTGGGGCAGAAGTTTGACGTCTTTGCAGAATATTTAAACTAGCAAATGGGGAGGGGTGCAGCACCCATACGCCGAATGGGAAGAACACCCTCCCCTCAGCTAGTGGTCAAACAGGAATTCAGCGTGTTTGCCGCTCATTTGCATCACCAGGTAAGAAAAAGGTTTGTCTCCCCATACGATGCACAGGGGTAATGCCAAACTTCACCCAACAACTAACACACCAAAATCTGGCCAATGGAAAATCATGTACACAATGCTCACAGCCTGGGAAATAAGATCCCAGACCTGCAGGCAATAATGTCAGAGGCTAAACTGGACATAGTAGCAATTAGTGAGACGTGGTTTACCAGTAACCACTTGGGAGACTTCAGTACCTGGCTATGTATTGTTCAGAAGAGACCGAGGTGAAAGGGGGAGGAGTGGCCCTGTATGTTAATGAAAATATCAAAGCTACAGAAATTCAGAATACACATAAGGAGCCAGAAGAACTGTGGGTCACCCTGGAAACAGGAAATGGGACAGCCATAAGAACTGGGGTTGTCTACAGGCCCCCAGACCAGAGGGAGGACATAGACACATTACTGTTAGAAGATATACAAAACATGACAGCTAAAGGGGAGGTTCTGACAATGAGAGACTTCAACATGCCAGATACAGATTGGTCAATACCAGCAGGAACATCTGCCAGAACTAGACTCATAGTGGATTCCCTGCAGGTGGAGGGCCTCAAACAACTGGTACAGCAACCCACAAGAGACAGGGCTATCCTAGATCTAGTACTGACTAACAAAGAGGGATCACAGATCTCAGGTAGAAGGTCACCTGGGGCCAGTGACCATCACGTGGTATGGTTTAATTTGGCTACTACATCTAAATCATCCCATTCCAAGGCAAAAATATGGGACTTCAGAGGAGCTGACTTTGATAAGATGGCCAACAGAGTTAGCTAGCCTTTGGCAAAAAAACACAGGTGAGGAGGTACAGGCAAAGTGGGCAAGCATTAAGGATACAATACTTGAAGCAACATCCCATTGTGTTAGACAGAAAAGGAAGTGCAAAGAAGAAGGAAACCACTTTGGTTCTCAAATACAGTAGCAGAAAAGGTCAGAGCCAAAAGCTGGCCTTCAGGAAATATAAGGGAACACAGCGGGATGAAGATAGGAGGCATACCAAACTGCCCTAAGGGAAGCAGGTAAGGCAGTAAGGCAGGCAAAGTCCCAAACTGAGGAAACACTAGCATGAACAGTAAAGAAGGTGACAAGACTTTCTATAGATACATTAGTGAAAGGAGAAAGTCCAGAGGGGTATTGCTGTTTAATGGAGAAAAGGGAGCATGTGAGGAGGAGGACCCTGTAAAGGCATCTATCCTAAATAGATACTTTTGCTCAGTATTTACTGAAGAAAAGTTAGGCAGGCCCACAGCTCAGCATCATGGACACAGGGGAGGAGGTGAGCACTACCCCTTCACAAAGGAAAGGGTCCTACAAGAGCTTGCTAAGCTCAGGGTGGATAAGGCAATGGGACCTGATGGCATACATCCCAGGCTACTTAAGGAGCTAAAGGAGGAACTAGCAGAGCCATTAGCAGAATTGTTTAGTGAGTCTCTGAGCACAGGAGAGGTCCCAGAAGACTGGAGAAGGGTCATGTGATCCCGCCTCACAAGAGTGGTAGCAGGGAGGAGGCGGGAACTACAGACCAGTCAGTCTACCTCAGTAGTGGGCAAGATTATGGAGGCACTCCTTAAGGAAAGGATAGTGCAACACCTGGAATCCATAGGAGCACAGGATCCAAGACAGCATGGGTTTACAAAGGAAGGTCCTGTCAAACTAATCTCATAGATTTCTTTGACTGGGAACCAGAGTGGTGGACCAAGGGGAGCAGTTGATGTCGCCTACCTTGACTTCAGCAAAGCTTTTGACACTGTTCCACATAGAAGATTGATAACAAGCTAGGTAGGCTCGGGTGGGTCAGAAGTTGGTCAACTGGGTGGCAAACTGGTTGACTGGCAGAAAACAGAGAGTGGTGGTAAATGGTATACAGTCAGAAGAGATGCAAGTCACAAGTGGGTACCTCAGGGATCAGTCCTGGGGCCAGTCCTATTCAACAACTTCATTAGTGACCTCCCAGATGGACTAGAGGGTAAGGCTTGTCTGTTTGCAGATGACACCAAGATCTGCAACAGAGTAGATGATCCAGATGGGTGGGCAGAATGAGAAGAGATCTGATAAACTAGCAAAATGGTCAGAAGAGTGGCAACTGGGATTTAATGCAAAGAAGTGCAAAATCATGCACATAGGGAAGAGAAACCTGAAGCCACTTATAGGCTGGGAGGAGTTGCTAGCAGTCACAAAGGAAGAAAGAGACTTGGGCATCATCATCACTGATGACCTAAAATCATCCAAGCAGACCTCAAAGCAGTAGGTAAGGCTAGGGGTGTTAGGTGTATTAGTAGGGGTATCACAAGTCGTAAGAGGGAGGTAATAATCCCTCTGTACAAGACATTGGTTAGGCCCCATCTGAGTACTGCGCAGTATTGGAGGCCACACCTTCACAAGGACATTAACCAAATTGAGGCAGTCCAGAGAAGGGCAACCAAAATGGTGCAGGGACTGCATCAGAAATCATATGAGGACAGATTAACGGAGCTCAATATGTATACCCTTGAGCAAAGGAGGGAGAGAGGATATGATCGAGACATTTAAACACCTTAAGGGCATAAACAAGGTGAAAGAGTCTAACATGTTTAAATATAAGAAAAATAGCAGGACAAGAGGACACAGCATGAGATTAGAGGGAGGCCGATTAGGGGGAATGTGAGGAAATTTTTCACAGAAAGGGTGGTAGATGCATGGAATAGCTACCACAAGAAGTGGTGGCTATGAATACAGTGCAGGGCTTCAAACAGGCATGGGATAGGCATAAGGGAGCAATACAAATGACTATGAATAGATAGGTCACTGACAGAGCAAAGGCCGATGGCACATTTATAAGGTAGAAAAAGAAATGGGCAGACTGGATGGGCCTTGCGGTCCTTATCTGCCGTCAACTTCTATGTTTCTATGTTTAAGGTGTCTGTCTGGCACCATGGCTTGGAAGGACAGGGAGCGAATCCTCAGGATTGCTGGAGCAGCTGCACAGGGGAGGGAACTGGATGTCATTGTCCACCTAGGGACAACTGACCTGGCTAAGAAAGGGATCAGAGCAGTGCAGGAAGAGTTTGTGGAATTGGGGAGGGGCCTTAGACAAGTAGCACGCACGGTAACCTTCTCGGAGGTGCTGCCTGTCTATGGCTTACGAGAGGCTAGGGTGCTCCACGCCATGGGATTCAATCAGTGGTTGAAAAACTGGTGCAGAGCTCAAGGATTTGGCTTCATTGGGAATTGTGGGTCCACCTGGAGTGATGCAAGCCTATACTGGCATGATGGGCTGCATCTGTCCAGGAGGGGAACCAGGATCCTAGGTGATAGGTTTAAATGCTTCATTTGCAAGTATTTAAACTAGCCAAGAAGGGAGGCACTGGAAAGGAGCAGGGAAATCCTAGCCCCCCCCCCAAAAAAAGTCACGGTATTAAGTGCAGTAAACACCAAGATAGAGATGTCGATAGTGAGAAGGGCGGGGTAAATGGAGAAAGTGACAAAGGCAAGAAGGACAGGGATGGGGCAAAAGGGAGTAAGACCATCAAGAAATGGAGGATAATGAGTACCCATGACCATAGCCTGGGCAACAAGCTCCCTGAACTGGTGGCCTTGATGGAAGAGGGATGCCTGGATATTGTAGCAGTCACAGAAACATGGTACACAGAGAACCAAGACTGGGATGTTAACATGCCAGGGTACGTAACCTACAGGAGAGACAGGGAGGGGAGAAGAGGGGGAGGAATAGCTCTCTATGTAAAGGAAGGGATAAAAGCTACTGAACAAAAGAGTAAACAGGGAGTAGAGGAGGCACTGTGGGTCACCGTAGAGACTGGAAGTGGCACCACAATCCGCACAGGGGTTGTATACAGATCCCCAGGTCAAGGGGAGGGAATGGACAAGAATATGATAATAGGCATTCTTAGGATGGCAAAGAAAGGGGAGATACTGTTGATGGAAGACCTGAATATGCCAGATGTTAACTGGAGCACACTTGCTGCAGCCACATCCAAAAGCAGGGCCATTCTCGATGCCCTACAGGTGGCATGCCTCAGGCAGCTACTTTCGGAACCCACTCATGAGGGAGCAATCTTAGACCTCATACTCTCAAATGGGGACAGTAAGAGGATCTCAGATCTAGAAGTGGGTTGCCATCTGGTGAACAAGTGACCATCAAACAGTGTAGTTCATGTTAAACTCAGCTACAGAGTCAAGCCATATAAAAGTGGGGGTACTGGACTTCAGGAAGGCTGACTTTGGCAAGATGGGAGAGTGCCTCAGAAAACCACTAGCAAACAGGCTAGAAGGAGGGGTGGAGCAACAATGGGGAATCATCAAAACTGCCATCACAGAGGCAACAAGCCTCTGTGTGAAGCAAATAAACAAATCCAAACGAAAGAAAAAGCCACTATAGTTCTCAAAAGAGGTGGCGGGGAAAGTCAGGGAGAAAAAGATAGCATTCAGGAAGAATAAGGAAACACAGAAGCAGCAGGACAGAGAGCTGTACCAGTTAAGGCAGAAGGAAGATGGGAGGGAAGTCAGAATAGTAAAGGCCCAAACTGAGGAAAGGATAGCCAACTCAGTTAAGAAGAGGGATAAAACCTTTTATAGGTACATCAGGGGCGAGGAAAGACAAAGGGAGGTATAGTGAGGCTGAATAGAATGAACGGTGGTGGGCAGAGGGGATAGTGAAAAGCAGGAATACTGAACGAACATTTCTGCTCAGTATTCACAAAAGAGGAGGGGAGGTACCTAATCCAATTAACAGAAGCACTCTGGATAGGGGGGTCGATCCCAGTTCTTTCACAGAAGAAAGGGTTCTGAAAGAACTCCTAAAACTGAAGGTGGACAAAACAATGGGGCCTGATGGAATTCACCCCAGAATTCTAAAAGAATTAAGGGAAGAACTAGTGAAACCACTGACTACCCTTTTTAACAAATCATGGGTGGATGGTGTGGTACCTGACGACTGGAGGAAGGTGGATGTGATTCCCCTTCACAAAAGTGGGACAAAGACAGAGGCAGAGGCAGGAAACTACAGACCTGTCAGTTTGACCTCTGTGGTAGGAAAAGTGATAGAATCACTTCTGAAGGAAAGAATTGTTGAGTACCTAGAGGCCGGTGGGGCACAGGACCCAAGGCAGCATGGGTTCACAGCGGGAAGGTCATGTCAGACGAATCTGATTGATTTCTTTGAGTGGGTGACCAAAGTAGTAGACCAGGGAGGGGCTGTGGACATGGCCTACCTAGACTTTAGCAAGGCATTTGACACAGTCCCACAAAAAGACTAATAGTCAATTAACCAGCCTGGGAGTGGGTCCCAGGGTGGTAGCCTGATAAAACATTGGCTGGACAACAGGACACAGAAGGTAATTGTAAATGGAGTCCACTCTGAAGAAAGAGGGGTTACTAGTGGTTACCTCAGGGTTCAGTACTGGGTCCAGTCCTTTTTAATGTCTTTATAAGTGACATTGCAGAGGGACTGGAAGGAAAAGTATGCCTCTTTGCAGATGACACAAAGATCTGCAACAGGGTTGATACACAAGGAGGTGTGGAAAGGATGAGAAGGGACTTGGCAAGGTTGGAGGAATGGTCGGAAGTATGGCAGCTAGGATTCAATGCAAAGAAGTGCAAAATAATGCACCTGGGAAACAAAAACCCAGGGGAAGATTACACAATGGGGGAGGGATAGTAACAAAACCAAAAAGGAAAGGGACCTGGAGGTAATCATATCAGATGACCTTAAGGTTAGCAAGCAATGTGAGAAGGCAGTAGGGAGAGCTGGGGGTATACTAGAATGTATAGGGAGAGGCATCACCAGCAGAAAACAGGAAGTTATTATCCCTCTGTACAGACAGTTGGTGAGACCCCATCTGGAGTACTGCGTCCAGTTTTGAAGACTCCATCTCCGCAAGGTCATAGACAGGATAGAGGCAGTCAAGAGGAGGGCAATTAGAATGGTGCAGGGTCTGCAAGAGAAGCCATACGAGGAGAGACTAAAAGAGCTTAATATGTATACCCTTGGGGAAAGGAGGGAGAGGGGGGACATGATAGAAACGTTTAAGTACCTCAGTGGAATCAACAAAGTCCAAGAGAGTAGCATCTTTCAGAAAAAGAGACGTGCAAGAAGAAGGGGACACAATTTAAAGATGGAGAGGGGGTGGTTCAGGGGCAATGTGAGGAAGTATTTTTACACAGAGAGGGTAGTGGATGCATGGAACAGCTTTCCTGAGGATTGTGGGGTCTAAAACTGTGGGAGAATTCAAGAATACATGGGACAGACATAAGGCAATTCTTGTGGGGGGTAGAAAGAAATAGGCTGTTGGTTAACTAGGATCTGCGGCTTATCCTGTAGGTAGGGAAATGGGCAGACTAGGTGGGCCAAGCTGTCCTTATCCGCCATCAAAGTCTTTGTTTCTACGTTTCTATGCTGTGAATTACCAGCATCTCACTCGGACCCTGGAAATTTTTAGGTGGCATATCATGTAACACAGCAGCAAACAACATATCAAGTTTCTTAGGGAAATCACCCCCCATGCCTCTCTCTTCCCCAAAAATGTGGGTTAATCTTTGAAGATTAAAAACAAGGCTTTTAAAGAGTATTTTCAATCTTTTCTCAAACCTGAGGCCAGGGGCTTAACCCGCAGACCCCCATGTTATGGTACAGGTGGCTCTGCACCCATAGACCCCCAGTGGGGGGGGGGGTTGACCTCTGACCCCTTGGCCGGGGGGTTGGGCTTTAACCCCTGAGCCCCACCAACAATTTTGCAAACCCAACTTCTATGGCCACCAATACACTTGGCATGCCATGGCATGCAGCAGCCACTACCGTTTACATCCTCTCAGCTGTTTTGGCTGCTTCTACGCAGCTTCGGCCACTACTGCAACCCGTCTTCTTCCTCGCGGTACGGTGACACCTGCAGCTTTTGCACTCAAGGACCGACAGACAGCAGGCTGAACAGCCACAGTGTGAGCCTCACAGTGAGTTTCCACCGTGCCACTGGGCAGCCTGAGCAGCAAGCATTTTTCACAGCTCGATGCTGCTGACATTTTGTTTTTGTGCCTCTTTTCCTCTCCCGTTACAGTGACATCAGGGTCCCAACCGAGTGGCGGAGAGTTGTGAGTGCAACCAGGAGGAACTCGGTAAGAGACTGCAGGACACCCCTTGGGCTGGAGCTTATGGCATCAACAGTGTAGTGGGGTTTTGTTTACCATCAGAGTTTGTTTTTGTTTTGTTTTTCGCTTGGGCCACGTGGATGGGTTTTTTTCTCTAGTGGTTTTATTTGGGTTGGTAGTTGCATTGTGATGATGATGTTGAAATGTCACTTCGGACTGAGTAAAGGAAATGAAACGGCGAGTGATGTACCCCCACTGCTTCACTCCCTGAGCTGGGGCTCACAAGTGTCAGCCGCCGCTTCAGAGTGTGGTCATGAGGGCACAGGTCACTGATCTCCGGTGGTGGTGGGGGAGGGGGGTGATGGTTACTGTTACTTGGCTGTAGTGCCGCTACTTGGCTGTAGTGCTGCTGATCAGCTTTTTGTGTCAGACAGCGGCTGATGCTTTTTGTTCTACTTTGGTTCGGGAGGGAGGTTAAAAAAGAGTCTGTGCTGTCTTCTGCGCCTAAAACAATACAAAGCATCTTCGAATGTTTATTTCAGGTGATGAGGAGACCTATTTTAGGCAACAAAGAAGAGGAAAGCCCTCGGGGTGGGGGTGTTGTGTGTTGTGAGATCCCATCTGTCACTAGGGCATGATCAGCTGTGAGGTCTTTGTGTTACATGGGCAGCTCTCCACTTACATAACTTTGAATTCTTCCACATGAGGAGGACAGGGCACCTGCAAGTAACACAGATGCCATGCAGTGACACCCCCCCCTTTGACATTTGCACTTTAATCCGATGGAGTCATCGGCCAGCAAAGTGCACCACAATGGGCAGTAGCAACAAACAAGCCCTCGCCTGTTGTTTTGGTTAGTGGGTGATGTCAGTGGGAACTTTATCCCAGCAGAAGTCTATATTTAGGAAGCAGTGTGGAACACTTTGGAGAGTTGTGCTGTGATTTCAGATGCCGTGGGTTTGTTTTCTCATAGCTTGTGTGTGGAAAGTCCATCTAACGACAGCGGTTAGACCTAACCCTGTATTCGGCAGCGAGTGTCATCACTTGGCACGTAAGCTGTGTGTTTTCGAGAGTGGCATGCAGGTCCATCAGGGTGAGGAGAGGCATGCAGGCACATCGGGTGGGGAGAGTGGACACAGGTCCGGCCAGGGTGGGGGAGGGGCATGTTGGTCCATCATGGGAGAGGGGCATGAGGTTCATGGGGGTGGGGAGGGCATGCAGGTCCGTGGGGTGGGGAGAATGGAATGCAGGTCTGCAGAGGTGGGAAGAGGGGTGCAGGTCCATGGGGATGGGGAGAGTGGGTGTGTTGGTCCATGGGGGTGGGAAGAGGGCGTGTTGGTCCATGGGGATGGGGAGAGAGGGCGTGTTGGTTCATGGGGATGGGAGAGAGGGCATGCAGGTCCATGGGGTGGGAAGAATGGAATGCAGGTCTGTAGGGGTGGGGAGAGGGCGTGCAGGCCGTGGGGATGGGGAGAGTGGACGTGTTGGTCCATGGGGGTGGAGAGAGTGGGCGTGCAGGTCCGTCGGGGTGGGGAGAATGAGCATGCTGAATTGCCCTGTCAGCTTTGTGCTGCTCACCTGCCCTACTAGCTTCCTTGTGCTGCTGATCTGCACTTTTTGCTGTACCTGGCCTGCCTTTCCATCTGCTGCCACAGGACTACTGCCTCTCTATGTGCCTGCCATAGACTAATAAGTAATTATTTTTGTTTCCGATAGCCCTGCTGCTTTTATTTAATGGGAAAGCATGGCAGGGAAGATGGGGCGGGGGGGATGCATGAGCTGGTTTGCTTAATGTAAAAGAACAAATAAATATGTTTGAAATATGACAGACATGCTGAAAGAAATGGTTATGGCATCTGGTGAGGGAGGGTATGACTGGTATAGTGGCACAGAACCATTTTTTTCCAACATATATGCCAGTCCGCTGGGTCCATAGCTTGCTGCAGTGGTTGGTTGTTGATAGTCAGCAGAGGGATAGGCTTGGTGGACTGGTACATGTGCTGAAATAAATGGTTCTGGCCTCTTGTGATGGAGGAGGGAGGGGTGGACAGACAGAGTGGTACAGAACAATTTTTCCCAAATGTATGCCAGTCTGCCGGGTCCATGGCATGCTCCAGTGTTTGGTTGTTGGTGGTCATCAGAGGGATGGGCTTTGCTGACTGGTACACACGCTGTGAGGAAAAATGATTCTGGCCTCTTGTGATGGAGCAAGAAGGAGTGGATGGGCAGAGTGGCACAGAACCATTTTTTCCAACATGTATGCCAGTCCACCGGGTCAGTGGCATGCTCCAGTGGTTGGTCATTGAGTGTCAGTGGAGGGACGGCTTGGCCGACTGGTGCACATGCTGTGGGGAAAAATGGTTCTGGTCTCTCATGTTGGGAAGTAGGGGTGGGCAGGCAGAGTGGCACAGAACCATTTCTTTCCACATGTATGCCAGTTCACTGGGTCCGTGGCATGCTCCAGTGGTTGGTTGTTGGTCAGCAAAGGGACGGCTTGGCAGACTGGTACACATGCTGGGGAAAAATGGTTCTGGCCTCTTATGTTGGGAGGGAAGGTCGGACAGGCAGAGTTGCACAGAAACATTTTTTCCACATGTTTGACAGTCTGTGGGGTCTGTGGCATGCTCCAGTGGTTGGTCATTGATGGTCGAAGGGATGGGCTTGGCGGACTGGTACACATGCTGAGGAAAAATGGTTTTGGCCTCTTGTGATGGAGGAGGGAGGGGTGGACAGGCAGAGTGGCTCAGAACCATTTTTTCCAACATGTATACCAGTCCCAGTGTCACTCCTGTGTTTTTTGTTGCCTGACTTTTAATGCAAATGACCTTGTGGAGGGCTCTTGTCTGGGCTAGCCAAATGTGCTACTCTCCATTTCAGAAATAATAAAATTCAGTACAAAATGTGTCATTTATTTTTGGTGACTGCGATTGGACTGGTGGAGACACCAATCTGGATGCTTGTCATTTGTGGGGAAGGGGGCATTGACAGTGTCCGTGCTTGAGGGGTGGGGAGAGTGTACATGCTGGTGGGGAGAGTGGCTGTGTTGGAGGGGTTGGCTGGCATTGGGGTGGGGAGAGGAGCCATTCAGCGCCATTGCGGTGGGGAGAGGGGCCATTCAGCTCTGTCAGGGTGGGGAAAGGGGCAGTGCAGGTCTGTTGGGGTGGGGAGAGGGGCCGTGTAGGTCTGTCAGGGTGGGGAGAGAATATTCAGCTTCATTGGGGTGGGGAGAGGGGTGATGTAGGTCTGTCGGGGTGGGGAGAGGGGCCATGCAGGTCCTTTGGAATGGGCAGAGAGAGGCTGGGAAGAGAGTCCATTCAGGGTCATTGGGGTGGGAAAAGGGGCCGTGCAGGTCCGTTGGGATAGGGAGAGTGGGTGTGCAGGTCCGTGGGAGTGGGGAGAGTGGCTATGTTGGTCCATGGGGGTGGGGAGAGTGGATGAGCAGGTCTTTAGGGGTGGGGAGAGTGGTTGTGCAGGTCTGTCGGGGTGGGGAGAGTGAGCGTGCACCATCTGGGTGGGGAAGAGTGGCTGTATTGGTCCGTTGGGATGGGGAGAGTGCCCATACAGGTCCGTCGGGGTGGGGAGACTGGCCATGCTGGTGTGGTGGGGAACTGTTATTCATTTGCTAACCATTCTGCCATCACACACATTTGCTTGGTTCTGGTGTGCTGCTGTGCTAACCTGCCCTACCACCTTTGTGCTGCTGACCTGCCATTTCTGCTTCTTTGTGCTGCTGCTGACCTGATGCATTGCCATCTGCTGCCACAGGACAATTGCCTTTTTAAGCGCCTTTCATAGTCTGCTAAGTTTTTTTTTTTTAAATACCCCTGCTGCTGTTTGAATGGGGATGATGGTCAGTGGATGGACGGGCTGGAAGGACTGGTACACATGCTGAAGAAAATGGTTCTAACATCTGGTGATGGAGGAGGGAGGAGCAGATGGGCAGAGTGGCACAGAACCATTTTTTCAAACATGTGTGCCAGTCTGCTGGGTCCGTGCCATGCTCCCTGTGGTTGGTCGCTGATTTTCAGTGGTGGGATGGGCTGGGAGGATTATTACACATGCTGAAAAAATGATTCTGGCCTCTGATGGTGGGGGGGGGTGATGACGGGCACAGAACCATTTAAAAGGCACACCCCAATGCCTGTCAGTCTCTGCAGGGTGTGGGTGGGGGTTGGCATTACTTCAATACTTCACTGACATTCCAATTATGCATTTCTCTAACTCATGCAGTAGCAATGCCAGTACCAGCAAGCAAACATCTGGCATGGACAGATGCTTGTTTAGATCTGTAACCTAATAAGTTTTGTCTTGGTTTTCCTTCATTATTATACATTATGTTTAGTTTACATTGAGTATTTTTTTATTCTGATTGCCATGTTATGGTTGGAATATGCTGACTACATGAATTTATATGCTGCATTTTGTGGGACAGATTCATAAAAGAGTCTTGGTGTAAATGGCTATATTTCATTCCCCCCCCAGATAAAACAGACTCGAAACCCCATAGTCTTCTCTATTCAGTGGAGAAGAGTCTCAGTCCTGCCAGTTGTTTCTCATAGCTCATGTTCTTAAAACCTTCATCCACCTTGGTCACTCTCCTCTGCACCCTCTCAACCCTGTTGAGGTCTTTCATCAGATATGAGGACTAGAACTGTACACTACAGTGTAGTACGGTGCATTATCATACTGATTCTGATGGTATTGATCAGTTAGGAAAGTGTGATCAGTATCAGCAGAATAAGTGCAATAATGCAGTGTATTACACTGTTAATGTTACACTGAGCTGCAAGGCACATAGACATCCCCCTGTGGCTTAGCCCATTCCGAGCGTCCTCAGAGGGCTGGCTGCAGGGGACTGGATACGTAGATGGCTGTCACAGTGGGGGGGGTTGAGGATCACTCTGATACAAACTATTACTGCAAACAAGTAAACCATTAAAAAGCATAATTGTTATGCATTTTGCTTAAATGGGACCTCTGTGTCCCGTAGTATTATTCCAGGGGAGCAGAGTGTTCCTCTTTAAGTGGGGTACAAAAGGGCAGCACTGACTTACAATGAAGGTATAAGTCATCCAGCTGTCGATTCATACATATCGTTTTTGTCTGAGCCTTCATTTTCAAGATGTGTCAAGTGTTGCCTTTCTGGATTGTCGTTTTCTCTTTAAATGGGGACGACAGTGTGAATTAGCAGCTAACAAAGTAAGTAAATCATGACGTATATCAAGATAAACTTTTTAAACAGACTGAGGGATGTTGTAATACAGTACTCCTGTACAGATCACTGGTCAGATTCCATCTGATGAAGCTTCAAATGAAACAGGTTGGAGAAGCCTGAAATGGTGTTGGTAGGGGCTCCTGAAGTGGTGTTGGTAGGGGCTCCTGAAGTGGTGTTGGTAGGGGCTCCTGAAGTGGTGTTGATAGGGGCTCCTGAAGTGGTGTTAGTGGGGCTCCTGAAGTGGTGTTTGTGGGGCTCCTGAAGTGGTGTTGGTAGGGGCTCCTGAAGTGGTGTTAGTGGGGCTCCTGAAGTGGTGTTGGTAGGGGCTCCTGAAGTGGTGTTGGTGGGGCTCCTGAAGTGGTGTTGGTAGGGGCTCCTGAACTGGTGTTAGTGGGGCTCCTGAAGTGGTGTTGGTAGGGGCTCTTGAAGTGGTATTGGTGGGGCTCCTGAAGTGGTGTTAGTGGGGCTCCTGAAGTAGTGTTGGTAAGGGCTCCAGGCAGCACATGCTATTAGTGTTTTTATCTTTGTATTTTGTACGAAGCCCCACTGAGGTCTGCTCACACAATTGGTGAGTATACATTTTTGGGGAGGAATGTTATCTCCTTTATTTTCTCTGAGCTGAGAGTCCCCCCAATTTTTTTAACCTGTTTACCCCCTTCTCTAGCCAGCCCCCCTTGTGATTGGCTGTCCCAGCCCCATCACCCTGGCATCCCCAGAATTTACCTTACCTCCTTGTTCATCAAGAGCTTCCCCCCTCTGGTGTGGGTGGCAGGGCTCCTCAACTCCCACAGTGGAATGAATACGATCTGGAGGTCAGGTCTAGCTAGTCAGGTGTGGGGCCTGCAAGCGACCAAAATCATCCCACCAGTTGGGGGAATTTTCTGTTTTTCTGTCCTGGTATCCCTAGGATGTCAGCGATTTAGGTGCACAAGCATGTACACACGCATGCGCAGTGTGACACCAGCTGATGTTCTCCCTCCCACTAGCTGCTCTGACTGCACTGTCAGTTGTGGTGATCCAGGTGACAGTACAGCAGCGGAGCAGGCTGCCTTTCCTCCTTGGAGGAGGACAGCGTCCACCTAGTTGGCTACCAATGACTCAAGCTCATTCCTGAATTGGGTCACTGGTGCCAAATGTGGTAGAGCTACCTATGCACCGATGGGCCAGCTGAGAGCCCCCCTATAATGCTGTTGCTGATCATGACACCAAGGTCCTTGTGCTGCTGAGGTTCCTAAATCTCTGTGTTGTTTAGGCAGCTCTTTGCTTTTAATGCTCTTCTTCCCTAGCTGCATCACTTTGCATTTTTCAGTGTTGAAGTTCATCCGCCATTTTTCTGCTCATATCCCAAGTATGTCCATGTACTTAAGCACGTCATGACAGCAGCAGCGCAAAGAAAAAATGTTTTGCAAGAGGCTCGTTTCAGCCTCTATTAATAAAACTATTTGCATACCTGTCACATCTATGTTTCTAGATACTTCCTATGCTGCAAACTACGAGCTTTTATTTTCTCAATCCTAACCCTCACCTGGTCTACAATGACCTATAGGAGCCAATAGTTCATTGGTCAGAGCACTGGGATGGTATTCCAGGGACATGGGTTCAATTCCTAGTAGGTCACATTATTTCTGACTCACAACAATTTTGGATCTTCAGTGGTATTTCTAGGTCAGCTTTGGCCATAATCTTCTTTTCCTGAGAAAAAAACAAAATTGAAACACTGATAAAAAAAATTGGAATTAAACATTTTACAATCAAATAAAATTGGGAGATGCCTATAATCTTTTATAGTGAAAAAATGTATGTTTTGCCCAGTTTTGTTGCACTGCTGCTTTAACCTCCGGCTTAGATACAACTACCCCTTCTATTTTGGTGTCATCAATGGATCTTACAAGCCTGCTGCTGGTGGCCATGCCCATATCACTTATAAATACAGGACTCCCAAGCTACCCAGCCCACACACAAAGAGCTCCCTCCAGGAGCGGGACCATCGTGGGTGCAGAGCGAGGTAATTAAACTACCTCTGAAGGAGCACCCATGCGAGGGGGGTTAGCCCATCGACATGCTGCGCACTCCCTGCCCCAGCCCTTGCTAGTGGGGCACAGGCTCTTAGCCTTAAACTTACTCCAGACCCCTCCAGGGGCCCCCTTTATCTCACCTCTGCCTACATTCCACCAAAGAACCAAAACCCAGCACTACTATCCTTAACTGATTATCTTGCCACCCTCCCTCATAGGGCTGAACAAGTCCTTGTGGGGGACCTTAACGTGAACTGGCTCAGCCCCCCCTCCACCACCACCCAGGACTCCTTTGCTGCCATTGATCTGACACAACTAATCTCCCAACCCACAAGAGCAAACCCTAAGAGAGGTATCAGCACTCTCCTAGATGTTATCATCACCAACCGCCCCAATAAAATTCTGGACATCCAAGTCCTCCCTGACTCACTCAGTGATTATTCCCCTATCCTATTCCGCTAGGTGACCACCTCGCCACGACCCACAGCCCAGCACATGCTACGCCGGCATCTCAGACCAGGTGGGCTGAAAAACCTCAGGCAATTTCTTGCACAAACAAACTGGTCTTCCATTCATCATGCTCCTGATATTGACACTGCCCTTGCCTTCTTTTCCCAAACCTTTAATAAAGCCTGTGACCTCTTTGCACCCCTCACAGTTGCCCAAACCAAAAGGCATAATGTGCCCTGGATTACTCCTGCCCTGTTACAGTTGTTCAGGCTTAGGGATAACCTATGGCACCTTGCAACAGAAACAGGCCAGCCGGCTTATTGACAGGCCTACAACGCTGCATGGAATAAGTGCACTTGGGCCATCAGGAAAACCAAGGCTGACCACTATAAGGCCACCCTCACCTCCTCCTGGGGGTGTGCCTGAACTTTTTGGGATAATGTCAAACAATTGAACAGGAGCGCACGCTCCCCTCCCCTGTCCCAGATCACCATTGGCAGCACTACCTTTACAGACCCTACAAACATTGCAAACTACCTCAACACATCCTTCACGGACCTCAGCTCTATCCTCCCCAGTAATATCTTTGACCCACCACCCTCCCTACCGGCCCCAGCCCTCCAACACCCTAGCTTCTACCTACGTAGGGTAACTGCCCAGGAAGCTAGACCCCACCTGATCCGTGCACTAAAAAGCAATAGTCCCGGCGATGACTCCGTGGACCCCAGCATTCTCTGGCTGGTACTGGATCAGGTCCTTGCCCCACTCACCAGCCTTCTCAACAAATCCCTCTGGCTGGGGCAATTCCCTACTGCATGGAAAACTGCCATTGTTACTCCCATTCACAAAGGGGGTGACAGGTCCTCAGCCGGGAACTACCGGCCTATCTCCATACTCCAGCCCCTCTCCAAAGCCCTTGAAAAACTGGTTGCCACACAAATCAATGAGTACCTGACCAAACATAACATCCTCTGCCCTGAACAGCATGGTTTCCATGCAGGACACAGTACCGGCACAGCACTAGTTGAATTTTCAACATTCCTACACTCCTCCCTGGACTCTAGCTCCCTAGCCGGGGCAGTGTTCATCAACCTTTCTAAGGCTTTCGACACTGTCTCCCACCCCCTCCTGCTGGATGCCCTCTGCCACACTGACTTCGCTACTGGGCCACTCGCCTGGAGTACCAGCTATCTATCTGCCCATTCCCAACGTGTCAAAATTAATGGGACACTTTCAAAAACTTGTCCCATCTGCTCAGGGGTTCCTCAGGGCTCAATCCTGGGACCCCTACTCTTCTCACTCTACCTTAACACCTTGCCCAGTGCATGCACTGGGAAAATTCTGCTGTATGCAGATGACGCCATCATCTTTGCCACCCACCGTAACCCTACCTTCCTCCAGGACTCCCTGCAACTTTCCTATAATGATGCCGAAACCTGGTTTAAAGAGCACAGACTGGTCATAAATCTCAAAAAAACAAAAACAATGCTCTTTGTCCACCCCCAAAACAAAGCCAGCAACTTCCCTGTCCATATCCTCCCCTGCTCCAAACAGCCACTAGAGCAAGTCCACTCCTACAAGTACCTTGGGGTCTCCTTTGACTCAGCCTTCACCTACCACACCCACACTGATGCTCTTGCCTCAGCTACCAATGTGCGGCTAGGTATCTTATACCGCTACAAAAACTGTCTCCCCCCCGCTGCCCTCCGGCTTGCGGTGACATCCTCTATATTATCCCTGGTTGACTATGGACTAGTGGTCTACGGTGCTGCCGACACAACTGCACTCAACAAAATCCACCTCATCCTAAACAAGGCATGCAGGCTAATCACTGGGGCTCCTAGGCTCACACATTCGTGCCAGCTCTATGATATGGCAACATTGCTGAACTTAGACAAACGACTGTGATATCAAACATGCCTAATAACAAAACCAAAACTCTTCTAGGGCTATCCCCTCCCGGGATGACAGCCTCCCTCCACCTAGCCCAACCCTTGGTCAGTACACGGACCTCCTGCAAGGCCACTTTTCTGGTACCAAGATCTAGGACCTCCCATGGACAGAGGTCATTCCGCCATAGAACCCCTTTCTGGTACAACTCGCTCCCTCTCCCCATCTCGGATGCCCCCACGATTTCCAAATTCAAAACTGCACTCAGAAGCAAACTATTCAACATGCGTAGTTGCACCTGTCTATAATTTGAGATGCAACACTCTGTGCCCTGACAATGCCCACTGGGCTGCATCCTTACTGCACCTCTTAAATCCTACCCCTTTTCTGTTTGTACCGCCATTATTCCTGTTGCTTGCCCTTTCTCTGTGCAAGTATGTACCACTTCTGATTAAACTGCTACTACTCTGTTGACTGCTCATGCTGGCGTACTAACATGCGCCACTGTAACCAAACTGGTTTTCCTGTATAATTGTCATCATCACATGTGCTTGCTATCTATGCAACCCATATCCTGGAACCTATAATGCTTGTATATGTATTTGTCATGTGCTTTATCACATGTACCTGCAAACTATGTAACCAATATCCTGTAACTGAGAATGCTAGTATTGTATTTGTTCTCTATGTGACGAGGTACCTTTGGAAATGAGCCTCTGGCGCAAAGGTTGTAAATAAATAAATAAATATACTGAACCATGCTGGACACAGCAAAGAAACTTGAGTAATCCACTGGTCACATGTTTTTATGTGGCTAGATAATTATAGTTTATTATAACCCTTTGTTTTCCTGTCCTGCAACCAGTATCTAATCCATTGCATTGCATGACTAATTATGCCTAGGTTCTCTATTTTGTGAACTAGTCCTCTATATAGCACACTATTTTTTTTTATTTACACTTTTCTTCTGCCTCCACAGAGCTGGCAGGTGGCTCTGGCCCTCCCTAGGTCCTCTGAGCCAGGCCATCCCCGTTCCAGCCTTACCCTGTAGTTCCCCCACAGATTACCCCCCCCCCCGTGGCAGGCCCGGAGTGAGGAGCATTGACTTTCTCTTCCCCTGGAGCACAATCCAGAAGTTGGGGAGGCTGTTGCAGGAGCACGTCCAGGCCATCATAGAGACAGCCAGCTCGTTTCCATTGTCTTTTCTCCCCAGGCTCACGAACATGCAATGGGTGGAGTGACTGAGCTCTGTTTCGGCAGAGACAGCCTATAATGCCCTGGACGTGAGGTCCCTCTCCATTCTAGTGACATGCATGTGCTAGAAACCCGCCACCGCTGGGTGTCAGGCAAGCAGCGTGCCACACCGTCCCCCTCCCCATGGAGGGAGAGCTGTCTGTGGATGCTCAATCCTTCCTCTCCCTGCTGGCCTCCGAGCAACCCGAGTCTGTTCCCGTCCCTGGGTCACTGGTGTGGTGCAAGGTGTGGCATCCAGCACCTCAGCACCACTGGGCCGGATTATGTAGCACACTATTAAAGGCTTTGTTAAAGTCCAGATACACAACATCTACAGGTTTCCTCTCAGCAAGCACTTTGGTAATATTATCAAAAATGCAATACGATTGGTTACTTGCTTACTTGGTTAGCTGAAGACAGAAGGAGGCATAAGCCCATCATGACTGTCTCTGACACTGTGACTATTTTGCAGAACCTCATGTATTTGTCAAGTTCTCTTTTAAAGGGACACTGTCAACCCCCTGAGGTCTCAAAGTGTCCCTAGTTTAAAAAACATATTTATGATTGCAAAAATTATGTAAAGATTGTTGATGCAGCTGATAGTTTGATTCTGACTCTTATTTTCTTTAAAAAAGTAAAAAACATACTGCCCAACATACTGGTGTTATGACACCAAAAGAGGTTTGTTTACATTCCTTGATCAACCCCAAATGCATCTTTCCTGGACTTGGGAACACTCACAAAACAGTCTAGCCCCTCATGATGCAGTGGGAGTTTAGGTGGCCACTGCCTTATGAGTGACTGCACTGTTTGGGAGTGTTTCTAATGCTCAGGGAGCATGCAGTCAGAACAGAATCAGGATTGTAAACAAAAACAAGGTTGTTTATAAATATACATTGCCATGCATTTCAGTTCTACTAAGCAAGGAGACAGACAAAACAAACAGCAATATCAGTATATTTGAGGGTAAGCAATCATAAAATGTGGGGTTTCAGCTAGAAATAATATGATGAAAAACAAATTGACAGTGTCCCTTTAAAAGTGTTGAAGTCAGTATTGTATCCCAGATACTGAGGCAGTTTGTTCCATAAACTTGGGACCCTGTTAGTAAGTTGTAATTGCCTCATTTTTGTGTTTTTACTTGGCATAGCTCGATTTATTTGCTGTGGGACCTAAGATCTAGAGGCTTCACGCGAGGAGTGATTTCACACGCTGAGGCTACTTCATGACTTTTAATTATATTGAAGAATTGCAAATAATCCACTGGCATTATTTTCCCTTGCAGAATCCATATTGGGCCATGAAGTCTCAGTTATTTTTTTTTTAAAGTGTTCAACAATTCTGTTTGTTATGTTAGTCTCCAGCATCTTCCTTTGTATTGATGTTAAGCGAACTGGCCCATTGTTTGAAGGTTCAGCCCTGGAGTCGATATTGAATAGTGGTACTGCAGGGACCAACTTTGAGTCATCAGGTATCCAAAGCAAGAGTGTTTTGTAATATTGGTTTGATTTTTTAAACTCTCATTTGGCATTCGTATTGGTATAACATTTTCTGCCAGTGCATAGTGCCCCAGTCTGTACCTGCAGTGCCACTGGTTGTATTACAAATGCACCAGTCAATACTGGTAGAATCCTAGTCCTTACCATTGGCACCTCAGTCTGTAACAACGGTACTCCAAAAGCCACTAAAGCAGACTGAATGTCTTGATATTTCTTGAATAGTTCCCGTCAGCATGTATTTATCTGTAGAAGATTGAGTACATAATTGCAATTTGCTTGCCCAACTATCTGTGCTAAAGTGCACATGGCTATTGTTATAAACAGCCACCCGTCTGGATATTAATGGCCATCAGCTTGGGGTAGGAAATGCACTAATTTAGAAAGATAGCATTTCATAAGGCCATCATCTTACAAAAATAGTCTGAGTACAGCCCTTCCTGCCATTGTATCTTGCTCATGTACGTGAAACCCTCATTAATTTCTCTGCATCAACTTCCTTTGCCACCCAAAGAAAATGCTCTGTGTCAGGAGAGGAACTTTCTTGGAGTGGATCACCCTGCTAAATTAATGTGGAGGAGATGAGAATTAATTTCATTTGCTTATTATAAAACACTAAAACCCTTTAATGAGTCCAGTTCTTTGGCAGAATGCAGAAAATGCACAGCTACTACAAGATAGGAAGCAGTTTGATGACTCTGGAAACAGCAGTGTGCTGGGGTTCTAGTGTCTGAGTACAGAGACAACAGTGTGCTAAGGTTTTTGGCATTTACTGAGTACTGGACAGAAGTGTGCTGAGGTTCTGATATCTGATGAGTGTGGGCACAGTGGTGTGATAGAGTTCAGATAGTTCATGACTCTGAAGACAGCAGTGTGCTAGGATTCTCAAATTTCATGACTATGGAGACAGCACTGCACTAGGATCCTGATATTTCATGACTATGGAGACAGCAGTGTCCCGGGTTCAGATAGTTGATGACTATAGAGACAGCAGAGTGCTAGAGTTCTGATAGTTCATGACTATGGATAGAGCTGTGTCCTATCATTCTATTTCTTGACTGTGGAGACAGCAGTGTGCTAGGGTCCTGCTATTTCATAACTATGGAGACAGCAGTGTGCCAGGGTTCAGAAATTTCATGACTATGGAGGCAGTAGTGTGCTAGGGTTCTGATAGTTCATGGCTATGGAAACAGCAGTGTGTTAGGGTCCTGACATTTCATGACTATGGAGACAGCTGTGTGCTAGGGTTCTGATAATTTATGACTGGAGACAGCAATGCAGTAGGGTCCTGATATTTCATGACTATGGAAAGAGTAGTGTGCTAGGGTTCTGATATTTCATGACTAAGGACAGAGCTGTGTGCTAGGGTTCTAATATTTCATGACCATGGAGACAGCTGTGTGCTAGGGTCCTGATATTTTAAGACTATGGAGACAGCAGTGTGCCAGGGTTCAGATGTTTCATGACTTTGGAGACAGAAGTGTGCTAGGGTTCTGATATTTCATGATAAAGGACAGAGCTGTGTGATAGGGTTCTAATATTTCATGACCATGGAGACAGCTGCGTGCTAGGGTCCTGATATTTCATGACTATGGAAACAGCAGTGTGCCAGGGTTCAGATGTTTCATGACTATGGAGATAGCAGTGTGCTAGGGTTCAGACAGTTCATGACTACGGAGACAGTACTGTGACAGTGTCCTGATAGTTCATGACTATGGAGATAGCTGTGTGCTAGGGTTCTGACAGTTCATGACTATGGAGACAGCAGTGTGCTAGGGCTCTGATATTTATGACTATGGTGACAGCAGTGTGCCAGGGTTCAGATAGTTTATGACTGTGGAGACAGCAGAGTGCTAGTTCTGATAGTTCACGATGTATTGAAAGTAGTTTAATGAGTAAGAAAACAATCATGTTCAGATGTGTCTCTTTGCAGATGGCACTACGCTCTGCTGTAAAGTAGACAGCATGAAAGGGTAAGGGAGTTGCAGAGGGCTGTGTAAATGTTGGAGAGGTGGTCAAAGGTTTGGCATTTGAAGTGCAACACCTAAAAGTGCAGGGTAATGTACACTAGGAATAGGAACCCATGGAAGAATATTAAATAGGAGAGATTATGAGCAACTCTTCTGTGGAAGGGGACCTAGGAGTCATTCTAAGTGACTCACTTCAACAATCTACCCAATGTAACAAGGTCTACAGCACGGCAACCAGGATATCGGGGTGTATTTGGAGGGGATTTGGTTGCAGGAGAAAATAAGTATTACTACCTCTCAATATGTCACTGGTAAGGCCACACCTGGAGTACTGTGTGCTGTTCTGGAGCCCTCACTTGAGGAAAGACAGGGACAGACTGGAGACAGGACAGCATAGAGTAACATAAATGATTTATGGCCTGCAGGACAGATCCAGTGAGGATCAACTTAGGGTACTGGACAAGTACTTGCTGGAGGACAGAAGGGAGGCAGTGATATGGTAGAGATCTTCAGGTTCCTGAAAAAAATGAACAAGGCAAACTTCAAGAAACTATTTTACAGGAATAGTGAATCTACAGCATGAGGACATGAGAGGGAGCTGGTGGGAAGGGAAATTCAGGAGGGACATGAGGAAATTCTTTTTTACAGAGAGAGTGGTTGAGCCATGAAGCAGCTTGCTGTTTAAGGTGATCACCAAGACCAGTAATGGCTTCAAATCTCTTTGGAACAGAGTCATATGCTTAATAGTCACCCAAGGATAGCAGCAAGGCAGAAAACATAGGAGCCAGTAGCATGGGCATAAACCCCATACAGGCACTAGTTTTTGTGGTAAGATAGAATATTACAGGCAGACTGGATAGACCAATGATCTTTTTCTGTCATCAGCTTCAATGTTTCCATGTAACTGTAGAGAAACCTGTGCACTAAAGGTCTGATATTTCCCAACTATAGAGACAGCTGTATGCTAGAGGTCAGTTATTTCCTAACTATAGAGACAGTTGAGCACTAGAGGTCTGATATTTCCCAACTACAGCGAAAGCTGTGTGCTAGAGGTCTGATATTTCCTGACTATAGAGACAGCTGTGCACTAGAGGTCTGATATTTCCTGACTACAGAGACAGCTATACAGCAGAGATCTGTATGCAGTATGCTGGGGCTCTCACATTTGTTGACTGTAGAGACAGCAGCGGGCTGGGGTTCTCACCTTTGTTGGCTGTAGGGACAGCAGTGTGCAAGGGTTCTCACATTTGGTGACCGTGGAGACCGCAGTGTGCTAGGATTCTCGCATTTGTTGACTGTAGAGACAGCAGTGTGCTGGGGTTCTCACATTTGTTGACTGTAGAGACAGCAGTGTGTTGGGTTTCTCACACTTGTTGACTGTACAGACAGCAGTTAGTTAGGGTTTTGACATTTGGTGACTGTAGAGGCAGCAGTTTGTTAGGGTTCTCACATTTGTTGACTGTACCGACAGCAGTGTGCCAGGGTTCTCACATTTGTTGACTGTAGAGACAGCAGTGTGCTAGGGTTCTCACATTTGTTGATTATAGAGACAGCAGTATGTTGGGGTTCTCACATTTGTTGACTGTAGAGACACCAGTGTGCTAGGGTTCTCACATTTGATGATTATAGAGACAGAAGGTACATAGCATTTTCCTTTGACATTTGATGAATTCAGGGACAGAAGTGTGCAGGTGGAGTGGGCATGAACAGGACCAAGAAACTTCTTACTGCACTACCAACAACAGAAAGAAACAGAACAGGCCAATCATTTGGAAAGACCCTACTTAGACACAGGGGAGCCCACCATCCTGGGAGTGAAAGCCACAAATAGTTGAGAGGATTTCCTACAATTCTTAGCATGATCAAGGTACCAATGCAACGTCTGATGGATGTCAAATGTATGCAGATGACATTCCCCTCTATCTGTGGGAGTCGAGAAATAAACCAGAAGGTCCATAGGTGGATTTAGTGTTCCCTCAGAAAAGACCTTAGGCAGAAAACGAGGACTGAAACATACAGTAACCCAGTCCCTGTGGAAAATAAGAAAAGGAGGCTTTGCAACCAGAACCTGCAGTTCAGAAATGTGTTGAGCAGATGTCATAGCTACTAGAAGCAGTGTCTCCAAGAGAGGAAATGCAGCTCACAAGGAGCAGCAGGCTCAAAGACAAGTGCAGTAAGGTTCTCCAGAATAAAATTAAAGTCCCACACTGGAACCAGATCATGGACTGGCAGTGCAGAAACAGAATACCTCTGAGGAACCTCTGAGAAACCTGACACTGGGCTACTGTCTTGCTGACAGTGAGGGTATGAAAAGTCAACACTGCGGCCAAGTGGACCTTAACAGAGGAATACCCAAGTCCTACGTCTGTAAGGGACAGGAGGTGTTTTTTTAACCAGACTAACTGGACATGTAAAGAGGTTCAGCTGACAGGAGCAGCACACCATGCTGTAAAATGTTACCATTTTTGTGAGTAGGTATACCAAGTAGATGGCTTTCAAGCTGCTGGGAGAACAGCAGCAACTGCAGAGGAAACCCCAAATCAGGAAGGCGTTACATCCTCAGGAGCCAGGCGTGAAGGTGCAAGGAATGAAGATCTGGATGCACCAGAGCACCCTGCTCCTGCAACAGAAGTCCTGCTCATAGAAGGAGTGGGGCAGGGGGGTTCACTGCCAGTTGCTGAAGCAGAGGGAACCAAATTTGTCTGTACTGGTCTGGGGCCACCAGAATCAGGGTGACTGACTTGGCCCTTCTCTTGACCAGAACCCTCTGTATGAGAGGGAATATGGGGAAAGTCATACATGAACCTCACTTTCCAAGAGAGGGACAATTCATCTAATCCAAAAACTCCAGGTCCTGGAGCAAACAACCAGAAACACAGCAGTTTTGCATTGTATGGCAATGTAAAAGGATCAGTGTCTGTGTAACCCCCCCACCACTAATTTGGAGGCTTACCTTAAGTGTCTTCCTGGGCTCCAGCCATGCCCACTGCCAGGCAGATGTCCTGCAGAGGTAGTAAATCCATGTTTTTTTGCTTGATCCTGTTGATTTGTGCAACAGTGCCATGATGTGCCTCCACGCCTGTCCCTTTAAGACTATAGACAGTGTGTATGCAGTAAATAGTCTGGACTGGGTCCAAGTGTTTCAAAGCTCGCGACTGGCCAGGCACCACTCTAATTTGCTCCACTCTGCGGTTGACAGTAAAGTAGAGGGAGCTCTAGCTATTACTGTAAATATTTACTTCTAACTTGTTGTTATATTTGAATTAGAGTACTTGTTTTAACCTGCCTTCTTGGAGCTTATTCATCTGAACGGGAGCCACCATGTTTGGTCCAGGACTTCCAGGTATTTGGACCAATTGGGACACAGGGAACCTTGAGTGGTCCTTAGTTCAAGTGCCTTATGGGAAGGAAAACCGTAGTTCTTGTAGATTTACAGGTTGGCACCTAAACTGACTAATGGTAGCACCAGAACTGTGATTGACAGCTCCCCTAGCCAACCAGATTGCTAGAAAACTGGACTAGTTCAAGAACAGTTAGAAAAGAGAGAGCAGCTGCTGTTAGAGCTGAGAGAGTGTGCCGCTCGAGCTATCGAGAGGCAGCTCCAGGAAAGGAGCAGTGGAGATTTGGCAGGGAAAGGCATGACTTGCCTTCCTGTTATTGTTTTCCAGCACTAGACTGCTTGATAGCAGTAATCAGACTAATCTGAAGCTAATCTTTGAACTGTGGCAGTTTGCCTGAGACTCTGAGAAGTGCATCTCGAGATATTGGATGGAGAGAAGCTCCTGTGAAACGTTTGGCCCAAGAGTTGCGTGAGAGACTGTTTTGCGACTTGAGAGGTTTGCTCAGTGAATTGACTGAAATAGTGAACCGGCCTGAGACAGAATTGAGAGGTAGAAAAGTGAATGCTGTTCTCATTAAATGTGCTGAATGTTTATTGTGGGTCATGGATTACTGTTCAGGGACTCCTGCTTGCCAGAAAGGAACCTTCTTGACCAGTGACCAAACTGTCTGCCTGCTGGAGGTTTTCACTAGCAAACAAACTGAACTTTGCCAGAAGTGTTTATCCCGCCTTAGGCTTATGCCAAACTTGGCCCAAGCCATCTATTTCTGCACCAGTGACTGTTTTCTCAGCAAGAGACCAGATCGGGGATCCAGCCCCTGTGCAGCAAGAAATCGCAGGTTGCTGCCACGTGGAGGGAAAGGCTGTGAAGCAGGTGAGTCGTGCAGGCCCAGCTTCCTCATGCTGTTCAGTTTCCAGTAGCAGGTCTTCATATCGCCAGATCTGCCTTAACCAACTGGTGTCGTGAGTAAATTCAGGGTAGCTCCCTGCAACTTTTCTCTGAATCTTTCTCTGGTACCATCTGATTGCTCCAGTGTAGCTCAGGGTTACAAAGGACTGGGTCAACTGGTCCTGGATACAAATAACCAAAGCCTTGCTCATGCATGTTTTGCTGCCTTTTCTTTCCATCAAAAGCCCCAGCAACTGCAATGCAGGCCACCCCCAGGCACCGATTCTGGCCAGCCAGTGTAACAATCTGGGTACCCAGTGTTGTCAGACTGTTTACTGATGGACTAGAGTGCATGCATGCATAGTAACTTAAATTAAATCCGTAAAGTAATCATTCTTCTAGATTCATGTCCCCTTAGTAAACGTGATTTGCTGTTTCACTTTTAAACTGGCTTATGAGCATATTCTTAGTTTGTGTACAGTATTGAAGGTACATGATTGCCTTGCTAACACTGTCTTTACAGGGGGTTCCAGGGGAGTTGCTGAAGACCAGTCCCTGGTGGTAAGTGCAAGGGGTGTGTGCATATCATTAATACTCATTGTTAACTGTGTGGCAACTACTGCCAAGGGTTATCTCTTACTATAAGGTATTTGGTCACTAGGTGGGTTTGTGGGTGGTTATAGTTTTCCAGAGGGCTATACCAGGTTAGGTAGATACCCCCGCTATTATTACTCTGGGTGGAGACACCATAATATCGAATCCAGGCCCCTCAACCTGAGGTTAAAAGTACAGGCAGGGGTTGTAACCTTAGAGATAGCACCGCCTAGGGGTTACATCTGGATGACCCTATTTTAGGAAGAGGTCATTTAGGTTGGAGTACAAGAGCTCTCATTCATGGTAGAGTGCCTGGGACTGATGAGAGGATCTACAAGGGCACTGAGGGTACTGCGCAGGAAGATGGCCAACAGGAACATGCTAGATTCCACGGCCCAGTGCCAGACTCTCATTGCCTCTCTGCAGAGAGAATATGAGTGGACACTGCCTTGGTGGTTGAGGTAGTACATCACAGAGATGCTATACACACAGATCAACAGCTGATGACCTGGAAGGAGGGTTGTGAAGGCTTGTAGATCAAGCAGAACAGCCCTCATCTCCAGAGTGCTGCTTTGCAGAACCATATCCAAGGGAGACCATTGCCCCTGAGTCTGGAAGGGCCCAGATGGGCACCCCATCCCTAACCAGAGGTGACTGTGGTCATCACAAGAAGAGGAGATGGATGGAGAAAGTGGGATGCCATCTTGAGGTTGGAAAGGTCCAATCACCAGAGCAGGGAGCAACAGAGCAGAGGGGGTCACTTCTATGAGAAACTCCAGATAATCAGAATGCTGAGCCCACTGTACACAGAGGAACTATTGCAGAATCCTCATATGCAGACATGCCAGCAGGACAGTCAGAATAGCAGTAGCAGGGGCTTAGGATTCAGAGAATGCAGTGACCGCTGAGTCATTTTCTATCTGGGGGCCTTTATGGCAGACTCAACATCAATGCCAAAAAGCTGTTTACCTTTAAAGGAAGAATTAAGGACTGATTGCTGGACATCAGAGACAATGCCAGCAACACACAACAAGAAGTGGTGGTGCAGACAAATCCCAGAAGTAGCCACATGAGAAGCTACATCTAATGGATCATTTGCAGACCGTAACAGGTGCTTCCCAGCCTCCAGGCCATTGGAAACAGTCTGCTGGACCACCATTTTACCAGGGCCATGTGGCAGCTTGTCAGCCATGGCAGTCAAAGACCTCCACAGGCAATTTTGATAGTTTATCATATAAACCTGGTAATTGGCAATGCAACACTCAAGGGATGCCAAAGCATATGTCCAATTAGTCATGACATCAAGCCTCTTGGATTCCTTATTAGCAGAAAAAGAGATCATATGTTAAGGAGCCTTACACCTGACATGAGCAGCCATTATTACCACAGAACCCATCTTTGGTTGAAAAGAATAATAGAGCTTTCAAGAAGGCACAGGATATTTTTCATCTGCCTTTCAGGGTACATCTGGCAAAGCACAAGCAGCTAGAGTGGCATCCTCCGGAGCCAAATGGATAGCAGGTATAATCACAGTAGGGGAGGCAGACACCTCTAAGAACTCATAAAGATTTCTCTTAGAGGAATCCTTCTCCTCTGTCACAAATCTCAGCTAGACTAGACCTGTCTGAAGAAAGCCTGAAAAGGGGTATCCTCAGGAGAGGAATGAGGATTGTTCTGTACAACTTCCTCAATGCAGGAAGATGAAGAGGAACAGGAGCCCACCACATCAAGGGGGTTCAGACCTTCCTCCACCTCCTCATTCTCCTCCTCCATGTACTCAGGATTGCATTCTAACTCTTTCTTATTGTCAGTGGTCAAAGGCAGTGGGTCGATGACCAAAGGAGGCTGTGAAGGAGGAATCATCACTGGACTAAGCATCAACAGCAGACAGTCCTTACTCGGTACAACAACCGGCAGAGGGAACTCCTGCATCATTGATGAGGTCAATGGTGGAAGCCCAGACAGCATTGATGGGGTTAGCCTTGATAACTGAGACAGATTAGAAGCTTTTGGAAAAACTCAGACATCATCTGATAAAGCATCTGTGCATCAATTGACCTCAACGGGGTTGTCAATGAATGAACTGTCGACAGGACAGTGCCCGACGGAATAAACAGCCATGAATTCCGTGGCAGGGGGTTAGAGCCTGTGCTAGACCCCAGCCTTGGTATCTGAGAGATGGTCAGGGGGTCAGTAGAACCTGAGGCCTTGGTCTGGGATCTGTCTGTGCCAGAGGACTTACCTCTCTTAAGAGGAAAGAGCCACCGTTCAGGAGAGGCACCCTTTTCCCTGTGCCTCTGCTTGTCCTTGTCTGCATGACAGTGCTTATCCACTGATCTAGCAGATTTGTCCTTTTTCTTGGTAGAATCTGTGGCCAACAACAGGTCAACAGTAAGCCTTGGAGAGATGGAGCAGGAGATGATGGTGAAACCACTTGCGATATGCACTGTTTCTCCTCCATAGACTTGATTTTTAAATAAACTTCCAAGGCTTTCTTGTGAAGTCTTCCAGTGGCCTGGTTATAGCCCTGGAAAATGCAACAGGTCTTCACACTGTGAGCAAGGCCTAAGCAGT
Source organism: Neoceratodus forsteri (assembly GCA_016271365.2). Classification (NCBI taxonomy): domain Eukaryota; kingdom Metazoa; phylum Chordata; order Ceratodontiformes; family Ceratodontidae; genus Neoceratodus; species Neoceratodus forsteri. The sequence continues at coordinate 144,560,532 of JADMNL010000027.1, forward strand.
GAATGCACATGGAGTGTTCACCATGTTTGAAGATCTTAACTTTACCGCACTAACTATAATAGAACAGCGGTTCCTTGTTTTTATTTGGTAGCATAAACGATTAAGTAATTTAAAATAACAGAAGTAGAAGCATTAGTTATACCTACAAAGTTCAACAGCATTCTTCAGCAGCAGTGGACCACCAAGCAGATTGATGGTGGGAGAAAGAACTGAGACATGATGGGGCCACCCATGTTATATAGGTGACGACAGTGCACATCAATGTGGGTGGCACCAGCTAGCAAAGTTTTCTATGTGGTTCTGACGCTGATGGCTTACAGTTTAATGATAAGCTCAGTGGAGAGAGATAGCCTCGAAGAAGATCTGGCAGGTTTAGGCCTTTCAGACTTCTCAGTCAGATGGCTCTGCTCCTACCTGTCGGACCAGTATCAATTACAAAAACACCTTAATGTCACTGGGTCCCATTTTCAAATGGTTAGCGTGGCACAAACCAGGTTTGTGCCACACTAACCTGGAATAGTGCCGACTATCAGGGGCGTGCCCATATTCAAAGGACACATATGTGAAATGCACCCCCGACAGCGCCGTCGCACACAGTATTGTGCTTGCCTATGCAAATGAGGGTTCCCCCATGCATATGCGGTGCAGGGTAACACTTGAAAGTGTTCAGAAGCACAAAACAGCCACCAGCAGTGGCACAGTTTAACGCTTCTGAAACCCAGCCCTTAACAGTGCACAAACCCATCCCTCCCCTCCCCTTTCCCTTCCCCGATCCTTTCCCAGATAATTTATTCAAACTCACTTCCAGTCTAGTGGTCCTTCCCTAGCCCCGATCCCTTTCCAGGTAATTTATTCAAACATGCTAGTGATCTAGTGGTCCTTCCCTAGCCCTGATCCCTTCCCAGGTAATTCATTCAAACATGCTGGTGGTCTACTGGTCTCTCCCTAGCCCTGGTCCCTTCCCCAATAATTCATTTAAACTCACTGGTAGTTTAGTGGTCCCTCACTAGCCCTTATCCCTTCCCTGGTAATTCATTCAAACTCACTGGTGGTCTAGTGGTCCCACACTAGCCTTGATTCCTTCCCCAATAATATGATCAAACTCACTGGTGGACTAGTTGTCCCTCCCTAGCCCATATCCCTTCCCTGATAATTCATTCAAACTTGCTGTTGGTCTAGTGGTCCCTCTTTTACCCTGATCCCTTCCCTGGTAATTCATTCAAACTTACTGGTGATCTAGTGGTCCCTCTCTAGCCTTGATCCCTTCCCCGATAATATGATCAAACTCACTGGTAGTCTAGTTGTCCCTCCCTAGCCCTGATCCCTTCCCCAGCAATTCATTCAAACTTGCTGGTGGTCTAGTGGTCCCTTCCTAGCCCTGATCCCTTCCCCAGTGTTACATTTATAATCCTTGGTGGTCCAGTGGTCCCTCCCCCTCCCTCATTCTCCAATCACTGTCCCGACCCAATGAAATTCCTTCCCTGGTAGTCTAATGGTCTCCCACCACCACCCTCACCCCAACCCAACCCATGCCGGCGACTGGCACAGTCACTAGACAACCAGGAAATGTACTTTGTTGGGTTGGGATGGTGATCAGAAAATGGGGGAAGGGGGAGGGACCACTAGGGATTATAAATGTAATGTTGGGAAGGGGATCAGGGCTAGGGAGGGACCACTAGACCACCAGTGAGTTTAATCATATTATCTGGGAAGGGATAGGGGCTAGAGAAGGACCACTAGACCACCAGTGAGTTTGATCATAGTATTGGTGAAGGGATTGGGGCTGGGGGGATCTGGCCCTGCGCACTTGGGCCGGGCACTCCCATGCAGATGAGCCCATAATGGACATGCAAATGGCCCCTTAGCACAGTGCATGCCCAATGGGCTCATTTGCATGTTTGGCCTGAATATCTCCCATGTAGGTTGTGGCCCTCACCAGTATGCACCATGTTTTGCCCTTATGGGTGGTCTTCAGTCCCGCCCTCTGGTAGTGCTGTGCCAAACATGGAGATGGATTGCTGTGGGTCGCACTACCAGGCTCCGATATTTAAACAGATAGTGCGGTCAGTTTGGATGGTGCTATCTGTTTGAACATGGGGTCAGAGCCAGTCAGTCCTATTTCTTTGTGTGTTGCACCTGTTTGCACGCACAGCTAGCCAGCTCTGAAAATGGGACCCTTTGTCCACACCAGGTCTTCAACTCAAGCAGTAGTGGTTTATTCAATACGCTTGCGTAGAAAGAAAAGTGCATTCAACTTCTGAGTAAAGTAAAGATTCCTTATTATTTTCCTTTGCATTCATTATTCAGAAGCCAACGTTTCATGGCAACACCACTTCTTCAGAGCCAAAAGTGGTGTTACCTCTTAATTAGCTATATGGTTCTCCCATCAGGTGTACCAAGGCACTTTACACCTTTAAGGTACCCAGCCTTCACAAACAGCGTATCCAGTTTCCTGATGCACATATCTATGCTGCCAACTGGGATTAGAAACATATTACCCTGGTGTCAGATTTTCAAATCCGGAACCTGCCATCTCCTGTGCTGTGTTTTTTTTAAGGGTGTGTTATTGAACAAGGTCACAACTTTTTCCTTCATCAGCTGCTCCCATCAGGAGGGACAACAACGTTTGTTTACATTTTTCTATGAGGTAGGTGGAACACATAAAGTGATGACACTGGTCCTTTTTATTGAACCCTGTCCTTACTCCCAGCTTCCTGGGCAGATGAACTTTCTTGGAAGTCCCTGAAAACACGAATGGTCTCACTTGGTGGGGCTTGGCACATATATGTGACCCCCCCAGCATATTAGTACCCCAGGCAGCTGGAAGAGTTCCCCTAGCCTCCCCTCCACATGGTTGAACTAACTCTACCTTCATCCTCCCAGGATGAGGGTTACAGCTCATGAGCCTTTAACATGCTCCTTTAGGTTCTCTCACATTTGGGAGGACCCATTAGGGATCCTCAAACATTAATTCACAACTCCATTCTGTTTGCTATCTCTTAGTGTCTCCCTTTCCTTGTCTGTATCATGGAGGATCCATTAGAGGTCCCTCAACATTTAATTAAGCAATCATGACTGAGAAGCCAGTCATTTCCAAGAGATTAACGACCTTTGGGGGGGGCTCAGGCCACCTGCCTCCAGCCAGTCGTTAATCCAAGGAAGTGACTGGCTTTGAAGCTGTTATTGTGATTATAAGCCTAATCGCAGTAACATTTTTTTTTCCTTTTATTTTTAACTTAATTAAACTTTTAAGCAGAGTGGTGTTAGCCGTGTATGCTACACAGCATCAGCTGGCAGCTGGATCGGTCATTTCTAAGACGTTAATGACTGATCCACTAGCCACTCAGGAGCCTCGCTAGGCTCATGAACAATTAATTAGACTTATAATTCACAACTCTTCCATTTTTATTTCATGCTTCCTCTCTTCTTCTCTTAAAGGAATGGTCTACTCCATGACACGAAGACAGTGGGCAGCTGTAAGAGAGGTTGGAACAGGTATAGGGGGAAGGTAAGGGTCATGGGTAGGGAGGATGGGAGGAGTGGGGAGAGGGGGCAGGGACAGTAGCTCAAGCTGTGGACCCTGCAACACAAGCAGACTTGATAGACCAAATGGCCTTCTTCTGCTGGCTTCTTCATATGCTTGTATGTTCGTATGTCTAAGGAAACCCACATAAATACAATGGGCTTTCTTGCAACCATATTTCATTACCTTAAAAGGACACTCTTAACCCTTTTTGCATAGTATTTCTAGTTGGAAAGCCACATTTTATGATTGTTTACTTTCTCTGAAATTCATTGACGCTGCTTTTTTTTATCTGCTTTCTTTCTTAGTAGAACTAATATGCCTGCTAATGGTGTAGCTGTACCCAACCTTATTTTGTTTCTAATCCTTGACCTACTCTTATTGTATACTTCATGAACATGAACACTAACAAACAGTGCAGCAACTCATGATGCAAAGTCTCCTCTCCTCTCCTCCCACTGCATAATGAGTGGATAGACAGTGTTGAGGATGTTCCCAAGTCCAAGAAAGATGCAAAGGGAGTTGATCAAGGACTGTAAACAGACATGTGTGAGGCAGTATAGTGCAGTGGTTAAGAGCACTGAGCTGTAAACCTGGAATACTGGGTTTGAATTCCACTGCCACCACTTGCATACTGTGTGACCATGAGCAAGTCACTTAACTTCCCTGTGCTCCCAGGGTGCACCAGGAAACAAGCCTCTGCTTAGTGTTTCTTTCCTGACCAAAAATTGTAAAACAAAATAAATAAATAAAAATGTTTTTGTCTGGTAACACCAGTATGGTGGGCAGTCTGTTTTTGACTTTTAAAAAGGAAAAAGAAATCGGAATGAAACTGGCCAGCAACATCAGCATGTTCTACAGAATGCAAGCAATCATAACATGTTTTTTTTTTAGTTAGGGGGCACTTTAAGGCCTTAAGGGGGTTGACAGTGTCCCTTTAACCTTGCGTAAGTCTTGCCATGTAAGATTCAGAATTTTGCATGTAGTCCCTTTGGGAGGCAAAGGATCATAATTTGGCCCAAGGAGACAACCAGACAATCCCTTTCACTTCCTGGTTTGCCGGCCCTGTGTCTACACGCCTACATTTTGTGACATCTAGTCAGGCAGAGCAGGGCGCACTCCAGATAAGTCTATGGGCCAATTCTGCCATGCAATTTTATTTATGTTAAAGCATCCTGTAATATACATTAAAGCCATCGCTTGACTTAATACATGGGTTACAATTACATTTGGGGGTGTGGTAATCTAACTCTGGGAGGAGGAGTTTAGGGACTTTTCAGGCCAGTTTAGGTTAGCGTACCTTTAGCCCACTGCATTAAATGCACCAATGTACCTGGACCTACAATAAGTGCCTTACCAGGGAGTGGAAATCATTTGTCATTTCTGGCTATTCTTCAGTGTCAAAGAATTTTCAGCACTGGGAGTTGGGGGGGAGGTTGGCGCTGAATCAATAAAGTCTGTAAGAGGTACCTAAGATTTCACTCTGAGATTCTTTTCCAGAGGTTTTCACTCATCTTTTTCCTGTGCCTTTGCCAACTAAAATTCCACACTGAAATCCAGTTCAAAGGACAGAATAAGACTTGGCTAATACCATGAATAGATGTCTTCAAAGTAATACCAGGGCTTTAATCAATCAAAATGCGCACACAGACTCACTAATACATGCACACTGTCCAGGGCGCTCACACACACACACACACACACAAATATATACACAGTGATGTGTGCGCATGCCACGTACACACACTAATATGCACACAGTGACGTGCACACACCACACACACACACACACACACACACACACACACACACACACACACACACACATACACACACACACACACACACCAGTCAACTCTCTGTATAACAGTCCCTCTTGCAGCTTAAGCTTGGGCCCTTCTCCTACTCAAAACAACAGAGCAGTTCTGGGGTCATTGAACTGCAATATTGAAACATCTTCTCCCTTTGTGAGGGCATTCAAGACTGGTTTGATCATGGGATCATAATATTGTTCCCTTTTAATGTCAGCTGTAGTTAGTTGAGGTAAAGCACTTCGGTCCAAAGTGGCAAAATTACAATAGGCCACTGGCAAGCAAGTATCAGGAGGTCCCAGGCAATCAGCTAGGCAATTGACAGCTTCAGCAGATGAAATTTCATTTCTGTTGAATTTATTGCACAATGCTTTTATGGAATGTTCCAACATTCATACCCATTCTTGATTGGAGGCAGGTCTTTGTGATAAGGCATCAGCATCGACATGGTTGAGGCCTGGTTGGTACTCCACCACATAATCATATGTAGACAGTGCTGAGAGCCATCTGTGTCCCATAGTATCTAGTTTTGCAGAAGTTTGGACGTAGGTTGAAGGATTATTGTCTGTTTTTACTAATATCTTAGCACAATATAAGTATTTATGGAATTGTTCCACTTGAGAGCGAGAAATTCCAATTTGTGCACAGGATAGTTCTTTTCTGAAGGTGTCAGACTTCTGCTGGCATATGCCACTGGGCGCAATCCTTCGGTATACTCTTGTTAGAGCACAGCTCCAAGGCCACTTAGGCTGACATTAGTATGCAGCACATAAGGTTTTGATGGGTCTGCATATGCAAGAACAGGTGCGTGGGTCAGTTGGTAAATGATTTTGTGAAAGGCTGTGTCACAATTTAACGTCCATCTTTGTCCAAAGGGTTCATGACGCCAAAAATAGGTTTCTGAAGTCTCTGTCCCTGTGCCTTTATTGTACTTTTTCTGAGTGGGAGGATATCCTAGCATTAGGTTTAACAGTGGACGCACTACCTTGGTATAATCCTTAATGAAATGGCGATAGTAGCCACAGAAACCCATGAATCATTGTAGCTATTTTAAGTTGTTTGGTTGTAGCCAGTTGGTTAATGCTTCTACTTTGCTAGGATCAGCTTGGATGCCTTCCGATGACACAATGTGGCCTACATATTTTACAGAGCTCTGGAAAAACTGGCATTTGTTAATTGACAACTTTAATCCAAATTCTTCAAGTCTGTTCAACACTTTGAATAGGCGAGCCTCATGTTCTTCGAGGATTTTGCTAAAAACAATGACATCGTCAAGGTAGACTAAACATTCAACAAGGTTCATGTCTCCCACAGCATGTTCCTTTAGTCACTGAAAGGTTCCTGGTGCACATGATATGCCTTGGACATGTGGAGGAACTCGTAGAAGCCTAAGGGACAAATGAATGCAGTCTCCTCCCTGTCCTCTGGTGCCATCGGGATTTGATAATACCCGCTGCAGAGATCAAGGACTGAAAACTACTTATTCCCGTTGAGGCAGTCCAGGGCATCTTGTATGCGTGGCATAGTATATTGGTCAGGTGCAGTCCTTTTATTGAGTTATGTAGTCAACACGCATACAGATGGAACCATTCTTTTTCCAGACTACAATGATTGGAGAAGCTTAAGGACTATGTGATTCTTGTATAATGCCAGCCGCAAGCATTTCCTGTAGATGGTACCTTACGTCGTCAATGTCAGCAGGAGCTAGACATCGAGATCTCTCCCTGAAAGGTCGTTCGTCATTCAGGTGAATATGATGTTCAGCAACGGTGACACTTCCAACATCCCATTCTTTAAAAGCGAACACTTTGGTGTGTCAAGCCAGCTTTTGACTGATTCTGTCCGTCTGGCTATTGGGGACGGGAGACTCTCCAAAGACAAACATGTCTGGTGATACTTCACACTCTGCTCCATTTTGGCACTTGGATGGCAGCACGGCAGTATCAGCGCAGTAAACCTTGGCCAGGGTGCAATCTCAGTTAACTTTGATGTCCTGATCTGTAACATTCTGAATTTGGACTATCACTCTCCTAGCATATGCGTGAGCATGAACAGGGAGTACACTGGGCTTAACCAGAAGTTCCTCGTGTAGTCTTCCTTCTTCTGGAGGGTCCAGCATTAGTATCTTGTTAGTTACATCTTTGTGAGACTTCTCCACTGACACTACACTGAGCGTTAGGGGGGAGAACAAGAGGTGAAGAATATTTCTTCCATACAGTTCCCACAGGCTCGTCGTGGTCACCTTCACCTCGTTGCATTTCAATCAATCAATCTTTATTTTACCAGGTGGAGCACCCTTGAGAAGAACTCATTTGCAAGGTGGACCTGGGTGAAGACATAAGTAACAAATGACAATGATACAATACAGTGAATTGGAATTAAGGAGAATAGTTTACATTATACACATGACAATATTTACATTATACAGAGGTAAGCATGGCAAGACAAAGTAGATTAGGACCACCTACAACTAGGTATATTTCAAAAATAAGCAGAGCAGTAAATTATAAGTCAAGAAGAAGGAAAAGTGATTTTTTTTTTAAAAGGGTACAGCAAGAAGAGTAAGAATGTCAGAAGTATATATACAAGTTTGAGGATGGGGGGTTACTAGTAGTGAAAATACCACAAGTAACATAAAGGTCATGGGATGGAGGAGTAGCAGAGCAGTAAGTTATAAGTCAAGAAGAAGGAAAAAAAGAAAACTCTTAAAAGAATGTGGCAAGAAGAATTGGGGATGGCAAAAGTATGTATACAAGTTTGAGGAGGGTGGGGGTTACTACTAGTGAAGCTACCACAGGTACCCTAAAGGTAATGGGATGGAGGGGTAGCGCAAAGGCAGGGAATTAAAGGGAACATGGTGGCCTCGAGGTTGGAGATCTTCATTTGGAGATACATTTGCATCTCGTATGATTTCTGTACCATTGCGTGAATGTGTAGAGCTCTTCCTGTCTTGCATGCTTGCCTCTAATGACACATTTGTGCAAGGCACCCAAACATATGTGCATTAGTGCTAATCAGTACTGGAATTCCATCATACAGACCGGATGGGGGACACACAAGAACTAAAGTTTCCACTGGATCGCCAACGCCTGCCACTAATGAAAGGAAAGATAGCCACACTCTATAAAAACCAAGATAAGGAAATGAATCATCACTTAGTCCCCACACATGCAGTCCATCAAGGGGTTGCAGAGGATGATCCGTGAGGTGTTGGTCATACCAATCTTTAAATATTATCGTAGCCAGCACGGTGGTGCAGAGGGCTGAGGCGCTGACATCTTACATCAAACCACCCTGACGACCCGGGTTCGGGAACGGACTTGGGATGTCGAGGGCTGGCAGGGGAAGGAGAGGATTGAGCATCTGTAAGACTGGTCTCCTCTCCTGGGGTGGGCAGTGGGACTGCATTGCTCTGCAGTGACCTCCGGTGGAGACCGGGGGTAATGTAGACGCAACACAAGGAGGGAACGTCACCAGAAAACGGAAAATGACTCCGCGTTCAGCCAGATAACAGCCGCCTGGCAGTCTGATGCCATCAATGTCCTGGAGCCATCCATCTCTCAGCAGTACCCCGGGGTCAAGTATTGCACCGGCCTGTCTCTGGTGCCTTCCCCCTAAGAGGGGGACCCGCCCGGCGAAGGGTTACGCCGAGTTACCCTAGGGATGACTTCAATATGAGGGATGGGGCCCAGGAACAGGATGGATCAGATGCACCTTGGCACAGCCTGAAGGAGTGACTGAGGTGGTAGCACGAAGAGGGCAAAAAGAGATAATACAAAATAAATATGTATTATCGTGACCTGAGATCCGCTGTCCAGCACGGCTCGGGCCGGGATGCCATTGATATGTAAAGTAGTCTCCATGGAAGGTCCCACCATTTCTGACCAGTCAGGAAGAGCATTGTTTTTAGGATGCATGACTGCAGACCATCCTACATAAGGCTTGTATGGAGGCTTAGACTGAGGCTTTAAACTACTCTGTCTCACTTGGTTAAGTAGCTTAGCTGTCACTTTTCACAAGTCTTCCGGGGAGTTACATACTCTTTTAGTGTGCCCATCTTCTCCACAGAGGTAGCAGAAGACATTCAGCCTGGGGTTAGGTGCTTGAGGTTCTTCAGCTTGATTATGATTAGGGTGAAGACTAGGCTTGCACTCTTCTTTGGGCCTGGGCCCAGGTTCAGCTCCACTAGGCCTTTTCCAGGTGGATGGCTGGTGAGATGTTTGTGCAAGATTACTCACTAAAGCTCTTAACTCTCTCAGTTCCTTCAGCATATTATCATTTGGTTCCCCACCAGGGACTTGAACACTGTCACTGGTGGCAGACAACTGCACCTCACTGATGACTTCAGCAGCAGGGGTACGATTAGTTTAACCATTAACCGATTCCACAGCACTCTGTGCACTGGCCTTTACTTCTCATAGCTCATTTATCAAGTCTGTAATCTTCTGGGCATTGTAAGCAGGTTCTTTGTCAACAGGCCTTTCAGGGGTTGGCACCACTCAGGCAGCACCTGCATAAGGGTCCAAGAACTCCTCTTCATTCTCAGCCTCTCCGATTTCTTTCATGAGCCAACAATACGCAGAGGATCATCCTTGCAGTCCTGAAACTTTAAGCATCAGCACACTAGAGAATCTGGCAAATTTAAGGATATGTTCTAACCTTACCCTATTTAAGTCACTGGCCAGGACTCAGCCCTTGCAGTGTGCTCTCTGGAGGGCCCTTTCTAGCTGGTCACATAAGCAGACAACCGTTCATTTTTCCACTGTCTGTAGACTTGAATTTCCATATTAAATCTTCTCCTGATTTAGTACTGCCAAAAACACCTTCTAATGTGGATAAATACTCATTAGCTGAAGCATCCGGGTTTGTGGACCTCAAAAATCTGATTGTTTCCAGTGCAAGGCCCCGCAAGCTTTCCATTGGTCTTTTTTCTCTTTTCTGGTCCCACACATTGCCACTCTTGGACCAGAGGGGATGCATAGTCCATCCAAGTCTCTAGATCATCTTCTCCACTGGGTGTAGGAACAGTGCCAGAGAACACTCTCAGTCTGCGATATGAGTCCAGGTTCACTGAGGGTATTAGCACTGGTGAGGGCATATGCGAAGGTGCCGGTGAGGAAGCTGGCAAAGGAGCGGGAGAGGGGTCTGTAGGTGTACCACCACCTGGGGTATCTAAGGCCTTTTTTAGGTCTCCCCACAACTCCTCTAGCTTGGGAGACCCCTTAGGCATGGATGCCCCATTATTCATAGTGATCACTCTCCAACCCACCTGGCACTCGTCAGGGATAGTAACAGGGGGTACTTGCTTGGAGTCCGCTATGACACTGCAAGCTATTAAGACCACCAAGCTCTGACTGAACAGATCAGCATTTAGTCCTTGTACAATGGCTTTACCCAAACATTTAACCTTATTTACTGTCTCTTCTATAGCAATCTTAGTGGTACCCAAAGGGATATCTAAAAACATTAAAGCCTTATGAGGATCAACCTCCTCAGCTTCACACCACCCTAATAGGTGATGCACAGCCCTTTTGTGGGCAGGGATCCCAAGTCTAAGTCCAGCCCCGTCCTCCATTTTGATACCAACACTCATAACAGGAAAAACTGCACGTTTGTATTTTGGCCACTAGGGGGTGCCAAATCCCAGCGGTGCCTCCACGTTTGTAACCCTGGCACTGCTACACCAAGGGCTACTACCCCTGCTTACTTTCCTGGTCGCAGGTTGAGGGGGCCTGGGGTCAGAAAATCAGGGCACTGTGGTGTGCCTACCAACAGTAGAACTACAATTATGGTGCCTCCACCCAGAATAATGTTTAAGTGGGTTACTAACAGGATTGTTACAGCCCTCTGGGAAGCTACAACCACCCACAATCCCACCTAGTGACCGTGTACACTCAGTTTCCCAACTGCCATACTTTACACTTAGCCCACAGAATAATACCAGCATTAATGATATGTTCATGTACCATCCACTTACCAGCAGGGTTCGGTCTCTTGGCATGTACCCTGCAACCCACTGTAACAGACAATTTCAATAGCACAAACAGACACTTTCAATATGCTTTGCAGTACTACAGTAACTTCAAACCAGGTAATGATATGCTCACAAGACAGGTTAACAGTAAAACAGTAAATCAGATTTATTAAGGGGAAGTTAACAAGGGAGGGGTGAGCATTTAGGCAAATGATTGCTTTACTGTACTTAAGACAGGCTATTTGCTTTTAATCACTTTAGTCCCTGAATTTATCAGTCTGGCAACTACTGGGTACCCAGAGTGGAAAACAGGCATACCTGAGGAGGTGTCGCTGGTTGGCCGGCGTTGCAGCTGATGTTGGAGCTCTTGATGGTGAGAAGGATGATTAAATAAAAGCAACACACTTGTAAAACCATAACCATTTGTATCCGTAGCCGGATGGCCCAGTCACTTTTAAGCACATTAACTGGCAAAACTGAATCAGATGGTACCATTAGAACAATTGATAATTTGTTGCAGGGAGCTATCCTGATTTTACTCACTGTACCTAGAAGAATGAAAGAAGGCACTGGTGACATCAAGACCTGCTGCTTGCTTGAGCTGTTGCTGGGGACCGGGGCCAACACGACTCACCTCCGCCTCACGGCCTTTCCCTGTAGGTGGCCGCAACCTGCGTTTGCTTGCTGCAGAGGAGCTAAATCCCCGATGTTGGTCTCTTGCCGGGATGTTGAAAATGGCATGGGAACAGTCTATCTGGGCCGGTGGTGGCACAGGTCCAGATGAAGAAAATGTTTTTTAAAGTTAGATGGCGTGCTGGTGAACCCTCCAGCTGGGTTTTGGTGAAAGTCTTTACTGCACTGCAGTGGCTTCTGTTTTTGCTTCAGGAGTCCCAGGATCAGTGTCTCCACACACACGGTAGGCCACAGGCTTGTGGCTAAAGGAACAACAAACTTCTCCTTTTCTTCATTAACTGGACAGTTCTTCCTCAGCTTTCTGCCAAAGAACCCTTCCTGGTCTGCTCAGATGCAGTCCCAGACTACTTGATCCCTGTTTGAACCAAGTAAGAAGTCACAGGAGGCAGTTACAGGCCTCCCTCCCCGCAGTTTCCCTCAGCCCAACTGCAGGCTGTGTCCTCCTCGGTGGCTTGAACTGAACTGAACTCTGTTTCAAGCAGTCCCACAGTTAGTTTGAGATTCCTGTTGGCTAATGGAGCTGTCAATCACAGTCTGAGTGCTCCCACTAGTTTCTTTAGGTGCCAGCAAGAAAGTTCACAGTTTCACCCATAATCCATTGTAATTAGGACCCGTTGATTCCGATTGGTCCAAACCAGGAAGTCCAGGACTGGTGGCATGGATGTGCACACACACACACACACACAGCAACAGCAGCACGACATGGAACGTGGATTTACCTTCCTGTACTGGACGTCTGCCAGGCAGTGGGAATCAGAGGAGCCCAGGGAGGTACTTAAGGTAAGCCCCCCGAAATTGGGGGATTACATACATACACAGACACAGTAATTTGTACACACACCCACATTAATGCCCTCTCACTAATATGCACGCACACACACACATACATACATACATGCACTAATGCCCAATCACTAACATGCAGACACACAAACACAGTAATACATACATACTAATATACACCCAGTGACATACACATACACACACACACACACACACACACTAATAAATACACTCTGAGGTGCACACACTGACATGCACAGATACTTTAATGTCCACATGCCAAGATGGTCTCCAGATTCACCTGGGCAAAAAGGAAAATAAAAACAGGATGGGGTGGAGGTCTGGGATGACTCCGCAGCCAACCCTGCTGTATAACCTGCATCTTACCCTTTTATCATTGAAATGTGGGATTGTGAAACCAGAATATGAGAAAATATTGGGCACTGGCCCTCATTATGTGGGACACATCATCAAATACTGAGATACAAGTTCAGAACACCTTGGAAACTGATGCCTTTATTTATACATAGTTTTCATTTAACATCATAGAGCATTAAGCAGTTCTGCTTTGAAATCTGAGCTTTCATTGTGAGAACATTCCTGTAACACCTTTTCCATGCAGGATGGATATGGGACAAAGGATTTCCAGGTTATAACATTAGGGACATCCTTCATAATGTACGGCAGTTCAGAGTCATGCAATACAACAACAACAACAACCTGAGCTGGTCACGTGCAGATGGCCACTAGGGACTCTTTCCTGGACTGGCACCAGCACCTACAATTCCTTCCTGCTGCAGGAGAATCCAACAGTTTTGGACTGTGGGAAGAGGATTTGGGAACAGAAAGTGAATAGAAGTCTTTTCACCTATGCATGCACACACATCTGGCAGCTGCTGTTTTGCATCCATAGGCTTCAATAAGAGACAGTAGGAACTACTTCTGGAACGCAGTTATAGCAAAGATAAGTGCCTGAATCCTGGGTCATGCTCATGAAATGTTTACCTCCAGTAATACAATCATACGATACTGATCCCTGTATTCCCCAACCAAAACTGACTGGTGAATGTGTTGCTGCCAGTGCCTCTCGGGTACTGTGTCATCAGCAGAACATCCTGGCAACTTTGGTGTGCATGAAGTCACTCCTGTGATTGCTACCACTGCTACAGTCCTGTCCACTGCTGTGGATGCCCCTCTCCTCTCCATTTGCAGGGAGACCCTCCTTCTGAATTTTATCTTAATGCAATGCCTAACATGGACAGTGTTACAAGGGAAACAAGATGATGATGATGATGACCTGCAGAGAAAAAGGTGATAGGCATTCTGTGGTATCCATTATCACCCTTCAAGTCCCTGACCCTACAGCGATCTGTTCCTGGTGTCCAGTGGCTCCTATCCAACTCCTTCTATGTCCCCTATCCTCCTGGGTCTCTTATCATCACCTCTACAGCATGCACGTGTAATCCCACCCCTTTGCAAGAAGTTTCGGGAGGCTTACCCTATTAGGGCAGCACCACACTACTCTTTTCTAGTTAGTAATGGGTTAAAGTGTGCAGAGCCATACAAGTGAAATTAAGTTATTTACTGTTTCTGCAAGTTTCTCTTGAGCATCCTGTGTCTGTGTTCCCTCTGTTAACAAGAGGCTCCATGCTGTCTGAGTTGCCCTCCCCGGGGAGTATAAATATGGCACCCCAGCCCCTGCAGATTTAGATTTGGAGTGAAGAGACCCCATGCTGAGAAATAGGGTTTACCCTACTGCAGCACTGGCTATGACTGGCTGAAGAGAACTAGCCAGGCCAGGTAGGTGGCAGTTGGGTCTTAAGTCTGGAGAGTGGCACTTGTCCCCTCTGGGCTGAGTCTCCGGAGGCCCAATCCTTGATGAAAACTTGATGAGAACATCACTGGGATGGTGGGGCCTGTAGGTGTTTCCCCCTCTAGGGGTTCAGCTTGATGACATCCACCCTTATGTCCCGTTCATGCCAGACAGGTAGCCCAGAAAAGCAGAACTGAAGGATCAGAGTGTGCCCTTTATCCAGAATACCAGGCAATATTCAATATGTCATACTACCACTCCAGTCCGGGAGGGAGTGAGGTGCACAGAGAAATTATTTATCTCATTTTACTTGCTAAGGTGGATTAGGGTATGTTAGTAATGTAACTTACACATTAAAGTGCATCTTTACTAGTACTCACCTTGGCACCTCATACTGATCTGTATGGCTGTAGGAGTTGCAAGCTGCATTACAATAATGTTCTATTAGCTGGCT
This sequence comes from Neoceratodus forsteri, assembly GCA_016271365.2. Classification (NCBI taxonomy): domain Eukaryota; kingdom Metazoa; phylum Chordata; order Ceratodontiformes; family Ceratodontidae; genus Neoceratodus; species Neoceratodus forsteri. Next base: position 144,575,583 of record JADMNL010000027.1, read on the forward strand.
TTAGTGGTGGAAGGGATCATAATTTGGCTACATGAAGTTGACAGACCAATTCCATCCACTTCCCTATTCTGAAACATGCCCCCGTGCTCCTATGTTTTGTAATGCAATAGTCAGGAGAGCGGGCATGTGCCCCATTGCCTTCAATGGGGCACCTTTTTCAATTGCAGTTTTCTGTATTCTAAATGTCTGATTTGTACAAATCGAGGTCACCACTCAACAAAGAAGGGCCTTCTTAATTGAACAGTGATCTTGATTTGAACAAATCAGGTATTTAGAATGCCAAAAAACGTGACTGAAAAAGGAGCCCCATTGAAGCCAATGGGGCACACTTCCCAACTCTTCCAACTATTGCATTACAAAATGTGAGAGAGTGAGGACATGTCCCAAAATAAGGAAGTGGAAGGGATCAGGCTCTCAGCTCCATGAAGCCAAAATATGATCCCTTCTACCCCTAGAACCAGCTAACGAAAACATTATTTTAATGCAACCTGCAACTGCTATGGACAGAGATAATTCTGTGGCTCTGGGGGTGATCTGAAAAAGAACACGAAAGGTGCTCTTTCAGAGGTTTTACTTACGGGCACCCAAATCCTGAGATGACCAGGGAGCATTATTTGCCTGGATCCTGAATTCTTGCATAACTCTTTGGAAATGGATTTACCGGGATTAGTCTCCCAAAATCAGAAACTGTCTAATTTGTCCTCTATCATAGCATTCTCAAAAATACAAAGAAATAAATGTAACTATGTTTGCAGGTGCACAACCCTGACTGAAATGTGATATACACCTTATCTGAGGTGCACACATTATGTACACCTCAACTGCACCTTAAAAACTTGTACTTTTACTTATATACACCTCATCTGCACCTCACAAACTTAACATTTAGCAGTGTAGACCTCAACTGCACCTTACAAAATTAAAGGGGAACTCTCATCTCCCCTGCAGAAATGCTGCAGGACCTTGAGGTTCCAATTAAGAAAAACGTAGTTATTTATTTAAATAATAGGTAACAACCTTTGAGCATGACTTGCTCACTTGCAAAGGTTCCACGTCAGATGGGGGACATATACAGAGGACAAAAAACAGTTAGGTCAGCTCAAGTAGAGCCTTGTCAACAAGCATTACAAGTTTTTAGGAGGTACATATGGGTATATCATGTTACTGTATATTACATAGTAATTCAAACATATTGCACAGGTTTAGCAGGCTGAAAAGAGGGGTAGCATGTTATACTATAGTTCAGGGTATTCACAAATTGTGCAAGCAATTAGGATTAAGGATTCCAACAGGTAAAACATGGTATAGAAGATTACAAGATGTAAAGATACCGATTAAAATAAATAGAGACCCAGCGTTGGTGCAGTTGGTTATTAGTGGGCAGTAGTTAGTTTTATTGAGGATCCAGAGGTCATGCACCCAGGCATAGTTGACTGCAGTGGAAGGGCACTACAGTGAGGTGGAGAGGAAACTAGTGTGGGAGCAGAGAGGAAGCTGAAGTGTAATTGTTCAAGTTGGATCAAAGCAGTGACAGCCGGAGTTCAAGGCAATATTAGACTTGAGGGCCCATTTGAATTGTGGGAGGGATATTAGGGAGGCTGGCTATGCTGGCTGGGAGCTCATTGAACCAATGGACCACCCAATTTGCAAAGGAGCATTGTCCCTTGCTAGTTCTGCACAGTGGTATGGCTAGAGCGTGTAGGGTCACGTTCTATATGGTGTACCGGTTGTGGACGGGTCTGAGGAGGGAGCCAATGGTGGGGGGTGTAAAGCCCATGAGCACTTTCTTGGCTAACAAGAATGTTTGAGATCTGAGTCGAGCAGATAGGGGAGCCAGTTTGTGAGAGCATATAAATTGCAAGTGTTTATTTGTGCTATCCAGAAACAAATAGTCAGGCTTTGTTGAGTAGCATCCTGACTCTATGCAGCAGTGGCTGATCCATAAGATTGGAGTCCATAGTCTATCAGTGAGAGAACCGAATTAGAGATGGCTATTTGTTTGGCATCCTGGGTTAGGTTCAGTTTTTGTCTATAGAGTGCTCCAAGTTTCCTATTTGCTGTCCCTGCGATGGCGTTTACATGCTCAGCGAAAGATAGCATGTCATCAAGGATATCACTCAGGTATCTAAAGGAGTTTACCTGCTCTAGGGTGGAACCCATTGCATTTCGAATGGTGAGGGGAGGTACCTTATTTTTATGGTGTACACATGAGAAGAGCATTGTTTTTGTTTTTTTATGGTTGAGAACAAATTTATTGAGCACAAACCATGCTTCTATGGCATCAAAGCATTGTTGTAGTTCCCAAGAAAAAAAAATGCAACAGAATATAATTTTTCATGGACTTACTTTTTTGTAGCTTTACTTTTTATCTCATTTATCCTGTGACACCCCCCCATTCCACCCCACCTGCCATGTTATTGTACCATATGTCCCAGTGTCCCCTATGGCCAGCCCTCTGATGAGGCTAATGATTCAGCCTCCAAATCCCTTTACCATATTACATCAAATGACCTAATTCACATTCTACTAATAGTGCCATGTGGTCCAAAGTTTCCACAGCTATCAAATGGGATTTACTAACTGTCAGAGACCTAGAAGGAAACACATACTCTCTCCAAGTGGCTATAGATCCCCTACAATAAGTATGACCCCCAGTAGAATGCAGTACCCTAAAATGTGAAGCTTTTTGACTTCAGCTCATAATGGCATGGTAAAATTTAAAATATGAAGCTTTTTCCTGGCCGATGAGTGGGTCCCTTTGCTATCGGTGGTCAGGCTGACCATAATTCAGCTGAATGATGAGACCAAGAACCTCTCTAACATGTTAAAATGATGGAAAAAAAGTATAAATTTGAATTGAGTTGAATGAATTCTAGACTTTAAAGCAGCCTTGAGGGGGGGACACTAGTGTTATAACTGTTTGCTTTTGCTTGGTCACACACCAGTTTCACCACTGCACCACTGTAAACACTAAAACATTTAAGATGCATTATAAATGTGAAAAAAATCTTAATGTATTGGCCAGGGTTCAGACTGCTAAACTTTTAATACTGAAGTGCTCTTATCAGGCAACAACCCACATCCACGAATTCTTATTGCTCTTATGGGGTTCAGTACTAACAAATTAGAAAAAGGAATAAAGTTTAAAAAAAATGGCAAAATTGGTTTGTAAACCACTGTAATGAAATCTGATGTTAAGTAGTCCCTGTATATAGTGAGGGCTAATAGAAAATAGAACAGTGTAGTGAGCGCCATTAGAGGGCTTCTCCCTAATACTTCTTTATGGCTGTGTACCTTCACACACACATATTTAATTTTTTATTGTGAGCGTTTTCTTGCAGAGTTGGCAGGTACTGGAGAAGCACACTGTTTGTAGAACTTTGAGCATTTTGAAAAGGATGTCATTTACAGTATTGCCGTCTGTAACTGTGGCCTAGCGAGAGAAAGGGAGAAAGCAAGGGACTTCGGTCGCAGTCCCCCCCCACACACACACATACAGACATATATCTTATTATTTTTATTCATTATTTTATTGTGTTTTGTTTTTGTATACAGAGCTGAATAGTACTGGAGAAGCATGCTGGAAGTGAGTGTGTCACTCTGCAGCTGCCATAGTGAGCGTGTTGTACTGCGCAGTTTTACTCACGGTGCTGCAGTATGAGTGAGTGGGTTACCAAGCCAATGTTTCCATTTGGTATTTCACCCCACTCACTCTAAATTATTATTTTTAAATCATGGCAGGCTCGCACTGTGGAGTACTGTTGAGGGAGGGGGAGAGAAAGGACTGGAGACTATGGGGAATGATGACTGCAGAAACGACAGTGGTCCAAAGGAAGATGGGGAAAATGGCAGCTTTGATATTGCTGTGGGAGGTATATGCACTTCTTGGCAGGGACTGGCCTCTAGCAGGTATGAAAATGGGGGAAATGGGGTTGTGTCCTGATTGGCATTGAAAGTACCAGTCCCAGCATTGTTGTTCTATAATGACACGGGTCCTGTCCAATCAGGATGCAAGATTCCATTCACCCATTTCATAACAAGAGTTAAAGTATATTTTATCTGGGTATAATGTAGGGGTCTGCAGATAATAGAGAATTCTTGGTAGAATGTTCTGGCGAACAACCTCGACTCTCCAGAGAAAGTCAACATTTGGGCGTGACCACTGATGGAGATCATCTAATAATTTTCTGTGTCAAGGGTTCATAGTTTAGAAGTTCTATATTAGGCAGTGGTTTTGTTAGTGTTAGACCCAAATATTTCAGCAAGCTTCTATTCCAGCAAAAAGGGAGTTTAACACCTAAGGGGAGAGACAATGTGAAGTTCTAAGCCAGAACCTCAGTTTTCGTATAGTTTAGTTTAAAACTCACCAACCTCTCGTACTTCTCTAAATGATCCCAGACTCTGGACTGGGAAATCTCAGGAGAGGTCACCGTTAACAGAATGTTATCTGCAAAAAGTGCAATTTTGTAATCCCTGCCTCCTATGGGCATGCCACCGATATCTTGATCGTGCCTTATAGCCACAGCCAGCAGCTCTATATAGAGGGCAAACAGCAGGGTTGAAAGAGGGCAACCCTGGTGGGTGCCTCTTTCAAGGGGATAGGAGGTCAGGGAGCCATTTATTCAGACATAGGCCTGAGAGCTCTGATATAAGTTCCAAAACAAGCTAGTTATTCCCAGTGGGAAACCAAAATCTTTCAGGGTTTCCCACAGAAAGGGCAAGAAGACCCTACTAAATGTCTTCTCTGCATCAAGGCTGCCCAGGACCAGGGGGGTTGCTTGTTTGGGTGGCGTAATCCAGCAAGTGTAATATTCTACAGACGTTATCATGCACCTGTTGGCATCTCACAGATCCTGCCTGGTCCATCTCCAGCAATGATGGGAAAAAGATCTTAAAGCGTATTGCCCATACTGACATGAAAATCTTGTAATCATAGTTAAGAACTGATATTGGTCGGTATGATTGTGGGAAGCTTGGGTCCCCATCATCATTTATGTGTGTTGATATGGGTGCGGTGGGTCCTTTCAAGTTGTAATGCACTATGAGAGGTCTGAGATGAACATCCCTGTCAGTTTCTGAAGGGGGGCAGGGCCCTGATGGAAACCATGCCAGTGGCCTCATCCATGCCCCCTTCTCCCTCTATTCCCAGTACCTCAATTATGCTATTTACCCTTGCCTGGGGCTTGTGTTTAGGACCCCTCACTCCCCTCCTGCAAAACCCAGATGCAGCCATGTCTTTTAGACTGTTGGTACCTGTCTCATTCATCACCACATCTGCTCCTGGAACTGCACGCGAAACTGCTTCAGTAGGGAGTTCATCAGAATGAGCTGTTATAATTCTGTCACCAGCTCCCATAATGTTTTGAGCAGTTTGAACTGCTGCAGTGCTGTAAACAGTTTCCAGTTTACCCTGGGCTGGCTTGTCTTCCTGCAAACAGTTCACTTTACTGTCTTCTGCAGTCTGCAGAGACTCATGTTTTGCCACCAGAAGAGCAGAATTCATTGGCAGAGTCCCAGAATCCCTGCTCTGCTTGAGCATTTGTGTCACCATTTCTCCTAACGGCCGCAGTTCACTCGAGTGCAGCACAGATAGACTTGAAAATGGTATCACTGGATCGTGAATCCAAAAGTTTGCTTCTTTGCACAGCATCCATTCAACCTTTTTTACAGCTGTTTCTGGGCTCCCTGTCTGACCCTCCACCTCCATAGCACCAGGCACATCAGTTGAAGGGTGAGCCTCTGGACAGCATCTGTGGCAAAGCTCTAGAAGTTGGGTGGCTTTTCCAGTGGAGGATGCAGCCACAACCTGGAACTTTTCCCCAGAGGGTTGCAGCGGGCTTACTGACTGCCGCTTGCATTTTCTCTTTTCTTCCAATCTGGATTCTTCCTACATGAATATCACTTTCTTCTCCATTATGTGTAACAGGTACTTTTTTTTTCTCGTCAATGTCAGTTTGCAAACATTTTTCTTGGTCAACCAATTACTTGCCTCCAGACATATGAGATAATTGCAATTGCTTTAGTGAAAAGGAAACTCTAGATTTTCAGGGACAGAGGAGGCAGTTGGCTCCTCTGTCCAAGCATCTCTGACATCGCCACACTCCTCTGTAGCATCCACCATGCTCTCCAGCAGGAAGCAGACAGTGACCCTGCCAGAAGAGCAGGGGAATTTTATTAAAAGAAAGAAAATCCTACAGAACAGAATGAAATCATCATAAGTAACAACATTTCATCTTGCACAAAGTCTCCCCTTCCTAGTTACAATCTAAGGCAACAGAACCACATGGTAAAAAAGAAAAGGAAATATGTGAGATGAACAGAAATCAGTCATTAAATGTCATATTACAATGGGCCATCCCAGTGGTGCTGAGGGTTGAGGTGCTGGACACCACACCCTGTACCATGCCAGCGACCCAGGTTCGGGAACGAGCCTGGGCTGTCGGGGGTCCGCAGGGGAGAGGGAGGATTGGCGTCCAGAGGACAGCTCTTCTACCTCGGGGGGGGAGGGGTTCCAGGGGTATGCCCGGCACTGCAGTGGCCTCCGCTGGAGACTGGAGGTACTGTCACACTTAGGGCTCACATAGAGGGCTGCGGAGCCATGATGGACATCCCCTGGCGTCATGGCATGTTCCGGCTCCACCTGGGAGGTGGGGACAAGGGTGTAACCAAGTAGGAATAATCCTCGCCCCCAGGGACAGGCGACGGTACCACCTACCTTGACCACACTCCACTGGCCGGATTCACTCTGCTCCTCAGCCTTACCCAGCCTGGCCCGAATTCTACATAGAGCACCCTGGGAGGATAGGGCAGCCCTACCTCGAGGGGCTCAAAGCTGGGGGGATAGCTGGGCTGGTGCCAGGAGCCACGGAGGAGTTTCAGGCCCAGAGGTAGAGCCGAGATCAGGTGGATGCCTGAAAGAGTTCCTTGGGGTGTCAGGGCAGAGAAAGGAATTTAAAAAAAAAATGTCATATTACAAATCCGCAGCAATTTGTTACTTAATTTGTTCCAAGAGCAGGGGAATTTTCTTGGTGTCATAGACAGCATGACCCCTGTCAGCAAAGCAGATCTATGTAACCCCCTGCCCAGGACACACCTGAAAACTGGCTAAAGCAGTCTAGTGTGCCTTTTCTGATTAAAAAATTGCAAATAAAAATAAATAAAAGAAATAGTTACGGTGTACAAGAGTGCATGATCATGCTTATTCTATCGGCAGTGAGCATGCTGACATCAAAATTACCAGCCTTTTCTCAGAATAAGATAATTCCTTGTTTATGTTGCAGTCAGAAAGTGGGGAAATCTTACAAGGATGTGCAAGTTTTTTTATGTGTGTGTGTCTCTTCTGTATGTTTAATGGATGGGGGAGATAGGCCTGTAACTCCATAGTACTTTTCCTGTGCCTTTTGCAAGGTTCACTATTTCCAGTGACATATGTATAAAATAAATACTTTTGAACACTTTTTCTTGCAGACACTGCTGCTTTTATCTATTTAATGCAGGTATTCCCAGATGTTTTTTCCATTCCTACAATAATGCTTGGGGGGGGGGAGAGCTGCCCCCTTATTAATACTTTTTTTTTAATTCGTCTTAAAATTAGTTCCTGCAATTAAGCAAACAGTATTTACTTTCTTCTTTTCGACATGACCTCTTCTCGACATTTAGTTTATTTTTACAGCTACGCTGGCCATATTGATAAGTCTACTTCAACTATATCGCTTGACTACACCTATAGTCAAGATGCACTTAATTTTAACATTTTTTAGATGCACCACAACTACACCACCAGGGCTCAATTCTCAAAAGTCCGAGAATGTTACAAGCCCCTAATGCACCAATCATACGGCCCATGGGGTTTGCGTCATTCTCCTGACACCGATCGGGATTTTCACTCCTGTGTGCCAAATACTGCAGGCTAGACCAGCTCCTCCCTGGTCTAACGTGCAGCATACTGCAGACCTTTTTTTACGGGGCTTACACCAAATATTTGGCGCAAGCCACCATAAAGTTTGGAAAGAGTTGCAACTGCACCCGATGTACTAAAATCGAGTGAAGTTGCTCCAAAGGAGTTTGGCACAGCTGCATCAAAGAATGGGATTGGCGCAGGGCGTGATGCGAGCCCTGCAACAGCCTTTGAAAATTGAGCCCCCTGAATACACCTCATTGAGATGTACCTAGTTAGAATATTGTACATGCTTATCAACTACATCTCCTGACTGCACCTCAGGCCATGGTATACACCTCATTGAGGTGTACCTAGTTAGCATTTTGTACATGCTTATCAACTACACCACCTGACTGCACCCTTGATGTGTACCTAGTTAGCATTTTGTACATGCTTATCAACTACACCTGCTGACTACACCTCAGGCCATGATATACACCTCACTGAGGTGTACCTAGTTAGCATTTTGTACATGCTTATCAACTACGCCTCAGGCCATGGTATACACCTCATTGAGGTGTACCTAGTTAGCATGTTGTACATGCTTATCAACTACACCTCCTGACTACACCTCAGGCCATGGTATACACCTTATACACCTCACTGAGGTGTACCTAGTTAGCATTTTGTACGTGCTTATTAACTACACCTCCTGTCTACACCTCAGGCCATGGTATACACCTCATCGAGGTGTACCTAGTTAGCATTTTGTACATGCTTATCAACTACACCTCCTGACTACACCTCAGGCCATACCTAACTGAGGTGTACCTAGTTAGCATTTTGTACATGCTTATCAACTACACCTCCTGTACCTAGGTAGCATTTTGTACATGCTTATCAACTACACCTCCTGACTACACCTCAGGCCATGGTATACACCTCATTGAGGTGTACCTAGTTAACATTTTGTACATGCTTATCAATTACACCTCCTGACTACACCTCAGGCCATGGTATGCACTTCATTGAGGTGTACCTAGTTAGCATTTTGTACATGCTTATCAACTACAACTCCTGACTACACTTCAGGCCATGGTAAACACCTCATTGAGGTGTACCTAGTTAGTGTTTTTAGATGCACATCATCTACACCTAAATGGCGCAGTGAGTACACTGCTGCTGTACCTCATGTACACCTCTCAGACAGTAATGCAGTTGAGGTGTACCGAGGTATACACCTGAGTTACACCTTAGCTACACATTAAATGCATCTCAGTTGGGTCAGGGTACTAAGGCCTTGATGCCTTGTGCTTATTTCCACACCCCAGCTGCAAGTGGCTTATCCTCCTGAACCACTGATCTTGACCTGATTACTGAATGTGACTACAGTTGCCCCAGGCACCGGACTACCAATCCCCTGGGTTAATGCACATGAAATGCTGTTAACTGTGAGCGCTAACTCTTCAGCATGTGCACAACCTCTGTAAATAAATTAGTTTGTTTGCTTTAACACTGAAGTCTGAGTGCCCTGTTTCCTGGAAGTTAAATGCTAGGGATTGTAACTCAGTAATTCACTCTCATTTGTATGAACATAAATTTTATAATGGAAACCTGATTACACCAGTCACCCTGCTATATGAATGTGCCCAGATGCTGCCACTGCAAATGCCAGCAGCAACCCATTCTTGCCAGTGCTATTCCCCCAGTGACCCACGCATGCCTAGATTGTTATGTACTTCCTTCCGCACAGCTGTTCCCCGAGTGCTAGAGCATCCTATGGTACTCAACTTTCTAAGAAAAGTAAGAAGTAAGCTGTATACTACAGGAAGGAGCTGAGCAATATAATTTCAGGAGAGATCAAAGCAATAATAGATGTCCACTGATTAACTAAATAGGAATGGAACCTCTGCGTTTTACTTTCCATGGGACATTGCGACATCATCAGAGAAGGACTCCTTCGCCTATACTTTACAATGGCCCTTGTGAGAGCATCCTAGAGACTTCTCTCGAGTAGCATTTGTCAGGGATAGACTCTCCGACTTTTCCCAGGTGAAAGCACTGCATTATTTATATTGTTTATTTATTTGTTTTTTAATTCTGTTCATCCCTCCTCGCACCCTCAGATGGGATCCCTTCGGCCAGTTCCAGCACTCATTTCCTGTCCAGTCAAGATCCTTCTGCCTGTAGCTCTGGGCCCGCTGGTCCACACTCAACACAGCTAGTGGCCAGGCCCCCTCAACTTGCTCCCCCCCCCTCGGCATGGTTGCCTTCAGTGTCACAGCTAACTCTCCACTGTCAGGTTGGCCACAGGTGGAGGTGAAGGCCAGGGGTAATAATAATAATAAAATTTATTTAGTTAAGCACCTTTCAAATTTTCAAGGCACTGTACATAAAACATGAAAACACCAGCATAATCAATGCTTACAATAAAACAACACAGCAAGTATTACAAGATTAAAATAACCAATTACAGTATGACAGGAAATGCCTTATCCCATAAAAATGACTTTAGGGCCCTTTTAAAACTTTCCACCGTCGTACTCTCTCGGAGCTGATGGGGCAGAGAATTCCAGAGGGTAGGAGCCGCGAAACCAAAGGCACGGGCTCTAGAGGACTTCAAATTTACCCTCGGAATCTCCAGAAACCCCTTGTCAGCTGAGCGGAGCTGTCTCAGAGGGGTGTAAGGCACCAGAAGCTCTTTCAAGTAGTCAGGACCAAGACCGTGTAGGATTTTGTAGGTCAAAAGACCCACTTTAAAGGTGATCCACCACTGTATTGGCAGCCAGTGCAGAGTGCACAGCACTGGGGTAATATGAGACCTTCTTGAAGCCCCAGTCAACAAACGTGCTGCTGCATTCTGCACTAGCTGCAAGCGGCAGATATCAACCCCAGCAAGCCCTAGGTAAAGGGAGTTACAGTAATCAAGACGAGATGTCACAAAGGCGTGGACCAAAACCGGCAAGTCACAAGGTGGAACCAGGTGCCTAATCCTGGAGATGTTTCTGAGATGAAAAAATGCAGTCCTGACAACTGCAGACACCTGATAACGAAGGGTCAGACCAGTGTCAAGCTCCACACCCAGGTTACGCACCCATTCAGAGGTAGGGATCTGGTCTACCCCCAGAATTAATCCAGAGGGGGACCCCGGCCCTAAACCCTCAACCCTGCGACCGGGGTCCATCACCATAACCTCAGTCTTTCCCGGATTCAACTTCAAACCACTGGTATTCATCCAGTCTTGGATATCAGCGAGGCAGTTATTCAGCATCGAGATAGCACTAGCCTGGTCAGGTGCAAAAGACAGGTAGAGCTGGGTATCATCAGCGTAGCAGTGAAACCTCAGCTCAAACTGTCTTACAATGTCTCTGAGGGGTAGCATATATACTGAGAATAACATGGGGGAAAGCACCTAACCCTGAGGTACCCCACAAGGCAGAGAGAAGGCCCCATATGAATGCAAACCTGAGACCACTCTCTGCGTTCTCCCCTCGAGGTAAGATGAAAACCATCTGAGGACCACACCCGATAGTCCACAAATGGACCTCAGACATTCGAGCAAAACCCCATGATCCACAGTATCAAAAGCTGATGACAGATCAAGGAGAACCAGAATAGAGCGGTGTCTCCGATCTCTTGCTATCAGATCATCATTGAGCACCCGAACCAAAGCAGTCTCGGTGCTATGCCTCTTCTAAACCAGACTGGAGAGGTTCATATAAACTATGGATGGTCAAATGGTTATCAATTGTGCATACAACTTTCTTATTAACCTTCCCCACAAAGGGAGGTTAGAGATCGACGATAGTTGCTAGGTCATCTGGTCTAAAGCTTTCTTCAGAAGGAGTCACCACCGCTTCTCAGAACTAGGAAAACTCCCGTCTCTAAAGAGCACCGGATAATCTGAGCAAGGACCGGGACGATAGTCTCACTACAACCCATAATCAGGGAAGTAGGGCCCGGATCCAAACTACAGCATGTTGAGCGCATCTCACGGACAATCCTCATAGTGTCTACGAAATCCGGTAGATTAAAGAAACTCCAGGAAACTCCGGGCTCTGCGACAAAACATTGATCAACTGCAACAACCTTAGAGTGAGGTCGGGGTAGCCAGGCCGAAGCAGATCAGGTCCAACAGAGGGCATGGTTGCTAGGACAGGCATCATTCTCCCATCTGACGGCCATTTTCCACCCTGATTTTCCTCTCTGGAAGACAGGAAGTGGAATGATGCCCAGGTGATGTCAGGCATGCTCCCAAGCCTAACACACCAATATCTGCCTCTCCTCAATCTCCAAACTTCCTACAGTCTCTGGCTCACCAATCCCCAGCCAATGCTAGGGGTCAGGCTGTTGCTGAGCTCTGCCTCCCTCCCTCAAAGAAACATAGAAATATAGAAACATAGAATTTGACAGCAGATAAGGACCGCTTGGCCCACCCAGTCTACCCATTTCCCTATCTAATGGATAAGCTACAGATCCTAGTTAACCAACAGCCTACTTCCTCCTACCTCCAACCCCTAAAATGGCCTTATGTCTGTCCCATGCATTCTTGAATTCCCCCACTGTTTTTGACTCCACAGCCTCCACAGGAAGGCTTTTCCATGCATCCACAACCCTCTCCATGAAAAAATACTTCCTCACATTGCCTCTTAGCCGCTCCTCTATCTTCAAATTGTGCCCCCTTGTTCTTGCACATCTCTTTTTCTGAAAGATGCTACCCTCTTGGACTTTGTTGAGTCCCTTGAGGTAATTGAAAGTTTCTCTCATGTCCCCCCTCTCCCTCCTTTCCTCAAGGGTACACATATTAAGCTCCTTAAGTCTCTCTCTTCATATGTCTTCTGGTGCAGACCCTGCACCATTTTAGTTGCCCTCCTCTGGACTGCCTCCATCCTGTCTATGTCCTTGCAGAGATTGGGTCTCCAGAACTGCATGCAGTACTCCAGATGGGGTCTCAGCAGCTGTCTATACAGAGGGATAACAACTTCCAAAATTTAAATAAATAAAATAAAGTCCCTTCTCATCCTTTCCACCCCACCTTGTGTATCAACCCTGTTGCAGATATTTGTGTCGTCTGCAAAGAGACATACTTTTCCTTCCAGTCCCTCTGCAATGTCGCTTACAAAGACATTGAAGAGGACCAATCCTAGAACTGAACCCTTCGGTACCCCACTAGTAACCCCCCTTTCTTCAGAGTGGACTCCGTTTACTATTACCCTCTGTGTCCTGTTCTCCAGCCAATTTTTTACCCAGGTTACCATCTTGGGACCCACTCCTAGGCTGGCTAACTTGTATATTAATACTTTGTGTGGGACTGTGTCAAATACCTTGTTAAAGTCTAGGTAGGCCATGTCCACAGCCCCTCCCTGATCTACTACTTTGGTCACCCAGTTAAAGAAATCCATTAGTTTCATCTGACATGACCTTCCTGCTGTGAATCCATGCTGTCTTGGGTCCTGTGCCCCTCTGACCTCTAGGTACTCAACAATTCTTTCCTCCAGAAGTGATTCCATCATTTTCCCTATCACTGAGGTCAAACTAACAGGTCTGTATTTTCCTGTCTCTGCCCTGCTTCCACTTTTGTGAAGTGGAATCACATCTGCCCTTCTCCAGTCCTAAGGTACCCCCACATCCTCCCTTGATTTGTTAGAGGGTAGTCAGCATTGTCACTAGTTCTACCCTTAGCTCTTTTAGAATTCTGGGATGAAGCCCATCAGGCCACATTGCTTTGTCCACCTTCAGTTTTAAGAGTTCTTTCAGAACTCTTTCTTCTGTTAATGGATTTGTATCAACCCCCCCATCCAGAGTGTTTCTGTTGTTTGGTTTAGGTACCTCCCCTTCTTCACTTGTGAATACTGAGCACAAATATTTGTTTGGTAGCTCTGCCTTTTCACAGTCACCCTCTGCTCACTCCCCCTTCCCTTTATTACGCTTCACTATCCTTCCCTTGGTCTTCCTTCACTCCCTGATGTACCTATAAAAGGTTTTGTCCCCCTTCTTAACTGAGTTGGCTACCTTTTCCTCAGTTTGGGTCTTTGCTGTTCTGACTGCCTTCCCTGCTTCCTTCAGCTTTAACTAATACAGTTCTCTGTCCTGCTCCTTCTGTGATTCCTTGTACATCCTGAAAGCTTTCTTTTTCTCCCTAACCTTCCCTGCCACCTCCTTTGAGAACCATAGTGGTTTTTTACATCGTTTTGTTTTGTTTATTTGCTTCACACAAAGGCTTGTTCCCTTAGTGATGGCAGTTTTGATTATTCCCCATTGTTTTTCCAACCCTCCTTCCTGCCCATTTGCTAGTGCAATCCTTAGGCACTCACCCATTTTGGCAAAGTCATCCCTCCTAAAGTCCAGGACCTTTGCCTTTGTATGGCTTGACTCTACTGCTGTGTTTATCGTGAACCACACTGTTCGATGGTCGCTAGTTCCCAGATGGCTACCCACTTCTACATCTTGATTGCCCTGGAAAGATGGCAGAGTCTTTACTCTATATGGTCCACAGTGCTTGATTCTCCTACCCCAAGCCCGAACCTCCAACGCTGCAGGCTTGTTCTCAAAGCCAGGCAGTCACTGCCAGAAGTGGTAATGCTAACACTGCACCAGCAAGCAGGCTATTGATATTACCATGCCCAGTTTCCCATGATCCAAAGGAACCCAGGCTGTCCCTCTTGGTATTTGTTTGTTTGTGTTTTTAACCAGGAGAGACATACTAAGCTGAAAGCTTGTTTACAGGTGCAACCTGGGAGCACAAGGAAGTTAAGTGACTTGCTCAGGGTCACACAGTATGCAAGTGGCGGCTGCGGGATTCAAACCCAGGTCTCCAGGTTTGCAGCTCAGAGCCTTAAACCACTGCGCTATACTGCCTCCAGTATAAGGCAATGTGTCCCTCTAGGCCCAGGTAGACACTCCAGACTGCCTGATACCCTAACGGCAGGCACCCTGTTACAAGCAGTTTCAAGCATTCTTTAAGAGTTACCATCTTCTTAAAAGCCGTTAAGAGAGGGGAGGCAAATGGCGCTGTGGACCATATACATTAAAGACTCTGCCATCTTTCCAGGGTGATCGCAAATTAACATATGTTATTTTTTTAGTTTTTGTTGACCAAGAAAGTAGGGCTAGCCATTGCTGCCTATTTCCAGCCTCACCCTTGGGAGCGGAGGTGGAATATAGATGCAAATCAACTGAAATTGAACCAGATTATGCTGATGGAGTTTTTTCAGTGAGTGGGGGAAATCTGGCTAGGGCACTTAGAAATATTCCCATCTCTTCTCGAAAAGTACTATGGTTTCTTTAATGTCCACCTGACTAGCCACCAGACTAGGCAGGCGGGACCTCAGTTTAAGGTATCATACAGAGGATGGCACAGTCCAACAGTATAGCATCCCTTTACCTCTACACTCAGGTGCCAGTATTTAATGTTATGATCCCAATCCTAGTGCAGGACTAGAACTCATGACCTTCTGGCCCAGAGGCATTTGTGCCACCAGTTGAGCCATGCTGACACAATGCTGGCACAAATGATCGTGTAGATGCCCAGGAAGTACTTGAAACATTGTCTGTGAGCACAGCTTGATGGGGTAACAAACTTGGCGTAACTGGTCTGAACATCAGGCCCTATTCTGTTGTGCTTTAAAAAAAAAAAGTATACTCCCAGCCAGCCTGGTGGTAGAACTATTGCCTAGGATTCTTCTATATATATTATATAGGCTTTTTCACCAGCTTTACTCCCAACCCCATCTCTAGCATATGCACACGTGTGGAGGCACGTGCATGCCGTGCATTGAGACACCCTCCCTTCATTCTGCCCCCTCCACCTGTGCTGGCACCGGACCTCTACCTGGTGACGGCAGGACTACAGGGGGGTGGCCACCTCCCTCCAGGAGAGGAGAGCTGCCTTAAGACTGCTCAATCCTGCTCCCCCCCATGCTGACCCGAGATCATTCCCGAACCCGTGTTGCCGGCGCAGCGCGAGGTAAGGCATCCCGCGCCTCAGCCCTCTGCGCTACCGGGCCGGCTCTAGTGTCTCATATTTGCCTGCTATGCTGGCAACCTGGGTATGGAAGCAGACGTAAGTCACATGGGGTCCTGCCAGTGGAGAAAGGCTAGAGCTTCCCAAGGACTGCTCTCCTCTCTCGGGGAAGGGTCAAGTCCCACCACCAAGGTGGTAGTACAGAGGAAGCATCCACTCAGTGAGGGCCCACTATCAGGCAGTGATATGTACCTTGCATGCCTCATCACATACGCCTCATGTGTCATTGCAGAACGGGCAGTCTTAGGAGAAACTATGGTGGCAATCCCCGACTGCATAGTATGATCACCTGATCCACTACAGGCTGTGCACCACCAGCTGGGGGCCTCCTCTGGAGTTATCTCGATTGGGCTCTGGAGGGGCCTGGCCAGCCCTACCAAGTCATGGGGAGAGGAGTTAATCCACGGGGGACAACCAGAGGAGGGTATGCCCTGGGGAAGAAGAGTGATGAGACTGGTGGACTTGAGCAAATAAGAGCAGGTCAGGGACTGGTGGAGAAAAACCTCTATGGAAGAAAATGTACATTCCTGGATCCTCTGTCCTCCAGCTCAAAAAAATTGGGGTCACCGTGGTTGCCTTTCCCTCCAGCTGAGAGGGCAGGTAAGCGGCTGCCTTGACAGCTGATACCCACACTTCTGTGTGGTCATCCAGCAGCTGGGGGTGAAAATACCAGGCTGGTCATACACTTTCCAGGAGCTAAGTATAACTCCCAGGTGCTTCTGGGTATCAATGGCACCCCAATAAGCCTTGTGGTTACCTAGTCTAGTCCCAGGGATCTGCTACTACAGATTCTCCACTCCTTTTTCAAATCATAGCAGCCACTTGACTCTGTGTCCTCTGATGGGAGGATGGGTGTCAAATAAGAAGTTGGTGGATTCTTAAAGAGGGGCACATCTGTGTGTGTGGGAGGATTTAAGGAGATAGAAGGAGTACGAGTGGATTCAGGTAAAGAGGAATATTAAACGCTTATTGGGAGTGCGCTCTGAATGAACCACAAATCATTCCTGTGAGGTCAGTACCTATTCCTGTTAAATAGATGCCCCTATGAGAACACCGATTTGACAGCGGCCTTTGTAGTGCAGTCTCTGATGAAAGATCTGTTTGATCATTGAAGGAGACATGAGTACCTTGTGTTTCACTTTCTGTAATGGAGACTGGGAACTTGTGACAGATGCCATTACTGTCTGTGAACCTCAGAACGTTTTGTGTTAACTTGTTGAGGCCTGTGTAACCTGAAAAGTAAAGCAACTCTGAACTGTTCATTGGCCCAAGCTGCTGCTGGGTAAAGGTTCTGGACGGTGCCCCTGGACTCTCCAGTATTTCAGGATCTTCTTCCTGTGTACTGTATTGCATTTCTGTAAAGTGTGAA
Organism: Neoceratodus forsteri; assembly: GCA_016271365.2. Lineage (NCBI taxonomy): Eukaryota > Metazoa > Chordata > Ceratodontiformes > Ceratodontidae > Neoceratodus > Neoceratodus forsteri. Next base: position 144,592,854 of record JADMNL010000027.1, read on the forward strand.
AATGTTTTAAAGTGTGATCACACGAGATGTACCAGCTGTAAAATATTGCTAGCTTGTACCTATTCTACTCACATCTCCAGCGGAGTGTTCCCCTCAAAGATAGCATTGTGGAAAATGTGTTATGTACTGGCAAGAATATTACCTGCTGCTTGAGCTGCAGTTCTGTGTGGACATTTAGTTCGTGGACTTGTGTGTGTTGCTCCTAAGTGTATCCCCCGTGGGTTCCTATGTTCATGGTCCCAAATTACATGATTATCAAAACCCTGGCCAGCCCCATCTGTTGGGTCAGAGGACCCCATAGCATTCAATCATCTGAGTGGTCTGCTACATGAGCACCTAATGTACAGGAGGTGCCCAGCCCCCCCCCACCAGTCCAAGTGTGAGATTCCAGAGCTCGCGTGGGAACCCCTTCTCCCAGGTGGCAGTGCAATGCACAGCCCCCGCACAATTGGACAGCCACTTGAGTTGTGGGTTTGTTTGTTTGCCTGATCTTTTTATACTCTCCATACCAGACTGGCACCCAACTCTTTCTCAGACACCACCCCCAACCCTTCTATACACCAGACTCACCCCACGCTTATCCAGACTTAAAAGACCATTCCAGACCTCAGCTTACTCATTCTTGGGGCCAGTTTGTCCCTTAAGGGGGCCCCCCGACCATCGTGGAGGAACATGCTTCTGAATCCTTTCTTGTTATGCCCAGTTTGTCCCTGCAGGGGGCCTCCCCGTGGTCTAGAGGAGGTGAGTTGTGTTTTAATATGTTTGTTTTTGTATAAGGAGCCCCATGGCTAAACATACCCAGAAGGGTATACTGTTTTTTTAACTTACAAATTATTTACCCAGGATAGCGCAACTGAGATGCAGTATCCTGTTTTTCAGTGCAGTTCTGCTTTTACCCATTTCTACAGCTTAGTGGACTGAAGCCTTGAGAGATGTGACTTGCTCAGTGTTACAGAGTGAGTAAGTGGCCCTGGTGGGATTTGAACCCAGGTCACCTGGTTCCCAAGTCTGATGATGATGATTAGGTCTGTACCTTTGTCTCGGAAGTTATGGAAATCTTGGATACTGTGATTTTACTCATTTTTATGAAAACCCTATAACCCTTCCCAACAACTTAATTTTTGCCTTTTGCAAATTGCAAACCCATCATTTTGTCACTCACCTCCGCAATGCTCTTGGTCCCCAGTAAGCCCTGAGTGTGAGATTCGGGGGCTTGCACATGAGCTCCGGTGTCCCAAATGACAGTGGAATGCCTTCTGCCATGGAGACAGCCTCTAAATGTAAATGTTAAAACAATTAATCATTGCTGAGGTGCTTGTATAAATATATGTCTCAAAATAGAGGTACTTTTTTTTCTGCAAAGATTTTCATTCTACTCTAGCAGACCTGGGCAGCTATCAGCATTGTCCCCATGCTCAGCTACTGTTCCTGCCTCTTTCCAGTTTGGAAATTCAGCTCCCCCCATGGATTTACCCCCATGGTGAGGCCAAGGGGAAGGCTGTTCTCTCCCCAGCCCCCAGAGCACACTTTGAGATTCTTCCCTGGACCAGAGTGGGAGAGCGAATCACAGAGACATGAGCAAGACTTCACAAAGCCCTGGCGCTTAGTTTTCTGCTTTTCTCCTCCCTCCATCCCTCTCCATGCTGCAGCACCAGGATGTGCACATGGAGGCGCGCATGTACCACGCTGCTGTAGCCCCCTCCCCTTTCGAGTAGCTCATACCTGCATGACCATCAGGCCTCTACCCAGTCATAGGCCAAGACGGCTTGACCACCCCTCCCGGGAGAGAAGAGCAGTCCTTGGGATGCTCAGTCCTCTCTAGCCCTGCCAACCCCCCAGCAGCCCATGCTCATTCCTAAACACAGGTCACCGGCATGGCAAGAGGTAAGGCATTCTACACCTTCACCCTCCACACCACCAGGCTGGATAAGCAGAGAGGTATTTTTTAACACACAAGGGATCCCTGACTTTTTAAAACACAGAAACACAGAAATCTGCCAGCAGAAGAAAGCCTTACACTAAGTCTGCCTGATGTGGAGCTACATGCACCTCAGGGTTTCCTGTCACTCTGCCTCCCTTCCACTCCCCCGGTCCCCTATACTAGACCCTTCACTGTATCCCACCCCCTCCTAAAGAGTCCCATGAATTTGGTGCCAACAACCTCCTCTGGTAGCTTATTCGACCCTTCCACCACCCTCTCTGTGAAATACTATCTCCTGGTTTCTCTTCTGAATACCCCCTGCCAATTTCCAGCTGTTCCTTCCTAGTCCACCCTATTAATATGCTTCAGGTATTTATTTTTAAATTATTCCTTGGTAACCAGGTAAGGCCCACTAGGAACAAGTACCTGTTTTCCGGGGCAACCCGGAAGCACTGGGGAGGTTAAATGACTTGCTCAGTGTCACTCAGTATGTAAATGGAGGTTGTGGGAATCAAACCCAGGTCTGCTGGGCTGGCTCACTGGTACAGCAGTAGTGCTACCACTTGTGATGCCGACGACCAGGGTTCGGAAGCGAACCTTGGAGTCGGAGTGCCGGCCAGGGGAAGGAGGGCTGAGTGTCCCATGTACTGCTCTCCTTCTCGAGGGGGAAAGGGTGGGAGAGATCCCACCATTCACCTGACCCCTGGTGAAGACCAGGAATCCAACAGCCGGTGCCCATAGTTGCTGGAGGCGGGGCACATGTCGGCATACACACCTTGACATCACTGCACGTCCCACCTCCTGGGGAGAAAAAAAAGTAGACAACCTGGGCCACGCAGGCTGCACCTGCCTCATGCCGCCAGCCCCACACCACCAAACTGTGGCATCACCAGAACCATATCCCATTGTATGGCGGGAGGAACCGGGGCCCCCTCCCAACAGCCCCACTCTGGAGGTGGGGTAATCCAGGGTGTACCTCTGGATTAGGTAAGTCCCAGGGAGGTGGATGATGGGGCTAGGCGCAGGGGTAGGGTCGGTCCTTGAGGGGGAAAAAGTAGAGCAAATTAAAAAAAAAAAAAAAACAGGTCTTCTGGATGCACGAGGCTATTCACAGCTTGTTATCCTAACCTCTAGGCTATACTGCCTGCCCCAGGTGTTTAAAAGTCTTGATCCTGCCCAACACCCCCCCATCATGTTTTTGTAGCTTTAACTTTGATTTCCATGACATCTTTTGTTTTGACCATGACATTACCGTGATTTTCTCCAAGATTTATCAAAACTGAAGTACAGCCCTAATGATTATGGTGGTGATTTTGGCAAGCACTGTTTTTTAATGCAGGGATCCACAGTTTCTACACTCCCCAGCTGCAGTGGACTGCTAGCTGTTTTTTTGCACTGATCAGTGACCCTGCACTCACAGGGCCGCCCCAATAAATCCTTGGAGTGGACAGCAGGTTAGCGGAGACAGCTATAAAAATCAGAGCTGATCCACACACTCCCTACATGAAAGCTGGCACCAGTTTCATGGCTGACTAATGGTCTGTCTGCAAGGAGCCTGTGCATTAGACAGCCCTTCACAGGCCATCCGTAGTGATAAGGCAGGGTCAGGCTGTTAATTATTTCAGCACATCCCCCAGAAATGTGACAACAAGCTGTGAGAGTGAATAGAGCTCAGGAACACTGTATCGCAGTGCTATTACAAAAAAATAAAGACATTGCACTGGCATGTGACAACTTTTTGCTTGGCAGATTTGAATTTATTAATTTAGCGATTTATTAATTTTGAATTTTAGGTCAGAATAGGTAATTGAGGCAAGGTTTGTCTCCAGGCTTGATCAGGAGTGCAGTTTGGGGGATACCTCTCAGCTGCAGCTGATTTTCAGAGATGTCCCTGATTTTGCTTCAGCAATTCCCTCTTTCCCCTCCTAAAATTGGTGTTTTTGTCACTAAAAAATAGTGATTTAAAGCATAAAATATTATTAGACATTGATGTTAAAGTCTAGTTCTCCATCAGAAAATGCATTTCATATTAAGTCACACATTGTAGGAGGCTTCTTTAGGTAATATTGCCATTTTTAAAGATTTGTCCCTGATTTGGGTCATTGGTGTCTGTTGTTTAAGCCCTGCGCCTGATTCGGGTCATTCGTGCCTGTTGTTTAAGCTCTGTCCCTGATTTGGGTCATTGGTGCCTGTTGTTTAAGCCCTGCGCCTGATTTGGGTCATTGGTGCCTGTTGTTTAAGCTCTGTCCCTGATTTGGGTCATTGGTGCCTGTTGTTTAAGCCCTGCCTCTGATTTGGGTCATTGGTGCCTGTTGTTTAAGTCCTATCCCTGATTTGGATCATTGGTGCCCGTTGTTTAAGCACTGTCCCTGATTAGGGTCACTGGTGCCCGTTGTTTAAGCACTGCCCTGATTAGGGTCATTGGTGCCTGTTGTTTAATCCCTACCCCTGATTTGGGTCATTGGTGCCTGTTGTTTAAGCCCTACTGCTGATTTGGGTCATTGGTGCCTGTTGTTTAAACCCTGCCCCTGATTTGGGTCATTGGTGCCTGTTGTTTAAGCCCTGTCCCTGATATGGGTCATTGGTGCCTGTTGTTTAAGCCCTGTCCCTGATTTGGGTCATTGGTGTCTGTTGTTTAAGCCCTGTCCCTGATATGGGTCATTGGTGCCTGTTGTTTAAACCCTGCCCCTGATTTGGGTCATTGGTGCCTGTTGTTTAAGCCCTGTCCCTGATTTGGGTCATTGGTGCCTGTTGTTTAAACCCTGCCCCTGATTTGGGTCATTGGTGCCTGTTGTTTAAGCCCTGTCCCTGATATGGGTCATTGGTGCCTGTTGTTTAAGCCCTGTCCCTGATTTGGGTCATTGGTGTCTGTTGTTTAAGCCCTGTCCCTGATATGGGTCATTGGTGCCTGTTGTTTAAGCCCTGTCCCTGATTTGGGTCATTGGTGCCTGTTGTTTAAGCCCTACTCCTGATTTGGGTCATTGGTGTCTGTTGTTTAAGCCCTGTCCCTGATTTGGGTCATTGATGTCTGTTGTTTAAGCCCTGTCCCTGATTTGGGTCATTGGTGCCTGTTGTTTAAACCCTGCCCCTGATTTGGGTCATTGGTGCCTGTTGTTTAAGCCCTGTCCCTGATTGGGTCATTGGTGTCTGTTGTTTAAGCCCTGTCCCTGATATGGGTCATTGGTGTCTGTTGTTTAAGCCCTGTCCCTGATTTGGGTCATTGGTGCCTGTTGTTTAAGCCCTACTCCTGATTTGGGTCATTGGTGCCTGTTGTTTAAACCCTGTCCCTGATTTGGGTCATTGGTGCCTGTTGCTTAAGCTCTGTCCCTGATTTGGGTCATTGGTTCCTGTTGTTTAAGCCCTGCCCCTGATTTGGGTAATTGGTGTCTGTTGTTTAAGCCCTGTCCCTGATTTGCAAGGCAGGAGGCTGAGGGGTGAAGGGGTTCAGGGTCACAGCAGGAGGGATGTGTACGGCAAATCACAGAGCAACATGGCATAGAAACATTTTCATTTTCATTTTTTTGTTCCATTTCATTTTTATGTTTATTTTTTATACTGGAAGGCATGTGAACAGTACTGCCCATTTTCACAAGCGTCCAGTTGGAGGAGTTGCATGAGATACATATATGAATCAGGGGGTATAACAGTGTACAGGTACAAAATCATGTTGTAAGTGAATACATGAGATTTAACAGAGAGAAAGATTGTAAAGTAAAGTGCCTTTACTGTGTTATATATGGATGGAAATGAATGTCAAATTTGTATTTCTGAATTGTGCTTCTTATGTACTACCCTAATGTTTCAATAAACATGAATTAAAAAAAAAAACAGAGAGAAAGATTATAGGGGAGGTATGAAGGGTGAGAGGGGGACAATCAGAGACAGAAACAGTTAGACTTTCTGAGGAAGGAGTGCTTGACGTTGTGTTTGAAGGCTCCGACCGAAGTACATAGACAGTGATGGCAGAAAAAGACCAGAGGTCCATCCAGCCTGCCCAAGTTCCCTTTAATCCCTGGAATCTACTGTTCCTCCAGGGTACTAACCCTCCTCATCCTGTCTCTATTCTCCTCCCTGGTCCTGTCGCCCCCAGTAAATACTATTCCCTTCATTATGTGTGCTTCAGAGCTCAGTGCTTGTGCTATGTACTGTAATGGATAATGTAGGTTGTGCTTGGATACAGAGGCCAGATCAGCAAGTAGAACAATGCCCGTCAGATATTTAGCAGTTTGAATTGATCAGTGCTTAGGTACTTTGAACATAGTTATACAGTCAGCGATTATAGTGCAAGTGAGCTGGATAGTCTTATGCAAGTGCTTAGATGCTTGAGCTGATGAGTAACGTGTTATGACTTGGTATTGGTTTGGCCTTACTCTGTATCCCGCTGTAAAAGAATACTTAGTCCAGTAGTACGAGACCCCCCCAAAAAGAATAATAGTATCAAACGAGTATCTCCTCCAACTCCGGAGAGTGCGACCAGTAGCATGCAGGAGAGGAAAAAAACCCTTTGGGGGAAACCTCTGAGGACCCATGGCTACTGACCTGCCCTTCCTTCTGGGCATACTAAGGGAGAATAATCCTAAATAACAATAGTAAGCTAATTTGAGTTCCAAAGCTCGAGATCCTGATCCAGTGAAGCGAAAGCTGAATAAGTACAGAATATTCCGGTTGGTGAACGTAGCACTATCCTTCTAGCAAATCCTAGTCCAAGAATCCATGTCCGGAGCAGAATGGTGGGAGACTGGAATCCATGGTTGATAATAATAATTTGAAGTGTCAAAGTTACATTGGTGAAATGTTCCGGCGGTGATGATAGCTTCTGCAAGGAGAACCATTGACCAAAAGGCTAAGTATCCATGTCCAGAGTAGGAGGAAGGTTGTTCGTATTCCTCTTGGCAAGCTTCGCAAATGAAGGCTTGGTGACGGAGCATAAGAACTGAGCACATGCTGCGTGATCTGGAGAGGGCGAGCGGTAGGAATCTCCGATCTGGAGTGGAAACAGGTACAGTAAGTGAATTAGGTATAGATCTTAATGTGAATATGTAGACATAAGTTAAACGTACCTATAGATCCCGATGGGGAAGTAGGTTGTAGAATAAGGAATCGGTCTTGATGAACCTCTAGGCCCTGTAAGGACGAAGCAGGTAATATGAGCAAGTAATGTAAATAAGTGGTCCTATACATAGGTCAGTTGTAGTAGTAAGTAAAGCTGCATGATGCAGATGTAGTAGCAGGGAAGTAATATTGCATAGCTTATATACAGCATACAGCGAGGGGTATGAAGAAATGGTAATAGCACGGGAATCGAAGAGCTTCGTCTGGTGATCCAAATGGTTGCGTAACAATGTTGATATCCACATTTCAAAAGCCAGAATGGTACATTAGCTAGAAATGACTTGGTAAGAATATTCTGACAAGTCCTGAATAGTCAAGCTTATGTCATTGATGGTGATAACTGAAGGGGCTGAGTCAAATGAAATAGCATTGTCACAGGGTCCAAGAAGCCTTAGAGCATAAATCAGGATATTGAAGGTCTTCTGGATAAGCTCAACTAAGTGTCCTGGTAAGAGTGTAGTAGTAGTAGTAGTAGTAGTTTCATATGACTGAAGCGGCAGGGCAGAAGCATCCAAAGAATAGATGACAAATGGCTAAACAAATCCAGATGTGAGTCCATAGTAAAGAAGCTCCTAGGGCTGGCTGACACGGCAGCAGGTAGGCATACAGTAGAATATGTGAACCTCTGGGCCCTGAGTTGGGCGAGGCAGGTGTAGAGTAGAAGTAGTTAAACACCCCGGCCCGATGGGTGAAAGCAGGTCATAGAAGTAGGCGATTACAATGCAATAATATAAGAGCAAAGAACCTCCGGGCCTGTAGGGGCGCAGGTCTGGTGAAATGCAATGGCGAACCTCCGGCCCTGCTGGACGAGGCAGGTTGCAGAGCAGTGATAGATAATGTAATGAAAGTGTCGAACTGCATGCAATGCAGAAATAGCAGCGATGTAGTGAGGAATAAATTGTAGATGGTATTGTAATGGCAACATATCCTGAGTCATTTAGTGCGGAGTAGTACTGTAGTTTTAAGGCAGACTTCTGAGAGCAGAACGGTGCTGTAGACTGTCATATCCTGAAGATCGAGGATGGTAAGGATTGCAGTGAAAAGACCTTGGCGGAAGAGTTGGCAACTCGACGAGAGGTAATAAGCATCCTGAAACTGTAGTAAATCAATATCTTAGGCATCAGTTAAACTAAGGAAGACAGTATGGAATAAAAGTCAGCAGGGAGTCCTGGCGGAGACGGTAGTAGTAACTCCGGGGAGTCGAAGTAGCATGGCGATGAGCATCCAAGGAAATTGAAGTGAATATCTTGATGTATTACAGAAATAATCCAATGGAAGGTGGAAACTTTAGGGAGCATATTTTGGAAAGGTCAGTCTGAATGAATAAAGCAGCTCTGTAGGAAGCATCCATGGGAACGAGTGGGAGCTACCCCAAGAGATAGGGAAGTGCGGCTAGATCACGTGTAGGTTGGCCGATGAACTGTAGTTGGTATGGTTGAATGAGTATGTTGCCGGTGAGTAAATAGAATTAGTAGCTAAACCCCAGAAGGCTAGCAAGCAGCTAGACCATGCGAGGCAGCTGGTAAGGTAAGTAAAGAGTGGCAGCCAGCTCCACGTAAGCTAGCATGCACAGCTGGACCACACATAGGTCAGCTGGTGAGGTAAGTAAAGAGAGGCAATGAAGCCCCATAAAGGTAAGCCAGTACGGCTGGACCACACGTAGGTTAGCCGAAAAGTGAGGAAGGAGCAAACAAAGTGAAGCATGAAGGCAAGCATCCAAGTACAGTGATATCAAATCCTAAAACATAATCCGATGGGAAATCCACAATGGAGCACAGATGATCCTGGATGGGTGGAAAAGTGCGAATAGGTAAGGTGAGCTGCAGCGTCTAGAACTCGAGTAGCAGGATCGAAGACAAGACATCCTGGAGTGTGTCCAATCTCAATAGAGAAGCCCTGATGGTCCGCTAGAAGAGCTGGGAGCAGCTCAGAGTGCAATGATGGGGTGCATGGCTGAAGTACATGGCTGGAGGCCAGAAGCCGAAGGCAAGGAAGTAGCTTAGGTCCGAATGCAGGTAGGATGAGCAGCTGAAACCCCACTTATGTCAGCCGAAGGAAGGAGTAGAGCAGCAGCTGGCCCCACGAAGGCATAGCAAACTGCAACCCACACTCAGGGCAGCAAATGAGTAGCGAAAGTAGTTAGGCTAGGCACAATCGATTGACAGCTGAAAGCTGGGATCTGGATGAGCACATCATGCTGATATGGTGCAGAGCAATGTGGAGGCGCTGTAGAGCAATGCTGACTCAGTTAAGTCTTGAATATGTCTGGCTGCCTTCTCAGCCGTGTGAAATGGCTACCAGGAAGTGGTAATGCAAAGGCCGAGTAGTGGCTATGCAAGACTGCATAATGTAGTGCTGCTCCAGAAACCAAACTAATAATGCTCCATATCATGGATGAGTATGGAGTACACTGTACGCAATAATGGAGGAGTCATAGCCGCTAGAAAATGCTGCAGCAATGCACATAGATACTGAACAGTGCACAGCAATGCTTCATGCAAATTGCAACAGCAAAGGGGTTACTTCTAATAACGCGACCACGGTCTGGCTAAGAACAACAAATCTGAGTAAGCATCCAAGGTTCAGAATGCATACTACAGTCTTTAACCTGAAGGCGGAGACACATGCTCGCATTGCTGGCTGTATGAGCGCTGAGATCCCCGGTAATGAGGGTGATGGTATACGAGGTGGCTGGAGCTGCGAGCTGGAGAAGCGAGCAAGGAGGCTCTGCAACAAGTGTCCTGGAGTCCTGAAATGAGCAGGTCCAGAGGCGAACGAGCGGTGGCATGGGCAGTGGATGCAAGAAGAAACAAAAGACAACAGGTAAGGGCAAAGTGGACTGACAGGCAAGATCAGTAGCAGGGAGCAGAAAACAGCGGCCTCGTAAGAGAGCACAGGGGAGTAAAGGGAGAGAATGCGGAGCACAGCAAGGCAACAGAAGTCCCCCCCCCAAAAAAAAGCACGAAGGGAGAAGCAAAAATGGCAAGGGAGCAGGAGAAGGGCGAGGGGGCCAAGTAAACACCAAAGGAAAAGCAGAGACAGGAGGAATGAGCAGGACAGGATGGGGGGGGGGGCAAGGCAGAGGAAGAAACAGAGAGCAACCACAACCCAGCAGCATGCCAGCGAGCACAGCGAGTGCGACTCACTCTAAGCAGAGCGGATGTACCCTGCTCATTTAAATAGGCTGTGGCGAGAAGCTCTTCCCCCACATAACTACAGGCGATAGCCTTTACATTATGTCCCAGCCCTGCTTGAATCCCCTACCTGTTTTCACACCCACCACTTCAGCTGACAGACTGTTTCAAGGTTCCACCACCCTTTCTGTAAAGTAGTACTTCCTCACATCCCTCCTGAACCTTCCTCCTGTTAATTTCCATTTGTGTCCACGTGATCACGAATTGGTATTCAGGCTAAACAGTTCTGTGCAGTTCCCCTTTGTTAATTCCTTTGAGGAACTCCAAGGTCTCTCATATCTCCCCTTCCCCTTCTGGTCTCCAGTGATTACATACTGTATTCAGTGCCATTAGGCGCTCCTCATAGTCAAGGCCCCTGGAATTCTGCGATTCTGCGGTTGTGGAATTTTCCACAGAATTTGCATCATGCCGTAAAATATATATAGTGCCGCAGAATTCATTGTTTTTGGTGAATTTCCATTCAAATATACTGTTTTTCCATAGTGTCAGGCTTTCTCTCCCATATCGTTTATCCTGAAGCCCCTCCTCTGCACTTAGCATGTGATGGCATCAGTGACATCACATCATATTTAGCCAATGGCAGGACTGTGTTTTGCCAGAGAAATAAATAAATCATGCCGCAGAAATCAGAAAATGTTGCCGCAGAAGTCAAGGAGCCCTGCTGCAGAAATCAGAAAATTTTGCCGCAGAGCACTAGGGGCCCTGCTCATAGTATTTGCCCTGCTGGCCCTGAATCATTTCTATATTTGCTTGCATGCATGTGCAAGACATATAGTGCCACCATACGAATTTTCCTAGGTGCGCCACCCCACTTCCAATGCCCTGCTTCTTCTTACAGGCACGGCCTCACTCCACCAATAAATGTCTGAGTTGTCTATGACAGCAGTTCAGATACGGTGGCATACAGTTCAAAGCAAAAGACCACTACATTGAGCGGTGATAATGTGTAGGCAATTTGCATACTGCCGTTGGCAGGCAATTTGCATATTGCTGTCGGCAGTGTGCGAAGTGCCTTCACGTCAGCGCTGTATCTGAACAGCTGTCACAGACAGCTCCATTTTTTTTTTGGATATCCCCCCCGGAAAAACACCCAAGTAGCACACTGGGAGCCCACCCCAGCATGCTCATGCCCCCCAACCCAGCACACTGTATGGCAGACGGGGGCACCCAATCCCCCGTCAGCTCCATTGTAACCGCCCCCAAAAACAGACTTCCAGGTGCCACGCTGGGAGCCCGGCCCAGCATGGCAAAAGTCTGTATGGCCGACGGGGGTGCCCAGTCCCCCGTCGGCTCCACTGCCCCCCCAAATAAACTTCCAGCTGCCATGCTGGGAGCCAACCCCAGTGTGGCAAAAGCCCATATGGCCGACGGGGGTGCCCAATCCCCCATGGCTCCACTGCCCCCAAAACAAACTTCCAGCTGCCATGCTGGGAGCCCACCCCAGCATAGCAAAAGTCTTGCATTGTCTCCAGGGAAAAAAAAAACACCTATAAGAAAAAACAGTCCCTCGTTGACTCTCTCGCCCCCTCCCCCAATCCACGCCCACCCTCTGCATACTCCACCTCCCTACACCCCCATCTCACCCCATACTTACCTCCGGACACTGGCACAACGATCTTCGGTGTACTGGGAACACGTCTGCACTCTTCAAAGACAACCGCGAACTGAAGAAATGCCAGTAAGCTGTATAATGGCATAAATGTTTTTTTTTTTCAACTTTGGTGCATATCTCAGCCATTTTTGGGAATTTTTTCACCAAATTTTCAACATGGGTTCTTGGGACCCCACCTCATGAACTCAGTCACTGTCATGTTGTTATTCGGTCCCGAAAGGTGATTTCGTGGTCACTGTATGGAACCACCTTTCTGAATGAGTAACAAAATGACAGTGTCACAGTTCATGAGGTAGGCCCGCAAAAACCCCATGTTGAAAATTTGGTGAAAAAATTCCCAAAAATGACTGTTTTACGAGCGTGTGTTGCGCAGTTCCTACACACGCTCATAACTTTGAGAATATTTAATATTTTCACCCAGATTTTCAGCATTACCATTTTACCACACCTCCTTATGAACTGTATAGCCGCATTTTCACATCTTGCCCAAATGTGTTTTCGCACATGTAGCGACATTGGCACAGTCAGTAAAGTAAATCAATGTTCAGGACACATTAGGAAAATCACAGTGACACTGTTCATGAGCAGAAGTGTTAAAATGGCTATGTTGAAAATTTGGTGACAAAAGTCCATAAAATGACTGTGTTACGAGCATGCATTGCGCAATTTCCACGCACACGTAATAGTTTCAGTCCAGATTTTCAACACTGACATTTTTCCACACCTCCTTATGAACAGTACAGCTGTCATCTTTCACACCCTGGTCAAAATGTGTTTTCATACTTCCGGTGCAGAATAGCGCGGTCACTGTGGGAAATTACTGTTCAGGACAGATTAAGAAACTCACATTGACATTGTTCTCAAACTAATTACATTATGGGTGTACATTGCGCAGTTGCCACACATGCTCGTGACTTCACCAGTTTTTTTTTTTTATATTTTCACTCCAGATTTTCAGCAATGCCATTTTTTATACTGCCTCATGAACAGTACACCTGTCACTTTTCACATCCTGTTTGAAATGTGTTTTCGCACCTGTGGCGCCAAATGGCGTAGCCACTGTGCAAAATCACCTTTCGCCCAACGGACTGATAGTATCATTGTTCATGTGGTGGGGTCACATAAAACCCATATGGAAAACTTGGAGTAAAAAATACCGAGAAACGCTCAGGGCGTTAGGGTTTTCGACCATAACACCCTACCCTGTAGGGACTGACAGGCATCTGGGGTGTGACTTGGGACTTTCGACAGTAATGCTCATGCCATTCCACCCCCACCCCCACCCTGCAGCCAGTGACAGGCATTGAGGTGCGCCTTGGACCCTTTGCCCCCAGAGTTCACCCCATTCTCCTATACTGCGCCCATTTCAGTGTATTTCCTTATGGAATGTGGTGAATGTAAAGCCCAAACACCCCAAGGCACACCTCAACACTTGTCAGTGTCTGAAGGGTAGGGTGAGGTGAAATGTCATGACCGTCATGAGCGACGACCCAAAGGCACACCCCAATGCCTGTCCATCTCTGCAGGGGAGGGTGGAGTTGGCGTCAGTTCAATACTTCAGTGCCAACATCTTCATCAGTGACTTTGCACAGGGTCTAGAAGGCAGAATTTCACTGTTCACTGATGACACAAAGCTCTGTAACAGAGTAGACACACCAGAGGGTGTAGACAGAATGAGAAGGGACCTGCAGAAACTTGAAGAATGGTCAGGGGTTTGGCAGTTGAAATTCAATGCAAAGAAGTGCAAGATAATGCATATGGGGCACAAAAACCCTGGCACAATATATCAGTTGGGGGGTGAGGATATAGCATGCACCAAGCAGGAAAGGGATCTTGGGGTTATCATCTCTGATGACCTCAAGGTAGGGAAACAGTGTGACAAGGCAGCAGGTAAAGCAAATAGGATGTTGGGATGCATAGGCAGTGGAATCACCAGCAGGAAAAGGGAGGTCATAATTCCACTATGCAAGACACTAGTGAGGCCCCACCTGTAGTACAGTGTACAGTTCTGGAGACCTTACCTATGTAAGGACATAGACAGAGTAGAGAAGGTTCAGAGGAGGGCAAGGATTGCATCACAAGTCCTATGAGAACAGGTTGAAGGAACTGAATGTGTACTCCCTGGAAGAGAGGAGGGAGAGAGGGGATATGATAGAGACATACAAGTATCTTACAGGGAGGAACAGGGTGCAGGAATACACTATTTTTAAGCAAAAAAGATGTTCCAGAACTAGAGGGCATGGGATGAAATTGGAGGGGAGGACGATTCAGAGGAAACGTGAGGAAGAATTTCTTCACAGAACGGGTGGTGGACAAGTGGAATACCCTGCCAGAGGAAGTGGCGGGGGCTGAAACAATCACGGGATTTAAGAATGCATGGGATAGACATAAAGGAATTCTGGAGGTCAGGGGTAAGGGGCAACAGACTTCTAGGAAAACATAAACTGAACTTACAAGCTCAAATAGGCAGACTGGGTGGACCATAGGCCCTTATCTGCTGACACTGTCTATGTATCTATGTCTACGCATCTATGCCATTCCTATACTGCATCTGTCTAACTCCTGCAATTCCACTAATGCCAGCAAGCAAACATTCAGCATTGACAAATGCTTATTGTTACTCAGCGCTGCACTGTCTCCAACCTATCCTTATCCTTTCCGAGGTGAAGACTCCAGAACTGGGCACAGTACTCTAGGTGAGGCCTCACCAGGGATTTGTATAAGGGAAGTATTACCTCTTTTCTTCTACTATCCATACCCCTCCCGATACACCCCAGCATCCTGTTAGCCTTACTGTAGTCCTTGTTGCACTGACTCGATTACTTAAATGAATAATAATTACATTTATTGATTTACTGATTAAATTATTGTTTAAAAGACATATATATATACATTCGACTATAAAGAAAATACACAAAATAAGTGACGCACCAAGCAAAATAGCTTCAGCAAACCACAAATATGTGCCAAAAGTCATATATACAGTAAGACAATATTTGCTGTGGGATTTCTTACTGCCTCAGGCCCCCTCCCTCTGATATCTGTCCTGACACTGTATAAACAAAGGAAGTGAGCTCAAGGAGAGCTGATCCTTACAGGTCTCTGTTTTTTAGACTTTTATTTCCTCAGGATGGCGTCTGAACAAATAATAAGGAGCAGTGTACAGTCGGCCACAGAAGGGTTTCAATCATTTACCTGTGGTAGCAGATGGCAGCTGTCTAGTCTAGATATGGTAAGAAGTGTTTGGGAGAAAAACAATTGAATGTGTGCATACTGGGTGTGCTGAATGGAAACAGTCTTTGAATGGGCCAATTCGGCTTGGATTCATACAATGCTTTTCAATGCTTTGCAGTGCGTGGGCACACACACACACACACACACACGCATACTCACACTATCTAAAAGAGCTTTACAGAGCAATGTATTAAGGTGTCTTTATAAAATGATGGGAATTGGAAAATCTTTGCCACTGACTGGCCAAGGCAGTCTGAAACCTATATATTTACCTCAAAAATCTTATGCCTAGTAAAAAACAAGCATTTGTCAATGCCGAATATTTGCTCACTGGTATTAGCATTAGAAATGCAGGAGTTAAACAGATGCAGAATAGGAATGGCAGTGAAGTACTTAACTTCACGTGAACCCCACCTCCATCCTGTAGAGATGGACAAGATTTGGGGTAAGGTTTTGGGTCGTCACCCATGACGGTCAAGCCATGTCACCTCACCCTATTCTGCAGACACAACACGTATTGAGCTGTGCCTTAGGGTGTTTGGCTTTATGATCACCCCATTCCATAAGGACATACGTTGAAATGGGTGCAGCATAGGAGAATGGGGTGAAGTCTTGGGACGAAGAGTCCAAGGTACACCTCGATGCCTGTCAGTGGCTGGGGGGTGGGGGTTGGATGGCATGAGTAGTACAGTTGGCAATCCAAAGGCACACCCCGATGCCTGCCTGTCTGTACAGGGTAGGACGTTATGGTTAGAAACTGTAATGCCACAGGCATTTGTTGGTATTCACAGTACAAATTTTGAACATGGCCTTTTTGTGACCCCACCTCATGAAGGCATTTGGGACCTCTTGTCATGAACAGTGGCAGTGTGATTTTGTCAATGTGTCCTGAAAACTGACTTCCAACAGTGACAGTACCATTCTGCACCACATGTACCAAAACACAGATCGGGCAGGATGTGAAGAATTACAGCTGTACCATCCATAGGGAGGTATGAAGAGATGGCAATGTTGACAATGTGTAGTGGGAATATTAAAAATGCTTGCACTTCTGAGCATACATGGAAACCACGCAATGCATGCGCGTCACACAGTCATTTTATGGAGTTTCATCACCAGATTTCCAACATAGGCATTTAACTACCTGTGGTCATGAACAGTGTCACTGTGATTTTGTTACTGTGTCCTGAACACTGATTTCCCACAGCAACCACGGTATTCTATGCCGAAACTGCAAAAACACACTTCAACCAGGATGTAAAAAATGACAGCTGTACTGTTCATAAGGAGGTGTGGGAAAATGGCAGTGCTGAAAATCTGAAGTGAAAATATTACAAATAGAAACATAGAAACATAGAAACATAGAAGTTGACGGCAGATAAGGACCGCAAGGCCCATCCAGTCTGCCCATTTCTTTTTCTACCTTATAAATGTGCCATCGGCCTTTGCTCTGTCAGTGACCTATCTATTCATAGTCATTTGTATTGCTCCCTTATGCCTATCCCATGCCTGTTTGAAGCCCTGCACTGTATTCATAGCCACCACTTCTTGTGGTAAGCCATTCCATGCATCTACCACTCTTTCTGTGAAAAGAATTTCCTCACATTCCCCTTAATCGGCCTCCTCTAATCTCATGCTGTGTCCTCTTGTCCTGCTATTTTTCTTATATTTAAACATGTTAGACTCTTTCACCTTGTTTATGCCCTTAAGGTGTTTAAATGTCTCGATCATATCACCTCTCCCTCCTTTGCTCAAGGGTATACATATTGAGCTCCGTTAATCTGTCCTCATATGTCTTCTGATGCAGTCCCTGCACCATTTTGGTTGCCCTTCTCTGGACTGCCTCAATTTGGTTAATAGTCCTTGTGAAGGTGTGGCCTCCAATACTGCACGCAGTACTCCAGATGGGGCCTAACCAATGTCTTGTACAGAGGGATTATTACCTCCCTCTTACGACTTGTGATACCCTACTAATACATCCTAACACCCCTAGCCCTACCTACTGCTTTAGAGGTCTGCTTGGATGATTTTAGGTCATCAGTGATGATGATGCCCAAGTCTCTTTCTTCCTTTGTGACTGCTAGCAACTCCTCCCAGCCTATAAGTGGCTTCAGGGTTTCTCTTCCCTATGTGCATGATTTTGCACTTCTTTGCATTAAATCCCAGTTGCCACTCTTCTGACCATTCTGCTAGTTTATCCAGATCTCTTCTCATTCTGCCCACCCCATCTGGATCATCTACTCTGTTGCAGATCTTGGTGTCATCTGCAAACAGACAAGCCTTACCCTCTAGTCCATCTGCGGGTCACTAATGAAGATGTTGAATAGGACTGGCCCCAGGACTGATCCCTGAGGTACCCACTTGTGACTTGCATCTCTTCTGACTGTATACCATTTACCACCACTCTCTGTTTTCTGCCAGTCAACCAGTTTGCCACCCAGTTGACCAACTTCTGACCCACCCCGAGCCTACCTAGCTTATTTATCAATCTTCTATGTGGAACAGTGTCAAAGCTTTGCTGAAGTCAAGGTAGGCGACATCAACTGCTCCCCTTGGTCCACCACTCTGGTTACCCAGTCAAAGAAATCTATGAGATTAGTTTGACAGGACCTTCCTTTGTAAACCCATGCTGTCTTGGATCCTGTGCCCTATGGATTCCAGGTGTTGCACTATCCTTTCCTTAAGGAGTGCCTCCATAATCTTGCCCACTACTGAGGTAAGACTGACCGGTCTGTAGTTCTCCGCCTCCTCCCTGCTACCACTCTTGTGGAGTGGGATCACATGAGCCCTTCTCCAGTCTTCTGGGACCTCTCCTGTGCTCAGAGACTCACTAAACAATTCTGCTAAAGGCTCTGCTAGTTCCTCCTTTAGCTCCTTAAGTACCCTGGGATGTATGCCATCAGGTCCCATTGTCTTATCCACCCTGAGCTTAGCAAGCTCTTGTAGGACCCTTTCTTTTGTGAAGGGAGTAGTGCTCACCTCCCTCCCCGCTGTGTCCATGATGCTGAGCTGTGGGCCCTGCCCTACCTTCTCTTCAGTAAATACTGAGCAAAAGTATCTATTTAGGATAGATGCCTTTACAGGGTCCTCCTCCTCACATGCTCCCTTTTCTCCATTAAGCTTAGCAATACCCCCTCTGGACTTTCTCCTTTCACTAATGTATCTATAGAAAGTCTTGTCACCTTTTTACTGTCCGTGCTAGTGTTTCCTCAGTTTGGGACTTTGCCTGCCTTACTGCCTTACCTGCTTCCCTTAGGGCAGTTTGGTATGCCTCCCTATCTTCATCCCGCTGTGTTCCCTTATATTTTCTGAAGGCCAGCCTTTTGGCTCTGACCTTTTCTGCTACTGTATTTGAGAACCAAAGTGGTTTCCTTCTTCTTTACACTTCCTTTTCTGTCTAACACAATGGGATGTTGCTTCAAGTATTGTATCCTTAATGCTTGCCCACTTTGCCTGTACCTTCCTCACCTGTGTTTCTTTTTGCCAGGGCTAGCTTAACTCTGTTGGCCATCTTATCAAAGTCAGCTCCTCTGAAGTCCCATATTTTGCCTTGGAATGGGATGATTTAGATGTAGTAGCCAAATTGAACCATACCATGTGATGGTCACTGGCCCCAGGTGACCTTCTACCTGGAGATCTGTGATCCCTTCTTTGTTAGTCAGTACTAGATCTAGGATAGCCCTGTCTCTTGTGGGTTGCTGTACCAGTTGTTTGAGGCCCTCCCCTGCAGGGAATCCACTATGTGTCTAGTTCTGGCCGATGTTCCTGCTGGTATTGACCAATCTGTATCTGGCATGTTGAAGTCTCCATTATCAAGAACCTCCTTTAGCTGTCATGTTTTGTATATCTTCTAACAGTAATGTGCCTATGTCCTCCCTCTGGTCTGGGGGCCTGTAGACAACCCCAGTTCTTATGGCTGTCCCATTTCCTGTTTCCAGGGTGACCCACAGTTCTTCTGGCTCATTATGTGTATTCTGAATTTCTGTAGCTTTGATATTTTCATTAACATACAGGGCCACTCCTCCCCCCCTTTTTGCACCTCGGTCTCTTCTGAACAATACAAAGTTATAAGTGTGCGTGGAAACTGCGCAACGTACAGTCGTAACACAGTCATTTTATGCACTTTCATCACCAAATGTTCAACACAGGCATTTTAGGACCTCTGCTAATGAACAGTGTCACTGTGATTTTTGTAATGTGTCCTAAACAGTGATTTCCCACAGCAACCACGCTATTCTGTGCCGGAAGTTCAAAAACACATTTTGGCCAGGATGTGAAAAATGACAGCTGTACTGTTCATAAGGTGGTGCGGAAAAATGGCAATGTTGAAAATATGGCATGAAAATATTGCAAATGTGTGAAGTTACAAGCGTGCGTGGAAAATGCACAATGCACGCGCGTAACACAGTTAGTTTATGGACTTTTGTCACCAAATTTTCAACATAGCCATTTTAGCACCTCTACTAATGAACAGTGTCAGTGTGATTTTCCTAATGTGTCCCGAACACGGATTTCCCACGACGACCACGCTTGTCTGTGCCGGAAGTGCAAAAACACATTTGGGCCGGGATGTGAAAAATGACAGCTGTACTGTTCATAAGGAGGTGCAGGCAAATGGCAGTGTTGGCAATCTGGAGTAAAAATGCTGCAAATGAGCGAAGGTACGAGCGTGCGTAGAAACTGCACAATGCATGCTCGTAACACAGTCATTTTATGAACTTTTCTCACCAAATTTTTAGCATAGACATTTTAGGACCTGTGCTAATGAACAGTGTCACTGATTTTCTTAATCTGTCCCAAACATTGATTTCGCACACCAACTGCACCATTGTGCACCACATGCACAGAAACACATTTGGGGTGAGATGTGCAAAATTAAAGCTGTACTGCTCATAAGTAGGTGTGGTAAAATGGCATTGTTGAACTTCTGGACTGCAAATATTAAAAATTCACACTCTTACGGGTGTGCGTAGGAACTGCGCAACACATGCTCGTAAAACAGTCATTTTTAGGAATTTTTTCACCAAATTTTCAACATAGCCATTTTAAGACCTCTGCTCATGAACAGTGTCACTGTCATTTTCTTAATCTGTCCCAAACATTGATTTCACACACTGACTGTGCCATTGTGCGCTACATGCGTGGAAACACATTTTGGACGAGATATGAAAAATGTCAGCTGTACTGCTCATAAGTAGGTCTGATAAAATGGCAATGTTGAAAATCTGGAGTGCAAATGTTACAAATTCGCGAACTTACGAGTGTGCGTAGGAATTGCGCAACGCACGCTCGAAAAACAATCATTTTTAGGAATTTTTTTACCAAATTTTCAACATAGCCATTGTATGACATCTGCTCATTAACAGTTTCACTGTGATTTTCTTAATCTGCCCCAAACATTGATTTTGCACACCGACTGCGCCATCGTGCACTACATGTGTGGAAACACATTTTGGGTGAGATGTGAAAAATGACATCTGTACTGCTCATAAGTAGGTGTGATAAAATGGCAATGTTGAAAATCTGGAGTGCAAATGTTACAAATTCGTGAACTTACTAGCGTGCGTAGGAACTGCGCAACGCACGCTCGAAAAACAGTCACTTTTAGGAATTTTTTCACCAAATTTGCAACATAGGCTTTTTGAGAGCCCACCTTATGAACACTGGCACTGTCATTTTGTTAATTGGTCCCGAAAGGTGATTTCGCACAGTGACCACAAAATCACCCTTTGGACCTGATTACCACCATGACAGTGACAAAATTCATGAGGAGGGGTCCCAAAAACCCCATGTTGAAAATTTGGTGCCAAAATTCCAAAAAATGCCTGAGATATGCAGCAAAGTTGAAAAAACCCGATTTATTACATTATACAGCTTACCAGCATTTCCTCAGGTCGGCTTTGAAGAGTGCAGACGTGTTCCTGGTCCACCGAAGATCATCGTGCCGGACTCCGGAGGTGAGTATGGGGTGAGGGGTGTGTGTGGAGGCAGGGTGCACAGTGGGTGGGCGTGGGTTGCGGGAGGGGGGTGGTGTGGCAGACCACGAGGGACCATTTTTCCTTTACAGGGAAGAAAAAAAACAAAAAGACAACGCGGGGTGGTTTTTAATTTTACAGAGGCATTTGGCACACTGGGGTGGGCTCCCAGGGTGCCAAGGGACTCTTTTTGAGGGACCAGGTGCAGCCGATGGGGACTGGGCACCCCTGTCAGCACACAAGACAAGGGGGAAGAAACATCATGCCGGCGGGACTGGGCACCCTGTCGGCAGGCAAGAAAATGGGAGGGTTACATCATGCGGCGGGGTGGGCTCCCCGTCGGCAGATGCTGAAAGTGGTGGGGGATTTTGCTCTTGCCGACGGGGTGGGCTCCCCGCGCCTGAATAAACTCTTCTGACCACTGAAGCTGGTGGGAGTGGGGCCCGTCGGCCAACAAAAGACGGTTTTGGGGCACATGCTGCCGAGGGGGATTGGGCACCCCCTCAGCATGGGAGGCTGCCTAATATTGTTTGTGAACGCGGTTGCAAGCCGCCCGACATGTTCACAAACAGTATTAGGCTAGCTAACGTTCTGCCCTGCAATGACGGGTTTCTCCCTCATTGCAGCACAATGACTGATGCTGCAATGACGAGGCGGCCCCTGATTGCTGCGGTGAAAACGTTACAACTTGGTGCACTTTTTGGAGATCAGTGTCATCGGCACACTGTGCCTCCATTGGTCCACCAGTGCCAAGCCCCCAAATGCAGGGCCTCCCTTGGCTATAACACTGTTGCACCTCCACAACCCGCTTCTCTTCTAAGCTGTCACATCATGTTTCTTGCACATGCGCAAGCAAACATAAAAAGTACCAATAGAGTTTGGCAGCGCTGGCCCTAGTTATCCTGGGGCCTCTTGCAAACCTTCTTGCTGGAGCCCCATAATAGAAGCCGGGGATGCCCCAAGGAATATCATTTTCCCTACCATGGCCTTCCTATAGCTTCACTTTCAGCTAGGTTTTGTATCATTTTTTGCACTTTCCTTTAATGAAATTCAGACAGAGACACAGGGGACCAGGAAGAAAGGGGGCCAGCTGGACAGCTGAGGCTTTTAGAGGGCCCCTCTGCTCTTGAGGCCCTGTAGTTCGCACCATGCTAAGGCCGGCTGTGGAGTTTGGAATTTGGGCAAATCACATATAGAATTCATGACCCACTTCATTCATACCTGATTGCCATCACAAACATGGCTGAAACCTTTACTCACTAAAAATCTTGAGCAAGGCCCTAAAAAGTAAACTGTCTTATATTAAACAAAATAATAATAAACATTATTTACTCTCATGTTTCCCATGAACCCTTCCTTACACACATAAGCAAATTTAAAAATGAAGTGCTAATTTCATGTGTTTCTTTGGTGATCATGGGAAATACCCCTTCCATCCTTAGCAGTTTACCAGGGCAATCTCTAGTGCTTACTCTGCCAGGAATAAAATTTAGACTTTTGCTCCATATAAGGCCTTCTGTTGTGTGTGTATGAGGGGGGAATGAACATTCTGGTAGTAGAATTCTGCAGAAGTTTGAATTCCTGTATTCTGTAAAAAACAAACATATCCTCTACTGAATGTGTGGCAAGACAGATGATTGGCAGTTAGGGAGGGACTGCTTGTTACTAGTTATTTTTAACATAGAGGATAATATATGGTCATCGATAGTTAACCAGTTTGCTAACCATCGAGAGGTTACCAGGGCGGCCATGTAAACCTCGAGAGCGAAGCTCAAGAGGTTTAGGTCACCATGGCAACCTCGAGATGAGTTAAAAAAAATGGTTACCCATTGATGTACCATACATTATATTTTATAGTGTATGGTACAATTTAGGTTATTTTCAAAAGAAAGCAGTTTCTTACTGCAGTTTTTTTTATGTTGCCACTGCTCTGCCCTCACTGCTGTGGCCGTTTCAAGGCCGTTTGATCCATTTGCGTGCATGCCCAGACTGTTCCCAGTTGTTAACCCATCGATGTGACGTACCTTTGATGGGTTAACAACATCGTGACATCACATCGATGTTATAAAAAGGTAGATTTCTACCTATAACAACGTTCTACCATACATTATAAAAGAAAATACCTGTTTTTAATCATAAAAAGTTGGCTTAATTTAATTTCACTTGTTCTTCACTTTACCTACTTTATAAGCACAATAAGACACTCCAGGGTGTGGGTTAGGCTGAGATTACCACCCTTCCAGGTAAAAGCCCTCCACCTGCAGAGTTGGGCCTTGCTACACCCCTGGGTGGGTGGGCAGTTATCTCAGCATAACTCACACTCTGCAGTGGCTCTGGCGTCTGGAGCGCAGCATTGTGATTACAGTCCCTTAGGCCAGATAGCCAGGTCCAGAAGTACACAGTGTCTTGACTTTTTTGGCATCTGCCATCTAGGCCACATTCTAGTCTTTTTCAGGACACATTGGGCTCAATTGACAAACCCAACATGCTGCTAATGTGCAAGGCAGATGAATTATTAAGTGCAAATGTTGCGTAAAATCTGCATGTGTCCCCCACCTGATTCCAGCAGCATAAGCATCTGCCATGCTTTTAGGATCATGGATTAACTATGGTTTAACTGTGTGTTGTTTTACCTTTAAATAATTATTTAAGATAAAGATTGTAATACAACAACAACATGCAACATGTTTTTCTTTCAATTCTTTTTATCCTTCCGCTCTTCCATTTTACAGGCCCTCATCCTACTGATTCCAGTGCCCTTTTCCTATCAGTCCGAGACCCCCCCTGCTTGCGGTGCTGGACCCTTGGTTCACCCATGACACACCTGCTGGCCAGACCCCTTGGCTCACCCTACCAAAGCAGGCTTGCTGTCAGCGCCTCAGCTAACCCCCCCATGCAGTCCAGTTTGGCCACAGGTGGAGGTGAAGGCCAGGGGCAGCCAGGCCCTAGCAGGTCAGATCCAGCAGAGGAAGTAGTGGGCAGAAACGACATCATCCTCCCATCTGACGGCCATTTTCCACCCTGATTTCCTCCCCAGAGGAGAGGATGTGCAATGATGTCCTGGTGACATCAGGTGTGCTCCCACACCAGATGTACTGACATCTGCCTTTTCTCCAATTCCCTTGCTCATGCAGTGTCTGGCTCACTGAGCCCCAGCCAACAGTAGGGTTTGGACTATCACCAAGTGCTGTAACCCACCTGCCCCGGAGGAGGAGAGCTGTCTGCTGGATGCTTGATCCCCCCCCCCCCCGACTGACCATCCAATGCTGCAGACTTGTTCCTGAACCCGAGTCATCGGTGCCACAAGTGATGGTGTGTCAGTGTTCTGGCAGCAATATGCAAATTAAAAAACCAAAATACAACAAAATAAAATTACAACAATTATGTTAGACAGAAAGAATAAACATGGCCTAAAAAACAAACAGAACAAACTCGGAGCATTCAAGCAATGTACCAGATAGGAAAGCTCCTCATACAGTACATATAGGTTGAGATTTAACACAGCTTTAGGAATGAGGAGCAGATTTCTTGAAACATGTCAAGTTTGTTCAAAAGAGAATAACAGATTCTCTCATTATTGGTGGCATTTATCCACACAAGTAAACCAATCTTTTGTTAAGGGTACTTTGCTCTTTTTCCAGTTGTATAATAAAAGGTATTTCACTCCCAGTACAGATGCCAAAATCCAGAGTTTCTGCCCCTTCCATAGGGTGAGCAAACTGGGGATTAAACTTAGGATAAGAGAGATGCTGACAGTGGTATGCGCTGCCCAGTAACATTAGAGCACATTTTCTGTACAGTTGACAAGAGATGTGTAATTTGCAAGCAGCTCCATAGTACATGTTCTCAATCTGCAATGTATATGAATACAGCACCATCAGAACCCATTTAGTACAAACTCCATATCTTCCAATCTTTTAGGATAGACTAATAACAACATATAGAACTGTTACACTGCACTGCATCCTTACAGGCTTCACTGCACATGTGACTGAGCATGGCGGGGTTCACCTCTCCACTCCTCCCGAGGCTGGTCCGGATTCCCTGAGGATGAGCTTATACTGGCCTAGCGTGGTGTGGTGCCTTCACCTGGGGTGGTGATATGACATACCTGGCTGCTGAAACATAAGGCTATCACCTCCCAGGAAACAAGGCATGAATTGCCCACACAGTCCCTCCCCCAAAGCAAAGTGACACGGTGAGCAATAACAGTTCCCAAACCATAAACTGTAATTCAAACAAATTATTTAGAAAGGGGGGTATGGAAAGAAAGAGGGGGTAGCAAGGGTAAACTGGAAGCAGTGGGGGTAGCAGTATCTCTATACTCTAATGCAGTAAAAGTAAATATTTGAAGCAAGAAACAGTTCAGTGCTTTTCCCCACAAACTCTGCTCATCCCCCAGCAATCCTCAAACCCCAGTGTGGGTGCACCTGTGTTAATTTCTCCCAAAGGTCATGGGTGAGAGATCTCTTCAGTAGTTGCTGTGGGTACCCCACTGGGGAATGCTGAAGCTGCTAGCAGGCTGGAGCTTGGTGGCAGGCTTTAAACTGTTGCAGGCAAAATACTTTTTAAAATACAGCTGTTGAACACAAACTTTAAACTGTTTTTTCTGTTTTGCTTTTTAACCAAGGTGGAAAGGGGCCCCTGTTTGTAATCGGATGGGATTTTGTGGCCAGCTACCCTCAACAGGTCTTCTGCCTGGGCTTCTCAAACTGGCATAGTCACACTCAGGACTTCCTCCCTCAACTCCTGGGACAACAACCTTTCTCCCCAATTGCAGGGTCAAACCCTGGGTTTTACTCATGGTTCTGATGCCTCAAGCGATACCTCTACAGCTATTTAGAACAGGCTGTGTGGATGCAGTGCCCCCGTCTGGGATGCTAGCTTCCCCAGGCTTGCTTGTGGCTTGTCTTTGTGTAACCACCCAGTCCCCTAGGATTACTAGAATCCAATCAGTATTACTGTTAGGAAGGTAGCAGGCAGCTGGTAGGAAGCTCAGTAAGGGTTCCTTACATCATGACATCATTGTTTACTCAGCTAGCCTGAGGGAAGAATGATTGTCATTCAGAACTCTCGCAGCAGCATAAGCCACACTGTGTGAACAGCTGCTCTGGGGAGCTTAGAATAATCAGTTCTGTGTAGTAAGTTGTTCAGTGAGGAGGTGAGAGTGGCAGAAGGGCTGCCTGTGGGCTCTGAGGAGAGGGCCCAGGATTTCTCACCCTAGTGAAGTGTAATTTCCAGCTTCCACTGAAGTGGTGGAGACCAGTGCTGCAGCAGGATTTCCTGATTTCTACTCCCAGTGAAGTAAAAGGAACTGCTTGTTCTCAGTGGACTCAAGGGGCAATCCCCTGAAGTTTCTGTATGTGTTTCAGCTGCCTTGCATAGGAACTCGGAGAGACTGTTTCATCAACTACCCAGGAGAGTGCCTTCTTTTCTTTTTGTTGTTCCATGCCCTGTGGATGGGACAACCTCTGGTAGTACTGTTCTAGGTGTAACCCCTAGATGGCGCTATCCCAGGGGCTACTACCCCTGCCTGATTTGCCACTAACAGGTTGAGGGGCCTGGATCCAATGGCGGGTGCCTCCACCCAGAGGTCAGGGTTTGCAATAGTTAGACTAACTTGGTCACAGCCCTCTGGGACACTGCAACCCCCCTTTCTTCCCACTAGTGGCCCACACAATATATCAGAATTACTTACAGTATACACTTACCCCCAGGTCTGGTTCGGCACTGGGACCTCCTGTGAAATGAGATACAGTGCAACAATCACAGTACAGTACTTTAACATAGACAAATACCTCAGGCAGTATAACTTTGCTGAAACAAGCAGCTCTGATTTATTTAGGGGATATAACAAGGACAGGGAAATCAGGTTAATTAGCTTATCACTCTAATAATTCATTTATGGCTCTGTGCACAGGCCTATCCCTATCAGTTACTGTCCCTGGGTACCCAAGCCCTAGTGGCTAGTCCAAACCGTGGCAGCTGGTAGGGGCCCTTTCACACAGAGAAAGGAGAATTAAACAGTCAGCAGTACAGTAATTCCATTTGGATTTAATGTGGCAATTCAACAGGGAGCGACCCTGAATTAGTACTCACGACCTCCAAATAAGATAGGGTCCTTCAATGTCAGCAGGGCTCACTTGAGGTACACAAACCTCTTCACATCCATATAAAAGAAAGCACTATACCAGGCAGGCTGCATCTGTATCCCGATCGCAATTACTGCACAATACCGGAGAACACACAGCAGATTCAGTTCCTGACAGACCGAGTGCAATTTCAGCAATTCCTCCAGTCTTCTACAGGGTGAGCCTGGTTTCTACTCTTCAGAGATCCTTGATTCTTTTCACAGGACGGATTCAGTCCTAACAAGCTGTTACACAAGCTGCAGACCGAACTCTGGGCCTTACACACGCTTGACTAAACTGCACACTGAAAAGCACAGGGCTCCTTCCTTCTTCACTGCCAAAGCTCAACTGAAACTCCAACCGACAAAACCGGGCACTTGCTTGAGTTCCTCCCAGTTATTGACTGGATTGGCTGTCACACAATAGACTGCTGCTGTTGGTCCAAAAGGCACTGAAGTCTAAACTACATCTCCCAGAGTCACTGACCATACAATCCTCTTGTGGCTGGCTCAGATTATGAGTCCAAGTTCTGATTCGGCCAAGGTACCATTTTAGAGCTAGCTTACCCCACACTGATTGGTCCAGTTCAGCAGTTCAAAACTAGAATGGGAACTAGCAGACACAGTTCTGACTGCAAAGAAAGCAGGTTAGACAAACTGTAATTTCATTATTACTCTAAATAATTTCTGGCAAACAGTTACATCTTTCAGATAGGTTCCTTTGCACTCTAGTGACTGCAAAATGAAGTGAATTGGCAGCAGCTTGAGTGGTACTCAATCAAAGAAACACACAGTCCCCCATACAAACTAATTATGTCTGCAAGCAGACAGCTCTTAAAGAGACAGTACCAGAGGTTCTAAAAACACTCACTGATAAATGGCTTAAATGCCAAACACCATTCAGGCTTGGAGCATTCAAGCAAGCTCCTGGAAGTCTTTTGGGAACCCCCATTTGCAGGGGGGTTACATAGGAGACTAGATCTCCACATAATTTAGGGAAATCGATAGTCGGGGGTCTGTGTGCCCATAGATAAGGCTGGATCGCACCTGTCAGTGTCCCTAGTTTCACCTAAGTGAGTGAAGTTCTGTTAAACTGTTCACCCAAGTGAGTACAGTTTTGTTCTTTGGTCTCCCAAGTGTGTGACGAAGTTAAAGTGTGGGACCTCTAGCATTTCAGTGGGAAATGGGGGTTTCAGTGGTGTAACCCTGAAGAATGGCAGAGACTGTCGGTTGGGGCCAAGAGTGGGAAGAACGCCATCTAAGTGCTTATAACGCAGGGCTTCCTGGTTCATAAAGGGCACCAGTTATACCTGAGCAAGGGCCAAGCTTCAGGTTAAGGTACGTGACTGAGTTTCACTTATGTGCACCTATGTTCAATAAAGAGTTCGGAGTGTGTGGCTTAGATTCACTAAATGACAATCATGGGAGGAAAATGTTGATGTGCATGGCCAGATGTCCACTATATGCACCAGTTTGGGAATTTGGGAAGAAGATTGTTCTGTTGTGTGTTCATGAACTGTACTGCATGCAAGGAGAGTTCATGAAATGTACCTGTCAAGCCTTGACCAACCCTTGGAGTCCACTTCTGCTTTTACTTTCCTTCTGTTGAATAAAGTCATACTGCACAATCCCAGTTACTGTTATGGACATTCCAATTATTGCTTCTGGTTGTGTGGATTTACTGGGGCCCCCTCAGCAGGTTAGATCTAGCATATGCCTAGCAGCTTCCACCCAGGACCTGGGTTGTGTTATTTACACAAGGTTCATGTTGTTTTGTTTCTGTACCCCACCCCTCTCCTCCTCTAGAAAATAAGCCAAGTATACATCCTAACGCCAAGGGTGGTACCGACCTTTTGTAACGTAAAATGGTATGCCAGTATGTGGGTACCACTTTAATGGGGGGGGGGTGCTCACTAGTTAAAAAGTGGCCAAGGAGTTACACCTGCTTCACTTCTCTCTCTGCTTGTCTCACTGAGGCTTGGGACCTGGATGAAGGCAGCCCCCTTCTTGGACTGGAGACACTGTAGGAGCTGATCCCCAGATGGAAAACGTCTCTGGTGGGTCAAGAAAACCCCATCTCCAACTTGCCTTTTAAACTGTGGTTTCACTAAAAACTTATTTTCTTCTCACAGACACTTTACTTTCAGATCCCAGTACCTCTGGTCAGCCAGGCCTAAAGCTACCAACAGTCCCTATTTTCCCAGGACAGTCTCTATTTTAGGCAGTATGTCCCAGTGTCCCCACATGTTTTGCAAAATGTCACTTTTGTCCTGATTTTTGCTTTCTTGTCCCAGTTTTGTCCCTTTTTTTCTGCTAACTGCTAATCCATGAGTGACAGCTATTTCGGCACCACTGTGGTGCTGCTCGGGCTGGACAGCAGTTTGCAACTTCAACCCCTGCGCCTGTGTTGCACCGCAAGCATGTCAGTGGGAGCACAGTAAGGCATGTTCCTTCCTATTAGGTTAGACTGGGTAGTAATGTAAACAAGCACATAAGGACGTCTGCCTGCCAGCAGCTGAGAGGGACTCTAGACAGAGAAGAGACCGGCAGCAGTGAACCTATGTGCCTGAACCTGATCAGCTGTAGGGAAGTGTGTGAAAACAATCTGTTGTGGTGGTGGGACTCACTGAAATGAAGTTTGCTCAGCAAGTGAGGTGAGTGTAAGTGGGTTGGATGGGACAGTCAGGAGGAGCAATACATGCAGCTCGAATGTCTGATCACAATTTAATGCAGGTTTGTGTCTAATGAACTTTCTGTGCATCATGGTTTGGAACTTGCTGCAGCAGAATGATGTATTGTTTTAATCTGGATGTTTGCTACTGGTGTTACTGTGGGGTGGCATGGCCAGAGCAAGCAGAACAATGTAATTGAATGTGTGCAGTGTTGTCTGCGGCAGTGCCCGTGGGAGTGACATGGTGGGGGAGGGTCATGGTCAGGATGGACCGTCCCAGTTTTAGGCCTCAGAAAGTTGGTAGCTTTGGCCAGGCCTGCAGTGCCCGGAGAGAATGGGGCACACCGGCCAACATCTTGACACACAGTCACTCTCTCAAGTCTCAAAGGTCTGACTGAACTGCCACATGCTTTTGAAAACAGTCCTTTTTAAGCAGGCTGAAACTCAATGTCTGATTAGCCAGGCTTGTAAACAGGCATACTGCCTCAGGCTCAAGCTGACCCCTCATTGGCCATGATTTGCTTGCAAAATGAATTGAACTTTCTACCTTCTCCCAAGGTGCTTTGCTGCTCAGTTCTCTCATGGGGGCCACCATCTTTGTTGACATCAGTCCCAACAGTTTGTCAGTTTGCTGCTGCTTTATTGTTAGCCTCACAGTGATGCTTCATGCATGTCCTAGTCCCGCTTGCAGGTCTGGGGCCAGAGATGTTCTTATTTTGCAGGGCATGCAACCCGTTTCAGACTCAGAAGTTTTTGTTTGTGTGGGAGGTAGCGGTCTGTGCTGCTCCTCTCCCAATGGTGCACATGCACACTGGGTGCTTTTCATTGCCGGCTCCACTGCCTACATAGAAACATAAACATAGCAACATATCATTTGATGGCAGATAAGGACCACTTGGCCCAGCCAGTCTGCCCACTCCTCCCTACCTAGACTATTACTGCAGCTCATACCCGATCTACAGCTCCTTCCCCCTTCCCTTCCTTTCCACTATGATTTCCTTGTGCTTACCCCATGCATTCTTGAATCCCACCACTGTTTTTGCCCCCACTGCCTCCACTGAAAGGCTGTTCCAGAAATCTGCAACTCTTTCTGTGAAGACATACTTCCTCACATCTCTCCTGAATCCTACCCCCCCAACACCTTCATAGCATATCCCTTTGTTCTTGAGCACCTTGTCTTCTGAAAAATACTTCCCTCTTGTACCTTACTTACCCCCGTGAGGTATTTAAAGGTCTATGTCATATCTCCCCTCTCCCTCCCCTGCTCCAGGTGTGCATATTGAGGTCCTTTACTCTCCTCACAGGGCTTTTAATGCAGACCCTGCACCATTTTTGTTGCCCTCCTCTGGACTGCTCCCATTCTGTCTACGTCCTTCCAAAGATGTAGGGCCAGATATTCAAAACTTTGCCCCTGTGTTAAATTAGCACTGCCTGGCATCCTAAATTAGCCCAGAACCAATAGCCCGCTATATTCAAAAGGATCGTCCTGGTGTTAAACCTGCTGAATATAGCGTGCTAAGGAAGCCGGGCAAACTTGAGTTGGGAGTGCAGTGCTAACATAGCCCAGGAATAAGACAGTCCTGAATATAGCAACAGGGAACTGCAAAATGCAACAGCAGCTCAATAGACACAGAGATGGCGCAAGCCAGAGTTGCAGGTGGAGGACATTGTGTGTGATTGCAAAGAGATGTTTCACATCAACTGCAAACAACAACGCAGGCCACACACTGCAGAACTGTGCTATGCTGATGAGCAGTTTGCCCAGGCTAACCCAACTGCACAGTGCTAACACATTAGCCCGGTGCAAACACTTTAGCCCAGGGCAAAGGTTTGCTATATTCAAAGCTCCCATGCAAACGAGCCTACTTAGGTAATCCATGGGCAAACAGTTACATTTGCATCTCATTATGGACTTAGGATGCATTTCCATGTAGTTTGCCCAGTGCTATGGCATGGAGCACACAGCTCCACCTGTTGTTCGGGATGAAAGTACAGGCTGGAAGCCACAGGCCAGGGTATGCACACAGCAACCCCTGTTGGTCAGAATGGAAGTACAGGCCGGATGCTGGAGGAAATGGGTGTTTGCAGGCACAGTCAGTGCATACCATCCGCCCATGCATCATTGCAGTCGGTAAAAATATACATATTTACACACACACACATATATATATATATATATATATATATATATATATAAATATATAAACAACCCCCCAGACATAACTACAGTCGGTAATGATATATACTGTATATTTACATACATATATATAATAACTCCCCCCCCCCCCAACACCTGGGTTCAAATAAAGTAGGGGAAGTCAAGAATGCATGGAACAGGCATAAGGCAAATCTGGTAGGGGGATGGGAGAACGTAAGCTGTTGGTTAACTAGGATCTGCAGCCTATCCATTAGGTAGGGTATTGGGCAGACTGGGTGGGCCAAGCAGTTCGTATCTGCCGTCATGATCTGTTTTCCTATGCTGCTGTCACAGTCCCTGGTGGTCTAGTGCCCCCCACCCTCCCCATCACCCACTGATATAAGCATATGCTTTTTCCCTGGTAGTCTAGTGGATCCCCCTCTTCATGTTTCCCGACACCCATTTGAATTCATTTTGTACATTTCACTGGTAATTTAGTGGTCCCCTTCCGGCCACGATCCCCGACACCCATTGCATTATTTAGTACTTTTGCCTGGTAGTCTAGTGGTCCTCCTGCCCCCACCCGGCAGTGCTGACCCCCAGCAACTATCCCGAACTGAGATGGTGACTGGCTCCAACCCTCCTGTCACTCCTCCACAGCCAGTCGCGACTGAGTTATGACTGATCACGTACTGTAATGAATGAGTGCATTCTCGCTCATTCATTACAGTACACGATCAGTCATAACTCAGTCAGCGGCTGGCCGTTTAGGTGAGCGGGGGGCTGAGCCAGTCACAGGCTCAGTTCTGGGATGGAGGGGGAGAGGGTGGTTGGCACTGCTGGGTGGGGGGGCTGCTAGACTACCAGGGTAGAAGCTGCATATCACATTTAATGGGTGATGGCGATTGTGATGGGGGGAGAGGGGCCATAGACTACCAGGGTAGTAGCTGCATATCACATTTAACAGGTGCTGGTGATCATGATGGGGGGGGCAGTAGACTACCAGGGTGTATGCTGACAAAATTAACGGGTGCCAGTGATCGTCATGGGCAGGTTGGCCACTGGGCCACCAGGGATAGTAATGTAATACTGGGACTGGGTGACAGGGATCTGGATGGGGGGGTACGGTGTGCTCTGCGCATGCAGCAGGAACCAGGAGATCCACCTCTCACTGCTTGCTCCGCAGTACCTCCTGCTTTTTGCAGGCGGTAATGTGCGCCATGCTGCAGGTCGTGTAAACACCTGTAGTGCGGCGCTACTGTTTTGAATATACCAGTGCGCCGGCATTCATGGTCCCTCCTCTCAGTCCCTCCCCTGCATACATTACAATTTAGCATTGGCACTAACACCTAGAGCTGGCACTAAATGTCCTTTTGAATATTGCAGTCGGGTGCAAATTCGGCGCTAGCCCAGCCTAACAGATTTGCAGCCGGTGCAAAGCTTTGAATATCTGGCCCGTAGGCTCCAAAACTGTTAACATTACTCTAGATGGGGTTTTACCAGTGATCTATAAAGAGACACCACCACCTTTCTCTTTCTGCTGGTGATACCCCTCCCTATGCACTCTAGCACCCCACTAGCCCTCTCGACTGAATTGTTGCACTGTCTGGCCACCTGGTCATCTGATATAATTATCCCCAGGTCTCTTTCCTGCTTGGTGGTCGTCAATACCACTTCACTCATTTTTTACTCCACCACTGAGTTTCTGTACCCTAAGTGCATTATTTTACACTTTTTGACATTGAAACACAGCTGCCATACAATTGAGCACTCTTCTAGTTTACTTAGGTTTCTGCTCATCCTTTTCACCTCTCCTGGAGTGTCCATCCTATTGCAGATTTTGATGTCATCCTCAAAGAGGCAGACTTTTCCTTCCAGCTCCTCTGCAATGTCACTTATAAAGATATTAAATAGGACCAATCCCAGCACTGATCCCTTAGGCACCCCGCTGGTCACCCTTCCTCCCTTCCTTGGAGTGAACTCTATTTACCACCACCCTCTGTCACCTATCACCCAAACAATTTCTTATCCAGTTTACCACTTTTGGACCCACTCCTAAGCTACCCAGCTTGCTTGCTAGTCTTTTATGTGGAATGGTGTTGAAATCCTTAGTGAATCTAGGTATCCCACATCCACCCCTGCACCCTGATCTAAATCCTTTGTCACCCAGCCAATGAAATCTATCAGATTCATTTGACATGACTCCCCCCCCCCACATGAAACCATGCTACCTTGGGTCTTGTAACCCACTGGATTCAAGATACTGCACAATCCTTTCCTTCAGCAATGATTCCACCACCATGGTAACTGGCCTATAACTGCCAGTCTCCTTCCTGCTACCACTTTTGTGTAGTGGGACTACATCCGCCCTCCTCCAGTCCTCCGGAACCACTCCTGTTTCCAGTGAGCTGTTAAACAGGACTGTCAGAAGTGTAGCCAGTATTACCCTGAGCTCCTTAAGTGCCCTTGGATGCACCCTATCTGTCCCTCTTGCTTTGTCCACCTTCAGATTAATGAGTCCCTTCAGGACTGTTGCCTCCAAAAAAGGAACAGTGTCCATCTCCCTCCCTCCAAAGCTTCTGTTACTTTATTGTGGTCCCTCCCCTTCCCCTTCCTCTGTGAACTCTGAATAAAAGTATTTGCTCAGGATATCTGCCTATTCCTGGTCTTCCTCTGCACAGTCCCACCTTTCCCTTTTTGACTTTCCAGTCCCACCTCTGGTCTTCCTCTCTTCACTTACATACCTAAACAAATGTCTTGTCCCCTTTTGTTACCTCCTGGGCTATTCTCTCTTCAGTTTGCGCTTTTGCACTCCTTACTGCTTTCCCTGCTTCCGTCTGTTTTCCCCGATACTTATCATCCTCCCTCTGCATCTCCTGATACTTTCTGAATGCTACCCTTTTAGCCTTTACGTTTTCAGTCACCTCTTTCGAGAACCGTAGTGGACTCTTTTTTCTCTTGCTTTTGTACACTTGTTTGATGCAGAGGTTTGTTGCCTTTACTATACTCCCTCTTAGCTTCGCCCACTGTTCCTCCACCCCACCCAGGCCATCCCCCTGCCAGGTCATCACTGAGGCATTCACCCATCTTTATAAAATCTGCCCTCCTGAAGTCCAGGACCATCATCCTTGTGTGATTCGATTCTGCATCTGTCCTTGTACTGAACCACACCGTACAGTGATCACTGGTGCCCAAGTGGAAATACTGTCCCTGTTAGTGAGTACCAGGTCCAGTATTGCCCCATCATGAGAGAATTCACTGACTAGTTGCCTGAGGAACGCCCCCTGCAGAGAGTCCAGGATGTCTCTGCTTCTAGCTGAAGCTGCTGTTGACTAGTTGCCTGAGGAACACCTCCTGCAGAGAGTCCAGGATGTCCCTGCTTCTAGCTGAAGCTGCTGCTGGGAGGTTACAATCTACATCTGGCAGGTTGCAGTCCCTCCCAGCAGCACCACCCCTTTTCTGCCATTTTGCCAGTGGCTTCCACCAGTCCCTTATCTAATTCCTCCCCCTGTGCTGGAGGACTGTAGATCACTCCACTGCGAATAGTGGCTCCATTCCCCATCTCTAGGGTGACCCACAGTACTTCTGCCTTCCCCTGTATTCCCTGTAGCTCTGTCATTTTTATGCTTTCCCTCACATGAAACACCACACCCCCTCCTTCCCTTTCCATTCAGTCCTTCCTGAACAGAGTATAGCCTGGTATAGCCCTGTCCCAGTCATGGTTTTCAGTACACCATGACTCGGGAATGGCCACACTATCCAGGTTGGCCTCTGCCATGGTGGCCTCTAGGTCCAGAATCTTATTTCCTAGACTTCTAGTATTCACACACATGGCCTTCCAGATTTTGTTTCCACTCTACTTATTGCCTCCCTTTCTTCCTTTTTGCCCTCCCTCCTTCTCCCCTCTCTTTTCAGTACTCCCATCCCTTCCCCCCTTTATCTCTACCACCCTGCTTAATTTATTAATTTGCACCCTGGGGGTTCCTCTACCCTCAAGTTCTATTTACGCGCTACTTCGGCCTCCCCATTTCCTTCCACCACTCCTACCCTAGCATAGGAGTCAGGGTCTGAAAAGTGGTAGGGCCAGGGATGTAAGCAGTGAACCCCCCCCCCAGTTTAGTGGGTTCACCTGCATCTTATTTCGTTCTTTATCAAATTTGTAATATGTTGAATAACACCCCACCACCACCACCACCAACAACAACAACAACAGATAGTATCACCCTGTGCCTAGTTCCTTGATGCCCTCCCTCTGAAGACCTGGTCCTTGATTTTCATTTTTAAAGTTTGAGCACTGTGTGACTAACTCCACCCCACCCTGTTGCGTGATAGGCCTGGATCCATTTATGTGTGTTCATATAGTATATGCTGTAATGTACTTTAGAATTAAGACACTGTCTCTTTAAAAGGCTTTTAGGATTGAAACTACAAAAAATAGTCTTAATTGTTCTAATGGCTAGGGTGGATCTGGTACATCTCCAGATAAGGAAGTCAGGTTTATAGACCCAGGAAAT
The DNA here is from genome assembly GCA_016271365.2 of Neoceratodus forsteri. NCBI lineage: Eukaryota > Metazoa > Chordata > Ceratodontiformes > Ceratodontidae > Neoceratodus > Neoceratodus forsteri. The sequence goes on from JADMNL010000027.1 coordinate 144,629,354, forward strand.
CATAACTCTTAGAGAAAACTGGGTATCTAGCTTTCCATGACAGGAAGAGATCAGGGGGATGACCTAGGAGTCAGGGGTTAAGCCAAATGCATGGACCAGATGTCATTGGGGTTGACATGACACCTGACATGGAACCACAGTGACACCTACAGGGAAAGGTAAACTGTTGCACCCCATCACACTGTGGGTGTGGCTTAAAGATGACCAGCCTGGATGTATAAGACACACATTTTGAACTCAGAGCAGTTGATAAACAGTTTAGCTGGAGGTCAGAAAACCTGTCCAGCTGGTATATACTTGAAGACCAGGGGCCTGACTCTCATAGCCTCCATCATGGTGCAAGGGGCTTGCACCACAACAAATGTTGCAAAGTGCACCTTGCACCGAAAGATGCCAGTGGGAGCTATTCTCAAAGGCAGCCTGCAACAAATGCAGGCTGCCTGCCCCAAACAGGACTAGCGACACCCATGTGCCCATGGATGGGCTGCGACACGACACAGGGGTGCATGCGGCACACGCAAGCTGCCACAGCCCAAAGTGGGATTCTCAGAACACTGCTGGTGGGAGAATTTCTAAGGGCACTTAGAAATGTCTATCCTGGGAGAACAGACCATTGTGCGGCATTGTGCAGATGCCCTGGTGCCCTAGTGTGCCCACCCCTTGACACCACAACAGTGCCATATGCCACCCCAGTACCTGGTGATCCAGTGGACCCTCCTCTCACCTGCATATGCCTATTGCCCATGGCAGTATCCTGGTTGTATAGCGGCCCCCAACTTGTACCCCGGGCCGGGTCCGGCACAACCCTCCCACCACTACGGCCATCCCGACTGAACTGGCACTGCGCACATAACACAATACAGTAGGTGCTCATGCATCTACTGTACTGTATTATGCACACAGCGACAGTCCAGTGGGGGCTGGCTGAGGTGGTGGGAGGGTTGTGCAGGACCCAGCTCGGGGAACAGGTAGGGGGTAGCGAGGTGGTGGGAGCATCATGCCAAGATGGAGGGTGGGTCCAATAGACCACTGGAATGGAACAGGTATACCATAGGGCATGTGAGGGGCAAGGGCCATCGAGGGTGCCACTGGACTGGCACACAGCTGCCTTCAAGCTTGTGGCAAGCCATCCTGCAACACCATGCATGTGGCGCACATTCTGGCTTACTGCAGGCACAAGAACATAGCCTCTGGGACCCTACCTGTTCATGAATCTGGTGCAGGGTCCTGGCACAGGGGGAGTTGGCGAAAGCTGCTTTTCGCCGCAGCTTGCACTGGATGCTGGCCTCTTTGAGAATTGGGCCCCAGAGGTATATGTAGAGGCCTGAAAAAGTCTCTAAAACCAGACCTGAGTATGTGGAAATTTTGATTTTTCACATACTGAACAGAAAATTCTGATTTTAAGTCAAAATTTTGGAAACCAAGACTTTTCACCAAGGAAGCACCTGAGGACTTTTTAAAAGGACATTCACAGGAACTGACTTGGGATACAAACTTGCTACAAACTGTTGCTTAAGGACTTATCTCTACAAAGACATTTAAAATCGTGTCTGGACTCGAACATCAAAACAAGGTATAGTTTAGAATAACAGTATCTAGTGTTTTCTATAAACCATCCAGTTTTACTTTTGAGATTACCTGCATTTCAAAGTTCTTCCAAACTGTAGACTTTTCTGTATTGCTTTCATTTTAAGTAAACTTTTATGATTTTCTTATCAACTCTGCCTGGGGTTCTGATTGTGTGATCTAACATTTTAACAGAAGGGTTTTGACAAGACTGTGTGCCTTGAAAGACAGTACCACTTGGCTATCGTACAAAACTACCTAGGCAAGACTTAGCCAGTGGCCGTGGTGGGATTCAAATACTGAAAGTAGTGCAGAGTCACAGGAACTCGAAACTACAGAATCCACCCTCCCACTGGGAAAAGGAAAGTTGGTGACATTCTTCCTGAACCCTTACAACAGCTCACAAGTTCTTAAAAAGGTTGATCCTCTCTGCAAACAGGAGGTCTTACTGGGCTGCCCGGGGTTTGGGGGCCAGGGGCTTATGACGGGTTTGGTGCCAGCTACTGGGATTTTGAACAGTCTTGCAAAACCATCACACAATCAAGGGCAGAATTTGGAAAGGGGTAAAAGAAATTTGGTTGTAGACAATAGACTCTCCTGTTTGAATGTTTTTGTTTTGAACAGAGTAGTGTAGATAGAAGAATGTTGGTCCAGTACAGCAATATGAACCTGGAACAACTGAGAAAGATCTGTGGGGAGAAATGCATTCCTAGTGAAAACAAAAACAAAAGTCAACTCATGGATGCCCTTCTGGTAACTGAGATGGAGGAAGTGCCACCCCACTTAGTGCCAGAGGTGGTGACTTCGGAGGTCCAGAGCCCAGAGGAGAAGGAGCCATCTACAGACCAAGAGCTGGAGCTGAGAAGGCTGCGGATGCAGGAGAAACAGATTGAAAGTGAGCAAAGAAGGTCTGAGATGGAAATGGAGGACCGACGGCAACAGAGAGAGGCCGAAGAATGACAGCACCAGGCGGAGGAACGGCAGCACCAGAGGGAACATGAGCTGAAAAAGCTGATGCTCCAATTGACACCAACTCCTGAGCAGGTTAAGTGGTGGAGTTGGATTTGAATCTCCAGAACTGGGGTACAAGTTAAATTCAAAATTAATGGCTGAGTTTAAAGAAGGAGGGAGGATATGGACATGTATTTAAATTCATTTGAAAAGGTCTGTATCTAGGCCAATCTGCCCAAAGAGACCTGGAGCTTTCACCTGTCTCCACTACTTATTGACAAGAGGAGGGAAGCATTGGAACAGATGGACAATGTTGAAATTAGAGATTTTGACAAGTTAAAAACTGCTTTATTAAAAAAATATGATCCGAACCCTGATGCATACAGAGCAAAGTTCTGGAAACTCTGAAAGGGGCCTGAAATGAGCTTTGAGGAGGTAGCAACAAAACAGCATCAGTATTTAAAACGTTGGTGGGAGGGGGTGAAAGCAGATTCTGTTGAAGCTGTTGAAGGGGTGGTATTGCTTGAACAGTTTTATTAGATTTGCTCACCTGACTTAAAGCTTTGGCTAGAGGACTGAGATCCTAAGACTGCCAAAGAGGCTGCAGAGCTGGCAGATCGCTATGCTCGAAGCAGGGCTGCTCCCAAGGGGAATTCAGAGGTGAAAGGGAAAATTGGGCATTTTGAACAACTAAAAACCACAGGGCCCCTGCAAAAAGAAGGGAATCCCCAGGTGCCCAAAAGGGAGGTTGGGGACAAGAAACCTGATGAATGGTGGTATTGTCACCAGATAGGCCATCTGTCTAGGCAGTGTCCTAAGAAAGCCCAGAGGGTAAAAGGGCTTGTGCAATCAGAGACAGTAGCCCACTGTACTGCTGATGCTCTCCCTGACAATATGAGGGGGCACATTCACCAGTCATGGTGAATGGGGTACACACCAGAGGGCTAAGGGATACAGGAGCATATCTTACCCTGGTGAAAGAAGATTTGATGGGGGCTGAACAAATACTGCCAAATCAGTTTGTCTCTGTGAGGGATTACACAGGGGAAAGGAAAACTTACACATTAGCCAGTGTTACCCTGGATTGGGGAGATGCAGGTGAAGGGGTAAGGAAGTGGCTGTAGCTGAAAAACTCATTATGGATGTTATTGTGGGGAATGATGTTCCACAGGGAGTGGTCTGTGCTGTGACAAGGAGCCAAAAGAATAGAGGATCCTGTGATCTTCAGGACCCCACAGAAATTCAGACAGGAAAGGTTGGGAGACAGGCCAGCCAACCTGTAACTCTTACAAAAGAGGGTAATAATGGGATGGAACTTCCCCTAGTGGCAGTTAACCCAACTGCTACCAAAGGTTGCTCTCAGGAAGGAGGGCTGACACATAGCCTGGGGAGGGAGAAGGTTATGATACTGAACCCCCTACTGCCACAGCTATGGACCTCAGCCTGGGAACTGATGGGGACATATCCCATGTTCTGGGTAAGTGGGAAGACTTTGCAGTAGCACAATGGACAGACCCTAGCTTAGAGAATCTGAGGGCATGTGCAGAGTCTGATGGGACACAGGGAGGTGATGGAAAGCATAAGGTATACTGGGATAGTGGAGTGCTATACACACAGGACATCAGGACAGAGGGAGGGAGGGATGATGGGCAGGCAGCTTGTTGTTCCCCAGGAGTATTATGGGTTATTGCTCAAGGTAGCTCATGATATTCCCATGTCCGGACATTTGGGCATTGCTCACACTATGCAGCACTTAGCCCCCAATTTCTATTGGCCCAATATTACCAAGCAGGTGAAGGAATACTGCAAATTCTGTCACCGGTGTTAGGATATAGGGAAGGATGGAAGCAAAGCTAAGGCTGCCCTGATTCCCTTACCACTTGAGGAGGAGCCATTCCAGAAGGTTGGAATGGATATTGTGGGTCCTTTGAATACCCCATGTTCCTTGGGAAAAAGGTATATATTGACAGTTGTTGATTATGCTACCCGCTGTCCCGAAGCCATCACGCTGTCCTCCACTAAGGTGGACAAAGTGACAGATGCTTTGCTGGGGATTTTCGCCCATGTTGGGTTTCCACAGGAGGTTATCTCTGATTGAGGAGATAACTTTATGTCAGACCTAATGAAGTGTTTGTGGGAGAAGTGTGGTGTTGTACAGAGGCACACGATGCCTTACCACCCACAAGCCAATGATCTCATAGAGAGATTTAATGGGACCCTAAAATCTATGCTTATGACATTTGCAGAACAGCATGGGTGGGACTGGGAGAAATACCTGCCCCACTTGCTGTTTGCCTACAGGGAAGTGCCACAAGAGTCAACCAGGTTTTCACCCTTTGAGCTGTTATATGGATGCCGGGTGAGGGGGCCCCTAGATTTAATACGAGAGGACTGGGAAGATAAGCATGCTACCCAGGGGACTTCAATAGTGGAGTATGTAGTCAAATTCAGGGAGATGCTGAAGGAGCTTATGGGCATGGCCCAGAGCAACCTGGCAGCTGTCCAGCAAAAACAAAAGACCTGGTGCAGTCGTGGGACCAGAGCTCGCTCATACGGGTTAGGACAGGAGGTAATGGTTCTGATACCGGTCCAAAAGGACAAGCTGCAAGCTGAGTGGGCAGGGCCATACGAGGTAGTCCGGCAGATTAATGATGTTAATTACATTGCAGAATTATCTGATCAAAAACACACTCACAGGATGTATCATGTGAACATGATGAAGCCATATTTTAATAGGGCTGACATGGTACTTGTGGTTTACAGTCCTGGAGAGGAGCTAGGTGGGGAAGACCCCCTTCTTGACTTGTTAGCTGAGAGCCAGCAGGTGTCATCTGTGGAGACCATCATGCTGTCACCCCAGTTGACACCTGGACATGCCCAAGAATTGAGGACCATTTTGTGAGACTTTGCCCCTTTATTTACGGCAAAGCCTGGATGGACACCACTAGCGCTGCATGATGTAGACACAGGGACCCAAGCACCCATATGTAGGACAGCTTAACGGGTGTCAGAGACAGTCCTCAAGGACATTAGGAGGGAGGTGGGGGAGATGCTGGATCTAGGGGTGATCCAGAAATCCCACAACTCTTGGGCCTCACCGGTAGTCCTTGTACCAAAACCGGATGGGACTACACGATTCTGTGTAGATTATTGTGGGCTTAATGCCATCATGAAATCTGACGCCCACCCAATGCCACACACAGACAAACTGCTCGACAAACTGGGAGGGGGTGACATACTTAACTACAGTAGACCTGACAAAGGGGTACTGGCAGGTGGAACTGACTGACAGGGCTAGGGAAAGGTCAGCATTCATCACCCCAGTCGGTCTGTTCGAGTTCAAAGTCATGCACTTGGGGATGAAGAATGCCCCTGCTACATTCCAGCAGTTAGTAAATCAAGTGTTACAGGATACGGAGATCTTTGCAGTCACCTACCTGGACGATATTGCTATCTTCAGCAATAGCTGGGAGAAACGCCTGATACATCTGAGGGAGGTGGGCCGAATACAGGCCACAGGTCTGACTATTAAGGCAGAAAAGTGTCAGATGGCCATGGCAGAAGTCGCTTATTTGGGACATGTGGGAGGATGAGGCCAACTTCACCCAACCCAAGTAAATATAGAGGCTATTGCATCATGGCCTACCCCTGAAACCCAGAGACAAGTCAGAAGCTTTCTTGGGACAGCAGGGTATTATAGAAAATTTGTTCCCAACTACAGCTCCCTGGCCACTCCTTTATCTGGGTTGCTGACAAAGAATAAGCCTAGGAAGGTAAAATGGGACACAGACTGTGAGCAGGCCTTCATGCAGCTGAAAACCTCGCATTGCAGGGCCCCAGTACTGGCTAGTCCAGTCCACAATAGGCCATTTGTGGTACAGATGGATGCCTCAGATGTGGAAATGGGGTAGTCCTCAGCGCAGTATCCAATCAGGGGAGAGAGCACCCCATTGTATACTTAAGCAAGAAGCTGCTTCCACGGGAACAAGCCTATTCAACAGTAGAAAAGGAATGTCTCACCTTAGTTTGGGCATTAAAAAAACTGGAACCATACCTTTATGGGAGGCATTTTAAGGTCCAAATAGACCACAATCCATTAATATGGTTGGGCCAAATGGGGAAAATAAATGGGAAACTTCTGAGATGGAATATGGCCTTATAGGCTTATGACATTGAGATTTCACATAGGCCTGGGTCCAAAAATGGAAATGCAGATGGCCTAGCATGCATACTAGATCTATAACAGAACTGGGAAGAACTGCCTCCAATAGGGGCATGTTCCTCCCAGGTTCTGTTTTAGGAGGGAGGAATGTTGCAGAATAGGCCTAGATCCATTTATGTGTTCATATTGTATATGCTGTAGTGTACTTTAGAATTAAGACACTGTCTGTTTAAAAGGCTTTTAGGAATGAAACTACAAAAATAGCCTTAATTGTTCTAATGGCTAGGGTGGACCTGATACATCACCAGATAAGGGAGACAGGTTTGTGTACCCAGGAAATCATAACTCTTAGAGAAAAGTGGATATCTAGCTTTCCACGTCAGGGGATGACCTAGGGGTCAGAGGTTAAGCCAAATGCATGGACCAGATGTCACTGGGGTTGACATGAAACCTGACATGGAAACACAGTGACACCTGCAGGGAAAAGTAAACTATTGCACCCCATCACAATGTGGGTATGGCTTAAAGATGACCAGTCTGTATGTATAAGACACATCTTTGGAACTCAGGGCAATTGATAAACAGTTTAGCTGGGGATCAGATAGCCTGTCTAGCTGGCATATACTTGAAGACCAGTAGTATATGTGTATCCCTGGAAAAATCTCTAAAACCAGATCTGAGAGTGTGGAAATTTTGACTTTTCACATACTGAACAGAAAATTCTGATTTTAAGTCAGAATTTTGGAAACCAAGACTTTTCACCAAGGAAGCACCCGAAGTCTTTTTAAAAGGATATTCAGAGGAACTGACTGGGGATACAAACTTGCTACAAACTGTTGCTTAAGGACTCATTTCTACAAGGACATTTAAAATCTTGTCTGGACTCTAACATCAAAAACAAGGTATAGTTTAGAATAACAGTATCTAGTATTTTCTGTAAACCATTCAGTTTTACTTTTGATATTGTCTGCATATCAAAGTTCTTCCAAACTGTAGACTTTTCTGTATTGCTTTTATATTAAGTAAACTTTTATGATTTTCTTATCAACTCTGCCTGGGGTTCTGATTGCGTGATCTAACATTTTAACAGAAGAGTTTTGACAAGACTGTGTGCCTTGAAAGACAGTACTGGTTGGCTATCATGCAAAACTACCTAGGCAAGACTTAGCCAGTGGCTGTGGTGGGATTCAAATACTGAAAGTAGTGCAGAGTCATGGGAACTCGAAACTACAGAATCCGCCCTCCCACTGGGAAAAGGAAGGTTGGTGAAATTCTTCCTGAACCCTTACAATGGCTCACGAGTTCTTAAAAAGGGGATCCTCTCTTCAAACAGGAGGTCCTACTGGGCTGCCCAGGGTTTGTGGGCCAGGGGCTCGTGACACACATCACCCCACTCCACAAACAATACTCAGACCTTCACTTTCCAAACTTCTGCTGACATCCTGCAAGCCACAAAGGGAGTGATTAGTAAGTAACACTGTATACTGCACACACTGGCTACATTTTAAAGGCACAGTCATCTTTAGTAATAAATTAACATGATTGCAAAAACTGGTAGGACCATGGCCATAGTGACCCCCACCCCTAATTCAGGCACCTATGTACCATGGGGTCAGCAGACTCATTACTAGGTGCCTGATGACATGATTTAACTTTGATTCTGGCTCTGCTTGTCTCCATGGAGCCAAGATCCACAGTTGGAGCAGATGCACTGCCTGGTATCTCTCTCAGAACTCTGGCTCTGAAAATGCATATCTATGCATGCATGGATGGTGCTAGATGCCACCACACTCCTCTCTTGCTCGTTCCCCAGCTGCTGTGACTCCTGGGTTTGGGGAACTCCTCTTGCTTGCTGCTGTCCTCTTTCTGCTCCCCTGCCTCAGCCATGCCACAGTTCTGACAGCTGAGAGCAGAGGGAGCTGTGCGGTGACAGCTCTGGATGTCCCAAGTGGAGTCCTAGTTTGCATCCCAGCAGGACTCCCAGATGTTGGCACAGTATCCCACCGGTCTCGACCATCACCAGTCCTGGTGGACCGGAGGGTGAAGACTGTGTTCAGGATTGCTGGAGGGCAGTAAGGTAAGCCCCAGAAATGGAGGGGGGTGTAGAACTGCTATAAGTGCCTGTACACTCCCTACTGCCTCCACTCCCAGGGTTTGTGCAACCCCCACCAGGAAATGATGACCCGTGCTACCCACCCCTTTGTCATGGGGGCCAGGAACGGGCTACCCAGAAACAGACGTCTAGGTTTATTTTCAACAATTTCCCTTTCAATAGGGGATATGCAGTCCCCGTCATGAGTTGCCGTATCCCAGGATCCTCTTTCAGGCATGGAGCAGGTGATCCTGTAACTGGTCCAACAGGGTTTCAAAGGAAATCAGTGACTGTCTTGACTCCATGCTTGCTGCCTCCTTTTTAGCTCTCCAACCCACCCCACCCCACAAACATTACTCAGGCCTTCACTTTCCAAACTTCTGCTGACATCCTGCAAGCCACAAAGGGAGTGATTAGTAAGTAACACTGTTTACTGCACACACTGGCTGCATTTTAAAGGCACAATCATCTCTGGTAATAAATTAACATAATTGCAAAAACTGGTACAGCCATGGCCATAGTGCCCCCCCAACCCCAATTCAGGCACCTATGCACTGTGGGGCCAGGAATCTCATTACTAGATGCCTGATGGCATGATTTAACTTTGATTCTGGCTCCACTTGTCTCCATGGAGCCAAGGTCCACAGTTGGGGCAGATGCACTGCCTGGTATCTATCTCAGAGCGCCAGCTCTGAAAATGCATATCTATTCATGCATGGACAATGCTAGATGCCACCACACTCCTCTATTGCTCGTTTCCCCAGCTGCTGCCACTCCTGGGTTTGGGGAACTCCTCTTGCTTGCTGCGGTCCTCTTTCTGCTCCCCTGCCTCAGCCATGCCACAGTCCTGACAGCTGAGAGGAGAGGGAGCTGTGTGGTGACAGCTCTGGATGTCCCAAGTGGAACCCTAGTTCGCATCCCACCAGGACTCCCGGATGTTGGCACAGTATCCCACCAGTCTCTACCATCAACAGTCCTGGTGGACCGGAGGGTGAAGACTGTGTTCAGGATTGCTGGAGGACAGTAAGGTAAGCCCCAGAAATGGAGGGGGGGTGTAGAACTGCTGTAAGTGCCTGTACACTCCCTACTACCTCAACTCCCAGGGTTTGTGCAGCCCCCACCAGGAAATGATGACCCATGCTACCCACCCCTTTGTCATGGGGGCCAGGAACGGGCTACCCAGAAATGGACGTCTAGGTTTATTTTCAACAATTTCCCTTTCAATAGGGGATATGCAGTCCCCGTCATGAGATGCCATATCCCAGGATCCCCCGCAGGCACGGAGCATGGAATCCTCTGACTGGTCCAACAGGGTTTCAGAGGAAACCAGTGACTGTCTTGACTCCTTCATAATTGCCACCCCTTTACAGTTCTCCACATGTGTATATGAGAAAGCCAGTAGCAATGAATGCCATTGGTTCGCTAGGCACGCTCTGCGGCATCACAGTGTGAAGCTCCATGGATAGGCAATGCATACATTGTGCATTTGCTGGCCTCATTAGTGAAACAAATCCATTAATTGTAAAGTGGATTGAATCAATCATAACTTAGACGATTCTAGCTAAACAGTCCACATTCTGAGAAATATTAGTGAACAGAAAACATGCATAATATTCCGCCTTTCACTAGTGCTTGTGAGACATTGGAGGCAAGCTGAACAACCAGTAGGGTTGAGCAAGTAAGTAAGTAAGTAAGTAAAATGTTATTCTAATATCAGAATAGGATAACCCAATTTAGCTGAAGCTCATTTTCAGTGGGGTCCCACAAAGAGCGGACCCAAAAAGGTCCTGACCCTTATTATCAGGATCCAGGCCAAAATCCTGACAAGTTCTGATCAGCTCTGATTCTAATCAGAACCTTTTGGAAAATGTGAGGAAAATTGAAATTCTGCCATACAGTTGCATAAAATGACACTAAGATCTGTGACGCAGACCTAGAATTGTAAACAGCAGTTCGGGAAATGACAACTGGCAGCTTATTATGGCAACGATGTGCTGGTCAGCTGAATACATGGCAGCATGCAGGTGACCTGGTCCCTGCCTCCTGCCTGACTGGTGGTGGTGATTATTACTGACCTAGCGTCTGACTGTCTGTCCCTGGAGAAGTATCCCATTCATCATAGAGAAGGTTTCAGTCTATTGTAGCCCTGGGCCCTTAGCTGCTTCTGTTTCATGGAGCGTGAACACAGTGTTTGTTCTACCTTGTAGACAGTAAAAAATACATTAAAAAAGGGATTTTAGTTAGAGCATATCACACACAGTTTGTGCATTGCTCAATTGCCTCTATCTGTGCTGTTGTTCAGATGAATAGTTACATTTTGACCTATTTCTCATTTCATCTTACCATTAATAAAAAAAAACATTGGCAGCAGTGGCAGACAGGGAGTGGTGGAGGCAGGAATGGTGAAAGGGATGGGGAAACGTGCAGCACAAACAACGCTGCAGACTGGTAAAAGAGTGGTTGCTAGCACATCATCCAGTAGCAATACTGGGACTTTTCCATCGCTGTCCAAACAGTCAGGAAAGGAAAAAAAAATACTTTAATCAAAACAAAGGGGGTAGTCATCAGCACCACAAGCACTGGCAAGCAAAGATAAGCCGTCTTTGTATACCAAGCCAAAACACACTCGCATGAAACGGAATCTGATGAGGAGGACAATTCTGATGAAGATGAAGGTGGTGGTGGTGGTGGTGAAATGGAGGTTGCAGACAAGAAGGGGAAAGTTTTATTACAAAAGGAGGTGGAAAGCCTGCGTGAGAAAGAGTTGGCAGTTGACCATGTGTGGGAGGATGAGCGTGGTGATTCTGTGATGATGGTTTTGGACAAGGAAGCAGAGTGTGGTGCAGGAGAAACAAGATGAGGGGCAGTGTAATCTGAACTGGGTTCGGTGTTTGGCCTGTAAGAGCTAGATGAATATACGGGTGAAACAAACCTTGATCACCCCACTGTTGAGAAAGATCAGCAGGGTGCAGCAGGTAATATGGGAGGCAGTATAGTGTAGTGGTTAAGAGCACTGAGCTGCAAACCTGTGGAACAGGGTTTGAATCCCACAGCCACCACTTGTATACTGTGTGATCACGAGCAAGTCACTTAACTTCCCTGTGCTGCCAGGATGCACCTGGAAACAAGCCTATGCTTAGTATGTCTTTCCTGACTTAAATAAATTGCCAAAAATACATAAACAGCAATACAATATGCCTGGTAATGAAACAAAAAAGGTGACCTCTTATGTGTGCTGTTCCTTTTCTCTGGCTGCAGATAATGAGTTTTGAGCAGTATGCTCAATATTTCTTTAACTTACTTAGGCACAACCCAGGTACAAAAGCACAGACACAGGAGGTAGTATGCAAAAAGACAATCAGCAGAGGGAGCAAAAAAGGTGCTCTGGATACCTCAGCATTAAAAAGACATTTAGAGAGATGTCATCCATTACGCCTCAGGCATGATTATTTGAACAGGGAGAAAGACGAAGACACAGTACAGCCAGCGATAGGTCAGACTCCACATCTATCTGTTATAGCAAGTGGTAGTAGTAGCAGCCCTGCTGATACAGTTTATGTCCCCTCTTTCTCGCTCAAGAGAAAGTACTACAAACAGTCCCCTTTTCCCATATCATCATCCAGCACTCCTAATCTGGCCAGTCTGAGGAAGACTTCTTCTGCTAGAATGCAGTGCACAATGTTTAAAATGCCGGAATGTAAAGCTAAATTCCAATGTACTCATCCTGAAGCAATTGCTATAACAAAACTGATTTCAGAGATGAAAGCACTGGACTTACAGCTTTTCAGAGTCGTGGAGCAGGTTGACTTCAAAAGGCCATTGAACCACCTGTCACCACAATACAACAGTCCATCCAAGAAGTATTTTTCTACTGTTGCAGTACCTCAGATGTATGAGTTAGTCGGTGCAAAACTACAAATACTTTAAAAGATGCAGTTGCTGGTGTTGTACATCTGATTGCTGATGTATGGACAAGCTGTCATCCAGAACCATGTGTGTCACTGACTGCACATTGAGTGTCATTTACCCCCTGTGGCGACACAGACAAATCCCATCTGAAACTGCCTTCCCTTTGCATCCAGTATATCCTGCAGGATCACACAACTTCCCACATCCTGGATGATGCAGTACTAGCTTACATCACAACGTCTTTCTATAGGTTTTATTGTGGCTGACGGTTTAAATATATCGTAAAAAGAGCAACCAGAAAGCCACATTGTGATTGGCTCACATACATTCTAAATCTTCTAGTTCTAAGTGTTTTTGTCTGTTTTTCATTTTACTGCTGTGCTCATTTGGCAGTCCTGTGTTTTAGAATGAATGTAAATCAATTGAATGTCTCTAATGGACTTGTCTAAAACTAAAGGTCTGCTTACACAGCCGCTCTGCTTTATTATGCAGTCTGCTTCAGCGCTCCCTTGAGCTCTTTATTCGAGTCATATTTGCCTTTACACAGCCCCCTCTCTGCACTCATGCAACCCCTGCTAGAGAGGGGCCACAAGTCTGGAGGTGTGGTGGAGTGGCCTGGAAGTGAGCGGTGCAGGCTGTCCACATGGCTGCTTAAGCCACTTGCTTCAGAATGCATCTCTACTCTTGCATCTGCTCAGGGAGAGGATTACAGGAGGAGTTACCATGCTATGGTAAGTATCCACATGGCTGCTTTTGTACCACTGCAACCCTATGCATTCAGGCTGCTGTGATACAAAAGCAGCTGTGTAAACACGTCTTGAGAGAAAAGGCAGCAGCAGTAGTAATAGATTTTATTTCTTTATGGCGCCCATCCCCAGAGGCTCAGAGCACTAGTACAATAAACAGAGATAGCAACACATAGCAATAAATACAATCCCAATTAAAATAATGAAAATAAATAGAGTCACAATATATTATGGTAACATTTTTTAGCAACTAGCTAAAATGTGTTGCATAACAGCTCACTAACTCATATTGCAATGCCCATTAGAGACTCTCACTCTCCATACGCCTGTGCAAATGAGTGTGTTTTCAGCACCCTTTTACAGGCCTTTACCAGGGAAGGTTCCCTTAAGGCCCTCAGGAGTGAATTCAAAAAAACAAATCCACAACCTCAAAGGACCAGTCCTCGAGGTTTTAAGCCTAGCCCTGGAACAAACAGGAGGCCTTCTTCGGTGGAGTGGAGGGGCAGCTTAGGCGTGAAAGGGTGCAGAAGATCACACCAGTAACCCAGGCCCAGCCTGTGTATGACCTTATAAGTTAGCAACCCAATTTCATAGGAGATACATCACTTGACCAGCAGCCAGTGCAGTTCATGCAGGTCTGGAGAGATATTACTGGACCTTGAAAGGCCAATCAACAACCTACCAGCTGCATTCTACACCAACAGCAGGCACAGCACTGCATCTCCACTAGCCCCAAGGTAAAGAGCGTTACAGTAGTCGAGCTGTAGGGTCACAAAAGCATGCACCAGTGAGGGCAAGTCCTTCGGGGGGGAAGGGAAGCAATAAGTGATCAAATCCAGATGATGTTCCTAAGGTGGTGAAAGCCATTCCAAACCAGTGCCAACACCTAAGCCTCAAATGTCAGCCCCTCATCCAGAATGTCACCCAATTCTTCACCTTTGCAGAGTTAAAAGTCTGAAGGGGGCCAAGCTGAAGCCCCGTCTCCTTCTCAGCAGCTGCTACTCCCCCCATCTGACCCAGATCAATCACCAGTGCTTCAGTTTTTTTTCTATTATCTGTTTATCCATTTTTCCCTGTTTTCACCCACCCCGAACCTCGGCCGCGTGCATGCGCATCTGGAGGCATGTGCATGCCACACCCCAAGGTGCCCTCCAACAACTTGTCACCCCCTCCCGCCTGCGTAACCACCAAACCTTTACCCGGTGGCAACGGAACTATGGGGGGGGATAACAGTCACCCCGAGAGAGGAGAGTTGCCTTTCAGCTGCTCAATCCTGCTCTCAACTCCCCGCCCCTCACTTCCAGTCCTGCATCTCAGCCAAGTACTTATTCAATACATCCACCGTGCCATGTGTCTTGGGTGCAAAGGACAGATAGAGCTGAGTATCATCTGCAAAGCAAAGAAGCCCTGCTTCATACTATCTAATGATCCTACCTAGGGTACCTACCAAAAGGTACTATGTTTTTTTCATAAACATGCAAAGTACAGTTGGTAAATACATTTTTTTAAATGTATTTGAGTATAAGAAAAATGTGTATATCAGTTTCTGTATAACTGTTTATTTTTGTAACAGCATTGATGACTACTGCAAGTTGGTTTACCGGTAGTTAATCCAACCCCACGTACATGAGGCCTTCAGCTATGCCTCAGGCCTCATTACGCACCTGGGGGTTGGATTAACTACTATAAACCAACCTCATGTCATATGTTAATGCTTGAAAGAAACCATTGTCTGATGGGGGCTTCGTTCACATTCAATGTTTTTGTCTAAATGTAATTGTCCATGCATTCCTGGTAGAGGACAGAGATATACAAGCTATCATATATGTGGCAAAAATAATATGCATACATTTCAGTCACTCCTGCAAAGCCCACCAGTGAGTGCAGACCATAGAGGAAGAGCACAGACTGCCTCAGAATAAGCTCATCCAGGATGCTGCAACAAGAACGCAACCTTTTACATGTTCCAGTGATTGCTTAAGCAAACAAAGATTGTAAGACAGTACATGTTGGAGAGCAGCATAGGAGATCCTGATTAGTACAGTAATCCTGAACCGTGGGCTATTTTAGAACTTCTCAACAAAATCTTACAACCCTTTGAAAAAATTACTAGGGTGGGAAATGAGTTCCAACAGTGCTACAGTCAGCCAAATAATCCCACTGATTACGATTCTTAGATTTCAGCTAAATGCAATCAGGGATAAATTGGAAGTTCCAGAAAGCCAGTTTCAGGTGGAAGAATCTAATTTCACTGACAGGGACTTGCCACCCAGAACAAAAAAAAAGGCACCATCCATCAGATGATGAAAAAGTCTGTAAAATGCTGAAGGCAGGACATTACATAATTGTAAGAGTATGAGACTCAGAGTAAAAGACGAAACAGCTCTCACAGCATGACCCCACTGTGGTCCAAAACTGGAGAGAAAAAATAATTCAAGAAATATATCTGATTTTGAAAAAGTGACAACAGATGCAGCCCCCTCATCAATTCCTCCTGCATCTTCACAGCCCTCCCTTTTTCACCAGCCTATGAAACAGTCAGCTGCTGCCCTTTCCTTCTACTCCCACTAGACAACTTTGGGTTCACTTGGACACTTTTGTCATTGAAAAATCAGACCTTCATTCTCCATATATCAGTGCCTCTGCCCATGCTGTGGTTGGCTGCTATTTGCTAGAAAAAAGTACTGTGTGGAATGAAGATCCCATCAAATAATGGCAGTGCAACACCCTGTGTGGCCTTCACTTGTGCAGGTAGCTTTGAAATACATGGTTTGTCCCCCTACCAGCATATTTTCAGAGCGGCTCTGCAGTCCTGCAGGTAGTGCAGCAACAAAACAGATACATGATCTAGGGTACTGCCAAAAAAATGGAAATATTTACTTTCTTAAAACTAAACCTTCCACTTACTGATTACACCTATGACTTGGTCTCTTACACCACTACCAGAGTGAAATGTGCAAATAAATAGGGTTACCACCTTTTAAGAAGCCCAAAGTGGGATATTTCTTACTGAAACATGATTTTTCGCAGGACAGTAGGTAACCTCGATCAATACAACAGTCTTGTTTTCTCTCTATAATCAGAATTAAGGCTAAGTATTGTAATTTCTTAGTTGCTTATACTGTTTCTTATCATTTTAAGGTATTGTAGTTAAGCTATTGTAGTTTTCTAAAACATTTAGTGGAAAGTTAGAAAATATTTTTTCTACTATAAAATCAGGACATTTGGTATTTTTCATGCTTTTTTGCAGGACATAGCAGCCCAAATCAGGACTGTCCTGTGAAAATCAGGACAGGTGGTAACCCTAGCAAATAAATACTGGGTGCAACCTCACCAGATCTGCCACCTCTGAGAGAGGTCCTGCCATGGTCCTGCCACCACCACAACAGCCCCACTGCCATACCATTACCTTATGAGCCAGTGGCCTCTCGCATCCAGCCCTTTCCAACTCTCATTCACCAGCTTTTCCCCCACCAGATCCAGGAGATCCCCAGAGCCCATAGTGGTCACTTCTCCTAAACATCTGCCCCCTCACATACCACTAGCCATGTGGCCATGACACCATTGAAGCCAGCACCTCCTGGGCTGGAGTACAAGGCCCCGACCCTACTTGCCCTACATTTTATGCCGACTCCTCGAACCCAAGGATCCTTTCCCCTTATAACCTGAGCAAGAGCAATGCCCCCAAACCCCAGGGGTGGGATAAAGATACCAAATGCCAGGACTACAGCCAAACAAAGGAGAGAGGCAGCTAATAAGCCAGCCTTGAGAGGGGTGGCTTACACTGGTCAAAGTTAGCATTAGGGTGTGCACTGCTCACTCTTGCCTCTTGCTCCACGTTCAATTCCAACTGCAGTTATGGCACAGATGTGAATGCTTTTATAGCCTTAGTGACAGGTAAAAGAGAAAACTTAGCTGGCCCAATCAAATGCCCCCTTCTGACTTCAGTGTGGCTTCCAATGGAGAAGGTGATGAGCTGCAGTTGGTTGGTGACACCATGTGAGACAGGACAGGGTCTATTCCTCTTCATAGTGTGGGAGAGGACTGGGAGGATTGTTTGGCCAGTAGGAACTGCAGAAGGGAAGGACAGAAGTCCCTGATTTGAGGAAGAAACAAGGAGTAACGCAACACTGAGCATGACAGTAAGTTCGGTTGCCATGCCAATATGATACATTTTGTCCGTTGTTGCTGTAATGTGTGGGCTGACATAGGGGACTAGGGAGGGAGAGACTCAGGTGAAGATGGGACAGGCAGTGCACTAAAGTGCAAACCCCCTCCCTGTACCATCCAGCCCCTAGTGCATTCACTGTATTCAGACAAGACAGGAAGCCATTGCACATCGATACTGCACAGTGAGCCAGGAGCAAGGCAAGACCTTTTGGCACAGTGCCCTACCATGGACCTAAGATTTGAACCATGATCTCTGACTCACACTCGTTTGCTATAAACATTAGACACCTCACTGCCAGAGACTAGATAGGATCTGAAGGAAAATCTTCTGACTTAGTCCCTTACTCTAACCATTAGACAACACGCAGCCTGGAAGCTGTGATTTGAAGTAGCTGGATCTCCCACATTTAATTGCGCTCATGACTGTGTAACCCCCGTGGGGCACTACCCTTAAGGCTAATACCCCTGCCTGCCCCCACAGAGACAGGGTAAGGGGCCCAGATCCATCAACGGGTGCCTCCACCCAGAGGTCGGGGTCAATATTGTCGAGATTGCCTCGGTCACAGCTCTCTGGGTTACTGCAACCCCCCGTTCATCCCACTAGTGGCTCACACTGGGTACAAATAACACTTTTCACCAATACACTCACACTCCGGCTAATATCTCTCCACTCCCTCCAGAGACCCCCTGTAAAATAAGGCACAGTTATATTGCAGTCACCAGGCAGCAGTTCACCAGTAATGTACACAATAGCCAGGGTGTAGTTGCACAAAGAACAATCTGATTTATTTAGGGGAGGGATAACAAGGACAGGGGGAATCAGGTTGATTAGCTTATCACTCTACTTATCTACCTAGGGCTCTGTGCACAGGCCGAAACCTAGTCTTTACCGTCCCTGGGTACCCAAGCCCTAACGGCTAGTTCACACGTGGCAGCTGGTTGGGGCCCTTGACACAGATAACAGTTACGATCCTGAAAACTCAGAATAGGCAGGGGGTTTAATTCGGCAGCTAAAGATGGGTTCATACGATTGAAAACACTGTTGCACACTTGACAGGGAGCTACCCTGATTCAGTACTCACAAACTCCAGCAAATTCTGATTCCTTCAACACTAGCAGGGCTGAGCCTGAACTTCACCAGCCTCCTCACACATTTATATGGCAAACAACAGAGGGGTACCATACCAGGCAGCTGCTTGCAGGCTTTTACGAACTAGCAGAACTCAGGCAGCAAACGGCAGCTTCAACTTCACGGATGGACCGAGCGCGATTCAGCAATTCTCTCCAGTCCCTTCAGGTTGAGCCTGGTAGGTAGCTGGGCTGGCACCAGCCTCCTCCGACCGCATGCCGGCGGATTTAGTCCGAATCCTCACAAGGGGCACAAACGGCCAATTCAGGCCTTCACGCGCTTCCCGCATGAACACTCCCACAGCGCAGAAGCACAGAGCTCCTCTCCTCACTTCAGCCACAACGCATCTGCCCCCCAGCAGCAAGGGGCTCTTCTTTCAGTTCGGGTGCTACCCACTTCCATTGGCTGGCTGAACCTACCAGTCACTTCCTCCAGCTCTCAATGGTGCAAAAAAGTGCCATAGCCCATAATACCTTTCTCAAATACAAAACAGTTCCTCTATTGGTCAGCCGACTCTGTGGGGTCCCGAGGTACTGATTGGTCCAATTCAGCAGTTCTGGACCAAAATGGAGGAGACAATCGAAACAGTCCGTACTGCAAAGAAAGGCAGGTTAGAACAACAATATTATCAGTATTATTGTACGTTATTTCCAGCAACAATCACATCCCCTTAGCAGAACTCCTTCTGCACCACTAGTGATGGCAGACGGGAGTTAATTTTTCAGTGTCCCGGGCGGGACTCGGGCATACAAACACACAGTCCCCCTCCATTTTAGCTACTTACGGCTGCAACAGGCAGCCCTTAAAGGGACAGCTTACGGAGGCTTTTAGGAGTGCTCAACTGTTCCCTATTTAAGCGGCTTTTATGCCGATTACTGACCAGGCATGGAGCATAAAACGAGCTCCGAGAAAGCGTTCACGAACCCCCATTTACAAGGGGGTTACACCCTTCCTGGCCTGGAAAAACTTGCCGTCCGCGCCAAGTAGTTACCCTTGAATCACTGTAAGGCAAACATCTTAGTTAACACTATACCATACTTAGTATCACATACATGAATATTGCATTTTACAAAGTACTATGGTTTATACAACCTTATAGACTCAAACCCTTGCTCCCTTTCTTAACTCAGGTCGTTAACTCCTGCTCATAACCCTGGACTGGGGGGAACCCCTCCCTTGCAGTTACGGGTTGGTTACCTAAAGCAGGGGCATCACACTCAAAGGGTAATACCAACAGTCTGGAGTCATCCCCCAAGGCTAGCTTAGGCAAGGAACTCGGGGACACATACACCCCTTTATGGACCACATTCAAGGGCAAGTCCACTGGCTGACCCAGAGACTCATAGCTCAACTTTATTACTGGCCGTATTTGTCGGCCGGATCGCCTAGGAGTCTCGAGAGATCCTGAACCAGGCCTTGACTCCAGTTCAGTTTCAGTGACATTAGGAACAGGGATTTCTATGGGGGAAACAAGCTCAGTGCTCATGGTACTACTGGAGGCCTGACCTTCTATCCCCGGACCCGCCCCACTGGACTCAGCTGTGGGCTGTCTAGGCACAAGTGAGGAACCATCAGGGCATTCAAAATATTCTTCCGGGTCTGGCACATCACTTGTTTGCTCCCCTATTTCACTCTCTTCCTCTGAAAAATCAGATAATGCAGCCAGACCAGACAGCTCAATCATGCTCAAGGATCCCACCCCCTGGGCGTTGCTGTTACTCAATTCAGGCTCTGAAGACATGGGTCCCGGAGACAAAGCTGGGGGCTCAGACAGTCCAAAAGGCCCAGCCTCATCTCCAGAGTTAACAAGGGGGTTGCCCCAAAATAACTGACTTAGTTCATAAGAGGGATAGTATTCATTATCATCTTCGTCGTCTTCTGACACTAATAGTTGATCATTTCCTTCTGCAGACAGTGGGCGAGGCCCTCTGGGTGGGCCTGTGGAAGAATCAATGGGTTTGGTGCTTTTCCTGGCAGCAGATCTAGTCTTAGGCCTGGAGGGGGGGCATTGGAAGATTCAGCTTCAATCAGGATTTGCCTGATTGGCAGCAGATGGTTTCTATGTACAGTTTTTACATCCTTGAAATTATTTTCAGGCTGCACTTTATATACCGGCAGATCTGTCAATTTTCCTACAAAAATGTGGGGGAGGTGATGCATCTATCAGCAATTTTGTGTTTCCCATGCAGTCCCAGGTTTCTCAGTAACACTCTGTCCCCTTCTTTTAGCTCCATTGCTTTCACCTTCTTATCATATCTTTCTTTGTTGGCCAGGTTTCGTTTAGCAGCCATGGTCTGGGCCAGTTGATAGGCATGGTTCAATTGGGCCTTCAATTTTTTGCACATACTGTAAATGGTTCTCGGCTTGCACCCCATCAGGGGAAACCCCAAAACACACATTCACTGGCAGTCTAGCCTCTCTCCCGAACATCAGTCGGTATGGGGAAAATCCTGTGGCATCACTTTTCGTACAGTTGTAGGCGTGAACTAGGGTGTTAATCTGCTGGCTCCATCTTGGCTTGTCTTTTGGTCGCAAGGTGCCCAACATGTCAAGCAATGTACGGTTAAACCTTTCAGGCTGAGGGTCTCCCTGAGGATGGTAGGGGGTGGTTTGTGACTTTCGTACCCCCCACAAAGACAGCATCTCTTTAATCAAACGGCTCTCAAAGTCCCTTCCCTGGTCGGAATGGATCCGCTGCGGGGCCCCATAGTGGACGAAAAAGTTTTCAACAAGTACCTTAGCCACCGTGGTTGCTTTCTGATCTTTGGTCGGAAAAGCCTGTGCATACTGGGTAAAATGATCAGTGACCACCAATATGTTACTGACACATTTCAGATCGGGTTCTAGACTCAAGAAATCAATACAGACCAGCTCCATAGGGGCACTAGTGGTAATGTTGACCAGGGGAGCAGCTCTCTGGGGTAGAGCCTTCCGTTGCAAACAGCGGCTACAGGTCTTGACATATTGTTCTACATCCGCACTCATTTTCGGCCAATAGAATCGAGCCTGCACCAGATCAAGTGTTCGATCTATGCCGAGATGCCCCATTTGATTATGCAAGGACCTTAGGACTAGTTCTCTAAAAGCTGATGGCAGCACCAGTTGTTGTTTGTTTACCTGGCCCTCCTTATTCATAGTCTCTCTATATAGTAGTTGGTTAATCAGCTTCAATTTGGGCCCTTCTTTATACAACAAGGTAGTCCTTAGGTCAGTGGAACGTAACTTGGATACATCCCTCCCGGCCCGCAAAGCCTCCACGGCCATTCTTATCATAGGATCACAGGATTGAGCCTGTTGGAGACTATCATTGTTAAGTTGCTGCAGGGAGCTAGTGTCTAATGCAGAGAAATGACAGTAGGCAGCAGGTATGCAGTTTTCAGATGGCTCCAAACAATCCACCACACAATCCATCGTGTCAGGAGACACCTGTTCCTCTTTGTCAAATTTCTGACAGAGAGCTCTTATGTCAGGTTCAGACAACCTGACCCAATCAGTCTGTGGCACAGGCCTCCAAGAGAGAGTGTCCACATTTATGTGGTTCAGGCCCGCCCGGTACTCCACAGCATAGTCGTAGGTGGCCAAGGCAGAAAGCCACCTGTGGCCACTGGCATCCAACTTGGCAGAGGTCTGTACATAAGTCAGAGGGTTGTTATCAGTCTTTACCAATATTCGGGCACCATATAGATAATCATGAAACTGATCAACAATGGCCCACTTCAAGGCTAGGAACTCTAGTTTGTGCACTGGATAATTTTTTTCTGAAGGCGTCAGACTTCGGCTGGCAAACGCTACAGGTCTCAAACCTTTCGAGTGCTCCTGGTATAACACAGCCCCCAATCCTTGTAGACTGGCATCAGTATGAAGAATGTATGGCTTGGCCGGGTCAGCATAGGCCAGCACTGGGGCATGGGTAAGTTGATATATGATGTCATAGAAAGCTTCCTCACACTCAGCAGTCCAACGATCCCCAAACATCTCGTTTGGCCGGAAATACTTATTTTCGGTCTCAGGGCGCACCACCTTCTTATACCTTTTGTGCATAGGTGGATACCCCTGAGTGAGGTTAAGGAGGGGGCGAATCACCTGAGAATAATTCTTAACAAACCGCCTATAGTATCCACAAAACCCCAAGAATCGTTGCAGCTCCTTCAAAATCCTGGGTTGCGGCCAAGTGGTCAATGCCTCCACTTTACTAGGGTCAGTTTCTATGCCTTCAGTGGACACTATGTGGCCCACGTATTTCACAGAAGTCTGGAAGAATTGACACTTGTCGATAGACAACTTAAGGCCGAACTCCTCCAATCGATCCAAGACTTTGAATAATCGTTGCTCGTGCTCTTCCAACGATCGGCCAAACACTATAACGTCATCTAAATAGACCAGACACTCGAGTAGATTCATGTCCCCCACAGCCCATTCCATCAAATGCTGAAAAGTGGCTGGGGCACCCGAAATCCCTTGGGGCATCAGAACAAACTCATAGAAGCCTAGGGGGCAAATGAAGGCAGTCTTCTCCTGGTCGTCTGGGGCCATCGGGTTCTGGTAGTATCCACTGCGAAGATCCAACACAGAGAACCACTTGCTGCCATTTAGACAATCCAATGCATCCTGTATGCGTGGCATGGTATACTGGTCCGGAATGGTCCGGCGATTCAAAGTGCGATAGTCTACACACATCCGAACGGCCCCATTCTTTTTCCTGACTACTACAATGGGAGAGGCATAGGGGCTCCTGGACTCTCGTATTACACCAGCAGCCAACATCTCTTGTAAGTGCCACCTCACATCATCTATATCAGCGGGGGCCAGGCACCGGGATCTCTCTTGGAAAGGCCTTTCGTCATGCAGCCGAATGTGATGCTCAGCCCCTTGCACACATCCCACATCCCACTCTCTCAGGGAGAAAACCTGGTCTTTCTTGGCAAGCCTCTCACTGACCCTTCATTTCCATTCAGCTGGCAGCAGGGAGTCACCAAAGTCAAACAAATCAGGAGTAACTCTATCATCTGTCCTGAAACCCTTTCTGTTTGGTAGTACCGCAGTATCTGCACAATGCACGCTGGCCAAGGTGCACCCCCTTCATATTCGAATCTCTCTGTCGGACACATTATGCACTTGAACCATCACCCTCTTAACATAAGCATAAGCTCTAGCCGGCAAGATGCTGGGTTTGAACAACAGTCCCTCAGGTAATCTCCCCTCCACAGGCACATCCAGCATCAACAACTTATTTTTAACATCCGTTTTTAGTCGTACTTCTCCATGCAGGACACATTGGGCATTTGGGGCAAGTATCACCAGGGCTGGATCCTTTTTCCAAACCACCCCCACGGAGCCTTCAGGTTCCTCTGGACTACCCTTCTTCTGAGTGGCCCTTACCTTTTGAATCACAGCAGGTATGCTCAAAGCTTGCCCGGTCTGGAATGCTCGTTTCTCTGAGCACAATTGGGCCAATCGTCCGAACAT
Organism: Neoceratodus forsteri; assembly: GCA_016271365.2. Taxonomy (NCBI): domain Eukaryota; kingdom Metazoa; phylum Chordata; order Ceratodontiformes; family Ceratodontidae; genus Neoceratodus; species Neoceratodus forsteri. Next base: position 144,653,545 of record JADMNL010000027.1, read on the forward strand.
GTGCGCATTCGTCCCAATCAACAAAGGCACCACATCATACAGTCCAGTGGGTGGGCAAACTAAAACTAGGGTTTCCACCTGCTCATCTATTCCATCCACTGTTGCAGAGAAAGATAACCAGACACGGATGTATCCCAAATACGGATAGACCTTGTCGCTCAACCCCCATACATGTAGACCAGTCAGAGGTTGCAGGGGCACCTCAGGTAAGTGTGCCTGGTACCAGTCCTGAAACATGATAGTTACCTGAGAGCCACTGTCTAATACAGCTCGAGTGGGAATTCCATTTACCCGCACCCGGGTCTCCATGAATGGCCCGACCACATCAGACCAGTTGAAGGCCATAGCATTGATAGCTGGCTGGGCATGGGCCTGAGTCACAAAACTTTTCTTGGGGGCCCGAGACTGGGCTTGGCGGTGTCGGGTGATCCATCTGTTGTTGACTTTCCTTAACTTCTCCGGCCTCTGGCACTCGGGTTGGAAATGCCCATCTTCCCCACAATGATAACAGAACTTGGGGTCCCGGGGGTCACTATTTTGAGGGGGACTCTGAGAGGGGTGAGAAGGCTCTCTTTGACAGGGGTTCGGGTTTCTGCATGACTCGGGCCCCTGGCCTAGTAGGGTACAGACAGCTTCAAGTCCCTCACCAGTTCTCGTAAGTTCCTGATCTCAGCCTTTAACTCACTCCACGCGGGGTCGGAGGAAACAACTCGCATTCCCACAGTACCTGGAAACTCTGGGGATCCCTCGGTCCCAGACAGACCAGTCTCCTCAGGGGCGTTAGACTCAGGGGTCCCACTAGGGTTTACCGCCCCCACACAGGATTCCCACCCCTCTTCATCAGTCTCCACCTCCCTAATTTCCCTCATTAATTGACAATATTCTGGCGGAGTGGCCCGCCAATCATGTAACTTAAGTTTCAGCAGTATTACACCAGAAAATCTGGCAGATTTTAAAACATGTTCTAACCGAACCTGATTCAGGGCTGCAGCAGTGATTCCCCCTTTCCTATAGGCCTTCTGCAAGGCCCGCTCCACTCTAGTGACAAAAGCGGACAGTTTTGCATTCCTCCACTGCTTAGCAGACCTGAATTTCCATAATAGGTCTTCACCAGTCTCTGTACTCCCAAAAACCCCTTCTAAAGCAGAGAGGTACTCTGCAGTGGTGGCCTCCGGACTGGTGGCTCGGAAGAATCTAATGGCTTCTAGAGCAGGACCCCGCAAGCTCTCCATCAGCCGCTTCCTTTTCTCCCCCTCAGAGCATTGTCATTCCTGAACTAAAGGGGTGGCATAGTCCATCCAAGCCTCCAGGTCATCCTCCCCTGGAGGTACCGGCACCATACCAGAGAAAAGTTTTAACTTGCTGTAGGAATCAAGCTGTATGGATGGGACCACTAGGGGCAGGGAAGCCAGCACAGAACTCTTGGGTGGGCAAGGGGAGGTGCCAGGGGAGCCCTGAGGGGTAGCATCACTAGATAAATCTAAGGCTTGTAACAACTCCTGGGTAGTCCTCCCCTCCATGGCCAACAATTTAAGCAGTTTGTCTTTAAAACTGCTCAGTGGAGGAGACCCCCCAGGAGTGACTGACCCACTTCGAATATGGATTAGCCTCCATCCCTGTGAAGCGCCCTCCGGATAGATCACAGGAGGTACCTTCTCAGGGTCAATTGCCACACTGCATAGAAGTAACACCTGCAGTGTCTGGTCAAGCAGATCAGCCATACGCCCTTTTACTTCCACTTTACCGAGGCATTTCACTCACTCTGCAGCAGAAATGATGTCAGCAGTTGGGGTTCCCAAAGGCACATCTAACAATAGTACAATTTTCTGAGAGTCTAGCTCTTTGGCTTCACCCCAACCCATCAGTCTGTGTACCATGGTCTTGATGGGTCCCAGTTTAATTTTTCCCAACATATCCCCTTCCATTTTTTCCATCTCTTATATGCTTCCCTTGGCCACTAGGGACACTAAATCAGCCAGTGCCTCCAATTTGTAACCCCAGGGGCGCCTTTACCCATAAGGCTACTACCCTGCCTGCCCCACAGAGACAGGGTAAGGGACCCAGATCCGTCGACGGGTGCCTCCACCCAGAGGTCAGGGTCAATATTGTCGAGATTGCCTCGGTCACAGCCCTCTGGGTTACTGCAACCCCCCGTTCATCCCACTAGTGGCTCACGCTGGGTACAAATAACACTTTTCACCAATACACTCACACCCCGGCTAATATCTCTCCACTCCCTCCAGAGACCCCCTGTAAGATAAGGCACAGTTATATTGCAGTCACCATGCAGCAGTTCACCAGTAATGTACACAATAGCCAGGGTGTAGTTGCACAAAGAACAATCTGATTTATTTAGGGGAGGAATAACAAGGACAGGGGGAATCAGGTTGATTAGCTTATCACTCTACTTATCTACCTAGGGCTCTGTGCACAGGCCGAAACCTAGTCTTTACCATCCCTGGGTACCCAAGCCCTAACGGCTAGTTCACACGTGGCAGCTGGTTGGGGCCCTTGACACAGATAACAGTTACGATCCTGAAAACTCAGAATAGGCAGGGGGTTTAATTCGGCAGCTAGAGATGGGTTCATATGATTGAAAACACTGTTGCACACTTGACAGAGAGCTACCCTGATTCAGTACTCACAAACTCCAGCAAATTCTGATTCCTTCAACACTAGCAGGGCTGAGCCTGAACTTCACCAGCCTCCTCACACATTTATATGGCAAACAACAGAGGGGTACCATACCAGGCAGCTGCTTGCAGGCTTTTACGAAATAGCAGAAGAACTCAGGCAGCAAACGGCAGCTTCAACTTCATGGATGGACCGAGCACGATTCAACAATTCTCTCCAGTCCCTTCAGGTTGAGCCTGGTAGGTAGCTGGGCTGGCACCAGCCTCCTCCGACCGCATGCCGGCGGATTTAGTCCGAATTCTCACAAGGGGCCAAAACAGCCGATTCAGGCCTTCACGAGCTTCCCGCATGAACACTCCCACAGCGCAGAAGCACAGAGCTCCTTTCCTCACCTCAGCCACAACGCACCTGCCCACCAGCAGCAAGGGGCTCTTCTTTCAGTTCGGGCGCTACCCGCTTCCATTGGCTGGCTGAACCTGCCAGTCACTTCCTCCAGCTCTCAATGGTGCGAAAAAGCGCCATAGCCCATAATACTTTTCTCAAATACAAAACAGTTCCTCTATTGGTCAGCCGATTCTGTGGGGTCCCGAGGTACTGATTGGTCCAATTCAGCAGTTCTGGACCAAAATGGAGGAGACAATCAAAACAGTCCGTACTGCAAAGAAAGGCAGGTTAGAACAACAATATTATCAGTATTATTGTACGTTATTTCCAGCAACAATCACATCCCCTTAGCAGAACTCCCTCTGCACCACTAGCGATGGCAGACGGGAGTTAATTTTTCAGTGTCCCGGGCGGGACTTGAGCATACAAACACACAGTCCCCCTCCATTTTAGCTACTTACGGCTGCAACAGGCAGCCCTTAAAGGGACAGCTTACGGAGGCTTTTAGGAGCGCTCAACTGTTCCCCATTTAAGCGGCTTTTATGCTGATTACTGACCAGGCATGGAGCATAAAACGAGCTCCGAGAAAGCATTCACGAACCCTCATTTACAAGGGGGTTACAACTGCACACCATATTTTCTTGGAGCTGGGCTTGAACCCAAATGATCCCAACTCACATCCCTTTGCTCTAATCATTAGACACTCTCACTTCCTTAGACCTTAAGAAACAGAACATAGTCAATGCCGACAGAAAAAGATCAATGGTCCAGCCAGTCTGCCCTTGGTTCCCCATCTATCCTCGGGACCTAAATGTCATCCAGGGTACTAGCCCTCATTATCTTCCCTCCATTCTCCTCCCTGCTACTATAAAACTACTTTAATTGGAACCGGGATCTCCTGGCTCACAGTCCTTTGCCATACCCATTACACCCCATGTTTCTTGTGGCTGGAATTAGAACCAGATCATTCTGGCTCACAGCCCATTGCTGCAGGAAAGGAAAGGAATTTGTGTGTGTGTGTGTGTGTGTGTGTACATATATATATATATATATATTATCGTAGCTGCACGGTAGTGCAGCTATAGTTAGGGTTGAGTATCTCATTTAAGGTTAAATGGTGACAGTTTGCACCCTAATAACTTTGCCACTGTACATCAGATTTGCCTGAAATTTAGTAGGCATGGAGTGTTAGTAGAGTTATTAAGCGACATCTCGGAGTGCAGTTACGCTTTTTTGAGCATTCTTTGCTCGCACCTACAGGTTGCACGGTTTGCGCGACCGGTCCAAAAACTTCAGGGAACATACGTCCGGGTCCTGATGTGCCTTTTGAAGATTTTGTGAAAAAATATTGAACGGTTCAAAAGTTATTCAAAAAACAAATTTCCCATTATAGTCAATAGGAGAAGTTAACAAAAAGTTTGACAGTGTTGCAAATGCAGTTTTTAGTGTCGCAAATGACCCCAGTAGTGTCATGAGTCAGCCATTTTTTTTTTCAGTTACTGATCACAGAAAATTGGAACCCTCTAGAGACATAATTCTTTTTATGTTTGCTTAGTCGAGCCCTGAGGATGCCAGGAATGTCTTTATTTGGGGGTTAAACACCCCAGAAATATTTTTTTTAATTTTTGGGAAAAGTAGTGTCGCACCTGCGACACTTTCGTGATTTTATTTGCGAAAGTGTTGCAAATCACTACTTTGCAACACTATGGCCAAAATAACAGGAATTCTTTGCCACCCTGCTGCAAAAGAACGGTTTGGTCTTTTGGGATGAAATTTGGAGGGAAGAAAGTCAACATCCCACAGATGTGTCTTTTGGTGGCTTGGTAATCTAGGGGTAGTTATTTGCAGAGGAGGGATGTATTATTTGTGCAATTTCCCCTTTAACCAGTCATTTAAGAGTCTTTCTCTGATGTCATTGGATTTACTACTTGCATAGTTTTAATTTAAGAAAAATCCAGTCACTGTGTGATGAGTTGACCAGTTCCCCATTAGATCACAATTCACAAGTCAACAGTCTCTCTTATTTTTCAGTGAAGAAAATCACATGTGAGGACATGAGACAGGTGGAAGACTTGGAGCACAACAGAGAACAGAGGTATTTCTTTAAATACAGAACCAATGGCCACCCTGCTGCTGGCACATGGCCTGTTTAGACAGCAACAGGCCTTCCTGGGCTCCAAGGTCCCATGTGGTTCACATTGGGAATTGCCATGTAAACAATGCACTAAAAACAGCAGCTGCACCAAAGAGCAAGCTGGGTTCCTGGGGTCTCGCTGTAACCTCAGAACCAGCTTGACTCTACTTATCCCTGCCTCTCAAAATCCTCTGCTACATTTTTAAGTTCAGGGTTCAGAAACGTGGACTAGAAAACAGGATATAAACAGCAACAGAGGTTTGGCCGGGGGTGGCCAGTTAGGAATTAAAAGCAGCAAGGGAGGGGTTCAAGACAAGCTGACAACTAGAAAGTCAAAGAAAAGGAAGTCCAAGATATACATAGAAAAGGAATCCTTAGGGGTCAGAGGCACATTTGTAAGAGATTTGATCTCTATACGTGGAATCAAATGCAGACTGAGCAGATTGGTTGGGCCATTCAGCGTTTTATGTTGTCAGCATTTACGTTTCTATGTAATGCTCACGTCTCTTCACTCAGCTCCTCCCTTGGAGGAAGGCAACAGTTCAGGTTTCTTATCCAGTGGCAGGAGAAATTAGCTTCCACTGACTAGTCACTTTATTAGAAATGGTGTTTTGCTTTGATCATTACTTAAGCAATAAGACATAACAGTTGGTGTGTTATGGTGGAATGATAGTCCTCCTGGGGTGGGTTGAAGCACAAGAAGAAGTTGAGTGCTTTCACCACCCAAGAAGGGCTGCTAGCCCACCATAACACACCCCCTGGAGTGCCTTATTGCGATTATGAAATAGGTCCTTGTTAGTTGAGTGGAGGTATTTTTTAAACATATTTTGTTGTGCTACTGTCAGCTGAGCTGTTGTGCTGGGACAACAGCCTGGCTAAAACTAACTCTTGGCAAATCAGCAGCCAACATTCTTTCCACCCATTTTATAATCTTTTTAAATTCATATTGACACCTCAGGTGCCCTGGCTCGACCCCTACCAGTCCAGCAGACAACCAACTACAACTCCTATGTGGACCCCAGGGAGCTCCCCTTACTTGCCCCACGGGAAACCCTTCCGATATCTCTGAATGCAGTGGCAGGGGAACTACATTGTGCTGAAATGGCAGCACAGAGCCAGAGTGGATCCTTCAGCATCCTGCCAGGATGGGGGAGACGTCAAGTGGTTGTCCCTCCCGAGACATCTGACTGTGAATGTTCAGTGTGTGCCCTGTGCATCAGGCAATAGCATGCCATGAAGCCTGTGCATCTACATTCCAACTGCCATTCCTGATTGGCTTGCAGCTCCTGGGCACCCCCAGGTGGCACTTATGCACTGGGGATCATTCTTAACCCTCTCCTAGGAAGAGAGTGTCTTGTGGGACACTCCATCATTCTTCCTCCCCCACCCTTCACACACAGGCCCTCCAGCATATTGGGCTCATTCCTGAACTCAAGTCACTGGCGCAGTGAGCGGCAGACCTGCGGCTGTGCTCATGGGCCAGCTACCTTTATTCTGATGGATAGAGCAAAGGACTGTGAGCCAGGAGATCTTGATTCCAATCCCAGCTCACAAGCCTCATAGTGTCTGATTCTAATAAGCACTGAGGCAATGCAGCCTAATGGTCAAAGCAGAGAGCTGTTTCCTGTTTCCAGGTTTGAATCCCACAACTGCCACTTGCGAGACATGTAACACTGACCAAGTCACTTAACCTTTCTACGCTTTATTCTATCTTTCTCTATACCGAACCATCTGATCTTTTCTTAACCTCCCTGTGCACATCTTATGGCTGCTGCCAACTGTTCATGGACTGTAATCTGCTTTGGTATAGAGTACATAGGAAGAGCACACTCTCTCTCTCTCTCTCTCTCTCTCTCTCTCTATATATATATATATGTTCATGGCTAAGAGACTCCATTTAATACATCACTTACGGTTGTTCCACAGTGACAAAAGTGAGAGAAGTTGATGTTAGGCTTGAAACCCTTGGACCCCCACCTGCCCCTTAGCTAGCATCGGGGTGCTGGGGCTATCAGTCCAACTCCACCCCATCACATGTGTAAACAAGCTGAGGTGGTGAACTATAGGAGAATGGGGTGAGTTAGGACCGACGACCTCTAATGCACACCCCGACGCTGTCTGGAGGGTGGGGGTGGTGGGTCGGGGGGTTCAACCTCAACATCAAATTTCCTCACTTTTGTCACTGTGGAACAACCCTAACTGATGCATTAAACAGATTTTTTTTGCCATGGATTTCCCTTCTTTTTGAGAATGAGGACTATAAATAGTGAATGAAATGTGGTGGTGGGAGTGCGGGCCCATGTGATTTTTACTGAAATAGTAACAGTAACCGCAATGGAAATGCAAGTGCAAATGGCAACGCACATGGTGGTGGAAATGTAAATGGTAACACAAATGGTAACAGAAGAGCAAGCGCAAAGTGACACCAAAGTGAACAGTAACGCAAACGGAGATGCAAACACAATTGCATACAGAAACACAACTATAAACGTGCACGGTCATGGTACTGCAATTGGAAATGCAAATGGTAACGTTAACAGCAAGAATAACACCAAAGAGAACAGAAACGGAAACGCAAATGTGCACGGAAATGCAAACCATAATGCGCACGGCCATGGTACCGCAATCCGAAACGCAAATGGTAATGATAACAGCAACAATAACACCAAAGGAAACAGAAATGCAAACGCTAACTCAGGAGCATATGGAAACACAAACCGTAATGTGCACGGGCACGGTAATGCAATTGGAAACACAAATGATAATGCTAACAGCAACAATGACAGAAAACGAAAGACAAACGCAAACGGAAGGCCAGCTGCAAACGCAAATGGTAATGTGCACGGTGATGCAAAGAGAAACGCAAACAGAAACAGTAGTGGAGATGCAAATGCTAACAGTAATGCAAACGCAAATGAAAACACAAAGAGTAATGCACACGGTGGCGTATATGGGAACGCTAACACAAACGGGTACGGAAACGCAAGTGGAAACGCTAAGTGTAACAGTAACTGGAGCGCACACCCTGGTTTTCCCCAACGGCTGCATAGAGAAACACAGTGACTACAAAGAATGTATGCATAATAATGGTCCTCGGAGCAGAAAATGAGGTCTTGGAATACTAAATTGCTTATACCTCAGGAACCGTACGACGTAGAAAAAAAATTAAAATTTCATATGAGTCATGACTTTCATGGCTAGGTTTGCACTTCACACTTTGGCCCCTAGGGGGCTAAGCATTTTTCTGACAAAAAGTCCGAATGACGCACCGTTTCCGAGATACGGGCCCCGAAAGACACGGCAGACGCCGCAATGTTAGTCTATGGGGACAAGTGTCAATTTCGGAGTACCGTAACTTTGCATCCCTGCAATATTTTTTTAGGCAAGAAAGAAATGTTTTTTCCAGTACGGTACCTTTAAATGCCGTGTTTTACCTTTTTTAGTAACAGTAAATTTATTTCTTAGGCTACTCAATGTTGTAGGCTCTGGGAGCCTTACATATCAAAGTACGTAACAGTAACAACAAAGAGGATAATGGGTGAGCAACAGTGAACTACAATGCTGTGTTTGCTTCAAGAGGTTGTCATGACAACCAGTAGACCTTGAGAACGAAGATCAAGAGGTCTCAGTTGTCATGACAACCTTGAGACATAAACTCAGCTTTGTTGTTCACTGTTGCCCATCCATTGTTTTTTACAGTGTATGGGCAACTCTGTACAGCAATGGAGAGTTTACATATGTAAACTGCATGTGCCGTTGTTGACTTACTTGTTTCACCATGTCAGAGGTCCTAACCCTGTTAGCTGAGCCAATATTACAGAGTCACAGCATGGTCCAACTCCTGTCAGCTGATCTGAAATCACAGAGTCATTGCATGGTCCCACACCTGTCAGCCAAGCCGAAATCACAGACTCACAGCATGGTTCCACCCCTGTCAGCCAAGCCGAAATCACAGAATCAAAGCAAGATCCCAATCCTGTCAGCCGAGCCAAAATCCCAGAGTCTGAAATCAGTTTGAAAAGATGGCAGTAGCCATCATGGATTGCTCATTTTTCTCCTCAGAAGTGACAAGTGAAACTGATAAGAAAAAAACGAATGATCGATGCGGCTGACAGGGAAAGTTGAGCATGAGGGCATTCCTTGTTGTACCCTAGTAGTGATGTGCTCAAGATGGTATAACAGTAGTTTGACATCACTAGTAGGGTACACACCGTGAATTAATTGAATTCCACACACAATAGCCCTCTCCCATACACTATAGCCCAGTTAATAACTGTCAATAAATAATGCACTGTATTTGTTTGTTCTTTTGTTCCTTGAAGCACCCTGATGTCTTGCTCTGCGCAAGCTATAATTTTATTTCCAGTGCTGTTAGCCGCATCTAACACATACTGTCTGATTGCAATATTTATTTTCTGTATTGTGTTCTGCCCTCCCCGCTTCCCCAGGACGCAACTGGACTCGAGCAGTACTCTGCTCAGTGTGCCCTCCTAGTGAAACTCTTAAATAAATAAATAAATGCCATTAATATATATATATACAATAATGCATGGGGTGGGGTGTTTAATGAGATTTTACACACACCCTCGAGGGGTTTATTTAAGCATCCAATACCAAGGGGTGTATCACCCCATGTTTTATTTTATGTAATTGCTGGGGAGTGTTTTCTCGCCACAGCAATTATATAAAATAAAACAGTCGTGGTCCAATGTGGATGAAGCACAGTCCGTGGTCTGTGGCTGAGCAGTTGGCAAAACCTTTTTTCTTTTCTTTTTTTTTTTCCAGGTTAGCCAAGCGAGGATTACTGGAGCAAAGTAAACAGCTGAGAGGCAATTTTCTTTTTGTTATTCACTTATCGCCAAGTGATACTGGCAGTGTCCAGTCGATAGTGGAGAAGTGTCCGGCACCCTATGAGTGGAGAGGAGAGAGAGTGTAGGCAGGCCCATGCATGGAGCACTGGAAACTCGGCGCGTGTTCACCATTATAACGGCAAATCATAACCGGGTTTCCCAATCGGAGAAAATGCTCGCCAGTTATTATAACAAATGTATTGGTAACAGGGAAAGGCACACTGAGCCAAGGCTTGTTTCCAGGTGCGACCCGGGGAAAGGAGTACAGGAGGAATGCAGGTTACAATATTATACAATAAAGTATGGATATAGGCAAACCAGAGGCAGCAGTGATGAAATGGCAAAATAGAGCAAATTACTAATACTATTCCAAAACTGCCTTCAGAAAGGCTGCTTGTGCTCCCCTCGTTCGCTCTATGCTAATGTGCCTTGCTGATAGCCATGGGTGAGCAGGACACATTCACACAGAGCAATCAGTAAATCAGATTTTATTTCATAAGCACCTTACCCCAGGTGCTCAAAGGACTGCACATAAAATCCAGCTAAAACGGGTACACATCTTAAAAAAACAGAAATTTTACAGAAAAGGACAATCAGGGACAATAAATTATTTAAACGGTGTCATAAAAGCCCAGGGAGAACAGGTGGGTTGTTAGGGCCCTTTTGAAGCCCTCCACCAAGGAGATGCACTGTATCTGAAGTGGCAGAGAGTTCCACAGACACAGGGCTGCAACAGAAAAGGCTCTATCCCCTGATGATTTTTGGCAGGCATGTGGAGCCTTTAAAAAATTCTCCCCGATGGAGCGGAAAGGAGGGTCCAGGCACTATATGGGTGCAAGAGGTCTTTTATGTAGCTCGGACCCATCCCATGCATGGCCTTGAACACCATCAAAGCAAATCTTGAAGGAGGGTTCGCCATGTAACTCACAACCAGTGCAGACTGCGCAGCTCAGGTGTATTGTTATTGAAAGTGCTGTACCAGATACCAGCCTTGCCAGAAGGGTAAAACAAATATAAGAAAAGTCTTGTGACTGCCCGGAAATAGCGGCAGGCGGCCTTTGCAAAGCAAGTTGTGGAGCACTTTAGAATGATAATAAAAACATTTGAGGTACAGTATTTGAAAATGTTCTTTCATGGCTAGAAATGCTAATGGGGGGGAGGTAGGTATCCCTTTCTGGCCTTTAGAGTGCCGGCATTAGTGCGCTGGCACATCAGGGCATCGATTTTGGGATTGCACTCCCTCCCCAATGTCAGCCCCTCGAGTTAGAATTATAATAAGGGTGGGGGCACAGCCTCTACAAAAACAGGGGTCATAACCTGACTTGGTGCCCTGATGACCGGGTGTACTAACGCTGGGGCGCCGAATGGGTTGAACCATAGGTATCAGCAAGAGGGATGTATTATTTGTGTAATTTTCCTTTAAGCAGTTATTTAAGGATACCCTGAATAAGATTTTTGACCTCCCTGGACTTGCGTCTCCCCAGCTGCAAACTGGGTAAAAATAGGACTTCACTGAAAATGAGATGTTGCCTCTCATTTGAGCTATCCTAACAAATTAAAACAAGATTTGGTTGGTGCCAACAAGGCTTGTCTTGTTTCTTTTTAATTTTTTTATGTTGTTATCTTTGTTTATTTTTGTAGTAAGCCATACTGTCTCACCAGTATCACTGTCATAATTGTAATTATAGGAGGACTACATTCAACACCAGTTTTACAGATTTGTTTGTGTAACCTCCCTACAAATGGGCGTTCCCGAAAATCTTCCTTGGGTGTGCCTAAATGCCCACTGCCAGGCTGGTATCCTGTGTCTTAGCGTTTTAAAAGTGTTTGTATGAAAGTGCCTTAATGCCTTTGTGCTCTGTCTCTTTAAGAGCTGCCTATAATGTGGTGCTTATTTAATCTGGGAGGGGGCTGAGTGTTTTCTATGCTTGAGTCCCACCCGGGCTGCCAGATAATCGCTCCGTTCTGCCATCGCTGTTTGCGCAGAGGGAGCTCTGTTAGCAGCTGTACTTATTTGCTGATTATTTATTAGAATAGTAATAATATTGTAGTTTGTCTAACTTGCCTTCTTTGCAGCATGGACAGTTCTATTTATCACCAGCATCTTGGTCCTAGACTGCCAGAATGGGCCATTAAGTACCTTTGGTGACCCTAAAATGGAGTCTGTCCCCAGGGGTCTTGTGGGAGTGAATTTCTGTAGGAATTGTAGTTTTGAGACTTTGGCACCTAAATGCACCTGGAGGGGGAGCCCTTGCTTTGACAGGCTGGTGGATCAATCAACCAGAACCTTTTGGACTGAAGGGAAATTCCCAAGCTGCCTGCTGTAGTAAGTCAATCTGGAGCTAGAGTTTGGAGAGTAAACAGCTTGAGTGATTCGAGCAGCAGCTCCTGCATAGTTCGCACGGCAGATTGGTGGAAAGGCTGAGTTTGGTTTGTCTGCCTGCTGTCCCTCGAGAGGGAATCCTTTGAAAGGCCTAGCAATCAGTCTGTATCTGAATTGGAGTGTGATAAAGCCACTGAAGAGTGACCAGATTTAAACCTGAAGAAGACCGAAGATTTGCTGTACGCGATTGACCTGTCAGGACATCCATTTACCACAGAATTCCCGGTTTTGCTCAGAGACACTGATATTGCGGCCGGACTGCAATCCGCATTTTGGTATGGTGATTGCTTTACTATAAATGTGCTGCGTGCTGTTCGTGGGTCACGATTTTGTTCCCCACTGTGTAAATGTGCCACGCTTGCTGGAAGCTGCATCCAGCAGTACCGGACTCGAAATCCAAACTGTTCTACCCGGCCTGGGCCTTGCCACCAGGCCCAGCCAGCTACTTCAGGCACAGAGACCATCATCGACAAGAGACTCGCCCGGGCATCAGCCCCCTGCTCAACCATCTCGAACAGGAACAACATCTCGGTGATTCATGTGGGCCCTGCTTCTCCTGGCAAACCAGTCATCAACCTGCAGTCTCCATTTCATCTAGCCTGTGTCTCATACTGGGTAGCATGAGTAACAATCAGGGTAGCTCCTTGCAACAACAGCTAAATCTCAAGTGTTGTCATCTGATTGCATTGTTGTTTTTCCTTTCATGAACTGAGCCTTCAGGCTCTGGATTACAAATTGTGTGTGGTTGTACATGCCTTTTTTTTTCATCACAGGGCCCCAACTATCTGTGACGCCAGCCTACCCTGGGCAATGTTCCAGGATAGCCCACCCTACTTTCAACTGGGTACCCAGAGCATGTGACTGCATAGGGACTAAGAGTGCATGCATAATTGCCTGACTAGATCAGTTTTAGAATCAGTCAACCTGATTATGCCCCTTCCTTGTTCAATTCCCCTGAATAAATCAGATCTAACTCTTTTTGCATTTAATCTGACTGTGGCTCCAGTTTGTGCCAAAAGCACCGTACTGTTGTTATTTGCTGTGCCTAACCTTGTTTTACAGGGGACCTCCAGGGTCAAAATGGTGGAACCAGCCCTGGTGGTAAGTGCAAACTGTGGGGATTTGTATGCTGAATAGAGGCTACTGTGAAAGTGTTTGTTGCATATTGCCTAGGCCACTAGAGGGGAAAGGGGGGGGTTAAAGTGTCCCGGAGGGCTGTACCCAGGTTAGCCTTGCTACTAACAACACTGTCCTCCAGGTGGAGGCACCCGTTTCAGTACCCAGGCCCCTTAACCTGCTACTAGCCAAGCAGGCAGGGGTAGTAGCCCTTGGGATAGCACCACCTAGGGGTTACATTTGCATGCAGTACCTGTGGAGAGGGCTTTGATACAGCATTGCTGCTTTCAGTAATGCTTCTTATGCTGTACACACTGGTTCAAGTCCACCCAGCACCAGGCAATTAGTTTCATCCCCCAGAACCAAATTCACTAATAACGCACCCCCCCCCCATATCACCATGCTAATTTTGTATTCTGTCATGGTCTGGGTTGAACACTGGGCCTGTCAAGTAGTCGGGGGGAAGGGCCAGATTTATTTATTTTTTATTCCCTGATGGACCAGGTTGGGCATAAGACCCGTCAGGTAGTTTTGGGGAGAGAGACAGATTTTTTCATTCCATGATAGTCCAGGTTTGGCCATGAACACATCAGGGTGTTGGGGCATTAGGCGGCGGAGGAGAAACACAATTGTTTTATTTTCTAGCAGGTCATGTTGGGCACTGGACCCATGAGCTCTCTGACTTGAGATGACATTTATCAATATTGTACTCATGAAAGTACAATACTGACAAAGTTATCTGAATAATGCAAACTTGTATACTTGCATGAGATTGCAACTGAGGCGAAGGTGAGCAGAGGGTGAAAATCAGCCCCCATCTCATGGGTAGGGGGCAGGGAGATGGTTACTGATACCAGGAGATGGGTGGGCTACTGGACTACCAAGGACAAATTAAAATGTAAAAATCAGGAGCAGGAAGAGCACCGGTGACTGCTTGGTATCTGGGACTGTCGGCATTTTTTTTTTTTTGTAATGATCATACGTGCATGTGAGTTTAGCGAAGAATAGTTTTAAGACTTTTGCCCATCGTTAGGACTATTTCTTGTCATTAGGGAGTATAGGATGCAATAGCACCTGTTATTTCTGGTCATAAGTCCTTGAGGCGACCATTGTGTACCTAAGAATAGCAACTTACTTGATATCCCCAGAGTTAAGACTAACTTGGGCAAAGGGTCTTTTACCCACTGTGCTCCATATTAATGGAACTCACTACCTGCCTCCTTAACTAACTCCTAATCTCTTAGCAGATTTAAGAAAGGGCTCACAACCTCCCTATTAGAGCGCTGCCAATGCACTTGCTGTCACTGAACCATACTCATTTCAGACTAATTTACTCAGTGACTTCTAAAATGTCCCTGTCCATAGTGTATGGCTACTGCATCTGGAGCCTCAGGTCTTAAATCTTTGTAATTCTGCTGTTTGTTGAATCTCACATACATTGTCTTATTCATGATTAATTGTTGTTTATCAGTCACAGAGTGATATACCTGTACCCACATCTGTACCTTCTTGACATTTCATGTTGTTTATATACTTTGTAATTTTTGCCTGTAATTAATTCTGTGTCGCTTGCAATTTCATGTTCTTTATGTACTTTGTAATTTTTGCCTGTAATTAATTGTCGCTTGCAGTTTCATATTCTTTATGTACTTTGTAATTGTTGTCTGTAATTAATTCTGTGTTGCTTGCAATTTCTTGTTCTTTATGTACTTTGTAATTTTTGCCTTTATTTAATTCCATGTTGCTTGCAATTTCATGTTCTTTACGTACTTTGTAATTGTTGCCTGTAATTAATTCTGTGTTGCTTGCAATTTCTTGATCTTACTTCGAGACACAGCTCTTGCAGCAGGTTACACCATTAGGACTGAAGCCGTCAGGCGCCAGGACCCCACGGAAAAATTCTAGCTAGCTAACCCCAGGCGGGGACCGACGACGTCGGTCCCGCCCCTCGGCGATGGTGAAGGTACCAAAATGGGGTGGTCCCGCAGATTCCCAGTTCTTTCCCCTCACGACTTAGCTACCTGACCCCCTTCGGGTTACTAGTCTAGCTGGCCAGTGAATAGTGCTTTTTCGACAAATTTCCTTTTTCAAAATTCTCTTCAAGCAAGATCTTGATGTCATCACCAACTTCTGGCCATCCATCAAGTGTGCTTGTGGAAAGCAGATCCCGCTCAAGGACCCCCACCGGCCTGCGTCCGGTGCCTGGGCCCAGACCACGATACCGGGCCTGTCCTTCTTGCCAAGGGTTCAACAGCCGTACCGGATCCGCGCCAGAAGGCTTTGCAGGCGCTTCTTCTGGAGGAACAACTGAAGACCATGCTCCTCCAAGGGGAAAGCTCCAAGGTCCACAAGCACGCGAGAAGAGAAGGGAGAAGGCCCTTCCAGGCCCCATCCAGGGGTCAGAGTCCCGTAGCCCGTTCCGATCTCCCGGCTGCAGTGAGAAGCCTTCCTCTCAGGAAAGATCTGCCAGGCTCCTCCCTTCCAGGGCCTTGGCGAAGTCCGGGGAACGACACCATCACCATCGCAGTCGGGTTCCCGCCTCGGCAATCACGCCAGGTCTTCGCCGTGCCTCCTCCACGCAAGACGCTGAGCCACGCCCTTAAAAAAGGCTCAGTCAGACGCCTCGGCTCGACAGCTGTCAGGCGCCTCCTGCTTCCTGAGTCCTGGTCCGACGACCGACGCCGCCATTGCATCCCAGCAGACTGCAGGGGGACTCTGTCGCCCTCCTGAGAAGAAGAAGGCCCTGTTGCCTCCGACGACTCGACGTCAGAGCCCTATTGGAGGAGGACTCCTAGAGCAGCCCGAGGACCAGACGGGCTACTCCGTCCTGCCGGTACTCCCAGGAACCTCGCATTACCAGGGGTCCCTGTGGAGCCGACGCTGATCTGGGACCGTCGCCCACGCTCCCCGTGGGCTGTCGGCCGTTTCTAGCGGAGGTGAAAGATCTGTCACCTCCTGTGGGACAATGGCGCGACATGGTTCCTCCTCCTCCCTCCTCCTCCTATCTGGGCCCTGCCCCCTCACCATCGGGGTCGGCAGGTCGTGGTTCCTCCCGGAGCCTAGAACCCTTCCCAGGGGAGACCTGATAAACGAGACCTCCGTCCGTAATCCTCTTCTGACTGCCCAGCCTCAAGAGATCCAGGAGACGCCGCGATCGCCTTCAACGGAAGACACGTGGATCAGACTTACTCCACCTCTAGATCCCCATCTCCACTCTCCATCCCTTCTCCGACCCACGGAGATGCCTAGAATCTCCTCGGATGATCCTCGCCTTGATATTATGAGAGTATATGCAGAGAACAGGATGGGATGCTGAAGACTTAGACCGAAAGGGTACGCTTCGCCAAATATCTTCGGCAAAGGACCCCAAGCCTGTGGTGGTATCCACCCTGGTTGACACTTTCTGTGACGCTACTCAAGGCCGGGCGTGGAGGCCACACTCGCCTCCCGCGAGACCGAAGAAAGCTGATCGCTTGTACAAGGCTCTTAAGGACGACCAGTACTTGACGCAGCATCCTCAGGCCGATTCTCTGGTCATCACAGCCTCACATGACCGGTCACAGAGGCCACAACATTTGAGCACCTGCCACTGGACCCAGAGTCCAACAACTGGCCACATTGGGTAGGGCGGACATATGCTTCCGCTACCGTGCGCCATCAGATCCTTGAGACTATTTAACCCACTTGGTTCAGTTCCAGAGCGCTATGGGAACAGGGTCTGAAGCGGCTGAAAAGATGCCCGAAGGTGAGCAGAAGGAGGAGATGCTTCAGCTCCTCCGTACGGGTTCAGGCATTAGGGACCCAAGTGCGCAAGAGCCGCGTGCTGACTCCATGCGACTCATCGGCCCGAGCAGCAGCTTCTGGCGATGCGTCCGGAGACACTCTTGTTGTGCTGCCTCTCGTTTTACCTCGACGTCCAAAGAACATCTTGGAGCGCTCCTTTTGAGGGAGAGGTATTGTTTGGTAATCCCTAAGAAAAGATCCTTACCAAACTCCAAGAGCGGGGAAGGCGGTAAGGTCGGTTCAGGCCATGTACCCGACCTAAGCTTGGTTCCTTTCCTAGGAACCAAAGCCGTTTTCGTCTTGTGAGATTCAGAGGCAACAGACCGGCTCTGCTGCACCTCAGAGGGGCTCTGGTTTTCGTAAGAGCCCAGGAAGACCACCCGCCAGCCGAGGCCAGCGTTCTCTCCTAGGCAGGCCCAGCCAGCGGGTCCATCTGCCGCCACAGCCTGACTCCTTTCCGGCCCCGCCCCTCAGGATCAATGGGGTTATAGTGGAAATTCGCATTGCGGAACTTCCTGCCGGGATGGCGAGGCCGTACCACGGTACCAGGTGGTTCTTCAGTTAGTCAGTCTAGAGCCACTTTATGAATTAGCGGGAGAAAGCCACCCCTCGAGGGCCTCCTTTGCTCTCCGGTATCAGGGTCAGCACAAAGCCTTGATCTGGCAAAAGTACTCGCTACGAGGGCGATGAGAGTACTTCCCAGAGAACCAGAAGGACTAGGATACTATTCCCACTTCTTCCTGGTTCCTAAAGAAAACAGAGGACCTCCGTCCAATCCTGGACCTCAGCGACCTCAATGTGCCGGTCACTTACAAGAGATTCCGCATGGTGACCCTTCCGGGTCTTATCCCCATGCTCAAACAGGACCCTTTTTAGCGCTCAGCATGCAGGATGCCTACCTGCATCCCTATGGCTCAGGCACATGAGGTTCCTGCACTGAAGTTTCTGACCACCACCTTCAGTTCCGAGCCCTTCCTTTCGGACTGTCTTCCCAAAGGGTCTTTACCAAGTGCATGGCGGTTGTGGCAGCGTCTCTGAGGAGACAGAGGCCACTCGTGTTCCCGTACCTGGACGACTGGCTTCTCATGGCCGCCTCAGAGGCTGTTTGCAATCCAGAGCACCCAGGATCTGTTCCGATCCCTAGGCATTCTCATAAATTACGAAGTCTCTCCTGGTACCGTCTTGAAACTGCAGTTCATAGGAGCAGTTCTGGACACTGTTCGGGAAGAGCCTTTCTTCCGGCCGACAGAGCGGAGCGCGTCAGATCCCTCATAAGGGACCTATCATTAAGCAAGGTTGTACCTGCCAGGTCGGTCCTTTGCTTGCTCGGACACATGGCTGCGGCCATTCCTACTGTCCCTTTTGCAAGACTCCACATGCGAATTACTCAGTGGATGCTCAAAGTGCAATGGGACCAAAGGCAAGACCACTTGCAGCATCCGGTCAGACTCACGAATTCAGTGATTCAAGACTGGCAGTGGTGGCTAGCCCCAGGGTCGCTCTCATCAGGCGTCCCGTTCATTGCGCCATCCCCGGAGGTCACCCTCACCACGGACGCTTCCGGTCTTGGGTGGGGGGCACACCTGGACGGGGTAAAGTCCCAGGGTACGTGGACCCAGATGGAAGCTCACCTTCACATCAACGTGCTGGAAATGAGAGCGGTCCTCTATGCCCTGCAGGCCTTTCAGTCAGTTATCCCACCGTGTACTCTTCTACTTCAGACAGACAACACGGCGGTGATGTATTACCTCAACAAACAAGGAGGCGCACACTCTTAACCCCTTTGCAGGAGGCTATGAGAGGTGGGATTGGGTAATCAGACACGGCGCCGAATCTGATCACTGTGCACGCTCCTGGAGTGGACAACACGATTGCAGATGGCCTGAGTCGCTCTCAGGCCAGAGTCCACAATGGGAACTTCTTCAAGAGGTAGCAGAGGATCTGTTTCTTCG
Organism: Neoceratodus forsteri; assembly: GCA_016271365.2. Taxonomy (NCBI): domain Eukaryota; kingdom Metazoa; phylum Chordata; order Ceratodontiformes; family Ceratodontidae; genus Neoceratodus; species Neoceratodus forsteri. The sequence goes on from JADMNL010000027.1 coordinate 144,672,781, forward strand.
ATGGGGAACTCCAGATCTAGACTTGTTCGCCTCCCCATCCAACGCAAAACTGCCCAATTTTTGCTCGCTAGATCCAGGGCCTGGTGTTTTCTGGCGAGACGCGTTATCCCTCTCCTGGGTGAACAGATTCCTCTACGCTTTCCCTCCTTTCCCGTTGATCCAGAGAGTTCTTCTCAAACTGCGCAGGGAGCACGCACTAATGATCCTGGTGGCCCCATTTTGGCCCAGACAGATTTGGTTCCCTTTGTTGATTCAACTATCTCGGGAACCCCCGCTCCCGTTGCCGCTCAGCTCCCACTTACTGTCTCAGAAGAAGGGTTCACTTGTCCACCCGGACCTACGCCTTGAACCTGCATGCTTGGCTCCTAGAGACATAGCCATTTTAAATCCACGGGGTCTCGCAAGAGGTTGCAGAAGTCCTTTCTGCAGCCAGAAGCGGCAACTCATCTTTACGTGACGCCATGAATGGCGCTGCTTTTTTGTGTATGGTCAATGGAAAGCACGCTGAATTTTCCTTAGGTTGTCCTGTGAGTAATATTAGAATATTTGCTCTCCTTCTTTCTATTCGGTCTAGCCCTGCTCCTCTGTTAAAGTGCACCTCCGTGCCATTTATTATACTCGGTGAGAAATGTACAGTGGCTCAGGTGGGCGCCTCTTAGGAATTTCTAGGAGTGTTGCACCAGGGCCTCCTATTAGAGACCCTGTGCCTCCATGGATTTGCTCTTTGTCCTGGAACAGCTCCGCCCCCTTTGAACCTGCGCGATTGCGAGCTACGTTTTCTGTCGTGGAAACGTTGTTTTAGTGCTGTTACCTGGCAGAAGAATTTCTGAACTTCACGCTATCATGTGCAAAGAGCCTTATTTAGTTTTCCACGGGACAGAGTATCCCTGAGGACGAACCCTAAATTTTTGCCTAAGGTGGTTTCTTCCACTCCTCTGAACCAGGATATCGACCTTCCGGTCTACTTCCCGAGCTACTCAAATAGAGGAGAGGCTCTGCTCCATACCCTGGATGTTCACCGCAGCCTGAGGTTTTACCTCAACAGAACTCAGTCCTTTCGTAGTTCTGAGCAACTTTTCATTTCCTTCTCTGAGAGAATGATGGGCCAACCCGTATCCAAACAGTCCCTTTCTCGCTGGCTTGTCCAGTGTATTTCTCACTGTTATGGTATCAAACAAAAGCCCCTCCCGGGTACAGTCCGGGGTCATTCCACTAGAGGGGTGGCTACTTCCTTTGCAGCGCTCAAAAATGTTTCCACTTCTGCTATATGCGCTGCAGCCACTTGGAGTTCTGTGCATACCTTTATCAGGCATTATAGCCTGGACACGCCTCTCTGGCAGGGGCTGGTTTTGGCTTGGCGCGCTTCAGGGTCTCCTGTCCTAGGTTCAGGACCTGGTATTTATCCTTTATTTTCCTCCTCCCGGATTTTTCTGACAAGCGTTACTGCTTGGGAATCAGTCCTAATGGTGTAACCTGCAAGAGCTGATGTCTCGAAGTAAGATAGTACAGTTACGTAAGAACTTACCGTAACAGTAGATCTTAGAACAGCTCTTGCAGCAGGTACCTTCCCGCCCACCTTCCCCCTTGGAGGAGGCATGGCTCAGTCTTTCTGAGCAGGAAGTGTTATCTTTCTGTCTTCTGACAGCGAATCCTAGGTCTCCCATTTTGATGTCAGCCTGTGGCAAGAAGTCTCCGGCGGGAGAACTGGGGAATCTGGCGGGACCGCCCCCTTTTGTACCACGCCTGATGTCGGAGGCGGGACCGACATCGGGGGCGGTCCCCGCTGTAGTTAGCTAGCTAGAATTTTTCCGTGGGGTCCTGGCGCCTGACGGCTTCAGTCCTAATGGTGTAACCTGCTGCAAGAGCTGTTCTCGAAGATCTACTGTTACGGTAAGTTCTTACGTAACTGTACTTTCTTTATGTACTTTGTAATTGTTGCCTTAATTAATTCTGTGTTGCTTGCAATTTCATGTTTCTTATATACTTTGTAATTTATGCCTGTAATTAATTTCATGTCGCTTGCAATTTAATGCTGTTTATGTACTTTGCAAGTATTGCCTGTAACTAATTCCAGGTAGCCCCTGAAAAAGGGACCTACGGTCTCAGTGGGCCTACCCAGTTTTCAAAATTCAATAAATAAATAAATATGACCAGGTGTTGGCCAATCACGTCGGTATTTCCATCCAAGGTTTCATAATTTGCATTAAAGAGCAACTGATGCCTTTGGGAAAACTCTGGGAAATATAATATTTGGACACAATACAGCTTGTATTTCATATATATTCTATATATTTCTCCTCTCCATTATTTGTTACTGAAGAAATTCCCACAAAAACAAAATTGTTATCCCTTAGAGTTCATCTGCTTCTATAGCTTACTGCCTCAGGGTTTTATTTAACTCTAAAAATTGGTTAGCGTTTTGCTCATAAAAGTTCTAAAACACTGTGAAAATGCATAGCACTTGCCTCACTGTGTTTAATAAACTTAACACTTCTAGAAAACCTATATAAATGCTTTCTGTACAGTTAGTATTGTCCCAAGAAAAAAACTGCTAATCAATTATTTAAAACCCTGCTGCCGACCTGAAATCATAATGATCTGTTGTGATATCACAGCGTGTTGCCATGGGTATAACTGTAATGTCACAAGCAGAGTATTATGGGAAGAGGCAATAAGATCTGATGAACTCTCAGGGAACAACTCTCCTTTTTTTCATGCATATGACCTCAGTAATAAATCGTGAAGATAAGAAATACACAGCTAATGAAAAAATATAAGCTACTCTGTGTCCAAATGTTATGTTTTTCAAAGTTTTTTTTGAGGCTTCGGTGGTTCTTTAAATGACAGCCTGGCTGGCTAAGTTGAGTGAACTACTGTTATTGAGAAATCAGGCAGTGAACGTGAAACAAACTCCTAAAGGGATTAAAATAATACTCTTGTTCTTAAATTGATAGTCTACCCCACCCCGTGTAGGCAGTAAAGGTACATGATCATGTGTACAGTTACTATGTCTCTCATGGCTATTAGCGAGCATTCTCAAGTTCTTCAGGTGAGAGAACTGTGAAACAAAGTCTGAGCAGTTCTGGAACACAAAGGTCTTGTGAAGAAACTCTTATTTTTTTTCCCCCTTTCCTTTTCTCTCTTTGCAAATTAATGTATAAGTTATGTTTTCTGTATGGTTTAAGTCTTTACACATAGTTTGAATTAGTTATCTAAGTTGACAGAGTCCATTTTCCATCATTATTTACATTTAATTATTTTAGGAATAGTACTTCCTGCAATCAACTTACATACAGTATATGTATTATAATGTTTACTTTTCTGTATTATGTATTTTTGTTCTGTTTACTGCATACTGTTATGTATAAAATTAAAACATTTTTAATAAAGTTTTGATTACAAAAAAAGAGGCACATGAACTGTATGTATAAGCACATTCTAAATCATGTTCAAGATCTTTGTTTAAAAATAAAATCTGAATTTAAAATCAAAATGTTGCACTTTGTAGAATGCTAGAGAATCCCCTTTGTGGGAAATGGACTTTGCCAACTGAACTTAGAACTTCATAATTTAAGAACTATGTGCAGGAGACACCCTCTTGCAGTTATGAGTATCTGGAATGTTTCAAAATAAGCAATCCTGATTGGCTAAGAATAATGTAATGACTTATTATCACACTTACTTTGCCCTGGGGAAGCGTAGGGTAGGCAGCGCAGAAGATGTCGCTGGAGTACCCGTAAAAAGGGGTCACACAGGATTCGTAATTTGTAGTGGGCCAATTAGAGAAATGGGATAAGTCAAAATGAAACTATGCTTGTATGATAATGCTGGGATAGGCAGGGTAGGGCATCCAGTCAGAGCTGTAAAGTACAAGAAAAACCAGATTAATACAGGGGAATGTTTCAGTAATGAGAGTAGACCTAGAGCAACAGTTCTCAAACTTTGTCACAGTGAGCCTCCCCTAAGCCATGAAAAAGATCCTGAGCCTCCCCCAAAATTCTGAAATATTTTTGGGCCTCCCCATAGAAAAAATAGCTGGCTCTCATGTTATTAAGCTTATTATAAACCCCCCCCCAATCAGGACAACCTACTTGCTCCAATATTTTGACTCTCGAACCATTGTTACCCCTTACTGCCATACCTTCATGGGTCAGACTGCTTTTTCTGTTTCCCCTCTATCTGGAATAACCTTCCTGCTGACCTCTGCCTCTCCCACTCTCACTCTGCTCTTAAGCAGCTTCTCAGGGATCATTTTGCTTCCTCCTGCTCTTATTCCTAGTACCTTTATGGTTAACTCTTGTATTTGGACAGTTCTGCTGCCAGTCTAATTGATCACGTGTTCCTCGCATTGTTAGTTTATTGTTCTTAATTTGTTTGCACTTTAATTCACTTTTATATTGCTCGAGTGTTTTGCAGTAACATTTTGAATTGTATTCTCTCACTACCCTTCCTGGGTACACCTGATATAAGCCATGGCTCAGTGTACAGTACCTTCCTGGTCACAGACTTGTGAATAAATACATAAATTCACCTACTATTATCCTCTTTGTTTGCCTTATCCCTTCACACAAAATCTATAAAGTTCAAAAGTGAAATATAATACTTTTTCAAGAGTTGCTTGAGCCTCCCCTGGAACAGGCTGGGGCCTCCCCAAGGAGGCTGGCCTCACCATTTGAGAACCCCTGACCTAGAGGAATGTAGAGATAGGAAGGGTAGAGAACAATAATAGAAAAAAGTGGTATTAGGTTAGAGGCAAAAACTTAAAGAAGGTGAAAGCAAAATCATGAAACACAGAACAGGAAAACAGTTGGAAGAGGAAGATAGGGAAAGAGTGACTGAGATAGGAAAGAAACATGAAATGACATAGGAAAAAGAGTAACATTTAATTGGGAGGGCTAGTCAGAAGACCCTATTACCCAATGGTGTCCATTCATACCTAATGTGGCCCAGGCAATCCAGTGGGCTAGATGGGACCTGCCTGGCTAATGTACAGCTGTTAACAGCATATCTCCAGTGTCCAGTGTGTCCAGGGAAGGCTTCTCACTCCCTAGACTATTTATTTCAAAAGTTTCACCAGGAAAGACATACTGAGCTGCTAACAGCTCATTTCCAGATGTGTCTTGGCAGTAGAGGATGTGGAAAATCATATATAGTAAATACAATATATCAAGGAGCATAATCAAAATAAGATAAAAATCTTTAGGTAAACAGAACTAATCCAGCAAACAAATGAACAGGTAATGAAGGAAGCAGATTGCCAGGGGAAAATTGGGAGGGGGGGGTTGGAGGGAGTGAAAAAAAGAGTCATGGACACTTGCAGGAGGTTGAAAAATAGTCACAAAGTAATGACTTTAAGGGGTAAGTAGAAGCGGCAGAGTGAACTGACAAGGGAAGATATATACAGTAGCTTCTGCCAGAGAACACCAAGAAGAAGGAGCTGCTGTTATAACTATACTTCTCTACTGGGACTAAAGAACTAGAACTCTACTACTGGGACCTTCAATTTAGGGTAAAAACAAAGCAAAACAAAAAAAAGTTAGTGTGTTTGTCTGAGTTGGATGAAGTTAATTGTTATCTGTGCAATTAGTAAGTGTAGAAAGAGATATGAAGTAGGGGGAGTGGCTTAGCTAGAAGGAAGCCAAGTTAAAGCCAGATTTAAACACTGCCCTAGATAGCTTCTGCCAGAGAACAGGCAGAGAACACCAAGAAGAAGGAGCTGCTGTTATAACTATACTTCTCTACTGGGACTATATTGCCCTCCTTCCCTTCCCTCCACCACCCCACATGAAGCCAGTTCTACTTTTATAGGCACAGAATTTGACTGACAACAGAAACTTTCTGTTTGGGAGCAGGAAGTGAGTGATCACAGATCCACAAAAGACTCACCATCCTAGAAGGAAAAGAGTAGCTCTCCGCCCCCCCCCCCAGCTGCTGGAGGTCTGACTCTGAGCAAATAAGGAGACTACTGAGAAATATAGGAACTTCTTGTCTCAGAACAGAAAGATCAGGAGCTTAAAGGGCACAGAGGCAGTAAGTAAATTTGGAGAAAAAAAGACAGAGGAAAGAGTAAATATTCCAAACAACAGTTAAGGGGCCAGAAATAAGACATGATGGGAGTGGTGTAGTGCAGTGGCTGTGGAGCAGCAGTCTTCCAGGAGACGTTCTAGAGGATGTGGTGTTGTCCCATCTGCAGGCACCTCTCTGGACTGAGGGAGGAGGTTGCTCATCTCCAGGCTGAGTTGGCCAGGATTTGGGGGACCTCCTCTCCCACCCAGGGACCACCAGGGCCACTGCCGTTAACGCAGAGGTTGCCAAAGAAGAGGAGCGGTTGGACCACAGTGGGCTCAGGGAGGGTGAGGGTGGTGGAACAGAGGCGCATCCCTCCAGTTGTACCTCTCCACAATTCATATGCTGTTCTGGCAAAGTGTGGTTCCTCTATGGAGGCACCCAAAGTGGAGACCAAGAAGGATGCTAGGAACCTCCACAAAGGAGACCCACAGGAGGGTGGCATGGGACCCCACGGGGAAGGAAACAACTCCTAGTGGGGGACTCCATTATTAGGAGGGTAGAACTGGGGGAGGAAGGGGAGAGGGAGGTAAGGTGCCTGCCTGGTGCCATGGCTTGGAGGGACAGGGAGCAAATCCTCAGGATCGCTGGAGTAGCTGCACAGGGGAGGGAGCTGGATGTCATGACCTGGCTGAGAAAGGGATCAGAGCAGTGCAGGAAGAGTTTGTGGATTTGGGGAGGGGCCTTAGACAAGTAGCACACATGGTAACCTTCTCGGAGGTGCTGTCTGTCTATGGCATGGATGAGGCGGTGCAGAGCTCAGGGATTTGGCTTCACTGGGGACTGGGGGTCCACCTTTAGTGATGCAGGCCTATACTGGCGTGATGGTCTGCATCTGTCTAGGAGGAGAACCAGGATCCTAGGTGATAGGTTTAAATACTTCATTGGCAAGCATTTAAACTAGCCAAGGGGAAGGGCACTGGAAAGAAGCAGGGAAATCCTAGCCCCCCACAAAAAATCAGGGTAGTAAGTGAGGTAAACACTAAGATAGAGATGTCGATAGGGAGAAGGGCAGGGGTAAATGGAGAAAATGACAAAGGTAATAAGGACAGGGATGGGGCAAAAAGGGGTAAGGCCATCAAGAAATTGAGGGTAATGAGTACCGATGCCCATACTCTGGGCAACAAGCTCCCTGAACTTCGGGCCTTGATGGAAGGGGAATGCCTGGATATCGTAGCAGTCACAGAAACATGGTACACAGAGAACCATGACTGAGATGTTAACATACCAGGGTACACAACCTACAGGAGAGACAGGGAGGGTAGAAGAGGGGAAGGAGTAGCTCTCTATGTAAGGGAAGGGACAAAAGCAATGGAACAAAAAAGTAAACAGGGAGGAAAGGAGGCACTGTGGGTTACCTTAGAGACTGGAAATGGCACCACTATCTGCAAAGGGGTTGTATACAGACCCCCATGTCAGGGAGAGGGAATGGACAAAGATACGATAGAAGGCATCCTTAGGATGGCAGAGAAAGGGGAGATACTGTTGATGGGAGATCTGAATATGCCAGATGTTAACTGGAGCACCTTTGCTGTAGCCACATCAAAGAGCAGGGCCATTCCAAATGCCCTACAGGTGGCATGCCTCAGACAGCTAGTTTTGGAACCCACTTGCGAGGGAGCAATCTTAGACCTCGTACTCTTATGGGGACAGTGGGAGGATCTTGGATCTAGACGTGGGTAGCCATCTGGAAACAAGTGACCACCAAACAGTGTGGCTCACAATAAACTCAGCTACAGAGTCAAGCCATACAAAAGTGAAGGTACTGGACTTCAGGAGGGCTGACTTTGGCAAGATGGGAGAGTGCCTTAGAAAAGCACTAGCAAACAGGCTAGAAGGAGGGGTGGAGCGACAATGGGAAAACATCAAAACTGCCATCACAGAGGCGACAAGCCTTTGTGTGAAGCAAATAAACAAATCAAAATGAAAGAAAAAGCCACTATGGTTCTCAAAAGAGGTGGCAGGGAAGGTTAGGGAGAAAAAGATAGCATTTAGGAAGTATAAGGAAACATTGAAGGAGCAGGATAGAGAACTGTACCAGTTAAGGCAGAAGGAATCAGGGAGGGACATCAGAATAGCAAAGGCCCAAACTGAGGAAAAGATAGCCAACTTGGTTAAGAAGGGGGATAAAACCTTTTATAGGTACATCAGGGAGCGTAGAAAGACAAAGGGAGGGATAGTGAGGCTGAATAGAAAGGACAGTGGGTGGGCAGAGAGGGACAGTGAAAAAGCAGGGATACTGAACGAATACTTCTGCTCAGTATTCTCAAAAGAGGAGGAGGGGGAGGTGCCCAATCCAATTAACAGAAGCACTCTGGATAGTGGGGGTAGATCCCAGTCCTTTCACAGAAGAAAGGGTTCTGAAAGAACTCCTAAAACTGAAGGTGGACAAAGCAATGGGGCCTGATGGAATTCACCCCAGAATTCTAAAAGAATTAAGGGGAGAACTAGTGACACCACTGACTACCCTTTTTAACAAATCATGGGAGGATGGTGTGGTACCTGAGGACTGGAGGAAGGCAGATGTGATTCCCCTTCACAAAAGTGGGAGCAAGACAGAGGCAGGAAACTACAGACCTGTCAGGTTGACCTCTGTGGTAGGGAAAGTGATGGAATCACTTCTGAAGGAAAGAATTGTTGAGTACCTAGAGGAAAGTGGGGCACAGGACCCACGGTAGCATGAGTTCACAGCGGGAAGGTCATGTCAGATGAATCTAATTGATTTCTGTGACTGGGCGACCAAAGTAGTAGACCAGGGAGGGGCTGTGGACATGGCCTACCTAGACTTTAGCAAGGCACTTGACACAGTCCCACACAAAAGATTAATAATAAAATTAACCAGCCTGGGAGTGGGTCCCAGGGTGGTAGCCTGGGTAAAACATTGGCTGAACAACAGGACACAGAAGGTAATTGTAAATGGAGTCCACTCTGAAGAAAGAGGGGTTACTAGTGGGGTACCGCAGGGTTCAGTACTGGATCCAGTCCTTTTTAATGTCTTTATAAGTGACATTGCAGAGGGACTGGAAGGAAAAGTATGCCTCTTTGTAGATAATACAAAGATCTGCAACAGGGTTGATACACAAGGAGGTGTGGAAAGGATGAGCCGGGACTTGGCAAGGTTGGAGGAATGGTCAGAAGTATGGCAGCTTGGATTCAATGCAAAGAAGTGCAAAATATTGCACCTGGGAAACAAAAACTCAGGGGAAGATTACACAATGGGGGGGAGGTAGTAACAACAACAAAAACAGAGAGGGACTTGGGGGTAATCATATCAGATGACCTTAAGGTTAGCAAGCAATGTGAGAAGGCAGTAGGGAGGTCTGGTGGGATACTGGGATGTATAGGGAGTGGCATCACCAGTAGAAAACAGGAAGTTGTTATCCCTCTGTACAGATAGTTGGTGAGACCCCATCTGGAGTACTGCATCCAGTTCTGGAGACCCCATCTCCGCAAGGACATAGACAGGATAGAGGCAGTCCAGAGGAGGGCAACTAAAATGGTACAGGGTCTGCAAGAGAAGCCATATGAGGAGAGACTAAAGGAACTTAATATATATACCCTTAAGGAAAGGAGGGAGAGGGGGATATGATATAAACTTTTAAGTACCTCAGTGGAATCAACAAAGTCCAAGAGGGTAGCATCTTTCAGAAAAAGAGATGTGCAAGAACAAGGTGACACAATTTGAAGATAGAGGGGGGATGGCTCAGGGCAATATGAGGAAGTATTTTTTCACAGAGAGGGTGGTGGATGCATGGGACAGCCTTCCTGAGGAGGTTGTGGGGTCTAAAACTGTGGGAGAATTCAAGAATGCATGGGACAGGCATAAGGCAATTCTTGTGGGGGTAGGAAGAAATAGGTTGTTGGTTAACTAGGATCTGCAGCTTATCCTGTAGGTAGGGAAATGGGCAGACTAGGTGGGCCAAGCGGTCCTTATCTGCCGTCAAAGTCTATGTTTCTATGACCAAAGTTTAGGAAAGAGGTATGAGAAAGCAGATTGACCAACAGTAGATTTTCTAGCAGGAATAGTGAGGGAAAGGGAAGTATTATTGCGTAGAATGTAGTGAGTGAAGCTGAGGGAGAGGACAAGAGGGATGTAAGGTAGGAGGGAAGGGAACCAAACTAAAATTGAGATATAAAGGAGGCACAATGGGAAAGGTACCTGGCATCAAGGGAGGGGAGAGAGAGGCTACAGTAGAGTGAGCAGTGGTGGATATGAGGGGAGCAATCTAAGACAAAACAACAAAAAGAGTGGAAGTGGGGATCCAGTCTGGCGTGGGAGGATTTGGGAGCTCCACTATAGGCTATGTCATGATAATCAAAAATAGGGATACTTTGCCGGCCCAGTGGCATGGAGGGCTGAGGCATCACGCCTTACCTCCTACCACACCGGCAACCCGTGTTCGCATGCGGACATGGGTGCGGCCTGGGGGAGAGAGGGAGGGAGTAAGAGGATCAAGCATCTGGAGGACGGTTCTCCTCTCCCAGGAAGGGTGGTTTGGTAGTCCCACTGCATGACTTCCCCCAGGTGAAGGCCTGAGGGGAGGATGGGTCAGGGATGCCAAAAGAAGGGAGGCTGCTGCAGGACTCCGCAGTGTGCACATGTCTCCACATATGCACATTGACGTGTCGTGCCCCAGCAAAGGGGTGTAACCCCCCTTTGGGGGCTTACCTGTTTGCCCTTTCGGGGCTGCCCTGTCTCCCCCATTTCCCCATTCTACCAATTCTGCCTGAGTCTCTCCTAGCTTCCTTGAGTCTCTGTCCAGCCCCATGTATAATGGAAAAGGTTTAAGGGGCTGGAGGAGCAGAGAAACGGAGCTGCGCATGCACAGTAGTGCCTGGAGCGCCAGCCCATTTCTTGCCATGGTAGCAGCATTGTAAATATTTTCCTGGGTGCCCTGACCCCCGAGTAACCTAGTTGGGGGTCGGGCACTTCAAGGAGGTAGCTGGGAAGTGGCTGCCGACCTTTGTTTTTGAGTCCCAAGAGTGCGATGGGAATGGGGGCAATTTGAATATTCATGAAGATCATGAATTTAAATGAGGCCATCTGCTGCTCCTGGGGGTTACAAACAATGGAGCTAGTGACTGGCTGTAGGAGGGCTGGGCAATAATTATTTTGCAGTCGCTTGAGAGGGAACAGATATGGCTGCAAGACTAGAGAGCAATCATATTTGAAATATTAATACCATGACTTCAGGAACTGTTGATAGTCGGGGCTACCCTTAGACTGTATGGGACGAATGGGAGCTGCTATGTTTTTAATACTTTGATCCCTCAAGAACAGCCAATTAGGAAGCTGGGCAGAGGGCAGAATGGAGGAACAGGAGGAGTGAACTATTTTCCAGCGCCAAGAGACCTGCCCAATTAATAACCAAATAGGGCTTGTGAACGTGATTGATAATGCTGGGCAGCCAATTAGAGGGCATGAACCCCTGGAGAAATCCCAGAGGCTTTTGGCAGTTTGATCAGTCTGTCCTAGGCTCTGATCAAGTCAAGAGGGCTCAATGTGGTGAGGAGGAGTGCTTTTAAGGCCTCTCACAGGACTTAAACCAGAGCTGGTTTGTGAAATAAAGAAACAGAAGCCTTGCTGTTGAGAGGAACTGTGCTGTTGTGATAAGCAATCCAGGCATGCTGTTGGAATTTGCTGCCTGGAAGAGATTTCTGCTGCAGCTATCCTGCATTAGTGTTGGGACTGGAGAGAGACTGTTCTGCTGAGAGAGAGAGAGAGAGAGAGAGAGAGAGGGGAGTCTTGCTGGAAACTGGGTGCAAGCCAGAGCTGAGGTGATTGCTGTTTGAAGCAGAGAGCCTGTCAGGAAGCTGTGCGAGACGAAACAAAGGTGGAAGTTGTTCTGAACTCTGAGAGACTGTAAAGGAGGTGTTGAGCAGGTGTCTTATGCTACAGGACCCTGTCGCTGTGGCTGTGTGACAGGTGTGGAAAGAAGTTGTTGCTGAGACTGTGGATTTTGCTTCCAAATGGCGCTGGAGAGCAGAAAATTTTTGGACTTGTCTGGCTGCACATCGGAGCTGTTTATCCTTCTGCTAAAAAGAAAGTGAACCCAGAAGATTTCCAGATAATCCAGAAGCAGGTGGGGAACCTGCTAACCCCCACTAAGTGGAGTCTACTGGCTGCAGGGGATCACGGGTTTACTCCCGAGTGATAGGGCACTCTGACCTGTGAGGAAGCTGGACTGTGGAGCCATTCCTAGGTCTGGGTATTCTGTGGCTTAGTGGGCCTTGCATAGTAGCTCTGCAATGGGCCTGAACAGGCTGAAGGTGACAAGGGGCCAGACCTTCAATCAAAGGGACAAGCGGCCAGACCTTCAATCAAGCTAAAGTCTTCAGGATACCTCCTACTGCCTGTCCATCTGCCCTCCTTTGACTTGATATTCCCCCTTTCTGGACTGGTGGAAGCCCTATGCACAAGGAACTCTTCAGATCTTCAAGACTGTGAGTACCCAAGGCTTGCCCTGGTAATCGGGGGGAGTGTTTGCTTAGTTGTCACATCCAGCTAATTTGTTTCTAGGGCCCCAACTGCCGGCCAGCCCATGGCACTAAGCAGGCCTGCAATTCCTGGGTACTCAAAAAAGGACAGAGGGCAACACTGGTACCAGTGGAGGTGGGTAACTGGAGTGTTTGGCCTACGGGCCCATAGTTTGATAACTATTCATAGTAAATTCTATAACAATTCCTTTCTTCCACAACTATCCCGGTCCCAGGTACCCTGATCCTAGCCCTTTCCACCACTAAAGCTGTGTTTTGTTGTTTGGAATTGCTGTGTGAAGGGTGTTTTGTGGGAATCGACTATAAATTATATGTGGTATATGGTATTGGGAAACTGTTTGGTATCCAGTGTGTGGGGTTTTTGGAAGGGGCGGTGGGTAGACACAGCATCCCAGGCGGTTGTACCAGCTACACTTCTGGCCCTCTGCAATCTACTCTGGGTAGAGGCACTAAGCTATTTTTACTCTTATTCTGGGATAGAACCCCCAGGTACCATCACAACAGGAACCAGGCCCCTTAACCTGTGTACAGGCAACAGGCAGGGGTAGTAGCCCATTGGCTTATGGAACCTAGGCTACAGGGAAATGAAGGGAGAAATGGAGGAAAACTGTCCTGGGTGGCAGGATAATCAACTGACCATCTGCAGGTCCTGCACTGGTGGCCAGGCAAGCCATAGTCTTCGGGCTGAGGATGACGGCGCAGGTAAGCCCCGGAAGAGCCAGATGACAGGGCTGGGGGGGGGGTCAGCCAAAGAGGGCCCCCAAGGAGAGTAGAGGGCTAAAATACAATATAAAAAAATAGGGAGAATCATCTGTAAAACAATCTCATGATGGACAGGAAGCAGGATACTCACTTTGTTCCTGTACAATGCATCAAGCTTGGGGTGAAGCTTTTGGTGTATGGCACCAATATGAATCAAGAAATCAAAATGACAGTCAAGTCATACCCCAAGGTACTTGAAAGAGGCTACATCTTCTATATTAGCATCATCAAGTGTATGAAATGTAGGGAAAGGGGGTGAGTCTGGAGAGCCTCTGATGGGTGCCGAAAGTCATGCAGACTGTTTTTTTGGCATTGAGGGACAGTTGGTTACAATGGAACCAGCGGTGAATGTTGTCAAAATCCAGCTGTAGCCATGAGGTAAGTTCATGGGAAGAGAAGCCAGATGCAAAAATAACTGTATCATCAGCGTACATGTGAATGGACGTCGAGGAACAGACAGAAGGGAGGTCATTCAAGAATATGGAAAAGAGAATAGGGCCCAGAACAGACCCTTGAGGGACACCTGAACAGACAGGGAGAGGTGATGCAATGGAGCTACCTATCTGGACAGCTTGAGACCTTCCCTCAAGGTAAGAATGAAACCAGCTGACTGCAGAGTCAAAAAGACACGTTGCTTTGAGCTTGTCAAGAAGGAGAGGATGTGCCACTGTGTCAAAAGCTTTAGTAAGATCAACAAAAATGGCAGAAGTGATCAGACCCTGTTCCATACCTGTGAGGATGGAGTCAGTGAGCCGAAGGAGAGAAGTGGAAGTGGAGTGGGATTTCCTAAAACCAGACTAAAAATGGGTGAAGAATGAGGAGTCGTCAAGGAAGGAAGGAAGAGAGTTGTGATAGTACAAGGTGTTCCTGTAACTTGGCTAGGGTAGGTAGGAGAGAGATAGGATGGTAGTTACCGGGAGAAGAAGGATCACTACCTCTAGGGATTGGGATAACAGTAGCCTGTTTCCAGGCATCAGGAACAGTAGCAGAGGGGAAAAAAGGTTGAGTAGCAGAGTAATAGGCAGAGCAATGGCAGGGCCTGAGAGAAGTAGAAGTTTGGGATCAAGGCCATCATAGCTACCACATTTGTGAGGATTAAGAGCAAGCAAAGACTTAAGAGAAGGAGAGGTGGTGGTAGAAGGAAAGATAAAAGAGATATTTAAAGGAGGAGAAGGTAGAGAGAGGGAAGAAAGGGGGGAGGAGGAAGGGATGAGAGAGAGAGAGGGTACAGATAGACAGGTAGGAGTTAAAGGAAGAGGCAACAGTAGAAGGGTTAGAGATGAGAGAGTCCTCAGCCTTATGGACTGGAGAGGGAGACTGAATCAGAGGGGGAAACGGAATGGATAACTTTCCAGAACTTAGAGGGATGATTAATGTTGTTCTGGAATGTGGATGCAAAATACTCAGACTTGGCAAGTCTTATGGCTTTGGTACATGTATTACGAAGGCAATGATAGTTTTCCAAAGCAGCTGGGGAGCAAGTGATCGTAAAAGAACACCAGGTAACATCTCTAGTACAGAGGCAAGCCATCATCTCAGTTGTAATCCAGGGAAGATGACTGCCCCATATGCTGTTTTTTCTCAGGGGAGCATGATGACCCCATACAGTCATACATTTGGATTGAAAGTACTGCAGAGCAAAATTTATATTCTGAAGAGACTGGGGACCAGTCAGCTGTCTCTAAGTCAGCTAGGACAGAGGACCGGTCCAGTGCCCTAAAGGGCCTGAGATGAATAAATTTAGGGGCGCCTTCAGATGATGTATCCTGCGCACACAGTAAACCACATAATGGTCACTGAGGGAACTAGGAAGGATTCCAGCATCCACAATACGGTGGGGATGAGGTGAAAGGACCCAGTCTAACACAGAATGGTTTAACGTTTTAAAATTAAGACAAGTGGTGTCAGAGATCAATTGAGTCAACTGTAGTGAGTTTACATTTGAACAATTTTATTTGAATTGGGGGAGAGCCAATTTATATTGGTCACCAAGAATATAAAGCTCACCTCTGGAAGAGTTAGAACAGATAGATAAAAGGAGCTGAGCAACTGAAGCAGAAGAAATACCAGGACAATAATAAACACCAGTAATAAAGATGGGAGCAGAAAAAGGTAGGAAGAGTTTGAGTAAGAGCAGCTCATAGGAAGAGGGGGAAGAGACAGCAAGAACAGTCACAAATTGGATACTGGTGGATATGTAAACAGCAACACCATCGCCCCTCTTTGTGTGATCTTGCCTAGCTATGGAGTAACTATGGATAGTTGCAGCAGAATTCTGTATCTTACAGGAGAGCCAGGATTCAGATATAACTAGGTTATCCTGCCACAGGTCAAGCATGAAAGGCTGCAGCCGATCAATTTTTGGGAGAAGGCTACAGATGTTTAAATAGGCAACTCTCAATCCTTTGGGAAGTTGTAAGGATGAAGTAGTGAAGGGATCAGGATTAAGCTCAGTGTCACCTGCTGACAAAAGAAGCAGGGTGATAAGGAGTTTTAAAGAGCTACAGTGCTGCCTAAAAGAGGGAGAGAGGAGTGAATTTGAGGAGGGAGAAGGTGGGGGGGGGCAGCAAGCCCCAGAGAGCTTCAAGGTGAAGCCAGGGAGTAGGAAGAACTTGACACTAAGGATGCCAGAAGAGATGAAAGTGAGAGGGACGTGAGGAGCAGGGGGAGAGTAAGGGATTAGGAAGGGGTGTGGCTAAAATAGGGGGAGCTGGAGACGGTAGAAGACTGAGGAGAAGAGATAAAAGTAGAGAGATGGGTAAGAAGCACCAGTGAAGTTAACAGCACAGTAAAGAAAAAGTGCAAAAACAAAATTACACAAGTAGGAATCAAATAAAAGAGAGAGAAAGATAGAAGGAAGAAGTTAAACAGTAATAGCTAAGATGGTAAAGGATGGCAACCAAAATGTGGGACCAGAATTAAAATAAATTAAAAGGCCTTAAAAGCACAATTTAAATGGGGGGAATAGAATAATACTATAAGAGAAAATAAAAACTAAACAGAAGGTACAACATCAAGAAATGGGTAAAACCTAACAGTTTGGCAAGAAGCAATTAAAGTTAAAATAATGCAAGCAATTATTACACAGTAGTAACACTTTAAAAAACAGAAATCAGAAAAATGCTTACAATTCAATAAACAGTGAAATGAGGAACTCAATTAAGGGTGTCCTATGAAAGTGAGACCAAAAGGTGCAAATATAAAGTTACAATTAAGACTAAAAGCAGTTCAGAGACAGTTTCTAAAACAATTACCTAATGCTAATACATTAAGACATTTATGCAAATGTAAGGCTCACAAGAGCGGAATACAGAACAATACTGAAACTAAACACAAAAAAGGAGAGTAATTAGAAACAGAATAACACTTGCAGATTAGCTGACACAGACAGAGAGGGATAGACTGCTGAAGCCAAGCAGACTCTGTGATTGCCCTTACACTATAGCCCTTAAGCGATCAGACCGCAGCGGAGGACTACTTGGAAGAGGAACTTATATAGCTGAGGTGAGCTCCACTCACCAGTTCAAGCCCTCCCACAGGCAGGAGGATCGGGGCAGTCAAGAAAGACTAGCACAAACACTCCACACCAGATGGACAGTCCCAAGACAGTCACAAGGCAGTCGCAAGACAGTCGCAAGAACCCTATTGGCTCTTTCCAGTAGCACAGCTCACTCCAGTGAGCTGACTTAAACAGAAGCTGCAGTCTGAATGTCCACACTGTCAGGGGGCCCACTGCCTCAGAGGTCAGCATTAAAAAACTATTGGCCCTTTCCAGTAGCACAGCACACTCCAGTGAGCTGACTTAAACAGAAGCTGCAGTCTGAATGTCCACACTGTCAGGGGGCCCACTGCCTCGGAGGTCAGCATTAAAAAAACTATTGGCACTTGATGCCCCCCAGTTTCTTCTTTTTACTGGAGAAGCAGTGGGCAGTGAAAGAAAGGGCTACCATGCTTAATGATACCAGTGTGTGTTTTTATTCTTCCCAGCCCTGGCCAGAGTTACAGGCTCTGATGAGGAGAAGAAGCAGGATGCGGTAGGAGCCGCAGATAACAGGAGCTGCTCTGTGGTGGTGGTGAGGTGAGGTGGGGTGGGGTGGGGTGAGGGAAGCAGTGTTTGTGGCTAGAAGCTACTGACTGAAGGAGGCACTCCTGATGTTGTGTGCTCTGTCCCAGGAGGGCAAAGGTGAGGGGGCAGTAACACGCAAGAGTGGACAGCAGGAGCTGTAGATATGAGAAATAAGAAGCAGAGTATGGATCACTGGGTGTCACAGACTGAGTGGCAGTCTCTCGCTGGTTAACAGTCTGACACACCTACAGACCCCAAACACCATACCAATATGTTTGCATGCATTTTCCAAGACATCACCGCTCATAATGGCATGTTAAAAGAAAAGACAGCGCTGGGACCAGGGGAGTGCAAAAGATACAGTTGCAGTAGGGCCCACACTCTCAGGGGGCTCACTACCTCAGAGGTCGGCATTTAAAATAACTTTTATTGTCACAGACAAACTTGCAACTTTCTTTTTGTACATTGCTATTCCATCTGGAACTGGGTCTGCCAGAAGCGGGGTCTGTGCTCCAGATTCCAACTCCAGTTTCACAGGATAGAGGTGCAGAACAAAGAAGCAATGGGGCCCATTATTCAAAACATTTGAACTTGATACTGGTATCCTCAGAAAGGACAGGAACAAATCACATTGTTCCGTTCCTTCATCATGGTGCCTGCATGGGGGGGGAAGGGAATCATAGACAAACCACAGATACTCATCAGGACTCTGCAAAAGAATATACACTATAAAAATGTTATATGTGTTAATGGTTATTTTGCCTTCTTGGTGGGGAGGTAGGGCACCACCACATATTTTACGGGGGGGGGGGGACTATGGTCACTAGCACAGCTCTGAGTAAAGGAGTACCTTCATGAGAAGGTCACCTTGCCACTGGTGGTCAGGCTTAATCACAACTCAGCTGATGTATGAAACCAAACACGGAAGAAAGTGAGCAGAAAATAAAGAAACTTTAAAATGATTTGCAGGCTCTGTCGAGCAGTATTGGTGGGTGGATGCACTAGATTCTGTCGGTTTCTGATATCTGGAAATCAAGAAAGGCAAGCGGTAGGCCCTTAATTGCAGCCTTATGGGTTATAATTAAATTATCATGTTTTGTTTGTTTCAGCAGGTAACCAAAGACAGCCACATCACATAGTGATCTCAGGAGAGATTTTACCACACTACTGATGCTTCAGGTAAAAGTTCAAATTATAATATTTACACAACATTCAGTTTAGGTTTCATATATTTATGTAGTTATGCCCTCTTCCTATTAGAGACATTTGTATAAAAACAAGGGGCAAGATTCATAAAGCTTTGCCTGAGGCAAACGGGGCTTTGAGAATAGTTGGTATTCACAAAACCCAGTTTGCCCCTGCAAACTGGGTTTGTACCCGGCAATGTAGTGAGGGGCCACAATGCAAATGAAGGGAGGGACCCTGCATATTCTGCAAACCCATCTCAGGGGATTTGCTCCATGCAAGGGTCTTTATGGTCCTTAGAGCAAATTATCGCTAAAACCTGTAGTAATCTGCACAAACCTAGTGGATGGTGGAGATACTGCACCCTCACCCCCAGCCCCAAATCACCCGGTACCCACCCAGTAATAAAATAATCCAATTTCCATAGTGTAGTGGTCCCACCCCAGTCCCAAATCACCAGATCACCCACCTATTATGAAAATAAATTATTTTCCAAAGTGTAGGGTCCCACCCCAGTCCCCGATCACCTGATTACCCATCCAGTAATAAAATAAAAGTTTTTCCATAGTGTAGGGTCCCACCCTAGTCCCCAATCACTCCATCGCTCATCTGTTAACAAAATAAATAATTTTCCATAGTGAAAGGTCTCACCCCAGTCCCTGATCACCCACCCAAGAATAAAAAAAGAAATTTCCATAGCATAGGGTCCCTCCCAGTTGTCTGATCACCCACCCAATATGAAACTGAATAGCTTTCCATAGTGTAGCGGTTTAACCCCCACCCACCCACTTGGTAAACACAGACCACCTGCTTTCCACCCCAGCATGGCTGCGGTTGGTGAGCAGCACAGCCCTCCTCACAACTCCACAGCTGCCCACCGACTGAACTGTGAATAACAGCTTGCAGTATACACTACAAGCTCATAGGTGTCAACCAGTGGATGGTAATGAGAAGATGGGGCGGTGTGAGGGGGGGAAAGAAGGGGAAAGGCTGAAGGGTTATGTTAGGAAGGGTTATAAATAACAGTATATAAATAATTTTTTTTAATAATAAATAGAACACACGTCTGGTCTTTAAAGTTTGTCTTATATTAAATGTGGTTAGATTTTGGAACTTAACCTTATTTCCAGGGTGTTATAAATGTTCACTGCACTTTTTGGTATTGATACATGTCACTTAATTTAAAACTTTTTTTAAACCAATGAAATGGCACCCTGAGGGAAGATGTCACATGTCACATGGTGGATTTTAGCCTTTAATAGTAGTTGTCTTTATTGAACCCCCAGCCTTTGAAAAAGGACGCTACCCTGTCCGAAACATGTCAGGTGGGGTTCATGTGTTTTTTTACTTGGAATGGATTAAATAACTT
Organism: Neoceratodus forsteri; assembly: GCA_016271365.2. Classification (NCBI taxonomy): domain Eukaryota; kingdom Metazoa; phylum Chordata; order Ceratodontiformes; family Ceratodontidae; genus Neoceratodus; species Neoceratodus forsteri. Next base: position 144,692,727 of record JADMNL010000027.1, read on the forward strand.
AAATGTGAAAACTATGAGCCTGCATTGTTTTCTTTGCGTCCCTCTTATGGGTTAGCAAGTGCCAGAAACTATTGTGAATTCATAACTAAATACATAAATACACAAAACAAATTACTGACTGTGTCACTGTTGGCTCCTACTTCCAAACAGTTCCCATCTCTGGCAGTACTGCTGCTACCCCTTTTGTGTCTGCCTCTTTAGCCGCGGGTGTTTGTTCCTGTGTGTCTGTCATGTGTCTGGTTTATATCTGGGACTGCTAGATTAAGCTCCTTTCACAGTCTAATGCCAAAACACAAAACCCTTCTAACATGCTCATCTCATTTTTTTTTTATTCAGTCCCCATAAAAATAATCACAGAGCTGCTCCACTCTCTTCTGCATCACTTGGCATCTGAGGGGAACCACTGAACCAAATCCATGATTTTTGGATGCGTTGTGGAGCTGAAGAGACTGGAGTAGCTCTGTGATTTGTAGTTCAGGTTTTATTTTAGAAAGGTAGGGTGACTTGGTGGAAGAGCTTCCTGGAGCTGGGGGTGAGGGTGGAGATTTGGCATTGATATGTCTGTTGGGGGTGTGTGCAGATACTGTACCAGATATTGATTTTGAATGGGGAAGGAGATATAAGGTGCAGCTACAGCGAGCTGAAACAGGATGCTGAGAAGCCCACTCAGTGGGCGTACAGAGTACTGTGCTCACTCTCATTTTATATAGGAACCTATTTCCAAAGAGAATTCTGGGCTGGAGTGGAGTAACGCTGTACAGACACACTGATAAAGTGTTTTAGGGACCCAAAATCAGTGTGTATTTCCACTTAGAGCTTTTCTAAAGGCTTTTAGGAGCTTTGATACCTAAACTTGGAGCCTTGGGAGTAATTCGTTTCTAAAAGAGAAAGAGCGTTCTCAGCTCTGGTCCTCTTTTCTGGAATGCTCAGCTGTTATATCTGAGTTCTCCTTTAGTTGAGACCTTTAAAAAGGGGTTCAAAACCCACCTGTTTTTTCTAGCCTTTAGTTAGTTATTGCTGAAATACTGTTTCTTAATCAGTCTGCCTTTTATTTTGTATATTTATTTTTGTGTTATATTTTTTATACGAGCTGAGGAATCACATGAAGCACTCTGAGCCTATTTTGGATGTGACGCTATAGAAAAAATAAATGCCTTTCTTAAATGGAAGTAACTACCTTGTGCCAAAACCAAAAATTGGGTAATGTGGAGCTTCTGGTTTTGGAGTACTCATGGGGTCACTTGGGAGAGCCCTCTATAAAGAGTGTCCCCTGCAAGCTAAGGCAAGCTCAGAAGAGGTGATGAGGATCAGGCAATGTCTCCCTTGGCATCAGCTGGGCGTTGATGCAGGGCAGCTGGAAAATATGCCAGATTCCATAGAAGAAGGTGTGCCAGGAACAAATGGTATGGACAGGAGGGAGGAGGATTATTTTATCGTCATAGTATGCTGTAAGTCATGTCTAAATGTAAGCGGGCAAAGGGGAACCTAAAACACCACCCTGTAGTCATACTCCCCCACCAGCTACAGAGCAAAATAATAACCTCAACTTAACAAAGCCCTGCAGGACACAAATAAAATACAGGTTTGTTAATGAACTGTGAATAGAGAATGAAAACGGTGGGATAGAGTCTTGCAGTGTGATAGGCACGCCACGGGCAGAATGACCTATACAATAATCAATACACAGTGCAAAGGTCAACAGTTCAATCAGGATTAAACTCAACCATCCCAAAAATGTCTGTTTATGATGGTCAGATATTCGGAAGAGGAGGGAATTGTACCGAGTCCAGAGATCCACACACTGTCCCTGCCCCAACATACTGGCCCCAATACTGGTGAAATAAGTTCAAATAGTTTTTAACAGGGGCACCAACAACAGTGTAGTGTATGTTATAGAAACGAACCTCTAGCACCTGCAATGAGGTGCCATACCTGGTGTCCAGCATAAGCAATCCATGCTTATCATTTTGGTGCTCCAGTCTGTCCTACCAAAGCAGTCTGGATCCTTGATTCTCTGCTGTACAGTGGTTTTGCCATGTATGTAGCTCATTAAGTTTACCTCTCTCAGTCTTCTGGTTGTTTCACATCCAGTCGATTCACCTATCTCAGTCATCTGGTTCCTCCCACTGGTGGGCCCACCCCCAAGCTGTGTGGGCACGGCAGGCACTGACTACAGGTGGGGGTGGCCTCCCACTGCTTCACTCACTTATGGGCTTATTGATGGGAGAGACTTCTCTACCTAACACTAGGCCCTACAACTCTCTGTACCTGACTGAGCCCTAGTACAGAGAAGAAGGAGGGGACAAGGAGTGAGACAGAACAGATTCAACCTGCACCAGGCAAAAACAAGGGCAGCAGGGCAAAGACCACTGAAGAAAATGCAGAGCCCATCAAAACACCAGAGTATTTGTGTCTAGGTCACCTCATCACTTCATGCAAGACACTACTTTACAATTTATTTTCTGCCTGATTTAGGCTGCTTTGTTTGTGTTTGATTCATATTCTAAGCCTTTCAACACCTGCAGTGATTGGTTATTGAGCATGTACCTTTTGTGTTTCTTGAAACAAGGGCAGCCCCTGTAGTAGGCTCTAAGAGGGCTGGAAATCACTACTGGCCGAGAGGGGAAAAGCCTAGTCTCAGACTGGAGAAAGATACCCCTCCCACCTTTTAACCCTGAGGCTTACCTTAACTAGCCTTGCTGCATGCTCATTATGGACGGCTTACATAGAAACATAGAAACATAGAAGTTGACGGCAGATAAGGACCGCATGGCCCATCCAGTCTGCCCATTTCTTTTTCTACCTTATAAATGTGCCATCGGCCTTTGCTCTGTCAGTGGCCTATGTATTCACACTCATTTGTATTGCTCCCTTATGCCTATCCCATGCCTGTTTGAAGCCCTGCACTGTATTCATAGCCACCACTTCTTGAGGTAGGCCATTCCATGCATCCACCACCCTTTCTGTGAAAAAGAATTTCCTCACATTCCCCCTTAATCGGCCCCCCTCTAATCTCATGCTGTGTCCTCTTGTCCTGCTATTTTTCTTACGTGTGGGTCCCTTCCTGGCTGCAACTCAGTGGGGACACATTCCTCTTCATGGCTGCTACCCGCAGCACTTCAAACTGGGCCACAGACTGTGCTTGTGCAGCTTCCACTAAAAAAAGCTGCTGCCGCTGCTGCAAGTGGAACTACAAAGGGGAGCCACCACAGCCTATGTTAATCATACCACCACTCCTAACCCACTGACCAACCAGCTATCCTTCAACAGTGCAGCTGAGGTCCAAGCTAACCATGAACAAGGGTGATAGAACCGTTTTCACCTGCCCCACTCCACTACTGTGTGACCCAGATATCCCTTCCAGTTCAGAGCCAGCCAAACAGCTGGAGGCCCCTGGGGAAGCTCAAGAAGGCTGTAATGGGGCCAGCCACAATGGATGCCCAGGGCCATGTGGGTGGGAAGGGCTGGAAGTTGCAATCCCTCCTCCCTTTATATAATGTATGAATTTCACGTAGAGGAGCAGGGAGAAGATTATATATGTGATAAATGACTTCATTTGCAGGAACTCATGAAGGAGGTGGAAATGCTCAAAGATAGGCTTCAAGCTGTGATGGATAACTGAGTGGTGGAGGATCTTAACACTGAGAGCATAAATTTGGAGTCTAAAGTAACAGAGGATAGATATATTAATAAGACAATGGTAGCATCAAATAAACCAGGAACAGATGGAACAGATCATGGGAGGAAGAGGATGTGGTGGAAGAGTGGGAACATGTAACAGTAAGAGGAGGCAGAAGGACAAAAAGAAGAAAGGTGGTCAATAAAGCACATTGCACTAAGCAACAGGTATGGCATTTTAGGAATGGACCAGCACATTGGACAAGGGAAAATAGAGGAGGCAGTGCAGGGGGAGGCTGAAGCCAGTCAGGGGTATATTCGATGTCCTGCACAGCCAGTATAGTGTTATGCTTGTGCAACTGTGTTAGTTTGGTTTTGGCTGTTCGCACTCTCTATTCCAGAGGAATTACCACCCTGTAGGAGTGCGAAAGGCAAAGACCTCAGAGGGTTCCACCTCTAAGTGCCACCAGGACAGTTCCCGTGGCTAAAGGTACCTTAGGAATCCCCAAAAGAAATGTAGTACAATCATATCCCAAAGATGGAGGTGACACAAAACTTATGAGCAAGCAGTAACTGTAGGAGCAATAACTGTAACATAGTAGAGAAGCATAGACAGTTTGATAATGTAATGAAATGCCCAGGTTTGTGTAGCATGATACTGATGGTTTGCATTGAAAATGAGGGGATCCCTTAAGGAGAGAGGGAATGGCAGGACATCCTCCACCTCCATCCAACAGCGGAGCCTACCTAAAGAAACTAGGGGACACTACTATGCTACCTAACAGTTCTGACCTGAGGCAACAGAGGAGAGAAAAAAAACTCTATGAGGAGGACATCTCTGGGGATCCAAGGTCACGGTCACCTTCCCTCCAGGCTTGGGATAGTTTACTTAGTGATAGCTCTGCAGCTGCAATTTGGAAAACCCAATTAAAGGGAGGTGGAAAATATTCCAACTTGGAGGAAGGCTCTCACTCAAACCCTCTAGCGGGAACACCATGGAAGGTTGTGAGAAAATTCTGCAACAATATGTGCAACCAAGGTGGAGGAGGAGAGCAATGACTGCTGGGGCACTCACCTGGCCTACCCGCCCTAAACTCAAACCAGGTGAACCAGAGGCAGTCGTAAGGAGAATGCGGTGAAGGTGCCTTGCTAGGAAAACCACTAAAGTCAATGGCTAACCGTTATAGTGGAACACTAGAGCCAAAGGAGATTGTTGTAACCACCCTTCACCAGTATTCTTAAATTCTACACCAGGAGCTGCTGTCACCTAGCAGGCAGCTAAAGCCAAGCCCAGGGTGAGGACATTCCCAGCTATGGGCCAGGTGAGAAGGATCCTGCCCCAAGTTGGACACACTCAAGATGCTGACTAAATGCAGAGTGAGACCATCAGCTGCAGGGACCCTGCACCAGAATAGAATGGTTGGCATGCCCCATAATCAGATTGAGAGATGAGAAGCTGGCAAGCTGATTGAGCATGGTGTGCTGATCATAATGAGCAGTGAGTGCTGAGACCTTGCAAGGTTGAATTCAGATTGAGTGCAGCAGATATCCCAGAGGCTGAAGTTGAGATGATGCAGCAGTCATGAGCAATCGATTGCATAAACAACAGTGAACCAGTAGATAGGTCAGTAAACAGAGTAGTAAGTGGACCTGCATGTAGGTCTGCATAACGTAGTAGCAATGAAGCAGCACTGAATAGTGGGGCAAGCCAGACAGACATTTAAAAGCCAAATCAAGGTGACAAATACTGTGAGGATTTTTGGGGGTGAAGGCAGGATTTAGAACAGAAAATGTAACAGCTTCAGCAGGAGCTTTATTAGCTGACCTCAGAGTATAACAGAGTGAATAAATATAAAAGCAACATCCATATGGGGTACACTGAGTTGTAACTGCAATAAACCTAAATAAGGAAACACACTGCTCTGAAAGCAGGTGTAACCAGGCAGTGCAATGAAGCTGTAATAATGAGGCAAGCAGAATGAGAGCGCATGATTGAGCTGCATAGCTAGGTTCAGTGTAAACCTGAGTCAGGTGAAAACAATTGAGTATGCAACATGGAGCAGCTATGATTGAGCTGAAACACACAAGTAATGATTGCAATTGCATTGCAGTAGTTTGGGAGTTGAGTGACTAAAAGCAAGTAGTAGGAGCTCTGGAACAATATTCTAGGACTTTAGAAACAAAGCCCCAAAAACTAAACAAAACACAGAACAGGAAACAAACAAAGAAGAAGCACACATGCAGCCGAAGGCAAAATACAAACCAGAAAATAAACACAGAAATCCAGCAAAGACAAGCAGGAGCAGCAAGGGGAGGGGGCTCAGCCAGCCCTGCAGGCCCCAACCAGCTCAGAGGACAGACGGACAGAGCCTTCGGCTGCAAAGAAAAAGTGCTTCACAATGAGGCTGAGAGGAACTGCTTCTATAGCTTAGGAAGTGAGAGTGGCTGGCTGTTTGAAAATCGAACTCCAGGCATAGCCTTTCCAATTAACAATAGGCCTAGACAGAGCTTAGTAATAGGACATTATAGGGAAAGGATGGGCAGGCTGCTCAATGGCATGGGAGAATGACCAGTGATGGTGCTTCATTATTTGGTTTTTGTGCATCTCTCCAAACCAGTCAAATAGTTTCAAGCCTCATTCCCAGAGCAAGGCATCATGGGCACGCACAGTCTTGTGCAAGTCATGCTGACTAAGTTTCAGCAGAACAGACACTGCCATTTATACAAGCTTGCTGTGCCCAATGGTTCTGCTGACTCACAAAAGGCCCAGTGGGCCCTGCACAAACCAAGTTAGAAGTCAGTGCTCCTGTCCAACTGGTCTGCTACTTTGCACAGGGAGAGACACAGGTGAACCATGAATCACAAGAAAACAAGGGTAGTGCAGGTCAGGGGCAGCTAGCCCAAATGTCTAACCAAAGTCCAAGTGACTGCACCCAAGAATGACTACTGAAGACAGCAATTCAATTTCAAAAATCCACTGCTTTATTGCAGAATATAGTTACAGCTGCTGAGAGATGTGACCTCTGGCTACTAGCCCCCCCTGGGGCTAGTAGCCAGAGGTCATGATAGAAACATTAAAATACCTCAAAGGTATCAATATGTTACAGGAAGGTGGCATTTTGCACAGAAAGAGATGCTCGAGGACAAGTGGGCACAATATGAAGCTGGAAGAGGGGAGACTAAGTGGGGATGTGAGTAAATACTTCTTTACAGAAAGGGTGATGGATGTCTGGAACAGCCTCCCAGCACAGGTGGTGAGTACCAAAAGAGTAACTGCCTTCAGACATGCATGGGATAGACACAAGGGGACATTGGTAACAGGGATGGAGGTTAAGGCTGAAGATTAATTAGGATCTACGGTAGCACAGTAGGTAGGGGCCTTAGAGCAGACTAGGTAGGCAATAAGGTCCTTTTCTGCCATCAGCTTCTATGTTTCCCAAAAAATAAAAAGTTAAGGAGAAAAGTTCCCATGGCCATGGTGAATCTGTAGTGTCATGTTCCTTGGGATCTGAATGATCACACAGTGCAGCACTGGCCTTACCCTCACACAGCATTCGCTGGACAGTAGGTGCTGAAGTTAGCTAATGCCAGTGCTGTGTCATGTGATTATTCAAACTCTGAGGAACACCACACTATAGATTCACTAAAGCTCCAGGTACTTTTCCCCTAGCTTTTCCATTATTTACTTTCTAAGTGTTGTGCTTCAACACAGGTTTCAAACTACTGAAATTCTTCCATCACCCACTCACTGTGTCCAAAGTCCCCCTCTTTTGTCCTTCAACACCCAGCCCTTACAATAAATTAATCCTCCACCCTTGACCAACCTGTGTCACCCTTGTCGCCCACCTCCCCTCATGACCACCACAGTACATACTTTTGTTTCTATGATCCTACAGTGGGTGACCAGCACAACCCTCCCTCCATCTCAGCCAGTCACCATCTTCTGCTCTCATTTGATCCACCACCACCAATGGACAACCTAAGACAAAAAGAAATCATAAAAAACTAAGTCTGATATAAAAAAATAAGGGGGGTAAGCACCTGAACCCTCAAAGTCCATCAAAAAGTAAACAAATAAATAAATTCAAGTTATGTGTGATTGAAAACAAAACAAAAACAAAATAAGTCCTCAAAACATGAACTATGCATATTTACAGTTTTTGTTTCCATCACCCATACATTTAACGTCTTTAGCCCACATTATACAGATGTGCTACAACCAGCAAAGTGACAACTTTTAGACTCACCCAACAAGTCTTTTGCTTCACTTCAGGCCTGTAGGGCACTGTGTACAGCATCCTTCAGATCCAGCCCAGTTACACATGAGTATGGTGCTTCATCTAGGGCCCACATGACCCTGAGCAAAGCAACCCATAGGTTTAGTACCATAACTCCTGGGTCAGCTGTTTCATGTAGGGTCCACAGGGTCCTGTGCAAAGCAAACTATGGGTCTCCCTATACCGGAAGTGTTTGTCACTTTGCATTGGGTCCACAGAGCCCTGCACAAAGTAAGATACAGGTCCATGCCTCTACACAATGGGTCTGTTGCTTCACAGAGGGCCCTGTGCAAAGCAAGTTACAGATCTGCTACCATGCTAAGTGGGTCTGCTGCTACAGGTTCAGTATTGTGCCAGCCAGATCTGTTGCTTCATGAAGGGCTCCTAAGCCCTGCGCACAGCATGTTACAGGCGTGGTTCCATGTTTGATGGGACTGCTGCATTGTGTAAGGCCCACAGGACCCTGCACTAAGCAAGCTACAGGTTCAGTGCTGTGCCAGACAAATTTGCTTCATGTAGGACCCATAGGCTCTGCATATAGCAGGCTACAGGTCTAATGCTGTACCTTATGGGTCTGCTGCATTGTGTAGGGCCCACAGGACCCTGCACTAAGCAAGTTGCAGGTTCAGTGCTGTGCAAGACAGGTCCTCTTCTTCATGTAGGACCCATAGGCCTTGTGCATTGCAAGCTACGGATCCAATGTCATATCTGATGGGTCTGCTGCTTCACATAGGGCCCATACTGCAAAGACCCAATAGGGTCCACTATACAAAGCAAGGTACTGGTCCACTGCTGTGCGGAAACACCATAGGAGATCGGCACTAAACCGCCCAACATCTTCCACAGTGACACCTGGGAACAGCTGCAAATTACCCCAATGCACAGGATACCGACAGCCAGCACACCGTCACAGCTGCCCCGATGGACACCCCTACAGAAAGGATCCTGAATGGCCGCTGAACACCACAGCAGCACCACCACTGGCAGACACCACGGAGAAAGGCATGATGACAAGCGCCCCAGCCACGGACATCCTGACGGACAGCAGCTCGACATGCATGGAAGTGGGCGGTGGTCACTGGTAGGCACAGCAGAGCTGCACTACACATGGCAACAGTGGGCAGTGGCTGCAGGACCACAGCAGGATTATACGGCCCACCTAGAGCACCCAGCCCCTATGAGACTGTATAGCTGGCAAGAGACTGGTACACAGAGGACAGTGGCCACAGGGGCTGGCACAGGCAGGGTGCCAAGTACAGTCCCCCCCCCCGAATGCACCCCGGGACTCACCTGCCGGCTGATGTACGATGCCAGCCCCAGCAGGTAGTCCCTGTGGCTACGGGTGCTATGTTGCGCGACGCTGTTGGGATGTGTTGGCTGCTGTGGTTGTGCGCTGTTGTTGCAGTTGGGATTCCAGATGGCTCTGTACTTGTGTCGCTGTGGTGGTGTCGCTCTCACACCGTGCTTTCCTGCTGTGCCTGATGGGTCTGCTGCATCGTGTTGGGCTCACTAAGCTCTGTGCAAGGCAAGGTGCAGGTCTGGTGCCATACCTGATGGGTCTGCTACTTTGCACAGGATGCATATGTTGTTACATATCGTTTTCAAAAAAAGAGGAACTAAATCACTGGATTGCATGATTGTTCAAATCCCGAGGAACAGCACAACACAGATTCACCACCCTTACTGAAAAACATGTAAGGTTCATGGCTGATCTTGCATGGTTAGTAAAAATAACGGTAGAAAATTTACTTACTGCCACAATTACTGTACTTTCAATTCTTTAAATGACTGCACGAATTGTATCAGATACACAAACTGTGATTTTTGTTGCATGATACAAACCAAGTTTATTGTAAGTACACACAAGGTTTTTGAAAGATCACTGTGACAACTTGCACTGTATTTTTTCCTTGTGTGTGTGTTTTTTAACTTTTATTATCATCTGTGCTTCTATAAAGTGTTTCAGCTGAGGGGGGAGCTCTGGTGTAAACTAAAAACTGCATCCCACTGTAGCCCAGGGGGGTACTCAACTAAGAGGTGACTGTGTAAGGAATGCAGTTTCTGTCCTATAAAAGGTTTTCATTATGGGTTAAACATCAAAGAGCTGGATCCCTATCATAACAAAAAAGCATTTTTGAGTGTAAACTGGGCCAAGGCAGAGTGATACGGGGCCCCACTGATTGAGCCAGCCTGACAAAGAAAAAGGCCCTGTCTTCAATCCACAAAACCAACGTCTAAATAACAAATCCAGTTTGGACCTGTTCTCAAAAGGGTGGTCCCAAGAGGTCAAAAAAATAATTAAACCTGTGATGTAAAAGAGGCATGTATGATGATATGGGCACAGTTAGCCTAACAGCCAAAGGCATTTCTCTGTGTGTGTTTGCTCTTTGAGTCAGTTATGTTTTGGGATTCGGAACTAGTAATATCATGTGTTTGAGTCTGCTATAACTTCCCTCCCTACCTCCTGTCTCCCACCTCTTTTCGACTCCTCTGGTGTCCTGGCACCTTTCTCTCCTCCCTTCGGTCTCCTCCTGGCTCCATCTTATGCACTTCAGACTCTCCCTTTGCCTATACCCTCCTAACCTTCCCTTTCATTCCTCCACCCCACCTTCGGTGACCCTTTCTCTCTATTAAGCATCTACTTCCCCTCTTACTCCTTATGGCCAGTGATGTTGAGCCCAGCCCTGTCCTCATACATACCCATCCCGCTGATCTTCCCAAAGTGCTCTGGGTAGCCCACATAAACATCCACAGTCTCCTTCCCAAAACTGACCAGCTCCAACCTCTTACCACCCCCCTCGACCATATGTCCTCATTGTAACTGAGTCCTGGCTCTCCCCCCAAATTCCTGACATAGCCATTTCAATTCCAGGTTTCACTCTCACCCATCAAGACCAACCTAAAAAAGGAGATGGCATTGCTATCTACCTCTTCTCCTCAATTCAGTTCTCGACTGTACTTTCAGTGTCCTCTCCTGCAGCCTATGAAGTCCTTATACTCAAACTCTTCCTCCCCTACTCTCTCCCAATCTATGTGACGAGTGTCTACTGCTGCCCAGGCTTAATGCCCACACTGAGCATTGAACTCCTTTCTACTATAACTGCTCTTGCCCTTTCTGGGGATCTTCGCATCCTGGGAGACTTTAGTATTAATTGACTCTCCCCACCCAGCTCAAAATTCTGCCAAAACATAAAGTCTCTTCATCTTACCCAACTTATCTCAACTCCTACCCACCTTAACCTGAAATCTCAAAATCACTCTCTCCTGGACTGGGTCCTTACCAAGCATACACACCCCATCATTGATGCCGGTACCCTCCACGACAACCTCAGTGACCACCACATGGTTTACTGCATGCACAAAATTCACCAACCCAAAGCTCCCCCCAAAACAGTCCAAATCCATTCCTTCTGGTCCCTAGACCTATCCTCCCTCCATGCTGACCTTCAGTCCACCGACTGGTCCCCTATCTTCAATGTCACTGACATTAACACAGCCCTTGACTACTTCCACACCAAATTTTTACAAATATGGGGTCAGCATGCTCCCTACGTAAGACCAAGGTCAGGGACTCCCACCTCCCTTGGATCTCAGCAGAACTTCTGGCCTGCCACCATGCTCGTGACCTAGCTTGGAAATCCTACAAGATCTCAGACTCCCTTCCAGACCCATGCAGGTATTGCTTCCTGAGAAATTCTTGCACCAGAGTCACTAGGCTAGCAAAAGCTGAGTTTTTCTCCTCCTCTTTCCAGCAGCACTTAAGTCATCCCTCTAAGTTCTGGAAAGTTATTCAAGTCCTTTTCTCCCTTCCGACCCAGTCCGCCCCACCGCTACTAAATTTAGGGGCTTCCTCAGCCTCTGACCCTCCTTCTGTGGCTGCTGCATTTAATTATTTTTTCACCACCTGTGCAGCTACTCTCCTGTCCTCCTTCCATCCTTTGTCTCCCCCATTTCCCCCTTCCCTACTTCTTCTCCTCCTCCTTTCTTCTTTTCACCTGTTTCCCCTTCTACCTCTCTGAAAGCCCTTCTGGCCCTCAACCTCTGCCAGAGCAGCAGCCCTGATGGTCTTGACCCTAAGCTGGCCTGCATCACTGAGACCTGGCTGGACGAGAATGCTGGACCCATTTTGGAGGCTGCGGTTCCAGCTGGGTATTCAGTGATACATCGCTCGGGATCGGACTGCAGGTTGGGGGGGTAGTAATCTGTTTCAAGACCAATCTGGACCTCACAAAGGTGCCAGTTGAGGATACCAACTCATTTACCCATGGTAGCAGATGTAGGTTGTAGGATCGCTCTCAACTACCGTCCACCCGAGGATGAGAAACGATTCCTTCAAGAAGTAGCGGACTTCATGGTGGACATGGTGTTTGAGTTGTCCAGGTTGATGGTCCTGAGCAACTTTAACACCTGGGTTGACAATGAACTTTCGTGACTTGGACAGGACTTCCTTCAGCTGATGACATCACTGGACTTTACACAGGTGGTTACCTCTGCTACCCATAAGCATGGTCACTCCCTTGACTTGGTTTTCCTCCTGGGGATCAAAACCTCTGACTTGGTGGTGGAACCAGTCGGATGGTCCTATCACCACACTGTGAGGTTCAGTTTCTGTGCCTCCCTTCATAGGCCGGCCCCTGTGGAGATAGTCAGATACCGCCCTTTATGGGATGTGAGCCCTGACGGCCTAGTGGTGGTATTTGACCTATCGGTAATTCCGGAGGCAAGTGGGAGACCAGAGAGCCTGGTGCAGGCCTATAATAAGGCTGTTATTATGGCCCTGGACTCTATCGCTCCTGTCTGAGTTAGTCCTCTCTCCCTTCGCCCTCGGTCCCCATGGTTTGATGGGACCTTGAGGGAGTTGCGGCGACTTGGATGAAGGTTAGAGCACTGCTGGTGGAAATCCACCTTGGAGGCTGACCACCTTAGATTGATGGAACACTACCAAGTCTACCAATCAGCAATCACCTGTAAGAAGGCAGAGTTCCTGTCTGGGGAGATTGCTGCTGCTCAGCACTGAATGGCTCAGCTCTTTTGAACTGTGGACAGGCTGTGCAACCCAGCCTGTCTTCAGTCTCGAAGAGCCTTTTCACAGATTGAATGTGATTAGCTCGCTTTGTTCTTTGCCGATAAAGTGGCCAGCATCAGGGCGGAGATCCAGCCGGCACACTCTATGGGAGCTGCTAGTGGTTGGTGTATGGTCACTCCTCCTAGTTTTGTCTGGAGTTCCTTCAACCAGCTGGAGTTTGGGGATGTTGTGCGAATTGTCCAGGGTATGCGCTCAACATGTAATTTGGATCCGGGCCCAACCTCCCTGATTATGGGTTGCTGTGACATCATTGGCCCAATCCTTGCAAGGATAGTTTGGTGCTCCCTTGAGTCTGGTGAGTTTCCTAGCTCCCTGAAGGAGGCAATGGTGACACCTCTCCTGAAGAAAGCTGCTCTGGACCCCGGCTGCCTTGAAAACTACAGACCGATCTCTAATCTTCCCTTCATTGGGAAGGTGATTGAGAAGGTTGTGGCTCTACAACTGGAGAACCATTTGACCATCCATGACATTTATGAACCCTTCCAATCCGGTTTTCATAAGAGGCATAGTAGCGAAACCACTCTGGTTCGGGTGCTCAATGATTTCTTGATGGCGAGAGATCAGAAGCGCCGTTCTATCTTGGTACTTCTCAATCTCTCCTCAGCTTTTGACACCATGGACCATGGGGTGCTCCTCGAGCACCTGAGGTTCATCTGTGACCTGTCTGGTACAGTTCTCAAGTGAGTTATGTCCTTCCTCACTGGCAGAACTCAGAGGGTGGTATCAGGGATTTTTTCTTCCGACCCATTCTCTCTGCCATGTGCGGTCCCTCGGGGCTCGGTGTTGTCCCCCATGTTGTTCGTGGTGTACATGCTGCCCTTCAGAGACATTGTAAGATGGTATGGGCTGAGGTTTCACTGCTATGCTGATGATACCCAGCTCTACTTGTCTTCTGCACCCGACCAGGATAGTGAGCACTTGGTATTTAACAACTGTCTCACTGAAATCCAGGATTGGATGAATTCCAGCTGGTTGAAGTTGAACTCTGGAAAGACTGAGGTGATGGTTGTGGATCTGGGCTACCGGATAGAGGGGTTGAGGGATGGTCATCCTTTCAGACTTTGCCTAGGAGGTTCCCAGCTTCTTTCCTCTGAACCGGTGCAGGACCTGGGGGTGATTCTTGATGATGAGCTGACACTGCGGTCTCAGGTGTCGTCAGTCATCAAGTCCTCTTTTTACCATCTGAGGAACATTGCCAGGGTCAAGCACCTAGTTCCATCTGGCTACCTTCCTACATTAATCCACACCTTTGTGACCACGTGCCTTGATTACTGCAACTCCCTGTACCTAGGGCTTCCAGGGGTTGATATCCATGGCTTGCAGCTAGTGCAGAACCCTGCGATCCGGTTGTTGACAGGGACCCCTCGGGCATGTCACATCACACCAGTGCTGTGTGAACTGCACTGGCTGCCTATTCAGTGATGGACCACCTTCAAGATCAAGCTTCTGACATATAAAGCCCTACACGGACAGGGCCCAGACTATCTGAAAGAGCTCCTGTCCCCCTACTGCCCCGGCAACCACTCTGCTCAGCTGATGAGGGGTTGCTGGAGATTCCCAGGGTATCTTTGAAGACATCGGGGGCCTGTGCATTTATGTATGCGGCCCCAACACTGTAGAATTCTCTACTCCATCAGTTACTGTATGTGAGTGTATGACCGTGGAGGGCTTTAAGAAGGCCCTAAAGACTCACCTATGGTGCCAAGCTTACCCAAATTGAGTTTAGTTCTGTATTTATTTATCTGAATTGTGGATTTTACTGTTTCATTTATTCTTACTGTTCAGCACTTTGATAACTGAAAGGCGCTTTATAGATAAAGATATTATTAATATTATTATTAAGCTTCTGCTCCTCTCTGCCTCTGCCATTGCCACTCCTCTTACCTCTTTACTAAACTTCTCCTTTTCTCTGTTCTCTGTTCTGACATCTTGTAAGCACACTACTATCATCCCCTTTCACAAAAGTGGTGACCCCTCCTCTCCTGGGAACTTCCGCCCTATCTCTCTACTCCATACCCTCTCCAAACTCCAAGAACACATTGTTCTATCCCAACCCTCTCCCTTCCTTGACTCTTCTTCCTTCTTCACTCCTTTCCAGTCTGGCTTTCAGAAACTCCACTCCACCACTTCCTCCCTCCTCCAGCTAACTGAGTCCATAAACACAGCTATGGACCAGGGCCTTCTCACTGCCACCATTTTTGTCAATCTTGCAAAAGCATTCAACACACTCTCTCATGCACTCCTACTCCATAAACTCACTTCTGCTGGTCTTTCTGCACCCACAACACATTGGTTCAGCTCTTACCTCACCGGTAGAACTCAGTCTGTGAGGACTGGTGGTGCTACATCCCCCCATTATCACTGGTGTCCCCCAAGGCTCCGTACTAGGTCCACTGTTATTTTCCATATTTTTAAATGACCTTCCCTCTGCATGCTCTTCTGCATCCATATACATGTACACAGACAACACAGCCCTCTTTGTCTCTGGTTCATCACCAACCAAGCTGATGGCCAAACTCCAACCTGATTTTGCCTCAGTCCAGAAATGGTTTCATTCTAATCAGCTATCATTTAATGCCAAAAAGAAGGTCTCTATGTGCTTTGGCACAAGACCTAGGCTCTCCAAATTCTTGGCCCTCCCCTTCTTCCACACCCTAGACTGAGTCCCTATTAACGATGTACCCTGCTTCAAGTACCTAGGCATCTGGCTTGACTGTCACCTCCATTTCTCCCAGCACATAGACGCTATACACAAAAAGCTTCATTCTAAACTTGGTGCCCTCTATAGGCATAAAAGTTGCATCCCCCTCCCTGCCTGCCAAGACATCCTCACCAAGATGATTTTCCCCATCTTTGATTATGGTGACCTAGTCTATGGTGATGCCCCTAAGACCACCCTGGCTAGACTGGATTCTCTCTTCCACTTTTTCTGCAGCTTTGCTCTTAACTCCCCTACTCGCACCCATCACTGCACTCTCTACTCCTCTCTCTTCTCCCCTACCCTCCCTGGAGGATCACCGTCTGTCCCACTGTGCCTCCTTCACCTCAAAATTCTGGCTATCATCTCTACCCCCCTACCTTGACTCCCTACTCTCTCCCTCCACCCCACCCCACTCCCTCTGAAACTCTGGGTATCACTTCCTCAAGCTCCCTCCTCTAAAATCTCAAGCTGGCAATCAGTCTTCTCTTTCCACTTTCCTAAACTCTGAAATTCTCTCCCCTTAAACATTCACCCTGCTCCATCTAAATCCACCCTTATTTCTCTTCTCCACAATTTTACTTCCCCCTTCTGTCACTGCCATTAGGTTACCTGGCCTCAATTTAAACTTCTCTACTAACTCATTGGAACAGCTGTCATTGTAAACTGCACTTTTGTATATAATTAATCTGTTGGCAATGTGTAATGCACTCTGGAGTTACCTCCTTGCACTTTATATTATTTGTTACCCATGCTCCTATCTATTGACATTATATAATGCACATATTGTATGTTTACTTTCCATTCTCTGCTGGCAATCTGTATAATGTATCCAGTTGTACTGTCTACTTGCTGTGCTGACATTTTTATGCTACTGTATATATAAATGTTTCCCAATTTCCCCTTCCCCAGGACACATCTGGAAATGAGCTCTTCGAAATCTGTATGTTTTTCCTGGTGAAACACTTTAATAAATAAATAAATAAATAAATAAATAACTCACCAAGTTCCTAGTTGAGGGTAAGCTTCTTCTACTCAGGATCTAGATAGTTTTGAGTTAGATTATTCTGTGTCCCCTCTATCTTTTCAAATGTGTTTACTTTCATCTGTGTAGAAATACTACATTCCCCATAGTAATTAGTGTGTATTAGCCTGTAACATATGTAAATATCATGGAGTATTAAATGTTATTTTTATATACTTCATACTTTCTCTGACTGAGTCATTTCAGGTATAGATAACTAGGGGTAAACTGACAAATCTGTGATCTATTTCTGATGGTTCTATGTGATAATAGCAACTGCACAAAGGCGATCACTATTATCCCAACCTGCAATATTGCCAAAAACAATTTTGGCAATATGCACATTAAGGCTACCAGGAATTGTGCACTCAGTGGGGCTATGCCCCCAGCACTCCCCCCCTCCACCCATATTCAGTCGCCTTCCTCACGTGCTACCATTTCTGAAGAGGCAGGCTACAGTTACTATATCTAAGGCAAAGGGTTCTCAGCTGTAACAGAAAGGGTGGGTCATTTGCCCTTTGGTAAGGAGCACTGTACTGTGTGTAAACAGTGGCTCTAATGGGATTTGAAC